>OX243840.2:23514992-25914992 GCA_945859575.2 Herminia tarsipennalis
AGGTGAGAAAAAAAAATCACTTCCCCACTTTACATATGGGGGAGGTACCATAAAAAAAAATGTTTTTCAAGGTTTTATTCCTTCACCTAGTTGGCGTATGTAATATGTGTATTCATGCAAAGTTACAGCCTTCTAGCACTAACAGTCTCTGAGCTAAGCTGCGGAAGGACGGACATGGCGAAACTATAAGGGCTTCGGTTTGCCATTTTGGCTACGGAACCCTAAAAGTTACATAACTAAAGTTGGAGAGAATTTAATTTGCGCCAAAATTGCCTCATGCGATGAGTAGTTTGCCCGATATAGCATGAAAACAATTCGTTCCCCTTTTTACAAAATGGCGACCGAGAGACAAGGGTTGCGATGTTGCGACTTTACAAACATGGATTTTATTCTACACTAAACCCCTCTTGACATCCAAAAAATAAAATTTCGTACATTAACTTTTGCAAAAAAAATTAACATTATGCATTAATATGCATTATTAATAATAATAACAATAATTATGCATTATTTCATATCAACCCATATGATGTCCCACTGCTGGGCACGGGTCTCCCTAGTAGAACCTACTATTATAGATCCATAATTTATATGCATTATTAATACAGAGGAATAAACGGTTCATGGTTGAAAAACATTTATTAAAGTTTTAAAAGTTACGGTAATATTTTGACCATTAATAGCACTTAAAGCGTGCATAGAAGTATGATGGACACGTACCTCCATTACTTCCTGTTCTGTGTAGGTGCTTATGTTATCCGGAATCTAAGAAATATAGCCAATAAATAAATACTCAATCAATTATAAAATTAACACACAATAATGCCACTTACCTACTAATATCTGTGCTAATACACTATAACCACATTCCGATTGACATATCTTTATTCATAATTGTAATTGCAATCTCTAATAGCTGCAACTTTTATGGAACAAAACCTTCAGATTTACTATCAGTAAGGAAACATACCTAAGAAATTAATTACAAAAATGACAATTATGCCGATCTATTTATATGGCAAATGGTCACGTGTTAACCTGCCCACAACAATGAGTTAAAAGTTGCAATCTTATGTTCTTTCAACCTGTAATCACGTTTTAAAGGCAGAACCATTCTGCAATGCTTTTGTGCTATACACAGCCGTCACGACATTCGTTTAGTTGTTTAGTTTCAATCATGGCGTCGCGAAATGAGCACATTTAAAATGTTACTTCGAGCGATCGTAGTTAGCTTGTTGCATACCGTATTGTGCACTGAAACAGGTGTTAAAGAATCAAAACCATTTGTATTCCCAATCCCGTTTGAGTTGCCGATTCGAAACGATCGCGCTGATCAGTGTTGGGTTCGAATTGAAGACATTGAATTAGTGGAAACCGTTGCAGTGTACTGTTACATCGCTCAGGGATTCCTGGACAGCTATATTCACGAATATAACTCAAGGAAAATGACGGAAGATGGTGTGGATGTGAGTCTTTGGATTGAGAAGCCGATAAATCTTATGGATAATATTACGCCTCCTGAGACCAATTCACACGGGATTAAGGATTGGAAATCGACGACTGTTATGGATCCTATAACTCATAGGAGATTGTACGTGTCTAAAAGTGCTGTTTGTAAACTTATAATGTATAGTAGAGAAGGAACAACTAATTATCAAGTGAATTGTGAACAAATACTTTATTACGTTAATGTTAGAATGAGTGGAAGTGCAGTGTTTATCTTCGGACAAAATGTTAAACTTGTAATATCGAGTCTTCTTTTATTGTATTTTATTTATTATAGATAATTAAATAGATATTTTATTTCGGTGTAGTGTAATGGTTTTCAATTGAATTTAATCTAACTGTACGAGTAGGTATTTAATAAATGCCTAATGTTAATCTTTTGAAGTGATAAATTCAGTGTCAAGGATAGAGCCAGTTGTTTTGATATTTAATGACGTCACAGGCAGGCATATAGGTAATCGGAACCCACAGTTTATCGTATGCATTGTAGCGTGACTTTTTTAAGAAAAAATAACCCAGGACAGTGTTAAGTATTGTGAAATCAAGAAAAAAATATATAAAGCTCATTACAAATTAATAGAAATTTCATTATCGTACTCTATATTTGATTCTATATCTCTGGTGTTTTATAATCTAAGACAACATATTATACAAAAAAACCTTTGTAGAAAAATTTGCAATCTATATACTAATATTATAAAGCTGAAGAGTTTGTTTGAACGCGATAATCTCTGCAACTATCGATTCGAATTGAAAAATTCTTTCACTGTTGGATAGCCCATTTTTCACGGAAGGCTATAGGCTATATAGCATCACGCTATGACCAATAGGAGCGGAGCAACAATTATAAATGTTGCAAAAACGGGGAACATTTACGCAGACGAAGTTGCGCGGGTCAACTAATTGAATATAAATATCAGTAGATTTTGAGTAAAACACCTTTTTGAAACCGGTTAAAATTGTTCACCTATCTAAACCTGTCAGTGGTAATATGTATAGTTTTTTATTATCTATTTAGTTCATATACTTACTATATTTACAAATATGTTGGTATGACTTGTTAGCTTCATTCAGAATTAAAACGACTGTTATCTGTTGTCGAAGGTCGACCAACAATTAACTCAGAACCATTTAATTTTATTCTTTCTATTGTATTGAAGCAAATAAAATGTTTAGTTGGCTAGAAATGATGACAAATTAACGATTCTTGGTCATCTAACAATGAACAATAGGTATTGAAAGTAATGTACTTAGGTACTGCGCCTTATGATCCTTAGAATGCAATAAAAATCATTATTGTTGTCACAGGCCTGTTGGTGTAGTCACTCTAGTGGTTAGTTACCCTGACTGCTAAGTTAGAGGTCGTGAGTTCGATTCCCACTCGACTAAATGTTTTGATGAGTACGATTGTTTATGTTGTGTCTGGGTGTAATTTATTAAGATATGAATTTATTTATGTTTATCGGCTGTGTGGCTGTCATATTACAGGCTCTACCAAGGCCGTAGCTTGCCTTAGACGCGCCCTGTTTGAACATTTATTGGGGAGGGAGGGGGGGGGGGTACCCAAAGACCTAAACGGCTAAACGACTAGTGTGAGTCCCTCGCACAAATTTTCAATTGACTCTTCAGTGTGAGTCGCTGACACGGGGAGCTGAGTCACTCGGAGGGCTAGCCTGGGGGCCCGTATCATTGATACGGCTGACACGGCGGTAGCTACCCTGGGCTCTACCTTGGTTAGGATCAGGCCGCGTGTGAGTTGACCCAGGATATTGTTTAAAAAACCGGGTCAGAGCATGTCGGACCATGGTCAGTGTAGGGTTCCGCAGCTTTGAATAATTGCATCAGCAGAAAAGCGTATCTTCATGACACTTACGCCCACAATTTGCTTACAATTTTCTTGAGAAACACAGTTTTTGGGCCATAACGCAATGACGGTATATCCGATCATGTCCAAAATAATTTTAGTTTTTGTGATTTTTTTATATTTTTTGGTCACACGGTTCAAAAGATAAGGGGACACAATTATGCAAATTTCGGAGCAATTAATACATATTTTAAAAACACTTACACTAAACACCTTTCAGTATGTTTGGTTGACTTGGATACCTAAACGCCTGGGACAATTTTAAGGAAATTTGATGTAGCGTAATATATTTTAATCGCAAAAACCTGTATTCATACGGAATCAGGGAAAAACCAAACTATTAATATATAAAACAAAATGCATGACTAACCGTTAAGAGGTATTATTTTTAGAATATTTGTTTCAACAATCTTGATTATAATCATATAAGTTTCCTTAAATGGAGACATGTTTTCCTGTTCTTTTGAATATAAATAAGTATAATCTATACAAATATTATAAAGCTGAAGAGTTTGTTTGTTTGAACGCGATAATCTCAGGAACTTCTGGTTCGAATTGAAAAAAATCGTTTACTGTTGGATAGCCTATTTATTGAGGAAGGCAATAGGCTATATAATATCACGCTACGACCAATAGGAGCCGAGCAGCAATGGAAAATGTTGCAATAACGGGGAAAATTGACGCAGACGAAGTTGCGGCGGGTCAGCTAGTAATATTACAAATGCGAAAATTTGGATGTATGAATGGATGTTTATTATTTAATTACTTCACAACGGGTAAACGGATCTGGATGAAATTTGGATCAGAGATAGATTATTGTCTGGAATAGCACATAAGCTTTTTATCCTGGGAAAATGTTCCTGTGGGACAAAATATTTTAAAATTTTCACGCGAACGAAGTCATGAGCAACAGCTAGTTTCCTCTTAAACTCGGGCAAAGGTCTCTAGCATCCTTGTTGCCCTTTTTCCAAAAACATCTGAGTCCAGCAGTAAATGTACGATTTTTCTAGATCTACCCTCAACGTCAAATCAAGCCACACCAATTTTTTTTTAACACATTGTCAGAAATTAACTGAAAATCCAACTACTTAGAAACTAATTTATTTTATTTTTATTTTATTATTTTATTTTTACAAGTAAAACTTGTAGTTAAAATGGAAAACTAGAGCATGTGTAACCAAGAAAAGAAGCCCAATTAAAAGTTTTCACAGATAAGTCATCATCTCCTAAACGCAGTTAACAGAAACACAGTAGTTCGTAGTGCCTAAACTAAGTAGAAACACAGTTTCTACTTAGTTTAGGTACTTACATATTTATTTTTACAGTTTATCTGCTTAATTCGAGAAAAATAACTGCCTGAGATAAGTTTATCAACAATATAATTACATAATATGGAGTTCTAAACTGCGCAAATAAGTTTGATACGGTTTTCATTGTCATTCAGTTTTTTTCCCCGAAGTATACTGGATGCCGACTTAGTTAGTCGAATCCCTGCGGGAATCACACCTTGAAATTTAACCGTAATTAATAAAAAAATAGTAGAGTAATTCCGGGGGAGATAGATGGGCAATCGTCAAAAATGAGATTAATAACCATCAGATGAAATTAATTTCAACGTAGTTCGCTTTATCTACCAGCCAGCTACAGCCATATTCAAAATTTTTCAAAATATAAAGCCATACTCTGGTATAAGATCAGGAGTTTTTATCACGACACTTCTCCAAAATTAATATGGCCAGACGGCCAATTATCTTCAACGGAATTACTCTTTTTCATAAAAAAAAACTAAAATTACGATTCGAAGAACACAGGGAGTCAATGCACTAACAATGGATTTTTAAAAAAATAAGTTATTATTTTTTATTGATTTCGGTGGAGTATATCTTTAGAGTGCTGTGATCCCTACCCCGCTGGGATTCAGCTATCTCAATCGGCATCCGTTTAAGTAAAGTAGGTACACATAATAAATGCACATTTGTTAGTAGATACATTAAGTTAGTAGAAAGTTGAAATACGTGAACGTCCATCTTGAAGTTAAAGAGGGACAGTAGTTTTGAATAAACATTTCAAAATTAATGTTTCTCTAACTACATAGTTGCAGACATAGTAGGTACCTACCGTGAATAATTGTTTTTGCGTCATGTTCACTCACCGAGGAGTATCGTTGTCGGAGCACAACGACAAATCAACGAACCGTATCCCCTTCTTATTTGTTTTAAAACAGCTGTTCAATTGTTTAGCAAAAAGTAATGTAAAAATGCTATATCATCCATCTACTTTTTAATTCAACTTGTATTTAGTTACCTACATTAATGACGCAAATACTGGCATAATTTGAAATTAATATTCTATAGAACATTCGAGAAGACGTCAAAACAATTGAAATTCAAAGATAACTGGAACGATATTTTTCTATTGTTTTCCATGTTCACGGAATTGACTACGGCAGAATCAAGAACGTCATACTTGTAAAAACAATGAATTCTTCGGCCGTGATTGGTAATAATAGATTATTACTCTAACCTTGGATATAGCCACTATAGTTATTGAGGGAAAAAAATGACAATGTCTAGTTTTTCAAGAGCAATAAAGGTTGGTTGGGAATGTTAGTATTTTATCGAGAAGCTTTGACTGTTTTGTAGCTACTTGGACCTTCTATTTACCGTTATCCCTATTTACGGGAGATCATCGGAATTCTAATAAATTTATATAGAAACATGGGTCCAACACGCAAAGGGCATAAAATATCGTCAGTACAAAAGGTAACAGTGGTATCAGCTTGAGAATAGTGCCCCCACATCTCTTCCCGTGGGTGGCGTCAAGTCGCCTAAGGGATTTCACACCGGAGGACTAGAAGCAGTGACCTCTGCGTATTTAAGACCCTTACTGCAATCGCCAACCCGCTCGCTAAGCGTGGCGACTACGACAATTACCCCCAGGATCTATAAGACTGTTCTACTGGGGAGACCCGTGCCCAGCAGTGGGAATTCATATGGGTTGATATGTACCAATAGAACCTTTATGTATGTATATACCTATGTATTATATAGATATTATTTACGGATGCGGCATATCAAAACATCTTTAACTTCGTTTGGAAGGCATTTTGAGATTTCGTCCCCGTGTTGCTCGGACTCGTTTGTTTGTAGGTTCGTTGCTTTCTGTGCTCTTGGTATATTGTGCAAAAGGTTTTGTGGATTATAAATCTCGAAATTTTAGATTGCCAAAATATTATGACTTATACCTACCATTTTTATCAGTTGATTAAACACTTTCCCTGGTGACTAAATAAATTCAGAAGCCGCAGCGGAGCGGTTTAAGGGGAACTGTTGAAATTTGCTCGTTTTTGGGCCATCTCCAACCAACTTTGTCGTGGATTTTGAGGCCTTGTGCAATGAACCCTTTTCCACTGACTAAACCTATTACCGCTATTTACTCGTTATATTATTAACATACCTGTTTTTGTACACTTAGGCACGCCAAATTACTGCCAGTGATTTCTCAAGAGCGTGATGGGCTGATGATTAGTCTTGCGAAACGCTCGATCTCGAGGTTCGTTAATATTTCAATGACGATACTGTTAAAGTCAGCGTATTAAAAAAAAACAAAAATGAAACAAAATAACCTTAAATCATGTAGTCATTAAGTAAAGTCGGATAGCAATAAAGTCAGAGACATTTAAGTAAGTTCACTTGGGTTCATGAATGCAATTAATTTTTATTTAATACTTTTTAGTGCTCAGAAGCCTGTAGGTAACTGTAAAGAGCTATCGAAAATGGCTGGTAACAAACTTTAAATCGCTATGCATTCTAAACGGTCATTTTAAGTGATAAATTATTTAAAAAACCTCATCATGATTTTAAAATACCTATAAAATTATACCCCACATGACATAGTTTGTTGACTTTTTTTTTCTTACATAATATGGAGTCTGGCTGTCGCCATCGTCATTTTAAATTTCGATTGCTGTTATGTATTTAGGGACACTCATAAGTTTAATACGGATCGATTGACGTATGAATCATCAAAATCGGCCCACGCGTTTGTTCTACAGTACCACAAAGAAACACACATACATATACATACCTACATAGACTGATAAACACACTACCCTCCTTTGCATCGCGCAGTCGGGTAAAAAGGATGCACGCACATAGCAGATCAAATAATAGGTAGGTACCTACACTTCAATAGTGTACAAAGCCAAGCCCTATATTATCACCGAAACTATAAACGTTATACCACGAAATGTACAACGTTTAAATAACGTACTACTATGCTGATCCGCGCAACTTCGTTTGCGTCCATTTTCTCAGTTTTTGCAACATTTTTCATTGATGCTCCGCTGCTACTGGTCGTTGCGTGATGTTGAGACTAAAACCTTCCTCAATAAATGGGCTTTTCAAAACTAAAAGATTTTTTCAATTCGAACCAGTAGTTCCTCCTGAGTTTATCTAGTTCAACCTCACAAACAAACTCTTCAGATTTATAATATTATAGTAAATATAGATAGGTACTTAAAACGTTTTGTTTATGATAGTTTAGGTGGGTGTGTGTACAACTGCTGCGCAAGAGCTCGTTGGGTTCGATTAGACATGGAACACCTCTTTACCACCGTCCCCTTCCTTCGAAATCCTTATTCATTTAGTATTAGTTTAAACTGGACTAAAAAGTAAATTAAACTTAAACTTAAAAAATGTAATTCATAATAAAAACTGTATTGAAATCCATAGCATAGTCAAGCTGAATTAAACAGACACGCAGAAGTCTCAAATATACATCAGAATATTTTTCTTTGCTCGCTTGTATCAACAGTAACTTAATTAAGATATAATATAATGGTAACAGTAGCGTAATTATCAAAGTCACAAGTATCACAAAGGTTTTAGTTTTTTGTTAGACTGCGTACCTACTGAAGAGACGAGCAGGTCGTACGCCTGATTGTAAGCGTCACGCTAACCACTGTTGTGTGGGAAAATCTGACTGTCACCGTTCAGTGCTCCTCACTTGAGCCTGGGCAAATGAGACATAAGAACGAATGTTCCCGAGCCTCATTTGCGCAGAAATTACACTTGCTACAAACACAGTGATGTGTTAACATCACTATTTTATGGAAGAATAACGGACATCAACTTGAGCCGTTCAGTATTCTTTGTATAAAATTCCTAGGAAGTCCTCCCTTAAGGTCCCACATTACTAATAAATCTTGTTAACCCCTCCAGCTAAGCTCAATGGCTTGTGTTAGGAGTGGGTTCACGTCGCGTCGGTAGTATAATGGATAGGATTCGAAACCGCGACCTCATGATTGAATAACGGACATTAACTCGAGCCGTTCACAATTCTTTGTATAAAATCCCTACTGCAACGCACACTAATCAGATTCGTAATGTTATCGCTTCGCCTCGGGACAAGCTGACGGCAAGGCGATACGATGCTGATCCCTTTCCGAGATAATCAGTGTGCTTTGACCGACACCTCTCACAGACACAGAATCTCGGAACTTCTTCTAAACTAACTATTCCAAAATGGTTTGTTGGTAATTCGATGTTTGTAAGCAGTGTTTACCTATAATATGTGCGTTGCTCAAACGAGGAACGTGGTGCCTTTTGTACTCTCGGTATTTTGCGCTAAAGGGGACTGCGTTTTTAAATATTGATAATGTGCATTAGGTAAGTATAATATATCACACTTCCAAAGTCCGTTGAACTTCGGCCCTTTGCCAAGGAATTTTACCTCAAATGTCTCATGAAGGTGATTTGAAGGTGGAGAGGCGACCGGTTGTTGTGGCATAAATTAGGAGAGGCCCATGTCCAGCGGTGGAGCTATACAAGCTGATTAATTGATTGAGGCGGAAAAGGCCCGAGTGGGAATTCAAATTTCTATATCTACCTAATTAGGGTTCCGTAGCCAAAATGGCAAAACGAAACCCTTATAGTTTCGCCATGTCCGTCCGTGCGTCCGCACTTTTGCTCAGAGACTGTTAGTGCTAGGAGGCTGTAATTTTGCATGCATACACATATTACTTATGCCGACAAAGTATCCTAAAAAAAAAAAGGTTTTTTACATATGGCGCGGTGGGAGTGTATCCGACTGCTACGTAAGAGGTCGTGGGTTCGATCCCCACCCAGGATAAAACTTTGTGTGATGAGCACGATGGTTTATTCTGTGTCTGGGTGTTATTTATCTATAATATGTATGTATTTAGAAATATATAAGTATGTTTATCAGTTGTCTGGTTTCCATAGTACGAGCTCTGCTTAGTTTGGGATCAGATAGCGTTGTGTGAGTTGTCCCAACATAAATAAGTCCCAACATATGTAAAGTGGGGCTTGTGATTTTTTTTCTCACCTACCCCATCGTGTGGGGTATCATTAGATAGGACTTTTAAAAACGTTTTAGGGGTTGGGAAGACAATTTTTAGATTAAAGGATTCGTTTATAAAATATTTAGCTTTAAAGTGCAAATTTTTGTGAGTCAAGTGTCCCCCCCTTGGCTATGTAAAAAAATCACGGTAGTAGTTTAAGATACTTAAAATAAAAGGAAAACTATCACAGCTAAATAGGCTTTACAAGTTTACGATAATTACTCGTAAACTTGTAACTTTAGTTTACCAAAAAAGAACTCCTTATTGTTTTCTCTAGGTAAAGTGGAAAGAAAGCATCTGCGCACTTTTCAAGTCTCATTTCCATTAAGCAAATTGATTGTACGCATTGTATTTTCATATTAATTTCGGTCGTAAAGCCATTAAAATGCACATACAGTAACTTTCTACTTACTAAGACCACAGTAAACATAAATCGGGTAATTATATTCGGACAATAACATGGCAAATGATAAAGCAGAAATAGCAAAGCGCTTACGTAAATAGCATAGAATTATTTTATTATTATATGGTATTTAAGCGCTTTGCTGTTTGCTCTCACAATACGAAATAGATTGTGTTGTTTGCCACATATAGTGTCGCCCAAAGCCAATATTGGTCGATAAAGTTATTAACCAAAACAAAATAATCTGCTCTGGTATACTTTTGGCACGTATTATCAGTAGCAAATACGTTATATAAATTAAAACTAGCTGCAGGTCCCGGCTTTGCACGGTTGTGAGTAACTACTAATGAAGAAATGAGATCTTATATTCTTCTTATGAATTCTGACCATGTAATGAAAAACAATTTTTTTTGTAACCGCGGTCGGTGAGTCGCCCTTTTTCAATTTGATTGATACAGTGACGTGTGTCTTGATAGATTTCCGTGTTGTTATTAAGTTAGTACGGAACCCTCAGTGCGCGAGACCCACTCGCACTTGGCCGATTATTTTATAATTTATCTTACAAACCTTATTCAGACAATTATTATTTAATGGTCTCACCGATTTTGATTACCTACTGCGGTCATTATCATTACAAAGTTAGAAACAAGCTACTTAGGCAAGAGATAATAATAATATAATAATAATAATAATAATAAAGCTTTATTTAATTCCATATAGAATGAAGCACAATTAAAATGAATCAATATCTATAACAACATTACAAATTGTTAAAAAAAAATGAAAATGTAATTAAATCAAAACTGGCAATATAATAACAAGAAAAAGTGTAATAAAATAGCATTAATATAAAAAGTATTAATAAAAAAAAAAAAACTATATGGACCCCGGTAAAAGCCAGAGAGAGAGAGAGGCAAGAGATAAGGCAGGCACAATTGCGATCAGGCGCGGATCTAGAACTTTGTTCAGGGGGGGGGGGGCAACATGTGACCCAACCGGCCAAGTGTGAGTCGCTCGTATGACGAGCAGGGGGCAACCATGGCCCCAATTGCCCCCCATCCCCTTCAATCCCTGCCCAGAAATTCAACACGACCGAAAAAAAAATTGGCTTAGCGACCAACGGCTTAACGTGATTTCTGAGACACAAAGGACTGCAACATTTTCAAAAAGAGTATTCCTAAGAAACTAGTGATAACGTTGCTTAACCTTGCATATGTCTCGATATGCTCGGTCGCTACTGAGTCATGGACATAATATGATATAAATCAGACTGGTCGCTGTATAGTCTCACATCAGTAAATACATAATGGTAGGTATAAGAGCCGAACCGCACGGGACCGCACCGCAAATAATTCGCTACACACGCGTTTAGGGCGTGGACACATGGTTACTGTGCGGCATGTGTCTACGCCCTACCGGCGTGCCGCGCCTGCACACAGCTCAGACCGCTCAGTAGTTTGTTTGTGTTTTGCTGTTGCACGTGTTACATAAAATGGCTGACAATTTAGATGTCTACTTTTGAATTTCGCTTGTCGAAGCACGTTCTGTTGTCTGGGATAAGACAATGGAGGATTATAAGGACAAAAACGTGTTTTGGAACGATGGTGGCGCTGTGGGAGTGCGTTCGACTGCTACGCAAGAGGTGTCGATTTCCACGCGAGACACCACTTTGTGTGATCCAGAAATTGTTGTTCCCAGTCTTGGTGTACTTTGTTTCCGTGACTTGTATGTTTGTAAAGTCCCCCGCGACACAGGGCTTGTACCCTACTGCGGGAGACGTCTTTATAAAAAAAATAAAAATATAATAATAACGTGTGCGGCGCGGTACGTGTCCACATCGCAGTGTTTTGCGGCACCGTAGCGGAATGTTGGACGTACAGTCAGTACAGCGGTGCCGAGGCGACACACTGGCGGTACGGCGCAGCACAATGCTGCGGCGCAGTACCGCGAGTGTGAACACCTGCGCGGCGAATTATTTGCGGTGTCGTACCTCGCCGTGTGATTCGGCTCTAACGTGTAAGTCAGCATACAAATCGTGACTTGAACGACACAACCATAATTATAACAGATTGGTTTTATTATTTGCAGATTCTCTCGCAATTATATATGTTTTTATCATGCATGTGCACATTATATTAATAGTTTTCCTTGTACGGACACAAGAACCATTTTGTACGTTAATGAGCAACAAAAATGAACTAGGTAGGTAACTTGTTGTAAGTACATTTTTTTTTTTTCTAGAAGTAGGTATATACCTATTGATAAACAAAATAACAATTATAACTATATTTTTGAACTGTTTTATCCATGTTTTCGGGCCTTTTTATAGTTTGGCGGGGAAAAAAACCCCATCATTCGGGGAAAACGACGGGTTTAGTAGGGGGGGTAATAAGGTTTGCACCTTCGCGGTAAATCGCCGATATTTGCTATAAGTAGCTACTGACACTGTCGTTTACTGTAGGATATGGGTATATACTAAGCATGACGCGTTCGCTGGAATATGTCGATGAAAAAGGTGAAGACGTGAGGATTTTACGAGTGATACGGTAGGTAGGTGAATATATAATAATTAATTATTATCTATACAAATATTAAAAAGTTGAAGAGTTTGTTTGCGATAATCTCAGGAACACAGCCGATAACCAACATCCATGCGAATAAAACAGCAGGCAGCAGCTTATCTATACCTATTAATATTATAAAGTTGAATAGTTTGTTTGTTTGTTGGATGCGATAATCTAAATCTAATCAGGAACTACGGTTCCAAATTGAAAAAATATTTGTTTGTTTGTTGGATGCGATAATCTTAGGAACTACGGTTCCGAATTGAAAAAATATTTTACTGTTGGATAGCCCATTTATTGAGGGAGGCTATAGGCTATATAACATCACGTTATGACCAATAGGAGCGGAGCAGCAATGAAAAATGTTGCAAAAACGGAGAAAATTTACGCAGACGAAGTTGCGCGTGTCAGCTAGTTATTCATATACAGGTTGATTTTTAATATACTTACTAATAACCTCCCGCTCTGGCTTCTTTATATTATCTACACCAAATAGGTAACTTCATAATATAATTAATGAAAAAAAAAAATTGGTTGTCTGTAGAGACGGTTTAAGGAGGATAATTTTAGGTGAAAACGTCATTAGATAACATTGAAGACATATCGCCATTCGCGTTGCTTAGCAACCAATCAATAACGTTAGTTCCAATTGCATCGCCTGTCATGTCGCTGCAATCGCCGAAACCCGATCAAAATTACAAATTACCCCTTCACCGCCTACTTTTGTCACACAACCACACCATATATCTGAGAGACCCCGGAGTAAAATCTATGTTTCTTTGTCAGGTTTAGGCCCTAAACCTCACAATAAACAACGATTTTACTCCAGTAAAATAGTCTGTAGGTGGTTAAGGTCATAACTCCAAAAACAAGTGTTAGGTGATAAAGGGTTAATATATTAGGTTATTAGTATATTACAAATCATCCTGTAGATAAAACCAAAAATAAAAAATGTCAGTAATGCTTCTGAAATAGTTTTTAATATAATCTTGCTAATATTGAATGTTAGTGAGCATGGAAAGATTAATTTTTGTTGCATGACAATACAACAAAAACGACTAAACGAATTTTAAGGAAACTTTACCAGGCGCGTATCCTGAACTGTTCTGAGGAGGGGGGGGGGGCGGCAACCTTTGACTCAACCGGTCAAGTGTGAGTCACTCGAATGTCTGGGGGACCCCCCACAGACATTTGATTGCATTTGATTCAACACCAGTACACCATATCCAAATTGCCTGACTAAAAACTTAAATTCTTATATTCCCAAAAAAAATCATTCAGTCTGGGGAGCCTATTGCCCCTTTTGCCCGCCCCCCCTTTTTGTATCCGCGCCTGAACTTTACAGTTAAGTAGTATATACATAAGAATAACACATATGCTACAAAAATCAAACTAAACGCGAGCCAGTGTAAACTTTGTAGGAAAGTCAATTGAATATTTTAAAAATAACTATAAAAGTACTTACTATATATATAGATAGCTGACCCTCGCAACTCGCAGCATACCATAATAATAGGACGCTGGAATCACAGTGACGGCAGAACACTGACTTCCAAGTCACAGGAACACCTAGTTTGGAAGTCAGGGTTTATCCTATCAGTGTGACCTTTAACGACCAAAAATTTAACCGAGTTCTAAGATTACTGTTAAAAGGTTATTTACACCAATAGCATCAATTGGCCCCGTTTTTGTAAGTCATGCAAAAATACTAAAATGGCGATTAATAAAAGCAAATTTTAGTTCAGTCGGATCGTTTTGGAACAGTTCGACCACAAACACCGTGACACAAAATTATTATATACTAGCTGTGCCGCGCAACTTCGTCTGCGTAAATTTTCCCCGTTTTTGCGACATTTCTCATTGCAACTCCACTCCTGTAGGTCGTAGCCTGATGTTATATAGCATTCATCAGTAAATGGGCTATCCAACATTGAAATAATTTTTCAATTCAGATCAGTAGTTATTGAGATCATTGCGTTCAAACAAACAAACATATATAGAAACAAACAAACGAACTCTTCAGCTTTATAATATTAGTATAGATTAGAAGAATTAAATCAAAGTAGTTACAACATGAAATCGCAATCGGCTTTTAAACCTTTCTCGTCTTATTGACTTTTTATAAAATAAGTTTGTGAAACACCTAGAGTTTTGAAATAGCAATGTGCGATACTTTGTTATTTAATTTTATTAGGAGACCTAACCTGCGAGTACGTTTGAGTCTATTGAGTATTCGGGACTATTAAGGACATACTTTTACGATTCGATAAAAAAATCAACTCAACTAAAAAATCTTTATTTTGTAAAATCAGGTTAATGATTATTTGAATACGTCAAATTAATACATACTAAAAAAATTATAAAATTATGATTTAAAAAAAAACAAAATGAGGTTAGGCGGCAGTTCCAAGTGTAAAGCTCATGAGAAGAAGCTACCAAGAAACTTATGGACCACTCTTTTCAAGATGCAACAGACACAGAAATAACTTATTTTGAGCTATACTATTTTGGTAACAAAAGAAATTTTGATAAAATTAGTAGTCTACTTTTTTGCCCGATTGTAGGTCAATACACAAAGTTGTTATTTTCTTAGAAAAAGGGCATGAAAAAGCCATAGCAGTAGAGCACCAAAACAATAGTAATTTGAAAATAAATACGCATTGGTTCAGAGGTAAACAGAAACCTTTTGTTTGTTTTTCTTTTTACATAAATCATGTACCTACAAGCATTTATCGAATTGCGTAGGAAACCACCCAAAGGACACTAAAATGCCGATTTTACTGTGATGTGCAGTGAAGTGGAAGTTATGGGAACTGGAGCCAGATAAGAACCTCTTTGGTGCACCATGAACGGTTAAAGAAATTGAGTTAGTAGGTATGTACCTATATTATGTTCTAGTTACGATAAGACAAGTAAGTTTTTATCCCTGATTTATTACCAAAACTTGGGTATTGTACCTATTGTTTTAATTGACTAAAAGAGGATAAGTGAAATTAGTATTACTGAGTCTGTGAGTGAGGAGGTGATGTCCGCACTTGCAATGTTGTATAATATGCCGTTTAAAACAAAAATAAATCTTTCTAAGTGCGGGATAAGCATTACATCTTATTACTTTAAGTTTGATTAGGTATCTATATCAACTTATATTAAAAGAACTCCACATTTTGGAGGTACACATTGTTTAAACAAAATTCGAATTAGTTAGATTGATTAAGATCAGTAGTCTATAAAACTGTGCCAATTATATGTAAAGTCGGGGCAAAAGTATTTTCGTAATTTTCATACAAAGAAAAAAAATTAAGGTATAGTTTTTTTATTTATTTATAATATGTATGTGCCGATTTGATCGATGACTTGATGATCTTCTGAGTAGTGTCATGATCCCATTGCAGTAAAAATTTTGACATTTTTGATCAAAAAAATCTGACAGGTAGTTTTCACAGTGTTATTTTGAGGTTAACTTTATGCTTCCTAATTAATTCTGAAGTGACTGAAACAGGTGGAAATCTGATGGGGCAAGATCTGGGCTATACGGAGGATGCATCAACACATTGCATTAAGTTTCTCTCAGTGAGATCATGTGGTACCCAAATATCAAGGTTTTCTTGTACCCAGACTTTTATAGATGACGTAAAACTGTTTTGTGATCAACATCCAGTTCTTGAGAAATATCGTAACTACTAAGATGTCGATCTTGCTCCACTTTTTAAAGATGGCACTGATTTTATCCGTGACAGGGCGTCAAGAGCGACCGCACAAATTTTATTCGCGGCGTTCGTCGCATTTTTACCTTTTTTGTAATAAAACTTTTAAATGTACCGAATTTCTTCGTCACATACGCTCATTTTGCTTGCTTAAAAAACAATTGAAAAATGGCGGGAACTAGTTTTCTTTATTTATTGCATCTTTAGAATGACAACTTTAATGGTATTAAAACCAACCAGTTACCAACCAAAGAGGTTTGATTAATAACAATACATTCAAAAAACGAAAATACTTTTGCCCCTACCTATTATTATTATTATTATATTCCAAAGCGATACAAATTTAAAAGCAACAGTTTCATTGCCATTATAAGCCCATTCTGAATAATCAATTAATTTTATTGATCGGTGTGTATAATTTCTCTAATTGTAAGAGCGGGTCACGTCGCTAGCTCTTGGGAGCTGTGGTGCTGTCCGGTTTAGAGACAGAGCTGTTCGTACTTAGATTGATCAACGTTACAATAGAAAAGACAGTCTTGGACTCGTCATTTATCTTTGGTTTGTGATTAAAAAGCCAATGGCCGTTTTGGATTGTAGTTAATTCAAATAGCCATTTAACGATGTTAGGTAGTAGCCATACCAACCTTTTCGAAAACTCAAGGTCTCCGTGATTTAGTGACGAATAGTTAATCAGATCGCAATATCCATAAACAGTTGACCTTTTTTAAAAAAATGTAACACTAGGTTAAGCCTAATCTCTCTACAGTCTTGTCGGACGCGGGGGCGGGGATTTCTCCTATGTAGTATTTTTTTTTAATATAATAAAAATATCTTGGGACAACTCACACAACGTCATCTGATCCCAAACTAAGCAGAGCTTGTACTATGGCAATTAGAAATCTGATAAATATACTTAAATATTTCTAAATACATACATATTATAGATAAATAACACCCAGACACAGAATAAACCATCGTGCTCATCACACAAAGTTTTATCCTGGTTGGAGATCGAACCCACGACCTCTTGCGTAGCAGTCGGATACACTCCCACCGCGCCACAGAGGCAGTGCTAGACCTTGATGAGATTGGTCAGTTTGTTAGGAGGACATTATTGTAAGAAAACTGATTTAGTTCCAAACTGTTTAAATATTTCTTTATCATCTCGCTGACTTAAAAAACGCAGCTTCCAAAGTAGATATCTACCTATAGATAATCATAAAGTAGGTATATTTACAAATAACGGCTACGTGGAATTTTTTCTCATTAAAAATGTTTCATGTATACTTAACAAAGTTTTTGTTTTTATATAAAATGTAACGCTGAAGAAAAGTTTATTGAAGTCTCAAATACGGCTTTTAGTATTATTATATACTAGCGGACGCCTCGCGGTTTCACCCGCGTAGTTCCCGTTCCCGTGGGAATACAGGGATGAAAAATAGCTTAATGTCACCCGGGGTTTGTGTAGCTTAAAGAATTTTTAAAATCTGTCCAGTAGTTTCGGAGCCTATTCAATACATACAAACAATCAAACAAACAATCAAATCTTTCCTCTTTATAATATAAGTATAAGTATATACTAGCTGTCCCGGCGAACTTCGTACCGCCTCTTTTTTTTGTGAATGGGGTTCAATTGTAAACGAATCTAAACTATTCTCGAATCCACTGGAATACACACAAAAACATTCATTAAAAACGAGTGTATGTCACTGAACTCCTCCTAAACAGCTGGGCCGATATAACGCCATGCCGTGGAATACTCATCATCATATAAAGTACAATAAATCTCATCCTCGATGTTCGTTTTTACAAAATTAACACAAACTCTATCAAAGTGAAAAATACTCTACTGCTTTGTAACATTCACGTTACATCTTAGTAATTGTTATTAATATTAGAAATAGGCTAGCGTTACCAATTTGTTTCAATTTGTCAATAATGTTCCTAAAAAACAATCATTTTATGCTTTTGGCGACGGAGGACCTCAAATTACTACTGATCGTCAAAACGATCACAAAATGTATCATCTTGTTATTTGTAGAAAAAAAGGATAAAAGTACCATTTCTTTTCGTTATTTCGGCAGAAAATATGCATAAAATCAATTTCAATTACAAGCAACTTCATGAGAAGTTACAGTTTTGAAGACGAAATGAAAGTAGACGTGTTGGCCTTGGCATGAATTTGAAAAAAAAACAAATTAATGTTTAATGAACATGCCGAGACCAATTTATGTCGAAGGGGCGATGCTCGAAGTTGTTCAAGAATATATCTACTTAGGGCAGGTTATTTAGCTTCGTAGAAATAACTTCGAGAAAGAAGTCGACAGGAGGATCCGATTGGCTTGAGCAATGCTACCGCAATGCCTTACGACCAAGATATTTAACCAGTGCGTCCTACCTGTTATGACCTTCGGTGCCGAGACGTGGACACTTACGGATGGGCTATTCCACAAATTCAAAGTCGCGTAGCGGGCTATGGAGCGAGCTATGCTTGGAGTCTCTTTGAAGGATAAAATTCACAACGAGGTCATGCGACAAAGAGCCAAAATTACCGGCAAAGCACGCAGGTTAAGCACGCCGAAGTGGCCATGGGCTGGCCATATTTGCCGAAGGACTGATTGCCGATGGAGCAAACGAGTCCTAGAGTGGAGACCGCGACTTGGTAAACGTAAGGTAGGATCACCTCCAGCCAGATGGGCCGACGACCTAAAGAAAGTAGCTGAAATGAATTAAATGCAGAAGGCGGAGGACCGGTCCTCCATCTTGGTTTTAGCGTAAATTAGGAGAAGTCTATGTCCAGTCCAAAAATCGCGAAAGTTTAAAAACAACAACCTGTATCGGTCCACTGATACAGATTGTTGTTTTTAAACTCTCGCCATTTTTATACATACTAAATATATTTCGAGACTTAATTGCGTGAATTATTTGAAGGTACGACTTTTTATTTACCCGACGTTTCAATCGGTGCGTACCATTAAATAATTTAAGCGATTAAGTTCCGAAATATATCCAAAACGATAAAGGTTGATTGATTGATGAAAGCAAATTCCGCTTATACAAATTAAAATACAAATGCACTTTGAAATTACGATCCGAGTATAATTATATATGTGCCAAAACGCTGTCAGACTATCACTACGACGATGGTGGTAAACAATGAGTAAACAAGTTTCGCTTGCTAAAATTTTTAAATAACTTACTTTTAATGCTTAATTTTGACCTTTATTACGATCGGTCGCTAAAAATGGGTTAAGGGAGTAATACTAATAAGAGCCAACCAGTACCGGATATGAGCCTCTAGGCAAATGGCATAAACGCTAATCGAATAGAATGACGTCGTGCGTCGTTGCGTTTGCAAGATCGCCAATATTAAAATTTTGATTTAAGATTCGCAGTTGTGAGCGCACATTAGAGTTTATGCCACTAGTCTAGGGGAGTGTGTTTACTTCGAAGAATTTAAAACTTGAAGAAAGGCGGCGCCTCTTCGCCTACAGTGTTATTTGAGAACGTGCTTGCGACAGGGAAGCGGATGAATTTAATTTCATTCGAAATATAAATTTAGCGCCCCCAAATGGCATTTGGCGCTACTTTCAACATAGCATTTGGCGCCCCTATACATGGCATTTGGCACCCCTAAACATGGCATTTGGCGCCCCTAAACATGGCATTTGGCGCCCCTAAACATGGCGTTTGTCACTCCTAAACATGGCATTTGGCACCCCTAAACATGGCATTTGGCGCCCCTAAACATGGCATTTGGCGCCCCTAAACATGGCATTTGGCGCCCCTAAACATGGCGTTTGTCATTCCTAAACATGGCATTTGGCACCCCTAAACATGGCATTTGGCGCCCCTAAACATGGCATTTGGCGCCCCTTGAACGTAGCGCAATGGCCCCGGATTGCTCCCCCCTCCATAGATTCGACACAGACCTTAACCTGCAGCTTTACTCTATTATCACACAAAAATATATTTTGTTCTTTAATTTCAATTCAGAGAGGTTTGATTTTAACTGGATCTCTGAAATCAGTATAACTTGTTTATCTTCGTTTGGAGCATGCTCCCACCCTATTAGAAGCTGCAGCCCCTCTTCATGTAAACTTGGGATCCGGCCATATTTGTAGACAACGCAAAATGCGTAAACCTCATGGATTGTTTGACATTTCGACCGGTTATCACCGACCATGTAAAGCCAAAAAACCAATGTAAGGTAAACATGATTAAACGGTCATGCCATATTTATCATGTTCATCAATTGGGTACAATACCTACCACTGCACAGCGACACACTGCGAGCGACGGCTCGCGCGACATTGAAATTGAATCAATTTAGGTATATAAAAATGATTATTATTATTATTATTAATACTCTGCAGGAGGTTCTTACGAAAAAAAAACAGACAACGAAAAAAAAAAATAACGGGGCGGTATGAAGTTCGCCAGGATAGCTAGTTTCAGTAGGATCAACGTAACTTGACCGGGTTGAAGTTGGCGAAAAGTGGTTGCGCATACCATTTTTAGTAGTAAATGGTGACCGGAAGCGGGGATCGGGGGCGGTAACTAAACCTAGAGAATTAGAGATGCGATTACGCATTACATTGTCATAATTAGTATTACTAACTCATGTTATTTCTGATTTTTTTCGTCAACCAAGATCGATGCTATACGGTCAAAGCGTTAGAAATATATAAGGTTAAACATACGTGGCATCACTAGAACAGCTGGCAAGGTCGGCATGGCTGACTAGTCGCCCGACTAATATCTGCGAGGTTAAGCAATGTTACCACTGTCGGTCTATCGATGAGTGACCGCTTCGAACATTTTCATACCCGTGCCTTGGAGAGCGCATTAAGGCGTCGGTCCTGCGCCTAATCTCTCTCCAGTCGTGTTGGATTTCTGTCCCATCGGACTATGAAGATGGTAACAAGATCCCCTACATATATGTATGTAATATCATGCTGTCAGAGGCACAATACTAAGGTCATCGAGATTCAATAATGCTTCTGACTGCATGATATTACATACATAGATGGGTACGGGATCTTGATTGCATCTTTTTTGCGCAGGCGGGTTTTTCATTTTTAAATTATTTTTTTTATTTATTACTTTTTAGTGGTTGTATAATGTAACCAATGTAACAACTAACTTTTATCACAGCTATTGCCAGGTACCTATTGAAAATTGAAAAAAAACTTACGATGAGCCCTTTAATTTGATACCCATATTGCGATATTCGAAAAACTTTTTTCTTAACACCTCTTGTTAACTCACAGCCGCCATATTTGTTTTTTTCAAACGTCACTTAGTTAAGAACACTTGGGCGGTCAAGACAAATCAAACGACATCATATTTGTTTAAATCCGTTTTGTGGTTTGAAAGATATGAGGTAATAAAGAATATTACATACAAGATAGGCGCGAAAAACAAAACCGTTCCTTGCAATCGGGTAATTAAGAGTCCATTTATGTCTGCGCATACTTGTGCACTTAGAAATCTCCTGCGTAGATGGCTAGTCACTAATAAGATTGGCCGCCGTAATCGAAATCGATTAGGAGACCATTATTATTACACACATAGGCTTATACTCGTATCTGTCAAATTTACAACCTTCATTATACATCAGGGATTAATAAAATGAAAATTGATAAAACACCAGTGCCCTACAATTGCAAACTCACGTGCAGGTTTTAATGGATTAAATACTAGGAAAGTGACACTCTCATGGTCGATGTTGCGCAGTTTTAATTCCCTTCATTGTTTACAACGCAATAACACCTTTTGTTTATTTGTAGGTATATACAGTTCGTGTTAAGTAAATAAAATCGAGTAGGTAGCTGTTTGTAGTCGACAGCCTATTTGTTTAGGCTTGTTTTCCGTATTAAAGCAATTAATGAAGGAATGTTAATTTAATTTTCTCGTTTGTATTTTGTTGAAAATCAATTATACTTAAGTATACAATATCCAAATATACAGAGAAAGGTAAATCTAGGCTATTATTTTAAAAGTAAACAAGAACATAACCACAGATTATGTAATAGTACTACGTACAGAAGGTTTACTCCGTAACAAAAGTCAGGTTTAGGTATAAAAATATACCTAGACTCGCCAGAGCTACCCGCCTGCAAGCTAAATTGAAACTTATAAACGCGCGCGAATCGTAAATTCTCTTTGCGCGCCCCAGTTTTATGACCGAGCTGCGAAGTCCGCACGGAGTTGTCACTTGAGAAGTTTTTGTACCTAGTTAATTTATCAGTTTTAAGATAATTCAGTAGTTTATGCATTACAATCGTACAATTAGCATTACAAACATAAAAATGTAAATTGTCGTGTGATCGATTCCCTACGGGTGTAGATATTCCTTTGTAAACATTATCCTATCCTGTTCCTAATATTATTTCTGAGCAACTAATTAAGAATTTTTATTTTAACTATTACTAAGTACTTAAGGACCTAAGGAATTAAAAAATAACGACCGGCTGCCGCCGCTGCTTTTACACGTACCTATTTCGATGACGCAGTGGAATTGTAAAAAATGTTAGTCCTGATTCACTATTCGTTTTCAGACATCCGTAAACACAGCAATATCTTTTATACGGATAAAATTGACATTTAGGCTTAGAAGACATTGTGGGTGTCGAAAAGACACTAGACCGGTTTGATTTGATAGGCAATTGCCCTCCCTCGGCAGAGGTGGCTGTTGTGAATTGGTTTCAACATTGGCCTGGCCTGGCAGTACCTAAGTATTTTATTCTAATTTGATAAACATCCTAGCCTAGCACCAGCTAAACACAATTAGCTCTTACCCACAGCTTAGTCTTCGACATGCATTGTACTTTTTAGCCTGAATCAAAGGCTTAACCTTAACGTAGCAGCGGTAGCTAGCGGCTAAGGCATCGGTCTCGCAATCGTGAGTTTGCGGGTTCAAATTCTACCCATTATACTACCGACGTGAACCCACTACTAACACAAGCCTTTGAGCTTAGCTGGAGGGGTTAACAAGATTGCTAGTAATGTGGAACTCAATCCCATATTCCTAGTCATGTTTTTTAAACAAAAAAAAAACAACTGTGCTGTTTGTTATTTATATAAATGTATTTACCTAATGATAAGTTTATTGTATATTAGATATATTTCGGGACTTAATCCGCGTGAATTATTTAAAGGTCATAGTCGACCCGTGACCACGATCGGTGCAATTCGATCGAAACGTCGGGTAAATAAAAGGTTCGTACCTTTAAATACTTCACGCGATTAAGTCCCGAAATATATCTAATATGTATAAAAATCGCGAAAGTTTAAAAACAATAACTTTATTGTACCTTTACTTTCAATGAATGTTTGAATGTATGTATATATATATATATATATATATATATATATATATATATATATATATATATATATATATATATATTGTCGCGTTGTTAGTTGCTTAGGGCTTTAGGAGCCTACTAGAAATCTAGGTAGACCTAATAGCACGCGGCCCACGCGTGGTTCGGTGAGTGCAGGTTCTGATTGGAGCTAAATAATAACGCTTGCAAGACGATATTCCAGATTTTATATTGGCAGATATAAATTACATAGGTCCGCGAACAAGTTAGGGCTAGGCTCAGCGGAGAGCTAGGTTCTGCAGAGAAAGGCGTGGTTCCAGGGTCCAGGCTTGATAGAAGGGAGCCACTTAACTCGGTGCGCTGCGGCACAGGTAGAAGAACGATTTCTCCGCGCGCGCCGCTTATATAGGCTCGTGCGGGGGGATTGGCCACGCCCACGTAGGTTGATCCCGCGAGGACGGCGCGCGGCTGTATCAGCGCGGTGTCACACCCCCCCGGTTTGGGGAGAATTTTCCCTGGGCGGAAATTCGCTGCTGCTGGGCTCGAGGTGCTGTAGGTGGTCTGGCAGCCGGCTCCGCGCAGGATCTGAAACCAGGTTAAAGTAGGCATCAGGGACTTTTAGGTGAAAAGAAAAAAAACTGGGTGTATATATATAACCTTTTATCACTTTCATACGTCACGCAATCAGAGGGCGCCCTACAAAAAAAAACAACACTATCATACGTCTGATTCAAAACAAAGCCGTGACACCTATAACGGTGCTTTAGCTAACATTCACTACATCATTCCTAGCAAAACCTTAAGGGAGAATGCACGTAGGCTATATATAGTTAACCCTAGAATTAGTCTAGATTTAAGTTTTTGTTTACGTTAAGAATAGGTATCTAGTTATTTATTGCATATAAATTAGCCGTATTTAAGTTTGAAACAAAGTTTGCAAAACAACTCATTCGACAGAAAAAACAAACAAAAGAATTCGACGAAGTCATTGGAGAACAATAGGATTAGTCCGAGCGTGGGAAACACATTCCACGGCGGCGACCGCTTGCCAAACGAAAACAGGTCGTAATAAATCGACATTGAGTAGAAATTCAAGTGCGAGTTATATCATGCAAAATTGTTATTGAAGAATGGGTTAGTGATAATTATTGAATGAGTGCAATATTTGAAAAAGGATTATTCTTTGTAGTTAGTTAATTTAATATCTTTTATATGCCAATCGCCTAGCGGTTTTCCTGACATATCTGACAGTTTATACACTAAAGGTGACTTTTTACCTGTAATTTTACATTTTATAAATTTAGGGGCCAGTTTCTTTGTAAAGTATTTATCTTTGTCGCTAAGATAGAAAGTTCGTTTCCAAACAATGTCGCCGACGTTAAATTCCGAGGGTTTTCGACGGAGATTATAAGACTGACAATTTCGACTGTGAGCGACTAGAAGGGCTTGCTGTACTTTCTCGAAGAGAGAAGATAAGTAGCCTAGGTTTTCGGCGTAGCTATCGCGTGGCTCATGGATTATATTGGGGTCCGACCCATTACGGATATAATGTGAACCGCACGTAACTAGTTCACGACCGAAAACAAGAAAACACGGCGAGAAGCCAGTTGATTCGTTAACTGCGCAGTTCATTGCGAATTGAATTTTTGGAATGAGGGTGTCCCATATGCGTTGATCGTTTTCGATGAAAGTAGACATAGCTGTAATTATGGTTTTGTTGTAACGTTCAACGGAGTTTACATGAGGTGTATAGAAAGGTGTATAGTGTAAATTTGGAATTTTGTATTTTGTTAATAAATTTTTAAATGTGTTACTAATAAATTGTTTTCCATTATCTAATACAATTGAAGAGGGTACACCATGTATTAGGAAGACATTTTCTTCTAAAAGCTTAGTAATAATTTCAGCGGTAGCCCGTTTTATGGGAAAAATTAAACAATATTTTGAGAAACAACAAGATACGACAAAGATAAAGGTGTTTTGTTTTCTCGTAGGAGGTAGAGGACCAATTAAGTCGAGACTTATCATTTCGAATGGTTTTGAACAAGATTTAGGGTTGCCCATAAGGCCTAAAGTAGGGTGGTTTTGATGTTTGTGAGCGATACATGTGTCACATGAGTTTACCGCTTTTACTACGTCTGAGTACATACCTGGCCAAAAGTAGGTTAGTGCCAATCTTTTATATGTCTTAAAAATGCCAAAGTGACCGGCGGTATGTGAAGAATGGTTTTCGTTGATAATGTTTGACCTTTGATCAGACGGAATGACCTCTTTCCATTGAAAGTCTCTAGTGAGTGGATTTAAACTCTTTTTGAAACGGTAAAGTTTGTTATTTATAACCTGATAATCGACGTAAGAAGTTGGAGACTTTTTACACCCATTATAGATATTCGAGTACCAAGAATCGTTAGTAGAAACTGGCGGATTTGAGTTGGATATGATACTGTTGTCTGTGTCGCTAATAATAGCGGAAACAGGAATAGAACGAGATAGAAAATCGGGTAAAAGGTTGTCTGAGCCTCGACGGTGTTTAATTTCGAAGTTGTAACATGATAAGCGAACTCCCCACCTAGCTAAACGACCTGTAGGGTTATTTAGTTTTAGGAACCATTTGAGCGCGGCATGATCTGTATAAACAGTGATTTTTTTACCGTTCTCGATATAACAGCGCCAGTGTTCAAACGCGGATAAAACTGCTAGTGCTTCGCGTTCCGTGGCACTATAATTTTTCTCTTGGTCAGACAGTGATTTGCTGTAGTAAGCTATGACTTTCTCTTCTCCGTTTAGGACTTGAGAGAGGACTGCTCCAATGCCATAGTCGCTGGCGTCTGTATGAATTTCGAAAGGTTGCGAATAATCCGGGCAGGACATTACGGTACAAGAAATTAGACAGTCTTTCAATTTGTTGAACGCGTCATTTGCCTCATCGGACCAATAGAATGGCGGTGATTTTTTTCCTTGAGATGTTAGTTTGTTTAAGGGAGACGCGAGAGTACTGAAATTAGGAATAAAACGTCTAAACCATGATACGGCGCCTAGAAAGCGACGGACCTCTTTTTTATTAGACGGTGTAGAATAATTTTTTATTGCCTCGACTTTTTCGGGGTCAGGGTGTAGACCCTGTGAATCGACAACGTAACCTAAATATTTTAGTTTGTTTTTAAAGAAGTTACATTTGTCGATGTTTATAGTTAAATTAGCGGTTTTTAGTTTTTCTAGTACTCGTGTTAGGAGAAAAATGTGATTTTCAAAAGTTGAAGAACTACAGATAATATCATCAGCGTAACAGAAGACTTTATTTTCGAATTCAGGGCTATGAAATAATCTGTCGACGAGTCGTTGCTGAGTTAGACCACAATTAGAGAGTCCAAACGGCATACGTCTGAAGTGAAAAGAACCGCGAGTAGGTATATAGAAAGCGGTCTTGCAACGATCTTCGTCCTTAATTAAGGTCTGCCAATATGATTTAGAGAGGTCTAGATTTGATAAAAATTTAGCGTCTCGTAAATTGTCTAGAATTTCGGAGACGTACGGTAGGTTGTAAGCGTCTTTTCTCGTTACAGAGTTTAATTTACGACTGTCCAAACAAAAACGCAGCTCGCCATTTTTTTTAGGGACCAAAAGAACGGGATTCGACCAAGGACTCTCCGAGGGTTCGACAATGTCTTCTAGAAGCATCTCGTCGAGATGTTTAATTAAAATGCGCTGTTTCTCAGGAGACATGCGATAGTAACGCTGACGAATGGGGGGGCTATCACCTGTATCGATCGAGTGAGTAATAAGTGAAGTGCAACCGAGACCCCGCTTTTGGTAAGAAATATCGGAAAATTTTGAGATTAAGTTGTCAGCGGTAGCTCTCTCGTTGGCCGTTAGATTATCATACGAAACTAAGTGGGTGCCCGAGTCAGGCTGTAGTTCGGTGACGCGGGCGTCAGATTTGTTTAAGAGTAATATAGAATCTAAGTGATTAGGAAACAAACCGAAATTTCTCCAAAAATCTATACCGAGAATTAAAGAATTTTGAATATTAGGGACAATGTGCACGACAAGGTCAATGGTTTTGTTTTGAAATGTGAAAGGAAGTGAGATTGAACCCAAAGAATTTAATTTTTCTCCACTGGCAGTCACTAATTTTAAAAGTTGAGCGTTTTCGAGCTGATCGCTGTCATTCAAAAAATATTTATGAGAATTATTTCCTAGGATTGTTACGCAAGATCCCGAGTCGAGAAGACCGGTGGCATTTTTGCCATTTACTGTAAGAGGGATATACGGAGTGTATTCTATATTAGAGTATCGGATTGAGGAAAGATGATAACATGTGAAAAATTTTGAAATGTAGTGTAACCAATTGTTCCACTCATTTTTATTGAAGTTAGGGTGTTTAGAGGTTCCACAATCCTTGTTAATTAGTTTTTTGAAGGTGAAGAATTTTGTTTTGAATTACAGTTAGGGCAGTCGGTAGCGCGATAATCTTTTAGGCCGCATTTGAAACATACCAAATATCTCGGCTGAGGGCACGCGGCGAGCGAGTGTGAGTCGCACCTACAACGTGGGCAGAATTGTTTATTTGGCGGACGTTGAACGGTGTTAATTTGTACTTTTGAATTAGAATGAGAATTGGGCGGTTTGTTGAAATTTCTATCTTTGTAGTAAGAGGTTTTATTATAAGAATTTCTATTATAGAAATTATTTTTAAAAGTAGTTGAAGAACTTGAAGGGGGGTAGTTGTATGCAAATTCAGGTGCCAAGGTGCTAGCGGATGTTCTAGGAGGCTCATGGAAATCCCTACTGCGACTGTCAAACCTTTCGAAATTCCTACAAGCATCGACTAAAGAAGCAATGTCAGATACATTTGCAGTCAAAAGAGCGTTTGTGTAACAAGGTCTGATGTTATTCAAGAGAATCTCGAGTTTTTCGGGCTCGTTGACAGGGGTATCAAGGCGAGAGAATAAGCCTTGCATTTTTGCGACATATAAAGTGATATTTTCACGTTCGCCTTGAGAGCGTTGTCTTATTTCGGACATTAACCTGTAGTCATAGTTATGTGGGCTAAAATCCCTTTTTAAAAGCTCGCATAAATGATCCCAAGAAGAGACGCTATCCCTAACACTACGATACCAAGTTAGGGCGTCGTTAAAAAAAAATTCAAAAGCAAAAGAAAGTATTTTATTCTCAGGAATATTCCTACTCGACACAAACTCATTTACCTTTTGAATAAAGGCGCGAACACACGAGTTACCATTATATTTGAATTTAGATATATCCGAAAAAAGTTTGCGTTCGTATGAAAACAAAGTACCCGAAGGGTCAGAATTAGCAACTGAGGTACACGTTGTTTGCAAATTTTGCTCAGGTTTTGGAGAAATTAAAATTTTTAAAAGAGAATATAAATTATGGAATTCATTCCAGGCTACTTGGATGCTACTTGTATCTGGTAGGGCGTCCACATTCACACGATTTAACCTATGGTACACGTGGTGTAATAGTGCCTCCGTTCTAGTAAGTAGGTTTTTGTCCAATCTTGTTTGTAGCATTTTGATGTTGTTTTCTGCTTTAAACAAGGAGATCTTTACGGCCGAAATGTCCACATCGGGAGTTAAATGTGACTCTAATATCTCTTCGGATGGTGTATCTGTGAGTTTAGGGATTTGTTTTCGTAGTTCGTCTACGGTATTAGCAGTTTGGCCGCCCCTTAAGGCCACTTCATAAAGAAGTTCGCTTTTGTGCAAGCACGCGAATTTAATCTCGTAGGCCATAGTAAAGAAATTAAAGTTTTATTAGTTGAAATTTAAGAAAATAATACGCGCTGTGGGTAAACGGTTGGGATAGTTTATCTGCCGTCAAAAATGTTAACAATACAAGCAAAATGTGGAAATCCGTCCAAAGGTATTTTTTTAAGTAGATATTTTAATTAATTAAAGATTTAAGATGGCGCGCGTTTAGATTGCGCTTACGCCGCTGTAAATGTAGTGGTAGGTAGGTACCGAATGAAAATGCGTGATCGATCACACGTGGATGGAATATTCTAGAATGGTTTCGACACTTTTTGGAAAAAAATAATTACGTGATCACTTTAAACACACGCGGTCTGTTTAAACACTGAATTAGATTAAATAGAAATTAGTAACAAAAGTAAATACCTTGGGACGGTTCTCCGTGCACACACAGTAAATCACAAGAAAAATAGCACAAAATAGAAAAAAAAACCGTGACCTTTAGAACCAAGCCTTTTTCTTGCCTAAAACGTTGGGCGCCAGTGTCGCGTTGTTAGTTGCTTAGGGCTTTAGGAGCCTACTAGAAATCTAGGTAGACCTAATAGCACGCGGCCCACGCGTGGTTCGGTGAGTGCAGGTTCTGATTGGAGCTAAATAATAACGCTTGCAAGACGATATTCCAGATTTTATATTGGCAGATATAAATTACATAGGTCCGCGAACAAGTTAGGGCTAGGCTCAGCGGAGAGCTAGGTTCTGCAGAGAAAGGCGTGGTTCCAGGGTCCAGGCTTGATAGAAGGGAGCCACTTAACTCGGTGCGCTGCGGCACAGGTAGAAGAACGATTTCTCCGCGCGCGCCGCTTATATAGGCTCGTGCGGGGGGATTGGCCACGCCCACGTAGGTTGATCCCGCGAGGACGGCGCGCGGCTGTATCAGCGCGGTGTCACAATATATATATATATATATATATATATATATAGGTATATAAATTCAAACCTTCAAACCGTTGAATAATGACGAATGTTAAAAACGACTTATGTAGCTAACAATGCCTACACGAAACGTTTCCAATTTAGTTTCAAAAATCAATTTAGTTTACTCAAACTCAAAGTCAACCACATGAAAATTTTTCAAGCACGCGTAATTGTAATTTAACGTTTATAAGCACGTGATACCACAGAATATCGAGAGCACAGAAGGTAACTGCTCTCTTATATTGCGCACGTTTTATGAAGGTTTTCATACAACGTGCGCATTTGCACACATAAACATTATTCACGGAATCTCGCGCTGCATTTCAAACAAGGTAGTCTTGATAGGTGTTTAATTCAGTGACCGTGAACGATATCTAGAATGTGAAAATAATCCCTATCCGACCGAAAACGGTAGGTTTAACAATAATAAAACCATAAAAAAAATATTATACAACACAACGTACTAATATTAATATCTTAGGACAACTCATACAACGCTATCTGATCTCAAATTAAACAGAGCTTGTACTATGGAAACCAGACAACTGATAAAGTTATACTTATATATTTAATATACATACATATTATAGATAAATCACTCAGAATAAACCATCATGCTCATCACACAAAGTTTTATCCTGGGTGGGGATCGAACCCGCGACCTCTTGCGTAGCAGTCGGATACACTCCCACCGCGCCACAGAGGCACCCGTGGCCACGATCGGTGCGATTTGATCGAAACGTCGGGTAAATAAAAGGTTCGTACCTTTAAATAATTCACGCGATTAAGTCCCGAAATATATCTAATATGTATGAATATCGCCTAAGTTTAAAAGAAGAAATGAAACACCCCTAGAAATTGCAAAAAGATAGGTAGGTACACATTTCAGTGTTTATTTTACCTAGCCCCCCCCCCCCCACCCGAAATATCAAAACCCCCCTAATCGGAAAAATGATCGTGGGCACGCCCCTGGTAGCTCGAGCGAGATGATGGTTACCTTCTGTGCTGTCTGTATTTTGTGGTACCTAATAGGTACTCTCCATCAGTTTGTAATTAACTCTCTATTTGTAGGGCCAACTGATTAAACTTCCCGTCAGTCAATGTCAGACAAAGTTAACGTGGAAGCCTTGTCAACCACGTGTAACTGTGTGGCACTGTAGTGTCATACAAATATTGTTTATCTGTTTTTGAATAAACTATCATTTTTTCTTAAAAGGATAACTCCCGCACTATTCTCTTTTCCGAACTCCTTTTTTACATTTCTGAGAATATCATCTTGTATCACTTAACTTTAAAAATATATTTTTTTAGTATCACCATTTAATAATGTCACAATGAATAATTCAAAAATATTATACAATGAATTCACATACACAATTATTGCTTTTTAGGATTCCGTAGCCATAATGGCAAAACGGAACCCTTATGGTTTCGCCATGTCCGTCCGTCCGCAGCTTTGCTCAGAGACTGTTAGTGCTAGGAGGCTGTAATTTATTTTGCATGGATACATATATTACTTACGCCAACAAAGTAAAAGAAAAAAAAACATTTTTTTAGGGTACCTCCCCTATACAGGGTGTAACAGAAAGGTGTGGTCAAATTTCAGAAGCGGATAGGGTATGTTATCAGTATTGTACCTACCATGGTGCCGTAGCTGGTAGCATCATTATTACATACTTAAATCTTATTATTTTTGTTAAAATTCAGTAGTGAAAGGGGTATGGCATAAGAATTATACCTCCCCTGGTACAAAATTTGATTGGATTATTATGGCATAGAACTTTTTAAGTCACTCTTTTTTGAATTAATAACTTTTTCATTCATAAATAAACGAATGAAAAAATATTAAATATTTTTTAGGAAACTCCGATTTTGATAAAATTATTATGTGCACTCATTATCATGGGCACATACCAACCCTTGAATATGACCACACCTTTCTGTTACACCATGTATATAAAGTGGGGTTGTGATTTTTTTCTCACCTAGAGCAACGCACACTAAAGCCGCCACATTTAGTGTGCGTTGCTCTAGTGAGGTATGTACCTACTACGTAAGTTACTTTCTATACTTTCGGTAATTTCAACCCTAGACTGTAAGTTATCTTGGTAAGATATCACGGGTTTCGTGACCTTTGCGCCTATTAAGGTCACATGAATTAATGTTTACGGTCTCACTTTGGTAGGACCATTTTGAAGAAGAAAGAAGAAATAATTTATTTCGATATAAAAAATACAATTTTACACGCCTAAAATAACAACACATTACCAATATCAAAGAAAAATAAAAAAAAACACGTAAGTACTTATATTTAAACAGATAATTATATCGAAAATAGAACCTAGTTCAGCATAATATGCCAGACTAACGCCTGACGCTGATTTTCAACTAGGCCCTTAAGTGACTACTTTATGTTTTGTTTTTAAAACACTTTATTTTTTTTTTAAATAACTTAATAAAAATATTAAAAAAAACCCACACAAATACAATAATTGCATTTTTGAAAGATAGAAAAATTTGAAATCCAGACTCAGGAATCGAACCCGAGACAGAGAGCATTTTAACAAATTATGATGACGCAGGCCGAATATTGAAGTAATTTTTATAGGCATTTCTTGCCAAAGACTTTACAAAATACAATAATTGCATTTTTGAAATATAGAAAAAAAATTCTATCTTTCAAAAATGCAATTATTGTATTTGTTCACCCACACAAATGTTGTAAACAGTAGTAGTAGTGGCCGTTGGAGGGACTATACATGTTGCATTACATTACATTTTCGGAGGGTAAATTCCTCAGTTAAATTAAAGTTACTGTTGATATAGGGTCAGATATTTACGATTGTCAGACAACCCTTGACTCCCTTTTCAAGGATATATCGCGACGTTGATGAAAAGCAAAGATCCTACTACGATCCTCAAAAGGATTACTTTTTCAAGTTCCAAGTCTATATTTTCACTTTCTACCTCATTGATATAAAAAACAAAAACAAATACCTATAGTAGAACACTAGTAATATATCATACTTGGTAGGTACGCAGGATAACAGAAGAATAATTTAAAAAAACCGGACAAGTGCATGTTGGGCCGCACAATGTAGGATTCCATAGTCACCCCCCCCCCCCTCCATCCGAATAATGCGGCTTATGAAGTGGGTTTTCTGTTGTTTTTGTTTCATACTTACAACGTTATGCCTACCTAATAATAATTTTTAATGGAGTTTGTACGAATTTTTCGTTACTTCTCATTTCATCAGCTGTTACTCGTTAACTTGGAAAGCCTTCTTAGCTGTGATAGTTTTCCTTTCAATTTCACTATATATACTACTACCGTGATTTTTTCTCACATACTCAACATCAACCATTTAGCAGGCAGGCACTTGACTCTAACAAAAATTTGCACTTTGAATCTTAACATTTCACAAACGGATCCCTAAATCTAAAAATCGTCTTCTCAACCCCTAAACGTTTTTTAAAGACCTATCTAACGATACCCCAACACGATGGGGTAGTTAAGAAAAAAAATTACATCCCCACTTCACAAATAGGGGAAGTACCCCCAGAAAAAAGGTTTTTCAAGATTTTATTCTTTCACTTTGTCGGCGTAAGTAATATGTGTATCCATGCAAAATTACAGCCTTCTAGCACTATCAGTCTCTGAGCAAAGCTGCGGACGGACATGGCGAAACTTTAAGGGTTCCGTTTTGCCATTTTGGCTACGGAGCCCTAAAAAGCGTTAATTGTGTATGTGAATTCATTGTATAATATTTCGAATAATTGATTGTGATATTATTAAATGGTAATTTACTGTCATAGACTAAAAAAATATATTTTTAAATTTCAGTGATACAAGGTGAGTTATATTCTCAGATATGAAAAAGGACTTCGGAAAAGAAAATAGTGTGGGAGTTAGCCGTGCACTTGGCAAATAATTTAGATGTTCATTGTACGGCCTCAGACCGCTATATTCGGATAGCGTTCCGAAATTCCGTGTTTATAAGCGGTGTCTAAAGGTTCATTTCCGTGCATCGCGGCTTCATTGTCGCAAGCTGCGCGCGCACTCTGACTATTATCGCATCGGCCGCGCGCGTCAGACGCTTGTCGTAAGCCGCGCGCGACTCGCGATCGGTCGCGATGCATGGAAATGAACCTTAATGTCTATGTTTGCGTTGCTCGACTGCTTGCTTTATGAAGAATACATTCTGTTCTTTCGATATTCTGTGATTTGGGGAATATCAAGGGTCCACTTTGTGATTAAGATTAACGGTCAATTTTACGGGATTAAAATTAAGATTGTCTTGTCAAAAATCAGAGCCTCTTTTGTTTTTGATTCGTTGATTGCTTTGAAAAACTTCTTTGAATTGGATCAAATCAAAAGGAAATATGGTATAATTATTAAAGAGGCTATCTTTAATCTTATATAAGTTAATAATAGTCCTAACTCATTCAATTACTCGTTAACGCCCAACCCAAACCCTTGGTCTTACTCGTAGAGAGCAGCATTTTTGTAATTTTGTAAATTCGACGGTCACACAGGCGGAGCTGTGAGCTAAAGCTAGTTATGAATACTACTGACTGCCTCTGTGGCGCGGTGGAAGTGTGTCCGACTGCTACGCAAGAGGTCGTGGGTTCGATTCCCACATGGGACAGCACTTTGTGTGATCCACTTACACACATTATTGTTCCGGGTCTGGATGTACTTTATGTCCGTGACTTGTATGTTTGTAAAGTTCCCCGTGACACAGGGCTTGTACCCTACTGCGGGAGTCGTCTTTTATATATAAAAAAAAGAATATGTCAAAGTGCCAGAGTGGCCTTATGAGATATTAGCGGCTCAATATTCGAATTAACATTGTGGTAATCGATCATAAGAACGCGGATACCTCAAGCAAGATAAAGTCCGTCTATAGTTCTAATCATTTCGATTACACAAATGCTACTGTATCACTCACACATGATTATAATTAGCTACAAGTTTATCGGAAGACGTGTTATTTCTTCGACCGCTCGATTAAGTTAAGACTGCTGAACGAGACCAACTACCCCATTACTGGCACTTCAAATAATGTAAACGTCAAATTAAGTCACACTATCTTGCGGCGGCCATGTTTAAATGAGTCAATAGACTTGTTATTTAATTAAACCAGATGTTACGTCAACGAAAATCTATTAGTACAGTTTACATTATCTTGTTCTAAGGTTTGGCTTGGTTTGAATATAAGTTATTTTCGCCCGTACATATACCAATATTAATACTTGCAGCTTATCACTTAAAATAATTCGACACCTGTAGGGAAAACCATGGTAACTCACTTTTTGGTCAAATTAAGTTACAGTCGTAGCTAAACTTTTTTTTTAGGGTTCCGTACCATAAAAGGTAAAAAAGGAACGCTTATAAGATCACTCTCTTGTCTGTCTATCCGTGTGTTACCACCGATTTTCTCAGGAACGGGTAGACCTAGCAAGTTGAAATTTATACCAGATACTAAGGTCTATACCTAATAGGGCTCCTATTAGGTATATAAAAATCCTGAGTCAACACGATAAAAAGATATGGGAAAAATTTAGATTTTCACGATAACTTGTAAGTATCTACCAAAATTCACCGTAATTTATAACTTTTTTTTAATTTTTCGGAATTTACCCTTTACTTGTGCTGTAAGACCTTGCTTTTAACCAAAATTGACAATGCTAGATCAACCAGAAGAACCCTACAGGTTTTGGGTCGAAAAGCTATATGGAAGTTTCTTTAAGAAAATATATATATATATATATTACGGTAATATATATATTTTCATAATGTGTACAAATCGCGGAAGTTTACGAACATATATCTTTATGGTAGACTTGTATTCCTATAGTTCTATGTAATTTATTGTTTTAATTTTGAAAAATGGAATAGATAAATGAAAGTCTTAGTGATTTTGACACAGTTTAAACAAGAATAAGTCAGGCGAAAATAAATAAAATTAATTCGACACCCGTTTCGACACGTTTCGACCGTATTGCAACGGCCGTGGTCAAACGTCGGGAAATAAACAAAGGTATTTAGCCCTAAAATAAAATATTTACGCGATTAAGACCCGTAGCATATAAAATTCTATAATACCATAAAGATGTCGTATACTTACGGATTAACCAGTTCTGTCACGAGCTAAAAAAATAAATTACGTCTCTACTTCGTAAGAGAAAACGAGGGTTCATGTCCGCCCCCGCAATAAGATAACTTAGACCATGAGGATTAAGAATGTTTAACGTTGCTTTTGGTAGATTAGTGTTGAAACCAATAAAATCTTGTTCTTTGTTCACTAGAAGTGTTTTATTAACTTTTGTATCCTTTTCAAAACACGTATCTAGGCTATAGTTAAGATAACGTTATATTATAGAGTTATAGTGAGTTTAACGCCACTAAGTTACGGACCCTTATTACAATACTAGCTGTCCCGCGCAACTTCGCATGCGTAAATTTTCCCCGTTTTTGCAACATTTCTCGTCGCTGCTCCGCTCCTATTAGTCGTAGCGCGATGTTATATAGCCTATAGCCTTCCTCGATAAATGGGCTATCCGACAAAAAAAGAATTTTTCAAATCGGACCAGTAGTTCTTGAGATTAGCGCGCTTAAACAAACAAACAAACCAAGCAAACAAACAAACAAACTCTTCCGCTTTATAATATTAGTATAGATTATAGAAAAGCAATCACTTTAAACTAGACAGAAACATAACATTAGAAAGTTTTTTCTGTCCTTGAAAATCTGCACTTGTTCAATATTGCTAGACCAGTTGCATAACCCCTGGCGCGTTGATTATACTCGTAACTTTCCTCCCCTGGGTCGCTTGTAATAAAATCCAATGGAAAAATGCTCTCTGCAACGATCGTTTGCAGTCCAATTTAATAAACAATCATTTTGATTAAATGAAATTGTAACGAGAATGTAATTAGAAAATTAAAGAACATGTCTGCCCTTGTAACTATCAGAAACCAGAAAAGTTTTATACACTACTAGCTGACCCACGCAACTTCGTGTGCGTCAATTTTCCTCGTTTTTGCAATTCATACAAAAGTACCAAAATCGTGATTAAAAAAAAAATTATGACCTATTTTCATATCTGCCAAATATACAGAAATAATCATTAAAATCGGTCGAACCGTGGTCAAGCCGTTTCGGAGGAGTTGTCACAGACACCGTGACACGAAATTTTATATTTTAGTTGTAGCCTTTATTTTAATACTAACCTATATCGAATGGATAAAAAAAAGAAAGACGAGTGTGACTTTAATCACGTTTGATAGCCATATTACCAACTTTTCTAAAAAAATACCAGTTAACCATGTTACCCGTATTTATCGAATCTAACAATACCTCAATCATATAAATCGATTCAGGCATTTAGAACTTATGACGGAATAAAGAAATTTAATTCATCCTTGACGTCCTGAATTATTTTATCTGTAATCTACTCGTTTTTTAGGTGCACTCGTGTATACCTAAATAAAGCAGGATAGCCAATATGAGAGCGTTGACAGGGGTGATTTGCGGCTCACAAATGCCGCACATTAAATCCGTTTTTGTGCCCAAGATATGAGACTTTTTGCGGCCCACGATGTAATATAAAATGAAGTTTTATACGAACCGTAAAAACCGGGCAAGAGCAGGTCGGACCATGCTCGGTGTAGGGTTCCGCAGCCGTTATTACAAATAAATTCACTACATATTATGAAAAAACCGATTTGAATAATTGCACCAACAGAAGAGCGTATGTTTATGGCACTTACACCCTTTTGTTGAAAAATGTAGTTTTTCGGCAATAACTCAATAGTAACATAGTCCAGATAGGTGGTTGCTTCTGGTCCCGGTTTGGCTACGGAAGTCTCGGGTTCGATTCCCGGGTCTGGACTTTAAAATTTTCTATCTTTCAAAAAAGCAATTATTGTATTTGTAAAGTAATTGGCAAGAAATGCCTATAAAAATTACTTCAATAACTCAATGTCGGTATGTCTGATCATGTCGGAAATAATGTTAGTATAAAGTTTATAACAAGCGCTAAGTACCTTTGTGATTTTTTTGATGTTGTGTCCCCTCCCTAAAAATAATTATTTTTATTATCTATTTAACAAAGTAAGTAGCGGCTACTATAAGACAACTTTTCACCAAATATCATCAATATTCATTGTGTAGTAATTGAGTAAAGTGCCTGTGACATACTGACACCCAAGCGGACATGACGAAACTATAAAGGTTCTGCTTTTGCTATTTTGGCTATGGAACCCTAAAAAAAGAAGGCACTTTTGTCACAGATTACTTACTAAAATATAATAAAAATATCACAAAATTAGCTTAATTCGATAATATTGTGGTATTTTACATACTATTATTATAAAAGAAATCATGAAAGCTTTCATGATTTCGTTCGTTCATTTTATGATCATTTTTCAAAAAGCTTTTTGCCGTAAGTGATATATTCTAAGTTTAGGCGATTCACATTTCGATTTAGTCTCTTTCCCGATAAAAATATAAAACACTAGCTGTCGCCTGCGACTTCGCCCGCGGCTTCGCCCGCGGCTTCGCCCGCATAGATGATTTTACCCCTTGAAAGGTAATTTTTTTTGTTTTTTTTTTGCCTATGGTTGGCAGACGAGCCAGCGGCCCACCTGATGGTAAGCGGTAACCGCCGCTCATGGACTATAGGAATGTCAGGGACACACCCAAGCCGCTGCCTACCGTGAAGTGAAAACTCTCTTTAAACCTCGTTTGAAGAAAGACATGTCGTAGCGCTCGGGAAACAAAACGTACGTGGAAGAAAAGAACGCCGGAATCGATCCGTACAGGACCGTATTGTTGTAATTTATCGGTTTCGATCAAAATGCTGAAACACATATTTCCTTTTATACAGCCACAAAGCTAAACACAAAATTCCACAGATCTAACCTCAAAGCTAATTGAGTTCTATAAAAAATTGCAACCCCTATTACGGCCCCTTATGAGATGGTGGAATCAGATCCTAAATTTCATATTTAAGGGAGTTTCACTCAAAGTCGCAACCCCTAAATTACCCCCTTAGGGGTTGATTATTCAAAAACGCTGAAACCGTCGGTCTTTATTTCAAACCAAAAACCCAAGTACTAAATTTCACACATCTAAGTTCAAAACCGCTGGAGTTTATCCAATCTTGTGACTGAGTTTTACATAAACCTACAATCCCTGTTTTATCCTCTTAGGGGTTGGTTTTCCAAAAACGCTGAAACAATTTCATTACAGACAGAGTTTTATACAAACTTGCAACCCCTATATTACCCGCTTAGTGGACTAATTTTAAATATTCAACATATAAGGCATCAACTGCCAAAATTTCAGGCTTGTAACCCTAGCAGTGTAGGCTCTGCGTTGATGAATCAGTCAGTCAGTACAGGTGATAATTATGTAACCACGTTCCCTCAGATCGCGGTTTCGAATCCCGCCTGAGCAAATTTTTCCTTCATACATTTGATATGACTGAATAATGTTTCTTTAAACAATTTTATCATATTTTCATAAGCTTTATTTCAACATGTTTGTCCTCTTCTACCACCCTCAACTCCAATTCCAACCGAGTCGAAGTTTTAAAATTTGGTTTGTCGGAACAAACCAAATTTTAAGACTTCGGTTCCGATAAAACCACCTACGTAACATCCCTAGTATAGATAGTCTTAAAAGTATCAAGTTTAATTTTGGTTGCCATTGTTTGGCATTTGTCTGTGATGTGTTATGGTAGCTTACAAACAAGTGGATGAATTTTAATGAGTTTTAAATTAATTCGTGTATTGTGACGAACCAATATTCTTTGTTGTTCACTTTTTGTGCAAATAAAAATTGAATTTTACATATAAATAATTATAATAATTATACAATTGAATTGAAACAATGTCACGAGATACTCGTGACATTGTTTCAGAACAAAGATCTAAAATATTTGGGAACGTTGACCCCGTATACCAATAAGTAACTCTGTAACAAAATAAGTATAATAATAATAATAAACACCGATTTGCTGGCACTTCAGAAAAAGATAAATCCTAAGCGAAACAACAAAGACCACGCACACGCAAAAACTCTTAAACACCACTGAACTGTAATAGCGCCTTATTATCGGTTCGTTAACCTCAGAACGGTAGAAACATACTCCGATCTTATTAATTTGATTGGAACAAACATTACTGTGACCTTACGGAACAGGCATTCCACAGTCTAAAGTGTATTTGGGATGTAATTGGTAGCGGTGTTTACCTGTGTCGAAATTGATTCGCACCCCAGATTACGGTGAGCTGTTTAATAGATTCTCGCTATTTGTTGTATGGTTTTGACCTGTGTATCGTATTTTTATCAACTTCACCTTTATTGCTACTGCTGACAGTTAAATTAAATAAATGGAAAAGTCAAACGATGTAGCGAAATGAGGTACGGAATCACGCTCCTAATATAATTACTTTAACTCGATTTCTGACATTCAATATTCGGGAATATTACGGTAAACTTAAAACCCTTAGCATGTTTCGTTATTTTGGAGGGGGATTTAGGTTAATTGACTAAACATCGGCAAAATGTATACTATGTACCTGCTTTTTGGCAATTTGTCGCAGTTTTGAAGCGGCAGTAGCCTAATTGCTAAGGCATCGGTCTCGCAATCGTGAGGCCACGGATTCGAATCCTACCTATTATACTACCGACGTGAAACCACTTATAACACAAGCTTAGCTGGAGGGGTTAACAGGATTGCTATTAATGTGGGACTACAAATGAGGGGTGGTCCAACCCTCAAATTCTCCCCCGCCTAATACTGTTAGATGTGGTTGAGCCTACATCTTGGTAAGAGAGCAACTTCACAAAATTAAAATGTGAAGCGAATCTGTTCTGAAAATCGTTTTCCTGGGCGCAATTTTCCCATTAATCTTGAAACTGTCAGCATTCTTATCTTTCCAAGTTACTCCCAAATTCTGCAACGCCTGTACAAATATATATTTAAAACCAGTAAACAGTTTCAAAAGATTGACTCTTGTTTTCTAAGAAAGAACATTGCTCATCATTTTTGTGTTCACGCTTATCCCTTGTCAAGAAAATGACACATTTTTTGTTAGAAATTGACAGTAAGACGGATGCTCACCAGTTTCAGATGATCCCCAACAAGATTCCCTACATAATTATATAATTTCATGCAGTCGGAGGCACTTTACTAAGTTCATCGAGATTCATTAATGCCTCCGACTACATCTATACTAATATTATAAAGCGGAAGAGTTTGTTTGTTTGTTTGCTTTGTTTGTTTGTTTGTTTGTTTAAACGCGCTAATCTCAGGAACTACTGGTCCGATTTGAAAAATTCTTTGTTGGATAGCCCATTTATCGAGGAAGGCTATAGGCTATATAACATCGTGCTACGACTAATAGGAGCGGAGTAGCGACGTGAAATGTTGCAAAAACGGGGAAAATTTACGCATACGAAGTTGCGCGGGACAGCTAGTGAAATTATATAATTATGTAGGGGATCTTGTTAGGGATCATCTTTTTTGTGCAGGCGGGTTTTTTTATTTTTATATTTTTTTTTATTTAATACTTTTTAGTGGTTTTTAGTGTAACCGATGTAACAACTAACTTTTATCACAGCTATTGTCAGGTATTGAAAATTGAAAAAATAATTGTTGTTATCTAACTTTTTTAGTATTACAAACATAAACATGTTATACCTTTTTAAAATGCTTAAGATAAGCCCTTTAATTTGATACACATATTGCAGTATTCAAAACAACTTTTTTTTCACATCTCTTTATTTTGACATCTCACAGCCGCCATGTTGTTTTATTTTTAAACGTTACATATCTAAGAACACTTGGGCAATCAAGACGAATCTAAGAATGTCTTAATTGTATAAATCCTTTCAGTGGATTGTGAGATATCAGGTAATAAAGAATACTACATACATACATACATACATACATACGTACATACATACATACATACATACATACCTACATACATACAAGATACGCGCGAAAAACATAACCCTTCTTTACAGTCGGGTAATTAAAGCAGAAACAGATAAAATGAATAATGCGCTCGTACCCAACTAGTTAAAACAACAACTCTTTAAGAAATGTCAAAACGCAGATTTTATATGGAGATCTCATACAAATAGCGGTCTATGACGTCACTATTGTTTTTCGTCAAATCACTTCTTTTTATGATATGATCAATGATAAAACAAACATAGATATATTACGGGTCTTAATCGCGTGAATAATTTAAGGTAAAACACCTTGTTTATTGCCCGACGTTTCGACCGTATTGTTCACGCGATTAAGACCCGTAATATATATATATATTTTCATAATGTGTAGGTACAAATCGCGAAAGTTTATCAACATTTATAAAACAAACAATTTTACACAAAATTTTATCGAAACTTAACTGACAGTTTAAATGTCAGGTTTATTTTCTAACTAGCTGTGCCCCGCGGTGTTACCCGCGGTTTATTAGCCTATGTGTTAATCCAGGGTGTCAGCTAACTTCATACCAATTTTTATTAAAATCGCTCCAGCCGTTTAGACGTGAAGAAGTAACAGACATATACACTCACACACTCACAAACTTTCGCTTTTATAATATTAGTGTGATTAGTCTTTTGGATTTTTGTTTACCTAGGAAACTAGTCTCATTGTTAAGCAAAGGTTTTGGGTACAGAGCTCTGTAAGATTCCTCTCTCTCTCTCTCGCGACACTGGGCTTGCTTGAAAAAGAGGTTTTCAAAATCATTAATAAACTATGATTTGGATTTAAGATTAACTGACTGGCCTGTCGGTCTAGTGGTTAGTAACCCTGACTGCTAAGCCGAAGGTCGTGGGTTCGATCCCAACCCAGGATAAAACTTAGTGTGATGAGCACGATGGCTTATTCTGTGTCTGGGTGTTATTTATCTGTAACATGTATGTATTTAGAAATATATAAGTATGTTTATCAGTTGTCTGGCTTCCAGCTCTGCTTAGTTTGGGATCAGATAGCCTTGTGTGAGTTGTCCCAAGATATTATTATTATTAAATGTTAGGAGTTTTTCTCACTTCGACTTTTATTCCTGTCTGATTTGATAACAATTTTAGGAATGGATAAAAGATTATTTTCCTCATCACATTATAATATTAACGTAGGTATACCTACTATACCTTCTTAGGGACTGGTGGTACCTTAGTAATATGTTGTTGACAAAAAATATTACCTTTGATCTGTAGGTACGTCTTTTCCTGTCAGAGTTGATCCCCTACAAAAACAACTTGAAAGAAATAACTTACATAAGGTGTATAATATCATAACAACACAAAGCAATTATTTAAGTGCTAATAAATTCGATTCTACTGAAGTTTCTGTCGCACTGTTACAACCGCGTCTCACAACATGAGCAAGGTAAGCTAGCACAGTAAGCACAAAATAATGAATAACAATGTCAGAAATAATCTATACTAATAATATAAAGTTGAAGAGTTTGTTTGTTTGTTTGCACGCGGTAATCTAAGGAACTACTGGTCCGAATTTAAAAAAAAATGTTCTGTTGGGTAACCCATTTATCGAGGAAGGCTATAGGCTATACTATATAACATCACGCTACGGTCAATAAGAGTGGAGCAGCAATGAAAAATGAAAAATAGTTTATAATATATTAACTAGCTGACCCGCGCAACTTCGTATGCGTCTTTTTTCCCCGTTATTGCAACATTTTTCATTGCTGATCCGCTCCTATTGGTCGTAGTATGATGTTATATAGGCTATAGCCTTCCTCGATAAATGGGCTACCCAACAGAAAAAGATTTTTTTTAATTCGGACCAGTAGTTCCTGAAATTACCGCTTTAAAACAAACAATCAAATTGTTCAGTTTCTTAATATTAGTATAGATGTCAAAATTGAATACCAAATAAATTATCAAATTTTAAAGTTACCCAGGCTTAAAATACTCATACTACTGTGGCATGTGCGTCGGAAACTCGACCGGCCACTCACATGAAGCCTCAATTGTTAACTGTTTGTCTTGACGTTCCAAAAGTTTGAAATAATGACGAAGAAGAAAACGAAAAAACAATCGAGAGAATTGAAGGAAGCGTCAAGACGAAGGGTCGAAAAAACGAAATGTAAATGAATAAGATTACAGATTGTCTAATGTATAATATCGTTCTGGGCATATGAAACAGTGTTTAATTCCTCATCCCCGAGAGTAGTAATCCCGGCTGCGCACCCCAAAGCCAAAAAGTTCTGAAGAACACTCCCGGTACCTGCTCAAGAGCTGGCCTGGTGGCTACATGGTAGAGGCGCCGGGTACTAAGAAGTGAGGAGAGTCGACGCAGTTCAATGTCCAACATAGATAAATAATAACCGTAGGCTTCAGGCTAGTCTGGCCTGGCGCCACAACATACTCTCAGTCACACACTCACACACACGTCGCTCGCTCCGTAAATACAACACGGGGGCTGCCGAGAGCCCCGATATTCCTGCGTCTGTGCTAACAACATAAAATTTGGAAGGGGCATGTGGGCCGCCGCCTAGCCTGAAGCCCACGGGTATTATTTATCGATGTTGGACATTGAACTGCGTCGACTCTCCTCACTTCTTAGTACCCGGCTACTAAAGTGTCGAGTCGAGAGAAAGACTCTAACAGAATAAAAACATTTTTATCTTTTAACCATAAATTAAGACTGTGCTTAAACTGGTTCAGTGAAAGGTTTCTTATATTATCAGGAAGTTTGCTATAAATCCTCACAATCATCGGGTAACAGTTACTGTGATAATAGTGGGTCTTTATATTTGGTAGCAATTACCTAGTTGGATATCTGCAATTAAAATTACAATTGTCTCCGTATGTCTGAAATAGCTTATAATGTATTAGATATATTTCGGGACTTAATCGCGTGAATTAAAAGAAAAGATCGAATTGCACCGATCGTGGTCACAGGTGACCACAATCCCTTAATCGCATAATACCAGAATCGCTAAATATCAGATTCGCAATATACCAGACTCTCAAAACACCAGAATCGCTATATACTAGTTATGCAAAATACAAGACACGCAAAATAGCAGATTTTGTACAGTCAAAACGAAATTTAATTGAAACAATTGACATTACCTTAAGACTAAAGACAAATAGGCTATTAATAATAATCATTCCTAATTAGTAATTCCAATCTTTGTAGGCACACTTCTACCGCGATTTCATTAGTGACGCAAGCTGTAATAATTTTATTAATTTTGTCATCTTTCTCGATAAATTTTAAGTTTCGCTTCTGGCCTGGAGAAAAAACAGCATTCTTCTTTATTTTTACATCCTGTAAAAGTGCCTCTTTCTTCAATAATATAATAAACTGAAATAGTGTCGGTTTAGGCGGAATCTTAGTATTTATGCGTCTGTGCCATCCCTCTATAGCATTTGTTGTACGATTTTTTTCTCCAAAGCAAGAAAAAATATCTGCAGTTATTTTTTGTAACCACTGACTTTCAAAATATTCTTGAATTTATAAAATATGTCAGTTTTTGGTGCTATTTCGCATATATATGTAAATATGACTCTGGTATCAAATGTTTGGGCAATAAAGCTAAAATTGTGCAAAGTGTGACGACACGCCGTTCTTCAGTCCTTTTTCCGAAATTTAGCTTTTTACTCATGCGATATATAGCTTGCATGTAGTGATAGTAACCAGTGTTTTTTGAGCGTTTGGAAATATTTCAGTGACAGCTTGTATTACAGCTATTTCATAATCACATTTATACACCGCTATGTTCATCTTGAACTGTTCTTTTAAAATGTAGAATAGATGTTTGTATGTGTTTTGACATTTTTTAGGAAGCAGTACGTAAATTATTGGTACAAATGATACAACATTCGCGTTGGGAGATAAGTCAACATGGAGTGTATATACTTGATAAAATGGTTTTGGCGTTATTCTGAAAGTCCCGTCTCCGTAGTACACATAATTTCTCATAATCAACTCTCTGGCGCTAGAAGTCCCAAATATTATAATTTGGTCTTCATGCCCATCACTGTATAAAAAGAAGTTATCAACAATATGGTCTGGCAACTTAACTTGTGCAGGTGTTTTGAAAGAAGTGCTTTTTAATTTAAGAAATTTACTGCGGGTTCTATAAAGGGTATCTCTTTTACTAGCAAAGTTCGGTATTTCATGTTCTGCTTTTATCATTTCAAATTTAGGTAGCGCATTAAAAAAGTTCTTTTCATATATTTTTTGGACAGATTGAAAATCAGAGCATACCTCTATTTTACATGCATCAATGGTTTCATCAATTAAGTTACGCACATAATCAGCACTACAAATATGGGAAGGTTTTTTTACAATCTCATTGTCTTTATTTAGAGTAACCGATGTATTGCAAGTCTTTTGATTATAACAGCGCCAATTTGTAGACCCAGATTTATTTTTTAAAACAAAATTATAGCGGTAACCATCACAGAGGAGTGCTGGTTTTCCCTTATTGCTTTTTATGAACTTTAATTTCTGACCACTGTTCATTTTAATATAAATATTGTAACAAAATATTTGCAATAGTACCTACACCAACGACAATGTTAGAAAGATAAGTGTCATCTGATTATCATCTTATTTTCTAAAGCAAAAGTGGCCAGTGCAGTTTATAATAAATAAGGTTACGACCTTTTCTGTATAACGATCTCATTTTATCTATCGTAGCAAATGCTTTGAAATTTTCACTCTGATGAAGTTATAATATTATTACAGTATAGTCTGAATTCAACTAATTACGACTGTACTTCTGCTATTTTGCGTATCTGGTATTTTGCATAACTGGTATTTTGCGAATCTGGTGTTTTGAGAGTCTGGTATATTGCGAATCTGATATTTAGCGATTCTGGTATTATGCGATTAAGCGACCACAATCAGTGCAATTCGATCGATAAATAAAAGTCGGCTGAATAAAAGGTTCGTACCTTTAAATAATCCACGCGATTAAGTCCCGAAATATATCTAATATGTATAAAAATCGCGAAATTTAAAAAACAATAATATAGCTTATTATGTTTTGTGTCTCTTTATGTCTTTTAGCAAACAAACAGCATTTTTATATGTAAATACATGGTAGCGTTAATAGATTTATTACGGGACTAATTGATGAGTTGTACAGTCTACATTACAAAGTGCCTGTGTAGTGTAATGCATTGTTTCTGCGCTATAAAGACTTTGTTCACATCTACTGAGTTTCCCCAAAGCGGTATACAGCATCTTAACTGAGATGCAACATATCCGTGATAGGCTTGCATAGGAATTCTGAAATTCTCCAAAACGCATATGCAAATTTGTTGATTTTACTGATTTTTTTTTTAATGTGAGGTTTCCAGGAATATTGAGTGTCAACTTCCAATCCCAAGAAGGTGACACTAGTTACTTCAGATATAGGTTCGTCAATGTATTTGACATCTAGATCATTCAAGAACTTATTTCTATTGTAAAATTGTATGAACTTAGTAAATCATTATGTGATACGAAATCGAACTCTTTGGTCATATCGAAGAAAATGCCAGCTGTGGGACATTTTTTATCAATTTTAGTCGTTACTTATTTAATTAGATCAAAGGCAGGAAGAGTGGTCGATTTGCCTCCATGAAATTCGTGTTATTGTTTGATAATGTTAAATTTGTTGAGAAATGATATGATTCTAACGTGCATTGAAAAAAATCAAATCGGGCCAGCCGTCTTCGCGTACTAGGGTAACAAACACAGAAAAAAACCAACATACATTTAAATTTAGAACCTCCTTCTTTTTTGAAGTCGGTTGAAAACTGCGCAGTCCAATCTTCAGCATGTCAACGATTGCGCAAGCAGCGGTTGTGGGCCTGCGCGAGATACCGTCTTTCCGTCTACATGTGCATTCTTACCTGCGCAAATTGGTTTGTGCAGACATGCTCGCAAGTATGACGGAGCGTATAGCCGGGATAAATAACTCAAACATTGCCACAACCGCGAAGTTGGCCAATTTGAATTTCGGCGTACATAAAGATTACAAGTCATTTGAATTATTATTTATTAACCCACGAATTCTTAAACCATAGTTAAATATGAGTAGTGCTCAAGAGTATCTGTGGTATGTAAGTAAGTACATGTTACTTGATGCGTGTAAAATAATAACTTAATGCAATATATTTAAATGGGCAATTCTTGTCCTACGATCTATCATAAAGAAAATTTGATGAAAATCGTTTGAGCTGTTTGGAATTGGATTTCGACCAAATAGATAGATTGGATTTTGGTTAAAATTTGATTGCTAAGTTTATCTACATTATTGATTTTCTTAAAAAAAAAAAAAAATAATTAAAAACCAAGTAAAGCTCGCGCACCGTACAGCCATTCTACCCGATTTTAACTTAAAAATTCGCTGTATACCTATTTACTTAATAAAAAATATGTTTTTTTTTTATATTTTACTTTCTTTTATTGTAGTGTAACAACAAAATGCATATTAATGAGAATACTTACATATTTTAATCAACTTTCAAAGAGTTATATAACAAGCTTTACCTAAACATATGTTGTGTTTTCTTTCAGTTTCAGATCAATCATCACAACACTTTCTTTGTCTAGAGAGGCACGATGTATTCTGAAAAATTCCTCTCACATTTTCTTTTTCTTCCAAGCTTCTTTAGAAATATTGAAATTGCAATATTTATTCGAAAATACAAGTCTTGTTATTGGATATAAAACTTAAATCCCATTCATATGATATTTATTATCGGATATCTTCATATAAAAAGATCCAAGGCCTTCTTTGAATTTTGTATGAAATCGTGTTTACTAAATTTCTTGTTTGTTTACTAAATGTCTTTGTTGTAGTTAAGACATGAGTGTGTAATGTAAATAAAATAATATGAGTGCAATTAGTAAGGGATGAACGCTAAAGAAAACAAAACAACGTAAACATTATAGAAAACTAACGATTCTTATATTAAAGTATCGGACTTTTATGGTTTAAACTTTGTAAATCTTTGATTTCACTAAAAAACTTAGAAAATTAGAAGTTTTAAGATTTTTAATAACATAGTAGATAATGTAGGCTTTTATAATACACTAGCTGTCCCGCGCAACTTCGTATGCGTAAATTTTCCCCGTTTTTGCAACATTTCTCATCGCTGCTCCGCTCCTATTAGTCGTAGTGCGATGTTATATAGCCTATAGCCTTCCTCGATAAATGGGCTATCCAACAAAAAAAGAATTATTAAAATCGGTTTAGTACTTTTTGAGTTTATTCGTTACATACAAAAATACAAATCTTTCCTCTTTATAATATTAGTGTAGATTATAATATCTACTTACTTAGATATTTTAGTTAATACAACAACTACAGAGTACCGCAATCATAGAACTAGGATAAATTTCATAATGACTCATCATTGAACATGTACTTATCTATCTTAAAGCGTGGGTGTATTTGCAAAATACACATTGTAAATAAAAACGCTAGAAATAGAGCAATACCTACTTCCATTATGTAGCTCGGACGCCCCCCCCCCCAGAAATTGTACCTGGGTACGCCCATGGCTAATAATAATACTACTTATTAGCTGTGGTTGGGCCCTAAACATCTTTGTAAGATAGTGGCTTTCTTACAAAGATGTTAAAGGCCCAACCACAAAATTAGAACGTGAAGAATCTGTTCCGACCTTTTTCCTATAAGGTACATTTATCTTCTTAATTAGGAAAGGTATTGTTTGCGCAATTTTCCCATTAACCTTGAAACTGTCAGCACACCCTTATCTTTTCCGAGTTGCTCCCAAATTCTGCAACGCCTGTGCAAATATATAATTAAAACCAGTTAAAAGTTTCTCTTGTTTTCTAAGAAAGAACATTGCTCATCATTTTTGTGTTCACGCTTATCCCTTATTAAGAAAATGACACATTTTTTGTTGAAAATTGACACTAAGACGGATACTCAACAGTTTTCGCGCGTTTTAAATTTATATTGTTATTCAAAGTCACGAATAAAATCACCAAAGAAATTGCTATATAGCAGGCATTGTCTGCTTTTTAAAACATAAATAATCCAAAGTAGGTAATTATAGCAGAAATTGATGAAATGAATCATGAAATGAGTCCCGCTGAAAGTTTACATTTTCATCTATGTTGCTAAGGATGTGACTAACTTAATTTAATAACCAAAGAACCGAATCCGACAAATCGATTCTAAATGGTGATCATTTGTAATTGTTTAGAATATTACATTCTAGGAAATGTAAAAGAAGATAATATCAATAAATCTCTAATCATCGTCCTACGTCATCATCAATTCGTGATCGAAAGACTATTAGATGTTTTTTTTGTTTAAAATTGTTTATTTGTCTCAAAACAGATACATAAATTTTGGCATAAATGAGACATCCCCAGTAAGTAATTATGAATACTTGTGTTGGGGCAAAAATTAAGTTTAAATTCAAAATAACATTAAACACAACTAATGGACTGCAAACAAGTAAATAGTTTTGTTAGTTTTTCTAAGATCCACTACCTATTATGAATAATAACTAGTTAAAGAGATTAATTTACCACATTTACTAGGCGACTTTGTCATCATTTCATAATGTAGGTATTATGCATAATCTCGAATTTGTAACTATACAATACTGACCATTTTAGTTATTCTGAGACTACGTACGTACGTTGTGTTTTGCCTTTTATAGTGTCAATTGTATGTGTGTAAGGCTTCCTGATGTAGGGCCTTACCTATTTCGATAAAAAAATGTGTGAATTTAAAATTTCAAAACTGAACTCTATCTAAAGAATAGAGTATACAAGTACATTATAATGATACCAAATTATAACACACTCAACCATCTCTTTTTCGCGTGTAAGTCAAAGTCAAAATACTTTTATTATTCACTAAAGGTTCATTGCCGTGTCGCATCGGCCGCGAGCGTCAGCCGCTCGTCGTAAGCCGCGCGCGGCTCCCGATCGGCCGCGATGCACGGAAATGAACCTTTAGGTTACAAAATGCAACTCTTATGAACGTCTGACAAAATGTATAATGTATTTAACAAAGATTGAAACTTTTCGGATTATTTGATGTTCATTGAAGCGGCGGCTAATAATGGCTAAGGCATCGGTCTCGCAATCGTGAAGTCGCGGGTTCGAATCCTACCCATTATATTATGCTACTGAAGTGAATCCACTCCTAACAAAATTTTATCGGGACTTAAATGATGGCAGTTTCAACGTCAGGTTAATTTTCTAATTCATATTTTGGAATTTTTTGTTTACCATACCTTTTGAAACTAGCCTCATTGATATGCAAAGGTTTTGGATACAGAGCTTTGTAAGATTCCAATCTTACAGAGCTCTGTACCCAAAACCTTTGGCACATGTACCCGTTAATTGTTTCTTTATAAAGTCTCTCGCGACAACGGCTTGCTTGAAAAAGACGTTTTTGAAATCATTAATGAACTAAGATTTTAAATGTTAAGTGTTTTTCTCATCATATTTCGACTTTTTCTCCTCTCTGATTTGAAAACATTTATAGCAATAGATAATTTTTTTTTTATCTATTGCTATAAATTAGCTATACCTAGTTTTTGACTGCCTCTGTGGCGCGGTGAGAGTGTATCCGACTGCTACGCAAGACATCGTGGGTTCGATTACCACCCAGAATAAAACTTTGTGTGATGAGCACGATGGTTTATTCTGTGACTGACTGTTATTTATCTATATTTAGAGATATATAAGTGTGTTTATCAGTTGTCTGGTTTCCATAGTACAAGCTTTGCTTAGTTTGGAATCAGATAGCGTTGTGTAAGTTGTCCCAAGATATTATATTATATCCAAAAGTTGTTGACAAAAATATTGCCTTTGACAATGACGTTTTAAGTTCTTTTTACTTAAAACATTATTGGACTTTGATATGTTGCTTTTCCTTTAACATTTAGTCCCCTACAAAAACAACTTGAGAGAAATAACAAAAGAATACTTTACTTATTGTGTATAATATCATAACAACACAAAGCAATTATTTAAGTGCCAATAAAGTCGATTCTACTGAAGTTTCTGTCGCACTGTTACAACCGCGTCTAATAACATGAGCGAGGTTACTGTAAGCACAAAGTAACGAGAATGCAGAAGGTAACTTGTACAGAAAACACGCACATATAGATACCGCTCACGGACACGAAATCTCGGAACGGCTTCCAAACAAAGTGGTCCGAAGTGGTGAACGGCTGAAATCTAGAGTACAAAGGCTTAGCTCAAACTTAGCGTAAGTAAAAAAAACCTGAGAGGTGTCAAGGGACACCCGGATGGAACGAAGTACTTATCTTATTTTTTTTTTTTATAATCTTCGCAACACCACACTGTTCAATGCGAAATAGAAAGACGAAACGAAAATAACTTACAAAAAGACGATTGTATACCGAAGGCCCACAACTACACAATTGTCACCAATACTGTGTACCGAATTTATGCCTCTAGACCAAATCGACAGGTGACTTCTTTGTCAAATTAGATGTTCATATCTTACGCGCACGCCGCACGGCTTGTGTGTGTCAAAAAGTGTCGTTACAACTTTTCGTGAGAATGTTTTCCGTCTAGCCCCCTTTCACAACGCGCGATAAGGAACTTCGTTCCAACTTGATAAAAAAGCTTGACAAATTATCTCCTGCTGTTCTCAGCATTTCGACAGTAAACCACATTGAATATTATATTAATGTGGCCCGAAATGCGAACAATTCGACTGCATTAGCCGATGCAGCTATCAAGGCCTCCTGTGTGTGGTGGGTGGTGTAGGTGATAGGGCACACATGACACGATGTAAGATGGGCCATTGTTTATATTACACCACACAAGCAAGTCTGATTCGTACTTGCCGAGAATCCCCACCATATGTTTAGCATGTTTGTTAAGACTTTCAGATCGACCATAGTAATTCATGTCCAGGAGGAGGACTGAGACGAGAGAAAGACGGACCCCTAGCAAATCCATTTGTTCGACCTGCTGAGAGGTCGAACAAATGGATTTAGTAGGGGTCCATCTGTCCACAGATTACATCTAGCTCTTGATGGCTCCGATGTGATAAGGCTGACTCTCTTGACGAAACTCTTGCGGCTCTTCAGTTTCTCTTGTGCCGTAGTATGATCACGTATATCTTTTAGGCAGCTTAGCATAATCTTAAATGATTATTATGTCTATAAAGTCATGAATCAGCATGTGTTTTGACAAGTTTTTTTAATCAAGTTTTACCTAAGCTTGACTTGAGCAAAGCCTAAGCAAGCTCTATAAATCTCAGCGATTTAACAGAATCATAAATAACAGATTCTCGTTCTTGTCTATGTGTGCGGTGTTCGAGCGAGGTACGTTTGGAGTTTACCTTCTGTATTCTCGGTATTCTGTAGTCTAGGTAATAAAGCGTCGCACGTGTCACCACGAGACTCTTGTATCAATTGGATGTGCAACTTTTGTGATATAACTTATCTACTTAGATTGGAACTTTCTAGATGCTTAGAGCAAAAAGTTTCTATTGCTTCTATTGTCTACGGGCTTAGTGTTGACCTCAAAATATTAACTCAAACATTGACTGCAAACCACAACCGCGAAGTTGGCCAATTTGAATTTGAGGGTACATGAAGGGTAGAAGTAATTTGAATTATTATATATTAACCCACGAATTCTCAAACCATAATTAAATATGAGTAGTGCTCAAGAGTATCTGTGGTATGTAAGTAAGTACATGTTACTTGATGCGTGTAAAATAATTAGATACTTATTGCAATATATTTAAATGAGCAATTCTTGTCCTACGATACGAAATTATGAAAGAAAACTTGATGAAAATCGTTTGAGCTGTTTGGAATTGGATTTCTAATTATGAAACCTAGCTAGATCGATTTATCGCCCCCGAAACCCCCTGCATTCTAAAATCGCTGGAGCCGTTGCCGAGATTCAGATTATATGTACAAGATTTTGGCTTTCTTTAAAATAAAATAAAAAATATACACCAAGTAAAGCTCGCTCACCGTACGGCCATTCTAGGCGATTTTTATTTAAAACTTCGCTTTATACGTATTTACTTATTAAAAATATAATTTCTTATTTTCTTTCTTTTATTTTCCTTTTCTTTATTGTACTGTAGCTACTAGTAACAACAAAATACATAATTATTTATGAGAATACATTATTTTAAACAAGCTTTACCTAAACATATGTTGTTTTCTTTCAGATTCAGATCAATCATGAGAACATTTTCTTTGTCTAGAGAGGCACGATGTATTCTGTAAGAAAAATTCCTCTCACATTTACTTTTTCTTTGAAGCTGCTTTAGCAATATTGATATTGCATTATTTATTGGAAAATACACGTACAAGACTTGTACTTTTTTGCAATAAATAATGCAATAATATTGGATATGAAACTTAAATCCTATTCATATGAGATTTATCTATGCTGATATTATAAAGAGGAAAGATTTGATTGTTTGTTTGCACTGAATAGGCTCCGAAAGTACTGGACCGATTTAAAAAAAAAAATAATCATTAGTAGGCTACCTTATTGGGGAGTAACTTAAGGTATATTTTAATGTCAACAAATTAGAGATCCCTACAAAAATTACAATAATGGAAATCTAGGTATAAAATGCTACGATATGACACCCGTGCTAAGCCGGGGCAGGCAGCTAGTTATTGTATTTTTTAAAACTATCCGAGGACCTTGCCTTCTTGTCATAATGGTATATAGAGAGCTACGCTTAGAAAAGCATCGCGCATGCGCGCGGGCATCTTTGAAATCGCCAATACGCGCGGACTTGCCGCGAAAACGAAAAAAAAAACATAGTAAATAAGGACCCTTGTTAAGACATGAGTGTGTAATGAGTGTAGTAGATATGGGTTTTATTAGTGAGGGGGGAACCCTAAAGAAAACAAAACAAAGTGAACGTTATAGAAAAATACTTGGAGGACTTTTATGGTGTAGTCTTTGTAAACCTTTCATTGCACTGGAAAAACTAAAAGAATGAGAAGTTTTAAGATTTCATTCCAATAACATAGTAGGTAATGAGAGCTTTTATAATGCAATGCAATAATTTAGTGAATACAACTACTACAGAGTACCGCAATAATAGCACTATAATAATTTGCATTATGATTCATCATTGAACAGTTACCTACTTATCTAACAGCGTGGGTGTTTTGCAAAACACACCTTGTAAATAGAAACGTTAGAAATAAGAGCAATACTCCCATTACGTAGCTCCCAATTGTCTATATTTACTTAAAGGAAGACGTGTCAGGAATCCAAACTACTTGTTTAGAATTCTATGCCATTTGGCCTGTTTATCTAATAGACTATTTGCATACAACTTTCTTGTGTTTGCGTGAAAAAAATCGCAATTCGCAGGTATAATAAACGCCATATGTAGAGCGTATAATGATATTGTAGCGTTGGTGAGATTTAAAAATATTTTATATTCACTTTTTTAAGTTTTGTTACATACCTGTTGTTCTTTACGACATTTTTTTTATTGATTTTGTAATATTTGATATTGAAAACCATTTACATTATACATTTTAAAAGAAAGAAATTGCCTCAGGCGGTAGTGTAGTGGTGACGTGTTAATTTGATTGTTAGTTGATGGTTTTATTTGACACACAGGTCAAAACTTGTGTCTATAGTCATTAGATCGCCTTTACACCTGGTTGAACCTCTGGTACTCCTATGTATCATGTAACATTCTATCTATACTAATATTATAAAGCGGAAGAGTTTGTTTGTTTGTTTAAACGCGCTAATCTCAGAAACTACTGCTCCGATTTGAAAAAATCTTTTTTTGTTGGATAGCACATTTATCGAGGAAGGCTATAGGCTATATAACATCGCGCTACGACTAATAGGAGCGGAGCAGCGACGAGAAATGTTGCAAAAACGGGGAAAAATTACGCATACGAAGTTGCGCGGGACAGCTAGTTTGATTATAAAGATTGCTGTACTAAAACGCTTTGTTAGCGGTGTTCAATCTATAATTAGGTGAAACGGTGATTCTTTTTGCATGTCCATCATGCCAATTTACACAAAAAACCAATGAAGTAAGCTACTTAATAAACACCTAGAAGTACCAGTCACATCAAAATTAACAGTTAAGTTACGAGTTTAGTATACGTTTCAACATGAAGTAGGTAACGTATGGCTAATAGAGGATTCTGTTCACACGAGTTTCATATATGTTTTTGGATAACGTGCTCAATGTGGTAATGAGACATCAATCTATTGATATGGCTGAGGTCGTAAATATGAGATAGTAATTTATTATGATTGGAAGTGCTGGAGCACACGACCTTCGGTTGGGAAATTTTAATATAATCCGTCGTAGGATAATTGCAAAAACAGAATTACTGATACGTACTTTATAAACACTGTGTTGGCAAAATTTTATAGAACATAAAAAGATCAAAGTGGCGTGCAATTGGAGTGGCCTATGTCTAGCAGTGGACTGCGATAGGCTGATGATGATGATGATGATGAAAAAAGATCAAAAAATTAATGAATCGGGCAAGTTTATCATTTTTTTGGCCATATGTGGCCCAAAAAGCTTCTTCTTCTTTATGCTCTTTAACCAGTGTGCGGCAGCATTAATATAAAAGAGAAACATTAGCTTTTCCCCGCCACTTCGCCCGTGTTTTAATTTGGTTTTATAGCCTATATGCTATTCTGATCTATAAACTAAATTTCTGTAAAATGTCATCAAAATCCTTTCTGTAGTTTTTGCATAAAAGAGCAACAAACACCGACAGTGAGATAAATCAATTTGTTGTGTTTCTGAGTGACAGACAACGCACAGTCTAAACAAATGAATGCATAGCACGATGAAATCGTGGGACGAAAATTTTATTTCAGCAGATTAATCATCGATATGGAACATTCTGTTCGATATTTTATACTCCATAGATTTATATTGTTAATAAATATTTACTTAACCTGTAATTTTATTAAGGTATCCTAAAGACGCACGTGTTTTTTCAAGGTTTTAAAGCGCCAGCGTTAATCTGACGATGCTCAGCGAAAGACTAAAAACAGCATAATGTCACCCAACGGCGAGTAGCGAGTACCGATTTTATCACTCACTAAACGTATGATAGATGTATATTTAATGCCGATGTGTCATTTTGCAAATGCATCGTTATGCGATAAAAAGCCTGATCATATCGGTCATTATGCGTCAGAGAGTGAGGTGTGTACATAGTAGATCCCGTCCGTGTAAACAAGAGATGCAGTACCTATAGATCGAGCAGGTAATCCGTGTGTGAACGGTCAGCGATCAACTAATCTGTACGATGCCTTTAGTTTACACGTCATCTACATACGTATGTACGTTTCTTACACGATAAACTTAATTCTCGCCGTTTAGTAAGTCAAGTGCCGGGTTTGAAAAATGTAAACAAATTAGAACGTAACTTTTAATGGAACTTCGCCACAAGGAAAGCTGCGTAAAGCGTTTCCTGATATTAAGACCGTACAGAAGAAATGTATCAAAAGAAAACTAAATATACTAGAGTGCATATTCTTGTTGTCGTTTAACCTTTTATACTTCTTCAGTATTAGTATGTTTACTTTAGACACATTACACACAGACACATACATTTACTACGAGAGATTGGTCATTGAACTTTTTCAGTTATAAAGTGTCCCAGAGAGAAAGTAATGTGAAGCGCAGTACTCTCCACAAAAAGTTGTGGAATATAGGAGTTATAGAAGTGCTTATATCCATGTTATGTGCATACTAGTTTTTCGAAAGCGAGGTACCTACCTCGATTACATATAGGGATTTGTGCGGACCCCACTAATTGGGTTTATGGGCAGGAAGATGATGATTATGATGATTGCCACTTCAATGAATAGTTGTGATTTAAGAGCTTCATATTTAGAATTGTAGAATTCGTGCAATTAGGTACTTTAAAGGGCCAGTTACCACTAACTAAAAAGCCCCTGTTTGTTCCGACTGGACGAATTTTGACGGGACTTTCTCTGTTAGACAGCTGATAATATAAGGAGTAACTTTGGCTAATTTTATCATCACGCTCACGTCTACAGAAAGTGAGCAGCACTGCAACTTCACGCGGGTGCAGTCGTGGGCTCGCTAGTCTATACTAATATTATAAGGAGGAAAGATTTGAGTGTTTGTTTGTATTGAATAGGCTCCGAAACTACTGGACGGATTAGAAAAATTGTTGTGTAGCTACACTAATCCCGGGTGAAATAGACTATTTTTTTTTCATCCCTGTATTCCCACGGGAACGGGAACTACGCGGGTGAAACCGCGAGGCGTCCGCTAGTAACAAATAAAACCACGGCTGTCCAACAAATTGCTGTCATTACGAGGTGTCCAGTCGCTTAACGAGAATCCCCCCACGCCAATTCACGCTCCAACATATGCGTATTTGGCTCAAATAACACTATTTGTCGAATTTTGTTACGTGTATAAAGCTTTGGTAGCAAATAAAACCTGATCAATTTTTCAGGAAATTGGCGGACCAATTTCATCGAGTCATTTAGTTACATTAGATAACTACATTAATATGGAAATCTTAGTTCTTAGTTAATAGGACCTAACAAATCAGTTGGTCACCTGTCGTTATCCAGCACAGCCAGACAGTTTTCATATTCGCCAGTTTTAATATTTCATTCATTGGTCAGTTTAAAAAATCGTCAATTTTCCATTAAAATTTAAAGTGTTAAACTTAAAATAATTAAGTAAATAATCAAAATCATTTGTATCTAGTATCAACCAATAATACTTTACAATATAATAGAGATATATTTGTGCTTCAGAGCCCATTTTGGCGATCTGTACTTAGGTATAATTCATTCTATTATAGAGATTTAATACTGAACAATGCACTAAATAATTTTTAGAGTACGACATAGCCACCCTACTATTCCGATTCCATACAACAATAGCGACAGAAAATAAAGGTCATTGTACAGTTTACTTAGGTGTAGATACCTCCTCAATATTTCCAAAAACTATCCAATCACGTTTTTAACATCGGCTACCAAATTGCCGCGATCAACAAGGAAAAATATGTTTCAAAAATTCAACATTTCGCATAACCAATCTCATAGAACAGCGAAAGCCTTTCAAACGACCTCCAACACGAGAAGATTGAGTCTTGGCATAATAAGGACATTATAGATCTGACGAATAAAATATTTTTGTATTTCGATTGAAGAACTCTCTTTGGGGTCATATTATTATACTACTTTATTGGATATATCGGGATGGTTTAAATCAGTCGCAGTTATATTGCAATGAATATCGTTTACTGTCGTATAATAAACTAGCTGACCCGCGCAACTTCGTCAGCGTAAATTTTCCCCGTTTTTGCAAACTGTTTAACTGTTTCCCTCCTTCCTCAATAAATGGGCTAACCAACAATAAAATAATGTTTCGATTCGGACCAGTAGTTTCAACAAACAAACTCTTTAGCTTTATAATATTAGTATAGATTACTAGTTGACCCTCGCAACTTCATATGCGTAATTTTTCCCGTTTTTGCAACTTTTTTTATTGCTGCTCCGCTCCTATTGGTCGTAGCGTGATGTTATATAGTCTTCCTCGATAAATGGGCTAACCAACAGTAAAATAATTTTTCAATTCGTACCTGAGATTATCGCGTTCAAACAAACAAACAAACTTTTCAGCTTTATAATATTAATATAGATTATGTAGTTACAAGGAGGTTAAAAAAATATTGAGGTAACCTGATACAAAATATATCTTGCTGGGACCTATAATACTAATGCAATGGGACACCGAAAGTAATGGTGTTTTAAAGACCCTTCGCCACTGGTAGTTACTAATTAGAAGACAAAAGTAATTAAAAGGCTAGAAATGTGGCTTGTTTTCTTATTTTAGAGGCACCTCGTACGGTAGAAGTAAGGTATATGGGGTTTACAAATAATTCGGTTAACCTTTCGGTTTTTAATTATTTCTAGGTATTTTTTGGGTAATATCCATTGTTTTGAATGCTAAAGAAACATTATATCTCTTTAAAAGCCTTTTTAAAAGAAGATTTCGTAAATATTGTATTGCAACATATATTGATAAAAGGATTTTATGGATGGTACTTACATAAATTAGCCATAATAACATACCACGAACAACAACAAAAGTTATGGCTAACATCTATGAAAGAAAGAAAATTACCTAGCTCATATCTGACTGATGTGGTTTCAAGCTTGGTTTAGATCGATCTTATGATTTACTTACTTTTATTACACCTACGTCTAAAGATAAGTTTTGGTCTGTGTTGACGAAATCAATCACAATCATCTTTTGAAATAATCTCTGAACCTCTATGCAAACTTTATCTTTTGTAACTTAATACTGTTTGAGTTTATGTTAAATCTACCGGATCGTCTCCACGGGTGAGAGAACCGCGGCGATATAACCGTCGTGCCACCTATCTTTATATATATATTTCTTGTGTGCGTGTGTATGTCACTGAACTCCTCCTAGACGGCTGGACCGATTTTGATGAATTTTTTTGTGTGAGTTCATGGGGATTCGAGGATGGTTTAGATTCACAATTGAACCCGATTTACAAAAAAAAAGGGGTCGAGACGAAGTTCGCTGGGACAGCTAGTTTCTATATAGTCTCTTAGAACGTATCTCCACACGACGATGTTATCGCGGTACCGCGGCGTTGCGACGAGTGGCTGAGTGCGAGTGGAGCGCTTCTGTGGCGCGGTGTGAGTGTGTCCGACTGCTACGCAAGAGGTCTTGAGTTCGATTCCCACACGGGACACCACTTTGTGTGATCCACAAATTGTTGTTCCGAGTATGGGTGTAGGTACTTTGTGTCCGTGACTTGTATGTTTGTAAAGTCCCCCGCGACACAGTGCTTGTACTAAAAAGCGGGAGTTGTTTTTTAAAAAAAACGTATTGCCGAGCGCTAGTCGCGCTCTCACAGGCGACCCGCCTCGAAAAAGTGACGATCATCGTCGCGGACACGCGGCGATTCCGTTTCGAGTCTCGACAATACGCTGACTAATCGTTCGTGGAGACTACACGACGATAGCAGAGCGAAATCGCCGCGTTTTTCTCGCCCATGGACATGGTTCTTAAAAGGGTTTGATGTTTCGTAAACAATTACAATAATGCTAATGAAGGACGACCTTTATAAAGCCAGGTAGCTTACAATTCGGTCAAATTCAATATCATTGTATGAGTAAACCTTAAAGCTATCAATATATACCTACTGGATGCCGGTTTAGTTAGTAGAATCCGTGACGGAAGGGGATCGTTCCTTAATTTCTTACCGAAATCATTAAACAATATTACCTAAAAATTTTTTTCTTCTTTTTTTTTGAAACACTCGCGGGCTTAAGTTCGAATCTCATAACAACCCATATGATGTCCCACTGCTGGGCACGGGTCTCTCCAGTAGAACCTACTTATTGTAGATCCTGGGGGTAATTGCCATAATCGCCACGCTTGGCGAGCGGGTTGACGCTGCTGCCCGTCCTCCGGTATGACATCCCTTAGTCGCCTTGACGACACCAACAGGAAGAGATGGGGATTAATAGTAGATTAATTACCTATTGCTAGTATGTTACCCAATGATTAAAGCTTGTAACTTACTACTAGGTATAGATACCTAAGTTACAAACTACATGAAATCCGCTACCAGGGTCCTTATTCACTATGCTGGTTTTCGATTTCGTGGCAAGATGGCCGCGCGCATACGCGATACATTTCTAAGCACAGCTTTCTATATATCATTATGTCAAGATTTTGACAGTTAAAAACGCGGGCTTGACGCGAAAACGAACAAAAGAGAGTGAATACCGACCCAGGCGAGGAACTAGGTACCAACTTACGCGCGAAAAAAGCACGTGTCATCCAAATCCTTTGAGCTTGCTTATGATTATAGGGCAGTATTATAGGTTTCTTCTTGTAATACTGCCCCAAACATTTAAGATATATATGTTAAGGTAAGTGTGATGATTAATAATTGTCTGCCATTATAAATAATTACCGGAATTTATGGTAAAAGTAATAGTTTATGACAATACCCGATGAATGATGCCAATCTGCAGCCGTATCTTAGTCTATAAGAAATTATAATCACATTTACCAATTCATGAGGTAATTATTAATAATGATAGGTAATTAATAATAATTTTCAATTAATCACTCCCACCGTAACTTATATAGCATTTACAGTGTCACACATGTCACAGTTTGATAATGTTACTTAGGTACTAGCACAGAATAAGTACTGCATAAGTACTACGTAGTAATATCTAAGAAAACGATTTACTTTTGTAAGTAAAGATTCTGCATGATAAATTACGGCCATTATTTTCTTTCTTTTGAAAAACATGTATACTTATTCATTATGAAGCAGTAAATTAGCCAATATTTAAGCACATAAAGTTTTTACATCGTAAGTGGATGCTCCTACTGTGTTGTGCCCATTGAGGCTGATATATCCAATCTCGTGTACTCTTCTTCTAATATTTTTGGCCTCGGGTTTTTGCATCAGTCCCTTAATATGGTGTATAATATAATGGTGGCAGCACCTTACCTGTATTACTAGTATAGTATTATATTATCTGTGCCTGTATATACAGTTTATAAACAAAACATTGGCAATTTGAAAATAGTGGCCACGAGTTTTTATTGTCTGTTCTTTTCTCGGGCTTTACCTATTGATTGCAAACAGGCATTACATGTAAATGTAAAATCGACTTTTCACAAGTGTAGTATTTTGCTTCCTAAGTGAATAAATAATTTTTATTATTATTATTTATTATTCCATTAGGCGAAAAATTTTGTTAGTCGGTTTCAATTAAAAGTTTTGTTATGCATAAATTAGCATTTTATGCACGGCTTTGTCTTCCCAGTTGGAGGGTAAGTCACGTATCCAAATGTTTTCCTCATTCACAATTTTGTCAAGTTTTTAGACAGAATTAACAGAAAGACGAGCAACATTAACATTCTACAGAGCCAGTAGGTATTTATTCTTTGAACCCGTGTTCATTGTGACTAGGTACAGACACAATAGGATTAGAGTACAAAGGGATATTTAAGCACATAGTTTTTATCTTTGTTGTAAGCAGATGCTCCAACTATGTTGTACCCACTAAGGCTAATTTAAGTTTATCTCATGTCCAACGTTTTGATAATATAAGGTCTGGGCAAAAGTATTCTCGTATTTTTCATACAAATATTTTTTTTTAGGTATAACTTTTTATCTATTTATAATATGTATGTGCCGTTTTAATCGATGACTTGTTGCCATCTTGTAGGTAGTGCCATGATTCCATTGCCTAAAGAGTTCAGTAGTGACCGAAACAGGTGGCAAATCTTATGGAGCAAGATTAGGGCTATACGGAGGATACATCAACACATCCCAGCCAAGCTCTTCCAATTTTTGCTGAGTGGCTATAGATGAGTGCGGTCTGGCATTGTCATGATGGCACACCACGCCCTTCCTGTTCACCAGCTCTAGCCGGTTTTTTTCAACGGCTTCTTTTAACCTCATTAGTTGCAGACAGTAGAGGTCAAAATCGATAGTTTTACCCGGCAAGGCAAAAGCTCATAGTGGACGATTCCTTTCTAATCCCACCATACACACAGCATTACTTTGTTCCGAGTCAGGCCAGGCTTTGCCACGGTCTGTGGGGCTTGACTATACTTCGACCACGATCTTTTTCGGAAATTCTTATCGTAAGTGACCTATTTTTCATCATCACCATGACCTATTTGTAATCAACCGTTTAATAAATGAAAATGTTACGTTTCAACAAAGAATCGCAAATGGAAACACGTTGTATTAAGTTTCTCTTTGTGAGATCATGTGGTACCTACCCAAATATCAAGTTTTTTCTTGTACCCAGACTTTTGTAAATGACGTAAAACTGTTTTGTGATCAACATCCAGTTCTTCAACAATATCGTAACTACCATGTCAATGTCGATCTTGCTCCACTTTATCAAAGATGGCACTGATTTTATCCGTGACGGGGTCCAGAGCGAGCCTCATCCTTCACACTAAAATTTCCAGACTTGAAACGCTTGAACCACATTTGTGCTACTGCTATTAGGTCCCTAAACCGCACTTTTCCTTTTTTGTAATAAAACTTTAGAATTTCTTCGTCACATGTTCATTTTGCTCGCTTTAAAAATAATTGAAAAATGGCGAGAACTAGTTTTTATTTATTTGTTGCATCTTCAGAATGTATAAAAACCAGCCAGCTGTATTCAGTACAACCAAACAGGTTTGATTACTAACAATACATTCAAAATACGAAAATCCTTTACCCCTACCTATTATAATTTGCATCAGTCTTATATCATGGTTTATAGTACCTATATTAGTGGCAGCACCTTACCTCCATATCAAGTTTATAAACATTCAAACATTGTAAAATTGGCAATTTGAAAAGAGTGGCCGCAAGTTTTTGTTGCCATGTTCTTTTCTCCGGCTTTACCTATTGTTTGCGAACTTGGCATTACATGTAGGTACATGTAGGATCCCGACGTATCACAAGTGTTGTTTTGCACCCTAAGTAAATAAAGAATTTTGAATTTTGAAAGCTTTAGAGAAACGTGCTTAAGCCACATAGACATCGCTCGCGGACACAGTGTCTCGGATGTTCCGAAGGTGTTCCCAAATTCCATGTCGTGAGTCGTCTATTAGGGTGTCCGAAAAATCTTTTTTTATTTCCATAACGCAAGACATCTCAAAAGTTGCGTAATTGATTGTAGATTACAAAAATATTTTGCTGTAGTACCTAACATTATTTTCGTAATCTTTAAGCGACGTCATTAAATTTATTTTATTTAATAAGAACGACCTGAAGTTTATTACCTACTTATAATAAGAAGGATTCATCTTAGTAATTCAGATAAATTAATGGGGCTTCTAAACGGGCCATGTTTTACTGCAATTTGTGGCTACACTATTGGCAGCTAATTGTCCAGCCATCACGAAATGCACATGGCTGCAATAGCACAAGATACACAATACATCACGACGTCACTCACAGCCAATATTGCAGTAAAATTGATCGCTCAGCGATCGTCCGGCAACCTTTCAAAACGCGCCATACGTAGGAATATCAAACATGTTTAGCTATATGGCCGTGATATTACTGAAATGTTGCTTAGTCTGGCTAGTATGGCTTGCAATGTTGCCGACCACTGTATTGCAGAAAAATATTGCTCATTTAGAAGACCCTATAAGCAAAGTTTTTTGGGACAACCAAATTTTTTATAAAAGATAACTAATGTGGCATTGGGTCCCGCATTATTAGCAATGCTGTTCACCCCTCCAGTTAAGCAATTGTTTGTGTTAGGAGTGGGTTCACATCCTAGTATAATGCGTACGATTTAAACCTGTGACCTCACGATTGTGAGTCTGATGTCTAAGCCATTAGGCTACCGCTGCATCTATTGATGTTGCTCGAGTGAAGTACTTATGAAACTTTTCTTCAGAGCTTATTGATACAAGAATCTGTGTCTTAGAACCTAACCTAGAACTCAGTAACATAATCAAGAATTATAAGGCAAAGAAAATATTGATAAACTCCCGCCGTATGAGAATTTTTAAAAAGTTATTATAAATTAAATGTAATTCTTGAATTTTGTATCTTCATATTACCGCTATTAAGAATAAATGTGGAAGTTGGAAAGATGGATGATCAAAATACTCAAGCACGCCAGCACGCTGAACTGATCTCTACGAACGTATGGCACAGAGAGGGATTATAGTCTGGAATAGTAGATATATAAGATGGGCGAAGCCACGGAGAAAAGCTAGTTTGTTTATAATTGAGAGTATATTCAATGACGTTTTATGTAAAACGTCATTGAGAGTTAATAGTCCAATCAAATAAAAAAAAACTGGCAAGACCATGTCGGACCATGCTCAGTGTAGCAACAGCCTTAAATAATTGTATCAGCGCGTATGTCCATGGCGCTTACGCCCTTTTGTTGAGAAATGCAGTTTTTCGGTAATAATTCAATGACGCTATCCGATCATTTCCTGTATTAATTCTAGTTTAAAGTATTTATTAAGCGCTACCTTTGTGATTTTTTTCATATTTTTTGGTCACACAGTTCAAAAGTTAAGAGGACACAACTTATGCAACATTTGAAGTGATTATTTCCAAAAATATACACTTAATCAAAAAAAGTTTATTAGAAACCTTAAAATATTTTATAAAGACCTGTCGAATGATGTGCCACATGTTGAGGTTTGCTAAAAAAAAAATTTGCTTCTGTTACATGTGTGGAGTGCCCCCCCCCCCCCCCCTAAAAATATTTATTTTTATTATTTAGCTATCAAACTAAGTAGCGGCTACTGCAAGACACCTTTTCACCAAATTTTATCAATATTTCATTGAGTAGTCTTTGAGTAAAATGCCTGTGACATACGGGCAGACAGACGGACATGACGAAACTATAAGGATTTCGTTTCTGCCATTTTGGCTACGGAACCTTAAAAAGATCCGTCTGTGGACCATAACGCTCAATTGCGACATAGATTTCATTCATAACTAAATATATTTACCTATACATTTATGAGCTAAGCGCAATAGATCACTCTATTGCGCCTAACCTTTTATATTTTGGGTTGAAGCATAAGATGGCAATTCCACTTATGGCTATTAGCTGTCATTATCTATCATTTTTCACATATATCATCCATCTTATGTCACGCCTATACGATCTCGAATGTAATTTTACTCAAATAATACCTATTTTGTAGCAAACTGCCTACCAGCAGTTTGCTACAAAATAGGTATTATTTGAGTTGAGTAGGCTGGATGCAGAAGGCAGAAGACCGGGTGTCGTGGCGCAATTTGGGTAATGCTGTTAAATTCTGATGACAACTTCAAGGGATGGCATACGGCTCGCCTCATGGTAAGCGGTTACCGTAACCTAATGACTCCTACAACATTAGGGGTGTCACGGGCGCGTTTTATTCCAGACTTTTCAACTCTATAACCCTATAGTAGGTATTATTATCTTTTTTTTATAAAAACGGTAGGTATTGACAAGTGTACAGACACAGACCAACAATATAAGGGAAATCCTTTCTTTTGAGTTGAGAAGTTTTTCCCTTTGAGGTATGTAAAACTTAAATTTTATAACCATAAAGGTAATTGTCGATTTAACCTTTAACTAGCACTTAAGGGCACAAACGCACATAAGTGATTACTCTTCTGTTTAAGGTCGTAAGTTAAAGCTTACAATTAATATCAATTCGTTTATCGTTTATCATAAGCTAGGCCTGTAGACAGCCATAATTAAAAATAAATTAATATTTTGAAAGTTATAAGCCTTAAAACATTGGAATTTTGCCAAAATTGTTGTTTAAATTGTTTAAAATTTTTAAATGTAAAAATTCTAAAATCCTTACGGGCTTATAACTTTTAAAATATTAATTTATTTTTAATTATGGCTACCTACAAGCCTAGTTTATGATGAAACAAATTGATATTAATTTTAAGCTTTTACTTACGACCTCATACAGAGGAGTAATCACTTAAGCGCGTTTATGTGGTAGAATCATCGAGTAGCCCGAGCGCCCTTAAGTATTATAATCAACTAGCAGGTACCGGCGGCTTCGTGCACGTAGAAATTTTGTAAAACTTCAATCCCACAAATACACGTTCCTATTCCGGGATAAAAGTAGCCTGTGCTATTCCAGACTATATTATATATCTGTGCCAAATTTTATCCAGATCCGTTTAGCCGTTTTTGCGCGAAAGAATAACGAACATCCATATATCCATCCTCACAAATTTTCCCTTTGTTTAAAAATAACTAGCAATGTGGGATTTTGGGTCCCATATTACTAGCAATCCTGTTAACCCCTCCAGCTAAGCTCAATGGCTTGTATTAGGTGTGGATTCATTTATAATATTAGTAAGGATATTGGCAACAAAATATGAATTATCCTTATTCTTGTGAAACTCGCACACGGGTTTATGTAGTAATCTACCGTTTAATACCAACTTCCACGTCATCCATTAGTCCTTTATAACATCCTTCTCAAATACAGAAAAACTGTACCAATAATGTATATTGTACTATTTTTCTACAGTTATTGTAGCCTCTAATATTATGGCTATCTATAAAACAAACAAGAACAACAACAAAAAGACACTTCATTACTTACAAATAATGTAGCCTCGTAGCTTTGCTACGAAAAAAGAATGAGTGCGTAGCAACAATGTTATGGTGCTACGAGTTCTCGGCTTTATTATACACTCCAGCCACGGATTACATAATAAAAATATAAAAGAAATAAAATAAAAATATAAAAGGTTATATTGCAAAAGTACAGGTATGACTTAAAGATGTGTTCACTAGATGCAGCCTCGGGACACAAGGATTCTGTAGTAGCGCGATTGCATCGGAATCTATATTACAAGTAAATGGAAAATCTTGATATTAAGCAATAACCTTATATAAAAATGTGGGTTTTTTTATTAAATGTTATTGTTTGGCTAATAGGTAACTATAGGTGCCTATAGGTAATAAAAGTAAAAGAATACCTATATGCGGATGCTTATTCGGCATTCGACATCCAAATCCATTCAATGATGTACTGAATTTATTTGGATGCTAATGACATCAAGATACGCCTTTTACCAAATCGATACTCTTAGTGTTGATATAGGTCATACAAAATCACTTAATTCATGGCCTAAGAGAGCGGAGGACACAGGCTGGTAAAGCACTATCAAATAACTAGTGTATGAATTAAATATTATACCTTTAAACGAGCAATTCTTGTATATATATATGTATCGACTGCCTCTGTGGCGCGGTGGGAGTGTATCCGACTGCTACGCAAGGGGTCGTGGGTTCAATCCACACCCTTGATAAAACTTTGTGTGTTGAGCGCGATGGTTTATTCTGTGTCTGTGTGTTATTTATTTATAATATGTATGTATTTAAAAATATATAAGTATGTTTATCAGTTGTCTGGTTTCCATAGTACAAGCTCTGCTTAGTTTGGGATCAGATAGCGTTGTGTGAGTTGTCCCAAGATAAATACAGGGTGTAACAGAAAGGTGTGGTCATATTCAAGGGTTGGTATGTGCCCATGATACTGAGTGCACATACCTAATTTTACCCTAAAAAATATTTATTATTTTGTTTCATTTATTTATGAATGAAAAAGTTATCAATTAAAAAAAGTATGACTTAAAAAGTTCTATGGCATAAAAATCCAATCGAATTTTGTACATTGGGGGAGGTATAATTCTTATGCCATACGCCTTTCACTACTGAATTTTGACAAAAAGATATGCTATAGGTAACTGAGTAATATTAATGCAACCAGCTATGGCACCATGGTATGTGCAATACTGATAACATACACTATCCGCTGCTGAAATTTGACGACACCTTTCTATTATATATACCTATATACAGGGTGTAACATATATATATACCTAGTCCGGCCATAAGTTCTATTACAAATGAAAATGAATTCCTTTTTTAATGAAGTAATATAATATTACTAAAACTTATATGTACATATTTATTAAAGTCTCCGAAAAAATAAAAATAATCTTCTATTCAAAATGGAAATTTCGCCACCGGTTGCTACATAGATTTTTTAAGAGACTCAATGTCGCCGTGTCGTTTACAGCAAGCCATGTCCTCTAAAACTGACCATAAATTGTAGTGTAAAGGGTTGAGGTCTGGGCAAGATGAGGGCCAGTCTACAGCTCTTATAAAGTCCGGAACGTTGGTTATAAAGTCCTGCTGGAAAGTCCAGGGTACATTTTTTAAAAAGTGTATTGCTGAGAAGTTTCGCAACATGATCCAAGACTGTCTCATGATACACTTTGGTTGAAGTTTCACGCTTTTTCACAAAAATGTAGCTTTGTGACGCCTTGATAAGCCACGCCCCACCAAACCATCACTGACGCAGGATGATGACCACGCTGTACCTTTCCGACCACTTGAGCATCTTCTTTAGAACTGTGAGCGTACACATCGTAAAAATGTTTTCATCGGTAAAGAGGGTATTTCTGTGCCCTTCACCTGCGTATCGCCACAGAAGGCGTTTTGATCGATCCACTCTCTTTAATTGTAAAGATTGATTTAGGGCATGTTCTGTATAGCGACGATAAGCACCGAGCTTCAGGTCTTGTTTTACAATACGCGACAGAGTCCTAGCGGGAATCTTCAGTTCTCGGCATAAGATTTTTTGCTTCCTAATGGGATTACGACGAATTCTCGCTTTAACAGCACTAATAACCTTTGTAGTTCTAACAGCACGCGGCCGCCCCGATCTTTTATGGTCTTCGACAGAGGAAGTGTTGTTGTATCTGTTGATAGTACGATATACGAACATACAGCTGATACCAAGCTTTTGAAGTGTCTGGAATATGACCGACGGCGCCACTTTGTGCAAGGCGATCACCTCAATCCTTTTTTTTAACACCCCAATCCGTATTGTAATTTGATAATGAACACGAAAAAATATGTGAAATGGCGCGAAATCGAAAGAACTTTTAAAAATAATAAACGCGTTCCAAGTTCAAAGTAATTTAAAAGTTGAAAAAAAGAAAAGTTTTTATGTAACTGTATTTATGGCCGTACTAGTTATATCATCTGAATGTCGGCAACGGCTCCAGCGATTTTCATGAAATTTTGTATGCAGGGGGCCTCGGGGGCAATAAATCGATCTACCTAGGTTTCATTTTTAGAAAACGCCGTTTAAAAAAAAATCCAAACAAAGCTCGGTCATCCAGGTACTTTATTGAAACTAAGTAAAATTCAGACAAGCCTATAGATATATCTTTAGTGAACCCGGAAACATCAAAATGGTAAACAAATAGTTTATCTATCAGCTATTGGAATGCGCAATATGTAGACAAAGGACAGACCCTTTTTATTACGAAGAAAAACCATCAAACATTTGACCCGTAAATTTCTGAAACCAATAATGTTACATTAGGTATATATTATATTTCTAATAGAAACTACTATTTCAAATTGAACAATTCTTTTAGTGTTAGATAGCCCATTTATCGAGGAAGGCTATAGGCTATAAAACATCACGCTACGGGAAAATTGACGCAGACGAAGTTGCGTGGGTCAGCTAGTATAATATTATATTTCTAGTCTTCGTTAAAATTCATGTTAGGGTTTATCTATGCAAAAGATTTTGTTGAAATTGGCCCAGGGAATCCAACATTTAATCATCTCATTATAAATAACAGGAAAACTTCGCATTCATTATACCTATTTAAAGTTAAAAAGGTTCAAAGTAGGCGTTTTACTTCATGTCTGCGCGTGGGCGTTAATTTAACGTCATTGTGTCAAAATGAGCAGTTGTACCATATAACTGCGCACATTGACAAGTTAATACTTGAATACCTATCACAAAATACATAATTATTTGCAGGGGCGGATCCAAGGAGGGAGCAACAGGGGCAATTGCTTCACCCCCCCCCCCCCATGGTCGACAGAATTACCTTTTTTTGGGGGATCTGAGTGTTTTGACAGGCAATTGCCTCCCAAATGTTTCCCCCCCTCCCCCCCCTGAACAAAGTTCTGGATCTGCGCCTGTAAGCCTTCTCTGTTCCTTTAAAACGAAATTCATGAATTTTCGTTTCTTTACATTTCTTAAGTTTACAAGGACTATTCTAATAAATTTTTGGTAAATCACAAGAAGGTTGAACTCATGGACGATTTTCTGGAACGAGTGTATAAATAGATGGTGGTGGTTCAGTATATTACCACCTCATTTTTGATCGAAACTTCGTTTTCATTGAATTAGAGTAGGCCTCCTCCTCCTGATTAGTTTGAACGCGGTAACTTCGAAAGTACTAAACCGATTTTTAAAGCAGTTTTGTTCGGAATACTTTATATTACGATAAACAAAATCCACAAGGCCACTGTCGACGAGAACAGCTAATATACACTAATAAGACACGGGTCTACAATACGAGTGCCTTTGTTATACATAATATACACCGATTTATCACATAAACTACCATTTACCCGTTATTATTGGACGGGGAACAAACACGCGCTGAATAAAAAACTGCTAGACATCCTTAAGTCGAGCTACCCATTGGAAAAAAGGCAATAAGTATCTGTGACAATGACATATGTTTTTCTACACATGTTTCTTTGTTACTTATTGTATTTATAATACTCGTCTGCCTCCCAAATACTTCGGCTATTTTTAGTCATATTCAAAAGTATTTCTGTCGCTACTATTTTCTTTAAGGCGCTTCCCCTTGCAAAACCCAGCGCTAGTAGTTTTTTGTGCACTTTTGTGGAGCTATCTGCTCTTTATCCAAAAATAAATATCAACTAATAAGAATACATTAAATTTTTACATAATTTTGACTCCAAAATTTTAGTTTATTTAATTTCCTCACAACGAAACCACAGAAATGAGAATTAATTTTTAATAAAATACATCTCCTCGTAAAGTACCATTTTCTTTGATTTGCTACTTACACTAATGGAGCGGCAATTGAATAAAAAACGTTATGCTTGAAACATTTTTTCCAAAGTACCAAAATGTTATTTTATAAAGATTTTATTCAAAAAACTGAGCGCATTCGCTACGGTGCGGCGAACGTAGACAGATATAGAGACATATTTACAGAATAGACAGCTCAAGTAAAATGTCACAATAATGGGTATTCACATGGTGAAGCTGCAGTCTGCAGGCGGTGTGGGTGGATCGACTATTATTTTTCACTTCAATATAGTTACGTAATATTAAAAAAAAAAACTTCGATGAGCTACTAACACTACTATCTATAATATAGCTGATTGTGACGTTCTTATCCTGACAGAATGCTTGCTGAGTAAATAGACCTTCCAGTACTACATGGCTACAACTCTCATTACACATCACTCCTGAAGACTTGTAAAGAAACTCTCCTATAATAACCCACATTATAAGTATTTCTATTAAATAAAGGAGTTTTTCCTGAACCCTTTAAAAAGCCCCAATTCACCCCATTCAAAAGGGCGGTAACAGAGACTGTATCAACAACTATAGAATAGACCTATTTCAGTTCTTGCAGCTCTCTCTAAAGTTATGGAAAAACGAACTGGTAGAGGGAACGAATGCTGATGGTTATTTAGTCAGGGTACGCCCTTAAGTAACTGATTGCTTGAAACATAATGGCGCGGCGTCTCAAAAACTAAGAGACGTTGTCATAGACCTTTATTGTACTAGTAGGCTGGACAGGCTACCGCCGTCTACAACAAGATTTTCATTTGATTTTGTCGTTAGAATGGTCATTTCACAAAAACCATTAACGTATAGACCTCTCAGATCAAATACTACTAGATATGTACCTAGCGCCCACCTATGTTTTTCTCGCTTCTACATTTGGTGTTGCCAGAAAAAAAAAATACCTGTTATTTAGGGTAATTTTGTCATATGATCAATTGGGTCAAATATGAGACGTCAACGATTTCAGCGTGCCGAAGGCAGCCCGGTGGGGCGATTGATATACTTATTACTTGTGTACCTAACCAATATGAATTAATTGCATAATGGGTCAAATACCACTCACTGTTATTAACTACGATTATTATTTTTCCAACTTAAGTGTAAAATGCGCAGCTAAGTTTTTTCAGAAATTTCATATATGGACTACGTAATTGTAATATAATACTTATAGTGGACAGTGGTTTACACTACTTCGTCTACCAATCAGAACCAGTTCTGACGAATGGCTGGCAGCCAGGCTTTCGCAAAGTATCTCTTCGTTTTTTAACTAAGAATAAAATACAACACTTTTATAAAAATCATATTTTTTTTCAAAATTACATTATTTTCAAGGTTTGTTTGTTTTATAAATTTCATAATTTTTCACACTAATTTTTCTTTCTGTATTAAAAGGGAACCTAAAAGGAAAAACAGGTTTAGGTATTTACAGTGATTGCCAAATATTTAAACTATAGCTCAGTTTTTGAAGTGCTTGTGTTTACTGTTTAATCTTAGATAAAAGTTCCGATGATCGGTTCATTCATGTATAAGCTCAAGAAATTACAGTGAGTGAGACCTCATAATATCCCATTACATGTACGAGAACAAAGAAAAAAAATTGTCAATTGTCTAACTACAACAACAATGTAATCCTCAATATTAAGTAGGTATAATTTTCAGTAAAAATCTTAGTATGTAAGTGTTAAGCTCCACTAAAGCTTTTTAAATCATAATATATCCTTCTGGAAAGAAATCAATTATAAAGATATATAATCAAATCGAAATTCATGCTGACGCTCACGACTAGGATTTAGAATTAAAACATTAGATAGAGACTAGGATTGGGGAAAATTGAACCCGAAAAGTGGGCATCACTACAATGTTTTACTTTGAGGTTATAATTGCAATATGTATTATCATATTAATTCAATCAGAGGACCACTTCAAAGCATAATACTCGATGTATTCTGTTGAAATTTAATATTTTTAACTCATCGCAATGTAATATATGCATTAGATTACTTACGAATGAAATGTGGTCCCTTTGGTGTCCTTTCACTGCGGCTCTTACAGCCTAAGATGCTGCAGCCACTCATATTCCTTACACTTAAATACTATATTTTTAACGAGTCCTTTACCTCTGTACACAACCAATTAGTGAAATAGACAAATATACGAATAAACATAACTCGTGTTAACTGGTTTGGCCCAATGAAACACAAGCCATTAAGCTTAGCTGGAGGGGTTAACAGGATTGCTAGTAATGTGGGACCACAATTCCTGATAGCTAGTTATCTTAAAAAAAATAAAAAAATCGGGCCAAACAGAAAAAACCGGCTACGATGATGAGGAGAGTAATTAACTATCCTTGTCTATCTTCTTGATGACGTCACATCGTTCATATCTAGTAGTTTTTAATCTAAGATTGTCTATAGATAGTAGGCTACCGGCGTCTACAACAAGACTTTCATTTGATTTTGACATTCGAACAGTTTTTGACAAAAACCATTGACGTATAGACCTGGACCGTGGCATCCCTTTCATTTAAAAAGCAAATATTGACAGCAGAGCGTGAAAGAGAGAAAAGGAACATGAGGCCTTTGACAACTATTGACCATAAATTAGGGTTGTTTCTTTCTAGGGAGTAGTCAATTTTGTGAGGTTATGGCGCAGTCCTCGTCTCTACGTCAATGACAAAAACAAATGGAAGTTTATACTTGTGTAACAAGCATTGTCGTGGAGAACACGACTCTATGACATCTTTAACTTTATTTAGACTAATATTATAAGGCCGTAGAGTTTCTATGTTTGTTTGAACGCGGTAATCTCAGGAACTACTGGTCCAAATTGAAAAAATATTTTTTCTGTTGGGTAGCCCATTTATCGAGGAAGGCTATAGGCTATATATCATCACGCTACGATCAATAGGAGCGGAGCATCAACTAAAAATGTTCCAAAAACGGAGACAGCTAGTCTAGTATAAAACAAAGTTGCTTCACGCTGTTCGTACGCTTAGATCTACTAACCTACCCAACCAATTTTGATGCAGTTTTTCAAGTAATTTCTTATAGATGGTTTATATATATAATACATGCATATTATGTAAATAGATGGTGAAGAAACGTCCAAGGAGCTGGCCGCTAGTATATATCAAGCAATAACATCGTTTTAGACTTCTTGGTACACGTCATAGTGGCTTGGTCGGCGCCAGAGAGAAGCCATATAAATTTATCATCCTTTAAGTACTTCATTGATGTCATGACCTTCTACGTGGTCCATTAGTAATGTCTCGACCATTAACACAATTAATAAATACCTAACGTAATCTGATTCAGTAGTTAGGATATCAATTATTGACTGCCTCTGTGGCGCGGTGGGAGTGTGTCCGACTGCTACGCAAGAGGTCGTGGGTTCGGTTCCCACCCAGGATAAAACTTCAGGTGATAAACACGATGGTTTATTCTGTATCTGGGTGTTATTTATCTATAATTTGTATTTCTTTGGAAATATATAAGTATATTTATCAGTTGTCTGGTTGCCATAGTACAAGCTCTGTTTAGTTTGGAATCAGATGACTTTGTGTGATTTGTCCCAAGATATTATTATTATTAAAGCATAATTTCGCTGAAATTCTAAGGTATACTAGATATGGTTATCAATCTACACATATCTGGTACTAGTTGATCCTCGCAACTACATCTGCGTAAATGCTCCCCGTTTTTGCAACATTTTTTATTGCTACTCTGCTCCTATTGGTCCGTAGCTTGATGTTATGTAGCCTATAGCCTTTCTCGATAAATGGGCTAACCAACAGTAAAATATTTTTTCAATTCGGTTCCTGAGATTATAGCGTTCAAACAAACAAACTCTTCAGCTTTATAATATTACCTAGTGTAGATAAGCTGTTGCCTGCGCTCTTATTCGCAAGGATGTTGGTTATAGGCTGTGTTAGACCTCAAACAAGAGACAAATTAAGAGATTGCCCCCTATATTTAAATCACAGGTGTTTTTTTATCAACTGACGACTATCTCAAAAGCGATTAATTGTATTTAAAATATTTTAAATAATAATCTAGAGAATTACATTAATTAAGTACGAGATATTTATTGAAAAAAAACTTTTACAATGCCAAGGCAAAAATTTTAATATGTTAAACACTTACTAGCTGTACGGATCGGAACACCATAATATTTATACGTATTTGTCCAATGTCAATAGTGAAAACATCTTTCCACTCTATTAGTAGTAGAAGAAACAACGGAAAATTAATATGAATTAGTGCAAAAATGAAAACAAAAAGCGAACTTAAAGAAACCATCCAATTTTAATAACATACCCGCAACATCATGCAGTCAGAGGCATTTTATTAAGTTTTACGGGATAGTTTAATAACTCTAGAGCGCCTCTAAAGTACAAATATACGTACCTACGTAACCTCTTTAGCATCGCAGTCAGGTAAAAAGACTATGTGTCAGACATCCTATCTTGCAGAGGCCAAGGGTTAAAAAAGTTCTGAGGTAAACCGATACAAAAATATACATTGCTGAACATGATTGCTTGTACCTATAATACAAAAGGAGCATCGCGGCCGATCGCGAGCAGCGCGGCTTACGACAAGCGGCTGACGCGCACGACCGATACGACAGTATTGAGAGTGCGCGCGCAGCCTGCATCAATTGTCGGCCGCGCGCGTCTGTCGCAGACCTCGGAAACGACGCCATACATTCTCATACTGAGTTTTGTCGCATCGGCCGCGCGCGTCAGACGCTTGTCGTAAGCCACGCGCGGCTCGCGATCGGCTGCGATGCACGGAAATGAACCTTTAGTAGCTACAATCCAAAAGGAAACCCAAAGTAATGGTGTGCTAAGAACCCTCCACAACTGCTATCTTGATCATTATGCCACAAAAACTCAATAACAGAGTGAGTAAAGGCTCCTCATTACTTGTCATCTCCACTGATCGCGGCCATTTATTATTTTCGTTATCTTTGCGAGTGACAACCCTACCATTTGAGCGCAAAAACTTATAACCCCATTGTTTTTAACCTTGAAGCTTTTGTCAAACGAGAATGGTAACTTTCAGAAGGAAATCCTGGATTTTGTTTTGCGTTGGCTGAACTTCACTAAAGAGCAAAAATGATTCCGGTTTGAGGTGGATTGCCTGCTGCCTCCTCTGGGGGTAGGTTTATAAAGGAAAAGGTTTGTGGGGGGAGGGAGTATGTCCCAAAACAACTGCATCTCAAAAACACGACTATCACGAAACCACTCCAAATAAAATAAAAAATAATAAAATAAAAAAATATTTATTCACATATGAAGCAAAATACTACACTTGTGAAAAGTCGATTCTACATTTACTGGTAATGCCTGTTCGCAAACAATAGGTAAAGCCCGAGAAAAGAACAGGCAATAAAAACTCGTGGCCACTCTTTTCAAATTGCCAATGTTTACAATGTTTCTCTGTTTATAAACTGTATATGCAGGTAAGGTGCTGCCACCATTATATTATACACCATATTAGAGTACTGATGCAAACAAAGAGGTCAATAATATTAGAAGAGTACACGAGATCGGATACATCAGCCTCAATGGGCACAACATAGTAGGAGCATCCACTTACGATGTAAAAACTTTATGTGCTTTATATTGGCCAATTTACTGCTACTTAATGAATAACGGTGTTTTACTAAATGATTCACGCTACAATCTATATTATAAAAACCGTTACGTTATTTGGATGAATTGCAATAATAATCGATATATTTCTAACTTTGTATCACAAAAAGTTATGTAGAAAATCCATTGTACCGTTTTGAGGACTACTTAATTTATCTCCCATCTGTTAGAGTTTTTAATATGCATGCATTGCATAGTATGCGCACATTATTATAAGTACCTGGATGATCGAGCTTTGCTCGGTATTTTTGTTTTAAACGGCGTTTTCTATAAATGAAACCAAGCTAGATCGACCCCGAAGCCCCCTGAATACTAAATTTCATAAAAATCGTTGGAGCCGTTGCCGAGATTCAGATTATATGTATTGTATATATACAAGAATTACTCGTTTAAAGGTTTAAGATAAGATTCGTTTATCATAGTGTGACATGGCAATATATAGATAACCTACATATATATTGCAACGTCACCGTATATTATAAAAAAAAACTTACTGACGATACTTGAACGTGACAACGTCATAAGAAAATACTGATGGAATGGTTTCATTTTTCAAAAGCAAATTTTAATTTTATTTGTTTGATAGATATTTTGTATGGATATAGAGAAGGAGGTAAATGGAAATCACAATTGAATTTATTTGTACGCATAAATACAATTATGTCAATTTTTATTTATTTATTTTTACAATGGAACGCCTCATTTTTTTGTTGTTCAGCCGGCTCCATCGAATTATAAGACGTTGTCACGTCAAAAGTCGAAAAAGTAGAAAAGCATGATTAAATTATCACGAGTGGAAAAGAGAAAAACTTAATCCGCTGCTCTCATCTTTTGACGTCGGCGATGCGACGCTGACATATAAAAACTTAGTCAATTGTACAAATTTTAAGGTGCCGCTTCCTGAGCGCTTGTAACCTATGTACACCTTTTTACTTAAAACATCAGTAAACAACATTCGATTTTTAAAAACGGCAAACTAATGCACACATAAATTAAAATTAGGAATTATTAAAATAAAATCTGCTGCTTTCATGATGACGCCGGCGATGCGACACTGACATATAAAAACTAAGTATAAATTTTAAGGTGCCGCTTTCTGAGCGCTTGTAACCTATCTACACCTTTTTACTTAAAACATCATTGCCTAATATTATAAAGAAGCAAAGTTTGTGAGGTTATGGGGGGAAATCTCTGGAACTACTGTACCGATTTTGAAAATTCTTTACCAATAGAAAGCCACGTTATTTATGGGTTTCATAGGCTATATAACACCACGCTACAACCAATAGAAGCGGCGCATCAATGAAATATGTTGCAAAAATGGAAAAAAATGACGCTAACGAAGTTGCGTGGATCAGCTAGTACGGTATAAAGACAGCTTTAAATTTCATTGCGATAAACTCTTAAGGAAGGAACGGAATCAACCGGATGCCTTTCTTATTAGAAAAGTACAGGAAAACGTGCTGTGATTAATAAAGCAGTTTCTATTTTAAATTGTTATTTACCGGTTAGTAACTTAAGAAGTATCGGTCATGATTTAAGTTATTCAATCGTTAGGGGTTTGTCCTTCATCGTTTTTACAAATTCTTATTTTTAAATTGATGGTAGTAGGAGAGACGCTAAACACCGACCTTCACCCTCCGATAAATAGATGAGACACATTTTTTTATTTTTTTATTGATTTATAAACACGCCTATGAAAGCTTGCCAATCGAAAAGTGTTCATGGCAAATTCTTTTTTTCATAACACCTATCATAACCCTCTTTTGGTAACCGAACAAATTCAGTATCAACTCATAGTTTTATCATGGAGAATATTTTTACGGGATATGGCGTTAGCTAGGACCCTGGGTGCTTAGTACATTCGTTCCGTGGCGAATTCGCTAACGCCTACAAGAAGTGGATTCCAAACGATCGTATGCAAAAAAAAAATGTCTATGGTCTCTACCGCAAACGTCAAATTCTTAAAAAAATAATTTAGCCGTTACAGCTAGATTGCCATAAATTCAAATAAGAAGAAGAATAAATAAAATCCGCCATTTTATTCGTTTTCTACGTGGTTTCACCGTCTGATAGATTATGGAAAAAAAATAGCGAAGATACTGTCAATAGTGCAGCATATTACGCATCGACTTGGATTGACCATGTGAAATAGGCTAGCTGTCCCGCGCAACTTTGTCTGCGTAAATTTTCCCCGTTTTTGCAACATTTTTAATTGCTGCTCCGCTCCTATTGAGCGTAGGGTGATGTTATGTAGCCTTTAGCCTTCCTCGATACATGGGCTATCCAACAGTGATAGAATTTTTCAATTCGGATCAGTAGTTCCTGAGATTACCGCGTTCAAACAAACAAACAAACTCTTCAGCTTTATAATGTTAGTATAGATATCCACATTTTCTATACAGAAAACGTCACACTAAGTAGTAGCATCTAACTAAGAAACAGTCTGTCTAATTAGTGTAAAATTTACACTAATTACAAAGAAGCTAATTATTATTAATAAGAAACACGAGGACATTTAGCAATAACTGTCAACTCGTTACCACTTGGAAATAAACTCGTTTAATAAGACAAAAATATAAAACGAAAGAACTTCTGAAATTACTGGGTTTTAAAATTGCAGAGGTTTTCACATTATTTTTTTTGTAATAACTAGCAATGCGCACATTATTAGCAATCTTGTTAACCCCCCGGTAGGATTCGAACCCGCGACCTAACGATTACGAGTCCGACGCCCTAACCATTAAACTACCGTCGCTTTAAATACATACATTTAAAGTGTAGGGTCATGTTTCGTCTGGTTGTGCGAGAAAGTAGACTCCTATAGTCTAGTCTAGACCAAGGAGCCCAGTTATGTTATTCTGCCAACACTCAGTATAATAATTCAGGGTATCGACGGCCATCGATTGGCTCCAATCTAAAACATTTAGGAACCAGTCAAATATACCCGAAAAGTTAATCAAACTCTTGCCGTTTTGGAGGACTTCAGTGATTCAGCACAATGCTGTGTGAGATCAATTTGCACAAAGGTAAAATTTTTTAGACTATAAATTACGATTTATTGCGTAAAAAATAAATACTTTTTCTTTCGTCTTTCTTTCTTTCAGTGAGGAAGACACGTATAGAAGAATTATATTAATACTAGCTGACCCGCGCAACTTCGTTTTTGCAACATTTTTCATTGCTGTTCGGCTCCTATTGGTTGAAGCGTGATATTATATAGCCTATAGCCTTCCTCGACAAATAGGCTATCCAACAATAAAATATTTTTTTAATTGGAACCAGTAGTTCCTGAGATTATCGCGTTCAAACAAACAAACAAACAAAGTCTTCAGCTTTATAATATTAAGTATAGATGTTTCATGGCATACTATTTCATTTTGTTTCCGAATGAATCTCGCAATACCTCAAATATTATTATTTGAGGTATTGCGAGAAGAGACTGAGTGTTTTGTTTTTAGGTTTCTGTAGCCAAAATGGCAAAACGGAACCTTTATCATTGCGTCGTCGTGTCCATCCGTCTGTATGTCTGTCTGCGTGTCTGTAGGTACGTCCGTATGTCCCAGGCATTTTGCTCAAAAACTAATGGATGGAATTTGGTCTCTTGTATAAGCCGCTATTTAGTTCGATAGTAAATAATAAAAATAAATATTTCTAGGGGGGGGGGGGGGCACTCCGTACATGTAACAGAAGTTGTTTTTTTTACCAAACATGTACAGGTGGCACGTCATTCGACAGGTCTTTTAAAAACATTTTAAGGTTAAGAAACGTTTTTCATTAAGTGAATATTCGTAGAAACAATCGCCACCGAAAGTTTAAAAAAATATGTCCCCACCCCCTTACCTTTTGAACCGCATAGCCAAAAAGTATCAAAAAAAAATTACAAAAGTAACGTTTTGTTAATACTTTCAACTAAAATTATTATCAATGTGAACGGATTTAATTTTTAAGCGAATAGTTAAATAGTGTAATTAGTTTACGTGATTCTATTTAATCTGTAAATAAATAAATTATAATTTCTTAACTTTATAATCTGTAAATAAATAAATCATAATTTCTTGAACTTTGTACCTTCTACCATTAAACAAATTACCTAACTACTACCCGCAGACCGTATAGGTACTTTCCACAATGATCGATGTTATGCCATTTGCAACATAGCAAACTCTCAGTCATTTTACGAGCTCATAAATCTCTGCTACAGACTGATGCGTCTCAGCTCCCGACGCGATGGTCGTGACATTTGTTAGTTCCATTAGATATAGTCGATGTAGGTGACCTTGACTCATAAATGTCCAACGTAAGTGCGTTGGACATTAACCCCTCAACGGGGATGAGATGGAAATTATACGTCCTTCCCCGGGATTCAAATTACCAAGTTTCATTTACATCGGGAGAGACGGACCATCTTTGCATGGGTCCATCTATGATGTGACCCTGGACCGTTGCGTAAACAAAGCTCGATTGTCATCCTCACATCTGGGGAACAGCGGAAATCTACTAAATTCAAAATAAGTAAATGTCTCGTCGTTTTGGAAACTCAGGTAAGTCTCCCAAGGGACCAATCTTCCTCACAAAAAAGGAAAAACAAAGTGTTTACCGTAAAGAACTAGTTTTTATTGCCACATCGAAGTGACACAAACACTCAAATAAGACAAGAAGAATGAATCCAAATATAGTAAACTTTCAAATCAGAACAGGTATCGGGATGGCCATTTTACGGTTCCTATCTATTTTTGTATGTAACTTATTTTTATGTCGGATTTTCATATTCACAATACCTACGTGAACGTACAAGTGCAGGACGGGATTCGCGAATAAATGTGCGAAGTTTTTGACATATTCGCTGTTGGTTTTCTAAGCAGTGTATATTTGTTCCGTTCCAAAATGGCAAAAACGGAACCCTTACTGTTTCGTCATGTCCGTTTGAATGTCACGGGCATTTTATTCAAAGACTACACAATGAAATGGTGTCTTGTAGTAGCCGCTACTTAGTTAAATTTGATGACTAAATAATAAAACTCCATACAGCACTCCATACATCACTCCATACATGTAACAGAGTTGTGTGCCCCTCCTCATAATCGTATAACCGTGTGACCAAAAAATATGAAAAAAAATCACAAAGGTACCAAATAAATAAAAATTTTATAAATACTTTAAACGAAAATTATTTTCGAAGTGATCACATATACCGTTGAGTTGTTGCCGTAAAAATTGAGTTCCGCAACAAAAGGGTGTATGTTCTATGAACATATGCTCTTCTGTTGGCACAATCATTCAAATCGTTTTTTTCACGTGGAGTGCATTTGCGGAAACCTATACTGAGTATGGCACAGATCAAAATACGCGAACCACGAACCTTCGCTTTTTCGCACAAGTTTTTGTCAAAGAGGAATTCGCAAATGACTATGCAAATAACATTCAATTTCTAAACGTTGACCGCCCTTCATTTACGGGCAAGAATTCTATCTTACATAATAGTCGTAATACCTATAGGTATGTGTTATATTTTACCCGAACTTATTTAATAATTCTAACAAACCCGAACATGTGAAAAGAACCATTTCACGCGTGCCGGGTTTAATCAGGGGCCGGGTACCCGGCGGCGAATGTCGTGTGTCCATACCAGACGGACACCCGAACGTATAAAAGCCACAGTACATTGCCATACGCTTCACGCCGGGTACCTAGATTCAATCCTGCGCCGGAATCCGAATTGAAATCGGAGCGTGTGAAAAGCCCATGATCATTTTTCGGAAAATGATCCCGTTTTCAATTTCAGGTTTAGGTGGTACAATTGACTAAACGCCTGGGTAATTCGCCAGAATCATTTTTCGCCACCGCCGAAAAATGGCCCGAATTACCCAGAATAATTTTTCGCCACCCCCGAAAATTGCCCCAATTACCCAAGATCATTTTTCGCCACCCCCGATAAATACCCCGAATTACCCAGGATAATTTTTCGCCCCCCGTAAAATGATCCCGTTTTCAAAATTTCGGGGAGCGTTTTGGTTTAGGTGGTACAATTGACTAAACGCCTACCTGTACCTAACTTTTTGTAATTTCGGCGGTAGGCGGTTTAAACTAACTTTACCCATGATGCATACACAAACCCTGAAACATTACACGCATTTTTAGAAGACTAGTGTGAAAACCAGCCACTTCTAAAACGTATCGTATGATTATCGTACGATCTATACACCATAGGATTACGTCAAATCCATAAACTAATATTAAAATCACTTTCCCCTGGATAATAAATAATTTGCTCGTGTCAGACGGACAGCGGCCATCACACGGCTACTTTAATTACTGCGATAAGTGTTACAATATGTACATCATATTAATCACGCCTAGACATTGGCTGATGGCTTTGGAAAATAAATAAATGGTATCAGTTTCACGGCTCACTGGCGTGATTATATTGATTGTTGATGATAATACTAAAACTAAAACAAACGGCTCTTGTCACTGTTACTAACTGTTTCTTAAGGGCGTCCTAGTCCATGATTCTACCACACAAACACCGATAAGTGATTACTCCTCTGTATGAGTTCGTAAGTCAAAGCTTAAAATTAATATCAATTCGTTTTATCTTAAGCTAGGCTTGTGGGTAGCCATAATTAAAAATAAATTAATATTTTAAAAGTTATAAGCCTAAAAAACACCGCCAAAATTGTTGTTCAAATTTTTAACATTCTTAAATGTTTTAAGGCTTATAACTTTCAAAACAATAATTTATTTTCAATTATGTCTATCTACAGACCTAGTATAAGATAAAACGAATTGATATTAAGTTTAAGCTTTGACTTACGGCCTTAAACAGAGGAGTAATCACTTATGCGCGTTTGTATGGTAGAATCATCGACTAGGACGCCCTTAAGGAGCGAAAATTTAACGGCGCACAAAGCCTCTTGATTGGGCCAATGTCATGGCATATGTAATAATAAGTTTGACTGCAGAGATATCACAAATCAATTATTTTATGTTGTACCTAGAACTGTATAACGGCGCGAGGTGCGCGTGCCCAAACTGTTTCACATGTGAGGTGTAGAACAAACGCCGGAGTACAGGCACCTCTGCGCTACCTCTTAGAAACGTATAACACACATTAGTAGAACTCTACATCTTTACACTATCACGAAACTATTTAAAAAGAGTAATAATTGAGGTACTCAAGTCACAATCTATACTAATATTATAAAGCTGAAGAGTTTGTTTATTTGTTTGAACGCGATAATCGCAGGAACCACCTAATTTGTGCACAATTATACCGATTAATCTTCCATACCATTTTTGTATCAATCCATGAAGTGCTGAGAACGCTATATTACTAAAAAGAGACAAATAGTCATCATATTCAACACCTATTTTTGACCTAAGATTAATGAATACTATAACGCGTTTCGTATCGAATGCACCAAAACAATATGACGATATAAATTACCTTATAGGTAATTTATATCGTCATATTGTTTTGGCAAATTAAATTCGACGACCACGTGCCGCTTTGTAATAAATAGCCCCCATCGCCAAAACTGTAAAACTACGCCCACCGTTTTCAGTTTCCTCGTTCGGCTTATATTAAACTTTCACAAAAATAATAGCTTTGAACAATAAATCAAAACTTTTTATTTACTGCGGTAATTAAGTGGGTATTGTTTCTTGCATCTGGTTTCACATTTTCGTGCTCATTTTGGCAAAAGAAAATCTTAGTATAATTATGCTCTACTTATTTATATTCTTTATTATACACACGAAACAAAAAAGACAAACAATAGTATATCTTATAAAAAAAAAAATATGTACAAAGGCGAACTTAACTCTAAATTAAGTTTTCTCCCAGCAAACCTTTGAATTGTAGAGGAGAATGTTATAACTTAGAAGAGTAGTTGGTGTAGGTACAATTGATACGATTAAAAATAAATAAAAATATTCCTACATAATAGATACTTAAATATGTATACTTTTAAACACAAATATATAATTGTAAATACTTAAATAAATACATATAATATAGTAGATACATATTACAGTTTTACATTAATAAAATATTATAACAATAAATATTATAATACATAGGTACATAATCAAGTAGTGAGAAAATATTATTTTTCTTAAAGATGTTAATAGAGAGGCTGTCACGTAAAGAGGTACTTAACTAACAGAATCATTACTATTTTTAAATTACACTATAGAATACAAATCTTTACTAATATTATAAAGCTGAAGAGCTTGTTTGTTTGAACGTGGTAATCACAGGAACTACTGATCCGAATTAAAAAAATCTTTCCCTGTTGGATGGCTATATAACATCACGCTACAACCATTAGGAGCGGAGCAGCAATGAGAAATGTTGCAAAAACGGGGAAAATTTACGCAGATGAAGTTGCGCGGGACAGCTGGTTGGGCATAAAGTAACAGTTTCTACTCTTTACCATTTTACAAAGCAACTCTAGTTTAGGAGATATACTGGGTACTAACACACGACAGCACAAGTGATCGCTGCGACATCGACCGCCATAATGACTAAAAATCGTACCTATACTTGAATATTTAAAAAGTGTCAGTTGACAGTATTGCCACAGAGAATATATTGAATCGGTATATCGACTAGTAATCGATTAATGTAAAATATTCAAATAGGGGTTAATATATTATGCGATTACTACTCAATAAATAATTACCCTCGACATAAATTATACAACTATTGGATTAATAAGTAATTAGCCCTACATATGGATGTGGTTTGTTTATTAAGAAAACTAATTTATTCGGTATTTTAACTTTGTTTAACAAAAAATTGAGCGCTCCATGAGCGTACAGCGCAACAAATTTTGATCGGCCACCTCGACCATGGACTAAATTAATGTAAAATAAATTAGAAGTAAAGAAAACTTTTTTAAAGTACAAGCTTTTGTATAAAACCAATAGAACAAAAAAGTTAAAAAATATTTATACCTCAAGCTTTTAAAATTTATATATATTTTTGACGTGAAAACTTTATATATCAGTTTCGATGACCGGTTGCACTTACGAAAAAGTGTGACGTCACCGCTCACGTTACGGACACGTCCGTTCCGCCTGCTGATAGGCTGAAATATTGTGGTGCATGCGCCCTGGTCCACTAAAGCTGTCACAGGCATGGTTATTAATTACAATGTCATCAATGTTGTAATGGAAAGAAATCGAGATAACAAAGCCAACGATCCCAAAATCGACTATTTTAGCACTTTCCATGAGATAATCCAGTGGAAATCGTTTTACTGTATCATCATCATATGTCATGGAAAGATCTCAAAACCATAAGGCAAACTTCTATAAAATCTACTATTTCTATCTTATACTTTCCATGTGAGAGTTCCATAGGTAATCATTTTGTTTCATCATCAGATTCTTGTCATCATCATCAATGGGAAGTACTCATGATAATAATACATACAAGCATAAATTCAACTACTGTAACATTTGCTCTGCTGCACACACAACTACCTCTGTGGCGCGGTGGGAGTGTATCCGACTGCTACGCAAGAGGTCGTATCGTATCGGTTCGATCCCCACCCAGTATAAAGTTATTCCCATACGGGATAAAACTTCGTGTCATAAGCACGGTGGTTCATTCTGTGTCTGGGTGTAATTTAACTGTGCATAATATGTATGTATTTAGAAATAAATAAGTATGTTAATCAGTTGTCAGGTTTCCATAGTACGAGCTCTTCTTAGTTCTCTGCTTAGTTTGGGATCAGATAGCGTTGTGTGAGTTGTCCCAAGATATTATTTTAATTATTATATCCCGGGATCATCATCATATTATCAGCTCAATTTTATTATAATATTGCATTGTCACCGAAATTCCAAAAGTATACCAAATTCCTGCTTAATCGGATACCAGGAATTGGTCGCTAAAAGGTTTGCAAATTTTGTAAATTTTGACGACAACAAAGCAAGTTAATATAAAGCTTATAATACAAACGTATGCATATAAATGGAATGTATCAAAGAGTGTTTACCTAAATATCGAAAGAGATACACATTCTTGATGTAACACCCACATACTGTCAATCACACTTCAAGCTTATTGTTAGAAGATTAAAAATAAAAAGTTATTTTGAACTAGCCAAGCGCAAAATGGCTTATGGCAAATGTTTCAACGGCTTGCTACATATTATATTGTTATCTATGTTTTTATTCGACCGCCGAGTCAATTCGAGCGATCTTAGACAAGTTGAAGATGAAATTACTGAAAATAGAGAATATTTAAAAATCTGCAATCAGTCCCAGTGCTGTCCACATTTGTCAACTGAGCCCGCGGGCTCAGCGGAATGTGGGCTCGGTTGACCAAGAAATGTTGACTGCCTCTGTGGCGCGGTGGGGGTGTATCCGATTACTACGCAAGAGGTCGTGGGTTCGATCCCCACCCAGGATAAAACTTTGTGTGATGAGCACGATGGTTTATTCTATGTCTGAGGGTTATTTATCTATAATATGTATGTACTTAGAAAAATATAAGAAAGTTAATCAGTTGTCTGGTTTCCATATTACAAGCTCTCCTTGTGTGAGTTGCTCAGCGTTGTGTGAGTTCTCCCAAGATCTTATGTTTTTACACAAGTTTATTACCTACAATGTTTGTAACATTGTTGTGTTACGTTAGGTGTACCGGCACACTTTGCTACCTTACAATTAATTAATGTTTATGCATTTTGATAAGTGTACTTTTTTAGGGTTTCTTAGCCAAAATGGCAAAACGCAACCCTTATAGTTTCGACGCGTCCATCCATCCGTCCAACCATTCGTAGCTTATAGCTAGGAGACTGTTAATATCAGGATGGATGTACATATTATTTACGCCGACAAAGTGGTAAAACAAAATATAAAAAAAAAAAAACTGAGTGCCCCTACATGTAAAGAGGGAATGTAATTTTTTCTTACCTACCCTATCGTATGCGGTGTCGTTAGATATGTCTTTTGAATAATATTTAGGGATTGTGCAGATAATTTTTCGATTTAGGGATTCGTTTGCAAATATTAAGTCTTAAAATGAACATTTTTGTTAGAGTCAAGTGCCCCCCCCCCCCCCCGTATATAATGAAATTAAAAGGAAACTATCGCAGCTCAGTAGATATTACAACTTTGCGAGTTACAGCCGACCAAGTGAGAAATAACAAAAATTTCGTATACAAGTTCCTTTAAAAATTACACGTTGTTAGTAGTATAAAACAAAAACAACAAGAACGGTGGTTCGATTGATAGAACCACGGGTAAAAAAAATTGCCCATGGTTCGACCAGTAGAACTACGCAGTAGGACCACGGGCAACAAGGGCAGAAAACCAACTTTTACTGTAGGACCGAAGCCTATTAAGCTCACCAAGGCATAGAGTTTATAGTTTCTCAACATATCAGTTCAGCCGCCACCGAGTCACCGCCCTGTCAGCCGATGTGCGTTAAATCAATGTATCATTTTACTTGTTATTTTATGTAACAGAATCCTACAATTCCTACATATATTGAACATAGATAGATACACATCGTCGTGAAACGCAATTTATTATATTTAGCTACCACAGGATAATATTTTATGTAGCATAATCTGTTATCGGCTAAAATCTTTCTCTTGTTGAAGTGTCTCAAGAACTTGAACTATTAAATGTATAAGGGCAAAGGAGTTAAAGGCTTCTGTTTTTTACGCACTGTGCCCTAAGTTACTTCCTTTTATAGTAGACTAATATTCTTTGTAGTGCCGGTCAATTTTTTTTTTTTAAAGACAACGCCCACAATTTTTAAAAATCCCTGTGCGCTGGTAACGTTACAAGTTACAAACATTCAATACACGGACACAAGTACATCATACATTTGCCATCATCAGTTTTTATGCAGTTATTGGACCGTAGTTCCTTAATAAACGTTTTTCTTTATAGATTGAGAGGCTAGACGGAAAAATGTAACATTTTGACATCGATCAAAAATCTATTATTTACCTGATGCTAGAATTAGGAGGTCATGCACCTCCTAATTCTAGCATCAGGTATATAGGTTATTTGTATTTTTTTAAAAGGTTGTAATGTTTATTTTACCTATGTCAAACTGGCTGTGTGTAATATTATCTGTGAAAAATCTTAATTTGAAACATACAACTTTTAAAATCTTATGTTCTTCCAGATTTTTTTTAATCATTTGTTATTACAAACACAAAAAAGATATAGCAAAAGGAACTACGTTCCAACCGTGTGTCTATAAGATACCACTCTCTTATTATTTCTATTTGCATGGTACACCGTACAAGTTTATTCGCTTAGCAAATGATTTACTTTTATATTTATCTTCTATCTCATGATTCATGATACCTACATCTGGACACATTAATCTTGCTGTCAGATGACACATGGTCGTTATAAATCGCAACAGATTTCTTGTTATTAAACAGTATTTATAATTAGATCAAAATTTCTTGGAGTGTTTAGGTGCGTATTAGGATATTATTGTATTATGCTTGTACTATGTTTTTTGAAGTGAGGAATCCTTTAAATGTTATTTACTCACAAATCAATAAAAAAAAATGGGCAACAGTATGGCGGATCATGCTCAGTGTAGTTTTCCGCAGCCATTATTACAAATAAATGCACTACAATTGAAAAAATACGATGTGAAAAAGTGCACCAACAGAAGACCTAAGAAGTATCTTCAGGGCACTTAGGTTTGTACGTCATTTTGTTGGGAAACGCTGTTTTTCGGCTACATCCGATCATTTAAAAAATAATTTCAATTCAAAGTATTTATTAAGTTACCTTTGTGATTTTTGTCATATTTTAGTCATTCGGTTTAAAAGATAAATGGGGCACAATTTATGCAACTTGCGGAACGCTTATTTCCAAAAAATATTCACTTAATCAAAAAAGTTTTATAGAAACCTTAGAATGTTTTTTAAAGACCTGACAAATGGTGTACCACACGATGATGTTTTCTAAAAAAAATATATATGTTTTTCTGTTACATGTATCGAGTAAAATATTTTTTTTAATTATTTAACCGTCAAACTAAGTAGTGGTTTATACAAGACACCTATGCTTTAAATTTAATTAATAAACATGGAATAGTTTTTGTGTAAAATGCCTCTGACATACGGACGAACAGACAGACAAACCGACAGACAGACGGACGGACATGATGCAACTTTAAGGGTTCCGGTTTAGCCATTTTGACTACGGAACCCTAAAAATATTATTCAGCCACATATTTGGCTTTTGGCTTTCCAACGAGTGTTGGAAAACACATATTAACATTAAAAAACTGACCTACTTACTACGAATCTGACCTTGAGGCCTAGCCAAATTCTAATATTAATTGTAACATTAAAGCCTGAGGAAAGCTATAATTGTATGAATTTAACGTTAACTTGAGAAAAGTTTTTAATTACTTAACTCTTTCAACTTACAAAATAATAGTCACCTTCTCCGCTTAAGAAATATTTATATACCCTCATTATAAGTATATTATGTTTTAGAATAAATTCGTATTGTAGCACTTTTAAAAATTGTTTTAAAACAATTATGTTGTAATTTTTTTACAACTCATTCTGTGAGAAGTGCCTACTTACGCAAAACCCAAAATGCTTTCATTTGGTAATCTACCGAGACCTTCACTTCAGTTAATTGTAAGTAGTCAGTCTTCCATAATTTGCAAACCACCACTTTTAATGACAAAAACCGCCTAAATACATACCCACATAGTTCTTTTACATATATTTTTTTGAGTTCAACTTTTTTAATCAACTGCGGTACTAGAGACAGTTCCTTTGTCGCTGTAAGCTTTAGAAACATTGCGACGAACAAATCCCTAAGAATAATATAGGATGAATGAAAATATTATGTAGGTACTAGCAGAGTGTAATCTAGCTTTTCCCCATCTCTTCGCCTGTATCAGGATTGATTCTTATAGCCTAGTGATTTTCGCCTGGGGCTCGGCCTTCCCCGGGAGTCAAATTATATCTATACCAAATTTCATCTAAATAGGTTCAGCAGTTCAAGCGCGAAAACGTAACAGAGAAATAGAGTAACTTACACATTTATGTTAATGATTTGGATGGTCTATACAGATGTAGTTTCATCGGAATCCGTTCAGTGATTTTACCGAATTATTTGAACTCTTGTTTGTACACGTAAGCATGTGTGTTAAACCGGCAAAACTGTATACCGCACAAACAGCTTGCACGAACCGCTAGGTAGTTTGTTCAAAATTTATTTGCACTAATAATAGTGCAAATAAATTTTGAACAAACTAGCGTACCGTCTTCACGAACGTAAACGTTTGTACTGGTTTGTGCAAATAAGATGCGTGGGGCGTGTAGGAGCCCAGCTTCACGCAGCGACTTGCATGCGCAAACAGTTTGTGCCAATTATTGCACAAACTGTTTACGAATGCAAGTCGTTATCGTGCAGACACCATGCAGTTATTTGCGCAAATGTTTGCACAAATGGTTTGCGAAAATGTTTGCACAAACAGTTTGCGCAAATGTTTGTACAAACAGTTTGCGCAAATGGATGGATACACACAAGCTTTTGGATTTATAATATTAGTAATTCCCGGTCGTTGAAAAGTGTAGGTACACTAAAGATTAATTAGAGAATATCCTTTCTCTCCTACCTTACTTTAATTATTTATCATTATTAAATTTATAGAACGCTGCAACTCCCAAAGGCGCCTTCAAGAAGCTGTAATCTTTAAAAATTGTAACAAAATACTTTTGAAAATTCCCAAACTTATTTACAATTTGAATGCGGAGGGCGGAGGACCGGATATTGTGTGTGGAAAGGCCTATGTCCAGCAGTGGACCGATACAGGCTGATTGATTGATTTACTATATAGAGGCGTCGTTCAGTTGAGTGTGATGTTTTTCGAAAACGATCACCCATCTATAGATCGATAGTGGTAACGTTGCTCAACCTAGCTTATCTCTCAATGCTATTTAATCATAGATCCCTAAAAAATACAGGTAACTATGAACTTAATTACATAGTAAGTAGACAGCACGTAATCATATTTGGAATTGTTAATAAGGTGGGTGTCCTCAACAGAACGAAGCGTTACTTCTCGCCGGCACAGCGACTTGTGCTCTATAAAGCGCAGGTTCGACCGCACGTGGAGTACTGCTCTCATCTCTGGGCGGGTGCCCCCAAATACTTGCTCGATCCATTTGACTCCCTCCAAAGGCGAGCTGTTCGGATCGTTGATGACCCCAATCTCACGGACAGACTGGAGTCTTTACAGCAGAGGCGTGACTTTGGTGCACTTTGCGTACTCTACCGTCTGTTCAATGGGGAGTGCTCTGAGGAACTGTTTGACATGGTGCCACCGTCACCTTTCTACCACCGCACCACTCGACATCGTAGTAGGGTTCATCCATTCCACCTGGAAACAATACGGTCCTGTACGGATCGATTCCGGCGTTCTTTTCTTCCACGTACGTGTAGACTCTGGAATGAACTACCTGCTGCGGTGTTTCCCGAGCGCTACGACATGTCTTTCTTCAAACGAGGTTTAAAGAGAGTTTTCACTTCACGGTAGGCAGCGGCTTGGGTGTGTCCCTGACATTCCTGTAGTCCATGAGCGGCGGTTACCGCTTACCATCAGGTGGGCCGCTGGCTCGTCTGCCAACCATAGGCAATAAAAAAAAAAAAAAAAAAAAAAAAAAAAAAAAGAAAGGCGATTGTTCAAGTGACTATGGAATTTAGTATCGCTACAAATTTTGTTGTGCCAAGATGAAAATTACTGATTTATGTAGACAATAATATATACTTTCAGAAAAACCAACAACGATTTACCTAATTTGCCGGGTTTAATTGATATGGGTGGATGAACTTCGAAAATCAAAATATTTGCCTAACCTATTTAACTATGATATTGCGTATTAATTATGTATTACACATGATGTGTAACACTAGTTTATGGCTATGAATTCGGCTTTGCAGTGATATATAATCCGAATCTCTATCTGACAAACACTTCACAATTGTCACAATATTGGCACGAGTCTCTGTCTCACAAAATATTTCTGATTGTTACTATGTATATGGAGTCTGTATCTCAAACTCACGTAATATAACCACAATATCATACACAACACGAGAAATAACAAAAGCTATTTGTTATTAATACTTTAAACTGTTTTCTTAATGGACCGACGCCAAACAAACAAGCTATAAGCACAGACAAACAAGTGACATGACATTACATTTCAGTGTTGCCATAACTTTTGTCATATCCTATACAAATCGATTTATTTATTAAAATTCATTATAATGTTCATTCATTGTTATTTTTAATCGAGCCGGGTCCTAATCTAAAGGTATCAAAGAATATGCTTATTAAAAAGTATAGTGTATAAATATTATCGTTCTTTACATTCAAACGGTGCAACAATTAATAAAGTATTTATATTAATTATTTAATAAAAATCGATGATAACCCTAATCGATAATTCGATTTTATTTTTATAATAGTGTTACCACCGTTAAAAATAGTTTCGTACGAAAAAACTAATATTTGCATCTCAATATTCCGGCAAATGTGAGACTCCATATCATTAAATAGTAACGTTATAATTAGAAACAAGAATTATACATTTAATCAACTTGTGGCACAACGTAAATACTAGCGATACTGCTGGTGGGCATACCCCTTTGTTCAAAAATGTATTAAACATTAAGTCTCGGTGATGCAGCGGGAGTGCATGCCACTTGAGAGAGCAAGGGATTGTGAGTTTGACTCCCAAATTTCTCATTCGGGAATAAAACTCTCAACCTTTTTTTGTCAGAGCCTTATAAAATCCATAAAATGGTTAGCGGTTAGACTCGGGTCTATTGCGGGTGATCTATTGGGGGTTTTGTGCTTGCACCTTGGACATTATATTTTTTACCGTAATTTGATATTACCGTCCGGGTTATCTGCTCTGCAGATAAACTGGCAAAGCCTGCCTACCTCTCAAATAAAATCATGGCTGCAAGAAAAAACAGAAACTTCCCACCAAGAAGAATGGAACAACATCGAAGACTGTAGACATACGAAATAGGCGATCCCAATTATGTTCAAAAGACTCACTCGCAATCTCATCAGGCTGACCAGGGACAATTTGCGCAAAACAAAAGGCTTTATCACTGGATAATGTCCCCTAAACAAGCATCTTTTTAGAATAGGGGTGACGGATAGCCCCCTATGCAGAGGATGCATGGAGGCAGAAGAAACACCAATACACATGCTCACGGAGTGTGGCAGTGTAACAGAACAACGGGCACGACTCCTAGCATCACCAACATCCCATCAGGAAGCCTGCAGCAACTTGGGCAAGCTGCTGGCTTGGGGGATTGGGAGTGCATCGGTTGGCTGGAGTGACAGAAAGGATAAGTAGAACACGCACAATGGCCCAATCTCCTGATTGGGCCATTGTGGATTTCTTGTTCGCCCAGGTAAAACTAACTAACTAACTAACCGTCCGGGTGATGTAGGCTACACTTTTTTTTTGACAGCCACATAACTTTGGCACTTATAGTGAGTACTTATGTAAATATATATTTATTTATTTGTGACAATGCCATGTAACGTTTTATTTGGTACCTACGTGTATTATATTTAGATCTTGGGATTGACCTTCTAACCTCGTCTCGATATAACTGTGATACTTCCTCTTCTTCCTTTAGCATGCCAAAGTCATTGTCAATTCAGACCAACAAAAGGTACTACTAAACAGTTTAAATTGCTCCACAATAAGACGACCATTACAAATCCTATTTTAGTGACGGATAGATATCATTGTCGTGATTCACTCTGCGATTGCACGCGCGGCGTAGTCAAAGAATCATTTTAAACAATGGAACTCAAAGACGATCATAATTATTATTTGGTGGGATCAGACTGATGACGTTAAAAAAACATACATAACGCACGAAGTTTATTATACGATCGTATCGGTTTCATTCATTCATATAGTAGGACCATTAATTGATTTTTAAGGAAAAAATAAATAAATAACTTTTATCACAGCTATTGTGAAGTATTGAAAATTGAAAAAAGAACGGATACTTATTAACTTTTTTAGTATTAACGTCATAATCATGTTATACCTTTTTGAAATACTTAAGAAGAGCCCTTTAATTTGATACCCTTGCAGTATTCAAAACAACTTTTTTTTGACATCTCACAGCCGCCATATTTGTTTTTTCAAACGTCACATATTTAAGAACACTTGGGCGATCAAGACGAATCTGACGACGTCTTAATTGTATAAATCCGTTCAGTGGATCGTGAGATATCTGGTAATAAAGAATATTACATACAAATAAAATACACGCGAAAAACATAACCCTTCCTTATAGTCGGGTAAAAATGGAACCATTATAGGATTACTTTGTTGTCCGTCCGTCTGTCCACCCGTCCGTACGTTTGTCCAAGACCGTTTACCTAGGAAACGCGTGGAGGTATTGAGTTGAAATTAAAACCATGCACTCAGATCTACGGTCCCATGAAGCTGTAAAAGAACAAAACTTCCAAGTTAAAGTAAAAAAAAATAGACGGCCGTTTATGCCGCAAAAAATAAATATTTGACACGACACTCGCTAGGAAATCATAATTTATAGGGTACTTCCCGTTGACCTTGAACTATGAATTTTGGCAAGTAATACCGCCTTATACTACAAGTATAGGGAATAGTCTAAAAAGTATACATTTGTCATTAAATAATAAAACAATACATACAAACAAAAATACAAATCTTTATAATATTATTAGTGTAGAAGTCTTCACTTCTACACTAATAATATTATAATCTTTGGGACCAGCTGCAGGAGGGCCCTGGTGACCTGTAATACAGGTTTTGAAAAAAACCTACAACAGGCACCAGTCTCTCACAAAGACTTGATTCCTTAGCTCAAACAAAATGTATACCTACTAGTCTAAGTCATAACTTGTGAGAGAGAATAATAAACGTTCATTATTATTATTATTATTTTCCTTTTTTTTGTCTCTCTTTTGAAGAGGTAGTTTACTTGTCATGCGGGCCTAGGCCAAGCGTGACACGTTAAATAGAATAGGTTGATGTTAGTGATGAGGATGTAAGAAACTTGCGGGTGATGCGGCAGGTGTTCAGAATGACGGCTTTTTGTAATAGTTGTAATGAATGTGTGGACATGTGTAGGATATCCAAGCTTTGTGTGAGACTTTTGGGTACTATACCTGTGGAGGACAAAACTATTGGCACTATACGAACAATACTTGCTTTCAATTGAGTTTTCAATTCTATGGCTAGGTCTTGGTATTTTGAAAGTTTATCTGAGATTGTTGTTTGGAGATTGTGGCTATTCGGGATGGCTATGTCTATAATATATACTGTGTTATTGCTTTTGTCATGTACTGTTATATCTGGTCTGTTATAATGAATTGTTTTGTCCGTAATGTATTATTATTATTATTACTTCTGAGTTTCGTACAAATTTATAGGTACCACATATCTACATTTTACACCTACAAATTTGTAATAATATTTTGCCTGGATATTTTTGAGCCACTGTCGGTGCACGATCCGCATGCGTGTGGATAGAGCTTTCGAGGAGAAATGTCTATTATACTATTTTAAAAGCACCAAGCAGAATTAAAACAACAAATAAGTATCCACTGATCACATAAAATCCACTAACATTTAAACTTTCGCGTTGCATGATTATAACTATTTATTATACGGGAATTAACGCGCATTGTTTACCTTAAAATTGCTTGACGTTTCGACCAGGTTTGCGCTTTGTTTGGCCAGACGCGGTAGTTCGTACATTGGCCAAACAAAGCGAACAATAGCGGAAAGGCTAAAAGTACACATCGCAGCAGTGAAAAACCGGCAAGTGAACAAATCAGCAATTGCAGAACACATACTGCAATCGAACACCAATCACTGGATTGAGTTTCATCGTCCACAAACCCTCTCCACAGATCGCCATTTTTATTCACGAATTGTGCGTGAAGCGATTGAAATTAAAAAACATAAAACTTTCAATCGGGAAGAGGGCTTCAAACTATCCGTGACGTGGAATCCAGTGATTCGTAAAACACAACCTCGTATTGTTTCGCAGTCGGTTAACATGGATAAAATCAGTGTAGTGTGCAGTGACCCTAACTTTTCGAGAAGTAAAAAAGTGAGGGTGGATGAAGATTCATCGGCCTGACGGAGTCTTCACATCGCTGCGACAGTCCGCTTGTGACCACGGCCGGTGCAACCTGGTCGAAACGTCAAGCAATTTTAAGGTAAACAATGCGCGTTAATTCCCGTATAATAAATAGTTATAACACATAAAATCCATTCTAAACCTGCTGTATCCGGCGATTCCAATATGTATACCTGTCAAATTTCATCGTCAGCAGGTATATTAAGATCATTGCAGCATGTGTTTTTCATCATTTTGTGGACTTTACCTTAACAACATGGCTTTTCTTTTAGACAAAGAGTGCTAGTCGCCACTGAGTCGCGAGCGCTTCTGTTCCTTGTAAGATTTTGGAATGTATGTTTGACGCTATGTTTATTTGCTTTAGCACATTTTAGCTGCAATATTATTGAACAAAAAGCCGAATCCATATTGAACTTTGAAGACATGAAGATGAAATAGCGCTACCTGAAACAGACCTTGCGCGAGTGTGTGTGTATTTTTTTCTGATATATACAATTTTTAATGTCGTTATCATTGTCATGTTTGTGTACGATAGCGCATTATATGAATATTGTATTTATATATATGTGATAGTACTTTTGTCCTGACAAAATAATGTATATACTAGCGGACGCCTCGCGGTTTCACCCGCGTAACTCCCGTTCTCGTGGGAATACAGGGATAAAAATAGCCTATGTCACCCGGGGTTAGTAAAGCTTCACGACGATGAAAGAATTTTTCAAATCCATCCAGTAGTTTCGGAGCCTATTCAATACAAACAAACAATCAAATCTTTCCTCTTTATAATGTTAGTATAGAAGTATAGATATTCCAAAATATTTACAAAAAATGCACAACGTTAATGTTCAAGTTATCACTTCTATCGGCACTCCCGGAGTGCAACCCGTTTGTCTAGAATGACTAAACGGATCTAGATAAGTTAGAATGACTAAACGGATCAATAAGTTATGTCAAAAACTTTAAAAAATAAATGTTTTTGACATAACTTACTGATACCATTTCACCGTAAATATGGCAGTGATTTAAACGACAACAAATATGTCAAATAAGGCCTGTAGCTTTCGAATTTTAAGCCAAAATACGTTCACGTTATTCGAATAGGCGCTCAATTTCTAAGCCATTTTGCGTCAACTTTTCAAATACTATTCGAAAGTAAATTTAGGTTAGCGTTCGCACTACTGTATATTTATAATTTATTTATTACATCGTAAAAATGATGTGACAGGATGTTTAAGGAGAGCGGCGGAACGGACTTTTACAAACAATTTACGAGTTCGGAGATAAAAATATTTTTCACAGACAGACGTAATTCGGTTTTATTTAGGTATTTGCAAATGAGTATAATGAGATTTTTGAACTGAATATAAAACTTCTTTTTTTATTGTCTGCTAAAAAAATGGTTGTCTGTAAAGTCGGATTTGCGGACGATAATTTTACGTCTTAAGGTCATAAGTAAACATTGATGACATTGAAAAAACAACCATGGCCGTGTCACCTTTTTTAATATTTTTATTTCCGATTGTATCGTATGTCACTGCTATTTATTTATTTATTCACTTTGTGCAGTACAAACTTACAGTAAATATACCAAGTCGTTTGCATGCATAATACTGATTATAATTATACTTAACAACATTTCAAATAATTATAATAATAAATAAATATGTCAAATTACTCTTACTTACAATATAAAATAAAATGTCAAAATTAAAATAAATCATCAACGATGTCATTGTAATATGTAATTTAATTATTGTGTAATTACTATTTAGGAGCCTAGGTAAGACTCTACCAACAGATAACAAAATAAGTCCATTTAAAGTAAGTGTAAATGTCATCGTTTATGAATTTATGTCCATAAAATAATATGTAAATAGCACTAAGTTTGTCAAAGAATATGTCTGTATCTGGATTATTGCGTAGGAACGTATTCAAATACAATATTCCTCTAGCCGTTGGACTATTACGAGCTTGAGCTGAGCGCCAGGTTACTGGACAGGCGAACAGTGTATGCTGGCGCCGTCCTACACCACGTAGATAGTTTTGTGGTACATAAAGATGGACACATTCTCGCACGGATGGATTATCCACCTTATTGTTCAGCAACAAGTAGTAATGCAATACATGCATGAACTCCCTCCTAAATTGCAACGTATCGAGACCAACCATCCCCGATACAAACATGGAAGGATACAGGTAAGGATAGTATCCGTAGGCACGTTTATAAATATACCGTGCGAATTTACGCTGGATTTTCTCAACCATGAGCGTATACAATTGTTCTTTTGGATCCCAAACAAGTGCGTTGTACTCCAACTTACTTCGTACATACGCGTTATATAATAGTATGATGGACTGGATGTTATTAAATTGATAAGTGGTTCTTATAATGAATCCTAATGATTTGTTTGCATCTTTACAAACTTGCTTAACATGTTCATGGAAGTTTATTTTGCTATCCATAATTATACCTAGGTCCCGCATAGTGGTGACTCGTTCGAGTGGTTCGCCTGCAAGTTCGTATGACGTCGTTATTGGAGAACGAGATCGTGAAAATGTAATCGTTTTACATTTTGAGACGTTGAGAGCTAGCTTGTTTTGTACACTCCACGATGCAACTGCGTCAATATCAGTCTGTAGAGCGGTACAGTCACTAGTATTGGTAACGGTGAGGAATAACTTTAGGTCGTCAGCGAACGTCAGACATTCAGCTCTATCAAGTACCTTAGGCAAGTCATTAATCATTATCAGAAACAACGTAGGACCGAGGGTACTGCCTTGGCTTATTCCTGACCGAGTATAGTATTCTTGGGATCGATAGTTTCCAATGTTGACATATTGTTTGCGATTCCTCAGGTAATCCGCCATAAAAGTTAAAAATTGTTTACAAAATCCCATGGATGATAACTTTCTTAATAGGACATCATTATCCACCAGATCGAAAGCTTTTTTGAAATCAAAATATGCTGCGTCAACTTGACACCCTGTAGTTACTTTTGTGTTTAAGTAGTCCACAAATTTTATATGGTTGGTTAGTGTAGAGCGCGCTGGACGGAACCCATGTTGACTATCATCTAAATTCTTATTAATTTGGCTAAATATATAATTATTTACAATGGATTCAAAGATTTTACCTAGGACAGATAACACCGCAATAGGTCTGTAATTAGTTATATCAGTTGAGGAGCCATTTTTAGGTACCGGCGTCACCCTGGAGGTCTTCCATTTACTAGGATAATTGCCCTGTTGAATTGCCAGGTTATAAACATATAAAAGAGGCTTTTGTAAGGCAGGTAAGCAATCCTTAATAAGAAACGCCGGTATGTAATCAGGGCCACTAGCAGACGATCCTTTGAGCCGTCGGACAGCTCGTTTTATGTCTACAATATATTGCCATTGCCAAAACATTGATGACATTGTAATAAACAACCATGCCTGTATGCCAATACTTCAGCCTATCAGCAGGCGAAACGCGACATGAGCGTAACGTGAGCGGTGACGTCACAATTTTTCATAAGTGCAGCCGGTCATAGATTTATAAGACGTTATCACGTCAAAACAATAAGCTTCCGCGCAATCTATGCGCTATTCAGATTATTATTTCTTCAAAAAATGGTGGGTAAAGTGCGAGATACTACTAATAATAGTCACCTAACCGATTACGGTTACGACGGCTAATCTTATTAGAGACTAGCCAACTAGAGATGTTATAGTGCACAAGTGTATGCGCAGACACAAGTGCACTCTCTATTCCTACACTCTCATAGTCCGATGAGGCGGAACTCCGACACGACCGGAGAGGCTTGAATTTCGTGGTCCATAACAAACAAACACAAGAGGAAGACTTCAATCTCTACTAGACACAAAATGACAAACAGGCAGGAGTTGTTTGAATCTATTATCCAGGCAGACATATACCAACTTATTTATAGACAATATTACGACTCCTATAGACTTTTTACGACATCCAGCCAGTTATTTGCTGTCGTAAAAATCCTGCTACTACTCATTAAGGCTGACTTTATGCGGCATTTAGCCTCAAAGATGTCTCCAAGGTGTAAGAAGTATTCTTATAAAGTAGGAGTTTGTATTTTACGAGTAATTTGGCACACATTTTGTCAGTGCCAATCTATACTAATCTATACTAATATTATAAAGCTGAAGAGTTTGTTTGTTTTTTTGAACGCGGTAATCTCAGGAAATACTGATCCGAATTTGAAAATTATTTTACTGTTGGATAGCCCATTTATCAAAGAAGGCTATAGGCTATTACATTACATCACGCTACGTCTAATAGAAGTGGAGCATCAATAAGAAATATTGTAAAAATGGGGAAAAATTACGCAGACGAAGTTGCTTAGGACAGCTAGTTATCTTATAAAATTATGATTGAACATTTCTCCAAGTATCGACGAAATTAAATACACGCGAAAGTTTGTGAAGATGATTAGATGTTTATTACTCCTAAACGCAAAAACTACCGATTGTTAAAAATCTCGGAGTCATAATATACATACTAATATTATAAATGTGAAAGTAACTCTGTCTGTCTGTTACGCTTTCACGCTCAAACAGCTAAACCGATTTAGATGAAATTTGGTATGGAGATAGTTTGAGTCCTGGGGAAGGACATAGGATAGTTTTTTATCGCGATAACCGACTTCCTCGCTGGCGGAGCCGCGGGCGAAAGCTGGTTGTCTATAAATAAGTCGGTATATTTGTCTGCCTGTCTCCTGCCAGTTTGTCTGTCGTATGTATAGAGATTGAAGCCTTAATCCTCTTGTGATTGTTTGTTATGACCAGATTCTCCAGGTCGTATCGGTTTTTTTTTAATTTTGTAAGAATAAGCATCACCACACCGCGCATATAAATGAAGCCCTATAGTGTACTACTGCTCCCATTTCATTTTCAGTTTTGAGTCGTAAATAAATTCTTTAATGTTGTCTGAATGTCACCTTGCAACATTTTGAAGGTGATGTTGTATCTCTTTGTAAACCAACCTTGTCATCCTGTGGGATGTTTAATTTCCGTTCTAACTGTTTAAATTGAGATGCTTAGTGATTGGGTGAAATGTTACATTTTGAATATTTCCATGTTACGTTATATTAATGACAGTGTGGTATCTAGATCAAGTCTTTGTGTTGCCATGCTTTGAAATCGGCTTGAAGGACCATGTAATTTTGAATGTCCTTTTTTCGTAAATTGAACATCAACAGAAAATAATATTTCCATGTTACGTTAAATTAATGACAGAGTGGTATCTACAAGTCTTTGTGTTGCTACGCTTACAAATCGGCTCGAAATTGAATATCAACAGAATACTATTACGTACCTAATTTGATAACATTTAATAACATTCGAGCAGGTATTTTCTAATTATAAAACATAAAAAAAAATGTCCGTTAATTTCAATTGAATAACAAAATTTCAAACTCATAATGTCTATTTTCATGGTAGTTAGTAATGACATCTACAATCTACAACCAAAAGTCTATTGAGTCTGTCTGTTTGTTCGCGTAATCTACGAAACGTGACGATCCAACACTCAATGTAACAATATAAGGTACTAGCTGTCCCGCGCAACTTCGTATGCGTAAATTTTCCCCGTTTTTGCAACATTTCTCGTCGCTGCTCCGCTCCTATTAGTCGTAGCGCGATGTTATACTACTATCCACCAAAAGAATTTCTCAAATCGGACCATTAGTTCCCGAGATTAGCGCGTTTAAACAAACAAACAAACAAACTCTTCCGCTTTATAATATTAGTATAGATGAGACTGACAATGCAATGAATTTTGGCTCTCAAATTCCCGATTGAATCAGGCGTAACATGGCGTAAAAGGGAGGGACGATTGAAGTAGTAAGGAAATGCCCTTAATATCGTGGTGATTCACAGATCGAGGGTGGGTAATGGGATCCCTCCCTTACAATATCTCAAATTCCCTTCAAAATAAAACAAATATTAAGTACTTGCAATATTAGTCGTGTACTATGAACATGGCTGCATTTGTATATGCCTGATTTACCACACCAATTGGTAGAAATAAATTAAAAACTAAGAAGTTAATCACCTAAATCATTGCGAGTATTGTAAATCTTATGGTACCCCCCCCCCCCCCCTATTTCAAGGTTTACTGTATGCGCATGAAAAGTAGGTAGCTCAGGGCATATTTTTTTTAAACGAAAAAATAAGTAATTAAAAAATCTGAAAGAGAAAAATAAAATAATTAAAAAAAAGATCTACTGCATAAGCCTTAACTCTTTTTGGAATTATTTTGGTTTCATTACGCTGAGCGTTTTTTTCATATAGTGCTACGCACACAATGACACGGCAACTCGCCACGCTCTTCCGCATACAACCATTACTTCACAGTGCGCAGGAACGCACGCCAAAATAAAAATAATAATAATAATAATATCACGGGACAACTCACACAAAGCTATATAATCCCAAACTACGCAGAGCTTGTACTATGGAAACCAGACAACTGATAAACATACTTACCTATATATTTCTAAATAAATAAATACATACGTATTATAGATAAAATTCACGCAGACAGATAGTAAACCATCGTGCTCATCACAAAAAGTTTTATCCTGGGTGGGGATCGGACATACGACCTCCGGCTTAGCAGTCAGGGTCACTAACCACTAGACCAACAGGGTAAAAGTCGAATATTGGCTCGTACTTATTTTTTCGTGTCCTAATACTCGTATTTAAGAGAGCCGAACCATGCCCTTAAAATTAATTATAAAACGTACCTATAGATATATAGCCTCACTTACAATACACGGCGGTAGCCTAATGGCTAAAGCATCGGTCTCGCAATCGTGAGGTCGCGGGTTCGAATCCTACCCAATAAACTACCGACGTGAGCCCATTCGTAACACAAGCCGTTGATCTTAGCTGGAGGGGTTACTAACAGGACTGCTTGTAATGTGGGACCAAAAATCCCAAATTGCTAGATATCATTTAAAAAAAAAAGAGACGAATTCAACGGGAGGTAAAGCCTGTCAAACACTGACCTTTAAAGTTACTATTAGGTACTATAGAGTGCCAAAGTAATGGACATACATACCTACATATAAACGCTCGAAAAATATTACTCTTCTTCTGATGTGATCATGTAAAATAAAAAATAATGTGTGGCACTCGGGGACTGCTGCGGTAAAGCTTATAATTATTATAATTAAGTAATGCAATTATATTTTTTATTTTTATTTATGCAGTATTTTTTTTTCTTTCATTACATTTCGGAGCAGCTCGTCTCGATCCGTGCGAGCTTCGTACAGTCGTACCATATACATATACGTCGAGCGAACGCTCGGCTGAGCTGCATGGTAGCCGGAGTGGGGGTGTTAGGTTTTATTTTCGTTACGGAATTTCTTGATTCGGTCCCCGCGCTCAAAGCCTGCGATAATAGCTATGCAATAGCTTAAAACTTGTTCGTTTCTAAAAGTTGATTAAACAGGAAGCCAAAACAAACCAAGTATCGGTACATTTCAGTAGTAAAATGTAAATAGCGTACAATTTACGTTCCATGGTGGATTCGCGCGGTCTCACTTTTCACAGAACAATCGATTGTCATCAAATAAATCCAAGGAAAATTATTTGAAGTTTATGTTTATGGTCAGTTTATATGTTCCGTGTATATTGCGACTAATTTCATAAAACCGTATAACAATGAAACTGTGACATAATCGTATCGAGGAGGAAGTAATGTACAAAGCACAACTATTGACCTGCATAGTATCTATTTAATTCAAATCAGATATATTTCGGGACTTAATCCTGTGAATTATTTAAAGGTTAACCGACGTTAAGTCCCGAAATATATCTAATATTTCGCGAATCGCGAAAGTTTAAAAAAAGTGAAAAGTGAAGGAATTTTTGTAACGGGTCCAGTAGTTTTTAAGTTTATTCGTTACATACAAAAAAAACAAATCATTCCTCTTTTTAATATTAGTATAGATATAGAAAACAAGTGTACTTACAGCAAGCAAGATTTATAACAACTCACCGTGCTTCTACGTATGAGGACCAAAGGTGAGTGATCCATGTGACACAATAACAAGCCATATTTAAAATTTAATTTAATTAGAAACCATCACATGACATCTTCAAATATTTGTTACACAATTAACTATAGCGAATAATCAAATTCTTTAATGACATGTATCAATTACAGAGTTTCTAATTATTAATAAATAAAATGAACATAATAAACAATGTTACTTATTATAATAATCTGTTACATAGTTAAAACAAAAGCTCTAAAATATTATTGAAACCCTGATGCAACAAGGGGTCCGTCCGTCCGTCCGCAGCTTAGCTCACAGACAGTTAGTACTAGAAAGTTGTAATTTTGCATGGATTGAAAAACGTCGCCGTAATGTAATGCAGCCTAATAACGTTTAGCCGGATTGTAGTTGCGATACGTTTTACAAAGCAACTTCCAACGTTTAGCCACAGATAAAATGTTGAGTAACACCAATAGATGTAACCTGATGATTACTAGAAATAGTACACAAAAATAAAATATATGTAAGTACGTACTGCACTAATTCGATTCGGTCACGAGGCGAGCGTGCCGTGGCAGTGACCGTCGAGTGCCAGAAACAGAATATTTTTATCTAAAGATTCACATTATTATTATTTATATATTTATCTAAAGATTCATTTAAATCTTTATTATCATGGTCACCCTACTACAAAATCGATGTTAATGAAGATGGAACTAAAACATTCAAAGCGGCGCGGCGTATCGGTAATACGCCCGTTTATATGTGGGCTCAACATTAAGCCGCTTTGACGAACGCGAAGTGGTCATTCAAAAGCCACATTACATCACGGCGACGTTTTTTAATCCGGCGCGCCCACTTGTAATATGGCGTGTTCTACGATATGGCTGCGACATACATATTACTTATGCCGATAAATTAGGATTCCTACCCTACATGTAAAGTGGGGATGTGATTCCCCCCCCCCCTCCATCGTACGGGGTATCACTAGATAAGTCTTTTAAAAATATTTAGGTTAGGGTTATAAAGATCTTTTTTTTATTTAAGGATCCCTTTGTGAAATATTAAAATGTAATTTTTTGTTACAGTCAAGTGTGTGTGTCCCTGCCAGCTGAATGATTGTTTTTGGAGATGTCAAAAAATCAGGATAGTAGTATATATGATGAAAATAAAAGGAAAACTATCACAGCTAAGCAGGCTTTTCAAATTACAGCCAATCAAGTGGAAAGTAACAACATTTTCGTACAAATTCCATCCATTTAGATAACGTTGTTAGTAGTATGAAACAAAAACAACATAAAACCTACTTCTTATACCGAATTATTGTTCTAGGCAGCTACGGAACCCTACATTGCCCATATCCTAACATGCACGACATGCCCGGTTTTTATTAGAAATTTTTAGCTACATTTAATGAACATTTATTTACCCATCTTGAAGATAATATAATTTTCGTCTGACATAGCGGTGTTTTCTTTGATGTGCACACATTAACGTGTAAATAGGTTATAAGATCACTAGTACGTAATAGAGTACCTTTTATCATATTAAATACAGCATATATATATAATCATGTAGGGAATAAGTATTTTTCTATAATGGTTTACATACGAAACATTTAAAATTCAGTCTATACTTAACCATAGTATTTTTTTATAAGCACATCTTGCCATTTACCTACTATTTTAGTACAATAATAGCTTTTGAAAAGGTTAGAAGTTCGCGAGTAAGAACTAACTCATGTGCAAAGAGGAAAAATTATTTAAGGCTTTTATTTTTTTTATTTTTTTTTGAACAGTTAAAATACTTATGAATATGTAGCTCTTTACAATTAACCTACAGTGCCGAAAAGGAAAATTCAGTAGTAAAACAATTTTAACACTTTAATTTGGAAGGACGCGTCACGTATAACAAGAAATTGCTTATTAAAAAGAGAAAAGATACATAACAGTTAAGTGATATAAATTTAGTTCAAGTGAACAAGTATAGAAATTATTCTATATATGTATGAATAAAAAATCTTAAATAACATTAAATCTATGTTAAAAAAATAATTTTAGGCTATTGAAAGAGTTATCGAATAGATCTATGTCTGTGACGTCTCTGTTATAATTGTTAATCCTCAAATAAAAAAAAATCCTGTTTGCACGTGAGTTAGTTTAGTGATTTTAGTGCCTCGGTATGGCAATCGGAAGTCTTAGGTTTAATTCCTGAGACTGTTTTTTTCTTCTTTAAATGCAATCAGTCTATAATTGTCTAAACATTTAGCACGAATAATTACAAGAGCAGCACAATAACTTGCCACGAGTTATTAATATAGGCTTAACAATACAAAAAAGCTGTAGTTCGTTTTAAAATGGTAATAAACGCGAAACTGCTATACCTATGTTTACACGATTGGAGTGACGATATGGAAACACTTGTACCATAAATAAATACACCTGACATGACAAAACTGATACGTGTACCTATGTGTTAACTATTGTAAGAACCGTAGTAAAAAGGATAAGAAATAATTTATTTCGACATAAATACAATTTTACACATTACAAACAAAAAAAAAACAGAATGTACATCATAAAATAATAACACATTACCAAAATAACTCTAAATTCTCTGGCAGGTTCTTTGGGTTTCTGGGAAAATTTTTGTATAATAAAACCAACAAAGAAACAAGCATCTTCTCTCATACACGTTTCACTTGTAAAAAATTAGTTTCAACCTGGCTCAAATCCCTCTCCTATGAGGAAACTGAAGCACTTTTACTTATACCAACCTAAGCAAGCACACACGCACACAAACACACAACACACACACACACACACACACATACACACACACACACACATACACACACACACACACTCACACAAACTCTCTACCTGCATTGCGCAACTTAACAAGCCTCATTTTAAAATTGTATTTAATCCAGAGTTAGGAGGGGCTGGTAAGCTGTAATACAGGTCTCCTAGTACAGCCGCCAGTCTCTCACATAGTAGTTTTTAAGAATAAATGTCTAGTAGTTAAGTCCTATGCAATACATTTTGTAATGTCTATGTGAGAGAGAACAAATAAAGTTTATTTATTTATTATTATTATAAAAAATAACCGTACTTATATTTATATAATTACTAGCTCTGCCCCGCGGTGTTACCCGCGGTTTATTAGGCTATGTGTTAATCCAGGGTGTCAGCTAACTCCATACCAAATTTTATGAAAATCGCACCAGCCGTTTAGACGTGAAGAAGTAACAAACATACACACTCACATACTCACAAACTTTCGCCTTTATAATATTAGTGTGATGTCGAAAATAGGACCTAGTTCGAGATTTTCAACTAGACCCACTTTGTGAGCACAGTAATTCTAAAAGTCGAGCAAATGAAGATTTAGGAGTTAGCGGCAATCTAGACGTTTTTTTTCTGTGAGTTAATGTGTTTATTTTACTTCGTATTTTTCACTCGTATCTCTTTTGAATGAATGTGTGAATGATGACCGATAAGTTAGCACCACTTTCACAATTCCAATAATTATACAAGTACCTACATTGCCTTCTACTCCATAGTATTTTCGCGTTTATTATTACTTTTGTCACTCAGACGCCCTTGGCAATTTCACTATTTAAGCCATACTTCCTAACACTTACATTAAAAAAAAACTACATTAATAATTATTAGCACAATATCCCACAACTGGAAGGTCATTAAGAGGAGCTTCCTCTTTCACACTCTCCTTTTTCTTTTTACAACAAAAGTGACAACACAGATAAATTAAAATAATGGCGCCCAACAAAGTTGGTAACCAAATATACACGGGCACTCCAGATGGTTTCACTGTATTCGCGTATTGTTTCAGCAGCTCACACGGCACCACGTTTCTCTCCTTATACATGGTCAAATTATGCCATAAAACGCATTCCTGGTCCTCAGTCACTTCCAAAGGCGACCTTGTATCACTTACGTAAGATTTTACATCAATTGCCGACGATGTTATATCAATCGCACGAGTTTTATTCGTAGGCGTTGTTTCGATAAATGAAGATATCATAAAACACGGAATCTCTGTTTCTTCGAAGTGTGACCGTGAGATGATTTGTAGAGAACATATTTCGTTTGGAGTTGCTGCGTAGTTATGATGCGATGGTGAGTAAGACGAATAATGACTTCCACCGCTTGTTCGTCCTAGATTGTAGAGTGAGAGACCGGTAAGTAGCTGGTTATATCTGCTGCCAGAATCCTTGTAGACGTACACGTAAGTAGGTGGTGAATGTCGGTAGACCGGGTATGATCCTGCTGAAGAGCAGGTTCGGCAGGAGTAAGTGATGTGACTCGGAGGATGATAAGTATAGTGGGTGTGCGTAGAGCTTACGTGATGATAACCATGCGATCCGTATCCATGCGAATAGTGTCCCGAATGGCTCGAATGACCACCATGTGAACCTCCACCATGTCCTCCACCATGCCCCCCACCTCTGGCAACCACACAAACGTTAACTAAAGCGGTGTAAACAAATATTGCACGGATAGTGTCCATATTTGCAGCGGTAAGGGCGGTTCCCGACGCGCGACTGACGGAGCCAAGAAGATGAGGTCGCTTGGCGCCATTGTAGACTTGCTGGCGCCTGTCTGTCGCCCCGGCGGATACACAGGGGTGAACGATCATGAATGAAATAAAATACATACACAAGAAAATCGTTAAAAATTGGTAATACATTTAATAAAATACGATAATTATTAAACATTTATGTATTTTAAAATGTGAATTGCATTTTGATTGATATGACTGTCTTTAGATTTGTTATAGAATTTTATAAGCTACGGGAGTTTATAAAATTCTATGATGTGTACAAATCGCGAAAATTGACAAACATATTGAAGTTTCATGTTTTGATTTATAAAAACCGAGCAAGTGCATGTCGTTCCGTAGTGCCCCCCCCCCCCCCCTCCCTCATCCGAATAATGTGGCTTGAAAAGCGGATTTTCTGCTGTTTTTGTTTTCATACTTACAACGATAAATAAAATAATATTTCTCAATAGAATTTTTACGAAAATTTTGTTACTTCTCATTTAATCAGCTGTTACTCGTAAACTTGTAAAGTCTCCTTAACTGTGATAGTTTTCCTTGTAATATCATTATATATAATACTACCGTGATTTTTTACATACCCCTTTACAACCCCTAAACGTTTTTAAAAGACCTATCTAATGATACCCCACACGATGGGATAGGTAATAAAAAGATCACACCCTCACTTTACATACCTATAAGGGTTGTAACCTAAAAAAATTTTTTACAAGATTTTATTCTTTCAATGGGCGTAAGTAATATTGTACATCCTTGCAAAATTACAGCCTCCTAACACTAACAGTTTCTGAGCAAAGGTGCGGACGGACGGACGGACGTTTTGCCATTTTGGCTACGGAACCCTAAAAATTACCCTGTAAATGATGGTAACTAATGGATCCTAAAGTCTGAGAATTCCATGTAAAATAAATAAATCTGCAATTAAAGTTTACTATCTTACTACTTAATACAACCTATCACTGCCATTGGCTGAAATTAGCTAAAAAACAACTAAATTGCCTCTTGAAAATATATTTTTTTTAAACCTTATTTGTTCTAGATACATCAGGCGCTAACAAAAGAATCTATGCAATAAAACTGAATGTGACACATAGTTATGTGATTATTGCCCAGTAGTTATGTCATGAAGTCATAATCTTGAGTGTCTACACAAAATACCGAGACTACAGAAGGTAAACTGCATACAACAGTATTACAGTCAAGCCCACTTGCCCTCCCTGAATAAATCCTAGGTACGGTACCCAGGTCTATAGTATATGACACAAAAACAACAGAAAACCCACTTCTTGAGACGAATTATTAGGATGGGAAGGGGGGGGACTACGAAACTCTACATTGTGCGTGGCCTGACATACACTCGCCCCGTTTTTTTGTTATTCTTGTTACACAAGTATACTTATTTAATTTTAACAATTTACCCTCTAAATGTCAAAATGTAATGGAAGTCTTATTGTCAGCGGTATCCTGTCCACTGGCCTATGATCTAGTTTAAACCGGCGCGGATCCAGAAAGCACCGTCTGTTTTAACTTTACTACTGGGGGGAGAGCGGGATTTTCTCTCAAGATTTGACTGAACCGGTCAAGGGTGAGTCGCTTGTATGGCTGGGGGGATGCATTTGATTAACACCGGTACACCATATCCATTACCACCAAATGGTGGGGGGGAGGTACGTGTACGTAGGTCCATCTGTTTGTAACTCATTTCAAAATATAAAAAAATCCTATGTGCTTTTGAAAATAAATATTATTATTATTATTTGCACATACACTTCTGTATTATAACACCTCCTGCGTAACTAGGCATATCCGATATGACTAGAGAGAGATTAGGCGCAGGATCGAAGGCTTAACGTGGTCTCCGAGGCAGGGAGGAGCTTGTCAATTTTCAAATACGGTCACCTGTCTATAACATATCTAATATATAAAATTCTCGTGTCACAGTTTTCGTTGCCATACTCCTCCGAAACGGCTTGACCGATTCTGATGAAATTTTGTGTGCATATTGGGTAGGTCTGAGAATCGGACAACATCTATTTTTCATCCCCCTAAGAGTTTGTTTGTTTGTTTGAACGCGGTAATCTCAGGAACTACTGGGCCGCATTGTAAAAATATTTTATTGTTGGATAGCCCATTTATCGAGGAAGGCTATAGGTTATAACATCACGCTACGACCAATAGGAGCGGAGCAGCAATTAAAAATGTTATAAAAAAAATGAAGAAAAAAGGGAAAATTACAATCTATTATTCATGCCCCTAAGTGATAAGGGTTATCCACCCCTAACATTTATAACTATACTATAATATTAGAAGAGAGAGAAGAGTTTGTTTGTTTGTTTGAACGCGATAATCTCAGAAACTACGGGTCCAAATTGAAAAAAATATTTTACTTTTAGATAGCCCATTTATCGAGGAATGCTATAGGCTATAAAACATCGCGCTACAACTAATGGGAGCGGAGCAGCAAGTAAAAATGTTTGCAAAAATGGGGAAAATTTACGCAGACGAAGTTGCGCGGGTCAGCTAGTAAATCAATAAATATCATATCTCGATCTGCTTGTTTACCACAGAGTACATTAGACCAACATGACCAAGATTACCTTCTGAATTTAGAAGGTTACCTACTGTTCTGTAAGTTTTTTGTGGTGTGTATGACTCGCTACGAGTGGACAATGGTCGACTCGGTCGCCTCGGCTCAAAGCGACCTCTTCCGGCTAGATAGCGCGATGAATGATTTCCTGAGCATTGTGCGGACAAACGCGTCTTAAGTCCACGTATAAAGGAATCCGCTCAGTGCACCGCGCCATATAAGGATTGTAAACTTTCCATTACGAAAGCCGAGAGCCAATACTTTCGTTTGTATTATTTTTCCCCATTTTTGCAACATTTTTCATTTTATTGATGCCCCGCTACCAGTACCCGTAAACGTTCGTGAGCTCATGCACAACACTTTGCTGAAGACATACAGACAAAAAATCATTTTTATATATAAAGAAATAAATAAATTATTATTATTATTATTATATACAGATGTACTTAGTTCGTGCATTTCACAGCCACATTGATGGATCCGGGCATTCAGTACTATTTTTCGGTAAGAGTCAGTTCAGAGTCCAGGTATGAAAGAGGGAAGCCAAGGGTCTCATGCCCTCTCCCCTCAAAACTATATGAGATCCCTGTGAGCGTGTCTAATCCAAAATCCTCTCATTCTTAACGTCTTCCTCAAAACGGTTTAAGGACGGTTTTAAACTAACGAACTAACTAGACAATCAAGCCCTCTTTACACCTGGACACGACCCTCACCCCTCTCAAAAAACAACCCTGGTACGAAAATGATCTTATAAAAATGGTAGAGTAGCAGCCATTATTATAATAACGTAAAGTATGACACGCGAAGACATTTAGAGGCGTGCCTTACTTGTCTACAAAAATGTTTACTGTAGTCAACCATTACTAAAATATCGATTAATACTCTAAGTGATATTGACACCAGTTATATCAATTAAATTCAATTAAGGAAATGGTTCTAAGAAATAATAAAGGTATTAGGTATACATACACGGTTCCTTAGTACCTAATAGATGTAATTCCTATTAAAGACGTGATTCCTTAAAGTCGGACACGATTACTGAAGTTAATAAATTACAAACAAAAAACTATCCGCTTCCAATTGATTTAAGTACTGAAAATTTATAATAGCCTATTTTACCATCAAAAGACATCTCACATGATGCTATCAAGCTATTTGAGCTGTAGAGCCTTCCACACAACTCTACATACATACATATAATAATCGTCTCAGGCGAGATTTGAACTTGCGACCTTAGGGGTACCGGCCCCTGTCATAATGTGAAATAGAGAGCTGAGAACCCGCATACGCGGCGGACATCTTTGAGCACACCGCGCATGCGCCGGTTAAAAGAAAAAGGAAAAAAAGAACGTTAATAAGGTGCCCGGACTGTTTTACTGGTAAGTGTATTTTCAACCTTAGGGAAGTAGGTAAGTTTTTCAAAAATTGATTGCAACATGACTAAGCAACAGAGACGGTTAAGGTCAACAGGCAAACATCCATTCAGTTACTCATTATTATTTTATGAAGAAGTTGCATTCGTACACAGTGCTGTAACTGGGGTGGTGCCAGCGGTGCCCAGGCACAGGGCACAGACTCTGGAGGGGTGCAGAAATAACCATCGGGACCATTGCCAAGGGCGCAGTTATATAAGCTTGTACCATAAAAGGCTAATTACCAGTTAGTTAGTAGTAGGTACCAACCCCTTGCATTTTCTGTTTCAATTTCTCGCAAAAAACGCCTTCGTCTACGCAGACAAAAACTGATTCACCCAGCAAGTTAAGCTACCTAAGTAGCGGCTTTTCCTTTCTGTAGCATGTATCGTTAGTTTCAATGTCAAGGTCACCCTCGTGTCGGCTATGTTGTTAATATAAACGCCTTATGTACGTGTGAAAAGTGTCTCGGATTCCTTCAAAATGGCTATTTTCTGAAATAAATGACTCTTGGATAGAGTAACACTGTTATTAGTAGTGATAAGCGTCAAGTTCGGCATAAGGATTGTTCGAAGGACGAATAACCTTTACTATAGAGTCAAGGTCAAGAGCGACTTACGGCCGGTCTTAATAACTTGTCTACCGTTAACAATCTGTTAAATTAAGTAACTCTAGTAGCGAAACTATAATTTGTGCCGTCGATAGATGGGAAAACTTTCGGGGTTTCTATTTATGTAAGGTTATCCGCGTCTGTACGCTTAAATCTTCTAAACAACGCTACGGATTTTGTTGCGGTTTTCAACATTAGTTAGACAATTTCTCCCGAATGGTTTATATGTATGTCCGAGAATTATTAAAACGCTAATTGATTTCCGTTGACATAGTATCCGTTTTGATAAAATTGAAAGTCTATTGACTCATTTTAAACATGGCCGCCATGATGGCGTGACATTCGTTTGACGTTTACATTTGAAGTGCCGGTAGTGGGGCAGTGAGTCTAATTTGGAAGTCATAATCGTGCGATCGTAGCGACAACACGTCTGCCGATAGGCGTCGCTATTTTTATAGTCGTGTGTGCAAAGAGTTAGTGTGGTTATAGGATAGGGACAGTGATGCAGTGGCATTTGTGTAATCGAAATGATTAGAACAGTAGGCGGACTTTACCTTGTTCGAGGTATCCGCGTTCATGTGATCCATTACAATTTTCCATAATGTTAATTCGTACATTGAGCCGCTAATAGATCACAAGGCTACCCTGACGCTCCGACATGTATAATATATGTCACTGTAAAATTGTATGCCGTGTGGTACCGGCTTAAGAATAGTACCACCCCATCACTTCCCGTGGGTGTCGTCAAGGCGACTAAGGGATTTACCACCGGAGCGCGGGCAGCAGCGTCCTCTGTGTATTTTAAAGCCTTACTGCGATCGCCAACCCGCTCGCCAAGCGTGGCGATTATGGCAATTACCCCCAAGGTATTGGGGAGACCCGTGCCCAGCAGTGGGACATCATATGGGTTGATATGTATGTATGTATATATGTAAAATTGTAAATATCGTTAGACTATAATCCATCTCCCGAGATTGTGAACCGTTACATACTGATTACAATTTAACGCAATATTTTTCGGTAGTGATGATATTTCTGGCACTCGGCGGCCGCTGCCGAGGTACGCTCGCTTCGCTCGCTCGGTTTAATTTGTGTCATCGTTCTAACCAAACGTAGCCTAACCAAATCGATTTATTGCAATTTTAAGCAGTATGTAACGGTTTACAATATTTTGACAGCTTACAAAATCGCGAGATAGATTATAGTCTAACGGTGTTTGTGAGTAACAATTTTACAGTTATATATGTATAGTGGAAAATCATGTGGGAAGTCCATGCGAAACCGGAGCGGGCCGCTAGTATTACTTATAAAAGGTACCTATGGTTTTTAGGGTTTCGTAGCGAAAATGAGAAAACGGAGCCCTTATAGTTCCACCGTGTCCGTCTGTTCTTCCGCAGCTTACCTCAGAGACTGTTAGTGCTAGAAGGCTGTAATTTTGCATGGGTATACATTTTACTTACGCCGATAAAGTGAAAGAATAAAATATTTTTTCCGCTTCCCTCTGCCAGCAAGTGGTTGATGTTGGGTATGTGAAAAAATCACAGTTGTAGTATTTACTATAGTGAAATTAAAAGGAAGACTAGCACAGCTAAGTAGGCTTTACATGTTTACGAGTAACAGCTGATCAAATGAAGGAACAAAATTTTCGTAAAAATTCAATTGAAAATAATAATAATAATTTGGGATAACTCACACAATGCTATCTGATGTACTATGGAAACCAGACAACTGATAAACATACATATATATTTCTAAATACATACATAGATAAATAACACCTAGACATAGGATAAACCATCGTGCTCATCACACAAAGTTTTATCCTGGGTGGGGATCGAACCCACAACCTCTTGTGTAGCAGTTGAATTCACTCCCACCGCGCCACAGAGGCAGTAAAATTATTATTAAGTGAGTATAACGTTGTAAGTATAAAACAAAATCAACAGAATATTTCTTTTTAGGGTTCCGTAGCCAAAATGGCAAAAACGGTACCCTTATAGTTGCGTCATGTCCGTCTGTCTATCCGGCCGTATGTCACAGGCATTATACTCAAAGACTAGGTAATCAATGATTATTGATGAAATTTGGTGAAAAGGTGTCTAGTAGTAGCCGGTACTTACCTACTTTGATAGCCAAACAATAATAATAAATATTTTTTGGAGGGGCAATGTAACAGAAGCTGAAAAAATGTTTTTTCAGCAAACATCAAGTTTAACAGGTCTTTCAAAAACATTTTAAGGTTTCTTATATTTTTTTTTATTAAGTAAATATTATTTTCAACCGACTTCAAAAAGGAGGAGGTTCTCAATTCGTCTGTATGTTTTTTTTTTTTTTTTTGTATGTTTGTTTACCGATTACGCAAAGACGGCTGGACCGATTTGAAAAATTGTTTTTGTGTTTGAAAGGGTATACTTCCAAGTTGGTCCCATTGCCATCAGATCACGATCTGATGATGGGATCTTGGAGAAATCGAGGGAACTCTTAAAATATTAAAAGCACACCTACAGTGATTTAGGTATATTTCATAGTGATTCGTGCATTTACTCTTAAAAAGCACCAATTGGTGAAGTGGAACTGATGATGAAGACCAAAAATTACGAGCAGACCTATTCAATATTTCACAGTTTGCGATTCAATTACGTACTTTAATATGGTATTGAGTAGCACTTTAACCTCGATATACTACTATTATACAATGTAATAAAGCTGATAGTGAACTCCTCAACAATTAACGGCCCTGCATCGGGGCAAGCAATATTTCGTAAAAGGATTGGAGCAGATGACATAAGCCTATTGTAACTTAAGTGAATTACAAACCAACCCACTAAAAAGTGAGAAATAAAACTTTTTAACAAAAAATATTACCGACTTCAAAAATAAATACAAGGCAACTAAAAAGCAAAAAATAATATACCTAGAATAACAAAAACAAATTAAACATTTTGAAGTTGGTGCCGAATAAAACATAAAGACTACTATTTCATGGCACCAACTTCAAAATGTTTAATTTGTTTTTGTTATTCTAGGTATATTATTTTTTGCTTTTTAGTTGCCTTGTATTTATTTTTGAAGTCGGTAATATTTTTTGTTAAAAAGTTTTATTAAAGAAACGCTCCGAAAGTTGTATAATTTGTCATAATTGTGTCTTATCTCCCCTTATCTTTTGAACCGTGTGACCAACAAAATATGAAAAAAATCGCAAAGGTTGCGCTTAATAAATACTTTTAACTAAAATTATTTCGGACATGATCGGAAATACCATCATTGAGCTATGGTCGAAAAACTGCGTTTCTCAACAAAAGGGTGCAAGTGCCATGAACATACGCTCTTCTGATGATGCAATTATTCAAGGCTGCGGAACCCTGCACTGAGCACGGTACGACATGCTCTTGCCCGGTTCTTTTATCGAAACGTAGAGGCTATTTAACAGTGTTCTAGGACACGTTTAAATGCCATATTATATTATTGTATGTTGTTATCTATCCTAATCACTATATTTTCTATTTGAATAAAACGCACAATCTGTTTTAAGTAGCCGATTCTATAACGGTTTTATCCATTAATCGTGTGATAACAAGTTATCTTGTACCAGACGTATTTTACGTTCATGCCTTAATTTCGCTATTGTTTAGGTAATACGCAATTTGTGATATTGTTGTGGAATTACAATCACGATAGTTAACCGACAATACTTCTTCATTTTTTTTTTTAGAAAAATCCAGTTCCCGTAGTTAGGATACAAGCCCTGTGTCACGGGGGACTTTACAAACACACAAGTCACGGACACAAAGTCCCGTGTAGGAATCGAACTCACGACGTCTTGCGTAGCAGTCGGACACACTCCCACTGCGCCTAACACAACAGTCATAACACGACTCTGCCAAAACCAGTTTCTGCCTTATCACCGAATCTACCAAACGACACGCACATATGGCTAAAGGTTCATTTCCGTGCATCGCGGCCGATCGCGAGTCGCGCGCGGCTTACGACAAGCGTCTAACGCGCGCGGCCGATGCGACAATAGTCAGAGTATGAGAATGTATGGTCACGGGGTCTCATCACGAAGAAACAGAAATGTAGGTCAAATAAATATCAACAGATGGCGTTATAAGTATCGATTTGATATTGAAGTTTTTTAAAACTTGGAATATCAGAAGATAGGTACTAAAAATGTGTATTATTATTTTTTTATTATTAAGCTATACAAGGGGTTGTAAAATAATAGGTTCCTAAATCAAATTTCCATAACTTTACAAAGTTTCTGACAAAGTATAACTCTAGCGGCAATTTATTTGTACTACGTTATGATAGGCACAACTTAAACATTAAACTGGTTCAATCTAACAATAGATGGCACTATTTGGGAATTCCGATTCTGACCATACCTACATTTGTTGATATATTTTACTTATTTTTCGACGAGAAGTAAGAGTAACATGAAGTTGTAGTAAATTACAACTAGAGATAAAATAATTGGAGGCTTTTAAACCCCATAAAAGAACTAGACTCCTGTTCCATTGCCCATCATGTTCTGGGGGGAGGGGGTAACACCGGCCAAGAGTGAGTTAGTTCACGCGATGTGGCGAGGGGGGAGGGAGGGGGTTAATAAGTACATAATCATACACTTCCCCTCAACGCCTTAGGCAGGACCCGCTATTGAATATGTATTTTTACCCGACTACGGAGGGTAATGTGTTTGACGTGTATGTATGTATGTGATTTTGATCAATTTTGATGATTCATACGTCGATCGATTCGTATTAATCTTGTAAAGACATGACAGCAATCTAAATTCAAAATGGCGACAGCCAGACGCCATATTGGGATAAAGAAAAAAATTAAAGTCAACCAACTACTAAACAAAGACTCAAGACTGACTCGTTGGTCTTGCGCCTAGTCGCTCGTTGGTGGTGTCGGTTTTGATGGGTTTCTGCCCTATGACTCCATTAACTTCTATTGGGCTATAACTAGGGACAAGACTACTCGTCGATCCTGCGCCTTGTCCCACTCAAATTTTATGATTTATTGACACATTTATGACACATTGATCCTGCGTCAAATCCTTCTTCAAAATACCAAAACCAACCGGACAGCCGAAGTCCATGTTTTTGCGAACGAAAAAAAATATTTGAAATAAAAATGCATTTTAAAAATAATAATCAAGGTCAGGTTATAAATAGGTACGAACCAGCGGTGTTTTCAAAGACGCCGCCGGCTTCCGATCAAATGTACCGATTGATGTCACAAAATGCCGAGAATAGAGAAAGTTTCTTTCAATTATTTATACCCACAGTAGACGCGCGGGCGGTCGCGCTAAGTCAATAAACTTTGGGTTATACAATAAGTAAAACACACCTTTTTGTAGTTTGTTTTAGATACGGTTGCTAAAGCTAATAATGAATTAATTTATATTGAATGCCATACCTATATTACAAAGTAACCGAAAATAACTTAGACGAATGCACGGTTAGCCAATTATATAATAATATTCCAAAAAAAAGCAATGCCGGTGAACGATGTCTATGCAGTCTAAAGTACGTAAAGCATGCATTGTATGAAGCATGCCTTCTGTAGTGTCGTTATTTTATGTCGGTAGGGCCAGTCGGGCGGTCGGGCGCTTAAACCTGGTAATGCCGACGCATTGCTACACTACCCTAACGGTTATACGACACAACTTAAAATTTGTTTCTTTTTGAATGAGCCTACTAAAAACGTGATTGTTAAGTAATAATTTTGTTTTAATAGACATTATTTTTTTATTATTTTTCGTATTGTTTACCCGAGGAACTAACTTTCGGATCGGTCAAGGTTATCTTACAAATAGTAAATACGTAAATATACTAAATAAAATGGGACTAGACTATATTGTTTTTTATATTTGAGTTGATAGCAATCTACCCAACCTACGAGTTTATGCCATTTTCGGTCCAACAGTGTGGTTCGTTTCCGAGTTATGCGCAAATTTATAAAAAAGGACATAATGCGAAAAATCGAAAAATACTTGCTTCAAAGCTGAACAATGTATTAACTTTTATTATTTTTTTGATTGAAAGCACTGTTCTCGAGATATGAGCAAATTCATAAAAATACAGTGTCCCTTTTTTATAAATTCGCTCAAACAGCGATTTTATACTTTGTCCCATACATTATCTAGTATTGGTGCAAGTGCAAGTATGTGCATCTAAAAGACAGACAGACTATGGGGCGCAGACCCATCTTGTTTGTGTTTAAACTTCTTGTTTTGACGAGATCTACGTGATCAGATCTCGTCAAAACAAGAAGTTTAAACACAAACAAGGTGGGTCTGCGCCCCATAGTTCATAAGATGTAGGCGTACTACAAACAAGTACAAACAAGAGTACAAACAAGATGGGATTACGACTTATTAAGGTTGGTTTGGTTGGTTGGTACAAATAACCTATAGTTCGTGTGATATAGGCGTTCTAAGTTTTGACCTCGCGATCACGTAGATCTCGTCAAAACAAGAAGTTTAAGTAGAAACAAGATGGGTCTGCGCCCCATAGTTCATAAGATGTAGGCGTTTAAAGTTTTGACCCCGTGATCACATAGATCTCATCAAAACATCAAGTTTGAGTACAAACATGGTGGGTCTACGACTTATAGTTCGTGAGGTATAGGCGTTCAAAGTTTTGACACAGCGATCACGTAGATCACGTCAAAACAGGAAGTTTCAGTACAAACAGGATGGGTCTGCGCCCCATAGTTCGTAAGATATAAGCATTTAAGGTTTTGACCCCGTGATCACATAGATCTCATCAAAACATCAAGTTTGAGTACAAACATGGTGGGTCTACGACTTATAGTTCGTGAGATATAGGCGTTCAAAGTTTTGACCCCGCCATCACGTAGATCTCGTCAAAACAAGAAGTTTCAGTACAAACAAGATGGGTCTGCGCCCCATAGTTCGTAAGATATAAGCAGTTAAAGTTTTGACCCCGTGATCACATAGATCTCATCAAAACATCAAGTTTGAGTACAAACATGGTGGGTCTACGACTTATAGTTCGTGAGATATAGGCGTTCAAAGTTTTGACCCCGCGATCTCGTAGATCTCGTCAAAACAAAAAGTTTCAGTACAAACAAGATGGGTCTGCGCCTTATAGTATATATCGTAATATATAGGCGATAAAGTTTTGACACAAAGATCTTAACAAACCGGTACGACGAGGAAATCTTAAGAAGGGTTCCTCGTCCTTAGGTAAGTAAGTAATTGAAATGAAGTAGAAAATCCCGATTTTCATAAATTTTAGCTAAGAACACTCGATCAAGTCAACTTTCAATCAAAAAAACTAAATCGTTTGGAAGCTACGTTGCTACAGACAGGCACACAGATACATCATTAAGCAGATACGCGTTAAATTTATAACACTCGTCATTTTTGTCGAGGGTTAAAAAAAGAGTTAAATACCTACTCCCGATGTAGTCGATGATGAATATTTACAATAAAATTATTTAAGGACTCTGACAGTTACACTCTCAAGGCCCGTATTATTAAAACGATCTCAAACGTAAGATCGACCTTGAACACGAGTTCGAGACTCCGTTCTATTCAATAGATAAGTCATAATACAGAAAAATTAAGGCAAAAAAATAATATTTTTGCCATTGATATCGTCACAGATAATATAATACTATAAAATCGTCGTTGATTAAGTCAATTTTAATCCTAAATTGTGGATTTTGTGAAATTATGCATAATCTTTTCACGATTACATTTAAATAAGTATAAAAAAATGTTCTCTGACAATAAACCAAGACCAAAAAGATGATTGATGTAAGTATAACATTTTAGACAAGGGTCACCCATCTATGCACCGACTGTGGTAAAGTTACTTAACTTACGCAAACATTCTATCATAATAGAAGTAGGTTCAACTTTGAGGTGTACACCGACGAGTTACTTTAGCAATAACAAATTCGTTTAATGTAATTATGTAGTGTCGTCGCCTATTAGGGTCAAATTACAATATTTTTGAGGTCTGCACTCGAATGACGTCATTTAAAGCGATTTTCTGCGTTATTTGTACGGGCGTGATATAAGCTATCAATACATGTTTATTAATTAGTGCCGTTTAGTAAGACGCTAACCGCACTTAGAAGGGAACTCAGATGATATCGTTCTTTAGAACGAATCTGAGCTTCATCTATTAATACGGACCTAAGCACGGCCGATGACCGCGTAGTAGCAAATAGCAACCTACTTTATTTCCAAGTAAACGCACGACCTAGAACAAACCAAGCGGAGGCCTCAATTTTCATCCCTCGATGTTTTTACCGCCATCTTTTGGCGACTTTAGTAAGGAGGGCCATTAAAATCAATCAGCTGTAGCCTGAATCACTAGATGTCGCTTGCTATGCACCACTGCTAATGCCATCTAACGTCTCCGTAAACGAGCCCGAAAACGAGCCCGAGTTAGGACGATCGCATTTCTTTGTATGGGATGAGGTATCTGTACTAGTATAGTATTATATTATCTGTGGTATGGTGCAGTTTCCGAGGTAAGCGACAGACGCGCGCGGCCGACGACTGTCGTAGGCTGCGCGCGCACTCAGAATATTGTCGCATCGGCCGCGAGCGTCAGCCGCTTGTCGTAAGCCGCGCGCAGCTCGCGATCGACCGCGATGCACGGAAATGAACCTTTATGACCCACAACGGACACGCACATATGGCTTATGATCGTGTCCCCCGGAATTACTCTACCTACCTAACCTAAGGCTAAGGCATCGGTCTCGCAATCGTGAGGTCACGGGTTCGAATCCTACCCATTATACTACCGACTCGAACCCACTCCTAACACAAGCCTTAGAGCTTAGCTGGAGGGGTTAACAAGATTGCTAGTAATGTCAATCCCACATTGATAGTTATCTTTAAAAAAAATAAACAAAAACATTTATATATAACAAAACCAAACACACTTTGTTACCTGTAGGTGTGTAAGTTAATGTAATTAATATAATCACATAGTGCCGTAGCTCTAATAAATGGAAGCACTTATGTACCTATAGAGAGAGAGACCTGCGTCACGTATAGTGTTGTACCTATCTAATATTAATATGATCCGTAGATAAACATGTTAAGCCGTCAGTCTTACGCCTAATCTCTGTCGTGTTGGATTTCTTACTAGTAAACCTTAGTCATATATACTGTGTAACTACTTTTATTTTGTAAGTCCATATACTAGGATTTCGGAGGGAAACATTCTAGTAGATACTACTAAAAAAAGAAGCACGGTTTTTTTTTTAATGCGACTCTCGCAGTAAGCCCTGTGTCGCGGTGTACTTTACAAACATATAAGTCACGGATACAAGGTACACCCAGACTCGGAGCAACAACTTGTGGATCACACAAAGTGGTGTCCCGTGTGGGAATCGAACCCACGACCTCTTGCGTAGCAGTCGGACACACTCCCACCGCGCCACAGAGGCAGTCCTCTATCTCTCTCACCTGAAGGATCTTCAGAAGTCTTATAAAGAGATGATGGACCCTCCGAAGTATTTAGGTTCAAGGTCAAATATTCTTATCGTGATCTCTAGAAATTATCTTCACGGAATTTCTTTATTTCGCTATCTGTTTAACGTATTAAATCCTAACCTAGGAAATGTGAAACAAAATAAAAACCACAAAAACGTCATACATAACACAACAGTACAATTATAATCCGATCTAACCACAGATTGTCTGGTCGAAGGCTGCTAAGGAAATCTATAAAAATAATTATAGCTTATTGTATCTACCTGTATGTAGATAGACCGTCTCTTGTTTGGATGTTAAGCTAATTGTTTACTGTTTATGGATGTGATTGTTCACAAATATGGCACCTCACTAGGTGCCTTATTTGCTTGCTTTTTGCAAGACACCTATCATGTTACATTTTATATGTTAACCCCTATTCATTGTCATAAACTAACTTGTTCTTTTCTTCTTTTTAAAAATAGAATGGAAAGCAAAGACAAATCATTCGTTAGATAAAATCATTGACGTATAGACCTGGACTGCGAAATCCCTATAATTAAAAACTAAATATTGACTGCAAAGCGAGAAAGAGAGGAAAAAACTCGTGCGGTCCTGTCTCTTTGACAGGTATTGTCCACAAAGTAGCGTTGTCTCTTTCTAGAAAGTAGTAAATTTTGTGTGGTTATGGCGCAGTCCTGGTCTCTACGTCAATGGTTAAAATGCTGTTACTAAAGTAGACCCGTAGTAGTTCCGTAGTCAAAATGGCAAAATGGAACCCTTATAGTTTCGCCATGTCCATCCGCTCGTTCGTCCGTCTGTCTGTCCCCAAAGTTGTAATTGAGCATGGATATACATATTAGTTACGCCGACAAAATGGTAAAATAAAATCTTGAAAAAAAAATTTTTGGGTCCCCTACGCGTAAAGTAAGGACAAGGACGTTTATTTCTCACCTACCCTATCGAATGGGGCGTCGTTGAATAGGTCTTTTAAAAACATTTAGGGGTTGTGAACATGACTTTTCGATGTATTGTTCAATGCGTTTGAGCAGTGTCAAAACGCTCCCGATGTCGTGCTCGTTACCATTAAAGTGATGCCGGGGTCATCAACGCTCCACAGGTTGCCTTTATCAATTCTTATTGAGTTGTAATATCTCTATCTGTATGACAATTGCTTTAATTTCAATTAAAAGACAATAAACCGAGAACGATAAACCTTTAACTATTTATGGTGAAACAATGTGCGTGATAAACCTAAGTATATAGTGTTGACTGTAGTGTGGCACGAGAGTCTCGTCACGGAGTCAAAGCACGTGTAATAATAAAGATTTTGTTTCGAAAACAGCTATGTTACCCTCTGACACAAATGGAGTATCCTTCGAAAAGTGAAAAAAAAAATGATTTATTTCCAGTTACTGTGGTTAATCTAATCAATTGTTTGGAGCTCTCCTTTTAGTCTTGTATATTGCCTGTTAGGAGGCTGCCGCTCTTCCACATACACTATAAATTTAATATTTAATTTAGCTTTTTAAGAAGAAAAAAAACAAAAATAAAATGAACATAAATAGTGAAGTGTCCACATCTTGTGCGAGTGTGTGTGTGTGTGTGTGTGTGTGTGTGTGTGTGTGTGTGTATGTGTGTGTGTTTGTGTTTGTTTGTGTGTATGAGTTTAAAGCAAGAAAACGTGCTTGGTCAGCCACTAAACAGCGCCAACAAGAACCTAACTAATGACAGTAGTTGTTTTTAAACTTTCGTGATTTTTATACCTATTAGATATATTTCGGGACTTAATCTAAAAGTATCTTAATCTAAAGAGATCGCACCGATCGTAATCATGAGTCGACTCTCAATCGACCTGTGACCACGCAAGTCCCGATATAATATATAAATCTTATATCGGCATGTGTACAAATCGCGAAAGTTTAAAAATACTTAATAGATATATATTCTTTCTTTCTTTTCTTTTGGGTATTCTCTGGGTTTAGCCTTGAATCCAAACTAGCTTAAGCCTTGTGAGAATCATAAAACAAAACAATTTTAACACCGAGAAGTGTAGATATTGTGGATCATTCGAGTTAATGCACGAGACTTATTCAGCTCAATCAACAGCAATCACAATCGTCGGTTCATCTACACACTGCGGTTATAGACAATTACAGAAGTACGACGAACTGTTAAGTATTTTATTTCTTATCTACATTATCCTTAACATTAAATGGTTTCATAAAGAATTGCGACCACAGCTGCTAACCTCGTCACAGACTAGCCGACTTCGCAAGAGATAATTTATTTCACAAGTGTATGCGAAAACACATGAAGACTCTCTATTACTTCTCTTATAATCTGATAAGGCGGAAACCTGACATGACTGGAGAGATTTCGCGCCCCAAGAGAGGACTACAGCGAGAACCTAACCTCCACCCCAACAGTTTATGAGTCCTATCGTGTATGTCTTGATACTTACACTCAGCAATACCCCCCCCCCCCCTAATAATAAGTTTCATCATCGCCCCTCAAAAAGCGCGTCGAGGATAAGATTGGTTAGGTAATTTGAAGAGGACATGATACATAAATAACACCCTGATACAGAATAAACCATCGTGCTCATCACACAAAGTTTTATCCTAGGTGGGGATCGAACCCACGACCACTTGCGTAGCAGTCGGACACACTCCCACCGCGCCACAGAGGCAGTCAAGTCAGATACTAGAAACTAACCTAACCTTTTTTAGTTGAACTCTAATTAAGCTATCGTTCTCAAACGTCAAAATGTTGAAGTAATTTATAAGATTTAAACTAGATACCGCTATTAAACGTCCCACACGGAACGCCACTTTGTGTGATCCACATATTGTTTTTCCGAGTCTGGGCGTAATGTATGTCCGTGACTTGTATGTTTGTAAAGTCCCCCGCGACACACGGCATGTACACTACTGCGTGAGACGAATTCATAAAAAAAAAATGGTATAAAGAATCCATTGACGTATAGACCTATATAATTGAAAGGGATGGCGCGGTTCAGGTCTATGCGTCAATGAAAGAATGCAGGAGCAGGAGATTATTAGTATATTAAAAATCACCACAGGCATTAAAAACCATTCTTTCTTTTTTTTCTTTTTTTAAAAGACAACTTCCGCATTAGGGTACAAGCCCTGTGTCGCGGGGACTTTACAAACATACAAATCACGGACACAAAGTTCACCCAGACTCGGAACAACAATTTGTGGATCACACAAAGTAGTGTCCCGTGTGGGAATCGAACCACGACCTCTTGCGTAGCAGTCGGACACACTCCCACCACGCCACAGAGGCAGTCATCAGTTTTAGTTTTAGTCTTTCACACTTTGCAGTCAATATTTACTTTTTAATTGAAAGGGATGGCGTGGTCCAGGTCTACACGTCATTGAAAGAATCCATGAGCAGGAGATTATTAGTATATTAAAAATCACCACAGGCATTAAAAACCATTCTTAGAAAAACCCTCTCATACACAGATATAAGAGGATTTTCCTAAGAAAGGTAAGATGTTTAGATAGTTTTCTTCGAAAGATCAGAACTAGTTTACCAAAACCGAATTCAATGAAACGTATACATTTCAGCGGCTTATTCTCATTCATACAATACTTTCTGTTCGTTTCAACACACTATAAATACTCTACAATTTTGTTTACCTAAACGTTTTAAAACATTGTTCAAGATTGAACAAATACACCCAGATAGAACTGAAAGAAATTAAACTTTGTAAACATTTTATGAGTGGGGAGACTTTATGACTTTTATCTTTGTTGCAACTTTTCTAATATAAACCTAGGTAGCCTAGGGGACATAGGCGTAAACAATAACCTACTTCGCCAGATTGGAACATTATGCCTGAATTTCGTAAGGGCAAATCGATAAATCTTCGCAATTTAAAGGAATTAGTAAGTAGGTAGGTACATATACGACTGCCTCTGTGGCGCGGTGGGAGTGTATCCGACTACCCGTGACCACGGCCGTTGCAATACGGTCGAAACGTCGGACAATAAACAAGGTATTTTACCTTAAATTATTCACGCGATTAAAACCCGTAATATATATATTTTTATAATGTGTACATATCGCGAAAGTTTATCAACATTTATATCCGACTGCTACGCAAGAGGTCGTGGGTTCGATTTCCATACGGGACACCACTTTATGTGATCCACAAATTGTTGTTCCGAGTCTTAGGTTTACTTTGTGTCCGGGATTTGTATATTTGTAAAGTCCCCCGCGACACAGGGTTTGTACCCAACTGCGGGAGTCGTCTTTAAAAACACAAAAAATATTATGTACAGGCGTCCAAGAAAGTGGTCTATCAGTTCTGAAAGAACTTCTTGTGTAACCGAAATAGCCTTAAGGTAGGAGTTACCCTAGGAGAAATCCATACTAATATTATAAAGCTGAAGAGTTTGTTTGTTTGTTTGAACGCGGTAATCTCAGGAACTACCAATAGGAGCGGAGCAGCAACGAAAATTGTTGCAAAAACGGGAAAAATTTACGCTGACGTAGTAAGTAAATATGAATACTGTAGGTGCCGCTATGGTGGTGGCTGGTGTATCGGTTTGTTGAATCAAATGTACCCCCTATCCCCACTTAGTGAGCGTCTCACACTTGTTTGGTTGGGTTGGGTCACATACTGTTCCCCCTGAACCCCTGTAACCCCCCCTAAACAAAGTTCTATTTCCGCGCCTGGCTATAGTAGCAATAGCGTAAAAAATCACCACATTTCAATCCATCTACAACTGCTTCGTTCCCACTTGCTCTACATATACGCTAGCGCCACTTGGGACGGTTTTTAACACATATTCGATACGTAAGTACTAATATTATTGGATATTATTAATTGGATTTTAATAATATGTAATACTAGCTGTGCCCCCCGGTGTTACCGGCGGTTTATTAGCTTATGTGTTAATCCAGGGTGTTAGCTAACTCCATACTAAATTTTATTAAAATCGCTCCAGCCGTTTAGACATGAAGTAGTAACAAACATACACACTCACACACTCACAAACTTTCGCCTTTATAATATTAGTGTGATGTGATTATTGGAATTGGTTGATTCTCACTTAATATTATCATCTTCTTTATTAATTTTTAATTACTCCAACTTACGTAACAGTGCAAGCAAATTTTGTGTAGGTACACTGCAACTGCAGTTTTTGTGTTTGTCGACATTATGGATTCTTTTTTTTACAAAATTGATAGCTCCAACTCCATACCAAATTTTATTACAATCGCTCCAGCCGTTTAGACGTGAAGAAGGAACAAACATACACACTCACATATTCACAAACTTTCGCCTTTATAATATTAGTGTGGTTATACTATTTAATTTATTATGAACTGTTATTTACAGCTAACAACTTCACAATTTTTCAACTATGAAATCGTCTTGCTGGTCTTTAATTCTCCTTGCCGTTTTAAGAAGTGTAAATAAACTTCAACAAGTGATAGACCACGTGTTTATCCGATTGTATTTATAATCTTGTAATGAAATATTCATGGCAATAATGTACGTAAATTATGAACCTCACAACATTATTAAGTTTGCCATAATATTATGAAACAAGCTATTATTAAAAAATAAAAACAAACCATTAATCATTTTGCATGATGAAGGAGCAAAATCAATGTTAACACTTTGTAAACAATGATTTAGTCTCGTAACTGGTTGAGTAATTACTTGCCCAACCTATTGCTCCGGAACACAGAAGATCGGCGGTTGCCGTGAGGTGGCCTTAGAGACACCTATCCATAGGTGTCTCCAAGGCGATTAAGGAATTTCACATCGGAGGACGGGCAGCAGCGTCTTCCGCATACCTTTAGGCCTTACTACGATCGCCAAGCATGGCGATTATGGCAATTACCCCAAAGATCTATAAAAGTAGGTTCTGCTGGGAATACCCGTGCCCAACTGTGGGACATCGTATGGGTTGATATGATATGATATGACAGAATAACTGTATTGTAAATATCGGAAACTATGTAGCCGTGCCTGCCATAAACAGTCGTGGGTTCGATTCCCACCCAGGATACATCTTGAGCATGATTGTTTATTCTATGTCTGGGTCTTGGTCCTGGGTGTAATTGTCTATAATATGTTTATTTAGAAATTGATGAACCTGTATGGTCTGTTCGGTTTGGGACCTGATGGCGGCTCACGGACTCCATACAAATTCCACACCAGCATTGGATTTGTACGCAGTGTAAAAGGATAGATATTAAACAATATATGACAAATATAAATCATTATAGAAATTAACATCCAAAGGAATTCCCCCAATTCTGTATTGCGTCATATTCATAAGTGAAATTGCCTAAAACACTATGTTGGTGTGGTTGGTACGAATGTAGCTACTTACTTTTTATCGATTTTTCTTTTTCTGGCCTTCTATAGCAATAGAGAGAGTTCATAGAACTGCCGAATTAGCTCTCAGATTAAGAGAAATGCAATAAAAGTGCTTATCATCTGTAAAATGCAAGTCAGATTTCACTCATCAGGAGCTATTACGAAGGTCAGGTTATCACCACAGGAGGTCATAACCCAGTCTAAACCATAAATCTATAAAGTAGGTAAATATCTAGACAGGTGTTTGTTTACTCGACACAATAGGCATGTTGACTGTTAAGTCAAATCAGTCTCTTTTTATGAAATATCTAGCTCTATAGAAATGTGTAAACCGAACAATAATAGCAACCTATGACGTCATAAATTCCTATCGTCATATAATTACTTTTAGTACTCGTTTTCATGCTTTAAAATTCAAAACATGTTGAATTGTAAAACAACAGTCATTTTCTGAGCATTTTAAGATCTATTATTACCTGATTAGTATAAAATTCACTGTTCACCTCAGGCCAGGTGGAGTAATGATCTACGCAAAACGGCTGGCAGGAGCTGGATGCGAGAAGTCGAGGATAGAACAAAGTGGCGTGCAATTGGAGAGGCCCATGTCCAGCAGTGGACTGCGATAGGCTGATGATGATGATGATGATGATGATTCAATTTAACACGCACCAAATAACATGATTTCGTTTATTCCCGTGTGTAATTGTGTGGCCAAATTCCTTATTTTCTTTAATAATGTTTATCTACTGATTGTTAAAATTTTACAGATGACCATAGACTAGAGTAGCGTATCCAAGTGGGTTTGAGAATTCAGACTCCCTTCTGAAACGGTATAATAATGTGAGAGCAAGGCAAGCAGCCCCCCCCCCCTCTACATCTTCCACTTTTACACCTGAGTCAGGATACTTTTTCAAATGTAGTCAAGTGTGAGCCGCACGTACGGGCAATTAAATTCATTCGACTACCTCCCGCGACGGCGGGGTCAAATCAAATCAAATCATTTATTTGCTAACAATGTAGGTGTACAAAATAAGGTCGTGTTTTGCGAATGTGGTGTTTTACGAATGTAGCCTTTTGAGAATATGATATTCATCGTTGGAGAGAGTGCAAATCATTTCACACTGACTCTGGGTTTTCGTAATTTCGGGGGGCATTTATGTTGCATAATTGACTAAACACCGGACAAACAATATATTATATACTTTGTACCTATTTTTTTGCAATTTCGGGGGATTTGTATCCCCATATTCCCCCCTGGGTACACGATGCCTGGAATAATTAATCCCCTAAAAATATAATCCAGGCACGCGTTTGCACTCATCACTTCAACTTTTCAATTTACAGCCTCGGTCAATAACAGTTAGCCTACAAGATTAGTACTGGCTACTATAAACACAGATCAAATCGAAGTGGATGTTTACCCTATCGTAAAGTCTAACAACCCTTGTCTATGTGATGTCTTGTTAATCAAACAGATAAAGAACGGAAGCCTTGCATGTATTTATCATATAAATCACGCAATCACTGCTATGACGTCACAAACTCATTATTCTCGTGTATCGATACTAGACTACTACTCATAAAATAAATCATATATTGCTATAGATAGGTACGTTAATACGTTTCAAATTATTATAACCTACCTGTCTATGTAATTCAAGTTTTTTACAGAAAAAAACTCTGAATAACAATAAATGTGCTACATAGCTCTCATATGTTATATCCATAATAATAATATCTATTAAAAATATCTTGGGACAATCATGCTACGCCATCTGATCCCAAACTAAACGGAGCTTGTACTATGGCAACCAGACAACTGATAAAAATACAAAATCATAGATAAATTACATAAGATACAGAACAAACCATCATGCTCATCACATAAAGTTTTATCCTGAGTGGGAATCGAACCCAAGAACTCCGGCTTAGCAGTCAGACTCACTTCCCACTAGGCCAACAGGCAAATAAGTAATCTGTTTTTTTACGGTAAATAGGTAAGTATAAATAAATGCAACTGACCATGAATTCTTTATAATTGGCCGAGCGAATGTCGTGGTCCCATCTACTAATCAAATCCCTCAAAAACTCCAAAATTATTGACGTAGTATGTCGGTCTCCAAATGTATACGTGAGTCCCCTTATCTGAGTGTTTGAAGCCTACTTTGATAAAACCTACCAGCAACCAATCCCTCCCGAACCAATTCAGAATTCATCACTACACCATGTTTTTTTGACCCAGCCTGTAATAGGCACATACTATTGTTAGGAAAACCAATTGATAGGTAGTCTTCTTTCTTGTTCTACTGACACTCTCTTCATATATTTTTACTTACTTTCCTGATCATTCCTTACTTTTTTTTATACTATACAACGAAATAAAGAGACGAGTAGGTCGTGTATCAGTGCCACCCAATTCCTTGTTTGGCAAATATCTGAATGTCACCACACCGCGCTCCGCATTTGAGACATTAGTTCGTAAATAATTTGCCCAATAATTACACTTGCTACAGTGCCCTTCAACCGAAACACAGTGATGTGTTAACATTACTATTTCACGGAAAAATAACTGACACCCGGACGTGGTCACAAGCGGACTCCTGGACCACAGCCGATGCAACCTAGTCGAAACGTCAAGCAATTTAAAGGTCCATAATGTTTATGTCATTCAATTATAATGTCTATATGTTAGAATTCTTTAATCTCAATATAAATAACAGAGAATACCAAAATTACACCTGTCTTATCATCAGGATGTCACTACCTTCCTTCTGTGAAGTTGAAAGCTAACTACAATCCTACGCACTTCCTTCACGCGATGCAGTCTCTTAATTTGATAACAAGAACGATAGCCACTCATATTAGGTTCCATGTATCAAAATACCACACCCACATTCTACAGAGAGCTCGAATCTAAGTCTAGTTAGAAGTGAAACAGACTCCACTTTCACTAAGGGCATCTCTTGGCCTAGTCTCTTTCTCTAAAACGAAATTCTTCTCTAACTTTCGTAATCTTAATTCTATTACATTTTTGGAGACTATTCTAGGGCCGGATCGTCCTCAATGTGCTACCTATGTAGTACAACCCCGGAAACGGCGCCGTACATTCCCATACTCTGACTATTGTCACATCGGCCGCGGTGCACGGGAATGAACCTTTAGGTAAGTACGTAATCCATTATGAAGGGTATTAGGTAATTGGTTGAGAAAATTTAGAATTTTTATAAGTATATATTCTTGGATTCACATAGGTAAAGCCGCGGACAAAAATTAGTTTTAATTATTTGAGTGGCTTGATTTTGGATATATTCCAATTTATGTTTCAAAACTACTTATTGCAATGCGTACGTTTTCACATCATCATCGAACACATTTTTCAGGAAAACGTTAGATCATAACGATTTCCTGTAAAAAATGTTTCCTTGTTCAATAATATGGAGAAATTGCTCAGTTTATTCTGGTCCCATTCGTTCTATCTATCGATAGATCTCTTTGTTCCATTCTAATCCATAATTGAAGATTAAAAGACAGCCTCGAAATTTGTAGAAACTAGATACGTAAATTCAGTAACAATGTTCGCACATTAGCTACAAAGTCTGCGTACGATGCTCTATTATGGCACCGATAACCATTGCATTAAAACAATGAACATCCAGTAACCAATAAAGGATTCCATTAAAGTGTACTCTGCCACTTGCACTCAAAGATGAGATAATGATCTAATATAATGATATAATATCTAACTTTAAAACTGACCAAGTTTCAAATAAACTTGTAACCCTTTTTTACTCCCGTTAAGGGTTGATTTTCCAAAAAAACGCCAAATTGTATGAATCATTATTTTAAACCAATAAGTCAAATCCAAAATTTCACAGATCTAACTTTAAATCTGACGGAGATTAATAAAAACCTGTTACCCCTATTTTACCCCCTTAGAGGATGATTTTTAATAACACGCTGAAACCCACATTAAATTATTTTAAACCTAATACGAAATTTCACATATATAACTTTAAAACAAACTTACAACCACAATTTTACCCCCTTAGGGGATGAACTTCCAACAATCCCTTTTCATCGGATATTGGACATTATATAAGGAATACCTCCTCGAAATTATCGGATATTGGACATTATATAAGGAATACCTCCTCGAAATTTCACGTCTCTACGATCAGCGGTTTAGGATGTACATACGTTGATTAACCAATGAGTCAGTAGGAAAAATATTATATAATATAAAAATAATTACATATTTATATAAATAAAAATAAATATAAAAATCATCGGCTATATTGGCTATCATATTAATTTTATCAAATCATTGTCGGATAAGTGTTTACATCTATGTTAAGTACATAGATGTTAACACTTATCCGATAATGATTTTTAGTCGTAACTCGTAAGTGTGAACAGCTGCTTTTGAAATGAATATAATAGCCAATATAGCCGACAATTTTTATACGGATCCCACACCCTACGGGACCAGTGGGAACAGGGTGTTGATGTTATCATATCCACAATATTGCTCAAGATGACCACCCCCGCTGTCCCAAAACTAATAAACCTCTAAGAATAACATATACTAAAGTATATAGTCTAAAAGTTACTATATCTTGAAGGATAAGTAAAACAAATATGATCTTATGAGCGTATTAGGTACTCACCAACAGCAGTCCTGGTCCTCACGTTTCTGGAATAGCACATCGGATGCAGGATCGCCCAATAACGGTCCACTGAGACACCCACCAAACAGAAGATACTTATAGTACACAACATTACTAGCAACGACACTGTGAACAAACACGCATGGAGGTTCCTTGGCAGACCTACAGAGGCCAGTATAGCAAAGGGTATCCCCAACAGCCCCACTAGCAAATCCGCTGCAGCTAGTGATACGATGTAATAGTTCGTACGGCGACGCAGACGACGTTCTTGACGAAACACGTATATCACCATAGCGTTCCCAACAACCGCTACTAATGACACAAGAATCTCAAAGGTTGTATACGTCGCATGGAGTTCAGGTGTAGGCGTGCGATGTGGTGCTGAGGCCATCGTTGACGCCTCAGCCACCATATATTCAGTAGTCGTATTCGTCATTTTAGTAACTGTTGAATCCCAAATAACTGTGGCTATCAGACTCGCGTTCCATCAAAAATAGTCGCACAATTTTCGAATTATCAAGCAGTTTAACACTTCGAAAGAATACATCTGGAAGTGGCATAATTGCACCCGTTTCATACAATTTTAGATTAAATAAAATCATATTGTTGTCCAAGGTAACGAACGTGTCCATTTATTGATACCTAAGTGTTAACTGACGAGTTGAAAACTATATGTACGCATTCGGTTCACGAGTATGAGCGGACAAGCGCGCGTGTCCCGCCCGAGGCGTTCTTCCCATTACTGCGGGCGCGAATTGGCGCGAAACCGCAGCGTCGACGTCCCGACGCCCTACGGCTACGCCGACGCGCTTAGCACTTGTTGCGATTGCTCGCACGCCACCGCTTACCCTTGAAACAGGAGTCGAGTTTATCATGCTCGTATGACAGCCGGGATTGAAGTAATTGGTAATTAAATTGTATTACATACGGATGATAATATGTATGGATATAATATGGATTTACGATGCAGTTTGTTTACAGCAGGTGCAACTACAAGGAAGCAAACGAGTCATTCATCTGCGCCCCTTTGTAGGCAACAAATCTCGTAATCTGGAGAATTACCTCCCCCCCCCCCCATAAACGGTTTATCGTCGATTTTATTTTTAGAATCAAGCACTCGCTTTCCCGCTTCGTTTATGGCAAAACGGAACCCTAATACCCTAATAGTTTCGCCATGTCCGTCGGTCGTGATCGGTAGGTACCTATGTAATTTTTTTTTTCATCTACCCCATCGTGTGGGATATCATTAGATAAGTCTTTAAAAAACGTTTAGAGGTTGTGAAGACCATTTTTACATTTAGGGATCTGTTTTTGAAATATTAAGCTTTAAAGCACAAATTTTTGTTAGAATCAAGTGTGCCAGCCCCATGCCAGCTAAATGGTTGATGTTGGGTAGGTGAAAAAAATATTCAACGTAGTATTATATGTATACACACATCAACAAAATCTAGGGATATTCTGTATTTTGTTAATTATAAAAAAAAATATAAGTATTTTGTTAAGAAAAGTAAGTATGGTAAGAATCCGAATTTTATAACCTATAATTAAAAATAAAATTAAAAGTATTTAATATTATTTTATTGAATAAATTATTAAATTTGCTATATACTGAAAATTTAGTTGTTTTATAAATATAATTTTTGAAAGATAGAAAAATTTGAAGTCCAGACCCAGGAATCGAACCCGAGACTTCCGTAGCCAAACCGGGGCCAGAAGCGGACCACCTATCTGGACCATGTTACTAGTATCGGGGATGTAAGGGGGCGTATCACCATCGTTCGCTCCAAGCCAACCTCACCTGCACGCGGTACATCCTGCTGTACAACGAACGAGGCTCTGGCGACCGGCTGGTGGCGGTATAACCATCCCAATTTAAGACGTAGCTAAAGTAATAGGTCAGTGACGGGCAGCAGCGTCACTGATGCGAGAGCTACGCCCTGCGATCGCCAACCCGCCTGCCCAGCGTGGCGATTATGGGCATTACCCCAAATGCACAAAGCACTAAGGCCACGGCCCCCAGTTCCCGGCAGTCACGCTATTCCTGGACATGGTGGCGTCCACGGTAACGGCGTGGCGGGGGGTGCTAAGAATCTCCGGGCTACGGAAGGCCACCACAACCGACTGACCCTGGCGACGTATAACGGACGCACGCTACGGCTAGACTCGCATCTGGCACAACTTGAGGTGGAACTTGGGAAGATTAGGTGGCATATCCTCGGGTTAAGTGAAGTCCGAAGAGAAGGGGAGGACACCATAACCCTCGAGTCAGGCCACCTTATGTACTTCCGCGAGGGAGACCAAAAATCCCAAGGTGGTGTTGGGTTTCTGGTAAATAAGTCCCTTTCTGACAACGTTGTGGAAATGTCTAGCGTGTCGAACAGGGTAGCGTACCTCATTATCAAGCTCACCGAGAGGTATAGCCTCAAGGTAGTGCAAGTGTACGCACCGACCTCGGCACATCCAGACGACGAAGTGGAGGATATGTTCGATGACATATCGAGGGCCCTCCACTCCACCACTAAAACCCACTACAACGTTGTTATGGGGGACTTCAACGCTAAAGTGGGAGTACAAAATTGCAGCGAATTAGTAGTAGGATCCCATGGATTTGGAAGCAGAAATCATAGGGGGCAAATGCTAGTCAACTTCCTCGAACAGGAGGGGCTCTTCTTGATGAACTCCTTTTTCAAGAAACGGCCTCAAAGGAAGTGGACGTGGCAAAGCCCCGATACTATGACAAAAAACGAAATTGACTTCATCATGACGGACAAAAAGCATATATTCAGAGACGTCACCGTGATCAACAGGTTTAATACCGGTAGTGATCACCGACTTGTCCGAGGCTCTCTGAATATCGACTTCAAGGCGGAACGTGCCCGTCTGATGAGGTCCAGGCTTCGACCTACTTTGCTCCAAACCATGATAGGATCCGAAGCGTTCCAGTCAAACCTGGATAACCGATTTGCTGCCATGGAAACCACAACAGACGTAAACCAGAAGCTCTTAAATGTGGTTCGGATACTCAGGGAAGAAGGTACGAGATTTTGTGATATGCAGCGTAAGGGCAAGAAGTCAAAGCTTTCGGAAAAGACTTTAGGGCTAATGAAAGAACGACGTGAAAACCCACCCGTCACTTCGTCGGAAAAGCGCGCTCTAAACCAAGAGATCAACAAGCTTATACGACACGACCTTCGGTGCTCTAACACTCTTTTGATTAAAAGAGCGATCGAGCAGAACCGGGGGTCAAAAGTGTTCGTACAATCTCTTGGAAGAAGCCACCTGACGAAGTTGACCACAGCAAGTGGAGAAGTCGTTTCTTCGAAGCCGGCAGTCCTCTCCGAAGTGGAAGGCTTCTATGGCCGGTTATACGCTTCGCATGCATCTCGACCTAATCCTGAAAATGAGGGTCCTAGAGCCACTCTAACACGCCACTACACCGAAGACCTGCCAGAAGTCAACATTGACGAAATCGTGCTGGCTCTTAAACAGCTGAAGAATGGAAAAGCCCCTGGAGAGGATGGCGTTACAACAGAGCTGTTAAAAGCTGGAGGTAAACCTGTACTGAGGGAGCTCCAAAAGCTCTTTAATGCTGTCCTGTTTGAAGGGAGAACTCCGGAGGCGTGGAGTAGAAGTGTAGTCGTCTTGTTCTTCAAAAAAGGTGATAAGACCCGGCTGAAGAACTACCGACCTATTTCTCTTCTAAGCCACGTCTATAAGCTGTTTTCAAGAGTCATCACGAACCGCCTTGCGCGAAGACTTGACGAATTCCAACCATCGGAACAGGCTGGATTTCGGAGCGGATATGGCACCATAGACCACATCCACATAGTGCGGCAGATTATACAAAAGACCCAGGAGTATAATCAGCCCCTGTGTCTAGCATTCGTGGACTATGAGAAGGCCTTTGACTCGATTGAAATCTGGTCCGTTCTGGAGTCTCTGCAGCGATACCAAGTAGATTGGCGATATATCCAAGTGATGAGATGTCTCTACGAAGCCGCAACAATGTCCGTCCAAGTACAAAATCAGGAAACAAAACCTATACCATTGCATCGAGGAGTGAGGCAAGGGGACGTTATCTCCCCGAAACTGTTCACAAATGCAATGGAGGATATGTTCAAGACGCTGCACTGGAAAGGGCGGGGCATCAACATCAATGGTGAATACATCTCTCACTTGCGATTTGCAGATGACATTGTCATTATGGCGGAAACGCTGCAGGACCTGCAACTGATGCTGAATGACCTGGCTGACTCCTCTGTACGCATCGGCCTACGGATGAACTTGGATAAAACCAAGGTCATATTCAATGAACATGTATTACCGGAACCGATAGCGGTGCACGGCGCCGTTCTCAAAGTTGTTCAAAAATATGTGTACCTCGGGCAGTCATTGCAGTTAGGTAGAAACAACTTCGAGGACGAGGTGAACAGGAGAATTCGGTTGGGTTGGGCAGCGTTTGGTAAGCTACGTCAAGTCTTCTCATCGTCGATCCCACAATGTCTAAAGACTAAAGTCTTTAATCAGTGCGTCCTACCCGTCATGACATACGGAGCCGAAACGTGGACACTGACGGTACGGCTGGTCCACAAGTTCAAAGTCGCTCAGCGGGCTATGGAAAGAGCTATGCTCGGAGTTTCTCTTAGGGACAAAATCAGAAATGAGGTGATCCGGCAGAGAACCAAAGTTATCGACATAGCCCACCGGATTAGCAAGTTGAAGTGGCAGTGGGCTGGCCATATTAGCCGAAGAACCGACAACCGTTGGGGTAAACGAGTTCTTGAGTGGAGACCGCGGCTTGGCAAACGTAGTGTAGGACGCCCTCAGGCCAGGTGGAGTGATGATATACGCAAAACGGCTGGCAGGAGCTGGATGCGAGAAGCCGAAGATAGAACAAAGTGGCGTGCAATTGGAGAGGCCTATGTCCAGCAGTGGACTGCGATAGGCTGATGATGATGATGATGATGAAATTTTTCTATCCCTTGATGCTCGCGAGTTTGGGCCCCCGCATGCGCCATCTAGTCGGTAGTTAAAGAACTATCACGGCTTTTGTTATTGCTTCGTTACAGAGAGCATTTTAACAAATTATGACGTCGCAGGCCGAATATTGAAGTAATTTTTATAGGCATTTCTTGCCGATTACTTTACAAATACAATAATTGCATTGTTGAAAGATAGGAAAATGTTAAGTCCAGACCCAGGAATCTAAATATAAATTTAAATTATATTTAGATTCCTGATTCCTTCCTTATATATAAAAAAAAAAAAAAAAAAAAAAAAAAAAAATTTAAACTTTTATGAACTCATATTTATAGCATTTGTATATTGTTGAATTAAAATTTTGTAAGTAAATTTAATCGTTTAAACCTAATTGATCGTTTTCGTAATTTTAGGGTCGCATCTCTATGACATGCGCGAAAGTAATAAGAACCTAACTTCAATAAGGTCAAGTTACGTTGATCCAAATATAACAAGCTTTGGATGCAACGATTATGGCTTTTACTTGTGCTATATGGTACGTAGCACAAGTAAAAGCCATAATCATTGCATCACAAAAAAACTGTTTTCTATTACAAATTTATTTACAGTTGTTAAACTAACCGCGTCTATCTTGATGTATGGGGACTATAGTTTTCCAACGGCAACGTTAAGTTTGACATTTTTAACATCTGTTTTCTTTACTAACGTATATTAATTTATAGTATACATAAAGTTAGGCGTCTCGTCAAAATGAAGCTATCATTACAATACCAGCTTGATATCAATCACTTTAAAATATGTTTTAGTGATCCTTGTCTAATATTGATTTGACAAAGTTGTTTTTTTTAAGTTACCCGTTTTATTGCAATATAATCTAGTAAATACACATAATAAGCAGCACCTTTTCTAGAATTTATTTTTATATATGTAAAACAAAGCAGTTTTAGTACGGATGTTTGCTAAGAAAGTTTTCAAAATCGAATAAATGATTTGCAATTTCTTGATTCCCGGGATTCAATCGTCACGTTAATGATTCCGGGGTTTTAGAGGAGGTATTATTCACTCAATATTAGATACTTCTTCCAAGATTAGGTAAATATACTCTACCTATTCCGATCCATGCTCATTATGAAACCAGCAAGGCGAGCTTTTATTACACTTTAGCTGTCCCGCGCAACTTCGTATTCGTCAATTTTCCCTGTTTTTGCAACATTTTTCATTGCTGCTCCGCTCCTATTGGTCGTAGCGTGGTGTTATATAGCCTCTAGCCTTCCTCAATAAATAGGCTATCCAACAGTGAAAGATTTTTGTAATTAAGATAAGTAGTTCCTGAGATTACCGCGTTAAACAAACAAAAAAACTCTTTAGTTTTAAAATATTAGTATTGATTATAGTCAAAATGATGTCAACCATAACTTCGAGGACGCGTATGCTTGCACTTTTGAAAGTGCCACCCATGCAGAAAGAGGCAGAGTGGTACTCCTCTTTGTAGAAAACTTTTTTTTTACTTCTATCTGCAATCAGCCTTTATAGGCTGTAATCAGATTCAATCATGTGAGACTTTTAAGATTGGCACGTCCTGTGACGTGACAACGTCATGTAATTCCAATCATTCAGATTGGATTGTAGCTAGTCGTGTCCTTTTTAACCGGAAGAAACATTTGTCTGTATCCAAGTCAAGTCTTTGCTTGTAGGTCTGTACTGTTAGGAATTGAAAGTACTCATGGATTTCCATGTTCTTTGTAAACAATGCAGCATTTAAAATTAACTTATTATATAGTTCGACTGCCTCTGTGGCGCGGTAGGAGTGTATCCGACTGCTACGCAAGAGGTCGTGGGTTCGATCCCCACCCAGGATAAAACTTTGTGTGATGAGCACGATGGTTTATTCTGTGTCTGGGTGTTATTTATCTATAATATGTATGTGTTTAGAAATATATAAGTATGTTTATCAGTTGTCTGGTTTCCATAGTACAAGCTTTGCTTAGTTTGGGATCAGATAGCGTTTTTTTTATAATAATAATAATTATTATTATTATTATTATATAGTAGTAGAAAAGTTGATATGGAAACATTTTGACGGGTTTAGTAACATTTTGTTGTCAGAACACCACATGAACACCATCTGAAGAGTTTGTTTGTTTGAACGCGGTAATCTCAGGAACTACTGATCCAAATTGTAAAATTATTTCACTGTTGGATAGCTTATTTATCGAGGAAGGTTATATATAACATCACTACGATTAATAGGAGCAGAGAGAACGGGGAAAATTTACGCTGACGAAGTTGCGCGAGACAACTAGTCATTTTATAAAGACCTGATGTCATTCTGGTTGCTTTAGATACGCGGATACCTACTCTGTAAATTTTCAGGTCATCTGGAAACAGTAGATGTAATGAATGCGCCCCAGGTCGTTTATGAAAATTAAAAAGAATACAGGTCCAAGGTGCGATCCCTGAGGAGCCCCTGATGGCACCCGTTTCACACTAGACACGAACGACGAGAACAAGTTAATAATAAAATATACTCAAACTATATTCTATGAAGGATTCCTGTAAACGTGATATGGAAAATTCGCCATTGACCCTAAGACCTGGGAGACGCTAGCCAACCTAAGACCATAATGGCGCAACGAGATAAAACGTGGAATGGCAAGACATGACAAAGCCTGGTTAAACATTAAAGCTTAAAAGACTTCAGTCCACCGCCACTTCTCTTTTTTCTCCATAAAATAGCACTGCAACAATCATCTGTAAAGATGCTGTGGCCAATGATGATCGCTATTTGCAGTCGTCGCGGTGTTAGATAGTTTCCAACGAGTTGTTCGATCTCGACCGGTTCAGTTAAATTTGTTGTTAAGGGGTAGTCGGTGGATCTTTCTCGATTCGTTACGCAATAATATCCTACGCTGACGCTCTGAAATACCTCTTAGTGTAATCTCATTGAACTTCCCGACTTGCGTAATTGCGACCTACACCGATAAATAATATTCAAAGATAAGAGGAAAATTATGGTAAAAAATGGCAGTGGGACTGTTTAATTTATTCTAAATCCGTAACAAAGATCTGTATTACTGGAAATCAATGTATTTCACCAAAGCCTCAAGTAGGAGGTACTATTCAATAGCTCTCCCACACCTATTATGTATTTCATTTCGTCTTTCTATATATAAATCAATTTCAAAGAGAGATGTCCTAATATTTCCATTTTTTGTCATAAACATCTTCACTCAATTGGAATCGTTTCTTTTCATCGCATTGGCGACGTCAAAACTGCTCAGCCGTACAATCCATTCTTCCATTGAAGCTTACCGCGTCTGTGACGTAGGTAGGTATTTCACACACGTGTGCTCAATATCTATAACAATCAATGATCGGCGTAGGTAGGGGCCATTCAGCGGGATTCCTCAACCATGGTATAACGTGAAGATTCGCACTTATCTAATGTCACCAATAGGCATGGGCGTATCCAGCTTTTGACCCAGGGGGGGGGGGGGCACTCATGTATCAATTTGCGCGCTAAGCGTCATGACTAGATTTTTAGAACTGTTTTTTTTATAAATTACACCAGTCACAGCTCTACAGGAGGGGAGCGGGGGGGACGCTCACCAGTCAACAGCATATAAGGTCACGACATAAGTCCAGTTGGCGAGCGCAGCGCGATCTTAGAAGCCATAAACAAGCTAGGGATTGCAGCGCAATATTAAAAGTTACTGCGTGGTGGGAAACTCGGCGTGGTCTCACAATTTACTGCGCAAACAGAGGGTCATAGTCCTAAGGCTGAAGTCACTTCACGAGCTGAAAAATGAGTGTAAACTTAGAAGCTATTGAGTGAACTGTGAGCGCAGCGTGATCACAAGAAGAGGGTATAGGGGGCAGCGGCGGCTCCCAAAGATGTCACGGCACGAGCAAAGGAGCCTATAACAAATTTAGAAGTCATTACGCGAGCTGAAGAGCACTATGTAAATTTAGACACCTGTAAGTGTATTGGACCCAACGTAATCCCAACGTAATGTCACTGCACGAATAAGGGGCCTTAGTGCAATCCTCAAAATTACTGCGCTAGCAGAGGAGTACTACTTGAACTTAGAAGTCTCTACGCAAGCAGCGTGTAGGCAGTCGTTATTGCATGAGCTAACAAGCACAGCGTTCAGTTTGAAACCAATAGGTAAGTTGGAGCAGCAGCACGACGAGTCAGAGCATGACGAGGAGATGAGCGGACCATGTACTTCACAGCAGGAGTAGGGGATTCAGCGGCAAACTTATAATTCACGGCGAGCAGAGGGCTTATCGCGAATTTAAAAGTAACTGCTCGAGTTGGTGCTAAAGTTCATTCCTAAAAGCTACTCCACAAGCAAAAAAATTCACCGTGTATTTGGAAATGACTGCGTCGCATTGAGTAACTCGCGCAACACGAACAACACAGCATAAGCTCGAGACCGCAGCGCCATCTTCATAGTCACTTTGCAAGCAGAGAGACGTAGCGAAAAGATGGAATTTACAGAGCGAGTTGACGACAGCGTGAACTTATAGGCAACCAAAGGAGCTGGATGCCGCAACGCGATATTCTAGTCACTGCGAGCGGAGAAATGCCCAACATGTTTTTAGAATCCACTACGTAAGTTGGTGGCCACAGAAACGTTTTAAAAGTCACTGCCTAAAAAGGGTGCAACTCAAACTTAAAAGCCACTGCGCAGACAGAGAGGCTCACCGCAAAAGTAAAAAACCCTAAGCGACCAGGATCAGGAGGCAAACCCAAGAGCTGGTAAACTTAGAAGCATGGGCGAGAGAGCAGAGGTCGCGCGCCGAGAGGAGAAGGACACAGCGTGAATTTAAAAGCCACAACTCTGAAGATATTAAGTCACTGTGTGGACAACGACTTACAGCCCAAACATAGAAGCCAATGCGCGAGGAGAGCGCAGCAGTGCCGTGTTAAAATTCCCTGCACGAGCAAAGGACGGAAACGTGAACTTAGAAGTTAGTGCGCGAGTTGAGGGATATAGCCTGAAATTAGAAGTCATTTAGGAAACTTAGAGAAATGTACACGTGCGGGCGATACAGAGAAAATTCGACTTTATTCCATCTTGTCCGATGATCGCACTGTTTGGACTTTTTTTCTAAACTTTTTTTTTTAAATCTGACTCCGAGGGTCGAACTGTTTGGCAATTTTTTCTAAACTGTTCACTCGAAGTCGAATAAGTCGTAAGTTACAGGTGAGCGCTGCGCATACTCATACTCAAATTTCTTTCTTTGAAAAATATCAGTTTTAAAAAAAAGTTTGGAAGCTTCAAATGTAAAGTCCATATTAGAGAACTGTACAGGGTTGTATTTTGAGTTACGGTAGCAACATTACTATATTTTTGGACAGCTGGAAATGGTTTATTATGAATAAGCGGTCATAATGAACCAATAAATTAGCAGACGTATTAAGAGCATTTTAACTATCAAGCTTCTATTCAGTTTTGGTTGTCAAAATGGAATGAAATAATATGCACTTAAACTTTATTATGAACTACATTTTGCAACATTTCCCATTGCTTCGCTCCTATTGGCCGTAGTGTGTAGCCATGTATAGCCATCCTCGATAAATGGGCTATCCAACAGTGAAAGAATTTTTCAATTCGGATCAGAAGTTCCTGAGATTACCGCGTTCAAACAAACAAACAATCTCTTCAGCTTTATAATATTAGTATAGACTAGCTGTCCCGCGCAACTTCGTATGCGTAATTTTTCCCCGTTTTTGAAACTCTTCTCGTCGCTTCTCCGCTCCTATTAGTCGTAGCGTGATGTTATATAGCCTATAGCCTTCCTCGATAAATGGGCTATCCAACAAAAAAAGAATTTTTCAAATCGGACCAGTAGATAGATCCTGAGATTATCGCGTTTAAACAAACAAACAAACTCTTCCGCTTTATAATATTAGTATAGACTAGCTGTGCCCGCGACTTCGTTCGCGTGGAAGTTGGGTTTATATTAAGGTAGTTTATGTTACAATTTAACTTCTGTGTAAAACATATTGGAAACATGCTCCACAATGCTCTGTGGCATCTATGGATATTAGGGCCTAGCTCTAATCAGGGCCCGACCTATGGCAAGGCAAGCCAAGCAAATGCCCAGTGCAGCAAAATGAAGGGCGACAAAGTTTATGGCGCCAGACGGTTAGAAGACAAATTATAATAGTATTTTACCAAAATGATTTGCATCACATCAACTATTACTATTATCGGTTTCGGGTTAAATGAAGCCCGAAACCGCCCAAGTACTCGCGCGAAATAGGGCTAGTGTGAGATAAGTTTTTAAAAAAATATCCTGGTTTAAAAACATTGCATTCCTGCGGTACTGTGGTGCGTGTTCAAACAAACAGACAACATTCAAACGTTTCTAAAAGATATAGTGAATTAGTATATCTTTTAGAAACGTTTAGTTTAAATACTAAACTACTGTCGTAGCCGAGGATAGAACAAAGTGTGCAATTAGAGAGGCCTATGTCCAGCAGTGGACTGCGATAGGCTGATGATGATGATGATGAACCTGTCGTTAATTAAGATCATCATAAATTCATATCCGTAAATAATATATATATAATACATAATCGTAAGAATTTCAGATTTATTTTTTAAATCAATTTACCTGATTCTGTTTAATTTGTATTTAAACGCCATCTATTTTCAAAACTGGATAAGTTTATTTTAATACTTGATGACTTTAAATTAAATTATACTTAAACTATCATGCATATTAAACGTAGGTAAGCAAGGTATTTAACCTAAACGCGATTAAGACCCGTAATATATATATATTCATAATAGTTGTGCCCGCGACTTCGTTCGCGTGAAAGTCGGGTTTAAATTAAGGTAGTTTAGGTAACGAAATAACTTCTGTGTAAATATGTTGGAAGTCAACAGGACTGTCCTGTTGACTAAATACTTACTAAATAAAAATTGATCTGTTCCATTCTTTTAGATAGTTAGTTTGGTGTGCGGCTTAAGAAGTGGGTTTTCTGTTGTTTTTGTTTCATTCTTTCAACGTTATACCTACTTAATACCTAATAATTTTTAATAGAATTCGTTTGAAAATGTTGTTACTTCTCATGTGATCGTAAACTTGTAAAGCCTAAGTACTTAACTGTGATAGTTTTCCTTATAATTTTAGTATTTATACTACTACCCTGAATTTTTTCACATACCCAACATCAACCATTTAGCTGGCAGGGGACACTTGACTCTAACAAAAATGTTCACTATAAAGCCTAATATTATACACAAAGGAATCCTTAAATCTAAAAATAGTCTTCACAAACCCTAAACGCTTTTTAAAAGACCTATCTAATAATACCACACACGATGGGGTAGGTAGGTGAGAAAAAAATCACATCCCCACTTTACATATAAGAGAGGTGGGTACCCTTAAAAAAATAATGATTTTCAAGATTTTGTTCTTTCACTTTATCGGCGTTAGTATCTAATTTATTCATGCAATAGTTGCAACCTTAGCACTAACAGTCTCTGAGCTAAGCTGCGGACGGACGGCCATAAGGGAACTATAAGGGTTCTGTTTTGTCATTTTGGCTAAAAATGGGGTGTATTTCATATAGTGTTACAACGCAATACTAATAATAAAACTGCTGTAACACTTTAGTAAGCAAACACAGAGCGTGTCATGTGTGTCATGCCCGCGAAAATGTCAGATATCCCTAAAGGTACGGTTGACAAACAACGACCCCCCTCCTCCCGTCACCCGAACTACTCACACTTGAACGATGTTGAGCCATTCATTATCGTTGAATTGATGAACACGTAATCTCCAACCATAAACCCAAAACATGATCCTCGATGCACCTGTGTGATGCGTGGTCAAACAAACGGACAGACAGACAAACATTTCTAAAAATCATAGCAATGTGTTTCTTTTTAAAACTTCTTTTACCAAATATAGAACATTATTGAATACAACGCCATCTACTTTCAAGAATGTTGCCGTTGTTTTGTTGTTCACAATTTGATTTCATAGATGGCGCTACATGTACTTTTTTACGTGTGTAATGTCTTTTTTTTAGACGAACACATCATTTCTGGAAAATGTCGAATACTTTTTAATTATAATGTAATATTGTTTTTCATTTCTACTACGATTAATTCATTACTCTCAGCAGTGCATGCAATACCTATAATTAATTGCATAATTTACTTGATTTTTAATATAAAAAGTAATAACCAAAGTAAATAAGTTACCTACGGTCGAAAAAATAACTAAAACATTCAGAAAAATATTAAAAAAGGATAAAGACAATTTAAATAAATACAAAAAGAACATATTCAGACATTAGATTCGAGCCTGGAACTTCGTCGTCAAAGTCCGCTAGCATAGCTTCGAGGCTATACTGTTAGCGACTTACTACGTCAAATAACTGTTCTTATGAAACTTAAAAATGTTGTGTTTAGCTCCTTTTAGTTTTAGCGTGAAGTTATGCATTCCAAGGGTTACAATTATAGATAATGTCTAATTGTGGAAATTTTTGTGATAAACCATTATGGTGCGACAAAAAATACGTTGCTACTCGTTCCCCATAGACGTTAGCGTAATGATTCATAGTGTAAATAATGTCCTATAGTATTTACTATAAAACTGCAAATTTTCATAAAGATCCGTCAAGTAGTTACTGTTTTATAACGAAAAATAGCTACAGACATTATCCCTTACTGCTTAGCTCCTATGGGAAAAAGCGTGATAATTTATAGCCTAAATGTTAATCTGCATCTATTAGATTGCACGTGCAAAATTTCAACCGAATCTGTACGGTAGTTTTTGCGTGATGCGTGTTCAAACAAACAGACAGACAGACAGACTGACAGACAGACAGACAGACAGATGTTACAGTACAATATCTTTGTGCTGTATCTACAATCTCTACAATCTACATCACAATCATATGTTCCTTATCGCACGTTCAGTATCTATTAAATGTTTTTACTATCTGTTATCAACACGAAGTCGTTAGTATATAAGATGCACCTTTAGATAATTATAACCAGACTACACTACATCTTTTGTCTCATTTATACCTAATCATATACTGCCAAGAAGTTTGGCAAATTGGTGACCCCGACGAACGAATACGCAGCAAGAAACATGGCACAATCACCGTGCAAGGCGAACATAAATCAGCAAGGAACACTTGAAGTAGCTGCTGGCACCTCGGTTTTATCCCGCATTCCGGAATTTTGGAAAGACCAACCAAGATTATGGTTCACGCAACTAGAAGCCATATTAGCACCACAGAAGCAAGGAGACGAATACAAATACTGTACAGTAATAGCAAAATTATCCAAGGAAGAAATACTACAGGTTAGTGACCTAATCACTTCACCACCGACTACAGATAAATACAAAAACATCAAGGAACGTTTAATTGATTGTTACGAAGAAACAGAACAGCGACAGTTTCAAAAATTAATATCAGAGACAGAACTCGGTGATCAAAAACCTTCGCAGTTATTACGTCAAATGCGAGTCCTCGGGAGAGGAAAAATCAGTGACGAAACAATTAAACTACTATGGTTCAGGCTTTTACCAACATCAGTTACTACGGTTCTAGCAGTTACGGAAGACATGGAAATTGACAAACTGAGCCAAATTGCAGACAAAATAATAATGAATTCAAAAGTAACCGAAATATCAGCTGTTAGCAACGACACTTCAAACGACAACAATACAGCATGCATTTTAGCCCAGCTAGCAAAATTACAGATAGATATTGACGCAATTCAGCAAGGTCAATATGGCTATCGACCCAACACGCACAATCATTTCAAGAAACGTCAACAATTCCCGATTATGAGGCCGAGAACAAACTATAGAGGAGCAAATCAATTTTGTTACTACCACGAAAGATTCGGAAAATATGCAAAGAACTGCATTAAACCATGCGGTTGGAAACCAATGACTTACGTACGGAACCAGGGAAACGAATAAGAGCACAGACAACGGCGAAACTCTGTGCAATCCACCCATCCAATCGCCTCACCATTACCGACCGAAAAAGTGGTATGAAGTTTTTGATTGACACGGGCGCAAATATTTCAGTCATTAGCAAGCAACAGAGACATTCAATTTTACAAAATGAACAATACACACTATACGCTGCAAATGGGACTAAAATTAGGACTTACGGCGAGAAGACGCTTACCTTGAATTTAGGACTACAACGATGTTATAAATGGAATTTTGTAATCGCCGATGTTACACAACCAATAATTGGAGCAGATTTTCTAGAGCACTATAAACTATTAGTCGACATAGCAGGTCGCAAACTTATCGACAAAGTTACAGAGCTGACAACGCATGTAATTTCGGAAAAAGCGACACAACAAACAATTCGTACTATCGCAGTAGGAACGAATCCACGTATTACGCAACTTTTAAACAAATACGAAGACATCACGAAAGAGTCCTCTCTCCGCAATGCGCCCAAACATAAGATTGAACATCACATTATCACTACAGGACCACCCGTCGCAGCTCGGGCAAGACCATTACCTCCAGAAAAATACGACATAGCCAAAAAGGAATTTCAAAATATGATAGAACTCGGAATTTGCCGACCGTCAGATAGCCCATGGGCAAGCCCATTACATATGGTAAAAAAGAAAAATGGCGAGTGGAGGCCGTGCGGAGACTATCGAATGCTCAATAGCACGACAGTACCGGACAAATACCCACTACCAAGATTAACTGACTTTACATACATATTAGAAAATAAGAAGATACTAAGCAAGATAGATATACGTAAAGCATACCATTGTATTCCTGTTAAAGATATAGAAAAAACAGCCATCATCACACCTTTTGGACTTTTTGAGTACTTAAGAATGCCTTTCGGATTACGCAATGCGGCACAAACATTTCAACGATTCATGGATTCCTTATTTAGAGATTTAAACTACGTATTTATATTTGTAGACGACTGTCTCATTGCATCGGACAACGAAGATTTGCATTATCAGCATTTAGAAACGGTTTTCAAACGTTTACACGAGAATGGAATAACCATTAATCACGAAAAATGCGAATTTCTCAGAAGGGAAATAGATTTCTTAGGTTATCATATAACGAGCCAAGGAATACACCCTACCGAAGAAAATTACAAAGCAATCATGGAATTTCCCAAACCGAAAACAATTCAAGAATTAAGAAGATTTTTGGGCATGGTCAATTTCTACAGAAGTAATATTCCACGCGCAGCGGAAAATCAAAGAATTTTAAACGAATATCTACATGGTTCAAAAAAGAACGATAATTCACCTGTTCCTTGGACAACGGAAGCAGACAAAGCTTACGAAAAATGCAAGGAAAGCATGAAAAACGCAGTGTTAACAGCGCATCCTTCCCGCAACGCATCACTAGCGCTCATGACCGACGCTAGTGCTACTTGCGTTGGTGGAGTTTTACAACAAAAATCCGGACGCAATTGGGAACCATTAGGATTTTTTTCACAAAAATTGAGCGAAACTCAACAAAAATATTCTACGTTTGACAGAGAGCTGTTAGGAATATACATGGCCGTCAAACATTTTCACAGATTAATCGAGGGAAGAGAATTTACAATATTTACGGATCACCGACCTTTGACATACGCATTCTCCCAAAAACCATCATCAAACGATACACCGCGACGGGTCCGGCAGTTAGATTTCATTTCACAATACAGTACCAACATTCAACACATAAGCGGACGTGACAATATTACCGCCGATGCCTTATCTCGAATAGAGGAAATATACGTGCCATCACCTATCGATTACGCTGAATTGGAAAAATGTCAATCAACAGATAATGAACTAAGTAAATTACATGACAATAAAAGATTAAAATTCAAAAATATTACGCTTCCGGGTTCCACAATAAACATCACCTGCGACACATCTACTGGAAAAAGCCGCCCCTACTTACCAAAGCATTTTCGCAAACAAATTTTCGATACCATTCATGGTATGAGCCATCCAGGAAAAAGAACTACGAGAAAAATGATAACCCAAAGGTATTTATGGCCGTATATGAACAAAGATATCAATAATTGGTGTAGATCATGTATAGCCTGCCAAAAATCAAAAATACAACGACATACGATATCACCTCCTGGTACATTTATGACAGCGCAACGTTTTGAACATTTACATATTGACATCGTCGGACCACTTCCGATTTCACAAGGGAAGAGATATTTAATCACAATCATAGATCGTTGTACGTCATGGCCCGAAATATTTCCGGTAGAAGATATAACTGCAGAAACAGTAGCCAAGACACTTTTCGAAGGATGGATTACTCGTTTTGGATGCCCATTGCGCATTACTACGGATCAAGGCCGACAGTTTGAATCAAGAATATTTGAGTCACTCTCACAATTTTTGGGAATACATAAAATTAGGACAACACCTTATCATCCACAATCCAATGGAATGATAGAGAGATTTCATAGAACTTTAAAGGCGGCGTTAATGACAAGAGAATCCAACGAAAATTGGTTAAAAGAAATTCCAACAGTTTTACTCGGGTTGCGGAGTAGCTTGCGAGAAGACACAGGTTATAGTTCAGCAGAGATGACATATGGAACGCCAATACGACTCCCTGGAGGATTTTTTGAGTCATCAGCAGCACAGTTATCAACGTACGAAGAGTTTGTAAAACAAATTCAAAAGGACATCACACAAATGACATCAATTCCGAAAAGAAAAAAACACAATCAAGCTATATTTGTGCATCCCGAACTCAAAGAATGCTCACACGTATTTGTTCGGTGTGATAGAATTAAGAAAGCCCTGACACCGCCGTATGAAGGACCCTACCCAGTAATTAGTAAAACAGATAAAACATTTTGCATTAGAATTAGGGATAAAGAGACAGTGATATCAATTGATAGATTGAAACCAGCTTTCATGATCAATGACGAATCAAACTACGTGCCAGATTCAAAGGATTGCGACAGGCATTCACACACGTACACTACACGATCGGGACGTAAAGTAAAGCCAGTAGTACGTCTATAAAAAAATCGCTGATATAAGCAAGCTATTCGTATATATATTAACATAGATCTTAACATATACCATTAATTTACAACTAAGCGAACCAACTCCGTAACCTGATCCAGGAGGACTTACGGTGGACAAGAAATGTTGCAATGGGACAGATTATTTTAACAATCGGCGTGATCCTAATTTACGGCATAATGAAAACACTGGACAGAAGAATGAAGAGTTTAACGAAAAAAAAAAAAATAATAAACACTCGTGCAACAGCTGAGTCAAAATTACAGACGTCAGCAAATCACACCACAACAGGCGTCATCAAATTCCACCGCGTACAATAGCATTATTATTTATATACATCAGCAAATAACTAGTAAGGTCTAGGTCAAATTTATATTTTACAATATAAATTAATTATATGGTAATAGTGTTTACACACTATTACCATAAATTTTTTAAAGGGGGGTGTACTGTTACAGTACAATATCTTTGTGCTGTATCTACAATCTCTACAATCTACATCACAATCATATGTTCCTTATCGCACGTTCAGTATCTATTAAATGTTTTTACTATCTGTTATCAACACGAAGTCGTTAGTATATAAGATGCACCTTTAGATAATTATAACCAGACTACACTACATCTTTTGTCTCATTTATACCTAATCATATACTGCCAAGAAGTTTGGCAAAACAGACATTTCTAAAAATGCAGCAAAGTGTTTAAATACTCTTTTCGAACATTTCCTAATATTTTTTTTCACTAAGTTCGGCCATGTACAGACACGTGAAATTTACAGTTTTATTATATGTATAGAAGACAAGGGGGAATTGACTACCAAATATTGTGTTCTAAACACAGACACGTAACGGCGCAACTCCATATTATGTCAATTAACACTGCCAGCAATTGTTGAAGATTCCATTTACTCACTAGAAGCACCGACTTAGAGCATCACCTGGCACATCAATTTCAGCAGCGGATAGGGTATGTAATCAGTATTGTACCTACCATAGTGCCATAGCTGGTTGCATTATTATTACATAGATAAAGCTTATTATTTTTGTCAAAATTCAGTAGTGAAAGACGTATGGCACGAGAATTATACCTCCCCTGGTACAAAATTCGATTGGATTATTATGGCATAGAACTTTTTTAAGTCATATTTTATTTAATTAATAACTTTTTCACTCATATAGGTATAAACGAATGAAAAAATAATAAATATTTTTATGGTACTCCAATTTTGATAAAATTAGGTACCTATGTGCACTCAGTATCATGGGCACTTACCACATCATTCATTGATGATGTTGATTATCAAAATCATCACCACCATCATCGTCACCATCACCACCACCATGATCATAAACATCATCGTTACCGTTTTCCGTAAACGGTCACCTATCTATGAACCGACATCTCGATCTGTTCGGTTGCAGTTTTCAGGAAATGCCACCATTTAATGATATGTTTAACCATATCACGAAATGTTTAATTCTACGACCCGATATTTTCATAATGTACAGAAATGAGCGTTTCAACGAAAAGCTCATTAAAAAAACGTTTTTCAATATAAAGCAACAAGTACACTTTAAAATACAAACAAATTCGTTTTTTACTTATTGCCTACACTTAAGTTTGAACAATCTTATCTAGTATATAAAATTCTCGTGTCACAGTTTTCGTTGCCATACTCCTCCGAAACGGCTTGACCGATTTTGATGAAATTTTGTGTGCATATTGGGTAGGTCTGAGAATCGGACAACATCTATTTTTCATCCCCCTAAGAGTTTGTTTGTTTGTTTGAACGCGATAATCTCAGGAACTACTGGGCCGCATTGAAAAAATATTTTATTGTTGGATAGCCCATTTATCGAGGAAGGCTATAGGTTATAACATCACGCTACGACCAATAGGAGCGGAGCAGCAATGAAAAATGTTGTAAAAAAAAAAAGGGAAAATTTACGCAGACGAAGTTGCGCGGGTCAGCTAGTTTCTTTATAAATAAGTCACAAAATGAGATTGACATCAGACATTTAAAAAAAATACTTCATATACTTAAAGCCAACATTGTTGTCATTTTTTTTTTACTTTTTAACGTACCTACTTGATATTTAACGCTTTTTTAAGTAATCCTTGCATTGCAAAGTTTTGTGTAGTTCGTCTTTCGTTGTCCTCGGATGAGTGTATGTGGCTCGCTTGCTGACGAATTGACTATCTCATCTTTTTGTGTAAACAAATAGATACGTGTTTGTTTTAGTTACTTATTGTGATTTTGTGAGTGGGACACAGTATTAATATAAAAATCAAATTCATTGTAAATCTGTAAATAATTGTTTTTGACTAATACCAAATTAGGTTAAGTTTATAGTTTTAGGGTCAATATTAAATTACTAGGTACTTATTGAACAATGTCGAGAGGCGGGAACTTTTTCATTTAGGACTATTTTGAAAGACATTTACCTATTTATCAATCTACTTCTTTCACATCCAATAAAGTGTTGGGGAAACTTAAGGATTATTGAAATCCAATAAGATTCTGATAAATACAAACCTCGTACATATTGATGATGATAGGTGATATAGGTTCTAGACGTACCTATTATTAAAAAGCTTTTTAAGTAAAAAGCGGTTTTTTAAGCGGGCTTATAAAAATAAGTACAACGTTTAAACGTTTAAAAAAATAAACCCGTTTAACACATCTCTCTCTAATAATGTGTAGGTACCTACATTGCGAAAGCTTATCAACATTTATCAATCATTTAGCTGGCAGGGTGGGGGCGACATTTGACTCCTTTGAAATTATCACGCCTCCAGTCATTGCTTCGAGCCTGCATATCTTGCCCCCCCCCCCAAACCTTTTTCTAAAACTCTTTGTAGCGACGGTATGATGTCACGCATCCACGATGCAAATCATATTTCATAATGTACTAGGCAGTCGTTCCGTGTACGTATCCCAGTCCGGGCGGTTACTCAAGACCGCAAATCGTAAAGTGTTTGTAATCCCAAATAAATTGTAACTGACGTTGTGTGTAACTAGATATCAATAAAGTGTATAACTAGTATTCAATAAACGATAGAGTGAACATTTCGGCCTTCATCATTTAGCCCCGAATAAGGACCCCAAAGTGGTGACCCCGATCTAAGGGGTTAAAATACCTTGTAATCATGAAAGAATAATAAAAATATGACGTAATAATGGAAGAACGCCAAATAACGAGCATTGCGGTAACCACGCGCATTCCCGAGTACTAGCGCGACGAACCGAAGCTATGGTTCATAAAAGCAGAGGCGGTACTCAACCCTCAAAAAGCATCAGACGAAGCAAAATATCAAGTTGTTGTATCAAAATTAAGAAAAGAGGTACTCACTCTAGTCACTGACATACTCCTGGCTCCACCAGGAACACAAAAATACGCGACATTAAAAATCAGACAATGTCAGATCTACGCGTAATCAGAAAGTCACCAGGTGCAGAAACTTATTGAGGTAATGGAATTAGGGGATCAAAAGCCATCTCAGCTCCTTAGGAAAATGAAAGATTTGGGACGCGGCAAGGTCACCGACGAAACCTTGACAATATTAAGGCAGAACCTTTTGCCAACTGCTGTCAGGAGTGTCTTAGCAGTCACGAAAAACAAGAATGCAGGGACATTATCATGGAGACAATAACGCCAAGAGAGAGTGTTAAACAAGCAGAAAGTTCGAGAAATGAGTCAACAGATTTGATAGCAGAGATACGAGCCTTAAGTCAGCGTATTGAGGAATTAGAAAGCCGACATTCAAGGTCAAGAGATAACTACCGCAGTGGTAGGTACATGTTCCGCCTGAGCTTACGAGAACGCAGTTCCAGTCGCCAGCGTACACCAGAAGACCCAGATTGGCTTTGCCAATATCATTACCGTTACAGGCATCGCGGTAACAAATGTATGGAACCATGCAGCTGGAATAGGAAGAAGTCGGAAAACTAGCAGCGGGGCAGGAAGTGGTGGAAACCTGGATTCCGCAAGTAAACCACCGCCTCAGCATCATGGACAGAAAAACCGGTAACCGGACAGTGGTGCAAATGTGTCCGTATATCCGCGTAATCTTATAAGAGCGAAAGATAGGACAAATAGTGATGAATCGAGTGAATATAGCTTATTTGAGGTAAATGGCACGAAAATTAAAACCTATGGACATGTGGTAAGAGAAATAGATTTAAAATTGCGTCAGAGCTTAGATGGGTTATCCATAGTAGCTGATGTAAACAACCAATCATTGGCGCTGATTATTTGGTAAAATATGTATAAGTTGTTAATTGATTTAATAGACGTAAATAATAGATAGTAATACTAATTTAGAGGTAATTGTATTTCTGATTCTGTACAGTCCACGATAAAAACGGTAGTGGAGAATCACCCTTAGGTATATTAATATACGAGTACTGTCTAAATCTTTACTAATATTATAAAGCTGAAGAGTTTGTTAGTTTGTTTGACCGCGGCAATCTCAAGAACTACTGGTTCGAATTGAAAAATTATTTCACTGTTGGATAGCCCATTTATCGAGGAAGCCTATAGGCTATATAACATTACGCTAAGACAAATAGGAGCGGAGTAGTAATGTTAGAAAAACGGGGAAAATGTACGCATACGAAGTTGCGCGGGACAGCTGGTACCCAGATATAACTAAACCATTTTCATTCAAGGAGGTACTTGGGCATAACGTATACCATTACATCGAAACAGACGGTGCGCCAGTACATGTACATGCACGCCCACTACCCCCTGATAGGTATGCAGGGCAAAGAGTGAGTTTCAATTCATGATGGATTTAGGTATTTGTAGACCGAGTAAGAGTAGCACATAGTAGCCAAAAAAGATGGCAAAATTAGGCCATGCGGAGGCTATAGACTTTTGAATGTTATGACTAAACCAGATAGATATCCCGTTCCGATATTACATGACTTTACATAATATATTATTGCCGAAAAAAATACTAGTTTAGATATATACACCGAGCGTATAATTGTATTCCAGTAAATGAGAGAGACATTGAGAAGACAAGACAGCAGTAATAACTCTTTTTGGATTGTTTGAATTCCCTAGAATGCCTTTTGGCCAGCGAAATGCGACACCTACTTTTCAAAAATATGGATCAAAGTGTGCTTAAAGGTCTAGATTTATTATTTTCATTCGCTGATGACGTAATTATAGCCTCTGATGATGTCACTACAAAATTCATCTTGAACAAGTTTTTACGATTTCGGTATAACAATCAATATCTCAAAATGTTGCTTTGGACAAGAAAAAATAAAGTTTTAGATTAAGGTTTTAGTGGTCTGATGCCCATTGAAGAGACTTCTCTTCAAAGGGCATTAGACCACTTCAGGACAAAGTCAAGGCCATAATGGATATTCCGAGACCAGTAACCGTCGAGAAATTAAGAAGGTATTTAAGTATGTTAAATTTTTATAGGTCACACTTACCAAACGCAGTTCACGACCAGGCGGAATTGAATAGATACTTACATATTTCAAAGCGAAAAAATAAAACTATCATCAAGTGGACAGATAAAGCGGAACGCGAGTTTGAGAACAGTAAGGTAAGTTTACAAAATGCTACATTATTGGTACATCCATTACCAAACTCCCCGTTATCGCATTGATGACAGATGCATCAGACAGTAGTCCAGGGTCGATAATTTTTAAAACCAAAAAAAATCATAATAGGATGAAACCCATTAGAAAAGGAGGGAAATATGATAAAAATGAAAGGAAAAATAATTTACGGGCGATCTGAGGTTGGGAAGGGGATGGGGGTGAGTTTTTAAGGGTAAAAAACGGTTTTTCTCGATTTCCGGCAAAACTAAAAGTCCTATCGAAAAAAGTCAAATGAAAAAGTTGTAGATAATAAAAAGATCTAAAACTTTTGTATTTACACTTTTTTCACATAACCTCAAAATTTATGTGAAAAATTCAAAATACCAAGTTTTTGGTTTTTTATTTTTATCTTTTACAAAAATTTTTTTTTTTTTAACGAAATTTTGTGAAAACTTACCTTTTTATGTCCCAAATACGCTGTAATTTATTTGATTAAAAATATTAATTTTTTCACCTTATTTTGAATTAATATCGAAAAAACACCCTAATTTTCAATCGAAAATTCACCCGTCAAAATATCAGCTTTTTTCAAAAAGTTGGTGTGGTTTCTGTTCGTTGGAATCTCTACTTTCGGATGGTGAAAAAAAAAATATATGTTACTATGGTAAATCTTCTCAGAAAATGCAAAAATTCAAAAAAAACTTGAATTCGAAAAATTTTTTTTAATTATTATAAATAATTTTGAGCTATTTATTAAAATTTAGACTTTAATTACTCGAAAAACGTTAGATTACATGTGACGTTGATAACAAAAAAATTGCAAATAAAAATATACTACAATAATTAACAAACAAATAAGTTAATTAAATTAATATTTAATAAGACATCTACAATATTTGGAGAAAGTTGTCTAATTTTCTTTAAATTATATGCGTAGATGCTTATTTATAACTATTTTGAGATAAATTATATATATACCTGAGTAGATATACCTGAGTGACCTACGAAAAATTGTAGCCCATCAAAAGGTATTTCGTGGAGAAGTGGGGAAGGGGCTAGGCGGGTCTGGGTCTTACTACATACATACCTACTATTATATACTATATATTTCGTAGCAGCTGTTACAACCGCTAGCCTAACGAGTATTCGAAATACAGTACAGTATACAACATCGTTTATAAAAATACACGTGCACGCTGAGTTTCTTGAAGATAATTGTGACAAGTTTACTTAAAAAAACAATAAAACTTTTTGAATCTGCATAGGAAGGTAAATACTATCTCTATTTTTATCTGTATCAATCAACTCAACCATAAAAATCGTAATATTTTATCGTATGAAAAAAAAAATATTATAAATCTATAAAAAAGTATAAAATATATATGAAAATCGGCCAAAAGTTTGTTTTATTAGAAATATATTTACGATATATATTTTATATATTTTTTATAGATTTTAAATATATTTTTTTTCATGGGATTAACTAAATTTGTTTGTGCAAAATTAAGGAGATAATTATTTTTTTATCTTGTACTAAAATATCATTTAATTTCAATCTTTAGGTTATGTTAAGTTAAGCATACTATTTTTTAAAGAAAATATTACGATTTTTATGGTTGAGTTGATTGATACAGATAAAAATAGAGATAGTATTTACCTTCCTATGCAGATTCGAAAAGTTTTATTGTTTTTTTAAGTAAACTTGTCACAATTATCTTCAAGAAACTCAGCGTGCACGTGTATTTTTATAAACGATGTTGTATACTGTACTGTATTTCGAATACTGGTTAGGCTAGCGGTTGTAACAGCTGCTACGAAATATATAGTATATAATAGTAGGTATGTATGTAGTAAGACCCAGACCCGCCTAGCCCCTTCCCCACTTCTCCACGAAATACCTTTTGATGGGCTACAATTTTTCGTAGGTCACTCAGGTATATCTACTCAGGTATATATATAATTTATCTCAAAATAGTTATAAATAAGCATCTACGCATATAATTTAAAGAAAATTAGACAACTTTCTCCAAATATTGTAGATGTCTTATTAAATATTAATTTAATTAACTTATTTGTTTGTTAATTATTGTAGTATATTTTTATTTGCAATTTTTTTGTTATCAACGTCACATGTAATCTAACGTTTTTCGAGTAATTAAAGTCTAAATTTTAATAAATAGCTCAAAATTATTTATAATAATTAAAAAAAAATTTTCGAATTCAAGTTTTTTTTGAATTTTTGCATTTTCTGAGAAGATTTACCATAGTAACATATATTTTTTTTTTCACCATCGGAAAGTAGAGATTCCAACGAACAGAAACCACACCAACTTTTTGAAAAAAGCTGATATTTTGACGGGTGAATTTTCGATTGAAAATTAGGGTGTTTTTTCGATATTAATTCAGAATAAGGTGAAAAAATTAATATTTTTAATCAAATAAATTACAGCGTATTTGGGACATAAAAAGGTAAGTTTTCACAAAATTTCGTTAAAAAAAAATTTTTTTTGTAAAAGATAAAAATAAAAAACCAAAAACTTGGTTTTTTGAATTTTTCACATAAATTTTGAGGTTATGTGAAAAAAGTGTAAATACAAAAGTTTTAGATCTTTTTATTATCTACAACTTTTCCATTTGACTTTTTTCGATAGGACTTTTAGTTTTGCCGGAAATCGAGAAAAACCGTTTTTTACCCCTAAAAACTCACCCCCATCCCCTTCCCAACCTCAGATCGCCCGTAAATTATTTTTCCTTTCATTTTTATCATATTTCCCTCCTTTTCTAATGGGTTTCATTCTATTATAATTTTTTTTCACTTTTCATTATTTTTAAAGGCTTCTACCCTGGTCTACAGCAGCGTGGGAGCGGTATTACAGCAGCGTAAAGGCAACATATGGCAGCCATTATGTTTCTTTTCTAAGCGTCTGACCTAAACTCCGAAATTGAGAGTTGCTAGGCATTTATTCAGCTATAATACATTTTAGAAATTACATAGAAGGTCGCAAATTAGTTATTTATATCGATCACAAACCACTGATTTATTTATTTAGTAAAATAGACAGCGAAAAAGAGACGCCTAGACGAACAAGGCAAATTATGTTTATAAGTGAATTTTGTACAAAAATAAAATTCATTCAAAGCAAGAATATTATCGTCGCGGACTCGTTATCGCGTATAGAAACAATAAGTTGTCCCTTAAGTATCAATTACACAGAGCTTGCTTGTGCACAGGAAGCCGATAAGCAGCTCTCAGAATTGTTATGTATGTCTAAAGCGGCGGTAGCGTAATGGCTAAGGCATCGGTCTCGCAATCGTGAGGTCGCGGGTTCGAATCCTACCCATTTTACTATCGACAACCCACTCCTAACACAAGCCACTGAGCTTAGCTGGAGGGGTTAACAGGATTGCTAGTAATGTGGGACCCACAATCCCTCATCGTCTTTTAAAAAAAAACGGAGAATTATATTTTATATGAAATGTCAATCGGTAAAGCTCGAGCTATAGAATTTCGGGAGTTAGCTTTGAAGACAATACACAACCTATAATAAATCATCCCGGCATTAGAACTACCCGACGTATGATGGTTGAGCGATTGTTCTGGATAGGTTTAAATAAAGACATTGGCAAATGGGCAAGGTCATCCATTTATTGCCAAAGAGCGAAGGTACATAGGAATACTTTATCAGCGTTAGGCAAATTTACCGAATGCGACCGTTTTGAACACATTTAAATCGATCTAGTTGGACCGCTGCCTATAGGATCAACATAACTTGACCGGATTAAAGTTAGGTTCTTATCACTTTCGCGCATGTCATAGAGATGCGACCCTAAAATTACTTACGAAAACGATTAATTATGTTTAATCGATTAAAATTACTAACAAAATTTTTATTCAACAACATAAAAATACTATTTAAATAAGTTCATAAATGTTTAAATTTAGAACAGTTACAGTAAATACTAAAGAAACTTTGAAAAACAATTTTTATACGAAAATAATCACAAAAACCATGAGTGAGTAATACTAATTATGACGATGTAAGGCGTAATCGCATCTCTAATTCTCTTGGTTTAGTTACCGACCCCGACCCCCGCTTCGTGTCACCATTTACTCCCAAAAAATGCATCTGTGCAACCACTTGTCGCCTACTTCAGTCCGGCCTAGTTACGTTGATTCTACTGTACTTTACAGGAAGGTCACAGATACTTATTAATAATCTTAAGGCAGCACAGGGCCTCCTCTTGGCCATAGATTATTCCAATGGTCCCCCATCACTATTTTCTGCGTGAATCATGACGCTCACTTACCTGGTGGTGCCGCTCGGCCGGTGACTCTGTGACAACTTAAGCAATACTACTACCCGCCTACCAAAAAATAACTATTTATAAGAGTAATGTTTGCGTTTTAAATTTAGTGTATTGCTTTATGTTCTTTCTATAGTTTTAATTGTGACGGAGTGTCTTTTTCTCATTTGTTGAGTTTCGCCTAGGTAATTAATACTAAATAATTGGTATTTAAAATGCTTAGGTAAGTCCATTTATTTTTTAATGTGGGTCCCTGCTAAAACCAACACATTATTTTATTTTTCTACACACATTTCGTGTATTTTGATGTATCTTAACTTTGTTAAAAATATGCTAATGTTTGTAAAGGTGTTCAAATCTCATAAACAACCAACTCACAGTACTTTTATTTACACTCAGAATAAGATCGTTTGTAAATACTTTGTAACATTATATTGAGTCAATAAAGATCTTGAAAAATCCATACTAATATTATAAATGTGAAAGTAACTCTGTTTGTCTGTCTGTTACGCTTTCACGCTCAAACAGCTAAACCGATTTAAATGAAATTTGGTATGGAGATAGTCTGAGTCCCAGGGAAGGACATAGGATAGTTTTTATCGCGATAACCGACATCCATGCGGGCGGAGCCGCGGGCGAAAGCTAATCAATCATAAATAAATGGTAGACATTTAAGCAGAGGCAGCAAAAGCTATATTTGAAAACTGGATTGTTCGCTTTGGTTGTCCCATAATGAACTAGCGATCAAGGTTGGAAATTTGAAAGTAATATCTTCAAACATTTAATGCAGTATTTAGGTATAGAAAAAAATCGCACCACTGCGTGTCATCCACAGGCAAATGGTACATGTGAACGAATGCATAGATCGTTAAAAGTAGCTCTCGGAGCCATATTAAATAATGAAAATTGGTTAAAAGAACTACCAACAGTACCTAATTATTACTAGGTCTTAGAGCAGCGCCGTGATGTGATACAAACGTAAGCGCAGCACAGTTGGTGTATGGCTCCACTGTAAGATTGCCCGGAGAGTTTTATGATGATACAAATAGAATGTTTTACGAATCTTAAGGGGCGTCTAAACGGTCTATTTTTAAGACAATTTGTGGCGGCACTATTGGCAATTAATTGCTCGGCCAATAATGGCAATATGTCTGCAATTAGGTATTTGAATGTCAAATCAATCGATAACAATAAATTATTTTACACTTACCAAATAATAATATGCCTTTAAATGATCTTAAAAATATATATTCGAGCATAATTTAATATGTTTTAGTATTTATAATCATCAAAATAAATACTAAAAGTAAACGATTTGAAACCAGAACATAATGACGTCACAATGTTAAATTGCATACAAATCTCTACAGAACGAATCGTTTTGACATTTTATAAAAAAGATACTAATTTGACTTGACATTCAAATACTCAATTGTATGGCGCATGATTCAATCTTCTAAACAGGCTACACAACCCGGCAACAATAAAATAGAGAGCGACTGAAACACAACAAAATCGCCCGGGCAACATTGCGGAATATCGATCGCTCAGCGATCGTCCGCGATCATCATATAATTTTTTTTTAAATTTTTCTTTTTAAAAGACGACTCCCGCAGTAGAGTACAAGCCCTGTGTCGCGGGGGACTATACAAACATAAAAGTCACGGACGCAAAGTACACCTAGACTCTGAACAACAATTTGTGGATCACACAAAGTGGGGTCCCGTGTGGAAAGCGAACCCACGTCCTCTTGCGTAGCAGTCGGACACACTCCCACCGCGCCACAATGGCAGTTAATATTTTACAATATCAGTATCAATACCGGAGCGTACTGCTATGTTGCCGGCCACAGCATTGCCGCCACAAATTGCCGTAAAAAATGGCCCGTTTAGACGCCCCTTTATGAAAATGTACAATAACTTAAAGATACGATTAGTAATTTAAACCTAAACCTAGATACAGAATGATTCTAAAACGATTTTTGTACACCCTGAATTAAAAGTGTGTAGCCATATTTATTAAAAGAGATATGTGTAAAAAATCGCTACAACCACCGTACGAAGGGCCATTCAAAGTGTTGAAAAGAAGCGATAAAATATATACGGTAGGTACAATTACCTGACAGGATTATTAACGTATCGATTGATCGAATCAAACCAGTTTTTTTAGTAAATGAGAGTGACAATCAAAAAAGCTAGTTGCGAACAGAGTTAGAAACGCAAAATAGTAGCAACTTAGGCACAGAATCAGAAAAGACAACCACTCAATACAATAGCTATAAGAGCATAATAACGATAAAAAACTATTACTTTAAAGGTGTAAATGTCAAATAATATGCTCATATAGCTATTGTATTGTGTGGTTGGATCATGTTAATTTCCTACTACAAGCAATTCCTTGCTTAAAAGGCGATTTCCTATGTAATCTAGAGTGAAACAGTGTAATGACATCAAAGTTTTTTTTTTTTTGTTAACATTGCATTAGAGGTCACTGATTATCTACGCTACGCCGATCACTAATAATTATAGATTAGGGTTACTATAAAGCTGGGAAATGTTCAGGTAGTTTCGACTGCCTCGATGACGGAGCGGGAGTGCGTCCTAGTGCCGGGCAAGAGATGCACTAAAATCACACTTGTCGCAGATCGTAAATATGTTTTGTGATTTCGTATTTCTAAATGTGGGATGGATTAAAGATTTTGATAAACTTTCGCGATTTGTACACATTATAAAATTATATAGGTATACTACAGGTCTTAATCGCGTGAATAATTTAAGATAAAATACCTTGTTTATTGTCCGACGTTTCGACCGGCCGTTGCAAGATCGGTCTTAATCGCGTGAATAATTTACCTTAAATCATTCACGCGATTAAGACCCGTAGTATATATCATTTTATAATGGATTAAAGATTATTTAAATATACAGATATATTTAAATAATCTTTGGTTAATAATCTTAATAATCATTGGATAGATAGCTATCCAATGATACCACATAAATGATTATAGAGTTCTTACAATTGGGACTAGGGCTCTGTCCGTGAACTATGAAGCTGGCAAGTAGGTTGTACCTTCAGTACTTCTAGTATTTTGTAAGTTTGTAACTGGATATTTTTTTTACAATTTGCTGTAGGACAACAGTGTAGGCTTTTAAATAGATTATATTGGCCTCATTGGGTACAAAACTTTCAAAATAAAAAGCATATTTACATTATATCATAATACAAATGATTCACATTATATTTGTCAACCAATTACTTATCAAGCACAATAAGTCTTCAACACAAATTCATTTTTAAATCATAAAATTATACATAAATAGAACATTGCCTCAAGCAAACTTCACTTATTCAGGTAACCGTTGTACTAAATGCATAGGAATTCCAATATTTAAAAGCGTTTTACTGTCCACTTTATCTAAATCGGGATGGAAATTCAACAACGCATCCCAACAGATTTCACTGAGCTTTGGTATACATAACCACACTTTATACAAAATATTATTTCGACTAGTCGCATCCTCTTTCGGTTCAATACCACCAAACACGTACATACAACCGTAAGAAGTAACTGCTGATGAATGGAAATAAAGAGGATGAGGTAACACTGTCTTTCGCATTAAAGTCCATTGTAAATCTGAAACATTTAGCCTCCATATGTCTTCAAACACAGATTGTCCATCTGAACCACCTGCTACAAACACTTGCACTCCATCTGGTGAATTAATTTGGACAGCACTGTGGCACTTCCTCGGTAATGGTGAAATAGTATCTTTGTCGCTGTCATCAGCTTTCGGTGTTAATATACTCCACGTTTTCGTCACAAAGTCAAACACTGGCATTTCCATAAGTTCAAATGCCCAATCTCCAGTGCCTCCTCCAATTATGTACAGCTTGTCACCAACTCGAGCTATTTCATGTCGATATCTACCTAATGGCTCGCCCTCTTGTCCGGTACCCACAAAGACTGGCTCCCAAACCATAGATTGTAGATCTAACCTGTTGAACAAACAATTTAAAGTCAAATCAAAGTATTTTATTCACATAGGTTACAAAATAGAATGCCTATGGGCTATGTATGTCTGCCATGTTGACTGTCAAGTCAAATCAGTTTCTTTTTATAATATGTCAACCTTTGGGAATAACAAACTGTGATGTCATAAGTTCCTAACATCAAATCATTACTTTTAGTATTCGTTTTCATGCTTTTAAATTCAAAAACATGTTAAATTGTAAAATATCACTTATTTTAAGAGCATTTTAAAATCTACTAATACCTACCTGATTAGTATATAATAATTTACTTTTATTGTAGTCAACTACCCAATTTGGAATAGAATGGAATCTACATTTATGATAAGTTCAGAGAAGGTTGTTGAAAGGCAATAAAACTCATGGTTGCTCTTTTCATATGCCCATTATTACAATTTCATTGTTTGTTAACAATTATGTGTATGTGGTGCTACAAGCATTACACCATGAAACTCAGAAGGAATATTTTTATATCATTATCTGTCTATTTACTTTGATAAACAAAGAAATAAGGAAAAAACCCCTCTTAATTACTGCCTAATGTGTTAAAATGTATATTTCTTTGTTTTAATTTAAATAAACAATAATAACTTATCTTATCTTAGAATACCATTAATGGTAGACTGCCAATATCAACTACCTTGTTTTTAATTACATAATTAGAGTATGTCACAGAATATGCTTTAAGACATATCGAGCATGCTGTCTCTCTTTTGTAGGGCATGCTTCCACACATTATCACATCAGATCAAACAGTGCATTAGTCAAACAAAGTCATCCAAAAAAATAAACAGTTTCAAATATCATCAAATATTACCTAACCATTATTTCAAATTGTATAACATAAACATTTTCCTGTACAGTAAAAAAATATTGGCAGTTTGCTGATAATAAGTAATGATAACAAATACAAACCTATAAATATCACAGTTATATGCAAATCCATTAGTCCCACCCACAGTGTAAAAACATCCATTATAACACAGTATAGCTTGACCATACTGCCCAGGTGGTCTTGTGCCAGATACATCCAGGATTTGAAATTTGGCATCCTCATTAGACGTACGCCATACGATCACATCATTACTACATTTGTTTCCGAACGGCGCACCAGTGCCTCCAAATATCTAAAAAAAAAAAAAGTATTTAACATTTGTTTTTAAGTCCAAATTTTCCACCAACAATATTCATGATACAAACCATTAAATAGCGGCCATGCATACACATAGCGTTAGATGCCAACTCCTCCGGCATGTTTTCGATAACCCTATGTTGCTTCCATTTACGACTTGCTATCGAGAAACTCCACAATTCTTTAAAGAGCGGTCGCGCCGGTGTCCACGTAGGATTATCTCTTCGAATATTTGTCAATGGTAAAGAAGGGTTGTAGCCTCCAAAACAATATATATTGGCATCATCACAAGCTATCCTGTGTCCGCTTCGAGGTCTAGGACTTTCAAAACCCCGACATTTAACTTCCGTAACCTTAAAAGGCTCAAATATGTAGTCTTTTCTTCGAATATTCATTGTGTTTTTTTAGTTAAATGTTTTATTTAACAAAAGAAACAAGCGCAAACAGTTAATTTATATCGATCCCATTGATATAATTGAGTCGTACGGTTCACAACACAATAATTTCCACCAACATGCGCTAGTTTAGAATGTGTTACATTATTATTGACAAGTGTCAGCTGGCTTGACAGCTGAATATTGTTTGGTAGTGCACAAAGACTGTTTTGAAACAACTAAATCATGGAATATTGGTTGTAGCAATGTGAAATCTTGCAAAATTTTATACAATGCCCTTAAAAATGTATTTTTTTTTACTAAAATGTAAGTACAGTTTTATTACGGTTATTTAGTCTGATTTATCTTTCCAATTATCGCTACCGGCGGCTTGGCATGTAGGACGCCACAGCTTCAAACGTTGTTCGCCGTTACTGGCAGCCACAGAGGTATTTTGCTGGCAACCCCTGCCATAGGTTTTTTAAAGATACGACCACGGATCGATCGATTGGTTGGTTCTGGTTGGTACAGAAAAAGTAATGACTATGTTTTATGTTCTAGATAGCCGTTCAAGAAGCTTAGAGTCTTACGGCTTTTCATGTCCTAAAGCGGCTAGAGGGCTGCGTGGGGCACTTTTGGTGGGTGGTGGAAAACTATGAATGACATCTAACTTATTCTTATGATCGTTATACCTATTCATATTACGTGAAATCGAGTAACGGTATCACAAGTGCTCATTTATTTTCCGCAAACGATATTAATTTATCGTCAAAGAAAAAGTTAATATTTTCCTAAACTAGCGGCGGCGGCGCGGTAGCCTAATGGCTAAGGAATTGTTCTCGCAATCGTTAGGTCGCGGGTACAAATCCTACCCATTATACTACCGACGTGAACCCACTCCTAACACAAGCCTTAGAGCTTAGCTGGAGGGGTCAACAAGACTGCTAAGTAATGTGGGACTCTATCCCACATTGCTAGTTATCTTTAAAAAAAAAAACTGTTATTTTTTATGGACTAGGTTAATGATAAGGAGTACAACATGTTCGGCTCCAAAACGACATATAACAGAACATAGAGAATAAACCACTTTCGAGCAAAAAAATAATTTTACAAACCCGTCTATAAATGACAGAGTTAGGCTCGAACATACTTAAAAAACATAATCATCCGAATTGAGAACCTCCTCCTTTTTTGAAGATGGTTAAAGAACGGCTTTATAATGTCATATGTCACCAAGTCAAAGTAACAAAATGGAAAGCAACAAAAAAACATTTTAGAACACTGATTGAAGTTATGTCCAATAATATATCGAAACGGCTCCAACGATTTTCATGAATATGCAGGCAGGGGGTTTCGGGGTCGACAAATCAATCTAGCTAGGATTGATTTTTAGTAAACACTATTTACCAAAATTAGAATACCGAGCAAAGCTAAGTACTTTATGTAGGTATTAAATGTCTTTTAAAATATTGTCTCTCATTTACTTAAAATGTTGGTAGGTATACCCGTAATTGGCGACTGTACGAGGCCAATAAATGTATATCATAATAAATGAATGTATGTGTAGCTGTGAGGAAACTTAATTAATTATGAAGTTTATGGTGATCCAATTCGAGGTTCCTTTATTGGCAACACTGTAATTTCGACAGGTGTTCGTGTTCCTGTTAGTAATGGCGCGTGTTTCAAACATCAAATATTAGTTTGTAATGTATAGATAGATTACTATTTACTCTATCTCCATGGTTTGTAACAAAACATTTACAAAATGAATCGCTTTACCTTTGCCCAACGCGTTAAAATTGTTCAGTTGTTCTACAGAAATAACAATTCTGTAAGAACCGTGTATCGACTTTTCCAAGAAGACCAGCTTATCGTCCTACTGAGCAAACAATTTGCAAGATAGTTTGAGAGAAAATTTGAGGAAACAGGAAGCATTGAAGATAGGATAAGCCGTGTGCATCATCGTAGCGTACGTTCAGCTGAGAATATTGCTGAGTGCGAGTGATAGTGTGGCCGAAGACCCCAAATTATCGATTCGTCGCCGTTCACAAAGTTTAGGCCTTTTCTATGGTTCCCTTCTAACCTGTATAAAACTCAGATAACAAAAGAACTGAGAGCTCGCATTATTTCACGTTAAGGTGACGTAAACTGGCCGCCAAGATCATGCGATATAACGCCGTTGGATTTTAAGCTATCGCATAGCTTCTATCGCGGGCCTTGAGCGTGGAGACTGAATTCAGAAATTCCGTAACGAAAATAACCTAACACCCCCCCTCCGACCGGCACAGCGGTGATACTTTTTAGTTTTTTTTTACTATTTTACTTAAATAATTAATTTTCTCTTTTAAATATATATTTTTTATTAAAAAAAAATTAAAATTATATATTTTTTTTTGTTTTTTTAGTTGATAAAAAATGCTATGCAATAGCTTTACCGCGGCAGTCCCCGAGTGCCACAGGGAAATTATGTGATAATATTGATTTTTGAACCGCAATGTAGTCATTATTCTAGTTATTCTTACCAGAGTATTAAACCTAGATTTTATTTTACCATTAAATAAGACTTGATTGTATCTATGACAGTATTAATACAAAAGTAGATAACATTTTGCTAGTCTTTTTTTATTTTTAAGACTAGACTTTTTTTTGTTAATAAATGTTTTTTTATTATTAAAATATCTCTTTATTACAGTTATATATAAAAGTAGGTAATTAAAGTGAGAGAAATCCAAACTCCAATATTTTTATTTCGTTAAACGAAATCAATGATTATTAGGAAATACCTACAGTTTACAGGTTATTTCGACCTAGAATACGTCTGCGGTTTGAAGTTGCCGTCGTTGCTGACTGATTTGACTATGAAATACCATACAAATGATAAAGTAAAGAGAAGCTAACTTTTTGATATTTTTTACAGGAACTCAGCGAAAGAGGAAAGAGCTACGGAACCCTAAAAAGTCGGCTGAAATCTGGTGAATAAGTTGGTTGTTCGATGGCATTTGTGGAGTTTTGGGTCAAAAATTCGTTCACAATGATGGCCTTGTCGAAAGAGCATTATCGTCGTGCAAAATCCAAGAATATCCGTTAGTGAATCCGTTCTGTAGATCAAAGTGTAATAAATCATGCATTCACGGCAGGCGGAGTCAATGTCAATGTCAAGACAAACCAAAATAATAAGGGAATTAAAATAAAAAGGCAACACTAAAACCACATTTCATTGTTCAATTTTATTTCACCAAAAATCTTGTCGATACATGATGGCCAAGCTTTTATATACCATTATATGGGGAACAAAGCTACTAAAATGTAATAAAATATAACATTGCTGTATTACAATGATCTATAATTAACTTTTCTCACTATATTATAATGTATCTATGCAAAAAAAATTTGCAAGCTAGTTTTAATAATACAATTTAAAATTAAGTGATAAGTGCATGAATCAAAACCTAACCCCATCAACAGCAACATTCATAAACAGTTTAAATTATTGGTAAATTAATTACTTGAAATCAACTAAAAGTAAAAGTCAGTAACAAAATTAAATTAACTAGTTATTAAGCCTGAGTTCAGATGAGCGCTTAACGCATAATGGTCTTGGGATTGTTTGTCTGGCTACTAGAAATAATCTATACTAATATTATAAATTGCCGTGTGGTGCCGGCTTAAGAATAGTACCACCCCATCTCTACCCGTGGGTGTCGTCAAGGCGACTAAGGGATTTCACCCCGGAGGACGGGCAGCAGCGTCCTCTGCGTACTTAAAGCCTTACTGCGATCGCCAACCCGCTCGCCAAGCGTGGCGATTATGGCAATTACCCCCAGGATCTACATACTAGTAGGTTCTACTGGGGAGACCCGTGCCCAGCAGTGGGCCATCTTATGGGTTGATATGTAATATTATAAAGCTGAAGAGTTTGAAACGCTATAATCTCAGGAACTACTGGTCCGAATTGAAAATTCTTTTACTGTTGGATAGCCCATTTATTGAGGAAGGCTATAGGCTATATAACATCACGTTACGACCAACAGGAGCGGAGCAGCAATGAAAAATGTTCCAAAAACGGGGAAAATTTACGGAGAATATAAATAGGAAATTTATATTTTGTTATTCCATAATATTTTTTAGGTAACAACATCAATCAAAAGGGCACATCTCAAAATATTGGGTCTCTTAGGTTTTTTGCACTAAACAGGCACATTGCTAGCGGATTTTTCGACTATCTTTCATAAAAAGAGCATAAATAAGGTAGATAATACTCTTTCTCGCTAATTCTTCAGCGTCTACGTAAGTCGATAAAGCACCTATCTTACATTGCTCTCTGCATCACCCTTAGATAATGCCTAAGACATTAAGTCCACCATTGTAAATATTTTGTGTGCATTAAGTAAAATAAAAAATTACATCTCAAATTCACAATCTTTAAATGCGTTTTCCTAAAGTGTATTTTTTGAGACATGCCCTTATTACTAAGGGTGTGACATTGTAAAACGCGTTAAGAGCTCATCTGAACGTAGGATAAAAACTAAAGTAAGTTAAGCGGCGCGTTGCATGCCCGTTGCGAACAGAACTTTTTGTTTGGACTTTTTATTTTTTTTGCCGGAGGGTGACGAGGCGGCGTGAAGGGCAGCTTCTATGGCGTCGCTGAGCACGAGCGCGCGCGGGGCGCTCACCTCGGCGTCGGCGGCCGGCGGCGGAGCGGGATCTGCTGCTTTGTTACGGACGCGCCATGTGCCACCAGCACTCGCCATCTATAATTAATGTTTTATTCATCAGCATCTCATATTCGAGTGCCTCTGAGGGCGGTGGGAGTGTGTCCGACTGCTACGCAAGGGATTGTGGGTTCGATTCCTACAAGGACATCACTTTGTGTGATCCACAAATAGTTGTATGTTGTGTCAGTTTGTAATGTGACACCCGTAACACAGGGCTTGTACCCAACTATGGGAGTCGTCTTTTTTAAAAACAAAAAATAAAAAAACAAATTGTCACAGCCTCAGTGGGTAGAACTGTAGTGCAAGGGATTGTGGCATGAATTTCCGTTCGCAACAATTATGTTTTGTGAACTGTAATCCTCAACAGTAAAAACGAAACTCATGAATTTTTGGTTTGCTTAAATTACTTGAGTTTACAGGGACAATTCTAATTCATTTTTAGATAAGCACAAGAAGTACGATCCCAAGGACGATTTTCTGGAAAGAGTGAGTTAAATAGATGTTCCTGACTCATCACCTCATTTTTGATCAAAACTTTTAAATAATAATAAATATATTTTTCTCTCTCTCAGAAGATACAAAATGCTCAAGTACTAAGTTATAAACGCTCCTGAACCAATGATCCTGACAATATACCTAGCATATGAAGCTCATATTATCAATTTACCTTGGCAAAAGACGGTCCGGCGGATGGCGACCCGACACTAGTGCTTGGACTAGACAACTCATAAGTGGTCAGTGGCCCAGGATCCAATGGTGGGCTGGAGTACGACGGCGGGGCAGGTGGGAACAACACCTCAGATGAAAAGTCCGGCCTTGGTGGTCCCTCCATTGCTCGTCGATAGGCGCGCTCCCGACGTCGCTCGTCGCGCGACTGACGAGCTCGCAATCTAGCGCGCCGGTCTAACTCTTCTGTAAGAGAAATATATTAATTGTTAGTCGTTTAGGAGTATTGGACATTCAACGCCTGAACGGAGTAGACATCATCTACTCCGTTCAGGCGTTGAATGTCCAATTCACAAAATGTCCAGTAGTAGAATGTCAAATTCGCAGAATGTCTAACATCCATTATAACGTTATCAGCGCAAAAATATAAAATTCAAATAATCACAGTTAATTTAAGGTAATTTTTAGGACATTCTGCGCCTAAAGATCTACTCCATAGCTGAACAAGTTTGTGCACTCTGATGGCTCTGAAATCTGTGTGACTATTCAGACTCAGAAAGTTGCAACTAAAACGCGAGCAGTCAGCCCTAGCTGAAACTAGTGTTATTGTATCACTTTGATAATAGATTCTGCAGTTTGCAAGAGTTGAATGTGCTAGAATCTCACTAATTTTGTAATTGAGATACTATCATACTCGTATATGACCTGTATATCGCAATCATTGCCAAGTCATGACTAAAACTCTACACACAGCTCTAGCTAAAACTAGTTTCGAAGTATCAAACTGTTTGAGAATAAATATCGCAGTTTGTAAGAAATATAACATGCTGCAATTTATGTAGTTCTGAATATGACTTGTACTACAAAGCCACAGTCATCTTTCTCTAATCATGTAAACCAATTAACACATGCTTAACATGTCCATCACTCACCTGTGAAACTCATCAATGCTGTCTCAGTGACATACGGTGGTAGCAAGTCCAATTCAACAATATCATACGCGCAATAGAGAGGTAAGTGTGCAGTGCACGGCATGTGTTTTCTAGTCTAAAATCAAGAAAAGAGGTATTATTACAAAAAAAATATATAAAAAGGAATCATTTTTTTTGTATTTAAATACTAACTTGTTCGTTAAGTGAAAATGTTTCACGATGAAGTACGCGGCCTCGAATCACTTGAGGAGCGGCCGCTAAAGCGCCCCATGATGCGTTCAAAATACGCACATTCAAACTGTTTAGGAATATCTGTTGACCATCATCAGCTGAAAGGATACAAAGGACTTATGAACATAAAGCAAATAACAAGAAATAATAATATCTTGGGACTACTCACACAACGCTGTCTGATCCCAAACTAAACAGAGCTTGTACTATGGAAACCAGACAACTTATTGTTTGTTTTTGTTGACAACTGATAAATATACTTATATAGGTATTTCTAAATACATACATATTATAGACAAATAACATCCAGACACAGAATAAACCATTGTGCTCATCACACAAAGTTTTATCCTGGGTGGGGATTGAACCCACAACCTCCGACTTAGCAGTCAGGGTCACTAACTACTAGACTAACAGGCCAGTCAATAATTGAAGTTAATACCAGTTTTTGCCTGTAGCATACAATTAAATTCAAGTGATAAATGACTTGCATGATCTAAACAACACATTGGTTTAAATTTACTGCATTCAATTATTGCACTTGAACATAAGAAAATGTCATTGTGTAAGTCAGACTTCAGAGTACTTACATTGATAAAAGTAAAAGTATTTAGCCTGATTCAGTTTGTCAACATTAGTGATGGCATTATCATTAATTTGTTCAGGTTCTGGAGGTGGGCATTCTGTTAAAGGAAACTCTTCTCCCTGCATATCATCTGGATCAAATGATGGTGCCTCGGGATTCAAATTAGAGTCCACTGCATTATCAACATCAATATCCAGCTCCTCAAACTGATTTTGTACCATTTCAACACAGGCTGCACCTTCTTCATTAACATCAAACCAATCCAGTTTGTTCTGGTTTATTTCTTGTTTTTCATACACAATAGGGACTTCCTCAGCTTCCTTTTCAACCAGCTTTGGTTCTTCAAACTTAATATTTATGTTCTCTTCTTTTAACTTGAGCATTTCTAATGCTTGCTCTAAAAACACAATTTCAGTTGTGTCAATTTCTTCCAAAATTTGTTTCTTTATTTCATCTCTTTCTCTGTGTATGATATCATGGACCTGGAATATACGAAAATAATCATGAATTTCCTTCTAAGTTGGAATGAATAAAAGGAGAAACTAGCAGTCTGATCAAACCACAACTTTTAATGGATCTAGACAACAAGAAACTTGAAAGGCAATGCATGGGAGATTTGAAAATCCCACCCTTACTCTTTGCAATGGCAAAGCCAGGTTTCCCTGGCCTTGCCATGTTCAATTTTCAAACCTAATACAAGTTCAACATAAGGGGAAACAAGAAACATTACCACTGTTGATCCATAAATGGTCAACCATTCTCTGAGTTCCATGTCTCAGAGATTAAATTAAGACTTCAGTCATGGTCCTAATCTAACTCCGGTCTGGACAGATCTCTGTCCCATGTGATAGTGTGATGGAATAGAATGCACTTCTGTGTGGGCACACATTAAAATTTGTATCTCTGATAAAATTGGGCACTGCGTCTGAGATCGGTTATAATAATGGTCCCTTAACTGATTTCGGTTACGGAGGCCAATGTCATTAGAGACTAGCCAACTATGTAGGAGATATTATAGTGCACAAGTGTATGCATAGACAAGTGCACTCTCTGTTCCTTCACTCTCATAGACTGATGTGAGAGATTAACCTTGCAGATATCTTGATCTGCGAGGTCCCACTGAGTCAGGAACCTCAAGAGATCGGTTAGGAGATTATAATTCTATGTGTAAGTTTATAAAAGTGTGTTTTACCTGTTGTTTAGTGGCAGCGAAAAGTTTACAATAAGGTGCCTCATTGATATTTTCTAAGGGCAAGATGGGATCAGCTGCCTCTGTCAATTCTCCGCGAGGAGGCGCCACCTCCACTGTAGTAGAACCTCGTAGACGACGCACCAGACGCATTGTTACCTATAACAAAGACAATACATGTCATATGAGGAATTGTAATATGATGTTATAGAAAATACAATTTACTGTAATCATCTATCCATACTAATATTATAAAGGGAAGTTTGTGTGGTTGTAGGGGGGTAATCTCTGGATCTAATGGACCAAATTTGAAAATTCTTTTATCAATAGAAAGCCACATTATTTGTGTGTCATAGGCTATATAACATCACACCACAGCCAATAAAACATCAATGAATGATGTTGCAATGTAGTTAGTTTTTAATCAAATAAATTTATAAGATTTTAGTTTGTTATTTCATTTTGACTGTAAAATGATTGCCTCAGTAGATTTGAAAGATTGTGCAGGATTTCTGATGTATAAACTACATTCAACTAGCAGATACCCAGTGTGTGCTACTAAGCTTGTTTATTTACAACTTTAATTATTGTAGTGGTTGAAAACCATTGCATTATTACCTTCCTAGGTTTGGGGCATAAATATATTTTTTATTGGCTATAGTTGGCAGACGAGCCAGCGGCCTGATGGTAAGTGTTAACCGCCACAATGTCAGGGACACAACCAAGCTGCTGCCTACCTTGGAGTGAAAACTCTCTATAAACCTCATTTGAACAGGGACATGTTGTAGCACTCAGGAAACACAGCAGCGGGTAATTATTTCCAGAGTCCACATGTATGTGGCAGAAAAGAACACTGGAAGGAGCAACAAACATCCATTCATCTTTACCTTGGCTTTCAAGTATTACCTTATGCAATTTGGGGGTAAGGTTTGTTCGAGCAACACATTACCTAACAATGTTTTTTTTTTTGTTTAAATATAGTTTTATATTTAAGTTTCATTAAAAGGGATTTAAACCCTAAGTTGGCAACACTTTTTGTTTATGTTTTATGGGAATCCCTTGATTGTATTGTACATCATGAGGATTAAAAATCTCCAAAAATTGCAGTATATTTTATACTTGTAGTAGGATGTAACAGCTGTTTGAATTATTTATAATAAAACCCTCATCTCTGCTTACCTCCTCAGCAGGTGCCTCCCACTGCACAATCCTAGTAGGCTTCATATCCTTGACATGCAAAGATGTAGTGCACACAGGGCAGGGGGGTGGTTGCTTTTCATGAGCTGCAGCATAGTGCAGAATACAGGCCCAGCAGTACACATGACCACATAGACCAACACGGCCAGCTGCCGGAGGCCCCAGGCATATTGGACACTCGGAACGACCAGTCCCTCGTACTACCTGAAAATTATAATTGCACAGTAAATTTTTGCATGCCTAGTATGATATGATAAAAAGTAATAAAACAACTTTCCCAAGCTTCTAAATGCCCCTTATAACTTTTTGATTTGGTTATCTACATATTGTATGTTGATAACCAAACAGCAGTTACCCTTATAGAAAAATGAGTGACATTTGAGTATTGGGTATATTGCATTTATTAGGATTATATTTTGTGCGAACCTTTTACTTGGTTGAAAATAAGATAGAACAAACAGTTAGACTAATTCAAAATGTATTAACTATTGACACTAATGTCATTCTGCCATTATCATTAATGTTAGGTTCAATTACAATATTATACGAAACTTTTGTGAGAATTGAAATTGCAATGTATTTTACATTTTTTTTTTTATCATATCTTGAAAGTTATATTACATTCCATTATGATCTTAGTGTAAGATTAGTAAGTACTAATTAACGTAATTGATTTTTGTGAAGTTGTTTAATCTTTGTAACTGTTTTAATCACATAAAAAAATTAAAAAATACGGAATCATTGAGAAATTCATACTAACAATTTCCTCTATTTGCTCCCATTTAATGGGCATGTCAGGATCCAACAAGTTTGCTTTGTAATCTCCATCTTCTTTGACCACAAATTGGCAACTGTAAGATGATAAATAACATTATAATAATAGTGATAAGTTCAAGTGCAAGGCCACTGATAAGGTAGTGTAAAACATCATTAAATAGTTTTGCATAACCAGTTTTGAGACATTTTATATGAAAGAATTGCTGTGATAAGATTGGATCTGTTATTATTGATTGGATGTATTTTGTCTTATTTATTTAATATCTTTTCCCATTTTTGCAACATTTTTCCTACACTTCTATTGGTCATAGAGTGATACATATAGACATAGCCTTTCTTAATAAATAGGCTATCCAATGCTAAAAGAAACAGCCATCATGTTAATCATTACTAGGCAAAGCAAAGCGTAAGGTAAGTTAGGTATGGATAATTGAATAGAAAATAAAACTATTCTGATATACTAAACAGCTAATGTTCAGAAAAAATGTCCCATGTCATTGTCTATGATTTAATTACATAGAATACATAATTATCAAAACAATAGCCTAAAGTAAATCAATTACTAAATGTTCTGTTTCAAACTACTTTGGAATAGGTATATAATTGTAATATTCATAATGATAGAGACCGATTTACTTGTCAATTATAAACATCTTAATTATTCATATAAGAATTAAGATTTATGTACTTTTAGAGCTTATCAGCTAATCAATTAGAAAACAGATTTGTATGTAACTTACTAAGCCCTTAGATAGAGATCATGCTCATGTCGATAAGGTGCTCGATGTTGTTGCACATTACGACGCAACTGTGCCTGTGGACCCCTGCGCTCCGGCACCCCACGAGTGGGGTACATAAAGTTCAGCAAATGGTTCAAGTTTTGCTTTTTACTTCCGGGCACAAAAACTGAGCCAATTTCTGGCTCATCATCGTCTTCTACCCTAAAAATGAAAAAACAAATTTAGAAACTAGTTTTATTTTTAATACTCCTCTAATGGGCTGTGAGCCAAGTTGATATCCTTTTAATTTTTATTACAAACAATACATATTTTAGTGATATTCATGAGTGTTTTTAGTATAGATACCTGGGGTTCTGCGTTCCACCCATAGGGAAACCGGAGGGACCGCGAGCACGTGGTCTCCTGTCAACTTGCCCCCTGCCTCTCTGTGCCGGTACATTCTTGCGATATGGTTCATTTTTAGGAGCACTACCAGTTCCTTCACGTTTCTTATTGTTTCGTGGCCAAGGTTTGGAAGTCAATTCTAAGACAAACCATAGATATCGTCAAATTTATAATGAATCTCTTTATAAACAAATCATCTCATTTTTACAAAAACTTCTAAATACATAGATGGCGCTAAAAAAATGTTTTTCAGGCTGAGAGCAGCTGAGATCATTTTGTGATCGATCGAACAATAGAAGCGTAAACATACATCATCTGTTTAGCGTTCAGCAGATAAAAAACAGGTTGTTTTCGTCATAATACGCAATGGTATGATTCAACACAAAAGTGACGTGACCTTTTTGGCTAAACTTACCAGTATTTTTTTTACAGTCGATGGCTGATGCCCTCGACTGTGGTTGAGATGATCGGTTTAAAGATTTCTTGTCCATTCTGGATTCCTCCAACATCCACAAAAACAGCTGAGCGGGAGACTCCGCAAGGAGATAACGATATTACGTGCAAGGCCGACATTTTAGAAAGCCATGTTTATAATACAAAATAAAGAAAAATGTATCTTTCTATACAAATTATTTTTACCAAGCGGTAAATACACAAACACGAAACTTTTAACACAAAAAAGGGAGTATAACTACTCCCTTTCGTCGATAACGACGAAAACGTTAGAGCCCGAAATTTTCTAGCTCGCCACAAATATGGCGACCGTCGAACCGGCAGCGAGCCGCTAATTCTGAAGCGCACTTCCGCTAAATAATAAAATTCAAATCATGAACAATATAAATATAGTTGCTAAATGAACCTGTAACGTTATATTTTTTAAATAATTTACTTTTTATTTTTAAAATTGTCATACAAATAATTTAAAACTGTAAAGTAATTGTCATGATTCAATCTTTTTGTTTTCGAATGTCATTTTTATCAAAAACCTTCTTTTTAATGAGCGATAATTGATTCGTAATGGTTTGTAACAATTAGTTTGTACTAAATTTGAAGTCAAAATGTGATTAATTATTTATGAACATAAATCATTGCAGTTGTAGGGAAATTAGGATGATAAGGCATTGAAATAAAAAGACACTTACTTCATCTCTTTGATTCACAATCGGAGAATGTCATTTTGGCGCCAACTCTAAATCGAGATTGAAAGGTCGGGAAAAATAAAATTGAAATAAACAATGAAGAGTGCTGATTTACCAAAGGAAAAAGCATTTGAACCCAATGAAGGTGCTCACCAGCCTTCGGTATGTATTATTAAATCATAATGATGTAATAATATCAGTAGGATAAGCCGTAAAGCGTTTCACATAAGGACACGAACAAATAACCTACCTTCATATTTATGTAATTAAATTATAAAATCCTACCCTGAAACTACAAATGTCCTGCTCAGTTATAAATACTTTAAAGTCAGAAGAGTCTAATCTTTTTACAATTACCTTCAACGTCCATTTTTATTACCAACAGGTCAATAAAAACATGCCGCCTTGCATTGGCCAAAATAATTCTAAAAAATTGACTTTCGCAAAGAATGTTGCTGCCGAAAAACCATCTTCGCAGACCAGCAGGTAACGTAAAAATCTATGTATTAAGTTTCAGTCATGTGTCACGGTAACATAGAACTCTTAACTTTTCTACTTATGTAGGCACCTAGTTTGTTTCAATGGATTAAAGAAATTACCTGTCATGCGTGTTCCTAGAGAAGGTTAATGCGCTTATTACACTACACTGAATCAGGGACCCTAAACCCTTAAAAAGAGAGATGCAATAAGAATATAGGCCCTAATTCTCTAACAAATTTTCAAGGCCATCTCGATTTAGGGCCCTGATTCAGGGTAGTGTAATAGCCGTTTTAATCAGGGACCCTAAACCCTTAAAAGAAAGGTGTAGGTATTTAAAGTTAGAGACCTAATTCTCTAACAAATTTTCAAGGCCACCTTGATTTAGGGCCCTGATTCAGGGTAGTTTAATAGCCGTTTAAGATTTGGATTGTGGACCTCCCCCACCATCTGAGGTAGACATTGTAATCAGGGGCGTAGCTTGCCTTAGGCACAGGCAACGTACCTATCAAAATTTGTTAAGGGGCCTGATATCCATATTACCAAATGTCCACAGGACTAATGTGAGTCGGTCGCACATATTTGCAATTGACTTCAGTGTGTCGTTGACCCTGCTGGGGGCCCCATATCCATACTTCCATTCCCAATATTATAAATCTGAAGAGTTTGTTTGTTTGGTTAAATATACATTTCAGGAACGAATTGAAATATTGTTTAAGTGTTGGATAGCCCATTTAACGAGGAAAGATGTAGACTATTTGGCTTAAGTGGTAATGCGCTTATTACACTACACTGAATCAGGGACCCTGAATCCATAAAAAGAGCGGTGTAATAAAAGTTAGGGTCCTAATTTTCTAACAAATTTTCAAGGTCACCTCCACCAGGGTGGTGTAATAGCCGTTTAAGTGGCAGGGTAAAAATCTGGCCCGTCTGCCAGTCTACTTTTGGATTTTGCTAGGGGTAGACTAGCACTTTTGATCTTATAATTTCGTGCAACTTTACTACGTGTAGAACAAGTAGTGGGAAAGTACCACAAACTACTATAGATAGTTTAAATTGCAGTTTTACTTACGTGAAACTCTTTTTATAACGTAGTTTAAATACAGGTATGTGGATTTCTTCCATTGTCATTCTATTCGATTAGAGTTTATGCCGCTTATCTAGGGGCTATGTTACGATAAACTTATAGGCCGATGGCGCGGCGACCTACTATTGTGTGGGAGCTATAAGAATAATTGAAAAATTGATAAATGTTTTCTTACCTCCTATTATAATAATAATATATTAGAACAACTCACACAACGTCATCTGATCCCAAACTAAGCAGAGCTTGTATTATGGTAACCAGACAACTGATAAACATACTTATATATTTCTGCCTCTGTGGCGCGGTGGGAGTGTATCCGACTGCTACGCAAGAGGTCGTGGGTTCGATCCCCACCCAGGATAAAACTTTGTGTGATGAGCACGATGGTTTATTCTGTGTCTGGGTGTTATTTATCTATAATATGTATGTATTTAGAAATATATAAGTATAGTAGTGTTTATCAGTTGTCTGGTTTCCATAGTACAAGCTCTGCTTAGTTTGGGATCAGATAACGTTGTGTGAGTTGTCCCAAGATATTATATTATATTATATTTCTAAATACATATATAATATAGATAAATTACACCCAGACAGAATAAACCATCGTGCTTATCTCACAAAGTTTTATTCCTGGGTGGGGATCGAACCCACGACGTCTGGCTTAGCAGTCAGGGTCACTAACCACTAGACCAACAGGCCAGTCAAGTATGTTGTGTTTAATAAAATCATTTGTAATGATTACCATATTTTTTAAAATTTAACACTTCAGCATTAATTTAAATATCGGTATCTTACATAGATATGCGAGGGGTGATCCAAAAGTAATGAAAATCAATACAAAACACAAGGTTTATGTTTAAAACAAAATATTTTTTTTTGTACATAGTCTCTTAAGCAAGTACATTTACTCCATCTCTTTTCTAAATCTAAAATTCCCTTAGAATATTTTTTTCTCTTTATATTCCCAAAAAGCTCAACGGCGGCCGTTGTCTTCAAATTGATTGCCTCGAAAGTGTTCCCTGAGCCAAAGAAAGAGGTAGAAGTCGCTGGGAGTCAGATTTGACAAATTGGACGGATGTTCTAGTTTAAATCCTAACTCTTGAATGCGACTCGCAACTGTAGCTTTTTGTGACGGTGCGTTATCTTTGTGAAACAGCACTCCAGCTCGCAGTTGCGTTTTTCGTCTCCTTATTTGGTCTGCGTAGTAAGTGGCTCACTTTTCCAAGTATTCCACCATACTTATTCCTTCAGCATCCCAAAAAACGGACGCCATATCCTTGCCCGCAGAACTTGACACTTTGAATATCTTTGTGTGAGTGAGAAAGATCGTTCCTAAGTCATGAAAATAATGGATCCAGGTCTCATCCATGGTCACAAAACGCGACAAAAAGTTTTCTTTATCAGCTTGAAACTTTTCGAGATTTGGCCTCGAAATGTCGCCTCGTTTTTTCTTCCGCTCGTCGGTTATCATTCTTGGTACCCAACGCGCAGATGCCTTTGTAAAATGCAATTCGTTGGCAATATTTTTATGCTACCATAGGAGATCCCTGTGACCTCAGCTAAATATCTGATGGTTACTCTTCGATCTGTCAACACAATATCTTCCACTTTTTTTTACGTTGTCTTTCGGTTAGAGACATGGATTGGCGTCTTTCGCAATGTTAATCTTCAGTGGATGTTCGTAGAGTATATTTGTTTTGTGGGATATTCTGTTTCTAAGAGCTGAGTCCTTTAATGTTTCTACCAAGTCACTTTATGTGTCTTTGATAGACATTTTTTTCAAATAGAGTTACTTGATAATAGCTCTTAGTCCGTATATTTATATTTTAATGTTTTCTCTTCGACGGTTCGTATTCAAATGACTATCTTTCCCTGTGTTCTATATATGTGATTTTAATGGTGAAGTAGTAGTAAGTAGATATATAAGCGAGCAAATAAAGGAAGTTTTTGTATGTTTACGAGGACTGGAGATAACCCATTATACTTTTGGATCACCCCTCGTATAGTATATACGGGCTATCCAACACAAATACATAAATAACTTTAGTGATTCTATTTCTACACAGACAAACTACTCCATAAATATATACTTGTATGTAAATTACGTTACATATTGTTTCACGTAAGTAAAACTGCAATTTAAACAATCTATAGGTTCGAGTAGTAGAGTTCCTGCCACTTTCCCACTACTTGTTCTACACGTAGTAAATTGGCACGGAATGATAAAATCAAAAGTGCCAATCTACCCCTAGCCTAATCCAAAAGTGGAAGACTGGCACACGGGCCAGATTTTTGCCGTGCCACTTACCACCTCAGCCGACTATTTAACATAGATCTGCGTGATGTTAAATAGTCGACTGAGGTAGTACAACCAATAGGAGCAGAGCATTAATGAAAAAACCACGCAAGTGCATGTCGGGCCACGCACAAATAGGGTTCCGTAGTTTACCCCCTGGGTTTTCTTTTGTTTTTGTTTCATACTTACAACATTATACCTACCTACTTCATTACTATCTGAGCTAAGCTGCGGACGGGCGGACGGTCGGAAGAATGGACATGGCGAAACTATAAGGGTTTCGTTTTGCCATTTTGACTGTTCGTGATGCAATAACGAAAAAAATTCGCAGACGTAGTTGCGCGGGTCAGCTAGTAATTCATACGGCTGATATCGCGATAGTTACGCCCCTGAAAATTATAGGTTAGGTAGCACGTTAAGCCGTTGGTCATGCGCCTAATCTCCCTTCGGTCGTGTCGGATTTCCGTCCCATCGGACTTTGAGAGTGAGGGAATAGTGAGTGCACTTGTGCCTGCGCATACGCTTGTGCACCATAATATCTCCGTAGTTGGCCGGTCTCTAATACTTGAGCTCTATACACCTGAGCATTAGAATAATAATAATATCTTGGGACAACTCACACAACTCCATCTGATACCAAACCAAGCTGAGCCTGTACTATAGTAACCAGACAACTGATATACTTAGATATTTCTAAATACATACATATATGTATGGATAAAATTACACCCAGACACAGTAAAACCATCGTGCTCAGCACACAAAGTTTTATCCTGATCGAACCCACGACCTCTGGCTTAGCAGTCAGGGTCACTAACCAACCACTACACCAAAAGGCCAGTTGCACGCAATGATGCCATTTACCTAATGTAACATTCTTCAAAACTGGCAAAAGCTCAGTTTCTTAAAGTATTTCCATTCAATGTAACGTTCTTGCGAATGCTCGAGGCTGTGTTCGACGTAATCACCGGTAAATGCTGTTATGCAAGTGAATATTTACCTGCAACATGCCTTTGCTGGATCAAACGTTACACCAAAAACTTGGTTTTTAAAATCAGGTTGTAACAAAACATCGAGCGTCATGCTCGAAGTGTAGAGCCGACCACTGGTGGGCCGTGGATCACTGACTAGACATAAGCTGTCCGCCACAACATGCCTTTTGCATCCAGTCCAGCGATCTGCTTTAAGCCGTCGATCCATCTGGCTGGGGGTCGTTCTATCTTACGTTTACTGAGTCGCGGTCTACACTCTAGGACTCCTTTGATCCAGTCTTTCAGAAGATATGTTATATTATTTATTACTAGCTGTGCCTCGCGGTGTTACCCGCGTTTTATTAGCCTATGTGTTAATCCAGGGTGTCAGCAAACTCCATACCAAATTTTATTAAAATCGCTCTAGCCGTTTAGATGTGAAGAAGTAACAAACCACACTCACATACTCACAAACTTTCGCCTTTATAATATTAGTGTGATTATTATAATTTGCTGTAGCTCTTACAAAGATGTTCTGAGCCAGCCAGCAAAGGAGCTCCTATCACAGTGAGAGTCTACTTTGGCCCCCAAAGTGCCACACAGCGGGTTTGTGGGCGCAATGCGATGACGGTTGATGGCGATGCGATGGCTGGCGGTTCCTGTCTGAGGTTGTCAACCGACATGATCTGCCTAATAAGTAGTATTGACGATGATCATCATCAGCCCGTATCGGTCCACTTATTTCTGCCAACACCCGCTATTCCACCGTCCGCATCCAGTCCATCTCAGCAACCTTCTTTATATCGTCGATTCATCTGACTTATCAAGTCTCCACTCTAGGACTATTTTGATCCAGCGGCCATCGGTCCTTCGGCAGATATGACCAACTCATTGTCATTTCACAGTGCTTATCCTACGAGCTATGTTGGTGAAAGTTCTTTGTCAAATCATTTTCATTTGCTGTAGCAATTACAAAGATGTGCTGAGCCAGCCAGCCAAGGAGCTCTCTCATAGTGACAGACTACTTTGGCTCCAAAACCGCCGCACAGCAGGTCTTTGGGCGCAGTGCGATGACTGCGACCGCTGGCGGTACCTCTCTGACGTCGTCGACCGACATGATCTGCCCAATAAGTGGTATTGTCATATGAATTCAGGTAAGTAACCATCTGTTTTAATTTTCTGACATTTTTGAAAATTATGATCCTGCTTCATTATTTACTACACTGGCTGTTCCCCGGGGCCTTGCCCGCCCTGATTTGTATTCCCTATGTGCTAATCTGATGTCTTATAATACATTAGTGTAAAGTTTTATCAAAATCCGTTTTGTGTGAAAGAGCTACAATCTTCATCCATTCTCACAAGTCACAAACTGGATTCATAATATTAGTACATTACAAAAGGAACATTTTGCCAAATTTCCGCTTTTTGGGCTCAAGAGTTTCAGTCAGCTCAAAGTCAGGATTTTTGAAGAAATTTTGTTACACGTGAAATCACATAATCTTGCAAACTCAACTTTAATTTTAACGAGAAAAATCTGAGAGAGACGCAGAATATTATGTTTTAGATTCGCTTTTTATGTAGTCTCTTGGTGCTTTTTTAGACCCCAATTTCGCAAGTTGTTCTGTACCAGAAGCTCCTCTATGTCTCCGTGACGAAGAAGACCTAATCCACAGCGAGTACTCGGCAGGGTCGATAGTATGGGCTCGACTGACTGGCTGGCCGTGGTGGCCCGCTATGGTGGACGACTGTCCTGACGTGGAACAGTTTTACTGGCTTGATGGGTTCTCCGATATACCGGTAATTATTACACCATTTTTAGAAGAATAAAAAAGAAGGTAAATAATATATTCTATTCACATTTTTTACAAAGTTGTGTAAACAAAAATCTATTACATTTTTATTGACTTACTTGCTCGCAGCTCAAGTGTTGTTGTAAACTTTTTCATTTAGTACTTAAGGGTCCTCTAGGCCTCCGGCCTAGGGTAATTCCCATTTGTTCCATGGAACATGACGCCATAGGACTTTTTTATTACGAGTCTACGTATACTCGGGTGAAGAGTTACCTAGTATGTAACTCTATGTAATAAAAAAAACACGTGTAGTTTATACATGTTTCATTGAACAAATGGGAATAACCCTAGGCCGGAGGCCTAGAGGACCCTCAAGTACTAAATAAAAAAGATTATAGTCTGGAATAGTGCTATTCTAGAATATAATGTATGTCTATAGGCTACTTTTATCCCAGAAAAATATTCCCGTGGATAAATATGCTTTTCAAAATTTTCACGCGAGCAACAGCTTATTGGAACGAAGTTCCTTATCGCGCGTTTTGAAAGGGGACTAGACGGAAAAAAAACATACGAAAAGTTGTAACGACACTTTTTGCTATAGTAAGCTATTGTATGGCATGTTTCTCTCTCTCTCTCTCTCTCTCTCTCTCCTCTCTCTCTCTCTCTCTCTCTCTCTTATACTCTTATAATAATTATTACTTTAAGATTAAGTTTATATTACATTATATTTGTTAATAATACAAAAAATATTATTATAACTTAAAAAAAAAATATTACGATTCCTTCACTAATTAATCGAAAGGAACTTCGTTCCATCCGGGTGTCCCTTGACACCTCTCAAGGTTTTTTTTAAATAATTGCAGTTTTTTTTGACAGGCGTTTGTTGTAGCCTTTAATTCCCTCTACTGGGTTTTAGATATCACCATACCAAATTTCATCAAAATCGGTGGTTTAGCCGTGGAAATCTATCTCGGGCGTAATGGTGCCCATCCCAGGGATTAGGACGCGGGGCGGGTTAATTCAGGACCCTAAACCCTTAAAAAGAGAGTCTAGTGTAGGAATTCTTTAAAAAAATTTCAAGGCCAAGTTTCATTTAGGGCTCTGATTCAGGGTAGTGTAATAGCCGTTTAAGTTCTCATTAAATTGTAGGGTGGAACACATAAATACTTCACTGTCGTCGGTCTTTTTTCATTTGTTTGATTATTTTTTGCTACATTGATTCGAAACTAAAAAAGAACTAAAACTAAAATCACTTCGATTTTAAACCAAAAGATAGTCAAACCAGGCGGCGGTACATCATATTAAAGTAAAAGGTATTTTTTTTCGCTAAGGAAGATTATGGGCAATTCTAATATTATTATTATACATTATTATTATTTCCTCATGTTAACAACCCAAAGCAAACAGCAAATAGCGTTAAAGCATTTTTAAGAGATCAATTAGCGTAATAGCGTCAGTGTAAGACTGACCTGCAATTGGGTATTTGAATGTCAAGTCAAATCAGTATCTTTTTTATAAAATGTCGAAACGATTCGCTCTGTAGAGATTTGTATGCAATTTAACATTGTGACGTCATTATGTTCTGGTTTCAAATCATTTACTTTTAATATTTATGGTGATGATTATAAATACTAAACATATTAAATTATGCACGAATATATATATTTAAGATCATTTAAAGCCATATTATTACTTGGTAAGCGTAAAATAATTTATTGTTAATGATTGATTTGACATTCAAATACCTAATTGCCCGGACTTAAATCCAATAGGGAATTTGTGGCTTATTGTACTGAAAAGATTATCGAGTATATATACCCGAAGTTTTTAACGTATTTGTAGAAGTTTGGCGAATATTCCTGTGGAAATTAGTAAAAAATGTATAGAATCAGTGCTACGTTCGTTGTAGAGCTGTAATTGACAACAGAAGCTTTCCAACCAAATATTAAATGTTATTTTATTTTTTAAGTTGTACAATTTCAGTATACTAATTTATTGTTTCGTTAATTTTGTTACCATATAAAATAATACTTTTTGTATTTCTAATTAGTTGTCCACTGTAATAGCTAGTCTTGTACATTTTTTTTTTAATATATCTATTTTAATTAGGCTTTTGTATTATATCTTCAAAATTAACGTAATATGCTTCAATTATATTGGTACTTTATAGATAAAAGGGCATTAGTTCTCTACGATATGTTATATCATGATTCTAAAGTTATTTTGTACTAAAAATAAATCCATTCCAGGTGTTTCTACTTGTGTGTCTACTACTGTATAAACTACTACCTACCCTGTTTTTTTCCACATCTCCAAAAACAACCATTTAGCTGACAGGGGGGACACTTTAACAAAAAGGACTATGCAAAAAATCGTCCCATATCATCAACAGATGCCAAACATATCTCATTAAATACATCTCGACATTATGATTATTTTTTACTATGGCGACATCACTGTAGGATATGGGGTTATCGTGCAATAAAAAAAAATATGTTATACTTATACAGTTTTATTAAGTATTAAGAATCGAATTAAAAATGTACTATTTAACTAAAAAAAACTCGAGAGAGAACAGCCGTAAGACGTACTTTACCCTCCCTCCTTGCTCCGTTACCCCGACCGCACCCTTTCGACGCCTGCGCCCGCGCACCTCCCTCAGTCGTGGCTAGTACGTTCTGCTGTGTTCGCGTTGTTTATTTGTGCGTTATCGGCTTGTTTGCGACTATTACTAACCTCTGCTTGTTTATTGGACCTTTTGATTGCTACTCGATGACCCCGGCACGTTTAATGGACTGTGATTTATAAATATGGAGACTGGACGCCAATGTGTAATGTGTCCTAGATCTGTTTTAAGACAGAGACGACATATATTACAAGAAACATTGCTTCATAGTAGTCCTGAGTTAGCGGCCTACATTTTGCAAAATGGATTGACACAAGTAAGTCACAGTCATTGTATTTATTTACTGATTTATTATACATATATCGATAACTTTTAGATATTATGTAGAATACGTATAATGAATAAGAATAAGTGTCATGTAGTTAGAATATATAAGCAGATAGAACATTGCTACGATACTATATGATACATTTTAGAATTGCTTGAATAGAAATATAGCACTTAAAGTATAGCTTACGTTAGGAACGACTCAATCGTCCGGCCATAATTCCTATGAGGAATGAGATATTTTTACCTGCATAATTATTTAATCTCACCTTAATATTTTTATAGTCTAGTCCAAAAGTGAGTGTAGATTGTGTTCCGAGTTCTAGACAACTGACAAGCACACATATAACACCGATATAATCAATATAACACAGAAAAAATACTTCTGCTTATTACAAAAACACACATATGCTGATATCTTCATTTTTTCCCTTTTCAGGTAGTATTCAATAACGTAATGGCAGTATGCCATAGATGCTGGCAGAGAGCCAATAATAATGACGGTGGACAACTACGTCTTGAGAACGCTCCCATTGTAGAAGGTAATTACATCTGTGCTATTAATCCTTATCAAAATAAATTATTTCATCACTAAGTACAGTCTAGCTTCGCCGGGACAGCTAGTAATAAATAAATAAATAATTTTAGATGCTGACAATCAAGAACCCCGCAATGTTGCTGAAGCCCCCAATGTTGCTGAAGCCCCCAATGTTGCTGAAGCCCCCAATGTTGCTGAAGCCCCCAATGTTGCTGAAGCCCCCAATGATCCTCAGGACAATCCAGAGGATGATGCTCGTTTCTATGTTCGCGATTACGTACGTGCACCGAACACTTCACGGCTCTGTATGTATAGGCAATGTAGACATGAAAATCTACGACGAGTTCCTGTGTCTATCAAGCTACATTTGGTATGTCATTATCGATTATATATTCCACCGAGTTCGCGAATATGTGAAGAACATTTAAATAACTATGATTTTGAAGAGTTACTGGATAATGTAAATGTTACACATTATTTTAATGCTTCATTTTTTAGTAACATGACAAACATGTTAATTGAAGCAATCAACAATAGGTCAAGATTCGATTTTGAAACATTATCTTCACTGAATAATAGTGAACTTATGTTTTGGACTGGATTCACTTTAGAGCAGTTCAACGTCATTTTGGAAGAAACGCCATCGCTCGCAGAAAAATGCAGACATCCCCGATCAGTTCTCGGAGCTTATTTAACGAAAATACGAACTGGAGAACCTAACGAGCGACTAGCTACGCTTTTCGGCGTAACACGTCAAGTGTTTGAATATCGCCTAAAAATAGCGCGACAATGCTTGACAGGTCAATATGTACCAAGACATCTTGGTATAGGTCATATTTCTAGAGATGAGCTTCTAGAGAGAAATCTATTTTTGCCCAAACATATTTTTGGAAATGAAAACAACACCAAGTTAATTATTATCGCAGATGGCACATATGTATATATTGAAAAAAGCACTAATTATTTATTTCAAAGAAAAACTTATAGCCTCCACAAGTTTCGCAATTTATTGAAACCATTTATTTTAGTAAGCAGCGATGGATATATCATAGATGTCATAGGCCCTTTTCCTGCAACAACATCAGATGCAACTATTATGCAGAACATAATGAATGACGAGGAGCACTTACTACATTGGTTACTACACAGAGAGGACGTCTTTATTTTGGACAGGGGCTTCAGGGACAGTATTAATGATATTGAGTCCCTTGGCTATGAACCCCACATGCCACCTACCAAGGACAGGAACGCGACCCAGCTATCAACAGAAAAGGCAAATGATTCTCGGTTGGTGACTGTGTGTAGATGGATTGTGGAGGCGGTTAACGGCAAATTCAAAAACCGTTTTAAGTTATTAAAACAAACTTATTTTAACCGAGCTTTGCCAAACATGTTTGTCGATTTCCGCATAGCAGCATCATTAATAAATGCTAATTACCGTGTTGCTACAGACCACAGGCTTGCGCCGGAATTCTTTGAAATAATTCAAACTAAGGTTCATCAACCTAACCTTTTGAAAAATTATGTCGAAGGCAAAAATCTTAACAGACAAAGAGTTAACTTTGTGACGATGGAGGCCACCATGCCACATCTTGAGGACTTTCCAGAACTGACTGATGATGATATCATTTTATTCGCCTTGGGGACCTACCATATAAAACTTGCAAAATCCTACTGTGCGGAACATATTCGGAATGGAATTTATTATATTGAATTATTTCGAGAAAACCAGCTAACTGATTTGCCAAGGTATAATATTCGAGAAGATAATGTCTGGTTAATTAGAGGACGAATACAATCTCGACACGTTAGATCGCGCGTTTATTATTGTTACATATTAATAAACCGAAGTGAAACTGGCAGACGTGCTATTGAACAGTGGTATTGCACATGCCTAACAGGGGCGCGTACGGTTGGAAGTTGTGCCCATATAATATCAATTATATGGTATATGGGCAAAGGTCGACATATCGACTTTAATCTACCAGCGGCAATGTTATCGACTATTATAATAGATGAATAATATAACGTTATTTTTGTCTGGATAATAGTTCTGTTGTTATTAAGTGTCTACTTGCACAATTGTTTTTGTGTTATTAATACTTAAAATGTCTAGTTGAACAATTGCTTTTTGTAATTATCGTCTAAAATGTAATTTTTTATTTTAAAATAAAAATACTTTATTTTTGTCAAAAGTCTTTTTAAAAAAAAACCCCGTCGAATTCCGAACTAAAAATTGGTACTGACTTTTCATGGGACGTAATAATGATATTGAAACTTGTCCCATGTCTGTTGATGGGATGGGACACTGCCCATACATTTTTTTGCATGGTCCTTTGCATTTTAAGCCCTAATATTTTTTATTTAATATTAAGCCTTACAGTAAATCAAAAAGTGATATTCACAACACTTAAATATTTTTTAAAGACCTACCCAATGACATCCCACACGGTGGGGTAGGTGGGAAAACATCCCCACTTTGCGTGAAGTTAAGTGTATGATTTTATTCTATCACTATAACGGCGTACCTAACTAATAAGTGTATTCATGCTAAATTACAGCTCTCTAGTACTAAGAGTGTCTGTGCTAACCTGAGAATAGACAGACGGACGAACGGACAAGGCGAAACTATAAGGGTTCCGTTTTGATATTTTGGCTACGGAACCCTAAAACGGTGTTAGGGTTCCCGCCAAAATTTTCGGTTGAATCTTTTCCGCTTAATAGGGTACAAAAATGTAAAGTGCCTCTTGCACTATTATATATTTCGGAACGATATTGGTTTCATTGTGTAAGAGTTAATTGTGGATTTTCAATCGAGGTGATGATAATTTAGGATTTTATTTTTTTATTTTTCAGACACATTATAACGTCGTGTTCTTTGATAATATGGAAGCTACTCGAGCGTGGATTGCCCCTGACAACTTAAAGCCATACGTTGCTAATAAAAGTGCATTAAAGTCAAAAATAAAAAAGTACACTCCTCGTCTTAGAGCGGCTATGTCTCAAGCTGATATGGCCGAAACGATGTCTCTTGAAAATCGTTTAAAAAAATATAGCTTCATAAGTAGACATAAGGGAAACATTAATAGTCCTAAGAAAGTGAATAAAAATGATCTGCGTAAATATCAAAGGTTGTTCAAAAATAAGTTTAGGGTCGAATTTCCAATAGAAAGTTCTGAATCTGATGAAGAAAGTCATGCACATAACGAAAGCGCTGTAAGAAATGGTAATGTTATTATGTTGGGAACACCAAAACGAGCTAGGATTGGGAAAAGTTTATCTTCTAGGCGAATTTTAGCAAATGTTGGAAATGAAAAAGCCACTGAAGAAAAGCAAACTGAGAAAATGAAGGAAGTAGCTAATTCCAAGGAAGATGATCTTAACACGGACAAGGACAAAGCCACTAATTCTATGGTAGCTCAAGTGGGCAGTACTGAAGCAACTTCTATTGATAATGGTAATGAAGAAAATTTGCCGCTGCTTTTGACCTCCGACACATTTCCACAAAGTCCAGTAAATTTAGTTCTTTTTTGCAATAAACGCAGACAAGATCTATTTTTTAAGACTACTCCCGTAGTAGGGTACAAGCCCGGTGTTGCGGAGGACTTTACAAACATACAAGTCATGGTCAAAACGTATACCCTGACTCGGAACAACGATTTGTGGATCACATAAAGTGAATCGAACCCACGACCTCTTGCGTAGCTAGCAGTCGGACACATTCCCATCGCGTCAACAACGCAGTTTAAAAGATAACTTCAAACTTTTAATCTCTATTTTTAATTTTCAGATACCTCGACAACTTACTTACCGGACAAAAGAACTGAAAATCAAAGCTTCAGTATCAGAATAGAAACTCCTAATAGTGACGACTTTGACTTTTAGTTTTTAGATTTTTTTTTTCTTATTTTCAGCGTGTAGAATGTATCCTTAGCTTAGAAAATATATGTATGAGTAAAAATAAGCCTTCAATTAATTTTTTTTTTATTATCACACAAAATAATATAATTAGGTACAGTCGACCAAGAAAGTAGTATATGTATGAGTAAAAATAAGCCTTGAATTATTTTATTTTATTTTTTATTATCACACAAAATAATATAATTAGGTACAGTCGACCAAGAAAGTAGTAAAACTTATTGTATAACCAAAATTACATTAAGGTTGAGTCTAGCAACAGTCAGAATACTATTGCAAAGGAATATCAACCATGTTGTTTTATTACGTACAAATGAACTTCGATCTTAGGGTGATGACATTTTTGTCCGACTGTAGGTACATATAATAGTTTTTCTTTCATTTCAATAGTGTTTAGGTACTTATTATGAATTAGACAATGTCCCGTTCTTAGATAGGCATTGCATATTATTTAAAGAAAGGGTAATACGAGAAGATGCTTCTATATACCATATTACAATCTAATTTGGAAATAGTTTTTGCACTTGGTTCAGTAACAACGTTAGGATCATCGACGGCATATTCGCAAATAAATAAGGCCTTTCTGTTGCATTCAATGTCGTTCAAGCGTCCGTTGTGGAACATTGCACCGCATTGTTCGTCATCCCCTCCAGTAGGTTGTTCGTTCCCCCAGCATGCATAACCACTGTTAGACATATGTTGGCCTGAAAACATTTTAAAAATAATATTACACCGGCTCAGACAATATAATAGCTGGTATTAGTACATCTTCGACCGTATAGATTGGGCAGTTGGGTACCTATTCTATTATTTTTATTGCGTACTAAGCTTTAGTCCACTGTATGTCGATTATCGCGATAATAGTTATTTGTTATACCTACAAGTAACTTTCACCCCACCTAAGCGAGAAAATGACTAAATAAAAAAAAATGTGTGGCACTCGGGGACTGCCGCGGTAAAGCTATTGCATAGTATTTTTATCAACTTAAGCAATTAAAAAATATATATATATATTTAAGTGTTTTTTTTTAATTATAAAGAAACAATGTTTGAATTTATTTTTTTCTTTAAAAAAAAAATTTTTGTTTTTTTAAATTTAAAAGAAGCAATTAAAAAAATTTTTTTTTTTTAGTTTTTAAAAAAGTTTTTTTTTTTAATTAAAAAAAAAAAAAACATTAAAAGTTCTGCTATTCATTGATAGATGGCGAAAGTAAAAAGTATCACCGCTGTGCCCGTCGGAGTGGGGAGCGTGAGGTTTTTTCGTTACGGAATTTCTGGATTCGGTCCCCGCGCTCAAGGCCCGCGATAGAAGCTATGAAATAGCTTAAAAACATTTACAATCACAAGTTAGCTCATTATTAACAGTTTCAGTCAATTCTCTTGGCGTCAAATATACTGCCTCGTCGCTAGAATCACTATTTTTTTTATTTAGTTGTTTCAAGTTTATTTTTAACCTAAGGTTTTAACCATATGACGTAAAATGAAAATGGCGCGCGCAACGCAAATTAAAAAAAAAGTAAAGAAGGTTCCGAGTCTGATTTATTTAACAAATAAAAAAAAAATGTATGATAAATTCGGCACCATGGAGGTAGAAGTAAATAGTTTTAATAATGTTATGAATTCACAAATTTAGTGCACACGATGTTCTAAATTCAATTTACTTTTTCAAAGCGGATAAAAACGGCTTTTGCACTCAGATATCGTAGAGCAAATATACTCATTCCAAGATCGGGGGGGGGGGGATGAAAAAACTATTCTAAATTTCGTCTAAATCTGTTCCATGGTTTTATCATGAATGCTATTGGTCTTCCATACATTAATCTATATTAATATTATAAAGCTGAAGAGTTTAGTTGTTTGGTTGGTTGGACGCGATATTCTCAGGAACTAAGTACAGTCAATCAGGGTAAGTTTGACCGGTTTCTTTGTGTTCACGGATAGTACCTATGGTATAACAAAGTTACCCCCGCTGTCTGAGTAATTTTGACAGTAATAATATGGTTTTCACTAAAATCGCTTAATATTATTTTGTATTTTAAAAAATCGGGGTATCTTTGGCAATAATTTATACTTTTATGGGTTTGGTTCCGAGGTTCTTGGTAGGCATAATGAAATATAAAACCACCGTAAATAGACAAATAGTTATTACTATTTGTCTATTTACGGTGGTTTTGGTCCAATTTTTTAAGCGTTTGCAACAATTTAAACACTTAAATAAGCGTTAGTATTAAATTCCTATGCGAGTAATACCTAATTCTAGTTAGTTGTGTTTGAAGGGAAAATTGGAATCATTATTGCACTCAGTTAGGTACATATTGAACGTAGGTACAGTTAAGTTATTTTTTTTTTCATTAGGTAAAAACGACACAAGCCGTCTCGTGGTGTACAAAGTACAAACACAGATACGGAAGACCATCTTGTGGAGCAAACAAAGTGGTGTCCTCTGTAGGACCGCCTACGACCTCAGCCAAGTTAAATAATTATGATAGGCACATCTAAAGTGTCAATCAAAGATAATATAAAACGTCGTAAAAGTGTCAATCTTAACCTGGATGTCAAAGTTATCATAATTGACTTAACTGGTTCAAATTAAATAAACTTTTAGTGTTGGATAGTCCATTTATCGAGGAAGGCTATATAGCACAAAGACATACAGAAAGTATAATGCATTTAAACTGTATGTGTCGAAGCATAAAGTTGACTTATTTCTAAAAAATGAGTTATGGCCCGATGGGATTATGTTTAGACGTTTTGTACATTTTCAGTACAGAACGAAATCACATGAGTCTAAAGTTATAGATAATTAATCTTGTAATTTATGAATAACAATTTTAGTTTACTAGTTTTAATTGTAGATCGGCTAAACGATCAATTGATAACATCAAAGATATATGTACGTGGTCCGATTTAGTCGCCTTACAGGAGACATGGCTACTTCCCCATGACGTACCAATGCTGGGTACAATAAGCCCAGACTTTGAGGGAACGGGTAAGTCGGCTGTTGACACCTCCGAGGGCTTACTGAGAGGTAGACCTTATGTAGGGGTAGCCATACTCTGGAGGAAGGGCTTATTTGAGATGGTCTCAGTTGTTAATTGTAGAAGCCCTAGACTGGTTGCAATTACTGCCACTTATAGGGGTCGTACTATTATTGTATTTTCTGTGTATATGCCTATAAATTGTCCTGACAACTTGCCAATTTTTACTGACATATTGAGTGAGATTAGTGCTACTATAGCAACTCATGATATAGAAAATATTTTTATATTAGGGGACTTTAATGCACACCCGCATGAGTTGTTCTTTAAAGAACTTATAAATTTCTGCCATGATCAGTCCTGGGTTTGTGCTGGTGTAGAGAAAAGAGGAGTGGACAGCGACACGTACACCTTTATAAGTGACGTGTACGGAAGCAGGAGATGGTTGGATAACTGTTTGGTATCGCTATCAGCTTGGGCTACTATTACAAACATAGATATATCCGAAGATGTATATATTTCTGATCATCTGCCTATTTATTTAGAATTAGATTTAGAAATTATAAGACCTAAATTGATGACTCCGTGCGCTAGCTTCAATTCTGTTATATGGGGAGATAGAACTGAATCCGAAGTCCAAAAACATCATGACCTGTGTAATACTAAGTTGAGGGACATTGATTTTGACCATTGTTTTAAAGACTGTAGCAGTAGATCTTGCGTATTGGCCGAACACAAAATCGTGCTGGACAATTTATATGAACATATTGTGAATATACTATGTGTGGCGGCCAGGCAATCAAAAAAGTCACACGCGATAAGACAGAGACGGGGTAGGCGTGTATGTGGTTGGAATCGATATGTAAGGGATGCTCATCGTGAGGCCAGGTGTAGCTTTCAGGCTTGGATTCATGACAACCGTCCCTCTTCAGGTCCTGTCTATGATGATATGTGCGCGAAACGAAAAGTCTTTAAAAATCAACTAAAATTTTGTCAAAATAATGCGGAACAAATTATTATGAACAAATTAGCCGAACAGCGGTCTGCTAAAAACTTTAGCCAATTTTGGAAATCCACTGGCAAACTGGATCCTAAACCTGGTCTCTTTGCGAGTGTGGTGTACTCTCTGTAAGTGAACATAGTGGCATCGCGAAAATGTTTAAAGATCACTTTAAAGTCGAATCCCCACTCGGTCCATCAGCTATGGTGATTGGTTCTGAGCCTAGCATGTATGGAGTAAAGCCTCTGATACATTTTTCTACGAAAGAAGTACGTACCATCATTAAAAGCATGAGTCGAGGTAAATCTCCAGGACATGATGGGCTCAGCATCGAACACCTTAAGCACGCGGGTGTACACTTACCGAGGGTTCTATCGATGTTCTACACATTGTGTATTAGACACGCGCACTTACCTGCTAACTTAATGAAGACCGTAGTGGTTACCATTGTTAAGAATAGGACGGGGGACATATCAGACATAGGAAACTATCGTCCCATTTCACTGGCGACAATACTGGCCAAGGTGTTGGACGGTTTTCATGCGATCTTGCGTAAGAAAACTGTCTCTATGCTAAGGAGGGTGAGAGACAGTCACAACAGTATTCTAAAAACAGTAGCGCAAAGCTTAAGCTCTTCTTTTATTAAACATTGTGTGCAAAGGGTGATTGGTACTAACAGTAGATAATAAGCAAACATACTAACACTATATGGATTGTAACATGTCCGAAATAAAGATTATTATTATTATTATTATAGGCTCTACTAGCTGACCCGCGCAACGTCGTCTGCGTAAATTTTCCCTTTTTTCTTTTTTCTTCCTTTTTTTTTTTACAACATTTTTCATTGCTGCTCCGCTCCTATTGGTCGTAGCGTGATGTTATAACCTATATAAATGGGCTATCCAACAATAAAATATTTTTTCAGTGCAGCCCAGTAGTTCCTGAGATTATCGCATTCAAACAAACAAACAAACTCTTAGGGGTATGAAAAATAGATGTTGGCCGATTCTCGTAGATACCGGATAAGCACAAAAAATTTCATCAAAATCGGTCAAGCCGTTTCGGAGGAGTATGGCAACGAAAACTGTGACACGAGAATTTTATATATTAGATAACATCACGCTACGACCATGGAACGGAGCTACAACGAAAATATTGCTTAAATGAGAAAAATTGATGCAAAAGAAGTTGCGCGATTAAATAAATAAAAGCCTATATATACTACGGGTCTTAATCGCGTGAATAATTTAAGGTAAAATACCTTGTTTATTGCCCGACGTTTCGACCATACTGCAACCGCCATGAGCACGGGTATATATAATTTTATAATGTGTAGAAATCGCGAAAGTTTATTAACATTTAATTACTTAAAAGCCGTTCAATAGTTTTTTGTACTACCAAGCACAGGCAGATCCAGGTGGGGGGCACGGGGGCACGTGCCCCCTCCCCAGATGGTTGTTTTGTGTAAGTACGTACCGAATTTCCTGTATTGCATTTCTTTGCCCACCCTGAACGAATTTTTTGGGGCACTCAGTAATAAGCATGTTTTTTTTCTATTTTGTTAAAAAGAACGACTCCCGCATTAGGGTACAAATCGCGGGGGACTTTACAAACATACAAGTCACGGACAAAGAGTACACCCAGACTGGGAACAACAATTTGTGGGTCGCACAAAGTGGTGTCCCGTGTGGGAATCGAACCCACGACCTATTGCGTAGCAGTCGGACACACTCCCTCCGCGCCACAGAGGCAGTCAAATGTTACACCCGGCACTGCCATTTGCTTCTCGTGGACCCCACTTAGAATGAAATCCTGAATCCACCCCTGTCCCCAACTACTTAAACGTCTAATTTACTTAATTTAAGTTTGATTAGGTAAGTACCTACCGTGAACAGTATACCAATCTTCATAATTTTGTTTATGAAAACCTAAAAGCATGACTCCACGCGTGAAATTTCCAGGAACGTTATTTACTTTGTTCGTTATCCTGACGAGATGGGCTGCTTCTTCCAGAGAATTGATCACTGCTAGATCTGAGCCCTCTGCTTGGCAAGCGGCTCGAGCTTCGGCCCAGTTCTTAGGAATGCGATGTACTTTGTAACATCTTTCTAATGGGCCGAAGTATTTATAACCTGGAAATTCAAATAGGCATCTACTTATTTATTAGGTACTAGCGGATGCCTCGTGGTTTAGTTCCCGTTCCCGTGGAAATACAGGGATAAAAAGTAGCCTATGTCACCCGGGGATAGTGTAGCTTCCCAATCGTGAAAGAATTTTTAAAATCAGTCCAGTAGTTTTTAAGTGTATTCGTTACATATAAAAATACTAATCTTTCCTCTTTATAATATTAGTATAGACAACCTTTCAACAACGATTCCGCCCGCGTGGATGTTGGTTATCGCGATTAAAACTACTCTTTGTCCTTTTCCAGCACTGAAAGTATCACCACAACAAATTTCATCTGAATTGGTTCAGGAGTTTAAGCAAAAACCGTAACAGACAGACAGACAGAGTTAATTTCACATTTGTCATATTAGTTTGAATGTGCTATTCTCATGTAGTTATAAATTTATGCATATCTACAACCTACTTACCTACGTACCTACTTTTGTATTACCTATTACGACTCAAAGTGACTACTACAATTCACTTACCAATACTAGAAGTACCGCTACATTGCATTTCAATCTTTGGCGTCTTGCATATAAACGGTCTAGTAACATAGCATTCTTTATCATTGAGTCCCCATGGACCAGTTTCATTTCGTGCCTCCACGCAATCCTCATTGCCTCCCAAATTATTTGGCTCACCATCCAACCATCCATGATATACATTGAAAATAGGAATGCCTGAAATATACTCAGAGAAGTTAGAGAACTTAGAAAGTTTTGGGAATCTAAAAAACTAACTTATATGGATAGAATGTTTTAATTATATCTTTTCAACGAGTTCTTGAGTGGAGACGTCTCGGCAAACGTAGTGTAGGACGCCCTCAGGCCAGGTGGAGTGATGATTTACGCAAAACGGCTGGCAGGAGCTGGATGCGAGAAGCCGAGGATAAAACAAAGTGGTGTGCAATTGGAGAGGCCTATGAGCAGTGGACTGCGATAGGCTGATAATGATTTTCAAGGAACTCCCCCCCAGTCTCTATATAAGGTTCATGCGTCTGAACCAATTTTCGAAACATTATTTCCTGTCCGCCGCAGACACCTCTTCCACGGCCTTCTCGAATGCTGCTAGCGCGTCTTCCAGCGATGAAAAGTATATCGCTTTCTTCTGTTTTTTTTTATTTTAGGGAATAAAAAGAAGTCACATGGTAACGGATCAGGATTGTAAGGAGGGTTGCCCAAGACTGTGACGGGTGTGGTGTCCAGGAAGTCCCTCGTTTTGAGCGCTGAGTGCACCATTGTACCATCACCATGACGAGGCGCCCGCCTTGTCATGGTGAATTAGTACCCTGCAGAGCCCGGTGTTCGGTCGCTTGTTGCTCATAGCAGCATTTTGGCAGGCATTTTGTGGTCTTCCATTCGGCGTAGATGCTGTTTTGGTCTTGTAATGCGATTGAAACCAGATACCCCGTTAAAGTTAAGAAACTGTCGACAATTTTTTTCCCGCGCTTCAAATTAGATCCTCCTTCCGCGAAGGTGCTCGTGTAGAATCTTGTGAACGCTTCCCGAACCGATCTGCCTGTTTTCTTGAATTCTTTATTTTACTGCCAGCACGCTTTCTTCTGTGACAGCCGTTGTAGGTACGACCACTCCTTTGTTCATCCCCCAAAGTAGCCCTTGAACTCGCTATGCTAACGGTAGATGCACGGTACTTTATTTATACTGTGGTAGATGGTTGCTTTTGGTGGTCCTTCATCCATAAAAGCCATTTGAAGTCCATCAAATGACTCATCAGGTTTCAGGGCACATTTAAAATCGTAGAAAATTATCGCACGAAAAAGTTATTGATGCATATCCTTTTTTAAATGAAACACGATATTTTTTTGGCTTTCGAAAAAATAGGGAGGGAAATTCGAAATTTAAACTACTTATAAAGAACAGTCTTCCCGTGACCACGGCCGTTGCAATACGGTCGAAACGTCGGGCAATAAACAAGGTATTTTACCTTAAATTATTCACGCGATTAAGACCCGTAATATATATATTTTAATAATGTGTACAAATCGCGAAAGTTTATCAACATTTATACTTATAAAGAACCATTTTTTAAAAATAATCACAAGTGGCCAGTGCCTTATCCTACATAAAAACTTTTTTTTGCAAACCTTTCTGAGTGACCTGGTATTTGCCTTGAAAAGACATTTGCGCGAGATGACATTATTTTGCTCTAATCCCTAAACTAAGGTGCCAACAGATTAAAAGTAGGTAGGTACTTACCACTTATAGTTTTAAAAACGCCTTCATACTTTCTGACACCATAATAAAATTCTCTTGGAAAGTCGTTTCTCACAGTTCGCCAGTAGTTCAGAACAGTGTAAAATTCGTTGTCATTATCCGCGTAGTATAAACTCGCTCCATCGGCCGCACAAATCGCTGCAGATTCGTCCCATATTTTACGTGTATCGTAGTACTTGTATAGTCCGTTTGTCCTCGGTATATCATGGTAACCTGAGGATGTACCAATATTGCCCTCAGTTGATCCGTCTATGAAAACATAGGTACTTAATATAAAATAATTACCTACTCTGTAAATCAGTTATGGATCTAGAGTTTTGGATTGTAGGAGGCCTGACCTGGCCACATCATACGTAGGTAGATATTTTTTACATAAATACCACTTAATAAAGAGACGAGCATGTCGTGATCCTGATAGTAAAGTAAGCATTACTCTAGCCCAAAACAGTATTAGTGGCACCCTAATTCTTGTTTGTCATATTTGATTGTCATCAAACTGCGCTCCTCATTTGAGAGATTAGTTTGTTAGTCTCACTTACTACAGCGCTCTTCAACAGAAAGTCAGTGAGGTGTTAACATCACTCTTTCACAGGAGAATAAGTGGCACTCTGGTGATACCTCCCAAGACGGCCCTCCACCCCTTAGGTGAGATATCGTGAGATTTGGCTGACACCCCCTACCCTAATCTCACGTCAGATTTCACATTTGATTCAACACTGGTCAAGTGTGAGTCGCTCGTATGGCGGGGGGAGGTGGATAGGAATGAATATCAAAACCGTAAAAAAAAAATACTAAATTTAATCCACTTTAAAAACTTACGAGATATTTGCCAAGAAACATGTGAGATTCGGCTTGACCCCTAAGCGCCTTACGTAATTAATGAACGCCCCCTTGCTCGAGCGTTGTTGTTTGTATGAAACAAAACAACCTTCTGAACTCTTGATGTTTCGTAACAAATATTACTTTCGTGACTTTATAACTATTGGCCAAAACGCTAATATCTACAGGTTTATTATTATTATTTGGTTGGTATGGTTATTTATGTAGGTACCTACTTACCATTAGATGTACTATCAACACATGTCATATCAACTAATAACCATTTGCATATAAATCCTGCGTGTTCATTGCAATCTAAATCATTGAGCCCCCACTCAACTGTTCGGTTCCATGCCTCCACACAATTCTCATGTCCACCTGCATTATTTGGCTCACCAGGCAACCATCCATGGTACACATTTGAAATAGGAATACCTGAAATAAAAAAGAATCGATAGTTGCACGAAAATACATGGAAATATGAGTGAGGGAAATTTGCGCACGGGGAACTAAACTAAAACTAAAGACTTGTACGAGAAAAATATTAGCACTTGTGTAAGTCATTATAGATCTCATAAAAGCATGAAGTTTAGTTTAAGAACTGCTCCCATAGTTGCCAAGATACTAGCTTTCAAAATATTGATTATAAAAACGAAGGTACGTTTTAAAATGGTTTTGGAGGTACCGGCCAGTCTTTAATAAAAATATCATGTTTCCTGCGCATTGTAGAAGACGAATCTTGCAAATGTCCTTTCGGGGCCTTTATCTATCAATTATAGATTTAAAGAATAAAATAGAAGATTTTTATTTAAGTTTAAAGGAAGTACTGGTATTTGATCTGGGCAGACAATTAGGTACCTACCTATAGCAGAAGTCATGAGTACAAAGCACTACGTTTTAGTCAAAAGCAGTTAATGTTACAGGTAGGTCGATTATCGAGAACCGGTCCTATTTGAGAAACCGGTTCTTTCGGTTCTAAATTCAAGCCAGGAGTTGCCCATTTTTTTCGGTTCTTCCAATTCTTAAGACAACTCGGTTAAAAGTACACACATATTTATTTTGTTTGTTTGTTTGGTTTCAATATTTTATAATTATTTAAACCTTAAAAGTTATTTAGATAACTTAAAGGGACTTTTCGAAGTATTTTTAGTAAAATAGTTTATGCCTGCGCTTCTTAGGCTTGTTTTAGATTTTGCAAGGTCTTATGGCTGTTTTATTCTCAATTTATTGCACAATGCAAAGAATCGAAATGATAAACTAATGATAACGAGAACTTAATGTTTTACTTTTTCTTTGTGTGTCATCGTGTTTTCATTTTATTTGTGTGTCTCGTACTGAGGGTGCACGATAATAATGGCGATCTTAATTTTATCTACCACCGTTGTAAAAAGGGACCTTGTGTGTGTGTGTGTGTATCATGCCGAACCACTGTCTTTGGTTCTTTAACCACGAAATGCGGTGTCTGCCTGGTCTACGGTGACGCTGAATATTCCTCTCTATTATTAGTTACAGAAGATTTTTTTTTTTTGGAACGGGGAAAAACCGGTTCCGATGAGGGCATCGAACTAGGCAGTTACATGCTATTATTTTCTAACAAAAATTTGGAACTGTTTTTACACTGACACAGAAACAGATGTAACAGGCGTACCAAAAATACCTGGTATGAAAATGCATAAAAGCTTACCACTTATAGTTTTAAAATCGTCATTAGACTTCCTGACACCAATAAAAAAATTTACTGGAAAGTCGTTTCTCATATTTTGCCAATATGTAATAACAGTGTGAAATTCGTTGTCATTCACTGCGTAGTATAAACTTGCTCCCTCGGCTGCACAAGTCGCCGCAGCATCGTCCCATACACCACGCGTGTTGTGGAACTTGTATAATCCATTTGTATTCGGTATATCATAATAATCTGTTTTTACAATGTTGCTGGCAGTCGGTCGGCCATCTATGAAAACATTATCAGATCATTGTTTTTAAATTTTCGTGAATTTTATACATTTCGATCGAATTGCACCGAAGATCGGTGATCGATGATCGGTGCAATTTGATCTAAACGTCGGGTAAATAAAAGGTTCCTTTAAGAATAAAGCTATGGTCACACTCTCCGAGCCAGTCGGGATATTATTGTATAATAATCCTAGTTACAACCTGCGATTTCGTCTGCAAGATTGTAACGGAAAATGTGTTATTTTGAAGATCATCAGCTCTATTTAAGACTGTCTGTCAGATTTAGTATATTCATTTACAAATTTAGGTAGGTATTTACCAGATGTCCTGTTACATTGCACATCAACCATAGGTGACTTGCATATAAACGTTCTAGTAACATCGCAATTTTCATCATTGAGTCCCCAGTCAGCATGGATTCGTACTTCCACGCAATTCTCATTCCCTCCCCAATTATTCGGTTCACCAGGCAACCATCCATCGTATACACTTGAAATAGGAATACCTGAAATAATACAGTCATGAACTTAGAACTAAATACGTTTAAAGTACATAATACATAGACTTCCTGATTTCACATTAACTTTTATGTTAAACTATCTGAACTCGGCCACGCTTCGCCGTGGCTTTTGAAGCCAACAGTTTCATCACAATCTGATCAATGGTTTCGGAACGCATAGAGAACATACAGACAAACATTGATTTATAAATATGTATACTAGCTGACCCGCGCAACTTCGTCTGCGTAAATTTTCCCCGTTTTTGCAATATTTTTACTTGCTACTCTGTTCCTGTTAGTCGTAGCGTAATGTTATATAGCTTATAACCTTCTTCAATAAATGGGTTATCTAACAGTAAAGTAATTTTTCAAATTGGGCCCGTAGTTCCTGAGATTATTGCGTTCAAACAAACAAACAAACTCTTCAACTTTATAATATTAGTATAAATAGGGACCTACTTGGGAGAAAAACGATAATGTGAGGGTGTCTGAAGAAACTTCTGCCTCACACACGGAGTCGACCGCGCCACCTCCCCAGTCAGCTTGTGACCACAGTCGGTGTAACCCGGTCGAAACGTCAAACTTAAGATAAACACTTACCCAGTTTAAACGCGTCGACGTGACGTTGTTTAACTTGATACGACTTTTCGATGTGATTTTAAAACTTTTATTACAAACTTACCAGTTATAGTTTTAAAAACGCCATCGAATTTCATGATACCATAAAAGAAAGGTCCTGGAAAGTCGTTGCTCACAGTTTTCCAAAAACGAATTACAGTTTGAAATTCGTTGTCATTATCCGCGTAGAATAAACTGGCCCCCTCGGCCGCACAAATCGCCACAGCATCGTCCCATTTTTTTAAAGTGTTGTGATACTTGTATAGTCCTTTTGTACCGGGTATCTCATAGTAACCTGGTTTATATATGATGCTGCCAGCAGCCGGTACACCATCTATGAAACAAACAAATTGTTTTACCATCGTACCTCCCAGACTTTCATTTTCAAAGCCTTCTCCTGACATTTTTTTTCGGTCTGTTATTCTCAGAGGGTCCGTGGTTCGAAACACAATAACAAAGAAGCTGATTATTCAGTTTAGGCAACGTTACCTAAGTACATCCATAGTTCGGAGACAGTTTCCAAAAAAAAAAATACACCACTCTCTTCCGTATCTCTAAGCTCTCTCTTCGGAGTCCTTATTCAAGTTCTTTTTTTTCCATTTTCGCGGGAAGCCCGTATCAAACAACGCATGCGCGGAGCGCTCAAAGATTTCCGCTACGCATGCGCGTTAATACATTTGTAAGCGCAGCTCTCTATTATCATTATGACAAGGTTTTGACGACCGTACGTAAAAAAACCAGCAAGAGCATGTCGGACCATGCCCAGTGTAGGGTTCCGTAGTATTGAATAATTGCATCAGCAGAATAGCGTATGTTCATGGTACTTACGCCCTTTAGTTGAGAAACGCAGTTTTTCAGCAATAATTCAATTACGGTATATCCGATCATGTCCAAAATAATTTTAGTTTAAAGTACTTATTAAGCGCTACCTTTGTGATTTTTTTTCATATTTTTTGGTCTCACGGTTCAAAAGTTACGGGGGTACAGTTATGCAATTTTCGGAGCGAATATACACTAAATCAAAAAAGTTTAATAGAAACCTAAAAATATTTTTGAAAGACCCGTCGAATGATGTGCCACACGTTGATATTTGCTGAAAAAAAAAACAACTTCTGTTACATGTATTTAGTGCCCCTTTCAAAATGATTATTTTTATTATTTAGCTATCAAACTAAGTAGCGGCTACTACAAGACACCTTTTCATCAAATTTCATTAATTTCATCAACATTCATTGAGTAGTCTTTGAGTAAAATGCCTGTGACGTACGGACGGACAGACAGACAGACGGACATGACGAAACTATAAGGGTTCCGTTTTTGCCATTTTGTCTACGGAACCCTAAAAAACCCTAAAAACAACGTGAATAAGGACCCGGTAGGTAGGTATGTATTTAAATAGATACAGTCCCATCGGAGTATGAGAGTGAGAGAACAGAGAGTGTACTTGTGCCCGTACCTAGACATACTTCTCTGATGAGATTGGCCGTCATGACGGAAGTCAGTCAATGTACGGACGGACAGACAGACAGACGGACATGACGAAACTATAAGGGTTCCGTTTTGCCATTTTGGCTACGGAACCCTAAAACAACGTGAATAAGGACCCGGTAGGTAGGTATGTATTTAAATAGATACAGTCCCATCGGAGTATGAGAGTGAGAGAATAGAGAGTGTACTTGTGCCTGTACCTAGACATACTTCTCTGATGAGATTGGCCGTCGTGACAGAAGTCAGTCAATGTACGGACGGACAGACAGACAGACGGACATGACGAAACTATAAGGGTTCCGTTTTTGCCATTTTGGCTACGGAACCCTAAAACAACGTGAATAAGGACCCGGTAGGTAGGTATGTATTTAAATAGATACAGTCCCTCCGTTGAGGGACACGAAAAAAGTATCGATACTTTGTGATATCGTGTACTTTTATTGACGTATAGATCAGGACTGCGCCATAACCTCACAAAATTGAACACTCGTGCGCACGTGCACGCACGCGCACGTGCGCAATACCTGTCAAAGGCCGCACGAGTTTTTTCTTTCTTTCACGCTTTGCAGTCAATATTTACTTTTTAATTGTTAGGGATGGTGCAGTCCTGGTCTCTACGTCTATGAGTACTTTACCTTTCGATACCGATACTTTTACTTAATGAATACTTTTTGGCGGGTATCGTATCGAATAAATATTACAAATTACCTACTTAATATATGAAAGTATTTTTCATATAATTATAATGCATTTATTTGCAGTAACAGCTTCGGAACCCTACACTGAGCGTGCTCCCGCATGCTCTTGCCCGGTTTTATTTGTTTATTTTCATAATCCTTATCTCAAAACTCCGCAATTCCGACTCGACAAACCATATTCAAAACCTCCAACTCCGACTTTGGTTCTGATAAAACCCCTTCCGTAACATCCCTATTCGATTCGATACCTTGTCCCTACCATAGTTCCAGTCTGATTGATATAGGACTGCGCCATAACCTCTCAAAATTGACCACACTCTAGAAAGAGTCAACGCTACTTTGTGGACGATAATTGACAAAGGCCGCACGAGTTTTTTTCTCTTTCACGCATTGCAGTCAATATTTACTTTTTAATTGAAAGGGATGGCAAGGTTCAGATCTATAGGTACGTCAATAGTTTTAAAAACTTTTTTTTTTTTTTTGTTTTTTGTTCCTTTTTTGTATCTGCAATCGGCTATTCAGTCATAATCAGATGTTGTCTCAGTGGAACTTATAGAGTAAATATAAATTGCAAATTAGTGCCAGCTACTCACAAACATATTGATACAGAGCCCGTTTAAGTCAAGTTACGCCACTAATCGCATAACTGTGTTATCTGTTTAATGATTTGAAAGATTGAGCGTTAAAAAACATGATCATCCGTGAATGAAAATAGTGCATAGAAACACATAGTTTGAACTGAGGAAACATTAGTTAGGAAGAAATCTAGTCAGACTCTACGCAAACCTAGTCTTTAGGACTTCTACGTAAACGTAGACTATAGACTCTGCTCTTATGATTCGCTCGATAAATATCTAGATAGGTAGGCACTTAAACTTTTAAGTGCCTAATTTTTATTTCAATATGTGTTACATTATTTGTATTTATTAATAAATAAACACAAATCGTCATTATACTCTTGTATAATAACGATTTGTGTTTATTTATTAATAAATACATTTTAAAATGTTGATAGGCGTATCAAACAGGTTGGTAGGTACTTACTTGTTAAATTGGAAAATTGGCACAAAATAAACGTGATAAAGAAAACGTAAGTCTTCATTGTGATAGCTTGTTCACGATTTCAGACTGTGACGGGTATAAATTTTCCAATGCTTATATATTAAGTACTAGCTGCGTTTATCTCTTATATAAATAGGTGATGACGAATGACGTTGATGGGTAGAGTGGACTGGGGAATATCGATAGGTAGGTTAATCTTCGTAAATGTCGTGTGTCTGTCAGACTAATCCCTTAGCCATTAGGACCATTGGACATCGGGCTCCCCAACACTTGTTGATACAAGGGAACCTACGCCGCTGATAAGGGGGTGAGGGTACAAAAGACAAGCTTCATACAACAAGTAAGCAGCGCCGGATTCAGGGGAGGCAGACCCCAGGGCAGGCGGGGCCACTGCCCTGGGGTCTCCACAAGAGAAAGACCCTTACACGTTAGATTTAATTTTCTAATATTTTTTTAGCATATTTGAAGATAATACTTTCACAAATTTATTTATACTGTACTTGATTTAAAAAAACAATGTACATATCCATATTTGTTCACTTAAATCCGTAAAATCGATACATATATCAGAAAATCTATCGCAAAAGGTTTTTCTGTAACTAATAATAAAAACAACATTATAATATTCTGGTATGGAAATTTTTCACTATCAATTAGCATACCAGATGGTAGAATATAGAAGGACTTTTAACACTGTTATAACAACTGTATAACCAGTTAATAAAAATAATGAGGTCTTCGTTGCATAAGGTCCTCCACACTCCTAAATTCGGCCCTGCAAGTAAGTAGGTACTCGATCAGCGAATAGTGTCGCTAATTGCACAGAATCTCAGGCCACTTTCATGCACAGGTTTGTGCGTACTGTTTGAAGCTTTTTCTAAGTGTGTACACTTCCGAAAAAAAATGTTTATTTACGAGCAATTACAACCCATAATGTTACTAACAAAATCTTTGTCTTCAAAATGTTACTAACATTTATTTATTTTTCATTATCTATTTATTAACAAAATTTTGTTAGTAAATAGATAATGAAAAATAAATAAATACTTATTATAATTTTATTAGTAACTAGCTGTCCCGCGCAACTTCGTATGCGTCATTTTTCCCCAATTTTGATAAATGAACTATCCAATACTAATAATCAAATCAAATCACAAATAATCTTTCAATTCGAACCAGTACTTCCAAAGATTATTGCGTTTAACCAAACAAACAAACTCTTCAGATAAATAATATTAGTTTAAATAACGAAGGAATTTTGACTTGTGAATAAATGGCAACGTTCAATAGGTACATGAGTGACCGTTGTTTGAAAAGTATCCCAATCTATGCTCACAATAATGATAAAAACTGTCCCAATTAAACAATTCAATAAAGAATTTTAACTAATCTGAGTGTTATCCTATACAAACTTTTTTTTTCTTATTGAACCAAAGGAGGTCATGAACTTATTCAAACGCATGCATAAATATTTGACAACCAATAAATATGTCAATACCTTTTTATTACTGACACTATTCTATATTTTTAAAATGTAAAATATGCGATTATCCAAATATTGTGGATATATCTTGTTGATTCAAAACCTTTATTTAAATATGTCCTTTTATTTGAGGGGAGAGTTTACTATATTGACAGAATAAACATGAAATGGTTGACAGGTACGAAACCCATGAACATTTTGTATGGGAATATTATTTTCTTTTATTTTATTTTTTTGACAATTTTCCAATGTTTTTAATATGTATTATCCTATTCCGGACGAAGACAAATCCAAAAACACAAAAATTATAAAAATTGGGCCAGCCGTTCTTGTGTTATATGTGGTGTAACTAACACGACTTTGTTTTATATATATAGATTTTAGATACAGACAATTATGTTAAAAGCCGCGGACGGCAAAGTTATACCGGTCCTTGGCAAAACATATCTCAACGTTATAATTAATAATGTGGTGTAAAATACACTGTTATTGTAGTAGTAGATTTTGGGACAAGATTTCCTAATTAAGAATGGGGCAGTATTAAACTTTGTAAATAACAGAATAATATTAAGAAACTGCAACGAAATATGTTTTGTGGTGTGACCGGACAAAGTTTTTGGTATCGATACACAGGAAATAGTATCTGTTAATATTTTGAAATTTGATTATTTGTATTTTGTGGTTGTAAGCTAAATGAGAACAAAGCATGTAAGCTTCCTGACTTAAATTTTTCGGGTGAAGAATTTGTTATTAATGAAAGCTTAAGTATAATTAATAAGAATAGATTGCTTGATATCTTGGAAGAATACAAGCCACAATTCTTAATTAGTAAGAATAGGCTAGGTTGTTACCGAGTGAACCCGATTAAAATACAAACTTCGAACGAGATTCCAGTGAATAGACCTCCATATAGGGTCTCACTCAAACAGAGTGAGATCATTCGTCAACAAGTAAGTGAGTTATTAGATCTTGGTATTATTCGTCCGTCTTGTAGTGATTACGCCTCTCCAGTTGTTTAAGTACAGAAACCGGATCAATCCTTTAGATTTTGTGTAGATTATAGGAAATTACATAGGATCGTGATAAACGACTTCTATCCAATGCCGCCAGTAAACGATGTATTGCATTATCTTAGAGGAGGGAAAATACTTTGCGGAATTGGACCTCAATACGGGATTCTGCACCATAGAGTACTAGGCAAACAAAAACGGGTGTATTATTATGTAGAATTAAAAATACAACTCTGTGATTAGGCAGACAGCTTTTCATTTGGTTCAGTTGAACTTGGGAAGTTCATTTGTGATTATTATATCTGAATAATCAATAGATGTGATCAGATGGGCACCGATAGCTTGATTGACTAATTGTTGACTAATGTAAGATTGATACTTAAAGATAAAATTTCTTGCTTTCAAGTTACAACAGAGGAGGTCTTTCAACCAATTTGTTGCCTGGGGTCAATTTGTGTATAATGATTGATTTAATTTAGTATAGATATTTAATTTAGTATATTGATTGATTTAATTTACGTAGATCTAATGTTGGAGCTCCTTTTAAAGGCGTTTTTAGCATCGTCGTTCTGTAAGGTAAAGTCATTGTCGACATAAATGTTGTTCTGTCATCTGGTATGTAAAGTATTTGTTAACATAAATGTTGTTAGATTTAAACAGTTATACGTTATCTTTTGCATAAAGAGAAATATATATATATATATATATTAGTGAGGTTCGTCTTTGCCATGTTGTTTTATATTACAATTTTTTTTTGACATTGTAGTCCAATATAAAAAAATAAAAAAAAAGTTATAAGGTCCCGGCGTATGGCAGGTGCATCGGAAACTTGACCGGCCGCTCGCATAAAGCCTCATTACTTGTTAACTGTTTGTCTTAACGTTCCAAAAGTTTGAAATAATGAGGCAGAAGAAAATGAAAAAAACATAGAGTAAGTAATCACTTCGTTTGAAAAAACAATCTGGAGAATTGAGGGAAGCGTCAAAACGGACGGTCTGGAAAAAGTCTAGAAGTGTAAAAAGCACATTTTTAAATATTGTTAAATATATGTCGTTATTGGGCTAATGAAATAGCTTTTTATTCCTGATTCCCTGGAGTAAGGATCCTGGCTGCTCACCCCTAAAGCTGAAAACAAATTATCGGACGCAGCTGACGGATATGGCTGACAGCCGCGACGCAAAAGTATCTAGTATTGAATGTACACTGGTCTGTGCAAACTATCGGAGGTAAGTCGTGGACGTAACTTTGGGCTGACCTTGAGCGTTCGGACGTCCGACAGAAACTGGCGCGCTGGTTGTTTTTGTCAGCCGAAAAGGTCCGCGGACGGTATGAACGAGGTGCGGGACACGTCTGTGCGCCAGAAGGACACTGACTACGAAGGTGTGGAATTCACCAGACTCTGTTCTTTCTTTATTTATGTCATAGAACTTAAGTTCTTCTTTTTATTTTATTTCTGACACACATAAAGCAACCGAGATGTTTCTTCATCTACAGTTCTTTGTGGAATAGGCGTTGGAACGCGTCCGCAAGCCACGTTTCAAAAGACTGTGCACACTAATAAATCGAGGCTGACTGCCACGTCTGATAATGTGTTTTCAGCTTAAGCCAACATTACACATTACAGTACCTATATATCAAACTACAACTCGTGCCCTTCTGTACGTAAAACGTGCAGTTGAATCAAAGTATCTTCCGGATTGAAGTTAGGTTCTTTTCACTTTAGCGCATGTCATAGAGATACGACCTTAAAATTACTTACAAAAACAATTAATTACGTTTAATCGATTAAAAATATTAACAAAATTTTAATTCAACAACATAAAAATACTATTTATATGAGTTCATAAAAGTTAAAATACAGAACAGTTACAGAAAAATAATTACAAATAATAAAGAAAGTTTGAAAAAATCGCAAAAAACATGAGTTATTAATACTAATTATGACAATGTAATGCGTAATTGCATCTCTAATGCTCTTGGTTTAGTTACCACCCCCGCCCTCCGCTTTCTGTCACCATTTACTACTAAAAAATGCATTTGCGCAACCACTTTTCGCCAACTTCAATCCGGTCTAGTTACGTTGATCCAACTGAAAGCAAAAAAAAGAAAGCATTTAAAAGTTATACCGTCAGGTCAAAAATTATTATTCAAAAATGAATTTAATTTGCTTTTCGGAACATACAATTTATAGGCAACTAATATCTTCTTGTAGCTCTTATATTCAGTCATATGAAAAGAAAAAGTTTATTTTACGAAGCCATTGCAACATAATCGATTGGCAGAATTATTACCTATCTGAAGTAAACATTTAACTTCATCATATATCTGATAACATTATTTGTACCTAAGTATGTCATTTGAATTATAATTATACACAGGTAGATACAATTTTATTGCATAAAGTAAGACCATAAAATTATTTAACAATATCATAGTCATTATGTATGTATTATACTTTTCTTAAGTGGAAATGTACTTATCACATCAGCACCTACCTAATAGATAAGTAGATACCTGCTTTAAAGTAATTTATAATGTCCTGATTCATGTTAGTAGTACCTACGTATAGTACCTATCATGTTAGTAGTACCTATGGTGAGTATACACTTGAGCATTTTACTTGTAACAGAACGTCGAGCATCCACTAGTATGTATATAATAGGTAACAACAGTTTTAAAATTTATTCGAACCACACTTCGAACATGACTCTTAATGTTTTTTACAATCTAATTTTAAAAAACCAAAGCGTTTTGTTGTAACGTTTTATCAAGCAAAGGCATGAACGCGGGTGACGGGAGTGTATGGAAGAAATATTACAGGTAAATGTTTATTCATTTAGTTACAAAATTGTAACAAAGACTTACTTAATGCCTTAGTCACTATCTAACAGTCAACCTTAGGGTGATTTGCAGAGAGCAGTGTAAGGTAGGTGTTCGACTTTTACTTCCTAATACCAAAGTAATAGTAAGGTTGAAAGTGGATAAAAATATAATTACATAAGTTCTAATTTCTACAAGGAGCGCATTCCAAAGGAGAGTAGATTGAATAGAGAAGAAAAATGCACAAGAGTGGTGCTGTGAGCAGGACAGAGAAGAAACTGATTATTACAGGAGCGTAGATTCCGATCATGGCTTGAGCAGAGAAATTGAAAGTGAGGCGTTAGTTAAGTAGGGGCATGAAGTTTTTGAGGCGATAGAGATACTGCAAAGTACCAGTGATCTTCTGGCTGACGTTAGCAATTTGAGTCCGTCACCTAAGAGTGGAATCAATATGCAAACCGAGATCCTTGACATCATGGTTTAACAGGAATAGCAGTGCTGCGATAGATAAGGAGGTAATGAATCAAAATCTATTCTGCAAATCATGTGAGAAATGCAAACAACGATTGCTTGACAATTTTCGGGTTTTACCAAACTCGTCTGACCAGTTCTTTATCGCCATCGAATCTTGATTCATATTATCGATAGCTGCATTCAAACTGTCCAGTTAAATAAATAGATAAAAAAAAATATCCCTGTTTTCTAGTCATTTTTGTTGAGATTTATCAATATAACCTGCTTTAAAAACATTGCTAATGTTGTGAAACGTTTTTGAAAACCATACGGTTTTTTTATAAATGCATTTTTCTATATATCTTAGAAAAAATGTATCAAAGTTATTGGGCGATAGTTATTCATGTCATATTTTTCTTCTTTTTTCATGTTAGGCTTAACGCTGGATAACTTTAGTGCATCTATGAAGCTACCCAGAGAAAGGATAAATTGATTAGGTGTGTTAAAATGTCAATTATATCATAGGTGCATGTTTTGATTATTTTTGTATTTATTTCTTCATGTGAGGAACTTCGGGCTGCGATTTGTGCAATAATCTATACATATAATAAAATTGTAAATTTCACGTGTCTGTACATGGCCGAACTTAGTGAAAAAAAATATTAGCAAATGTTCAAAAAGAGTATTTAAACACTTTGCTGCATTTTTAGAAATGTCTGTCTGTCTGTCTGTCTGTTTGTTTGAACACGCATCACGCAAAAACCACCGGTCAGATTCAGTTGAAATTTTGCACGTGCAATTTAATAGATACGGATTAACATTTAGGCTATAAATTATCACGCTTTTTCCCATAGGAGCTAAGCAGTAAAGGATAATGTCTGTAGCTATTTTTCGTTATGAAACAGTAATTACTTGACGGATGTTTATGAAAACATCCGTCAAGTAATTACTGTTTTACATTATTTAAAACAAAAATAAAAAAATAAAAAATGATTTATTCACTTAGGAAGCAAAATACTACACTTGTGAAAAGTCGATTCTACATTTACTGGTAATGCCTGTTCGCAAACAATAGGTAAAGCCCGAGAAAAGAACAGGCAATAAAAACTCGTGGCCACTCTTTTCAAATTCTCTGTTTATAAACTGTATATGCAGGTAAGGTGCTGCCACCATTATATAATACACCATATTAGAGCACTGATGCAAAAAAAGAGGTCAATAATATTACGAGATCGGATACATCAGCCTCAATGGGCACAACATAGTAGGAGCATCCACTTACGATGTAAAAACTTTATGTGCTTATAAATTGGCCAATTTACTGCTACTTAATGAATAAGTATACATGTTTTACAAAGGAAAGAAAAGAATGGCCGTAATTTATCACGCAGAATCTTTACTTACAAAAGTAAATCGTTTTCTTAACTAGTACCTAAGTAACATTATCAAACTGTGACAACAATATTCACCTAGTAAAACGCAATAAACTATACAACACAATACATTAATAGGGAGCAACGAACTACATCCATTTATCTTTATCAGTTAAATACATCGATTGAATAGTAAGCTCTTTGTATAAGATGTCTCTTGACTACATTCTTAAATTTATTTACGGGTAGACTCGATATGCTGACTGGGATTTTATTGAAAAAATTTACACCTAGTCCCATGAATGAGTTATGAGTTTTATGAAGCCTATGATATTGTCCTACCAATTTGTCCTTATTTCTTGTATTCACAGAGTGAATACCACTATTTTTGTTATATAAATGTAAGTTTTGTTTTACAAACATAACGTTTGCATATATATATTGTGATGAAACTGTCATAATGCCTATCTCTTTAAACTTTTCTCTAAGGGAAACTCGTGCTCCTAGTTGATATATCGCACGCACTGCACGTTTTTGAAGAATAAAAATAGTTTGTATATCAGCCGCCTTGCCCCATAGCAATATGCCGTAGGACATGACGCTGTGAAAATAACCAAAATATACTAGTCGAGCTGTTTCTACGTTCGTAAGCTGTCTGACTTTGCTGACAGCATATGCTGCAGAACTGAGTTTCCTTGCGAGACATGATATTTGGGCGCCCCACTGTAACTTACTATCTAAAGTAATGCCCAAAAAAACCGTTGAATCAACAAAATGAATTACTTCATTGTTTAAAACAAGATTTGGACTGATATTTCTTACATTTGGTAAGCTAAATTTAATACATTTGGTTTTTTTAGAATTTAAAAGCAAGTTATTTGATGTAAACCAGTCAAGAACTAATGCGAGAGACCTATTTACTTCGTCAGAGTAATCATTTTTATGATTGGCATTAGCAAATATAACAATATCGCATAAGTTACTGGTAAAAAATGGCAGATCGTTTATATACACCAAAAATAGAAAAGAACTCAGAATTGATCCTTGTGGCACGCCCATACTCACTGTTGATCCGGACGACCTTATTTGGTTAATGTCTACATACTGCATTCGCTCACTAAGATAAGAAGCAACAAGATTAAGCGCTGTACCCGTAATGCCGTAATGCCTAAGTTTCAGTAGTATGCACCACACAATCAAATGCTTTTGAGAGGTCGCAGAAAACACCAATGGCGTCCTGCGAGTTTTCCCAGGCACTATATATATGTTTTAGTAGTTTAGAGCCTGCATCTACTATCAAACGACCCTTTGTGAATCCATATTGTTCGCTATGCAGTAGATTATTAGATTTAAAATGTGTTTCTAACTGCATTAGTATGGCCATTTCAAAGATTTTACTAATAGCTGGTAAGATAGAAATAGGTCTAAAATTACTAGGGTCGCTTTTTGAACCGGCTTTAAACAAAGGGATTACTTTACTGTGTTTCATTAAATCAGGAAACACGCCGGTATCAACACATCGATTAAATATTGCAGCTAAATGTGGTGCTATTTCAATTATAATGCAATTAATTAATTTAACAGAAATACCCCATAAGTCTGCTGTCTTTCAGAAGTACTTAAATATTTTTATTATGTCATGGGGGTTTATAAAATTGAAACTAAATGGTACAGTACACTCTTTCACACTGCTTCTTACAAGTGATTGGGCTTTAGCCGGACATTAATTTAAGGAGCTGGTTGTATTTATAGGTATTTCAGCAAAGAAATTATTAAATGTTTGCGCTAGATCTAAATTGTTTGTTACAATTTTATTACCAACACATAATTCAAAATTATGATCGCGTGGCTTGGCCCGCCCAGCTTCAGCATTGATTATGTTCCAAGCGGCTTTAATTGTATTCTCTGCTTGTTTAATATTTCTACCTAAATTTAAAGACTTGGCAGCAGCACAAGCCTGTTTAAATATTTTGGAATAATTTTTAACATAATGAACAAAATTATATTGCTTCATACCATACAATTCATACAACTTAGCTCTACTTATTTGTATGCCAGTTGTTGCCCAATCACAAAAACTAATTTTTCGATTTTTATAAAAAGTCTTAGTTGTGAAAATATTATTATTTACACTATGAATTATTACGCTAACGTCTTTGGGGAACGAGCAGCAACGTATTTTTTGTCGGTTTATCACAAAATTTTCCACAATTAGACATTATCTATAATTGTAACCCATGGAATACATAACTTCACGCTAAAACTATAAGGAGCTAAACACAACATTTTTAAGCTTCGTAAGAACAGTTATTTTGACGTCTTAAGTAGCGAACAGCATAGTTTCGAAGCTATGCTACCGGTCTTTGACGACGAAGTCCCAGGCTCGAATCTGATGCTTGGATGTTCTTTTTGTATTTTTAAAATTGTCTTTGTCCTTTTTTAATATTTTTCTCAATGTTATAGTTATTTTTTCGACCTTATGCTTTATAGGTAACTTATTTATTTTGGTTATTATTCTTTTATATTAAAAAATAATTGAAATATGCACCTAGGTAAGAAATTTATAGGTATTGCATGCATTGCTGAGAGTAATGAATTAATCGTAGTAGTAATGAAAAACAATATTACATTACAATTAAAAAGTATTCGATATTTTCCAGAGTTGACGTGTTCATTGCTAAAAAAAGACATTACAAATGTAAAAAAAAACATGTAGCGCCATCTATGAAATCAAATTGTTCACCGTGATCAAATAATTCCTTATTTGGGAAAACATTTATTAGGGTATAGGTGCTTGGGATCACGGATTCGTTTCTTGCTGAGTTTTAATGTACTAAAACAATCTTGCATATATTAATAAAAAAACATTAAGTTTTAGTAACTTCACTGGTTTTGAAAGTAGATGGCGTTGTTTTCAATAATGTTCTATACTTAGTAAAAGAAGTTTTAAAATAGTATTTAAAAGAAACACATTGCTATCATTTTTAGAAATGTTTGTCTGTCTGTCCGTTTGTTTGACTACGCATCACACAAGTGCATCGAGGATCATGTTCTAGAGTTATGGTTGGAGATCAAGTGTTTATCAATTCAACGATAATGTCTGTCAACGCGGACCAAATGTATTTCGAAGGCTTGAAAAGCCTGGGGAAAGGGGGGTTAGATGTCTTTTTTTTACATCCATCATTGTAACGTTAGAAAACATATAAAAACACTCCGCAGAGTTATAATTCCCTTATGTTCCTCTGTCTGCTGCTTAGCTCAGAGGCTATTAGTGCTATAAGCTGCAACTTTGCATCGATACGCATATTATCTACTTAAGTGAAAGAATAAAATCTTGAAAATCTTTTTTTTTTAAGGGTGTATATGTAAAGTGGGGATGTGATTTTTTTTCTTACCTACCCCATCGTGTGGGGTATCATTAGATAGGTCTTTTAAAAAGCGTTTAGAGTTTGTGAAGACTATTTTTAGATTTAAGGATTCCTTTGTGAAATATTAAGCTTTATAGTGAAAGTTTTTTTGGAGTCAAGTGTGCCCTTGCCAGCTAAATGGTTGATGTTGGGTATGTGAAAAAATCACAGTAGTAGTATACAGTAAAATTATAAAGGAAACTATCACAGTTAAGTACTTAGGCTTAACAAGTTTACTATAAACATCTGATCAAATGTGAAGTAACAAAATTTAATTAAAAGACTTTTATTTAGTACACGGAAGACACATAGACATTATTATAATTTAACAGGAAAAGTCATGCAGAAGATAAAAAAAACAAAAAATAAACAGTAAAATAATAAAAATAACAATAGACAAAAAAGAAAACAGACACAAATAACACAAATTAATAACAGAAAAACACAGTAAACGAATACCTAAAGAGTCTGTATTTGGTAGGTACTTATTTATTTTCACAAAGCTTTTGGGTGTTGAAGCCATCAATAGATAAGTGTATAACTATTCTTCGCTGCTAAATCATATCACGGCTCACCCGACAGGACTGTTTCTAACATATTTACACAGAAGTTATTTTGTAACATAAACTTCCTTAATTTAAACCCGACTTTCACGCGAACGAAGTCGCGGGCACAGCTAGTTTTTAATAAGATTTTCGATGCGTGTTTGTGAAAAAATTAATTCATTTTTTCTTGGTAAAAAACCGACTACAAGAAGTAGTGACAACTAGAAGAATAGTGTAAAAGTGAAGTCATTTTATCACAACAATATTGTTATGAACTGTCACAAGAATATGTAAAAGTGATATTCAAATTCACACAACACAACACACAAAGTCACCGCTACCAACAACAACAGACTAAAAAAGTAGCTGACATAAAATCAGTGTTGCCAAATACGTCTCAGTGTTGCTACGTTCAACTACAATCTGGTGTTGCCAAAAAAATCCAGTATTGCCACTTAAAATTATCCAAAATTTGGGAGAGAAAATGGCAGTGCAAACGAAAGAAATAATTGAAGCGGTCACCAAAAAATGATACAGAAAGTATCAGTGAAAAATTAACTACACCCCCAGAAGAAAATATAAGCCTAAAAACGAAGTAAATAATCTAAGATGCAAAAAGAAAAAATAACGTTACGTTATGGAACATTACAAATAATCCCACATTAAAATAATTATAAAATTAATTCAAAAAGACATGAATATTGATATCAGCTCGCAAGAAATAAACAACGCGTACAGAATTGGCGAAAAGTACAATATCAATACTCGCTTGTAACTTTCACAACAAATTGGAGAAAAAAGGATGTACTCAAGAACAAAAAAAACTCAGCTCAAATATGTATATAAAATAGGATTAAACAAGAAAAGTGCTAGAAAAGAGAAAACAGCTTCTCCCCCAACTCGAAGAAAGGACGAAAGGCAAATCTGCTATCTAATAAAGGATAAAATAAACACCAAAGAACCTAAAGAAGACCGACGGGATAAAAGAAAAAGAGGTCGCATTGATTCTCCCATTAAACCCCAAAACAACCCAATCACGCCCGCTTCAAAGAAGGTTAATAAAACCGTAATTTTAGACTACGTGGCAAGAAGTAGATCTACTAGGTCACTACCGCTAAACACCAGCAATTAAAAGGAAAGTTAGTTAGTTAGTTAATTAGTTCGCTCATCATCATTAGCGAGTACGGTCGCGTCGCACACGCTATTACACTAAATCGCGCTCGCGTAAAGCGCTGTCGCAGCGCATTCCGCCGCGTTTAGACGCTGGGCAAACGCAATGACCCAGATTTCGGTAGTGAATCATGTGTTTTTGTATAAATAAATACCTTTAATTGTACAGTTTATACAATTATGGCAAGTACGCCAAATAAAATTACAATAAAAACTGATCTAGAACATCAGTTATATACCCGGTTCAAGGAAGAACAAAATGAGCGCATACAATTGCAACAATTGGTTAAGGACCTCAGTGGTCAAATCGAAGCACTGCAATGCCAGTTAAAACAGATGCAAGAAAAAGAACAAAAGAGTGTATCTCAAGCAATAGAGCATTCTACAAGCGAAAAGCTCCCTGAGCCAGTCGAGTACAAGACTGACGAAGAAGAGCTTGCCAGTGAAACGCAGTGGGTACGACAGAAAAGTAGAAAGAAAAGAAAGTTGAACTCGTCGCTGTCCCCGCTGCCACAAGGAGCGAGCTCCAGTGAAAAAAACAATGAAACCGTAAAGGTCAAAAAACCACCTATGCCACCGCCCATTGTGGTCGAAAATATTAAAAACTACCAACAGTTCTACGACTTTCTGTTGACTAGCCTTAATAAAGACTCGTTCGTTGTCAAAATGATGAACGGAGATAGAGTAAAAATAAACGCCAAGGACGAAGATTCGTACAGACAAATAAGTAAATATTTGTCACAAAATAGCTGCCTGTGGTATTCTTACGAGAATAAACAAGACAGGCCGATCAGAGTGATGGCAAAAAATTTGCACTCGTCTTGCCTGCCAGAGAGGATAATAGAAGATTTGACGGCTAAAGGATTTAAAATCCAGGATGCCGTTAATAAACTAAGCTGGAGAAATAAAGAACCTCTTAATATGTTTATGATCTCGTTTGAGAAAGGCGAAAATATAAATAATATTTATAATATTAAGTCAATATTAAATTGCAAAGTTGACATACAGCCAATTAAAACATCCAAGCTTATTCCGCAATGCAAGAGGTGCCAAGCTTATGGACATACCCAAAAATATTGCTCCAAGGAACCCAGATGTGTGAAGTGCACCGGGAAGCACCTGACCAGAGACTGCAATAAATCAGCAGAAGTAAAGCCGAAATGTGTCCACTGCGGTGAGCCACATCCTGCCAATTACAGAGGGTGTATCGTGGCCAAAGAACTTCAAAATATGAAAAACAAGATCATGAAAAAAAACGTGTCCACACCTACTGTCCAAGTCCCAAGCGGGAACAAAACAATCACCACCTCACGTAGTACGCAAGGTAACGTAAAATATACAAGTAATAAAATCTCTTATGCAAATATGGCCAAAGGAGCTCAGCCACTACCACCATCACAAACGCAACAAAAAGTTAGCTCAAATACTGAGGAGAACATCAACAAGATTCTCACTCTCTTATCATCATTCGATGATAGGCTGAGAAAACTGGAACATAGCACCAAGCAGCTACCTACCCATAAAAATGCCTAAGTTTCTAAAAATTATGGCATGGAATGCAAACGGACTCTTGCAGCATCAAAATGAACTTCAAGCAGTCTTACATACTGAACAAATTGACGTGTGCCTTATATCTGAGTCACATTTCACTAAAGAATCATACATTCAAATTAAAGGTTATAAAACTTATCATGCATTGCATCCCAATAACACCGCTAGAGGGGGTAGCTCTGTTATCATAAAAGAAAATATCTACCATCACCTTGAGTACACCTGTGAAGAACAGTTCACACAAATTGTAGCCGTTGGTATCAGAACTAAACGCTATCAAGTTACTGTAGCAGCTATATATTGTCCCCCAAGATATGCCCTTAAAGCCGAGCAGTATAGTAATATATTAAAAAATCTTGGCAGCAAATTTATTCTAGGAGGAGATTTCAATGCCAAGAATACCCACTGGGGTTCAAGACTAACCTCAACTAAAGGTAAAGAACTACTTTGTGCTGTTAAAGAATCAAAATGCAATGTCATATCAACAGGTAAACCTACCTACTGGCCTACTGATACACAGAAAATCCCGGATGTCATAGATTTTTTTATATATAAGAATCTATCACCAGGATTTATGCATATTGAAGACGGGTTTGATATGAATTCAGACCACTCGCCAATTATATTGAATCTGAGTGAAACTGTAATATTGAGAAAAACCAACCCGACTTTAGTTAACAAAAATACAGATTGGGAAAGTTTTAAGCTTGACTTAGACTACGTCATAGACCTTAAAGTACCCCTAAAAACCACTTATCAATTGGACTCAGAAATCAGTCAATTTGTAAGCAACATACAACGCTGCGCTTGGGACAATACACCCAGCCTTAAAATAAAAACTACCAGTCACTCCTATCCAATAGAAATCAGGAACCTTATCGCAAAAAAAAGGGAACAGAGACGAAGGTGGCAGCAATCAAGGTATCCGCCTGATAAAACCGTACTTAACAACCTAACGAAAAAGTTAAGTAGAGAAATCCAAAATTTTCACAACGAGACTATGAACACTTATCTTAGACAAGTAACTAATAACAAGGTAACAGATTACTCACTGTGGAAAACTACAAAAAATATAAAGAAGCCCATCATGCATGTTCCTCCCATCAAGGAAACCAACGGATGTTGGGCTATTACTAACCAACAGAAAGCTGCTAGATTTGCACAACATCTGAAGCAAATCTTTCAACCATACGACGAAGAAGATGGGGAAGACCTTACACTGGATGAAACTCCCCAAGACAGTTTTGAAATAAAATTGGTTACGCCCAAAGAAGTTCAGAGCACTATTAAAAAGCTAGCTAAGAAAAAATCGCCTGGATACGATCTTATTACCGGCGAAGTTTTACAAAACCTTCCAAGAAAAGCAATAGTAAAACTTACCACACTTATCAATGCTATGTTTAGACTCAAATACGTACCTAATTTGTGGAAAGTTGCAGAGGTAATAATGATACCCAAGCCTGGTAAACCACCTCAAGACGCAACGTCTTACAGACCAATATCTCTCTTGCCAATATTGTCAAAACTATTTGAAAAAATATTCTTAAGGCGACTGAAACCCCTGATAGAAGAAAGAAACTTGATTCCCGATTACCAATTTGGGTTCAGGGAAAAACATTCTACCATTGACCAAATACATAGGATTACGAACATAATAGAAAAAACATTAGAAGAAAGAAAAGTCTGTTCTACTGTCTTTCTAGATGTAGCACAAGCATTTGATAAGGTGTGGCATGAAGGCCTCTTCCACAAACTAAGGAATATGCTCCCAAAGCAGTTTTCAGATATTATAGAATCTTATCTGTCAGATAGATCATTCAGAGTAAGACAAGAAGATGCATATTCAGAACTTAAACAAATAAAGGCTGGAGTACCACAGGGAAGCGTTCTTGGTCCAGTATTGTACTTACTGTACACCTGTGATATTCCAAAACTAGATGAAAACACTATTGCAACATTCGCAGATGATACAGCCATCATGGCCACTGGAGTGACACACGAGGATGCAGTAGAAAAGGTCCAGATAGGCGTCAATATTGTCGTTAATTGGACAAAAAAATGGCGAATTAAATTAAATGAATCTAAATCAATCCATATAGATTTCACTAATAAACACCCGAAATATCAACCGGTATATATCCACAGCCATACTATACCGTACGAAAATACAGCCAAATACCTGGGCATGACACTTGACGCTAAGCTTCGCTGGAAGGCTCATGTTAAAAAGAAACGATCTGAGTTAGAATTTCGCTATAAAAATATGAACTGGCTACTCGGTAAACACTCCACACTATCAGTGGAAAACAAAATACTTTTATATAGACAAGTCCTCATGCCAATATGGACTTATGGTATTCAGCTCTGGGGCTGCACCAGACAAAGTAACATTGACATCATTCAAAGGTTTCAGAACAAAGTACTTCGGGGTATTGTAAACGCTCCCTGGTACATTAGAAATGAGGATCTCCATCGTGACCTGAAGGTTGACCTTGTTGTAAATGTTATAAAAAAGTATGCCGAAGCTCATGAACAACGACTTCTCCAACATGTGAACGTTGAGGCTATCCAGCTCCTCGACACCACAGACATAGTGCGAAGGCTTAGGAGGACTAAACCTTTTGAATTAACTTAGTGAAGTTAGTGTTAAGTGGTATAGTGAATGCTACTCGTAAAGAACACAAGAACAAAGTGTCTGACCTTTACTAGAGACAATAAGAAAAGTGACTATGGACACACTCTTAATATTATAAAATATTCACCCTAGCAGTTTAAGTTACAACAAAATTACTTATTAGTCTCAGACTAGATTGTAATCTCAATGAAAAAAACCTAAATAGGTTCTATCATTTAAAAAAAAAAAAAAAAAAAAAAAAAAAATCTACCCAAAGAAACACCCCAGGTATTTACCCCAAGACAGCTGATCACCGCGGGGAAAAGCGACCACTACCCTCCAAACAAATCCAGATCAATACCAAATAATTTTGATACCAATAAAGATAAAAAAAACCGAATATATCATATAGCAACATATAATACACTTTTACAGAGGACAGAAGAGAGCCTGAAAGAATTAACAAATTAAATAGGATATAATTGACCTAAGTGAAGTAAGAAGAAATGGGGAAGCTATGGAAGAATATATTAAGTTCATAATGTATTTTAAAGGAGAAACACCAGACAGACATGGAGTTTCTACTCCATATATTTAATGAAGAAGTTAAAGAACTTCATTGAAGAAATAATTGGCATTTCAGAAAGGATAGCTATCCTAAATATAAAGATTCCCTTAAGAAAAAAGTCTAAGTATAAAGTCTATCATTCAAATATACTTTCCGACAGTGCAATCAACTGTCTCTGAAATGGAGTCCTTTTATTCGGCGTTAAGTACCGCTATCAAAGAACATATCCATAAAAACTGCATAGTAATGGGAGTTTTCAACGCCCAAGTCGGAACTTCGAGTGATGAGAGAAGAATATAGGAGAAGATATTGTACAAGGAACGGGCAAAAATAAATAAATATATACAATAAATAACTAGTCCGGCAATAAAAACTATTAAGTAAATAAAAAGTTTTAATTTTTTCAACTTTTTAATTACTTTGAATTTGGAACGCATTTATTATTCTTAAAAATTCTCATGATCGTGCCATTCCACATATTTTTTCGTGTTTATTATCAAATTACAATATGGATTTGGGGTATTAAAGAAAATAGGATTGCGGTGATCGCCTTGCACAAAGTGGTTATGGGGCCGTCAGTCATATTCCAGACACTTCAAAAGCTTGGTATCAGCCGTATGTTCGAATATGGTACTATCAACATATACAAAAACACCTTCTTTGCCGAAGACCATAAAAGATCGGGGCGGCCGCGTGCTGTTAGAACTACAAAGCCTGTTAATGCTGTTAAAGCCAGAATTCGTAGAAATCTCATTAGGTAGCAAAAAATCTTATCGCAAAAACCAAACCTTAAGTTCGGTGCTCGTCGATATACAGGAGATGCCCTAAATCAATATTTACAATTAAAGAGAGTGGATCGATCAAAATGGCTTCTGTCGCGATGCGCAGGTGAAGGGCACAGAAATATCTTCATTACCGATGAAAAAAAAATCACGATTGAAGAGCACTACACTAAGCAAAATCATAAAATGTACGCTCACTGTTCTAAAGAAGCTGGTCGGAAAGGTACAGCGTGATCATCATCCTGCGGCAGTGATGGTTTGGTGAGGCGTGTCTTATTAAGGCGTCACAAAGCTACATTTTTGTGAAAAAGAGTGAAAACTTCAGCAAAAGTGTATCAAAAGACAGTCTTGGATCGTGTTGTGAAACCTCTCAGCAATACACTTTTTAAAAATGTACCGTAAAAACTTTATAAGAGCTGCAGACTGGCCTTCATATAACCCAGACCTCAACCCTTTAGACTACAAATCATGGTCAGTTTTAGAGGACATGGCTAGCTCTAAATGACACGGCGACATTGAGTCTCTTAAAAAATCTCTGGAGCAAGCAGTGGCGATATTTCCCAAAGAAACAGTGCGTAAATCCATAGATTTGTGGTCAGATAAATTAAAAGCCTGTATAAAAATCGAAGGTGGCCATTTTGAATAGAATATTATTTTTATTTTTTGCTGAGACTTTAATAAATATGTACATATAAGTTTTAGTAATATTTCATTATTTCATTAAAAAGAAAAGCATTTTCATTTGTGACAGAACTTATGGCCGGACTAGGTAGCTAGTCCGGCCATAAGTTCTGTTACAAATGAAAATGCTATGGTATTATAACCAAAACCATTGAAACACAAAAAAGAGACAAATCAGACCACATTAGCAATTAACTAAATAGATTGTAAAAATGCCATCGCATCCTTTTTAACGATGCACTGCATACTGAAATAATACCATCACAGTGGAATCGTATCTATGATAACACTACTACAGGTACGAAGGTGACAAAAACGAATTAAACAATTATAGACCACTCAGCACGATGTCGAATGTCTAGAAAGTATTCGCGAAGGTTATTCTTAGTCGAATAACCAAGACCCTTGACGTGAATTAGCCTAGAGAACAAGCTGGATTTAGGACGGGTTACGCCACATTCGACCACATAGGTACATGTGGTGAGACAAGTCTTCAAAAAAAATAAGGAATACCAAATACCATTTTACTGTTGCTTCATAGATAATTACAAGGCATTCGAATCGATTGAACACGAAAGTATCTGACAAAGTCTTAAAACCAAGGAGTCGAGCACAAATTACAGTTCAGATAAAGTACAGCTAAATTAAAGAAAATCAAGAGAAATAAATAAAAATAATGATAGGCGTGCGCCAAGGAGACTCCTACCCTCCAAATTATCACTGCCATGTTATAAAGTTGAAGAGTTTGCTTGTTTGAACAAAAATCTTACTTGGTTGGCTCATTGGCTTTTACTTTTGGATGGTCCATTTATCGAAGAAGGCTTTCAACTATATAACCTCACGCAACGACCGATAGGAGCGAAGCAGCAATGAAAAATGTTGCAAAGACGGAGAAATTTTATTTATTACGCATTCGAAGTTGCAAAATATTTTCGTATTTTGAATAATAATAATATATTTATTACGAAAAACTTTTGCAAAAACTAATATATACATCAAATTAGACGGTAGATTTATAATAACGTCTAATAATATTATTTTGGTACAGCACACATGGTCATCTGATTCTAAACTAGGCAGAGCCTATTACTATTACAATCAGACAACTGTTAAACATATTAAATTTTAATAATTATAAATGTATATATTATATTTTCAAAATAAATTGAAAATAGGCGCACCAGTTTTACTTAAACCTCTCACAGAATTATTCAACCTCATACTAGAAGGCGAAGTCCAAAGGATCGTTGGATAACATAGTCTTGGAATAAAAAATACAAGAAGAGATACATTTTAGCTCAATTGTGTCAAGAATAATAATCCGCTCAGAGTCCCTACTCTGAGCGGATTATTCCGCTGCCATTATTTCAAAGAAATGCATTTATGAAAAAATCCGATTTGAACAACTGCACCAGTAAAAGAGCGTATGTTCATGGCACTTACGCCCTTTTGTTGAGAAACGCAGTTTTTTTGCAATAACTCAATGACGGTATATCCGATCTTGTTAGTTTAAAGTATTTATTAAGCGCCTTTCTGATTTTTAATACAATTATTGCATTTTGGAAAGTGATCGACAAGAAATGCCTATAAAATTACTATAATTTGTGATGTTTTCATATGTTTGGCCACATGGTTCAAAAGATGGGTTGGGGGGACACAATTTATGCAACTTTCGGAGCTATTAGTTCCAAAAATATTCACCTAATATAATTACCTTAAAACTTTTGCATGTTATTACAGGCCTGTCGTCAGGCGATGTTGTGCCAAACGTTCATTTTTTCTAAAATATTTTTTTCAGCTTTTCTTACATTGCATGGAGTGCCTCCCTAAAAATATTTATTTTAATTATTTAGCTATCAAACTAAGTAGCGGCTACTACAAGATCCTTTTAACCCGAATTTAATAAATATTCATTGAGTAATCTTTGAGTGAAATGCCTGTGACATACGGACGGACAGAGGAACAGACGGACATGACGACATTTCAAGGGTACACTAAAAATACCTAGCGCAGCTCGGTCATTCAGGTACTATCTACTAATCTGATAATAAAGTATCATCACACTAATATTATAAAGGTGAAAGTTTGTGAGTATGTAAGTGTGTATGTATGTTACTTCTCCACGGCTAAACGGCTGGACAGATTTTAATAATATTTGGTATGGAGTTAGCCGACACCTTGGATAAACACATAGGCTAATAAACCGCGGGTAACACCGCGGGGCACAGCTAGTATTATATAAATATTGATTTCAATCTAGCCTAAAGACTAATGAGTAACTTAATTGTGACCTATATTGCAAAACTTAACCCTGGTGTCGTCGCGCGGATTACAATAGTAATCCACTGTTGCAAAACTTAGTATTTAAGAAAAACTACGCATTGGAATTGTTTGTAACTTCAGGTACTTTATATTAGATAGTTTACGCATTCCCTTATGGGCAGCGCGAGCGCCTATCGCTTCAAGTTGTTTGTCAGGAGCCCCGTAAAGTTCGCGGATTACTATTGTAATCCGCGCGACCTATTACGTAAGTATTTTTTCCCAGTTATCGTTAATATTTTTTTAACATTTTACGGTTATTTTTAATGTATTTGTTTATGTATCTGTTTTTTATTAGACTATATACCATGTTATATGAATTTAGACTATAAAGTACTGGCTTGATACATATTTCATTTAAAAATAATTAAAATTAGAATCACTGTGAATCAAAAGAGTGCTGCTCAAATTGAAGCTTGGCTTAATGAAGGTGCTGAGGGTAGCTAAGATTCTAAAGGTGGTTCCAGCTCGGATGATGAAGAAGACTTTGTTGAGGAGCAGAACCACGAGTCTGAATCTGAGCAGGAGGTAGACATCTCAAATGAGGTATTTGAAAATGACTCTGTATCAGCAGATTATCAGTATTATGTTGGTGTAGACAACACTATCTGGTCAATGACTGTGCCCTCGAATAGAGAAAGAACTCGCAGATACAATTTTGTTGAGTCTGCTAAAAGACTTTTTGAAAACCAGACTACCAACATACATACATGTAGCGAACAAAAATGTTGAGAATATTACTCGCCGTGAGTTTCTCATTTCACTCTCTTTGATATTGATGGAACCCTTGGCTCACCAGAGGATACAGCAGAAATCATTACCAACGAATTTAGCTTTCAAAATAAAAGATTTTTGAAATATATCTGAAGTCGGAGCCCAACTATCTACCTCAACATCATCGCGAAGTAGCTCGATAGGTCGCTGTCATAACTGCGGTAGGTCACGAAATAAAATCACTTGCCGATCATGTAAATCTTGTCACAAATTCGTTTGCCCGGACCATTTCGAATATAATATGTTCTTCTTGTTTAGAAATTAATGATTAGTTTCATAATTTTACTTACATTTATACAATTTGAAGCCAACGAGCCATTTTTGTATTAAAATAAGGATAAGATTTTTAAATATTTTTTTTAACTATTTAAAGTTAATATTTTTTGTTGTGTTAATTTAAATAATATAAAATACTGTATGTTACTTCGTTTTTAAGCGGAATAAACCAAATTGATTAATACATTCTAATTTTGGCCTTACTTTTAAATGGATTACATATGTAATCCACGCGACCACTTACGTCCCTTTTCTATGCGCGACGACTGTAGGGTTAATAAGAGTAAGTCCGTTAATGTTGACTTCACATATCAAAAAGGCCAATACTGACCGGTGCTTATAAATAGCCAACCGATACCCTATTCGAACACAGTTAAGTATCTCGGCGTGACGCTTGACGCAAAATTATACACCAGGGGGCGTAGACAAATGCCACACGCTTCTTTTCCGCACACGCTACTGTTGGTCTTTGTTTACAAATTCAGCAACAGTCGCGTGACGTTTTGTCAACCTTAAGTCAAATGCATACATTTTTTCGCGTTAGCGTGTGTGGAAAGAGAAGTGTGTGGTATTTGTCTAAGCCCCAAGGTCATACTATTTCAACAGGTGTTAATTCTAGTATGGACGTACAGTGTTCAGCTTTTGGGCTGTAGGTATCGCTCAAAGTGATCCACAAATTATACAAAGATCCAAAACAAAGTATTCAGAGATGCGCCTTGGTTTAGTAGAAATTGTGAAATCCATTCTTTACTTCGGGACTGATACTGAAGTGCCACAATGCATTGGAACGTGTCGCGGCAGAGCTTGCATAAAGACTGAGGAAACAGCTGCGCACGCGGCACCTTGAGTGCACCGGCGTCGCACAGATCCGGAAAGAGACCCTGGGGTCACCAAGGTCGCTTACGGATACCCTGAGAAGTTTAGGGAAGCTGATCTGCTTTTGGAGGGAGGTGGGCTGGCTGGAGTAACGGCCACCACAGTTCACACACAATGGTCCACACCCGGGACTAAGTGCGGAAACCACACCCACCATGGCAGTGGGTGACCTTAATGATGATGATGATGATGACAGATAAGCAAAAATATGCTAAAGCACATTAAAGCAGGCTTCATCATCACGTGAACGTCGAGGCAATTCAGCTCCTCGATACCATGGAGTTATAAAGAAGATTGAAACGGTTAAAGCCGTTTCAATTGGTGTAGTATAATAGCGACATATTAAATGACGTCTCACATGAACAAAATGACTTCACATATACCTATGTGAAATCACTTTGTTCATGTGTGAAGACAAGATAGAGACAATAAATTAAGTGTAATTAAACACATTCTTAGATTTAAGTCCAAATAATACCTACCTATACCGACTGACTAGGTACAACTTAATGTATATTCGTCAGTAATGTATATACGTCTATATCCCCTTCCTCCCGGACCTCGATACCGAGTAGACGTGTTCATTTGTATTCACAAATTACTTTTAATATAAAAATAATCTTATATTAACACTTAAAAACGTAATCAAAAATTAGGAGTGCATAAACAGTGAAGAGGTGTTACGCCGCGCGCCGTGCCGCACAACTGGCCCCACCATATATTGAGCGCCCGCACACTTCGCCACCCTGCGTGTACGCAAGTAAGCTCCACCCTCTTGACTATACGCACTCACACTTCCAAGCGGGGATCTCGTTAAACTGGACGGAAAGCGATTCTACACTGCATCGACGATCGCCGACCAACTAAGTTGACCTCTGACACCCTGTCCATAATAACTGCATTAAAATTAGCTCTAGCAAGCTTCTGAGTGCCTGGTACATTGATATTCGACCTCTACCTAGCAAAAATGCCTCTTAAAGCCGAGTCGCAGAACGCACCCGCCGTAACATCTCCCAGTGCGCCGTCAAAAGAGTTTGATACGGAAGTTCCAATACTTGAAATTGGTGAAACTCCGCAACCGGCTTCTCTCGCCGGACCTACCAATCAATTACATACTTGTTTGTCGGAACCTAACCTACACCTAACTGCCCGTAAGAGAAAGCGTCCTGAAGCCGAGTTTGAGAGACTAAGCTGCGCCTTAGAGGATTTAAGCAAAACTATGAAGGAATTCAAGTTACAACAAGACAAATCAATCCAAAAAATAGAAAAAATATCTGCCGTTACCGAGGAACTAAAATTAACACTTGATTTCTTTGCACAAAAATACGACTCACTCAAAACACAGTATGACAAACTAGAGCACGAGCGCAAAGAAGATCTCCAGTAGGTATATTAAAACTCTTGAGGAAAAAATAGAAGTTTCTGAACGTCAAGCCAGATTTACTTGTTTAGAAATTAGAAATATCCCTACTCCCACTTCAGAAACAAAGTCTATGCTGGTTGAAACTGTAATAAATACGGGTAAAGTGTTAAATGTGCCAATACAGGAAAATGACATAAAGGACATTTATCGTATTAAAACTAGAGATCCATCTAGTAAGACGATAATAGTGGACTTATGTAGTGTGCTACTAAAAGAAAGAGTTATTATATATGTATCGCAAATTTAACAAGACTTCTTCTAAACTAACCACAGAACAACTACACATCAGTGGACCCGCAAAACCAATTTTCATATCCGAAAACCTTACAATGAAAATGAAGAGGCTTTTCTTTCTTGCCAGAGACTTCGCTAAAGTTAACGATTATAAGTTTTGCTGGGTAGCACATGGAAAACTCTTTCTATGTAAAATAGAAAATGGCACTATAACCAGAATCATGAATGAAACTGATCTCAAAAAATTAATCACTCAAAAGTGACTAGCCGGACTGGGATTTCAAGTTTACGTGGACCAACTTCAAGATCTCGGTATTGAACTAGTCTTAAATATTTTTTATACTTTATATTGTAGATATTTTACTTTACCAACTCATGAAAACAAATATATACAACTTTTACACACATATACACATAACTATACTTACAGAATCAAACATAAAACATGCAATTACAATTATAACACAAGTAACACACTAAATCACAAATCTTCTTATCAACTTACAGCCATATGGATAGATATGCATTTGTTACTCTTTGCTACTCTAAATGGATGACATTAATTTCGTAACAGAGCACATAGAACAAATTTCTGTGTCAGATTTATTTGTCTGCTCTCCAGAACATAGCTCATATTATCTAGGGAATAATAAACTTGGCTTTAAAATATTTCATGTAAATATTCGTTGCAACTTTGAAAACCTTCTATTATTATTAAACAGGTTTCAGTTTAAATTGGACATTTTGATACTTTCTGAATGTTGGTTAAGTAAATCACCCTTTATTCCGTCTCTATCAGGTTTCACTACTTATCAATCAACCTTTAGCAATCAAAATGATGGGATTGTCGCTTATGTTAATAGCACATTAAACTGCACTCTCGAATCTCGATCAATCGAGGGCGCAAACTGTCTTATACTAAATATTTTAAACAAACTCGCTATTGTTGGGATATATCGCTCACCATCTCATAAAAATTTGAACCCATTTTTTAATAGTTTAAATGATACTCTTTGTGTCCTCAATCGTTTTCAAACCATAGTATTGATTGGTGACGTTAATATAAACATCATTCCAAATAGCAAAGATTCGAATACAGACGAGTAACGTAAATGCTCCTATTACCGCCAGTTTTAGCTGTCTTAGGTTCACTTCAACAAAAACAGTTATAAGCTGTTATGTCAGGAAAAATGTTATAATTTAAAATTAACCTCAATGATGTATTCTTTGATATTTAGTACTTAAATTCAATGTTAAATAACACAATAGTTATTAAATAATCGTATAATCCAAAAGAGTAGTTGATTCTATTACCGACCCATAGAATGCGGCAAGATTCTATTACCGCTTTTTCTGGTTCTTTTACCGACCACTAAGAAATCCTTCTATGAGATGAAATAAAATGAAAAATAGATTTTTAGGTATTTATTATGTAATAATAATAGTGTTGAGATCAAAATTGTTATATTATAATCATAATTATTTATTGCAACACTTACAAGTACTTAACTGCCATTAGTTTGATTACATGCCCTTTTATCCTACTAATATTATAAATGCGAAAGTTTGTGAGTGTGTGAGTATGTTTGTTAGTTCTTTACGCTCAAACGGCTGGATCGATTTGGATAAAATTTGGTAGGGAGGTAGCTGACACCCTGGAATAGGACATAGGCTACTTTTTACCCGACTGCGAAATAAGGAGGGTAATATTTTTCGAGCGTATGTATATGTAAGTATGCAGTTTTCTTTGTGTCGTGCTACAGGCCAACGGTTAGGCCGATGTTGATGAGACTATACTAATAGTACACTAATACTACAACAATACTACACTATTACAACACCAATACTACACAAAAAAAACTAATACTACACTAATACTACACCAATACAACACCAATACAACACCAATACTACACTAATACTACACCAATACTACACTAATAAAACTAATACTACATCAATACTACACTAATACTATCCCAATACTACACTAACGACGTGGACGTAGAGCAGATGGGGGGTAGTAAGAGACTCGCTTAAATAGTAAGTAACTATCTATACACATAAATAAAATTGGAGTGTCTGTTTGTAATATTAAAATAACCGCTTTCTACTACATGCATATGAATCTATATACGGTACACATACCAAAAATAATATTTGAATTTTTTTTGTCTGTCTGTCTGTTTGTTCCGGCTAATCTCTGGAACGGCTGGACCGATTTGAATGGGACTTTCACTGACAGTTAACTTATGTAATAAGGAGTAACTTAGGCTACTTTTTTCGAGATCTTACGCGGGCGGAGCCGCGTGGAAAAACTAGTTATAAATATGTGCAAAAAAGTAGTATGTACCTAATATCACCGGTCTAGGCCGTGCCAAAGAAATATAATACATTAATTACATACGCTCGAAAAACAACCGTCCTTCTGACACAGTCGGTTAAAATACCGTCACAGCTGTGAGTCGGTAATAGAATTAAGTATGAAGATTACAATATTCTATTAGCGACCTATAAAATTAATATCAAACCGCTAATATATCTACTTTATGGGAATCTGTTCAATTCAATCTCATTGCTTTACCATTTTCTTTTAATATCACGTATTTATTAATCCAAATAATAAAGGTTATTTAAAATATAATTACATATAATAATAGTGATAATGAGTAATGTTTAATCTAGTTTTAACCAATAACTTTAAGAATTTTCCTTGTCGTTAATTGATCTAACGAAGTAAAATAATTGTATGTATTGAATGCGAAAAAAATTTAATTAAAATTAGATAGTTTATAATAGATATTATTTTAAAATACTAAATAATCTCAAATTTCTAACAACGCCATGGATCGTTATTAGAATCAAGTTTTGAATTATTGATTCTATTACCGCCTCACATTAAAACATAAATTTATAACATAAAAACTAATAAAAAGGATAAAATTGAGTGTTAGTTTTGAAAATAAATATGTACATTAGAGTTGTAATGTGATAGCACGAAGACAAATCAATTATTAGTATGCTATTTTCCTTAAGTAATATTGAGGTGTACTTACGTGGCTGGTGGCGCGTTTCTATGAAACGTGCATCTGCTTCGGGCGCGTTCCACTGATTGTCAAATTATTTCATTCACTAGCTACTTAGAGACGCGAAATTTACTCTTTTATTTTCCAACAAAATTACCTAACTAATTTTTAAGACACGATTTTTCTGGAACCTATAGTATGTCTGATCTGAAAGATTTAAATATTAGATCGTTGATAGAATACAAATTTTAAGGGGTCGTTAATAGAAGCTTTTACGTTATTTAAATATCTTGGCCTCTCACGGGTTGCTCCCCACACACCTCCACCCCACTAGAGGTAACTCGTGCATTGATCATATTCTTTTTAAATCCCAATCTCGAGGTATCACCATTATACTTGACTCACTAATAACTGATCATGCACCATTACTTTTTCAATGTCAGACAGGGCCTACTGAACGTCCTAATTTGCCAAACCGAGTTTCATACCGAATGGACACTTGTGCCATCGTTGCTACTCTAGAAACAACAGATTTTTCTCCTGTATTCGATACTAATGATCCCGACCTAGCAGCAGATATATTAGTAAAAATCATTGCTAATATCGTAAAAATTCACACCAGTACTGCTCCTATTTCAAATCGTAAACGTATCAGGAAACCGTGGATTACTGCTGGCCTCTTAACATGCATTCGGCACAGAGATAAACTTTACTGTAGACACAAAAAGAGTCCTGAAAACCACACTCATAAAACAGTATTTATTCGCTACAGGAACTATTGCAACAACCTTCTAAAAAATATCAAACAAGAATATCACAGAAATGAACTTATTAATGCTCGGAAAAATCCGAAACTTACTTGGAAAATTATCAAGGACGTAGCAAATATTAATACTAATAAAACATGTTCATCTGAGCTTTTAAAGGTATCGACATGCCCCTTGTCCTCTGCTGATACAGTCAATTCATTTTTTGCGAATATCGGAGATAATTTGGCCATGCAAATTACTCAACGAAATATATCCAATCATGACCCTTCCTCTCACCTGCCCTCTATAAATATGTCCCCCCATATTTCGAAATTCCCCTCTCCTCTTAATTCTATGGCACTACTTCCAGTGTGCTCCGAAGAAATTAACTCAATAGTTATCACCCTCAAGGAGAATTGTGCAGTGGGCTGGGATGGAATTCCAGCTTCTATTATAAAATCTGCTCGACAGGTCCTTACACCCGTTCTCACGCATGTCTTCAATCTCTGCCTCACAGCTGGTATTTTTCCTAGAGTCTTCAAAAAAGCCATTGTTCATCCTATTTACAAGAGTGGTGACAGAGGCAGTGTCACGAATTATAGACCCATTTCAGTCCTTTCGGCGTTGTCAAAAATTTTCGAAAAGATTCTTAATAAACGCTTGACACGATATCTTCACGAAAATGAAATTCTGGCACCTAACCAATATGGATTCAGAAATAGAATGTCAACAGAGGATGCAGTCTTAGAACTCACCGGATCTATCATCAAAAATCTAGAAAACTATAGGGATCTTTCTAGATCTTTCTAAAGCGTTTGACACTGTCTCTGTACCTACACTAATTTCAAAATTAGAGTTTCACGGCATAAGAGGAGTTGCTCTAAATATGTTTCGCAGCTACCTACACCTCCGTACCCAGTATGTCCAAATAAATAAAGTAGCCAGTCAAGAAAAGATCTTGAGTTTTGGAGTCCCCCAGGGTAGTGTCCTCGGCCCTACTCTGTTTTTGTTATTAACGATTTGTTTAAGTCATCCCTACCGAACTGCAAAATAGTAACCTACGCAGATGACACGGCACTTCTTGTTTCTGGGCGTGATTGGCAGGAAGCTAAACTCAACTCTGAGTACGCATTGAGAAGTGTCATGACTTGGCTGGACTGCAATCTCCTTACCCTCAACCTATCTAAAACAAAGTTTATTCCTTTTGTTACCAACTACGCCTCTCATCCACCTACCTCATTCTCTCTTCAGGCTCATAGCTGTCGTGTAATCCTTGTGACTGTACTCTTATAGAACGCACACCATGCATTAAATACCTCGGTGTCTTGATAGATAGTACATTGTCCTGGAAACAGCACTTAGAATCCCTCACCTCTCGAACTAGAAAACTGATATACGTATTTAAAAGTCTAAGGAATATTTTAGATCTTAATTCGCTAAAATCAGTCTACTTTGCTCTTGGCCAATCTATTCTATCGTATTGTATTTCTTCATGGGGAGGGGCAGTTAAAACTCACATGTTTTCATTAGAAAAAGCACAAAGGGCAGATCTTAAAACTTTGACGAGGAAACCACTCAGGTTCCCCACTTCAGAACTATTTTCACTTTGTCAAGTCCTCAACGTTCGGCAACTTTTTATTTTAAATACTACTCTTCGTAAACATACAGAACTGTGTTTTGATCCAACTCTTGTTACTTCAAATCGAAGATCTGATAGGGTTTGCCAAATATTACCGCGACGTACAGCAGTTGCTAGTCGACATTATTTGTTCATCAGCTCAAAAATCTACAATATTCTAAATAGAAACTTGAGTATTTTTTCACTTTATTTATTTAATTGTAAAAAAGTTTGCCTTGAATGGCTGCTTACTCTCCACTATGAAGATTCGGAAGATCTTGTGACAAAGTAATTGCTAAATAAATAATATTCACAAAAGTTTACACACGCACGCACGCACGTGCACACACACACACACACACACACACATAGTTCATCAACTTAATGTCTTCTAATCCACTCTATTAAAGTAACTAACTGTAAGGATAATTAAACTACTGTTTTTAAGATGTAATTTCAAACACTTTTAATCTTGGGAGGGGGCGTTGGTATCTGTAACACAGTAATTTACTACGACAGGTATCATCGTTTCCATATTATTGTACTGTGTATAAAATGTTGTAAGTTCCAAATAAACATTATTATTATTATTATTATTACGTCACTGTAGGAGGAAATCAAGCCTAAATATACAAAGGTATGTATGGACAGAAATAATTCTTTAATAAAAAAAATCACACATTAATTAACAAATTACAACCTACGAATTACATTTCAATTGTGATTACTTATATTTACATTAAACTAAGAGATAATAAATGACATCAGCAGTTGGCATAGCACGTCAGATGATAAGAGTTTGTTTGACAGCAACATTTGAGTCAATAGAGTAAAATAAGGTGCTAATCCTTATTTTCCTTAGGCCACAAATATGGCGCGGGCGGGCGTGTGCAGCGGGATGTTGCTTTGAGCGTGCACGCTGGCTATTGAACGTCCGGCGGCGTGATCAGCGGGAGAGCGGAACGTTCAACATGTTCAAATGCGCGCTCAATATCACTCCGCTGTACGCGCCGGTAACTTAAATTTGCGGCCTTAGAGAAGCATTATATTTTATTTAAAGAAAGGATAATAGGAGAAGATGTTTTTATACAACATATCGCATTCAAATGTTGAAAGCAATTCTGATTTAGGTTCAGTAACAACATTAGGATCTTTGACGACATGTTCACAAATGAATAAAGCTTTCCTGTCGCATCTAACATCGGTCAAGCGTCCGTTGTGGAACATCGCACCGCATTGTTGGGCGTCTTGGCCGTCAGGTTGCTGGTTGCCCCAGCATGGATACCCTTTGCTAGGCATAGGTTGCCCTGAAAGCATTTCCAAAATATATAACACCTGCTCAAAAAAACACGGCTTTCTGTGCTGTTTGGAGCGCAGATAAGACTGGACGGTATGTCGTTATTGCTTTATAGGACGAGCTTTATATTTCTTACGCCATCATATTTTATAGGTACAAGAGTACATATAGTGTCAAACAATATGGGTTTTTAGATATGCTTTCCGACAAAAGGGACCCTAAGTCGTGAGATTTCACGCTAAGCTTTCACCCAAGCTGTGTATATGTAGAAGTAAGTTATATTCCATAAACCCTTCGAGAATTATTCAACTTAATAGATCGAAATAATAATAACCCATCAATGGGATAACTACAGTAAAATAGTAAATATCTATTATAAAAAAGACTTCATTATTAAGGGTTTTTGATGTACTTTTCGATAAAAGAAACCGGAACCCCTTTTATCGAAAAGCCCCTGCTTTTCGATAAAATGTGTCAAAGGTTTTAGACCTCTAAAAACTTTTACGTTGTCGATTCTTTGTTGACTTAAGGCATGCCAAAAAAGTCATAAGATTTCGAAAGTTTTCAAGTAATCGTCAAAAGTTATGTACGAGTATATGTAGAGGTAAGTTTCCGTAAACCTTTCGAGAATTACTTAATTTAATATATAGAAATATTAATAACCCATCCAAATAATAAATATGACTTCATTATAGTTCATGATTACCAACCTTGAACGGTATACCAATTTTCCTTCTGTTTATAAAAACCCAAAAGCATGCTTCCTCGCATGAAATTTCCAGGGACGTCGTTTATTTTGTTCGTAATTTTGACGAGGTGGGCAGCTTCTTCGATAGAGTTTATCACTGCTAAATCTGAGCCCTCTGCTTTGCAAGCAGCTTGAGCTTCGGTCCAGGTCTTAGGAATCCGGTGTACCTTGTAACATCTTCCTAATGGCTCGAAGTACTTATAACCTGGAAAGTCAAAATATTATATTGTTTAAAGTTGGTGTGTAGGTACATATGCGACAGGTTCATTTAAAAAATGTGAGCTCAGACGGACGTCAAGACGTGGTTTCAAAATAGACTGCAAACTTACAAAAAGTGGTAAGAGGTGCATGGAAGCTGCTTCATTCCTTTAAGGAGCTAGGTATTAATTCAGATTATCCAGAATGGTCACTTACCAATACTAAAAGTAGCGCTACATTGCTTATCAAGCATCGGCGCCTTGCATATAAACTTTCTACGAAAACTGCAAGGCTTATCACGGAACTCCCAGGGACCTCTCCAGTTTACTGCCTCCACGCAATCTTCATTCCCCCCCTCATTATTTGGGTCGCTAGGCGCCCATATGTTGTATATATTTGCAATAGGAGTACCTGAAATAATGTTAGGTGTTATATTTATTTGTTGAACACTTAAAAGGCGGCCTTATGCTAAAAGCATTCTTGAGTGATGTAAAGGTAATATGAAAGAAACCCAATATATATATATATATATATATATATATATATATATATATATATATTGTGTTTCTTTTTCCTGTTTTTGCATTATTGATGCTCTGCTCTCCTATTTATCTGTAGGATTAGAGCATGGCCTATAGATTGAAATGGCGATTCGCAAATTGTGTTATTTGGTTACGCAAATTGTGTTATAGATATACAAAATGAACGTGGTTAGAAGGAGAATAACAAGAGAATAACAAAGGCATGTCGCCATAAAAGTGGGTATGTCCCAGATTATAGAGAGAAGTTAATGTGTTCTATAATGTGTGATAGAACAGAAAGGAGAGGATAAGTGTAACCATGTGACCGCTAATGTTATCGTTTCCCATAGCTTTGGATAAAATTGATCTCGCCCTCTGCAACCTGAGAAAAGTGAAAGAAGTCGATGTTAAGAGAAGGTGGGCTTAGTGGGCTTGGTTTGATAATCAATAGGGGCAGAGGAGGTAAAGTGTAGGTCATCTAAACTATCCATCATCTGTGGATTAGAACAGCCCTGTTTATTGATTCGTAGAGTCCCTAGGAACCGCCAGATATTCTTGGGAGAAGAAGGTCCTAGGCACGAAAAGACATTTACACGAGCCTATTGGCACAAATTATTATTTCGTGCAAGTTACTTATTTATAGTAATTAAGTAAGAGCCAGACTCGCGTGCAGGAAGGATGGAAACATTTGATGCTTAGTAACTGTTCGCTATAATACAAAATATATGATATTTTTTGATAAGCCTTGTTATTTGTTTGACTCTTTTGGGATAATCCATCAACCTTCCTCACACATTTAGATTGTGAAGTACCTTTGTGTTTGTGAAGTACCTTTGTGTTCATTTGTGCGTTGCGTGATTTAGGGTGGTCAGTCAGTAGAACACACGCACGTGCGTGAATTATAAATTGTTGTCACCCTAGCAAAATTATATTGGAAGAAACATTGTTGGTCCAGTGATTTGCAGGCCAGGCGGGCTCTATATGTGGTATGTTTTTGACTACTTTATAAGGCCCTGGTTAGGAAGGAAGCTTACTATGTATTACTTTGGTGTCATAACACCCGTCTGCGAGCTTGGGTAAGTGTTTTTGATCGTAAATATAGTTTTAGTATATAAGTATTTCAATTATTAAAGTATTCAGCTAAGTAACAGCTACTCTAAGGGATTCATTCTGGTGAGACGAACTCTGCTTTTACAGCTTACAGTAACATAGTCTTGATAGATGGTTCGATTCCGGCCCCGGTTTGGTATACGGAAGTTTCATAGAAAGTTTAACCCTTGGGGGTTGATTTTCCAAAAATTCTGAAACCGTATATTTTTATTATAAACCTAAAACTCAAGTACAAAATTTAACACATCTAATTTCAAAACCGCTGGAGTTTATACCCCTATTTTACGCTGAAACATGTATTTCTATATTTTATGTCAAAAAGCCGAAAACCAAATTTCAGATATCTAACTTCAAACTAACGGAGTTTTATACAAACTTGCCCTTTATTTTACCCTTTTAAGAGTTGATTTCCCAAAAACTCAGAAACATGTGTTTCTTTATTTTAAACGAAATAGCTGAACACGAAATTCATAGATGGCGCTAGTTGTCATGTAAACATCGGCTCCGTGTTGTAATAATTCATAAAAATAGTTCTGTATCATTTGAAAGTTCGTAAATATTATTATCCAGTAGTGTACTGACCAATAATCATCAACTATCATTTGTGGCAACGAAACTAAAGTGAAATAAAATATATAAGTGTTCAAAGATCTCGAGATAAAGTGCAGTGTTTTCTCTAACAAAAGTGAAAAAAATAAAACAAAAGTGTGTAATATACTAATTTAAAAACATTGTCTGTAATACAACATAAACAGTGACATCGCCTATTAAAATATAATTAAAAATGTGAATACGAACCAGTAAAAAAAGAACTTGTCCGTTAATTTTATTTAAAAGTGTTCTTTCAACCAATAATAACGTTTCAAGAAGCAGTTAACTTAATTTGCTGCCACCCTACATTGGTAATTAAACATCGTACATTGTACACCTTAATTTCAGACTATTCAAACAACAGGTCATTAGCCTGGTGCGCAAACCATTGGATTGGCGAAACACTGAGCGCGAGTTCGGGACTACGTACGCAAAACCTCTTTTTGGAGTTTTATACTTGACAATTTGAACTTTTTGTGATTCTATGACTTAAGGACCTATTGTTTTTGGTATATAAAATCAAATAATATAAATCAATCATACCAAAATAGTTTCAGAACTTTCTCTGGCTTTATAAATAAGAACCATGGAGAATGTTACCCTCCGAAAACCACGTACATATTCTGATACAAACAATGAGGACAGGGAACCGGTGTCACAATATCTCAACAGTACGACTGGAAGCTTACCAGCGTCATCTGACGATGAAAGCGACGAGAGTAAACGCCTGAAGGAAAAAATAGAGCAATTAAAGGCTGAGCTAAACAGTGCTCACAGTGAAATTGAAACCTTGTCCTTAGAAATACACAATCTTAAGCTTGCAAATGAGGAGTTGAACAAGAAAAGCACCCTATACAAAAAACTCGCTCACAGCCCTGCAAAGCTAAGAAATAAGACCCCTAAGAAAAGTGAACACTTTCCAATTATTCATACTATCGCAAAAACTACGAGCACACATACCCAAACAGAAACTGTACCCAAATGTGCTTATGAAAACCTTAATCCATCATCAGAATTGGGTAGCAAATTTGAGTCAAGTGAAGTCGGCCGCACGGAAATTGCGGCCAACTGTACAAGCAAAAAACTGACTAAAAAAGCAACTACAAGAAGGAAAGTATGCATTATAAGCTGTAATAGGAATAATAATATCCTACGAATTTCTCAAGATACATTGGGAGGTTTTGATGTTTGCCACTACCTATCACCTCAGGCAGATACTAAACAACTACTTAAAGGGATAGACACCAAATTAACGTCATTTACCAGGAATGATTACTGTATTTTATTGATAGGTGAGGAAGATTTTAAAATTACGAACAATTACATTGATTTAGTATTTCGGATCCGGGAATCAGTACAACACATCCAACATACAAACGTGATAATTTGTTTACCAACTTACAAATACAACAGCTACAATACTATGTATAACTGCAGAGTAGAAACCTTTAACAACCTTCTATACTTAGATGTAATCTCAAACAATCATGCCTTTATTCTTGATTCTAACAAAAACTTAACTTGTGACTACATAATGTTCAATAAGAAAACCAGCAAAATAAATAATACAGGAATGCGCACAATATTTAATGACATAAACATATATATACAACAGCTGCAAGATCATAACATTCGAAAATTAGATGTGTCAGTTAAATGTGGCAAAGGGAATGAGTTTTTTCGTAACTAGGAATGTAATAAATATACTTCATCAAAATATTGCAGGATTAATAAGCAAATCCGACCTTCTGACTGTCTGTTTACAGGAATTATCAGAAAATAATAAAAGTATTGATGTGCTTTGTTTAACTGAACATTTTATAAAATCGGGCGATGAAGTCCATCTCTTAATGTCCAACTATTCCTTGGGTGCTTCTTATTGCCGAAGTAGTCGAAGAGGCGGTGCATGCATTCTGATAAAAAATGAACATTTATGGAAAGAGCTACCCGAAATTGCAAAATTGTCAATTGCCAATTTATTTGAATGTTGTGGCATTGAACTAACATGCTTTAATATAATAGTTATTTGTGTATACAGAGTACCCAATGTAACAAATTTAAATATATTTTTCAATAAATTGGAACAATTATTAATAGATATCAATAAGAAAAAATATAATAATATTGTGATCGCAGGTGATTTTAATATTGACATGTTGAAGAATAATAATATTTCTTTAGAATTTAGTTGCTTGCTTTTGAATTTTAATTGTCAACTAGCTTTAAAACAACCAACTCGATACAAAAGTCAAACGTGTATAGACAATTTTGCACATAACTTTAAAAGCAAATGTAAGACTGAAGTTTTAGAATTAGCTCTATCAGATCACACAGCCCAGTTAATACAAATTCCTATAAAATTTACTCATAGGAACAAATACTATCGTAGGAAACGTAGATTTTTTTCAAGGGAAAATATTTTAAAGTTTAGATACTACATTGGCAGTCTTAGCTTTTCTGATATTTATAACACAGAAGACCCTAACTTGGCATACAATTGTTTTCTCGATGATTTTAAGCTATTTTACGATTTGTGTTTTCCAATTCAGTTAGTTACGGTAAAAAGATATAAAAGACCTAGGTGGGTATCCCATGGAGTAAAACTCTGTACTAAGAAAAAGAGATCACTCCTATGGGCATACAGAAAAAAACCAACTGAAACAAATAAACATACCTACATTAACTACAGTAAGATATTGAAAAAAGTAATACGCCTAACTCAACGAGCCCAAAATAATTATAAAATTAAAACTTCTGACAATAAGTCCAAATCAACATGGCAGATTATAAACAACAGAAAACAAACTGTGCCTAAAGACTACATACTTAATATTAAAGTTAAAGACGATATTATTACCGATCCAAAAATGATGGCAAATAAATTTAATGATTACTTTGTTGATAAAATAATACCAATACCTAATTCTGGCACAAATGTCGCTTCATTAATTACAAGAAACAAAGACTCGATGTTTATGGTCCCTAGTTCACCAAATGATATATTAAACATAATAAATGCTCTAAATAACACCAACAGTGTAGGAAATGATGATCTATCCACCCAAATTATTAAAGCAGTTAGTGATATAATATGTACTCACCTAAGTCACCTTATTAACCTAAGCATCTGTGCTGGTATTTTTCCAGATAGACTAAAAACAACAATCATAAAGCCAATACATAAGAAACAAAGTAAGGATAATATGGAAAACTATAGACCTATAGCGCTTATTCCAATAATGTCTAAAATCTTCGAAAAATATATATACTATAATCTTAATGGGTATTTGGAGAAGAAAAATATGCTGTGTAACGAGCAAAAAGGATTTAGACGAAATAAAACCATAAATATGGCAGTTTACGAATTCTTACGCTCTGTTATGACCAATGTGGACAAAAATATCTCTGTATCTGCAATATATTGCGATATGACGCAGGCTTTTGACTATGTTGACCACAATATACTAGCCAAAAAATTAGAAGCCTACGGAATAAGAGGCAATGTATTAAACTTAATTAAGTCCTATTTGCATAACCGGACACATGTGACTGCAATCAAAAGAATAGACTTTAATAAAAATGAAATAAATCACATATCCAAAGAACGCGCAGTCAAATTCGGAGTTCCACAGGGCAGCGTCTTGGGTCCTCTACTTTTTATAATATATATTAACGATTTACCAAAAGTTGTTAAATACCACATGACTCTTTTTGCAGATGACAGCACCGTAGTTATACCATCTAAAAATTTTGATACATATGAAAGTGACATTAATCAAACTTTAACATCTATTATTTCTTGGCTTGACAACAACAATTTAAAAATAAACTTAAATAAAACTCAAATAATGCATTTCAGTCAACGGAATTCCAACATGCATAACATAAAACTTAATTACAATAATCAGGATATATCTGAAGCAAATAATGCAAAATTTCTCGGTCTTATCATTGATCACAGATTGAACTGGAAAGCACATATTGATGAAATTAGTAGAAGGGTCAGTAGCTCGGCATATGCTCTTTACAAGCTTTCTCCAACTGTTGGTAAGGATGCTCTTATTACTGCCTACCACGGGTTGGTCGCATCAATCTTGCGCTACGGAATTATTTTCTGGGGTAACTCCACCGATAAGGAATTAATATTTAAAATTCAAAAACGGTGCGTTAGGGCTATGTTTAACTTAAAACCAACAACTAGTTGTAAGCCATATTTTATTGAGCATAACATTCTGACACTTCCGTCCTTATATATTTATGAGATAGCCTTATTCGTCAAATGTAACTCGGAATTATTTCCTAAACTGTCTGATGGTGCCACACGTAGTCAAAGGGATACTTCTAGATTACGTATGCATAACGCCAAAACAGCACTTATAGGCAAAAGCGTTTTCTGTATGGCTCCAAAAATGTATAATAAACTCCCAAAGTCTATAAAAAATTGTAATATTGATGTCTTTAAGAATAAGTTGAAAAAAATACTAACTATGAAATGTTACTACAGCGTTGCCGATTTTATGAATGACTTAAATATTATTGAAATTTAATTAAATTATTTACATTTATATCTCTTTGACTTGACATTATTAATATAAACATTTTTGACTGACAATTAATATAAATCTGTGTGACTGCGCTGTATTGATTTTTAATTATTGGTATTTGAATTATGTTATTTTAGAAAAATGCTATATACCTACCTTTAATTTAAATGATTTTGATATTTAATTTTGTACGCTATTTATATGGCAAAACATGTTGAAACTTGTCATAAATTTAACACCACTGTAACTGTACTACTACACATGTTTAAATAAATAAATGATTATTATTATTATGTATGTCGTTTCCATATCACGGGACTATGGAGTCCCGGTCATTTGGGAGGCGTGCGTGGGGCCGAAGCCAACACGTAGAGGCCCGTTAGACACTTTAATCTAAAGGCTATGTGACACAAACCGGCGAATATCGTTGTATACACTATATAAATGTACCCAACGACATTCCCCGGTTAGTGTAAAAACTATTGTCAAAAAGTGGTAGCTAAGAAACCGGGTTATGGAGGTGATGTGTTAGTGGAATTGTTAGCTGGTACTATTGAAGGACTATGGCGCCTGCCCTGCAAACACATGGTAAAAACACACGGACAAATGGGCAGGCGGTGACTCGCCACTCACTAGATGGGCCCCCTTCTGGCCGCCACAGGCATACAGCCAAACAGGCGACAGGGAGCAACATGGGTGTGAGCAGCTTGGGGTGTCGAGCGGTGCGGCGCCGGTTTCACCATCACGAAAAAGGCCCGTGAGCGGGTTTCCCCGTAGTTATGCCCTTGAAAATGACACTTCCACCCCCGAGCGTACAAGCTCTGGCGACCTCCCTCTGGCCGGCCGATTAAGGCAAGTCAGAGTTGAGAGTCCTGCGGGCGCTCTTGGTGTTCCACTCCCGCCGGCCAGTGAAGGCAAGCGGGAGACGAGGCCCTGACCGACTCTCTGAGGCATCGAGACCGCAGTGTCGCCACGCACATTCAGCTCGCCACAAAGCTGCCCTGCGGTTTGTGTACTCTTACTTCACCCTCATGAGACATTTTTTATTGGTGTCATAAGGATTTCAAGAGCTGCTACTATGCCCTCAGAGTGTTGCGTTAATCTCATATAGGGAGACAACGACTAGCCCCGAGGGGTTTATTATTATTATTATTATTATTATTATTATTATTATTATTATTATTATTATTATAGATCTAACTTCAATACTGTGTATTACAATTTTAAAGTTAATATATATATACATATATATATATATATATACAGGGTGTAACAGATAGGTGTGGTCAAATTTCAGCAGCGGGTAGGGTATGTTATCGGTATTGCACCTACCATAGTGTCATAGCCGATTGCGTTATTATTACATAGTTATAGCATATTTATTTTTGTCAAAATTCAGTAGTGAAAGGCGTATGGCATAAGAATTTTACCACCCCTAGTACAAAACTCGATTGGATTATTACGGCATAGAACTTTTTAAGTAATATTTTTCTTAATTAATAACTTTTTCATTCATAAAAAATAATATTTTTTTTTTTAGGGTACTCCGATTTTGATAAAATTAGGTGTGTGCATTCAGTATCGTGGGCACATACCAACCCTTGAATATGACCACACTTTTCTGTTACACCCTGTATATATATATATATATATATATATATATATATATATATATATATATATATATATATATAGCTTACATTAAAAAATCTGTTTCTTGAACACAACCGTTCCATAGGGAGCATGCCGCGCGGCTTGCCTCGCAAAGCTACCGGCCGGACTTGGTACCGGGCCCACATAGCCGCCCACACGGCAGCGAATACCGGTTAGGTTTTAATAGGCCTTTTGAATACGCGAAATATAAAAAAATTCATCCCTCGAATCTGCTAGGAGGCGAGTTAAGTACCTCACGTACTTGATTCGCCTCTCAGCAGATTCGAGGGATGAAAATTTTGTTACTGGACTGATGTGTTTTGACAGGCAAATTTCGCAGGCAGTGATGGTAGAGCCAATTAGTTGTCCCCCCTGAACAAAGTTCTGGATCCGTGACTGATTTTGTTGCGTAATATTTTAAAACAATATCTCCTAATATATTCATTGAAATCAAATCGACGTAAGAGCAGTTTTGTTTAAATTTATATAATAATAATAATAATATCTTGGGACAACTCACACAACGCTATCTGATCCCAAACTAAGCAGAGCTTGTACTATGGAAACCAAACAACTGATAAACATACTTATATATTTCTAAATACATACATAATAAAGATAAATATTTGTAACGAATAACGTATTTATTTGGATATGGATTAATACCATATGTTTGGTATACAGCCAAACATATCTATACTAATATTATAAAGCGGAAGAGTTTGTGTGTTTGTTTGTTTGTTTGTTTGTTTGTTTAAACGCGCTAATCTCAGGAACTACTGGTCCGATTTGAAAAATTATTTTTTTGTTGGCAAGCCCATTTATCGAGGAAGGCTATAGGCTATATAACATCGCGCTACGACTAATAGGAGCGGAGAAGCGACGAGAAATGTTTCAAAAACGGGGAAAATTACGCATACGAAGTTGCGCGGGACAGCTAGTTTAAATATAAAATTAATCAGAATATAGTATCATTAATGGCTAAATTTATATAGATATATATTATATTATATTCTTAGTCGCTCATATAAAAAAAATAACGGTGCATTGTCTAGTTTAGGTCAACCCACTGAATTTTGATAATCACACAAAGTGTACCGACTTTAAAGAACTTCAAAAAGTTTATGAAAAAAACTCATAATATCAAAACCTTTACAAGTATAAAAATGGAAACTCATCATTCATACATGTGTATAATCAGTGGTCTAAATAATCGAATATACAATTGACCTAATTTTAAAAATAAATCTTTAGAGAAAAAATTTACAGATTTTTCTCACTAACTCGTAAACTCAGTTCGAATTGTCTAAGATAGGGGTAACCTGTGAGCGCTTGTAATATTGGTGCATCCCTGAATGCAAACAAAACATAATCGACTATTGCATTCATCTGATTCAGCCGTTGCATCTAATTGCGCAGATTTAGATGTCGCTAACATGAGTGCCTCTGGCTTTCAATGTAATCAAGTTCTTCTATCTACAGCCTTAATTGAGGTACATAATCCTGTTAATAGTTGTGAAAAGGTTCGTACATTGTTGGATTGTGGCAGTTAACCCAGCTTTATTACAAATTCATTAAAAAATCGACTGGCCATTCTATACTTACAGCTAGTATTGATAATATATTAGATAGATTTATCATTATTTATACTTTTTTTTTTCCTGTGGCAACCCCCGAGGTAACAGCTGATTCAAATTTGTCCCAATTAAATTACTTGAATTTATTGAAAATCTAATAGTAATCTTGTTTAATAAACCAATTTCACACTTTTTAATTAACTTTAAGTAAGCGTACAAAAGTTTATCAGGTTTATAAGTGTACAAACAAAATTCAAAGTTTTATCTTGTGAAGTGACGGTTGGACACCGGCAAAGTTTTTTTTTAAGGATTATTTTTGTATTATTGTCTTCTCTTACAAGGTACGGTATTTATATAATATGTTTTTTTTGCATTACAAACTGTTTTAGTAACGATTTTGAGTATTGTTTTAATGCCAAATACCATAACCTCCTATTGTTTGATCTTATTTGCATTAATTTAATAGAGTTTTTAACTTGTTATTAAAGTGAAAAAATGATGACTCGCAAAGCCTTGGCTCGTCAGGAACAAACTAAACTACAACTGACTTTGAGGGAACTACAGGCATCCAAAGAAAGAGTGATCAACTTAATAGGGAAAGAGAGGGCAATGAAAAAGAACTGTTAGACGTTTAAACATGAATGAACGGTTGAGAGATGAACTGGCAAAGTTGCACTCTGAATATAACAATATCCTAAATTACCGGGACAAACTCCAACGCACAGTAGACAGCTTTGATGCTTGTATGGATGAATACACACAGACTCTTAACCACATAACATCCTTGAAACGACAACTACTTCAAGCGCACAACAAAATATCAGAACTTGAGTCTTTACAGAGAGTTTTTTACAGCAATGATGATCTCATTGCTGTAAAAAAATTACTACCACTACCCACAAGATGACAACAAGTCATCGATCAAAACAGCACATTACATATTATAAATAAATAAAAAAATATACATGGAAACATTTTTTTTTTGTATGAAAAATACGAAAATACTTTTGCCGCGACCCTATATCCATACTAATATTATAAAGCTGAAGAGTTTGTTTGTTTGACCGCGGTAATCTCAGGAACTACTCGTCCGAATTGAATAATTCTTTCATTGTTGGATAGCCAATTTGTCGATGAAGGCTATATAAAATCAAGCTACGATTAATAGGAGCGGAGCAGCAATGAGAAATGTTGCAAAAACGGGGAACATTTACGCAGATGAAGTTGCGCGGGACAGCTAGTTAAAGTATATATGGTATAGATACTAACTTATTCACAATGAACGTGTCACGATAAAACATACACCACACTACCTTTACCGGGATTTACACTATCTCCGTATATGTATATTCATATCCAAAACCGATCCATAACAATTTCATCTAGGTAAACCTATTCAAAGGTTTATTTATTACTTAGTTTAGTTAAGTGGGTAGGTACTTACCAGTCATAGTTTTAAAAATCCTATCTCTTTTCCTGATACCAATAAAAATATCACGCGGAAAATCCTTTATCAAATTTCTCCAATATGTAATAACAGTTTCAAATTCTCTTTTATTTTCCGCGTAGTATAAACTAGCTCCCTCGGCCGCACAAGTCGCAGCAGCAGCGTCCCATACACTAAGTTTGTCGTGGTACTTGTATACTGCATTTGTATTCGGTATAACACGATACCCAGTTGATAAGCCAATATTGCCCTCTGTCGGTGCATCTATGGAAATATAGGTAATCATTTTATTATTAGAGTAGTTTTCCCGTCCTTGCCATAACATTTATAACACTTAAAAATACTAGCTTTCTTCCACTCCTGTGACCCTCAGAGCTCGAGTTCTCTTCTGAAATTCTTTCTTATTCCTGATTTTCATTCATAAAACACACTTTTCTGCAAAATATCGCTGTTCTATCTCCGTATATGTGTTGTTTTAATACATGGTCTTTCTGAACATATGAGTCAGTATTCTCATTTGTCTACATAACTAGCTTTCTCCTGCGACTATCGTACGTAATGTTTGTTTTTTTATAGTTTGTAGCACATAAGCTATATTATTCAAACTACGTGCGAAAGATCTGATATAAAAACTGAATCATTACTATTTAAGCATAAATCCTCACAAACTTTCAGATTAATAAAAGATATTAGACGGATGTCGTAGGTTGTGTCGTGTTCTTCTGTCGCATATTGTCTATTTTCACGCAAAAAGAAAAAAACACCATTGGCGACTTTATGGAAACCACCACCATGGTTTCCATAAACTCATATTACCTTAATAAGTTTTTGTTACACAAGAATTTTAGAAGGAATTTAAGAGTAGTTTCATATTTAATGTTGATACTTACTAGTACTAGGCGTACGGATACTTTTCACAAACCTCAATGACACTTTACATATAAAAGTACGTTCTTTTGATCCCATTACGTCATTATGCCCCCAGCGAGGTGATTTGTATTGTGCCTCCACGCAATCCTCCTTCCCGCCAACATTATTTGGCTCACCAGGCAACCATCCTTGATATACCTTTGACATAGGTTTACCTAAAATAAATGACGAACTAATAATAATAAAATAATAAAAACATTTATTGGAACATAAAAACTATGTAAACATTTAACTCGCCAAACTGTGTAACAGTTTGTCGGCGGGATTAGCGCTTGTTTCACAACTTGCAACTAGTTCCTAATTACTTGCTAAGATAAAAAATAAATATTCTAGTAGATGCAGTACAATTAATCGTATAAGTCACTAACAAACAACTTTCCAAATTGATTACATGTTGGCGAATTCAGACAGTAAAAAATGTAGTAATTTATTTTTCAAGCGATATTTACTCAATTTGTCTTTATTATCTCTAAGCCAGGCTATTTTATTAAATATTGTTGGAATCAAGTACTTGTTGGTTCTTTCGCATCAATTTTTTTGTTGACAAAGTGTGCCAAAACCGGTGAGATTAATGGTTTAATATTTTTTAAGCAAATAATTCTAATTGAATCTATACCCGGTGCCGATTTTTTGATACGGCAACGGCTCTGGAACCCTACACTGAGCATGGTCCGACATGCTCTTATTACCGGTTTTTTTAAGCTTTGTGGTATTAACATTTTTTTCACAATGTATTATTTACGATGTGATAATTTAAAAATCCCGGGATCTCGAGGTAAGTCCATGTGAACATTGCATTTCAGATCATTGATCCAAACTTGCCCTACCAACGCCGATCACAGGTAATGAATAACAAATAAAATAATGTGTAAAAAAATCAGGTCAATGCAAAGACTGATTTTCAAGTTTTGTGGACACAAACCTATTTACGGAAGCTGAGCACTTTAAAAATAAATCCGATTCCCTAGAAGGTCTTACATTTATTATATATTTAATTTTATATCTCGTATGTGTATTTCTGTTCTGTAAAAGAAATTAGGAAGGTATATAACACGTCGTCGCACTTGGAAATGTATACATGCCAAATGTTACCAAGGGAGATATTATATTATAAATTAATACTTATTTATAGGCAAGACAGAAGTAGCAGTATCAACGTTCTACCACTATACCATCCATGTAGAAAACTTAGTAGACTACAAATCAAAACCAACTACTTACATAACTACCTAGTAATGGTAAATAGGTAGGTACTTACCAGATAAAGTGATAAAATCGCGATGATATCTCCTGATACCAACAAAAAATGTTCTTTCAAAGTCGTTTCTTACAGCTGTCCAATATGCAATTACCGTATTAAATTCTCTTTCATTTTCCGCGTAGTATAAACTTGCTCCCTCGGTGGCACAAGTCGCCACAGCATCGTCCCAACTCTTCCATGTGCGGTGGTATTTATACATTGCATTTGTTCCGGGTATCTCATAGTATCCCGACTTTACAATGCTCCCATCAGTCGGTGTGGCATCTATGAAACACACTTATTATTTTACCTTCGTAATTTTTGACTGTTCCAGGAACCTTGTCGTTATTATGCATTTTGTAATTGTTTTGCTATTTTATTTTTTGTACTAAACGTTACGTACCTTGGTATAAAGAAAAATAACGTATAGGTAGTTTAGTCTATATTTATGTTTTCTGTATACTACATAGGCAATATAGGACTGTGTACAAATGTAGGGTAATAATAACCCCACTCTAAAAATATTTTATCTTGTTACTGAGAAGTAATTATGAATATTCGACTCTGATACGATCCTCGGGAAGTGTATCTATTATTCTAATGTATTATTTATAAGTTTCATTTGAGACGCTAATAAACAAAATTAGATCTAAATAAATGTGGCCCCTTTCTAGGGTTCCGTAGCCAAAAGGGCAAAACTGAACTCTTATACTTTTGCTATGTCCGTCCATCCGTCCGTCCGTTCGCAGCTTTGCTCAGAGACGATTTGTGCTAGAAGGCTGTAATTTTGCATGGCCATACATGTTACTTACACAGAAAAACAATAAAATCTTGGATTTTTTTTTTTACCTCAAAATAATCAAAACCTATTTGCTCCGAAGATGAGCAGAACGAATGCTGGAGAACGAGCTCCCCTGAGGAGAATTATGAAATCATATAATGATAATTTTACCGAAATTGTTTTATTTTACTCATTACGTTCAAAATATAAACAAGTTATTTTGCAAAATGTATAATCTTAACTTAGCTATCATCTTACTCCCTCATACCTATATATTTTTGTAACAGTTCACTATGCTATGAATATTTCTTTGTAGTTATTACTTGTGGATAACGATGCTGGTTGCGTGATTAGTCAAATAAGATAATTAGAAATAAGGAAATTGTTAACTAATAATACGCAATTGTTTGTTACCCCGAGTAAAATAAATAAAATAAAGGGCAGCCCTTTGTTGAAAAGTGCAGTTTTAGGTTTTAGGCTTTAAAGATAAAAGGGGACAACATTTTTGCAATTTTCGAATATTTTCAGAAATATTTGCTTAATCAAAGAAGTTTTAGTAACCTTAACATGGATGGAGTGCCCCCCTTGAAATATTTATTTATATTATATAAATAGCGAACTAAGTAGCGGATTGTACAAGACACCTATACTTACTTTACTATACCTACTTAACGCAGGTTTTCGCCAATAATTCAAAGACACAAAATCATGTGCACTTTTTCAGATCTTTTGCCTTTTATATGTATTACATTTCTTTGCTGCGAAACACACTGAGCATGGTCCGATATGCTCTTGCCGGTTTTTAGATTGAGTTTTGTTGCATTTTGTTGAATTCGATTCCCGGCTCTGGCGTTTAGACTTTTAGAAACACTTTAATGCTATTTTTATTAAAAAAAACAAAATAATGTTTCCTTTGAATAAAATTTGCTAACTCTAATTCGTTTGGGTTTGGTCCACCCTGTATGCATATAGGTACTTAAATAAGTATTTTATTTACGATTTCACTAAACTCAAATGAAAGATAACTAAGCAGAAGGTAAGTAAGAGTATATTTTACGTGTCGAAAGCCTATGTTTAACATTAGACATACATAGTCTGGCCATAAATTCTGTTACAAACATTAAAAATTAAGATTTTTCTTAATTTGAACAATGCTTGTTCTTCATTAAAATAACATAATTTTAATTATTTTATTGAAGAACAAGCCAAGACCTCTGTCACGCATCATCAAAGATGACTTAAAACACGAAGTTTATTGACGGTATACACACAGAACATCCTTTTTACTGACGAGAAAATGTACACCATCGAAGAGCATTTCACCGATAAAATGACCGTGTTTATTTCCACATCTCTAAAGAACCGTCCCAAGTAGTAGAAAGAGTTCAGAGCTGCCTTTAACAAAACATATGATTGGCCCTTATCTAGTCCAGACCTAAGCCCGTTTTACTACAAATCCTCTCAAGACATCGCCGTAGCGTGCATTGTCCAACTTCCTTATGGATGTTGTACGTAAAAGTATAAACAACTGGCCAGAACAAATAAAAGCATTATAAACAGTAAGGGAATAATTATACCTTCAGATTTGTGGAAAGTTAAATAACACTTCAAATAAAATATCACACTAAAAAAATCTTAAATCTGAAATGACTAACTATTTTCTACTTCGTATTAAGTTTATAACTAATTCAATATAAAGTTTTGACTAAGTATTCTATCAAAAATAATCCTTTAAACACTTGAACGTAAATCCATATAATTTAAAATAGTTTCAGTTACAGCTGATCTCATCTCACCTTATCTTAAATTGTCTTTGTAACAGTAATAGATTTTAAATATCTTTTATAGTAAAATTGTAAATTTCACGTGTCGTATGGCCGAACATAGTGAAAAAAAATTGAAAAGACTATTTAAACACATTTCAACATTTTACGGATCTTCATGAAAATTTGCAGTTTTATTGTAAATACTATAGGTCATTACTCACATTATGAATTATTATGCTATCGTCTATGGGGAACGAGCAGCAACGTATTTTTGGTCAAACCATTATGGCTTTTCACAAAATTTTCCACAATTAGACATTATTTACAATTGTAACCCATGGAATACATAACTTCACGCTAAAACTATAAGGAGCTAAACACAACATTTTCAAGTTTCATAAGATCAGATATTTTAACTCCGTTTGTATTAGTTATTGTGGTCTAAAGGCTCAAGTAACGGTAATGAACGAGCGAGGTCGGGGAAGAGATTCTCTATTTGTGTTATTTTAAAATTCTTTTTATTATTTTTTTAAGTTTTTTTCTAAATGTATAATAACAAGCTTTTTTCGACTTTAACATGTTTACCTTTGTTAACAAATTTTCATTTTAATCAATCACTTTCAATAGGCACCTTTATCATTGTATTGCTTGAATCGTGATTATGCTCAGAATGTAAGAATGTAGAAATAAAAAACAATACTACATTATAAGTAAACAGTACTCAATATTTTCTAGAATTTATGTATGTTTGTTGCTTAAAAAATATTAAAGATTATGTCCGTGTTATCTATACTTATAATAAATCTGTAGAGAGGTCAATTCTGTACATGAAATATATTTCCAAAATAACGATCAGGGGGTGATTAGGGATCGATACTGATGCCAAAAATGCAATCAGTAAAATTTTTGTCTGTCTGTCTGTCTGTCTGTATAACCGTTATAGAAACAAAAACTACTCGACGGATTTTAACGAAACTTGGTACAATTATTTTTCATACTCCTGAGTTGGTTATAGAATACTTTTCATCACGCTACAATCAATAGGAGCAGAGCAGTGAAGGGAAAACGGGAGAAGTTACTCCATTTTTTAAGCTTCCGTCGCGTGTGCAACCTTAATGGTTAAAGCTACACAGAAATCATGTATGACGGAAATGTTCTCCTTAAAATTATATAAAAAATATCTCACGACAGCATATGTCTATCTTTTATGGTTACCTCACAATATCACGTGTAACTCCCGATAGCTTAGCAGTTCGAAGCTTTCTGATTATATTTGTCTACTCTTACGTTTATAGGACTCTCAGTCATCCCTAATTAAAAAAGTTAACTTAATTAACTATTCCTTATAAAAGAATCATAGAAATCGGTATATAAATAAGCCATCGCGCGTGAATACTGAATCATGCTATCTATCTATATCTATATATACTCGTACATATAATAAAATTGTAAATTTCACGTGTCTGTACATGGCCGAACTTAGTGAAAAAAATATTAGGAAATGTTCGAAAAGAGTATTTAAACACTTTGCTGCATTTTTAGAAATGTCTGTCTGTCTGTTTGTTGAACACGCATCACGCAAAAACTACCTGACAGATTCGGTTAAAATTTTGCACGTGCAATCTAATAGATACGGATTAACATTTAGGCTATAAATTATCACGCTTTTTCCCATAGGAGCTAAGTAGTAAGGGATAATGTCTGTAGCTATTTTTCGTTATAAAACAGTAACTACTTGACGGATCTTTATGAAAATTTACAGTTTTATAGTAAATACTATACCTAGGACATTATTTACACTATGAATCATTACGCTAACGTCTATGGGGAACGAGTAGCAACGTATTTTTTGTCGCACCATAATGGTTTATCACAATTTTTTCCACAATTAGACATTATATTTAATTGTAACCCATGGAATACATAACTTCACGCTAAAACTATAAGGAGCTATACGCAACATTTTTAAGTTTCATAAGAAAAGTTATTTTGACGTACGAACAGTATAGCCTCGAAGCTATGCTAGCGGTCTTAGACGACGAAGTCTCAGGCTCGAATCTGATATCTGATTATGTTCTTTTTGTATTTTTTTAAAATTGTCTTTGTCCTTTTTTAATATTTTTCTCAATGTTATAGTTATTTTTTGACCATAGGTAACTTATTTGCTTTGGATAATATATTTTTTATATTAAAAATCAAGTGAAATATGCACCTAAGTAAGATATTTATAGGTATTGCATGCACTGCTGAGAGTAATGAATTAATCGTAGTAGAAATGAAAAACAATATTACATTACAATTTAAAAAGTACCTATTCTATATTTTCCAGAATTGATGTGTTCGTGCTCAAAAAAAAAAACATTACACACGTAAAAAAAAAACATGTAGCGCCATCTATGAAATCAAATTGGTCACCGTGATCAAACAATTCTTTATTTGTAAAAACATTTACTAGGGTATAGGTGCTTGCGATGATGGATTTGTTTCTTGCTGAGTGGCAACATTCTCCTATTTATTTAATTAAATTGCTTAAATTAATAAAAAAACATTAAGTTTTAGAAGAAACTTCACTGGTTTTGAAAGTAGATGGCGTTGTGTTCAATAATGTTCCATACTTAGTAAAAGAAGTTTTAAAATAGTATTAAAAAGAAACATATTGCTATCATTTTTAGAAATGTTTGTCTGTCTGTCCGTTTGTTTGACCACGCATAACACAGGTGCATCGTGGATCATGTTTTGGGATTATGGTTGGATATCAAGTGTTCATCAATTCAACGATAATGAATGACTCATCGGCCAAGTGTGAATAGTTCGGGTGACGGGAGGAGGGGGTGGGGGGTCATTGTCTGTCAACGTGGAGTCTGGGGGAGGGGGAGTCCATGTCTTTTTTTCTTACTTGCATCATTGTAACATATAAGAGAGGTACTCTCTTATATGTAAAGTGGGGATGTGATTTTTTTTCTCACCTACCCCATCGTGTGGGGTATTATTAGATAGGTCTTTTAAAAAGCGTTTAGGGTTTGTGAAGACTATTTTTAGATTTAAGGATTCCTTTGTGTAATATTAGGCTTTTTGGTGAACATTTCTGTTAGAGTCAAGTGTTCCCTTGCCAACTAAATGGTTGATGTTGCGTATGTGAAAAAAATCACGGTAGTAGTATAAATACTAAAACTATAAGGAAAACTATCACAGTTAAGTACTTAGGCTTTACAAGTTTACGATAAACATCTGATCAAATGGGAAGTACCAAAATTTAGTACAAATTCTATTGAAAATTATTAGGTATTAAGTAGGTATAACGTTGAAAGAATGAAACAAAAACAACAGAAAACCCACTTCTTAAGCCGCACACTAAATTAACTATATAAAATAATAGAATAGAACGATTTTTATTTAGTACACAGAAGACACATGTATAGACATTATTATAATTTAACAAGAAAAGTCATGCAGAAGATAAAAAAGCAATAAATAAAACAGTAAAATAATAAAAATAACAATAGACAAAAAGAAAAGAGACACAAATAACACACATTAATGACAGAAAAACACAGTAAACGAATACCTAAAGAGTCTGTATTTGGTACTTATTTATTTTCACAAAGCTTGTGGGTGTTGAAGCTATCAATAGATGACTATATGGTGATTCTCCGCTGCTGAATCATATCGCGGCTCACCCGACAGGACTGTTTCCAACATATTTACACAGAAATTATTTCGTAACATCATTTCACGCGAACGAAGTCGCGGGCACAGCTAGTATCAAAATAAAACATGTGGCGCCATTAACTTTATAAAACATTTATTTTAAGTGCTTGCCGTCACGGATTCGATTTCTTCTGAGTGCCAAATTGTTTACATTTATTATTTAAAAGAAAATCCTCAAGTATTAAAATAAACTTATTCATTATTGAAAATAGATGCCGTTTAAATACAAATTAAAAAGAACCAGAAAAATTGATTTTGAAAAAAAAAACTATCTGAAATTCCTATGAATAGTGGAATATATGATCTTAATCTGCGACAGGTTGACATGCCTTTTTTTAAGATAACCGATTGAATCAGGCGTTACATGGCGGAAATCCATCTTAAGTAGATTATAAGGGAGGGATCCCACCACCCACCCTCGATCTGTGAATTACCACGATTGAAGTAGTAAGGAAATGCCCTTAATACAACAATCGAAATAGATTGACAGACCGCACTCAAAAAGAGAGACCTGTAACAAAGAAAATTAGTGACAGGTATGTACTCTTACCAAGTCGAGTGGTAGGCACCTCCGGACCCTTGACTTGCAATATGCCTTTTTTTGATTCACCGATGTAGTATTTAAAATAATATTAAAATCTTCTATAGTGAGTGAAAAAAACTATATTTTTGCGTGTATGTAATATGTTGTCTGTTTGTTTGAACACGCATCACAGTACCGCAGCAGTGCAGTGTTTTAAAAACAGGATAGATCATATATTATATCCTTACATATTTTTTTAAAGACAAAACTTACACTAGCCCTATGTCGAGGAGGACTTTACAAACATGGATACAAAGTGGGTGTACTTTAGACTCGGAACTACAATTTGTGGATAATGCAAGTGGTGTCCATTACCGTGTGGATCGAACCCACGACCTCTTGCGCAACAGTCGCTAATGAGAGAACCCATTACATTTATTCTTTAATTAAATTAATTTGGTTAAAAGTAATTAGGTATAAAAGACGGTATTTGGTACTTATTTATCTTAAAACACTTTTAGGTTACTGTGTCGTGAATCGTGGGAATCCAGGGCCTGTTTCAGCCATTTAGCCGCTCAAGATAAAATATTATGCCGCCCGTTATACAACCACACTTAGCAAAAGATGGAATCTTGTATACAGTGGGATGTTACAGAGATTGTTTTATCGGAACCGAAGTCGGAGTCGGAGTTTTAAAATTTATTTTGTCGGAGTCGGAGGCGGTGGGAGAAACAAACATGTTGAAATAAGACTAAAAAAGATAAAATAGGATAAAATAGCACAAAGAAACATTATTCAGTGATATTTAATGAGTGACGGAAAAAATCGCTCGGGCAGGACTCGAACCCGGGATCATAGGGAATCTGTGAGATTATACCTTTATTACCTACTAGCGGGCGCCTCGCGGTTTCACCCGCGAAGTAGAGGGGGGAAATTTTGCAATATTAATTATATTTGAGGTGAAGCATATCGTTTGATATTCTGCCACCTGCCATAGGCCCGACCTATTAAGTCCTTAAGCCCTTATTAAGCCCCATATATAGATGCCACAGAGCGTTGTGGAGCATGTTTTCAATATGTTTTACACAGAAGTTATCTAGTAACATAATCTACCATAATATAAACCCGATTTCGACGCGAATGAAGTCGCGGGCACAGCAAGTAATAAATAATATTGTTAACTCACTTGTAAAATTGGAAAAATGCCACAAAATAAATGTAAAAAATAAAACGTAATTCTTCATTGTGATATCTTGTTTACAATTTTATTTCAGACTGTGGAGAAATATAAGTTGGCGATGTTTATATACTGTTGTGTTGTCTAATATTATCATATTTAATCACAATGGTGATTATATATTGTAAGTAGGTTAGTTAGTAGGTTAGGGGTAGACTGAGGAAAATCGATACAAGTTATTGTTGAATGATGCAACTTAAATTTAAAAAAAATATATGTTATAGGAAACTACGTCTCATAATATTTAATAGCAAATTTAAGGAGATAAGAAAGAAAAAAACAACCTTACAAGAAAAACATAAAACTTTGCGTTCTTTAAAATTGAACTCTTTATTTTAAACATGCAAACGTTTAACAATAAATTAGAGCCGTTTTAGCTTTGAGTTCCTTATGGTGATATCAGATGGGTAATTTTTTGTTCATTTTCGTCTTTCATTTTGCATATTTCACTCAAAGTGACACATTTGAAGATAAAATGGAACATTATTGTCGAATGAGTTCATTAGTGAACCGATCCAACAGTGTTGGATATTGGCATCTGATATCTTTCACTCCCACACCGAATGAACGACAAATGAACTGTCTGAACACTAAGAGAACTTTCATTTGGGTTCGGCCATTTCGTCTTGAGTCCTGTAGCCGACGGATGTCACGTTGATATTTCTTCTGTATTGCGTTGCCCGAGTATAACGGTCTTTAAGTGGAACTATCAAAATACATTGTTTTGGAGAGTTTTAAAAACTATCAATACCTTTAGAACCATAAAATTGATGAATACTACGACCGAACAATACAGACACACTCAATAAAATCTCTAATCGAATACATTTAAACGAGCAATTCTTGTCAAATTTATATATATAGCTAGGTTTAATTTTTAGAAAAAAGTCATTTAAATTTAAAGATTACTGAAGAAGATTTAATATCTTCTTCAGTAATCTTTAAATTTAAATAAAGACGATAAGGACCCGCTATATAACAGTTATTAACGGAGCAACCAGAAGTAGAAGTTCTTCAGGTATACTTTGGCATTTGCAGATGATTACAATATGAATCAAGATCTTCAACGGCTAGTTCCCTCAACAATGTATTTGAAGATCCTAATAAATTTCTTCTTTCAATCCATGGTAGCACCTACAATTATCGACGTTTTCTGTGCTTCTTTTTTGTTAATTCTTTGATTAAATTATCACAAATTAAACTAATTCCAAAACGTACGACTTCATTCGATGACATATTAAGAAAGAAAGAAGAGAAAAAGGAACAATGAATGTTCTTATCTATATCATTCCAAAAAATACCGTGTGAACATAGAAATAAAGAAAATTGAAGCATTCACCTGAGTGAATAGACATTCGAACGTCTGATATCACCTTTTTATAGTAAGTTTTTATTTGTGGACTGAGAGGCTATACGGATAAAGCGAAACTTTTTGACATCGATCAAAAATCTATTTTGTTTATGATTATGTGTAGCTGGATTAAGAAGGTTGTAATAAATAGATTGTTTGCTTTTTTATAAATTTGAAATGAATTGATTTCATCAATATTTTTTTAAGACGAATACGATATGTGAAGCTAGAGTAAGGAGGTTGTGTTATATAGGTTGTTTGTATTTTTGTAAAAGGTCGAATGTTTATTTTACTCAAATTGGCTGTGTGTAATTTAAATATAAAAAATCTAAATTAGAAATAGGATAGAATTTTTTTAATACAAACATAAAAAAATATAATATCAGAAGGAAATAATAATAAGTTTATTTGGAACTTACAACATTTTATACACAGTACATGGAAAAGATGAAACCTGTAGTATTAGTAAATTACTGTGTTACAGATACAAACGCCCCCTCCTAAGATTAAAAGTGTTTGAAATTACATCTTTAAAACAGTAGTTTAATTATCCTTACAGTTAGTTAGTTACTTTAATAGAGTGGATAAGAAGACATTAAGTTGAAGAACTAAGTGTGATGTATATATGAGTGTGTGTGTGTGTGTGTGTGTGTGTGTGTGTGTGTGTGTGTGTGTAAAATACTCAAGTTCCTATTTAGAATATTGTAGATTTTTGAGCTGATGAATAAATAATGTCGACTAGCAACTGCTGTACGTCACGGTAATATTTGGCAAACCCTATCAGATCTTCGATTTGAAGTAACAAGATTTGTATCAAAACACAGTTCTGTATGTTTACGAAGAGTAGTATTTAAAATAAAAAGTTGCCAAACATTGAGGACTTGACAAAGTGAAAATAGTTCTGTAGTGAGGAACCTGAGTCGTTTCCTCGTCAAAGTTTTAAGATCTGCCCTTTGTGCTTTTTCTAATAAAAACATTTGAGTTTTAACTGCCCCTCCCTATGAAGAAATACAAAACGATAGAATAGATTGGCCAAGAGCAAAGTAGACTGATTTTAGCGAATGAAGATCTAAAATATTCCTTATACTTTTAAATACATATATTAGCTTTCTAGTTCGAGAGGTGAGGGATTGCAAGTGCTGTTTCCAGGATAATGTGGGTAAGGAGATTGGAGTCCAGTCAAGTCATGACACTTCTCAATGCGTACTTAGAGTTGAGTTTAGCTTCCTGCCAATCACTCCCAGAAACAAGAAGTGCCATGTCATCTGTGTAAATTACTATTTTCCAGTTCGGTAGTGATAGGCAGCGAAACATATTTAGAGCAACTCCTCTAATGCCGTATAACTCTAATTTTGAAATTAGTGTAGGTACAGAGGAGTGTCAAACGCTTTAGAAAGATTTAGAAAGATCGCTATAGTTTTCTGCTTCTTTTCCATATTTTTGGTGATAGATCCGGTAAGTTCTAGGACTGCATCCTCTGTTGACATTCCATTTCTGAATCCATATTGGTTAGGTGCCAGAATATCATTTTCGTGAAGATATCGTGTCAACCGTTTATTAAAAAAAAAATCCAAAACTTTTGACAATGCCGAAAGGACAGAAATGGTCTATAATTCGGACACTGCCTCTGTCACCACTCTTGTAAATAGGATGAACAATGGCTTTTTTAAAGACTCTAGGAAAAATAATACCAACTGTGAGGCAGAGATTGAAGACATGCATGATAACGGGTGTAAGGACCTGTCGAGCAGATTTTATAATAGAAGCTGGAATTCCATCCCAGCCCACTGCACAATTCTCCTTGAGGGTGATAACTATTGAGTTAATTTCTTCGGAGCACACTGGAAATAATGCCATGGAATTTAGTGGAGAGGGAAATTTTGTAGTATAGGGGGACATATTTATAGAGGGCAGGAGAGAAGAAGTAGAAGAAAGGGTCATGATTCGAGATTTTTCGTCGAGTAATTTGCATGGCCCAATTATCTCCGATATTCGCCAAAAATGAGTTGACTGTATCACCAGAGGATAAGGGGCACGTCGATACCTTTAAAAGCACAGATGAATATGTTTTATTAGTATGAATATTTGCTACGTCCCTAATAATTTTCCAAGTACGTTTCGGATTTTTCCGAGCATTAATAAGTTCATTTCTGTGATAATCTTGTTTGATATTTTTTAAAATGTAGTTGCAATAGTTCCTGTAGCGAATAAATACTGTTTTATGTGTGTGGTTTTCTGGACTCTTTTTGTGTCTACAGTAAAGTTTATCTCTGTGCCTAATGCATTTTAAGTGGTCTCATCAGTACTAGTTTATTATTTATTTTTTTACGTAGATATTAAGCTTGATATTTTCAGTTTATTTGTAAAATTTTACCCCATTAATGACTTTGTTTACATTGTTATCGATAGATAAAATCAGTTTAAATATTTCAACAACTTTATTACAGGTACTGAATCTCCCCTATCAATTTGGCTAATTTCAAAGTCACCCTATAGAGAAGACGGGATAAGTTGTGAAATTGGCGATGAACTGAGCTGTCACCATTTTCACATCGATTTCAACGATTGAAAATACCTAAATGCATGCACAAATCCGTAACACCAAGTCTTGTGTAGTTAAAGTGCACAATAAATACTTGATACTGTCAAAAATTCCCAGGAGTATCGGCTACATTGTCATCGGGTGTGATAAGTTTTCTTTTTGACGGTCGCTAGCTACTTCAAAAAAAATGCAGGTGGTACGCAAAGTAATTCGAAAATACATTATCTAAATCGAAAACCACTATATCGAAAGACGCGGGCGTGAAAAACTCTTTGAGTAGTAGCTACGCTAGATCTTTCATTTCAGGGGGCGGGTCAAAATTTTGTTGAGGTAACTCGATACAAAAATATATCTAGCTGTGTTGGACAAGAAAAAAAATATGTTTATTAAACAAAAACATAAACAACATTATCGTGATGACCGACTTTGATTATATTTAATCAACATCAGACAACGACACAACTGCATATTAAAGCTATTGTGAAGAATTTACCTAGGTGTTACTCATGACGACGCTCTGTCGTTGCCAGATGGATTTTGAAGAAATATGTAGGTAGAATATGAAAAAATAGTTAATAAAACATTTTTAAAAACAACCTTTTATTTATATGCTCTAAATGGAAGTAAATGTTTTTTGAATTAAAATAAACCAATTAATTTAATGAATGAACATAAATGATTGATGAATTTACTTGAGGCCATTGATCGATACACTGCGTTTAGCATTTGAAAAATTTCGCGACAACCTTTTATAGTAACAATAATCCTTTTTAAAAGTTTATATTATACAAGTAATAAAAACATATATAAAAACATAATAAACTCATACATTTATCCCAAAATTCCACGAGAGATGCATTAACCGACTTCATAGTCTCTAATCTTGATAGGAAAAAGAAAACCATAGACATATTTCTAAATCTTGCTAAAGCCTTTGACAGTCTCAGTCCCAATATTGATACATAAACTGGAAAACCTCGGCATAAGATACCTTTAGTTGAAACTGTTTAAAAGCTATCTAATAATCGAACACAACGCACACAAATAGGAATTGAAATAAGTGATGAAGCATCTATGTGCTTCGGTGTCTCTCAGGGAAGCATACGTTTTACTACACTATTAGCGTATATAAACGATCAGTGCCAATAAAAAAAATCCCAAGGTAAAATGATAACTTTGGTAGATGATACCGCCTTATTATTTAGTGGAATCACTTGAAATGTGGTGGTCCTAAATGCACAGAAAAGTTTCAATACTGTCAACAAATGACTGCACGATAATATCCTAACACTAAATATATTACTTTCACATTAGAAAATAACGAATCTATATCACAAAATAACCATATTATAATCTTATTCATGTAATGACTCCAGCTGCACAAATGGCTCCTGTGTTAAACTTTAGGAGACTGATGCTTTAAAATATTTGGGTATAATAACTGATAGAAAACTAAATTTCCAGTGTATATGTGTATAGTGTACAAATTCTTAATCTAGCAGCAAGAACAAGAAAACTGACTTTAATTCGAAGTGGCGGTCGTCTTATGCTTAACAATTCAGCTTCCTTGTAAAGATCTGTAGTTGAAAATCTTATAGGTTTTTTAAGCATAACTTTTAATACAAATCTCTGTGCTCTTTCCAAAATCATTAAGTGAGATGTTGCTGTACCATCCCATGTACCTATGCAATATGTTAGCTTCTGACTCTAGCCGAGAGTGAATTAATGTGATCTTTGAAAGATAATTTGTCATCTATCAGTACCCCAAGATATTTTACGCATTGCGCCCGCTCCACTTTATCACATCCACAGTCATCTTTTGTGCTTGTTTGGACGCGCTCACACTTATGTATAACTAAGTTTGTCATAGCCGGCGATGAGGCCTCTGTTTTATGAAAGGCGAGGAACCAGGTTTTGCTGGTATTTAAGGTTAGTAGATTTTTACTCAACCAATTGGCAACTTTCTGTATACCTTGTTCGGTAGTTTGGAGGCACTTACTCCAGGTATTATCATGAAATATTACAGCAGTATCGTCGGCTTAACAGATAACTTTAGCATTTCGTAATGGTTTATTAGCGAGACTATTTATGTATAGTAGGAAAAGCGTGGGGCCAAGCACACTACCCTGAGATATCCCAAAAGACCTTTCTTGGGAGGAGCTGAGCCAAGAATCCACCTTCACGGACTGACACCTATTTGTTAAATAGCTTTGGAACCAATTTAGGGGAGTGCCTCTTATACCAATGCCCTCAAGTCTCTTTAACAGGATCGGAATCGCCACGGTATCAAATGCCTTGGCAAGGTCCAGGAAAACACCGATGCAGGCAAGGCCATTATCAAGGTAAGAGACAATTTTGTTTGAAAGCAAACTCACCGCATCTTCAGCTGACCTTCTTTTACGAAACCCAAATTGTTTATCAGACAGAATACATTTGTCCTCTATATATTTTACTAACCGTCTATTAACTACCCTTTCCAATATTTTTGAGAAGGCGGGCAGCAGAGATATAGGCCGGTAGTTATTTGGAGTATTTGTTTCACCACCGTGTAAGGGAACTACAACCGCACTCTTCCACTCCTACTGGAGACTCTTAACTGGAGGGTTTAACAGGATTGCTAGTGATGTAGGACCAATCCCACATTGCTAGATATCTTTAAAAAAAATCAAAAACATAAGCGCGTTGCGGATAAAAAGCTCATAAAATCAATATACCTTGCTTTGACTCAATCGCTTTTAACCTACTGCATAACCTGCTGGGGTGGTAATTAAATTAAAAACAGCTCAAAGGTCTATGTTAAAAGTTTTCTCTCATTGCCATTTTAGCATCCGACCTTAGAACTTTATAAGTCAAGTTTTAACCATTTGTCAGCTTTTTATTCTTCACACCACTAAAAAGCACGCTTTGACAAAATATATCCCAACAAAATGAGTAACTTACGTAGAACAGACGTAACAACAGGTGTCAGCATACTGTTAAAGAGTGGCTACAAGAACTATTTGGTTATAACTCTTTTTTCGATTTCATAGATTAGCAAATCGTCGCTACTTATTTTTCTTACATATGCAGTCTGTCTCGATCCTCATCTTGCAAGTCAACATCACTTACAACCGGTGTCATTAATCTATCTATCGATGGATTTGGCTACTAGAGGTAGAATTTTGATGTATTGTGTATGGACCTTATGGCAAATATATACCTCTAGTAGCCATATCCATCGATAGATAGATTATTGCGAACGGCCGTTAGTCATCATGAGTAGGTAAAGTTCATAAAGAGCTTTATCAGGTAATTATTTTGATGTCTGGAATTGATTGAATATCTAATCAAAGTCGGTCATTAGGTGGGTCATTGACACCGTTTTGTTTTTATTCTTATTCAATTTAATCGACTTTAAAAAAGAAGGAGTCTCTAAATTTAATTTCTTACCCGAAGACAGCTAAACGGATTTGATAAATTATTTGTGTTAGATGCATATATATCTATTATTATTAATATTTGTTCATTATGTTTAATAAATACATACAATAAAAATATATCATGCAATATTTAGCTAGAACCCCTCATATGAGGGTAAAGGTGCCTCCTCCAGGCTCATCCAATGGTCTCTGTCTTTTGTTTTTAGCATCCATTTCTTCCCTCTATTTTTTAGTACGTCGTCTTCCCAACGAGTTATGTGTCTTCCTCTCTTTCTAGCACCTGTTGAGCCAGACCACGATGTCAGTCGGTTTGTCCGGCGGTCATCATTCATTCTGGCGACATGAATATTTAAGGGCGGAATATTTGAGGGCGCTAATAACTTTTGTCGATTTCCTTATATTTTTCTATTTTCTTTATATTTATAATACTCCTTTCCATACTTCGTTGGCAAACTTTTATTTTGTTTTTTACTTCGCGAGTATATTTCCATGTCAGGCATGCGTACGTGATAGAAGGAAGCAAACAGGAATCCAATCCCTTTCTTTTTATTTTTATAGGCATTGAACTTTTCATTATTTTCTTTAAGCTCCAAAATTTCCTCCATGCACCTGCAATTCTTCTCTCCACTTCTAATTCATTGTTTTGCTTCGCAAAGGAAATCTGTTTTCCCAGGTATATAATGCACGTATTTCAATGGTACACCGTCAAGTCAATTTTTGTTTTATTTAGATTTTAGCCCAACTTTAGACCAGTTAAGCTTACTAATAACTGACTCCAACATAGCAATAAAGATTCTGGGTAAGAGTGGATCTCCTTGTCTTACTCACTCTTTATAGAGATTGGTAGACCTGTCTTTTCGAGTATCACACTACTTGTACAATATTCCTGTAGAGATACTTCAAGACCTCTATATACCTGCTCTCAACACCTTGTGACTTTAGAGCTTTCCGTGAAGAGTGGGAAATTGTATCGAAGGCTTTTTGATAGGTAGTCTATGAAAACTATGTATAGGGGTCTCTGGAACTCACGATATTTTTTAACGACTTGCTCTATTCAGTGGATGTGATCAACAGTAGAGTAACCCCTTCTAAATCCCGCTTCTTCGACTGGTTGATGCTTTTCTAGTGTCACACTAATTCTCTTCTCTAAAAATGATGAAAATAATTTATAGAGTGAAGGTAGCAAACTTATGGGGCGATAACTGTTTATATTTTGTGGATCTCCTTTTTTGTACAGCAATTTCATACCCGACTCCGACCATTGGCGGGGAAAAGTGCAATTATCTAATACCTTGTTAAACTGGTGTGATAAAGGGCCGGCTAGCTGATATTTCGCGGCTTTTATCGCCTCGTTACTAGTTTTATCGGAGCCAGGGTATTTTTTCAAACTTTAATCTTTTGATTTCGGTAATAATTTCAGCCTCATTGACGATATATGTCTCTCTGTTATCACACTGTAAATGTGAATCTAGAGTATTGTATCGTCCCTCGTCTTGTGTGTCGTATAAATCCTTATAAAAGTTTGTAGCAATGTTAATAATGTCTGTCCTGTTGTGTGTTTTTTTATCTGAGTCTTTAAGCCCTTCAACCCATATCTTGCACAAGTCTAATACTTTATATGCTTTTCTTTAGGCTGCCTGAGGTAGTCATGTGGTTTTCTACGGTAAAAGCTCTGTGGTTGAGATAATAATTTTTAGTATACTTGCTTATCAATTTATCTATGTATATAGTGTGTTTTCGGCTTTTTTGTTGTGTGTTTTCTTGTCGACGATAAAATCTAAATTATTTAGGGTGTTTTGGTACCTAGGAATTTCATCTGCGGTTTTAAAAGAGCTTTTTATATTGTGTGCATACTGAGCACAAATTTTCTTTAGTTCCTTTAATTGTATCGATACTCATACAAGTCTCTAATCTGTTGCAAAATTTAAATTTATGACTTGCACATTAAGAACATTTTTGTAAAGATTTGTTAAAATATCCATACCAACCCATATGATGGCCCACTGCTGGGAACGGGTCTCCCCATTAGAACCTACTAGTATGTAGATCCTGGGGGTAATTGCCATAATCGCCACGCTTGGCGAGCGGGTTGGCGATCGCAGTAAGGCTTTAAGTACGCAGAGGACGCTGCTGCCCGTCCTCCGGTGTGAAATCCCTTAGTCGCCTTGACGACACCCACGGGAAGAGATGGGGTGGTACTATTCTTAAGCCGGCACCACACGGCAATCAAGATTATTTTTTGTTTCACCATCTGGGGATTTCCAAGTCCATCGCTGCTTCTTTGGCTTTTTGAAGAATGTGTTTATAATGCTTAACTTACATTCATTTGCAAAAGTAACTAGACGTTCGCCTCTTTTATTTCTAATACCGTACCCATAATTTTCGTGCATCGCGGCCGATCGCGAGCCGCGCGCGGCTTACGACAAGCGGCTGACGCTCGCGGCCGATGCGACAATATTCAGAGTGCGCGCGCAGCCTACGACAGTCGTCGGCCGCACGCGTTTGTCGCTTACCTCGGAAACGGTACCATACATTCTTATACTCTGACTAATGGAATATAATGATGGAAATGAACCGTTAGGTGTAAAGTGGGTGTAGCACTTAAAACTTTAGTTACTTAGCCGCAAGAAACAGAGAAAATACTCTAAATTAAAGCAATATTAAAAAAACAAAGTCAAAAGTTAGGAAAAGTTAAAACTTTATCCAAAATTGATTCTAAATTGACAAAGGAACATAAAAGACTGCAGTCAGATTTGGACAACTGCAAAGATCAAATGATTGCCATCAGGTTAATGTATGACCGCCATACACAGGAGCTTAACACGCATCATGAACTTGCACCCCCGTCTAACAACTCTCATGCTTGAACACCAAATAGAAACTCAAGTATACATTAACAAGTACGAGGAGGTAGCCAGAGTAGCTAAAGAGGAAACGGAACAATTAACCTCTCTGATCAAAAACAACCTATGCTACAATTGCTCACTACCACCGTTTGTCGGTCAACACAATACTCACACCAATACATGGCAGTTGCAGAGCAGTAAATGCAGTAAGTCTGACTCTGACTGCGGATTGTTATCTGACCAGCATACTCTGAATATTACAGAAAATAAAGTTGTGATTTTTTTGACCAATTAGGTATAGATTTTAGCAGGTTTATTATAGGTCACACAAAGTATAGGGTCATAAATTATTGTTCACCAGGATCATTTTTTTGTAATTAAATTAGTAAATTATATAATACCACCTTAAAAAACAGCTTCTCAGTCACAAAGAGAGACATAATTAAAATAACAGAAACTATTACATACATCCATGAAAAAGTAGGTTGTAAGTTTATTTTATGTAGCCTACCTTATTCGCAGTATTTGTATGCAACAGTGTTAAATATAAGGAACGCAAGGATATAGTACATCTGTCTGTTGAGCGTACTATAGAATTATAAGATATACGAGTATTAAAGTTTGTGCATATCGACGACCACTGAGTGATTTTAACTTATTTGAATCTGTAATGGAAGATGTGCTTAAAAGGGTAAGTTAGGGTAATAACCATATAGTAGTGTATGGCGACTTCAAGGTAAATTTACTTGAACAATCATCTTTGTCCAGCAGATAAGTTAACCTATTTAAATCATTTAATTTACTGTACTTATTTAATGAACCAACAAGAATTACACATTCTGCTACTTGCTTAGGTAATATATTCTGTAACTGTAGTTATTTTAATGAGGTAATATTGTGTGAGTGATTTAAAATCAGATCACTGTGGGCAGAAAGTCACTTTTACCTCACACACAGTGGCCAAAATAGATAAGATCCAATAAGTACGGCTCGCTTAGAAAAATTCAATTCTAACGTTTCTGCTAAAATTACCAGTATAGATTTCAGCCGCTCTGATCCGAACTATCTTTACTCCTCAGTGTTTAATATAATCAAATGTGAATACAATAATATATATAAATCAAAAACTTTTTATAAGAATTCTAAACTTAGCTTTTGTGATTGGGCAACTACCCGCATTTATATAAGTAGAGCTAAGTTGTACGAGTTATATGGTGTGAAACAATTTTATTTTGATCAAAACTTTATTCAGTATGTGAGAAACTATTCAAAAACTTTTAAAAAAGCTTGTGCATGTGCCAAAGCTTTACATATTAGTAGAAATATAAAAAATCTGATAATAAAATAAAAGCCACTTGGAATATTATTAATTCAGAAAGCGGACGGGCAAAGCCTCGGGATAAAAACTTTGAATTATTAATTAACAATACTTACAGATAATTTAGACCTAGCACAATCCTTCAATGATATCTTTGCTGACATACCACTAACTACAACCAGCTCCTTGAACGCTTGCCCAGATAAAGCCGAATCACTCTTGAGAGATAATGTAGATAAATGCAATGTACCATTAGCTTTTAAATATTTACACCCCACTGAAATAATTAAAATATTTAAGTCACTTAATTTAAAAAAATCTGCTGATTTATGGGGTATTTCAGTAAAATGATTTCACAGTATAATTACTGGCATAGCGCCACAATTTTTAATCAATGTGTTGATACCGGCATGTTTCCTGATCTTATGAAACACTAGCTGTCCCGCGCAACTTTGTATGCGTAAATTTTCCCCGATTTTGCAACATTTCTCGTCGCTGCTCCGCTCCTATTGGTCGTAGCGCGATGTTATATAGCTTATAGCCTTCCTCGATAATTGGGCTATCCAACAAAAAATCCAAGAATTTTTCAAATCGGACCAGTAGTTCCTGAGATTAGCGCGTTTAAACAAACAAACAAACAAACTCTTCCTCTCCTCTTCTTATAAACCATTATTTAAATCCGGATCAAAGAATGACCCTAGTAGTTTTAGACCTTGCCAGCTATTAGTAAAATTTTTGAAAAGGCCATATTTATGCAGTTAGAATCATTTATTGGTATATATATTTATGATTCACCATTTTATATTAATAACTTTTGTGACATCATTCTATTTGCTGATGACACTTCTCTAATTTTAAAAATTGATCGTAAACTAGAAAATTTGGAGAAAATAAATAGAACACTCGCACTAGTTCAAGATTGGTTTACAACGAACAACCTACTTCTAAATCCCAAAAAAAACTAAATGTATTATAACGTAAAAGCTTCTATTAACGACCCCTTAAAATTTGTATTCTATCAACGATCTAATATTTAAATCTTTCAGATCAGACATACTATAGGTTCCAGAAAAATCGTGTCTTAAAAATTAGTTAGGTAATTTTGTTGGAAAATAAAAGAGTAAATTTCGCGTCTCTAAGTAGCTAGTGAATGAAATAATTTGACAATCAGTGGAACGCGCCCGAAGCAGATGCACGTTTCATAGAAACGCGCCACCAGCCACGTAAGTACACCTCAATATTACTTAAGGAAAATAGCATACTAATAATTGATTTGTCTTCGTGCTATCACATTACAACTCTAATATACATATTTATTTTCAAAACTAACACTCAATTTTATCCTTTTCATTAGTTTTTATGTTATAAATTTATGTTTTAATGTGAGGCGGTAATAGAATCAATAATTCAAAACTTGATTCTAATAACGATCCATGGCGTTGTTAGAAATTTGAGATTATTTAGTATTTTAAAATAATATCTATTATAAACTATCTAATTTTAATTAAATTTTTTTCGCATTCAATACATACAATTATTTTACTTCGTTAGATCAATTAACGACAAGGAAAATTCTTAAAGTTATTGGTTAAAACTAGATTAAACATTACTCATTATCACTATTATTATATGTAATTATATTTTAAATAACCTTTATTATTTGGATTAATAAATACGTGATATTAAAAGAAAATGGTAAAGCAATGAGATTGAATTGAACAGATTCCCATAAAGTAGATATATTAGCGGTTTGATATTAATTTTATAGGTCGCTAATAGAATATTGTAATCTTCATACTTAATTCTATTACCGACTCACAGCTGTGACGGTATTTTAACCGACTGTGTCAGAAGGACGGTTGTTTTTCGAGCGTATGTAATTAATGTATTATATTTCTTTGGCACGGCCTAGACCGGTGATATTAGGTACATACTACTTTTTTGCACATATTTATAACTAGTTTTTCCACGCGGCTCCGCCCGCGTAAGATCTCGAAAAAAGTAGCCTAAGTTACTCCTTATTACATAAGTTAACTGTCAGTGAAAGTCCCATTCAAATCGGTCCAGCCGTTCCAGAGATTAGCCGGAACAAACAGACAGACAGACAAAAAAAATTCAAATATTATTTTTGGTATGTGTACCGTATATAGATTCATATGCATGTAGTAGAAAGCGGTTATTTTAATATTACAAACAGACACTCCAATTTTATTTATGTGTATAGATAGTTACTTACTATTTAAGCGAGTCTCTTACTACCCCCCATCTGCTCTACGTCCACGTCGTTAGTGTAGTATTGGGATAGTATTAGTGTAGTATTGATGTAGTATTAGTTTTATTAGTGTAGTATTGGTGTAGTATTAGTGTAGTATTGGTGTTGTATTGGTGTTGTATTGGTGTTGTATTGGTGTAGTATTAGTGTAGTATTAGTTTTTTTTGTGTAGTATTGGTGTTGTAATAGTGTAGTATTGTTGTAGTATTAGTGTAGTATTAGTATAGTCTCATCAACATCGGCCTAACCGTTGGCCTGTAGCACAACACAAAGAAAACTGCATATTTATCTCTGATTGGTATGTAAGTAGTTAATTAAGAAAAATTGTATGAGAGATAAAAATATTTTTGTTACTGATTTTTTATCTCTGATTAGTATGTAGTAAGAAGTAAATATTGAATCATTTTGAAGACTGTTTCCTGGGACTGATTACATTTTTTTAATTAATTAAAATACCAAAAATTAAGTACTTGTAAGTGTTGCAATAAATAATTATGATTATAATATAACAATTTTGATCTCAACACTATTATTATTACATAATAAATACCTAAAAATCTATTTTTCATTTTATTTCATCTCATAGAAGGATTTCTTAGTGGTCGGTAAAAGAACCAGAAAAAGCGGTAATAGAATCTTGCCGCATTCTATGGGTCGGTAATAGAATCAACTACTCTTTTGGATTATACGATTATTTAATAACTATTGTGTTATTTAACATTGAATTTAAGTACTAAATATCAAAGAATACATCATTGAGGTTAATTTTAAATTATAACATTTTTCCTGACATAACAGCTTATAACTGTTTTTGTTGAAGTGAACCTAAGACAGCTAAAACTGGCGGTAATAGGAGCATTTACGTTAGTTTGCCAAATGCGAAAAGTAATGAGGTGATTAGCTTTGTCGACTCAACAGTTTTTTTGGAAATAACATTAGACAGTAGATTACTGTCCGGCACCCAAATATCATGTCTCGCAGGAAAACTCAGTTCTGCAGCGTATGCTGTCAGCAAAGTTAAAAAAACATGTATACTTATTCATTAAGTAGCAGTAAATTGGCCAATATTTAAGATCATTTATTTTTTTATTTATTTATTTAAGGTTCACCAACAATTGCTTACATATACATAAACTGTTATAATAAGAACATGCAAGAATAAAAGCAACAATGTAGCAATCACTTAAAGGTAAACACCACATGTTTATATAAATAATGAGAAAAAAAACAATACACTAATTAAGACTAAGACATAAGTAATTTCACATTCTATTAATAAGGTAAGACCAAGTTAGAGAGAGTTGATAATTGGGTAGTGAGAGAGCCAAAATGTTGATAAACTTTCGCGATTTGTACACATTATTAAAATATATATATTACGGGTCTTAATCGCGTGAATAATTTAAGGTAAAATACCTTGTTTATTGCCCGACGTTTCGACCGTATTGCAACGGCCGTACATACGGTCGAAACGTCGGGCAGTAATATATATATATTTTAATAATGAGAGCCAAAATGTAGATCGATTTTGTCACTGCATTCATTAATGGCCTTGCATATGGAGAGTTGGCTCCTAATGCCGCCGGAAGAAGAAGGGCCGCAAGGAATTCTAGAGGGAACCCGAAGCTTGAACAGATTCAGTAACTGTGGACAGTCAATCCTGTTGTTGAAAATTTTAAACGCTATCATTCCGTCGTTTAAGTGCCTACGAGTAGCCAAAGATTTGATGTTTAAATATTTTAATCGACATTTGTATGATTTAATTTTTTTTGCTATGCCATTACGAAATGCAAGGTGCCATAGAAAACGTTTTTGAATTCTTTCAAGTCGCAGTGAATGCACAGAGTAATGAGGCCCCCATACCACACTACAGTATTCTAAGATTGTCCGAATAAGACTGTTATAAATTTGTATCTTTGTTTTGTTATTACGAAAACTTTTGCAATTCCGTAAGACAAAACCCAACACTTTAGATGCCCTTTTTATAATACTATCCATATGTGGAATAAAAGTTAACTTTTTATCATATATAACACCAAGATCTCTTATGGTGTCAACTTCTTCAATTCTATCATTGGCAATGTAGTAATCGTAAGCTATTATTTTTAGATTCCTAGTGAATGTTATGTGGTGACATTTTTTTGTATTTAATTGCATATCATTATTGTGACACCACTGCACAAGTGTATTAAGGTCACTTTGAAGAAGTTTACTGTCCTGAACGGACGTGATTACTCTTGCAAACTTTAAATCATCAGCGTACATAAATAATTCTGAATGGCAAAAACAGTGTGATATGTCATTTATGAAAAAGTTAAAAAGGACTGGTCCTAAGTGGGAGCCTTGTGGGACACCAGAGGTAATTTTTTGGAGCTTTGACTGAAAAGCATTAACTACAACAAAAAAAAATTCTTTCAACTAAGTAGGAGCCCAGCCACTGCAGTAAAGATCCAGTAATGCCATATGCCTGTAATTTGTAAATTAAGATTTTATGGGAAACTTTATCAAAGGCTTTGCGCAAATCCGTATATATGACATCAACTTGCCGTGCTGAATCTAAAGCTTTTATTAACATTTCTGTAAATGGTATTAAATTAGTACTTGTTGACCGACGGGCAACGAAACCATGCTGACTATCACTTATGTAAAGCCGGAGATAATTTTGAATGAATGGGCATATTAATGATTCAAACACCTTGGCAAATGATGATAAAATTTAAATCGGCCTATAATTTGAAACCATTGAATTGTCTTCCGTTTTATAAATAGGTACCACCTTTGCAATTTTCCATTTTAGGGGAAATATTCCCGATTCTAGCGACTTGTTATAAATAAGCATAAGTGGTGGAACTAACTCCGCTGCACATGCCGCAATAAAAAAGGAGGTATACCATCTGGTAGGTATACCATCATAAAGTTTTTACATCGTAAGTGGATGCTCCTATTATGTTGTGCCCATTGAGGCTTATATATCCGATCTCGTGTATTCTTCTAATATTATTGACCTCTTTTTTATTTTGCTCAGTCCTCTAATATGGTGTATAATATAATGGTGGCAGCACCTTACCTGCATATACAGTTTATAAACAGAGAAACATTGTAAACATTGGCAATTTGAAAAGTGTGGCCCCAAGTTTTTATTGCCTGTTCTTTTCTCGGGCTTTATCTATTGTTTGCGAACAGGCATACAAGTAAATGTAGAATCGACTTTTGACAAGTGTAGCATGTTGCTTCCTAAGTGAATAAATCATTTTTTATTTATATTTATTTATTTCCCCATCGCATATCTGACATTGGCAGAATTGTCGGCATCAGCATTGTTTATTAAAAAAAAAACAACAAAGATTACGTCTTATGTCAAAAAAAAAGATTACAGTACAACTTTTAAAATTGCTGTCACTTTGTAGGGGTAGTAACATTGACGTAAACAGGACTGCGCCATAAACTCCACCTCTAGAAATAGACAACGCTACTTTGTGGACTATATCTGTCAAAGGCCGCAAAAAAAAAAATCATAGTACGATAGTACGATAGTTCGATTCGACATTTGAAATTCCTGTCACTTCGTACGGGGTTGCCAGTCCAGCGTTTGATGTACTATAGAGATATACAATGTGAGGGGTTGGCGACTTTAGCTACTTCTTCACACGAATAAAGTGACTGTTCTCAAAAACTCGAGCTAACAGCCCATAAATATACCTCAATTGTTTTAATACAATTTGTGGAAGAGCCTTTTACCGTTACAACATGCAGTGTGAACGTACTTAGAACTAAGAGGCTATACTTTATGCATCCTTGCGCCTTTTTAGTGCGTGTGGCGCCATTTTATTTTGTCACTAGGTTACTATTATTTATTGTGAAGTGTTGGCTAAAAGATTGTCAGGGAAAACCGAATGGTGATTTTGTATTTTATTAAGCTATGCCATAAACAGCATAGCTTAATTTTCTGGTTAATCACAAAGGTTCGTTTCCATCAACTTAAGCCGTTTGAATTAGTGTTGTGTAATAGCGACATATTAAATGACTTCACACATGAACACAGTGTGTGTGAACACATTCTTAGATTTAAGTCCAAATAGTACTTACCTATACCTACTGACTGCTCAGTATCGTAGTGCGATGCCTTAATACAACATAATGTATATTCGTCAGTAATAATACGTCACCGTAGGAGAAAATCAGGCCTAAATATTCAAAGGTATGTATGAACAGAAATAATTCTTTATTACATTTTATTTCATACATTTAATTAACAAATTACAACCTACAAATTAAATTTCAATTGTGATTACATATATTTACATTAAACTAAGATATAATATAAGACATCCGCGGTTGGCATAGCACATCAGCTGACTAAGAGTTTGTTTGACAGCAAAAATTTAGTTAATAGAGTAAAATAATGTGCTAATCCTTATTTTTTTTAGGCCACAAATTGCGCGGAGTGTTGCTTTGAGCATGCACGCTGGCTACTGAACGTAACCTATAGACTTCTCGGTTGGTATCTTTGTAGCTAGATGTTAACAGCGTGCGGCGGCGTGATGAGCGGGAGAGCGGAACGTTCAACATGTTCCTGGTTATTGTAACATGATGACGGCGGTCTCCGATTGGTTAATACGCTTGGACGGCTTGATCAAGAGAAAATTAGTAGAGTACTGCTGCACGTTACAATACACGCTCAATATCACTCTGCTGTACGCGCGATTGCTTAAATTTGCGGCTTTAGAGAAGCATTACACTTTATTTAAAGAAAGGATAATAGGAGAAGATGCTTTTATACACCATATCGCATTGATATGTTGAAAGCCATTCTGACTTTGGTTCAGTAACAGCATTAGGATGGTTGACGACATGTTCACAAATGAATAAAGCTTTCTTGTCGCATCTAACATCGTTCAAGCGTCCGTTGTGGAACATCGCACCACATTGTTGGGCGTCTCGGCCGTCAGGTTGTTTGTTGCCCCAGCATGGATAGCCAGTGCTACCAATAGGTTGCCCTGAAAGCATTTCCAAAATATATAACACCTGTTCAAAAACACGGCTTCTCAGCTGTTAGAGCGCAAATAAGACTGGATGGTATGTCGTTATTGCTTTAGAGGACGGGCCAAACTTTGGTGTATGACGCAACATCGTCGATGATTTTACACCGTCACATCTTTTAGGTACGAGAGGAAGACCCATATTGTCTAATATTAAGGGTTTTTAGATGTACTTTTCGATAAAAGAAAACGGAACCCTTTTTATCGAAAAGCACCTGCTTTTCGATAAAATCTGTCAAAGGTTTTAGACCTCAAAAAACCTTTTAAGATTTTTTTAAGACTTTTACGTTGTCGAGTCTTTCTTGACATTAGGCATGACAAAAGTCATAAAATATCGAAGCGAAAGTTTTCAAGTAATCGACAAAAGCTATGTATATGTAAGGTAAGTTTATGTAAACATTTCAAGAATTACTTATCTTAATAGATAGAAATATTAATAACCCATCCAAATAATAAATATGACTTCATTATAGTTCATGATTACCAACCTTGAATGGTATACCAATTTTCCTTCTGTTTATAAAAACCCAAAAGCATGATTCCTCGCACGAAATCTCCAGGGACATAGTCTATTGTGTTTGTTATTTTGACGAGGTGGGCAGCTTCTTCGATAGAATTAATCACTGCTAAATTAGAGCGCTCTGCTTTGCAAGCAGCTTGAGCTTCGTTCCAGGTCATAGGAACCCGATGTACCTTGTAACATCTTCCTAACGGCTCGAAGTACTTATAACCTGGAAAGTCAAAATATTATATTGCTTAGAGTTGGTGAGTATATGCAATAGGTCAATTTTAAAAATGTCAGCTCAATTGGACGTCAAGACATGGTTTCAAAGTATACTGCAAACTTAAAAAAAGTGGCAAGAGGTACTTGGGAGATGCTTAATTATTTTAGAAGGTAGGTATTTATTCAGTTATTCAAGAATGGTCACTTACCAATACTTGAAGTAGCGCTACATTGCTCATCAAGCATCGGTGCCTTGCATAAAAACCTTTTAAGAGTAACGCAATCCTTTGTATCTAAGTCCAAGTTTGCACCTCTCCAGTTTCCCACCTCCACGCAATCTCCATTCTCTCTGTTCATATTTGGTTGACCAGGCCACCATTCGTTGAATACGTTTGTAATAGGAATACCTGAAATATTGTTAGGTGTTATTAGGTATTTAACACTAAAAAGGCGGACTTAATGCTAAAAGCATTCTCTACCATAGAATGGTAGAGAATGCTTTGGGTGATGTAAAGGTAATCTGTAGGTGCAGAATGTTGACAGCTAGATACTAAAATATATTAATTACTAGCTGACCCCCGCAACTTCGTTTGCGTTTTTGCAACATTTTTAAGGTAGGTATGTCCCAGATTAAAAAGGGAATTGATTAAATCCATAGATTCGTGGCCAGACAGATTAAAGGCCTGTATAAAAGCCAAAGGTGGCCATTTTGATTAGATTATTGTTATTTTTTGCCGAGACTTTAATAAATATGTACATATAAGTTTTAGTAATATTAAATTACTTCATTAAAAAAAATGCATTTTCATTCGTAACAGCATTTATGGCCGGACTATATATTTTCTTAAACGTTAAAACTTTAACTGGTATTATTATATAGGGTATACATACACCACGCTATGATTGGTAAGAGTGAAACGAGAATAATAGAGGAACGCTGAGTGGCTACGATACTGTGGCCTTTTAAAAATAAAACGAAGACATATAATAATACTAGCTATTGCCCGCGGCTTCGCACGCTCGGTTGAATGTATGTACCCCCTGAAGGTTTCATTTATTGCTTTCGATCAAAACACTTAAACACGTGTTTCTTTATTTACAACCATAAAGTTAAATACACAATTTGAAAAATCTACCTTAAAAACTGACGGAGTTCTGTACAAATTTGAAACCTCTATCACAGCCCCTTTTTTTTCAAAGAAACACGTTTTTAAGCGTTTTTGGAATGTCAACTCATTTCCAAAAACGCTTAAAAACGTGTTTCTTTCTTCTAATTTAAAAAGCCAAATACAACATTTTATGAAAACGAAATGAAATGAAAATGCGTTTATTTCGACCCGGGCCCACAAAACAACAAAAAGTGTTAAGATTAAATTATAACAAAAAAATAATAATAATGTAAACAGGGTGTTTGGAAGATCGATGTAAAACCGTAAAGCGGAGCTAGTATAGACTACAAGTATTTAGAACCGTTTAAACTAAAGTTGTCTTAGACAACGTGAGTCTTTTATGTTTTTAGCAAAATTTATTTATTATTGATGACAAAAACATTATTTTGCAGTTACTTGCGAATAATGGCCAGTTTAAAAGATAAATAATTTATTTTTTATTCTATTTAATTAAAATAATGTGTAAACCATCAAATAAAACATAGTTAATAAGTGTCGTGAGAATGTTTTTTCACAGTAATTTAAAGTTAATATATATATATATATATATATATATACGTATTTTGACGACATTAAAAGAAAACGAGTATTGTGCGTCTTTTATTCAAACATTTTTAAAAACATGTCTGGTTACTGTTCTTTAGTTTGAGGCATTAACTACGCAAATAACTCACAAATTATTGAAATTAAGGCACGCAAACCGAATTACAGAAAAAATGTTAAATTCATACGAGAATTAATTGAAACAAAATTTTAATTAAAATCACTTATCAGTCTGTCAGTCGTGTTCAAATTGTTCGCCTCGGTTCCTTACACAAAGAAGGGCCCTCTTCTCATTTCTGTTTTTGTTATTTTTAACTTCATGTCATGTCATTATAGTAAAATTAAAAGGAAAATTATCATACGAAGAAGGCTTTACAAGTTTGCGAGTAACAGCTGATCAAATAAGAATTTTAAAAAAATCGAAGTTCGAGATATAACGCATGTACCTATGAAACAAAACAACAGAAAACTTACTTCTTAAGCCACATTATTCGGATAGAGGGAGGAGTTGGGGGGCTACGGTACACTACGTGGTGTTGTGCGTGGCCCGACATGCACTTGAACCGTTTTTTTTTAAACCAAAAACCGAATTTAACACATCTAGTTTCAAAACCATCGGAGTTTATCCATATCTACATACAGATCTAACTTCAAACCAACGGAGTTCCATACAAACTTTCGGCTCCTATTTTACCCTACTATGGGTTGATTTTTCAAAAACGCTGAACCATGTATTTCTTTATTATAAACGAAAAAGCTAAATACAAAAATCTTAGATCTAACTTTAACCCTGACGCAGTTTTAAACAAAGTTACGACCCCTATTTAACACCTTTAGGGATTGATTTACCAAAAACGCTGAAATAAGTTTTGTTTATTTTAAACGAGAAATCCAAACTTTAAAATTGATGGGGTTTCACGATATCTTGCAACCCCTATTTTACCCCTTTAGAGATTGATTGCCTAAAGACTCTGAAAAATGTTTTCTTTATTTTCTGACCTGACTTAAAAACTGACGGAGTTTCATACAAACTTGCAACCCCTATTTTACGAACTTTTAAAAATCCTTTCTTAGTGAAAATATCAGATTTGTAACCCTAGCGGTTTAGGCACTTCGTTGATGATCATGAATTGATTATATATGTATAGATTATGTAGATATTTGTATGGTGTATTTTAAAGTAACATATTAATACGCATATATTTTTTAAAGAAATAAATAAAACAATTGAAGTAATTTTTATAAGCATTTCTTGCCAATTTGAAATAAATAAGTGTATTTGTAAAAAAACAATATATTTATTTTAAAAGTATTAATTAATATAAAAAAATAAGTTTCCTGAACACTCTTTTCAATTTGAACCGGTAGTTCCTGAGATCATCGCGTTTAATTAAAACAATTAAACAAACAAAACAAACCCTTCAGCTTTATATTATTATGTTATACTATATATAGTATAGATACTAGCTTTTCCTACGGCTTCGCCCGCATGAAATCACGATAAAACCTACACCACATTACCTTTCACGAGACATACAATATCTCCATACCTATCCGTTTCCAAAATCCATCCATAACAATTTCATCTAGGTAAATCGATACAAGGTTTATTTATTACTTAGTTTAGTTAAGTGGGTAGGTACTTACCAGTTATAGTTTTAAAAAAGCCATCTCTTTTCCGAAAACCTATATAAAAATCACGAGGAAAATAAGTTATAAATTTGTTCCAATATGCAACAACAACATATAATTCAGTTTTAGTTTCCGGGTAGAACAAACTTGCTCCCTCGGCCGCACAAATCGCCACAGCATCGTCCCAACTCCTCAATAAGTGGTGGTATTTATATATTGCGTTTGTACCGGGTATCTTATGGTATCCTGGTTTTATGATTGTCGCAGCATCTATAAAACACACTAATTGTTTTACATTCGTAATTTTTGACTGTTCCAGGAACCTTGTATATTATATTAAGCATATTGTTATTTTCTTAGTGGATACAAAAAAAAACTAAAGTTTTTATTTTTATTGTGTGAGCTATTTTGATGACATTTAAAGCTATGTGTAATTGAAACGATCTTAAATTATAGAGATATACATTCAAGTGCATAAAGTAGAAATATCTTGTCAAAAAAAATATAATCAGGTTTGAACTTAATAACAAGTAGCAAATTTCAGATTCAGGATTCTTTTTTAGTGGAAATATTTATTCAAAGTGTTATTGTGTTTACATAAAATAGCTATTTTGTTATCATCTAAGCACATGGTTGATCTCAACAGAAAATCGTTCAAACTTTCCCCAATTCACCCTTATGTTGTCTTAGTAATAGATTTCAAATATAATAAATAAGGTTGCAACTTACTTGTGAAATTGAAAAAATGCCACAAAATGAATGTAAAAAATAAAACATAATTCTTCATTGTGATATTTTGTTTACAATTTTATTTCAGACTGTGGAGAAATATAAGTTGGCGATGTTTATATACTGTTGTGTTGGTTAATATTATCATATTTAATCACAATGGTGATTAGATGTAGGTAAGTAGGTTAGGGGTAGACTGGGGAAAATCGATACAAGTTATTGTTGAATAATGTAACTTAAGTTTTTCAAAAAATCTAATAAATATATTTTATTTAAAATTTTATGAGATATGAGAGAACCCTCAAAACCAGATAACTTTGCGTTGTTTCAAATTTAACTCTTTATTTTAAACATGCAAACGTTTTACAATAAATTAAAACCCTTTTAGTTTTGGAACGTTGTTCCTTATTATCGCACGATTTTGTTCGTGGGCTGAGAGGCTAGGCGTAAAATGCATAACATTTTGACATCGATCAAAAATCTTTTATTTATGTGATAACAATATTTATTGGGGATATTAAGACAATAAATGAGATATAATACAATTCACATTAAAACTAGATTAGTTAAAATAAATAATTTAAAATAAAACTAAAATTTACTAATTAATTACAACTTACCAGAAAAAACAAAAAAGGTGATACACAACCAGTTTAGGCGTCAAAGAGTTCTTTCCCATCGATGTCAATCGGTATAGTGCCCAGAAGGCTGGCAGCATTGCCACGTTGTATGGCAATTCTTATTCTTTATGCAAAGAAAAGGCCAGCCTTCTGGTCACGAGATGCACTGACGAGCCGCTTCGAAATATCTTTAAATAAGAGGCGAGCACTTGGACCCCATGGCCCTAGCGTCTCGACACCAAACGGTTCAAATATGTAATCTCTTACTAGATTACTATATTTGCGCCGTTTGATAGTCTCAGCAGAGGCCGCAGCAGTGCAGACACAGCTTGCTGTGTTTGGTAGATAGGAAGGCGCAAGGGTGTCGACGCAGATTGCATCCCACACCAAAGGTTTGCCCATCTTCCAAGGTAGTAAAGACATACCATCCGATCTCTTGCCATCGCTGCGTCCCAAACCATTAGGTTTAGCAACCGCTGGCACACCACCGCTGACAAGAGCCCGACAGATGATATCATTATTTATTATGTTAAGTGTAGCTAGATTAAGGAAGTTGTTATTATAGGTTGTTAGTATTTTTTATAAATTTATTTGTCATTTTGATGTATTGATTTTATCAACATTTTTTTATGACGATGTATAGCAAGAATAAGTGGGTGGTGTTATATATATTGTTTGTATTTTTGTAAAGGTAAAATTTTTGAAAACCTTCATTTGAAATAGGACATTTTTTTAAATACAAATTTAAAAAAGATACAGTCCATAAGACACCGCTCTCTTTTTGGCGTTAATTAATTGAACTCGGACCTTAATAACGAATCGCTTGATATCTTAACATAGACTTTTCTTGCTTCGGCCTAGTACTCGGCTGAAATATTAAACTTGTCAGGCTGGATACAGCCTCTACGGCTGAGTCTTCAGAGATGATGAACGATCAACGAAACATGATATATTGTGTTATATGTTACTATAAGTAGTATTTCTTTAGAAATTCTGTTACTCTGAGATGTGAACACATGACTCATGAAGATCACAGCTGAAACCCTTGCAGCCCAAGGGCATGTGCTCTGCAAAATTTCAGTCTTCTAGTCAGACTTCATAAATCGAAGCCGATTTTCAAATTGACGTTCTAGAGCGCCAAAAATGGCATTTCTCTCAATGCCATTGCAATTAAATGAATGAATGAAATTGTGTGGGGCTTTGAACCACCCGCTGGGCTATATTTTACATAAATATAGACTTAGAAGTAGGTATAATCACAAAATATTTTGTGGCCTAATCCAATTAAATATTAATGTTTGATACAATCACAAAATAAATATAATTTCTGTGATACTAACAGGCTATAGTGATAAATATCAACATAATATTTCAATTTAATTATCTTATGAGTCATGGCTCATTTCAAATTTGATTATGAATTGAAGTGATATTAAGTATGTATACCTACACTAAAACTTTTTCGTGTACTTTCCATTGAGGTAACAAAGTCACCCTTCATTGTCATGTCCAACTTGTTTACATTTAAAATAATTATCATTTTAGCACAGTAGTTAAACCACTTTCCCTTATCACCTCGTGTCGTTGTAGGTGCAATTTCATGATGCATGTTTTAAATAAATTACTGGTTGGTTTAGGTTTTATTCGAATGACTCGAACGAATCTCGGCAAATTAGTGACTAAAATCATATGTCAGTGAATCGACACAATTCACCAGAATCACAAAATTATATGAATCTGTAAATCGTGTAGTGAATTACGATTATCGCCCCAAATGAATTGATTGTGGAGTTCCTCAAGGAAGTACACTGGCGTCGTTATGGTTTTTGGTGTACATACATTAATGATATACCACACAGCCATTTAGCTATACAAAATAATAGTATATTGTTTGCAGATGATATAACGATTAATCATAAAATGTAAGGGCATGAAAAACACGACCACGACATTACTTGAAAAATATTATTAGGTAATTGGCTTAAATCTAATAATTTGTATTTTGAAAATACGTACAATAAAATTCTTAAAATTTAACATTTTGCTTATTAAAAATATCATTGAATACGAAAACAGTGTTAAATTCTTAGGTATTCATATAGACCACTTATCGTGGAAAGTTAAACACATTTATTGTATTTGTCTCAAAGAAGCCGCCCTAAAGCACTTTCTTGACAATTCTTGTATTTATGTCTTGCTCTCTTTTAAAGTAGGAAGTACCTACGTATCTATTTTATTTAGAATTGGTATCGGAAAGCACATGGAAGTCAAGGGGCCCAGGAGTGATTTAGTTTTTTTTTATTAAAGGATCGTGCAAAGTGGTGTCTTGTGTGGGAATCCAAACTGTGACCTCTAGCGCCGTAGTCGCATACACTGACCGCGCCACCGAGTCAGTTGAAATATAATTATCAAATCAGATCTTTCATAATTAATAGCATAATGAAAAATCGTCTCGATAAAAAACGAGATTTTACAGAGATGGATTTTAAGTATCTACGAGTTGATTGACACGCGTTCCGTACATAATTATATAATTTCATGCAGTCGGAGGCATTAATGAATGTCGATGAATTTAGTGAAGTGCCTCCGACTGCATGAAATTATATAATTATGTAGGGGATCTTGTTTCCATCTTTTTAGTGCAGGCGGGTTTTTTATTGTACGTAATATGTAATCGATGTAACAACTAACTTTTTAGTATTACAGTCATAATCAAATTATACCTTTTTGAAATGCTTAAGACAAGCCCTTTAATTTGATACCCATTTTGCAGTATTCAAAACAACTTTTTTTTCACATCTCACAGCCGCCATGTTTGTTTTTTTCAAACGTCACATATCTAAGAACACTTGGCAATGAAGACGAATCTAACGACGTCTTAATTGTATAAATCCGTTTAGTGGATTGTGAGATATCAGGTAATAAAGAATATTACATACATACATACATAAATACGATATACGCGCGAAAAACATAACCTTTCTTTACAGTCGGGTTAAAAGTTAAAGTTACATTTTATAAATGAGCATAATTCCAATATATATATACCCGTAAGTGTGAGAAAACTTTTTACTTTATAGACCATTCTTAAAGAGTCGGTACTCTGCATGCTATAAATGATGCGTAAACATTTTTTCTGAAGCACAAACGACGAGTGCACGTTGTAGAATTTGCCCAGTAAATTCTACCTACGTTGATAAACTTTCGTGATTTGTACACATTATTAAAATATATATATTACGGGTCTTAATCGAGTGAATAATTTAAGGTAAAATACCTTGTTTATTGCCCGACGTTTCGACCGTATTGCAACGGCCGTGGTCACGGGAAGACTGTGGCAATACGGTCGAAACGTCGGGCAATAAACAAGGTATTTTACCTTAAATTATTCACGCGATTAAGACCCGTAATATATATATTTTAATAAACGATAGATGTAGCCAAAATATGCTGATTTACGGCCGGTTTCAATAATCTACCTATGGATGGATGGACTACTAGAGGTAGAATTTTGACATATTTTGTATGGAGCTTATGTCAAATATATACCTCTAGTTTTTGGTTTTTAGTTGCCTTGTATTTATTTTTGAAGTCTGTCATATTTTTTTGTAAAAAAGTTTTTTTTTACACTTTTTAATGGGTTGGTTTGTAATTCTCTTATGTTACAATAGGCTTATGTCAACTGCTCAAATCCCTTTACAAAATATTGCTTGCCCCGATACAGGGCCGTTAATTATTGTGGAGTTCACATGGTAGTTCACTATCAGCTCTATTACATTGTGTAATAGTAGTATGTGTATCAGTTTCGCGGGTACGCTCTTTGCAGTTACACGCGCGCATATCACTAGTTAAACCTACACTCCTACTACCTCACCTAGGGATGGGAACATGTATCGATAAAAGTTATCGACATGGATCGGTTCCTAACTCGTTCGAACTCATTGGGTAAACGCCCACTTGAGAGCCCAGTGAATACTAATGAATGGAAAATTCCGAAGATAACCGCGAAACCAGTCGAATTTCATCACCCGGACGGAATCAAAACTACCAATAGATTCAAGACACTCCCTAATGAACAAACAGAAGCAAATACATCTACAAGATTCCATACAGCAACTTCCGTTACGAAGAGAAGCAGTATTCCGCCTATTGTCCTGGAGATTCAACCAACTTGGACCCACGAACATATTAAAACTACAATTACAACCTACTCGAAAAATTTCCATCTTCAATACAGAACCAAAAATAGAGTGGCAGTCATCTGCCACACATCTGAGAGTCATCAAGCTATCAAGGGGGCTACGCGTTAAAGACATTGCTTTCCATACTTTCTCACGTAAAGATGAGAAAATGTATAAAGCAGTTATTTTTGGTCTACCTGACTACGTCGAAGATTCACTTTCGGCTGAATTAGCTGCACTCGGTTTTGACAATGTGGTTGTTAGAAAAATGAAGACAGCCGTCGGAAAAGAGTCTTATTGTCCCCCTTTTCTAGTTCAACTACCACCTGGTACCGATATCTCCAAATTTCGACAAATTAATCTTTTATGCAACAGCGTTGTCCGAATTTTAAAATACCGAAGCAACAACACTTATGGAACCCAATGCTACAGATGCCAAGGCTTTGGTCACTCTTCTCGCAACTGTAACCTCCCACCTCGATGTGTTAAATGCACCGAATCACATGTATCGCAAGACTGTCCTAAAAAATCGAGGGATCAGCCTGCAACATGTTGCAACTGTGGTGGCAATCACCCTGCAAACTTTCGTCAATGTAAGCATCGTGAAACTTATCTACAATTACTGCGTGATAGACAGGCTAAAACGAAAGCTGCACGTCCCATGAAGCCTGAACTCAAAAACATCAAATCTGATAGAAGACCCTGGAATCAAGTTGCTGGCCATAAAACTCAAATTCCTGCTCCAAGAACTATCCAACAAGAGCTAGACCAAGATCAAGCTACAACTGATATGATATCGATCCTAATGACAATTAAAACAATCAAGAGTCAATTCATCGGGTGTAACACTATGATGGATAAAGTTATACTTATCTTAACTCATTTGGGACAATATGTATAATCCACAGTGCCTACGCATTCTATACTGGAATGCTGACGGTATTCGCACGAAAATTTCTGAGCTACTGCAACTGGTAAGTGAGCATTCGATAGACATAATTGCTGTGTCTGAGACAAGAATATCTCCACACCTCAAACTCGTGTCACCTGGTTTCACTTGTTATCGTAGAGATAAAAAATCCAATGGTATTGGACAGGGAGTTGCTATCTTGATTAGAAATGACATAACTCATACTTTACTTGACCTCCCAATGACCCAAAACCTTGAATGTGTTGGCATTCAAATTTCTATCTCTAAGTGCAATATTTCATTTATATCTGCTTATCAGTCGCCTAATCTACCCCTATTACGGCATGATTTAGATTCAATTCTGAATGTGAATTCTACGACTTTAATTATGGGTGACCTAAATGCAAAGCACCCATATTGGTACTGTCCGAAATCCAATCCGCATGGTGATACACTTTTCGACCATATGTTGCATGGCGAATACGATGTCATTGCTCCACGTGATTTTACTCTGGTTCATTACCGTAGCTCACATACTCCATCAACACCCGATGTTGTTTTGGTAAAGAATGTCTGCCACGTCTCCGTACCGCAAGCAATGCAATGCTTATCCTCAAATCACTGGCCTGTATATTTCACAGTCGGAGGGAAATTTGAAAGACACAGCAAATCAATATTTAACTACGCCAAAGCCGATTGGAGAGGCTACCGGCTCACCCTCGACAAAAATATTAAACTTTCAGCTGGCACAATTAATACCATCCAAGGAATAGACTCCGCTATAGAAATATTAACTGATGCAATATTGACTTCGCGTGACATTAATATTCCCAAAACAACTTCATTAAAACCTTGTAAATTACCCAGACGTATAAAGAACCTAATTAAAATTAAAAATAACCTAAAACGAAAGGCCGTCAAGGAATCTGACCATGAACTTCGTCGACAACTTTACGCTCAAGTTAATCAAAAGCAATTAGAAATAAAATATAGTGTAAAGGCTTTTAATGACAATACGTGGAACAATACACTATCCAAAATTGATAACCCCTCGTCAGACCTGTGGCGTATAGTAAAATCAATAAATTATATACCAAATACCAGTCCTCCCCTAAAAACACAGAACACACAATGTACAAAATGTGTCCTCGATCAGTGTGAAACTCTTGCGGATTCTTTCTCTGAAAACGTGCATCTTACTCATAGTTGGATCAGTGACTCGGATACTGAACTTTTAGTCTCTATGTCAATGACTTTTTTGCAATCCTTTGAATCCGAAAACATTCCTTCTCTTATTAGACCTAATGAAGTCCGGAAAATACTGGCTCAATTAAAACATCGCACAGCTCCTGGTGTCGAAGAAATTCAAAATAAACTCTTAAAAAACCTGTCCCAAAAAGCAATAGTCTATCTGACTAAAATTCTGAATGGTTGTATGCAGTTAGGTTATTTTCCTTCGAAATGGAAACACGCTAAAGTGATTGTTTGGCACCAAGGCCTCCTTCACAAGCTCCTGACCAACAAAGTGCCCCTATATCTTGTAAAGTTGACTCAAAACTACTTATCAGAAAGGTCTTTCTCAGTATTCATCGACGGTATATATTCTGGGCCCAAATCTATTGTAGCTGGGGTCCCACAAGGTTCTATTTTAGGCCCATACCTCTTTAGTCTTTACATAAATGATATGCCCAAACAACCACATACACATTTGGCAATCTACGCCGATGATACCGCTGCATTTGCTACAGATAAGGACCCAGATATAGTTATTGCTCGTTTACAGTTGGCTTTAGAACTTCTGAGTCAGTATTTTACAAAATGGAAATTAAAACTAAATTCCAGTAAAACTGAAGGTATATTTTTCTCCAGAAAGCGCTCAATGCCTACAAAACTCATAAAACAAGATGATTTTAATGTTCCTTGGAAATCATCGGTCAAATATTTGGGTGTTCATCTTGATTCTAAATTGAACTGGAACAAAAATACTAGTGTCCTGTGTGATAAAGGAATTAAAGCTTTAAATTCTTTAAAACTCGTTCTAAACCGCAAGTCTAAACTCAGTTATTGCACTAAACTATCAATTTATTCTACACTTGTAAGACCCTGCCTCACCTATGGTGCTCCAGCGTGGTGTAGTATTGCGGAGACTAATTACAACAAGCTGCAAATTGTTCAAAATAAAGCAATGAAATTAGCCTATAACACTCCTTTTAGGACTAATCTTAAAAAACTGCACTCGAGTATTAAATATCCTTCTATAAAATATTTTATTCTCAAGATATCTCGCAAATTTTATATGCATAAAAACCCTATGCATAGTAATATTCTTGTCTCAGGCATTGGAAGAACTCGCACTGCTTCACTGCCTTATTCCAAAACTTATAATCGATACCGCTTACCACATCACTATTTTCTTAATGAACCATATTCCTAACGAATGCTTACCTACCTGCGGACCGGTCCTCAACTATTTGACGACCGATATTTTATTCGTATTGTGTACCTACCCGCAAATAAAATTATACAGGTTTTTATTGTTTTGTAGCATAATTATTAAGTGTGTCTTAATTACTCTAAATAATATAATCAAGCCAGTTATGGTTATTTCCTAGTTACTATAATTGTAAGAATAGTTTGTCCAACTCGCTAAGTTGACTTACTGAGTGACATTAAAAAAATGGTAAGTACTATATGCTTTAGTCGTGTGTTAAAAATTATTATAATAATATGTTTCATGTTGATTGTCAAAAGTTCATAAAGGCGCTCTTAGCCTAGGGAACACTTGTAACTTAGTCTTAAAGAAACAATTAGAATAAGATCAATTGTTTACTATCATTGTAATATATTATAAATAAAGACACTTTAAAATAAATAAAATAAAAAATAGTATGATGAGAATAAAATGCTACTCAATATCATATTAAAGTAATTGAATCACAAACCGTGAAATATTGAATAGGTCTGCTCATCATTTGTGGTCTTCATCATCAGTTCTACTTCACCAATAGGTACTTTTTGAGAGTAAATGCACGAACCACTATGAAATGTACCTAAAGCACTGTAGAAGCCTTTAATATTTGAAGAGTTCTCTTATTTCTCCGGGATCCCATTATTAGATCGTGATCTGATGAGAATGGGACCAACTTGAAAGTATACCCTTTAAAACACAAAAAATTTTTTTTAATTGGTCCAGCATAATCGGCGTAATCGGTGAACAATCATACAAAAAAAAATTTAAAAGGAATATTTTCTATTTTTACGACATTTATCATTGCTCCGTTTTTGCAACATATTTCATTGCTGCTCTGCTGCTATTGATCATAGCGTGATGTTTATCCTTCCTCGTTAGATAGGCTATTTAAAACAAACATATTTTTTTAATTCGAACCAGTAGTTACTGAGATCATCGCGTTTAAACAAACAAACAAACTCTTCAGCTTTATAATCTATACTAATATTATAAAGCGGAAGAGTTTGTTTGTTTGTTTGTCTGTTTGTTTAAACGCGCTAATCTCAGGAACTACTGGTCCGATTTGAAAAATATTTTTTAGTTGGATAGCCCATTTATCGAGGAAGGCTATAGGCTATATAACATCGCGCTACGACTAATAGGAGCGGAGAAGCGACGAGAAATGTTTAAAAAACGGGGAAAAAATACGCATACGAAGTTGCGCGGGACAGCTAGTATAAGTATAGATTTGTATTTCTGTTCCGTGAAAGAAAGTAGATAGGTTTTTAACACGTCATCGTATTGAGAATTTTTTAATTGCAATAGAGGTATTATAAAATAAATACAATTTATTTAGTGGCACTACAGAAGTACAGTAGTAGACTTTCGCGTGGCATGATTATAAATATTTTAAATACGGGAACTAATGGCAATAATTACCTTAAAATTGCTTGACGTTTCGACCAAGTTGCACCGGTTGTGGTCACAAGCGTATTTCTAAGGTAAATAATGTGCCTCAATTCCCGTATCTAAAATATTTATAGCAGTATCACCGTTCTACCACTTCACCATCCATATAGAAAACTATTAGAACAAGATCCCAGTCATGCCAGACCTCCAGCCTTTTCTGACAGATAAAATTTGGGGCTTCAGGTAGTGTTTATATGTACAATCAATGCTAGCATACCAGCTAAGTTGTGTAGACGGCCAATTTTCAGGTACCAGGTGAGAAAAAATTGGACTAAGTTATTCTTATCTTATTTTCTGACAGTTAATTGTTATTCTTATCTTATTTTCTGACTGCCTCTGTGGCGCGGTGGGAGTGTGTCCGACTGCTACACAAGAGGTCGTGAGTTCGATTCCCACACGGGACACCACTTTGTGTCATCCACAAATTGTTGTTCCGGTCTGGGTGTAATTTGTGTCCGTGACTTGTATGTTTGTAAAGTCCCCCGTGACACAGGGCTTGTACCCTACTGCGGGAGTTGTCTTTAAAAAAAAAAAAAAAAAAAAACATATATGATGTAAAATACTATAAAAAGTATTATTCAGCATTGCCAGACACTTCCCGCCGGCCATAACTTTCGCCAGACACTTTAAAGTGGCCAAAAAAAGGTGCCAACTGATGCTTGATTCTTATACAGGTTACTTAGGGGATAATATGGAACATATATTTGCTCAGCCAGACAGATTGTATGGGCCAAACATTCTCCCAGACACCAAATAGATTCAGCCTATAATATCATTATGAAGGTATTATAATACCTAACCTTATTTTCTAACGCTTGATATTTGTACACATTACTTAGGGGATTAAAAGGAACATATATTTGCTCGGCCAAACAAATTGTATATGCCAAATGCTTCTCCCAGACATCAAAAACATTTAGCAGCGCGAGGGTATTATAAAAGCTACTTAACTATATTTTGACACTTGATTTATAAAATGATATGTTACTTATGAGATTGTATGGAACATATATTTGCTCTAAATGTTGATAAACTTTCGCGATTTGTACACATTATTAAAATATATATATTACGGGTCTTAAAATCGAAGCTGCCTAAACCGAATATTACTACAGAAGAGCGTCTAGCGTTGAAAGAGCTACGTGATAACACGAATATTTTAGTGCTAAAGGCCGATAAGGGAAACGCCACTGTAGTGATGAATTCGAGTGACTATGATGACAAAATACGTCCCAGTAAATTGTCCCAGGTCAAACTGTGGAAGAGGTACGTCGATGACGTGTTCTGCATTATGAAGGGCGGTAGGCAAGAAGTAGAACAATTTGCTAAAGACTTGAACTCCATACACCCTAAGATCAGGTTCACTTTTGAAATGGAGATAAACAGATCGCTAGCTTTTCTCGATGTTAAAATAATGGTTAGAGACAATGGTACCCTAGCACACACTGTGTACAGAAAACCGACCCACACAGACAGATACTTACATGCTGACTCGCATCACCATCCAAGACATCTGCAATCCGTGGTATCATCGCTGACAAATAGAGCATAATGACATTTGTGACCCTGAACATTTAGAAAGTGAGCTCACACATGTTTAGGAGGTACTAAAGCGAAACGGATACAGAGGAAGCACACGACGTACGAAGAGGAGAGACTCCCGACCGGGGGTTGACAGGGCTCCAGCTTTTCTACCGTATGTGAAAGGAGTGACGGACAAAATTGGAACAGTACTGCAGAAATACTCCATTAAGACTGTATATAGTCCGCACTCCAAGGTAGCTAAGCACCTACGTACTCCTAAGGATGTAATTCCTCTACAGACACCTGGCGTCTACAAAGTGGATTGCAGCTGTGGCAGTTCCTACATCGGACAAACCAAGCGAACAATAGCGGAAAGGGTTAAGGAACATATCGCGGCTGTGAAAAACCGACAGACAAACAAGTCAGCAATAGCGGAACACTTGCTGGATGCGGGAACCAATCACTGGATTGAACTACACAAACCACAGGTCCTCTCCACTGACCGTCACTATTACTCCAGGATGGCGAGGGAAGCGGTTGAAATCAAAAAACATGTCAATTTCAACCGAGAAGACGGATACCGTTTGTCAACATCGTGGAATCCCGTGATCGGCAAGTGTATACACCGCCGAACAAACATTACACGCCAGTGTGCAGATGTCCTTAGTGTTGTGTGTCGAAGTACCGACAGTTCCGTAATAGTGAGTGATAAAAATCAAGCGAGGGTAGTTTCCGAAACCCGCGCTTCACGGAGGCGACGCTGAGCTCAACTAGTCTTCCCGTGACCACGGCCGTTGCAATACGGTCGAAACGTCGGGCAATAAACAAGGTATTTTACCTTAAATTATTCACGCGATTAAGACCCGTAATATATATATTTTAATAATATATTTGCTCATTCAGACAACTTGGGTAAGCCAAACCTTCTCCCAGACATTAAAAACATTCAGCCGTTAAATGATCGTGAAGATATTTTAAAACTCAGCTTATATTCTGACGCTTGATTCTTATGTATGTTACATAAGGGACTATAAGGAACATATATTTGCTCAGCCAGGCAGATTTTGTGGGCCACACCTTCTCCTAGATACCAATAACATTCAGCCGTAATATGATCGTGTAGGTGTTATAATACTTGCTATACTTACTTACTACTTATACTTACTATATTAAGATGCTTGATTCTTATATATGTTACTTAGGGGATAATATGTAACACATATTTACTCAGCCAGACAAATTGAAAGTATTGAGATCCTAGCTAGTGGAGAATAAATGATGCAGCGAAATGTAACTTTATAGCAGTTTAGTATAATATTTAAAGACCGTTGTCGCGGATGTCGTCGCTGAGCGGAGTGAGTTGTCGTGAAGGGAGAGGTCGAAAATCCGGTTCCCCCGGCGCCCGCGCGTCTTCCTCCGCTGTTCTGTTGACGATCGGTTTACGCACTGATAGAAAGGGTGAAATATCCTCCCAGATACTAAAAATATTCAGGCGTTAGGATGAACGCTAGGGTATTTTAATAGCTACTTAGCTTATTTTCTAAGGCTTTAATTTGTTTTTTTTTTTAATTAGAAGATTACATATATTTCGATGTAACGAACATATATTTTCTCAACGACACGAAAAACAATTAGTTATTATTATAAGCGCTAAGGCTTATAATATAGCTACTTAGCATATATTCTGATGTTTGATTTTTGTAAATGTTACTTAGAGAATAGTATGGAACATAATTTGCACAGCCAGACAAATTGTAAGGGCCAAACATTCCCCTAGACACCAAAAACATTCAGCCGTTTTTTTTTTCATTTCTCGCCGATATTACTCGGTAGGGATTATGGCTCGCACATTCTGTGCATTCGCCAGATCAAGTAAATTTGCTTTTAGTTTCAAGAATACATTTTTTCAAGTTTTCTTCTTTGAATCACAAATTCTCATTGTTATTCAGTTATCACATATTTCAAGTATACTTTGCACTCGTAGAGTATGTTTCTTCGGTAATTTTACACGTTACACGCGAAGCTGTAAAATAACGACATGTTAGTTTGCCGCCTTTTTTACAACTTCCATTCAGCCGTTAGTAGCTTATTCTGAGATTTGGGTGACAATTTTGACGCAAATACTGAGATTACAGAACACAACCATCAAAGTAAACACCTGTTTCCATGGCAATACAAAATGAAAATTGTGGAACAAGCGTTTTCTTAATAATATCCCATTATTTCTATGACGACCAATTGAAATAAACCAATTAATTAATTTTGGAATATTTACATTTGGATTTGCTAATAATAAGATTTTTTTTTGTGCCTTCCTGTACTTTGCTCTGGGTGCAATGGAATTTTAATCGTGCGTCTCTCATAGTGGAGTGTTGACGGCGAGTGTCGTTGTCGTTTACTGAAGCACCCATAAGAGTAACCTGTCTTATACAAAGTTTTTGAAAGGACGCCTTAAAATTGTTTCCCTAGGCAACCGCCTACCGTACCGTCTTGCCATTGGCAAATCCATTGGCCATGGCCTATTTGTAGTATACGCCTGCGCTTTAGTTCTGCTCCTCTTCATTTTCGTCGTCTCCACGCAACTTTCCACGCATCTACGCATCTCGTCAAAATTGTGACAGTGTCAAACTAATTCGTTGTGTTTTTTATGTGTTTGTTTTTGTAATTATTTTAGTAGTGATCTGTAATATAGTTTTATAATAATAATAATATTGGATGCAGAGTTCTGCGCAGCCCGGTGACAGCACGTATAATCATCCATGCTCGGTATGTATCAAAGTTTTCAAAACTGTAAGAGGTCTCAACATACATTTCGGCAAAACTCCCTACAATCAAAACATCCCCCAGCTTCTTCTTATCCGCTCTTTCTGGACCCACCAACGGCTAGCCAGTCATGTTTACAAATTAATACCAAGGACACTTTTGATGCAATTTTTTCATTTAAAACTGGTTCCGCAGCGGGCATCGATGGTATCTCACCTCAACATCTCAAAGATCTCGTTTCTGTCTCAGCTGGCGATGCAGGCGTTCAACTTTTAAATTCCTTGTCTAAATTAGTTAACACAATGTATTCTGGCAACATTCATTCGAATATTGTTCCAATTTTGTTCGGCGCAAACTTGATCGCCCTCACTAAAAAAGATGGAGGGGTGAGGCCTATAGCCGTTGGTTCAACACTTCGTCGTCTTGCTTCCAAAATTGCCGTCCGGCATATCCTTCCAAAATTACAGTCTGTTTTTGAACCAGTACAACTCGGTTTTGGAACCAAAGGGGGGTGTGAAGCCGCCGTGCACTCCTTGCGTTCATTCATTTCAAGTGCCACATCCGAAGTGTTGGTCAAAATTGATGTCAAAAACGCTTTTAATTCGGTAAATAGGGACGCTCTGCTGACAGAAATTAAACAACACATTCCCGAAATTTACAATTATCTCCTTTTCTCTTACGCTGACCCCACGAAATTACTTTACCGGGAGAAAGTTCTTTCTTCAGAAGTAGGCTGTCAGCAGGGTGATCCTCTCGGGCCAGCTATTTTCAGTTTGGCAATAAATACAATTATTCAAAATTTAAAATCAAAATTCAACGTTTGGTATTTGGACGACGGAACCCTAGGAGGTGAACTTGATACTGTTCTTTCCGACCATGAAACCATAAAATCAAAATTTCAAAATATTGGTTTGGAATTAAATTTTGGTAAATGCGAACTATACTTTCATGATACCTCTCTAAATTCTAATGAAATAATTCAGAAATTTTATAATTTAACTCCGAATATAAACATAGTTACCAAAAACTCACTTTGCCTCCTTGGAGCCCCCGTTTTTGAAGACTCATTTCCGTTCTATTTGCAGAATTGCATTTCAAAATTTCAAAATTTCTCGCATTGTCTTCTCGATATAATTTATTTACGCATTACGGTTTAACTTTACTAAAATTCTGCCTTTTCGTACCAAAATTAACTTACATACTTCGCTGCTGTCCCATATGGAAATTTCAAAATTTGCTGACACCATTAGATGACCTCATGAGGTCAATTTTAGACTCAATTTTGAACATACAGCTCAGCGATAAGTCCTGGACCCAAGCATCCCTCCCCATTCATCATGGTGGTTTAGGGATCCGCAAAATTTCTAGTGTCTCCTTACCAGCCTTTTTGTCTTCTGTCCACAGCTCAGCTAGTCTTATTGGTAAAATCCTTCACTCAAACCATAAGACTGCGGGTTTGGAGGAAGCTAAAAATTCAATTCAATTCAATTCCATTTATTTGCATAATATGGGTACAAATGATGTAACAATAATAGTAATACAAAGAATCACCATAAACAGCTTTGAGCATGCAAATTAATTAATATTATTTTATATTCTAAGAAATCAAAACAAAGTGAGAATCAATTAAATACAGTATACATGTCGAGATTTCAGAATATGTCAAGTGTAGAAATTATAATTTTAAATTTGTAAGTATATAATGTCTAATAAATTCATAATCATTTCCACTAAAATAAATACAGTACTTTAACAAATAATGTCACCAAATAATGTCATATATTATCAAGTAGGTATTCCTTATAGAGTAATATCCTTTATTGAGTAACAGTTGTTTTACTTTTTGTTTAAATAAGTAAATATTCGATGTTTCAAGTATTGAAGTAGGTAACTTGTTATATATTCGAGGCATCATACAAAATATACTGCTATTAAATAAGTTTGTTCTATTAGACGGAAACTTTATTTTGAAATTATGTCTTCGACTACCATATGTCTCAAACATGTTAATATTCTTCCTCGCAAAAAGTACAACTTCCAGTATGTATAATGCATGGAACAGTCAGGAGATTTAATTTTATGAAGTAGGGTCTACAGCTATCGGTCTGCTTTAACTTACAGATCACTTTCACGCATTTTTTTTGTGCTATAAGTACTGCTTCCTTCTTTGTACAATTGCTCCAGAATAGAATCCCATACCTCATTGCTCCTTCCCACCTCCACGGAACCAGCGTTAAAGCTGGAGCGGCGCGGCGGCTAAAACGTCCGAAAATCTAAAAACCCATAAATACAGGGGTCTCGGCAACCAATATATATTTATACCATTCGGCGTCGAGACCCTTGGCCCGTGGGGTCCAAGTGCACAACTTTTTTTTAAAGAACTTTCCAAAAAATTGGTCGACTCCACTGGTGACCGTAGCTGGCAGCTTCCTCGCACAACGCATCAGCATTGCTATACAGCGAGGAAATGCTGCCAGTATTTGTGGAACCATGCCCAGGGGTCCCAATTTTTTGGATATATTTTAGTTTTATTTTAGTTTTATTTAGTATTAATTTCTAGTTTAAATATAGTATTTAATAGTTTAATCATATACCTTGTAAACTTGTAAAGTTTATTGATATAATAAATGCAATATTATAGTAAAAAAATAATAATAAGTAATTTTATAAATCATTCCTGTTTTATTAAAAAATGACAAAGAAGAGAAGAAGAGAATTCCCTCAGTAAGCCAGGGTGGGGACACTGTCGTTTAAGTGACAGATCAGTAATTGAAGAGTCGGCATCTGTTTTTTGTTTCCCAAAATATTTAGTCACCTTCAAGTTCAATAGATGGCGTTACCATTTTGAATAAAATTTTAGGCTTTATTTTGTTTTAAGAAATTAATAAAACAGTGCTTTTTTATTTGTTTTATCAAATAATGGTCTTTAAAATGCTTTATCTTAAAATAATGTTGTTTGTCACTACTAAATAATACTGGCCTCTTTAGTAAGTGTCCAGTTTGTTTATGGTACTTGAAAAAAGTTATCATTTGACAACTGTCAAACAAGCCATCACAGAATTGGAAGTTTTATTCATTGGTGTATTATTTAAATTAATTTCATATGCGATAATTTCAAAAGCCCTGAGCTATCAGTTATTTGAATAATATAAGTGTTATCTTGGATTTTCGTGTTTGTTGTTCCATTTCATAATTGTGGCTGTGATAATTTCGTACAAGTGCGTTGAATACGCCCCGTGTTATATACAATTAAATCTATAGATTTAATTTTATCTTGCAACGGACACTTTATTGTTTAAAATATGGCCTTGTATAATGTCGCGTTAGAATAAATATCTAGACTTTGTGCTTTTGTTAGAAAACCTAGTTGTAAGTAGGTAGGTACATAATAAATATTATATTAATATAAAAACTCATCTTTTCTTATAATTTCCTACCACAAATAACTGAATCATCGATCAGCAACAAGCTTGTTTATTAATCTCAACGATTCCATGACGTTTTAGCATTTTTCATGAGAGTCATTTTAAAGTTTGATATAAAACTTTAATTTCAATATAAAACTTAAAAATGCGTCTCTTAAAAAAATGAGAACATTTAAAACAATCGTTGAAATTAATAAAATGAGTTGTTGCTAATAAAACCTACAGATATGCCTAGCATACCATACCGCATAAATTATATTTCTGGAAACAAAATTCAGATGGCGCATTGTCGTCTGTCAAAATCAAAACGGTTTGCTTTTTTACACTGCAAGAGGGCTCTCTTTTTCCGTAGTATTAGTTTACTCTTTGCAGTAAGCCTATAGAAATAATGAAGGTACTGTCTTTGACGTTTGACACTTGTTGAATGAAATGTTTTTTTTAAAGACTAGTTTTTTATTTTTTTCACATGTGGGAAAAATGTTATAATAATAAAGTAGGGATGAAACCAAGATTCTTATCTATGATTATCAAAATAAAAACTTTTAAATTACATATTTACATAAAAGCTCATCTTAACTATTTTAATGGATTGCTGTTAAAATCGTTGTCTAAAAGTAGATATGGGTCCAGATTATCAATGAATACAATAGATAAAATAAAAATAAAACTTTTATTTTTTATATTATTAATTATTATAATAATTAATTAATAAATATATTTAATAATTACTTATTATAGATATATTAACCACGCTTGGGTTTATTATTATAACGTTACTAAAATAAAACACGACCCTATTCATTTTATAAATATATAAAATTAAAATAAACCTAAAATAATGCATTCAATAATGTTGCGGGGTACCAACTTATACCTGTAGAAAATTTTATTTCCCAGCTATAATATCAGGTTTATTTCACGAAATAGAAGAGATACTTAACTTTTTTATAATGGCAATATTGAGAAAAATGGCTTGCTAGAATAACTATGGCTAGAACATCTGATGGCGGTTTTTTACCTGTCAAAAATTACATCCATTTGACAGTATTTTTGACAGTTTTTGCTTCAATTTTAGATGCCGGATATGGAATCTAGACAATATATATTGATCTTTTGACTGATGTTGGCCAATGTGTCATCAATATTGGCTTTATAGCGCATTATTTGGCCAAATATTTGGCTGGCTGGCTGGAAGTTTTTGGTGTAAGAAAAGGTTTAGCCCATACAATTTGTCCGGCAATGCAATATATGTTACATACATTCTACTAAGCAACATATATATATATAAATCAAGCGTCAGAATATACAAGCGTATCCCATTGTTTTCATTTCCATTGATGGAAACCTTTACTAGGATTCAGTAGCGAAGGGTTAAAAAAAATCTAAGGTAACCCGACTCCATATATCTATCTTGATGGACACGGTTCTTTGTACCTAAAACATTAAGCAACAACAATTGGTTATTTGACTACTATCAAAATAAAATATTTTTTAATAACCATGTAAAAATATGTCATAAAGTAATCTAAAAAAATATATTCATCTATTAATTTTTCCAAATTAATGGACCTTTTTATAATAAATTTCATTTTATTGACACTAACAAACTTGTTAGTAAATATTTTTATTTGACAAAAGATAGACATTATCTTAAAAATAGTTGTAAAAGACAGTTATCTGTTTCGCTATCTTTTTATATTAATACTTCAGCCAAGAATTTGGCTACTCAAGTTGCTTCTATTGAGCAACAAAATTATGACATTAATTTTAACTTAGCCAACAATTTGGCTAAAGCACCTGACATTAATAATGATAATTTATGTATTAATAATAATTATAATATTGACATACCGAATAATTTAAATTAAATTTTAAGACAATAGAGAGTACCTCTTGCACACATACTTGTGCACTACCACATGAAAATTATTCTGTTATGTCAAAACAGAACAATAGTTACATTAATAAAATTAACCTGGTGCATCAGAATATCAGAGGAATGACAGGAAAAGACTTGGAATTGGAATTGTTCATGAATGCGGAAGCTATTGATATTTTATGTATTACAGAACACTGGCTAAAGAGCGATCAGTTCATGTTCAATTTCAACAATCACCAGGTAGGCAGCTCGTTCAGCAGGGAACTGGCTATACATGGTGGTTCACTAATATTAATAAATAAAAATCTTAAATTCAAAGAACGCCGTGATATTGTTAACTTCTCTGTTGAATGTAGCATAGAAATAGCCTGTGTAAAGTTGAAGCGGTTTATTGTATTGACTGTGTACAGACCACCTTCAGCACAATATCATATTTTTGAACATGTTATGGATGAAGTCTTGCATAAGGTAACAAACCTTAATAAAAATGTAATAACATGTGGCGACTTTAATGTTAATTTATTAGAGAATACTACTTCAAGTATGAGGATATTAGCTCTATTCAAATCATTTAATCTGTGTTATTTATTTTTAGAGCCTACCCGCATAACTGCAACTACAGCCACATGTTTAGATAATATATTCACAGATATTATTGTAGATAACAAGAGAGTAATGAATCAAATGGATTCTGACCACTGTGGTCAACTTATTTCTTTTGATATTAAAAGTAGAAAAGTAACTAAAAAATGTATAACTGTTATCCCTAAAACTGTCAGTCGATTTGAGAGTTTCAAAAGCCGCCTCATTTGTAACCCTCCACTGTTGAATAAGGACAGTGATCCTAACATTTTATAAAAAACATTCTTTAATAAATTTTGTCATAATTTCGATTCCGGGAGAAGGTTTGGCTTACCCAATTTGTCTGATAAGGGCAAATATATGTTCTATACATATACAATCTCATAAGTAACATATAATTATATATTCATTTCATTTTCATTTCATTTATTCAAGAACAATTTTATAATTGTGTTTGAATTTTGTACATGCTTAATAGTTATAAATAAAAAATACATCTTACACTATTAAAAATTATAACTCTAACATTTCTATAGACAAAAATTGATTAAAATAAGTTAAAAAATAACTAAATACATTATTACACAAAAATAGAACATCTAATTAAATAAGTAATGAAATAAAATTAAAACATTAATTAAATAATTTGAACGATTTAATTGAAATTTATAAATTCGTCTACTGAATAGAAACATTTTTCTTAGAGGAAGTCTTTTAGTCTTTTTCTAAAAAATTGTGTGTTGTAAATTTCATTTTTAAGGCAATAGGTAAAGAATTAAATAATTTTACGGCTTGAAATATCCGGCTGACAATATCCAGTTTAGGATTTATTTTGTTTTTTAAGTGTTTTGTCCGTGAGCTTTCTCTTAGCTGTTTTTCAATTTCAGTCTCATAGTTGCTAATGTATTTAGCCAAATCACTCAAGACTGTCAATATATATAGACTCGGTACCGTCAGAACAGAAATATTTTTGAAATGTTCCCGGCATGACTTCCATAAATCAAGTACCACAACCACTATAAATCAAGTGTCAAAATATAAGCTAAGTAGCTTTGATAATACCCTCGCGCTGCTAAATGTTTTTGATGTCTGGGAGAAGGTTTGGCAGATACAATTTGTTTGGCCGAGCAAATATATGTTCCTTATAATCCCCTAAGTATTATGTATAAAATCAAGTGTTAGAAAATAAGTTAAGTTTTATAATACCTTCATAATCTTAATATAGGCTGAATCTGTTTGGTGTCTGGGAGAATGTTCGGCCCACACAATCTGTCTGGCTGAGCAAATATATGTTCCATATAATCCCCTAAGTAACATATATAAGAATCAAGCATCAGAAAATAACATGAGTTGGCACCTTTTTTTGGCGACTTTAAAGTGTCTGGCAGAAGTTATGGCCGGCGGGAAGAGTCTGGCAATGCTGAATAATATTTTTTAATAGTATTTTACACCCTAAATATGAAAATCAACTGCCAGAAAATAAGATAAGAATAACTTAGTCCGATTTTTTCGTACCTTTCTCACCTGGTACCTGAAAATTGGCCGTCTACACAACTTAGCTGGTATGCTAGCATTGATTGTACATATAAGCACTACCCGAAGCCCCACATTTTATTTGTGAGAAAATAAAATAGGTCTAGCATGACTGGGATCTTGGAACATAGGTACACTAAAAATCATAAGCAAGTATTTACATAACTACCTAGCAGTGGCGGAGGGTCCTTAGTTGCTAGGGTGACAGGCACACAAAGGCGTCACACAATTGCTAGGTTTACCAATAAATGGGGTACCAATGCCAGAAAATCTCCTCGAATGTCTAACAACTCATATCTTTTGTTGTTGAACGGGTGTACCCCGGGCAACGCAGGCAAACAGTGTATGTATTGGTGACATGCAATTTGTTAGCGGCTAAAGTTCTGGTTAGCGTTTCTTAGCACGACTTTCCGCATGAGCTGAAAGCATAGCCAAGGAGCAAGGGCGGGTTCTAACGAGCAGGCGAGGGAAAGATTTCCTTCTAAAGTCACCGTCAAGTGGCAGCGGGTTCGCCAACTATCAATTTATTGATAAGTGGTGAACATGATCTGATACAGACCACCGACCGGCCCGACCCGTAACCCTGAACGGACAGGAACGGGAGCCCACCGTTCCGGTGGGCTGCGGGGAAGAAAACCCCTTTAAAAATAACCTCAATCTTACGCTCCGATGCCTGGCCATAAGATGAATGACTGAGGAGTTCTCAGTTCCAAGGGCTACCCATACAGACGCAGGTCTTTAGACTTCAATAATGTCGAGGGTCAAGCAAAATAAATCTACCCAGGAGGGTCCCGAATGCATTCCGTTCGGGGAATCCCTCCCGGAGCCAGTCGGCTCCGGCAGTCCCACGTACTCTGGAGGGGACAACCACCGACGTATCAGCCCGTTGCCGAGCTGCAAATCCGGCAACAAAGATAGCGCTAAGGTAGCGCTTGAACAACCAGCGATGTCAGAGTCTGACATTTCGAGTTGCAGGATTGCAGGTCCTATAATCGAGACTACTCAAATAAAACGCAAGAGACATGGAAAGGGGCAACGTTCTAAAGAATCATTAAGATCCGATTCAGCTTCAAGTGAAGTAGAACCAAAAGTCCCTAAAGTGAATTCTCGTCGAGGTAGGGGAAAGCCACCGACTACGGGAAAATATGTTGGAGTTAATAAGGCCAGAATGGAAGCGGCATCTCTCAAAGCAAAAGAGCAGATTGCAAAGGCTGCAAACGACGAACGGCTGCTTGCGGAACTTTTTGAGAGAGCATCGCCACAAAACGCTAGTGAGTCAATTGATGAAACTAAAGAGGCTAATGAACTCACAGCTTTAGAACTGGAACGAAAGATCCAAAGTGCCGTTGCGGCCATTCAGGAGGTAGCGAATGTGTCAAAAGGTCTCAAAAGCACTTGCCCTTACCGTAGCGGCAGCATCTATAGCTATGGCAGACGAGGAACTCCTAAAACGCACTTCTTCGGAGGAGACTTTCAAATTACAGCGCGAAAACGCCAATCTTGTAACTCAGGTAGCCGAGCTTCGACAGGAGCTAAAAGAATTACGTAAGGAGATGCGCAGTAAGCTTCCACAAGCGGTGCCGACAGTATTGCAGGAACAGTCTGTGTTGGCAAAACTCACTCAAAATATGGCCGATATGGAAGAATGTTTTACTAAGCGTTTTTCTACTTTGGAGGGAATATTACTTCGGCCAACATTGGGAAATGCTGCTAAGCCAACCTACTGTGCAAGTCCTGAAAGTTCGGTGGGGAACCATGAGAAACATAACAGTAAGGCTCCACTAACTCAGGCTACACAAAACACCAGGTTACTGGAAACTCGTCATGGCCCGCAAAAGAAGATGAAACAAAGAGATGTTGTGATGAATGCTTCTGTGATTCCTGAAAAATCCCCCATGGGGGAAGAGTGGGAAATCGTAAAAGCTAAGAAGAAAAAGAAGAAGAAGAAAAAGTCAGACAAGGCCTCTGCCGATGAAAAACGGAGACGATTTCGTGCCCCACGTTCAACAGCTGTGGTCCTTACACTGCAGCCACAGGCAATGGAGAAAGGCGTAAGCTATGCCAGTATCATAAAGAAGGCCAAGGAGATCGACATTCGTTCTCTCGAAATCTCGGGCATCCGGTGTAAGCCGACAAGGACTGGTGCCCGACTCTTAGAAATTCCCGGAACTTCAAGCCATTCATAGGCTGATTCTTTTGCTGAAAAGCTAAAGGAAGCATTCGATAAAACCGTTGTTTGAGTGTCCAGGGTCATTAAATCCGCGAGTCTGCGTATGTCGGGCCTTGACGATGCTGTTACGGAAAAGGACATCGTGACGGCGGTTGCAACGGCGGGGGTCGGTCGCAGGCTCCTAGTGAGGGACATCGACGCGGGTTCAGCTTCTACAACCCCGGCCGTCAAGGTGCTTCCGCTGTCTATATGAAGCGCACATAGCGGCGCAATGCACCTCGGAAATAGATTGCAGCGACAAGTGTTTCCGCTGCAGTAAGACCGCTCATTTGGCCGGCTCGTGTGAGGCCACGGCACACTGCTTCATTTGTGCGGCTACAGGCAAATCAACTGAGCACAGGATCGATAGCAAAGTTTGCATCGCACTTAAGGCCAAAAACATGGCCAAAGATAGGCTAGCTGCTGCTGCAATTGCCAGAGACCCACAAGGCTCAAAAGGGGGTACGCAGATGGAATTCCAATAATGGCCAATCTACAACTTCGTATTCTACAAGCGAACATAAACCACTGTGCCAGGGCTCAGGACCTCTTGGTCCAGAGTATGACGCACTGGTTCATAAATATTGCTGTCGTTGCTGAACCCTACTTTTTTTTTTAGTTTATTTATTTTCATTATTTCATAACATTTAGTATAAAATAGCAATCCAAAAACCACTAAAGGGTTTGTCCGGAATGCTTTACAATCTGCAGTTACAATATGCTAAGCAACATAAAATACGAGACTTATATCTATGTACATAATACAAATTAGGTGGGTATTGAGATACATTAATACTATTAATAAGGTAGGTAGGTACAATGTTTACTACAACGGGCGACCAATGCATCATTGCTCCCAGTCCGAGCTCACCGGTATAAGACCGGTTTTGTGCAAGACATCTACAGGCTGCTTTTAATTTGGTTTTGCTATTGATTTTATTTAAGCTTTGTCTTAGAGGCGGACTTAAGTTATTTATGAGCCGAGGTATAATGTACTGGGTTGTTCTCTCACCGTAGGCATTCACAGCATTAACCGTAAGTAGATTTTTATTTGTCATTTGCCGTGTTTGTATGTTATGGGTAATTTCATTTTTTAGGCTCGTGTTAAAAAACTGTTCTTTTAAAAGACTATACATAGCTTTGCTATTTGCGGGAAGAACCTTACAATGTTTAAATAGTTGCATATCATTGTCCTTATATTTTTCTTTAATGGCTAGTGGTACAATTTTTTTCAGGATTCTGATTTGTAGCTTTTGGATCAGATCTAGATAGGACTTAAAAGTCCTGCCATAGCTAGATATGCCATATCCAATAATTGAGTCCGCTAGCGCATTATATAACATAATCTTAACCTTAAAAGGTATCCGGTCTTTAATAATGAACAGAGTGGCTAAAAAAGCTTTCAGCTTTTCACATAGATATTCGATTAACTTGAGGTAACCAGTTGAATTTTCTGTCAATAACCAAACCTAAATATTTGTATTCATCGACAGAGTCGATGGTTGGGCAATTACAGACACTGACGGTATTGTGTAAGCATATGTGCGCGTGAGCCACAAGCTTTCCATCAGTACGAAATTGAGCCCTGGTGTATGGAGAACACATTTGCCGTGTGGTGCCGGCTTAAGAATAGTACCACCCCATCTCTACCCGTGGGTGTCGTCAAGGCGACTAAGGGATTTTACCCCGGAGGACGGGCAGCAGCGTCCTCTGCGTACTTAAAGCCTTACTGCGATCGCCAACCCGCTCGCCAAGCGTGGCGATTATGGCAATTACCCCCAGGATCTACATACTAGTAGGTTCTACTGGGGAGACCCGTGCCCAGCAGTGGGCCATCTTGTGGGTTGATATGTATGTATATATGTATGGAGAACGGATGTGGAGGAGTTTAGTTTTGGCAGCATTTAGGATCAACCCATTGTCATGGCACCATTTATTTAGGTTGTCAAAGTCTTGCTGCATTTTATTTAGGGCGTTAGAAGCGTCATAATCAGCAATAAGTAGACAGGTGTCATCCGCGTACTGATAGGAAGCACAATGGCTTAGGATATTGTTCATATCGTTAACATATGCAATGAAGTGAAACGGGCCAAGTACTGATCCTTGGGCCGTACCTACATTAGCCGTCACGGTCTTGCTAAATGTATTATTAATATTAACACAGTATGTTCTGTTCTGAAGATAGTTTTCAAACCATTTCAACAGAGGGCCTCGAACACCAGAGTTGTCTAGTTTTTTAACAAGTCTGGTATGATTTAACGTATCGAACGCGCGTGACATGTCAATGAAGAGGGCTAGGACATGTTTTTTACTGTTCAGAAAGGAAGAGACTTCATCCCTCCTGCTGATTCTTGGGCGGGAGACATAGATGGCCTGGTGGCTATAACATTGCAAGCCGCTGCCGGCTCTCCTCCCTTTACTGAAGTCGCACGGGGACATGGATGTGTTGCGGCTTTGATTGACAAGGTATGGGTCGTAGGGTGTTATTTCTCGCCAAATCGTCCTCTTTCTGAGTACGAGAACTGGCTGACTCAGCTCGGGGTTGTGATAAGTCGCTGTCATCCTTTCCCGGTCTTCGTGCTTGGGGACTTCAATGCAAAATCTACGGCTTGGGGTTCCCCATTCACGAGTCCGAGGGGAAGGATCTTGCAAGAGTGGGCCGTAACATCTGGTTTACTAATTTTAAATCGCGGTTCTGTAAACACTTGTGTGCGTCAGCAGGGAGGTTCAATAGTAGATATCTCATTTGCTAGTCCTGACATAGCTCGCCGTGTGCTAGACTGGCATGTTGAAGAAGCAGTGGAGACATTATCCGATCATCGATATATCCGGTTTGACGTCTCCGCTCAAATAATTTACGTTCCGGTTCAAATGGCCCCGTACAGCGCCGGTCCACATTGGGCTCATAAGCGTCTGGACAAAGAAGCTCTCCTGGAAGCCTCTATCGTACAGGCCTGGGTGGCAGCACCGAATAGACCTGTCGACATAGATGGAGAAGCTCAGTTGCTCAAAGAATCCATGACGTAAATTTGCGATGCGGGGATGCCAAGGGTACAGCCCAAACAAGCGAGACGCCAGGTATATTGGTGGTCTCAAGATATAGCACAATTACGCTACGCATGTGTTGCAGCGCGGCGTCAGTACTCGAGGCATCGAAGGAGGCGCCGCCACGCTGATGATTTTGCGGCCATTGAGGCGTCGCTTTACGAATATTACAGGGCAGCCAAAAATACTCTTCAGGAGGTAATAAAACAGGCTAAGACGCAGGCACGTAAAGAACTGTTGGATACCTTGGACCGAGATCCATGGGAGAGACCTTATCTCCTGGTACGCGGTAAACGGCGCTCTTGGTGTCCCCCGGTTTACTCAAAGTCTCCAACCTGCTCTACTTGAAGAAGTTGTGGCTTCCCTGTTCCCTCTGAGGACTGAGCATGCACCACCGTCAATGTCTGCGACCCCAATAGTTAGAGGAAACGCAGATATTGTACCTGAAGTAATTCAAGAAGGACTAGCAGCGGCGGTACAACGGCTGCAAGCAAAAAATACTACCCCTGGATCTGACGGTATACCCGGTCGTGCGTGGGTCATAGCGCTTGAGGCTCTTGGGGTCCGGCTAAATGGGCTGTTTAGCGCATGCTTCGAACGAGGTCAGTTTCCAAGTCAGTGGAAAAATGGAAGACTCGTCCTTAATCGGAAGGAAGGCCGCCCGGCAAACTCACCGTCAGCTTATCGGCCTATTGTGCTGCTCGACGAGGTTGGTAAACTATTTGAGAAAATCATTGCCAAACGCCTTGTTGAGCACCTGACTGGCGTAGGGCCGGACCTGGCTGATAATCAATTTGGTTTTCGCCGAGGACGTTCCACCGTGGACGCAATCATGCGCGTAAGAGCTCTAGCAAAGGATGCAGTTTCACAGGGTGAGGTCGTCTTGGCTGTGTCTCTGGACATCGCCAATGCATTTAATACTTTGCCCTGGAGTTGCATAAGGGAGGCACTAGCTTATCATGGAGTACCTCAATATCTTCGTCGTATTTTTGGGGCCTATTTATCGAAGAGAGCCGTGATTTATCCTAGTTGCGCGGACTATGGCCGGCGAGAGATGACGTGCGGTGTCCCACAGGGGTCAGTCCTTGGACCGCTCCTGTGGAACATTGGTTATGACTGGGTGCTGCGCGGCACGTTCCTTCGAGGAGTCAACGTGACAAGTTATGCTGACGACACCTTGGTCACAGCGCGAGGTAGAACACATCGTCTGACATTGATACTGGCTACAGCCGGGGTTGCGCAAGTTGTTGCTAGGATCCGGTCCCTGGGCCTCAAGGTGGCCCTTCACAAATCCGAGGCCCTTTGGTTCTACGGTTCTCAAAATCAACCACCCACGGGTTCAAGCATTACTGTAGGAGGCGTTCGCATTGGCATTAAGAGCACAATGAAGTACCTTGAACTCGTCTTAGATGGCCGGTGGAACTTTGAACCTCACTTCCAAAGTCTAGTGCCTAAGCTAATAGGAACAGCTGCGTCGCTACCACGGTTGCTGCCTAATGTAGGAGGGCCCGATGCCTCCTGCCGGAGACTTTACGTGAGCATCGTGCGTTCCATGGCTTTATATGGAGCCCCAATTTGGGCGGAGAGTCTAACAATGCGGAATATTACCATTCTGCGACGTCAGGCCGTCAGGCTGATTCGGGGATACCGCACTGTCTCTTTTGAGGCAGCAAGTCTCCTTGCAGGAACCCTGCCCTGGGATTTGGAAGCAACAGCTCTTGCATCTCTTTATCAGTGGCGCCGAGTGATGCTTGAGGGGGATCTGCGTCCCACCTCTATAGAAATTGAGGCTCAAAGATCATTGCTTCAATGAGGCCTTATGGAAGAATGGAGTAAGAGGCTACAAAGACCAAGCGCTGGACACTTCACAATCGCGGCGATAGTTCCAGTATTGGATGGATGGTTGAAGCGGCAGCACGGTAGTCTCACGTACCGACTGACCCAGGTACTCTCAGAACACGGATGTTTTGGACAGTACCTGTGTCGTATTGGTCGGGAACCAACACCTGAATGTCATCACTGCGACAGTTTCCGTGATGATACGGCACTGCACACTCTGTTGGAATGTCCTGGCTGGTCACAGCAACGTTGTGACCTGGCGGTGGCCGTTTGCGTGGCACGTCATCTCTCGCTCGAAAACTTAGTATCATCGATGGCACAAAGCGAGAGTGCGTGGAATGCCCTTGCGGCTTTCTGCGAGGAAATGATAGCAAGAAAAGAGGCTGCGGAAAGAGAAAGGGAGAGGACCAGCATTGTTCCATCCCGCAGAAGCCGCACCGCTCGACAAAGGGCAGAAAACGATCTCCGCTCCCCCTGGTATCGTTGACTTGAGAACGACGGGCAACGCAGCCTGTCGTTTTCAAACTTGAGACGCGATTCGCGACCGACGAAACATAGCAGCTAATTGAAAAAAGCAATGGATGGGGCGATATACTTGGCCAAGGTCCGCCGCTGGTGAAGGAAACTATTCCGTAAGGGACACCCTCATCTCCGGCAATGACAAATCAAACAAGACGTAATAACGTGTGATTTTTTAGTCGGTTCGAGTCCGACATACCCACCTGTCGTGCCCTTGATGGGTTGGGATCCGTGGGGATTTTGACACACGCTAAAAAAAAATGTGACATATAACATTTTTGATAGGTGTCTCTGCCCAGACGTAGTGATGCGACGTTCGATTCAATCGATTAGAATAAGTCGATTACTATAGCGAACATCTACCCGCCTTGGACCGATTTTACAACAGCCTCAAATATCCCGCCCCAGTGCGGGCGAATTGGTGGATAAAAGGACCAAGTTATCTCATGGTTGGCAAGTTTGCTCCCTATTTCAGCCTGTCGTTCTTTCGGTGAGAGGATTGTTTCTGCTGAGGGGATGTAACAAAACGTCGCAGTAACAAGATCATGATTGAACAAGGCTTCGCAGTATGATGTTTTCGCAGTAAAATCGTTCGCAGTATAGTTTTTTCGATGTAACAAAACATCGCAGTAACAAGACATTGATTGAACAAGGCGTCGCAGTATAGAGATGTCGTTGAAAGGTTTTCGAAGAAACGAAATTCGATGGTACGACTTTCGCATTCAAGTAGGTGTTCTGATCTGTCACCATCGTTTTAAACAATATAATCGGATGTTATTTTACAACTTAAATTCGCAATTTGTCAATGCATAATGTAAATACTAATGGTATGGATACCCTATAAATTTGTCGACTGATTTCAAAGTCAGTCGACAAATTTATAGGGTATCCATATCAGTGTATGTAGTGGGGACGTGATTTTTTTTCTCACCTACCCTACACGGTAGTATTAAATATAGTGAAATTAAAAGGAAAACTATCATATCTAAGTAGACTTTGCAAGTTTATGAGGACCTAACAGCTGATCATAACTAACTGATAAGTAACAAAATTTTCGTACAAATTCCATTAAAAATTATAATTAAGTATGCAGGTATAATGTTGTACGTATGAAACAAAAACAACACAAAACCCACTTCCTAAGCCGCATTATTCAGATGGGGGGATTACGGAACTCTATATTGTGCGTGGCGTTTTCTTAATCTACTTTCTACATAATCCAACTGCAACACTGCGCGTCATCATGACTATAAATGGGTATACATGTATATACCCATTATATATATATATTATATATATGTATTATAGGTAAAGTCCCTAATGAGCTTTATCAGGCAATTGTTTTGTTGTCTGGTATTGATTAAATATCTAATCAAAGTCGGTCATTGGGTGGGTCATTGACACCAAATTGTTTTTATTATTATTCAATTCAATCGACTTTAAAAAAGAAGGAGTTTCTAAATTCGATTTTTTACCCGATTGCTCGAAGACGGCTGAACGGATTTGAAAAATTATATGTGTTTCAAAGGATGTACTCAGATTGATATCAAGTAGGCATCTGATGATGATGAGAAATAGGGTACTCTTTATATAATAAAAGGCACACTTATAGTGATTGGGGTATATTTTATTTATTTATTTAATAATTGCATTAAATAAAAAACTTGAGAGGTGTCAAGGGACACCCGGATGGAACGAAGTTCCTTTATTATTTATTATGTACAAAAAACCTGTATACACTTAATAAAAATAATCGTCATGACACCACACTGAACTATTTGAGTTTATGTATCAATATTAGGACAGAGACTGTGTCGAAGGCTTTAGCAAGATATAGAAATAAGTATATGGTTTTCTTTTTTCTATCAAGATTAGAGATTATTAAGTCGATATGGTCGATTATTGGCCTTAATCAATGGGTTTGTTTTAATTATAAAAACATTTTCTTCCATTTTAGAGAAATCAAAGGTTGTTTTTTTTTAAATGTTTTATTATCTAACTTTTCCTAATCTACCTACATATTTCTTCCAAATCCATCAGGCAACATAGAGCGCCGTTATGAGTAACACCTAGGAAAATTCTTCACAAAAGCTTTAATTTGCAGTTGTGTTGTTGTCTGATGTTGATTAAATATCATAATCAAAGTCGGTCATCAAGATAATGTTGTTTATATTTTTGTTTAATAAACATATTTTTTCCTTGCTCAACACAGCTAGATATATTTTTGTATCGAGAAAATTTTAACCCGTGCCCTGAAATTACTTTCGATCAAGCGTAGCTACTACTTAAAGAGTTTTTCACGCCAGCGTCATTCGGTATAGTGGTTTTCGATTTAGGTAATGTGTTTTCGAAGTAGGTACTAAAGCGTCTTCCAGACGGTTGGAAACAAACGTACAAACCAAGATGACCTTGCTGGTTTTCAACAGTGTAGGCGGCTGTTGCAAGTAATTTGGTTTACAACAGCCGTCTACACTGTTGGAAACTAGGAAGGTCAAGACGTCTGGAAGACGCTTTAGCATACCACCTGCATTTTTTTTTAAGTAAAAAACACCCGATGACAATGTAGCCGATATTTCTGGGAATTTCTGAAAGTGTCAAGTATTTATTGTACACTTTAACTAAACACCAAGTCTTGTGACTTGGTGTTACGGATTTGTCCATGGATTTAGGTATTTTCAATCGATGAAATCGATGTGAAAATGGTGACTCAGTCTTCTCTGCAGGGTGATTTTAAAATTAGTCGACAAATTGATAGGGGAGTTTCAGAACCTGTACTACATTGAAATATTGCCAATTAATATTGTTTAAATAGTTAAACTGATTTTATGATCTATCGATAACAATGTGAGGTAAAATTTAACAAATAAGCTGAAAATATCAACGTTTTACTAATGTCAAGTAAGCTTGACACTATTAATAAAACGTAAACGTAAAGTTATTTTTTTCAAAGGTATTAAGATACTTTCGTAAAAAAATAATTAATAAACAAGGACTGAATTAAAAGTTTATTCTGTTTTGTGTGCCTAATAAATTAAATAAAATACCTAGTTAAGTGCGCCACGTTCGTACGTTGTCCTAGCTTTATGTCCCTAATAAAAAGGTTTTTAGTAAACTCGGGTTAAATTTATTTTCTACTAGGATATGTCACAGTCAAAGTGATTAATTTATTTATTATGGATAATCAGTAGGCATTAGGTACACATAATAGCCACCCATATTATGCAAAGTGATTGTAAGGCTTGAATTAATCCATATTATGCAAAGTGATTGTAAGGCTTGAATTAATCACATAATATTACTTCTAGCAAGGTTTAGGTAAAGGAATAAAATTGATATTATTTCATTCAAGACGACGAATTGCAATACGATCGAAATCGATTGATCGGGTGAATCAATCGTTTTCGATTTAGATATCTTTCTTCTTTTTCTAATAACATTTATAAAAATATAAAGATGTTTTCGTCGCCGATTAAATATCAGCGGAGCCATTTAAGAACAGTCAAGAAATATCACTCGATGAGGTATTTTCATTACTATATAGTTATTTACCTATTTGTGTTGTTTTTGCGTAAATAATTTATTACTCTTTACAAATTTAGCCATTTAATAAATGTATATACTTGTAATTGAATTTTGTCGGTTGGGTGTCGCAAGTTTGTGAGCGTACAAAGTAGACGTGTCGCTGATTTTAGTAACAAATTCAATAAATAGCTGTGCACAAATTAAGTTCTTATAAAGACCTCCATTAAGTAGTGAATTCTGTGAAAGTGCCTGATCCGAGAAGACCTTTTGTTCCTACGCATCTATCGAGACGGGCTTCCCCGCACACCTCGGGTAAAGATGACAGAGTATATTTTTCATCCCTCTCTGTACCTCCTCGGACATCACCTCGCCCGATAGGCCACACTGTTACGAAGATCAACATCAAAATGAACACACCACGTTCTCCCACTGGAAGTGGCTCAAAAGGCTCAGTACAATACGTTTCTGAACCAAAACTATCAAGTTCTCTTTTGAAAGAGTCCGAAGAATCAAAAATGACTATACGTAATAAAAGAAAACATAAAGACGAATATCAAGAAATAAAAAAGGAACTGACCGATCAGCGAAATAAAATGGACACTATGATGAGAATATTGACGGATTTTACACAAACACAGAAAGAAGGTATGACACAAATAAGGCAAGATATTTCATCAATCAAAGACCAAATAAGCAAGATTAATATAACAACGGAGAATATTATATTAGAGCAATCTGAATTGAAGACACAAGTGTTAGATCTTGCAAAATCGACGAAAACAAACGAAAATAAACGAAAATAAACTACAACTACTCGAGACAGAGCTTATAAAACTACAAGCTGGCTCGAGTAGTGTCCAAGATCCTAAAACGAATACCTTAATGTACGAAGATATACTAAGCGAATTACAAGACCGTAACTTACGGGAAAAAAACATCGTTTTGACAGGTACTTCAGAATCAAAATTAAATGACATCACGCAACAACGAATTGCAGATAAACACGAAACGCTTAAAGTGCTGAAACAGATAGTGAACGACTGCCCAGAGCCATCTAAAATATTACGTCTTGGTAAATATAATGTAAATAAACCTAGACCTATTAAAGTATGTTTCACTTCACCAGAAACAGCCAAGTCAATACTCCGGAACAAAAATAAAGTACCTCTGAATAACATAAAGATATACTCAGACCAAACTAAAACTCAACAAAAGCACATGAAAAATCTCAAAGATGAGCTGCAAAATCGTACTCAAAACGGGGAAGAAAACCTAAGCATAAAATTTATCAAAGGTACACCTAAAATTGTTCAGCTTTCTTCAAAAAACTCCGATTAACCGATATATTTCAAAACGATGACCTTACAGTGATTAAAAGCAATAAAATATCATACAGGACCACGAACAACTACATTAATGTCTCAACCGGTACTAAGCCCCTAAAGTTCTTCTATATAAATGCACGTAGTATAGTAAAGCCAAGCAAGTTTGATGAACTAAAATGCGTAGTACAATCCTTCGAAACAGCGATACATGTAATTCTTATAACTGAAACATGGATAAAGAATGATGAAGAAGCAAACAGACTTCAAATGCCTGGTTATGCACACTACTGCAACTATAGAAAAGGTTCTAAGGGAGGTGGAGTATCCATATTTGTTCTAAATAATTTAAAACATAACTTCGTAGATGAACATTGCATTGACGGAGTATAATACCGTTGGATACATATTGAAAAATATTGTCTTGATATTGGAATAATATACAAGCCAGATCGTACTAATGTAAAAGGTTTTCTTGAAAATTACTCAACGCAATTACAAAAAAAGAAAAGAGCCCTTGTTTTTGGAGACTATAACCTGGATCTACTTCGCCCGGACCGATCTTCAAGAGACTATAAAGAAATGTTGGAAGAGGATGGATTCATTCTACTTAATAAGGTATCTGCAATGTATTGCACCCGAGAAACAGCGACAACAAAAACAATTATTGACCATGTAAGCACAAATTTGAAGCATCATGCTTTTCATTTGGCTATTATAGACTCGTCACTCTCCGACCATAAACAAATATACCTGGAAGAAAATAAATTTAAACCTGAATCTCGACAGAAAATTGAATACGAAGCTTTTAACTATAAGTTATTGTTTAATTTGATGCAACACACAGAACATGAAAACTTGGATTTTAATGACTTTTACAACAAATTAACGAAAAACATTAACCAAAGCAAAATTAAGAAAACAAAGATTCTAAACCCTCCATGCAATGATTGGATAAATAAAAGTATAATTAAAGACATTGAAGATAGAAATTCATTATATCACCGACAAAAGCTAACACCCAATGATGAGCAAATTAAACAAGATCTTATCACAAAAATAAAGGAGGTTACAGAAAAAATTCAAAAGACCAAGCAACAGTACTACCTACGAGTTTTCAATGAATGTAAGCATAAACCTACGAAAATGTGGACATTAATAAATAGTTTGTCGGTGAATAAATCTAAAGTAAGCTATATCCCATCTAGGTTAATCAGAACTAATGAGACTATCACAGATCCGAAACAGATATGCGACTGTTTCAATAATTATTTATCTACAATTGGAGCAACATTAGCTAATAACATTGCAACAAAATATCACGACAACCGATCATATAACGATCCTTCTAAACAAACCTTAAATACCTTATCGCAATTAACCTTAGCAACCCAAGACGAAATATCAACATTAATAGATAATCTTAATACCAATACATCTAAAGGAATTGATGGCATTAACACTAAATCCATAAAATGCGTCAAAAATGTGATCAGTAGCAATCTAACAAATTGCATCAATGACTGCCTTAGAAACGGTTATTTCCCGGATAATTTAAAAATTGCCAAAGTAAGCCCAATTTTCAAATCTGGAAGCAAAACAAACCCTGATAACTTTCGTCCAATCTCAGTCTTACCGGTACTGTCTAAAATTTTCGAAAAGATTATATATACCCGTATCACTGATTACTTAAATTCAATTGGCTACCTTTATGATAAACAATATGGCTTTAGACCAAAGTCAAACACGCTATCTGCTGCAGTTGAACTTGTTACGAAAATTAATCTACAAATTGATCAGAAACAAATGGCCTTTGGAATATTTATTGACTTAAAAAAGGCGTTTGATACAGTGAGCCATGAAAAACTTATAAATAAGTTAAATTATATTGGTATAACTGGTAAAGCCCTAGAAATTCTTAAATCATACCTTACTAACCGTTATCAAATTGTGAAACTAGGAGAATACCTTAGTAGCACGGCTAAAATGACATACGGTATCCCACAGGGCTCGATTTTGGGGCCCCTCTTATTTCTTATTTATATAAATAACATTAATGAATTAAATCTCAAGGGTGAAGTAATGCAATATGCTGACGATACTTGCCTCATGTACTTTGGCCAATCAATAGACTCCATAATTGAAGACGCAGAAACTGATCTAAATAAATTAAATGTATGGTTCCAGAGCAATCTATTAACAATTAATGTAAGCAAAACAAATTATAGGATATTTACGTCAAAAAATAAAAAACTAGGTAACTATTCACCCCTAACTATAAATAATCAAATTATACATAAAAGTAGTAATGAAAAATATCTAGGCCTAATATTAGATAGTCACCTGACATGGAGACCGCATTTAGAAAAAATAAAGAATAAATTGACCTCTCTGATGGGAGCTGTTCGTGGTATTGTCCGCTGTCTCCCAAGAAACGTTAGATATTTAATTTACAACTCTTTAGTAAAACCGCATATTGATTATTTGATAGAAATATGGGGCACATCAGCAAAGACCAACTTGGATATAATTCAAAGATCTCAAAATAAAATCCTAAAAGTTCTGTTCAACTATGATTCCTTAACACCAACCAGTAGATTATATAGGCAAACAAAAATACTGAATATTAAACAAACATATGTATATAACACATGCATACTTATTCGTAAAATACTTAATAAAGACTTTCATTCACAGCTAACTTTCACAAAAAAAAATCAATATACAAAAAAGGTTATCACGGCGAGCAAATAATATACAACAACGTCTCGCGTACGACTATTTATTTAATTTTACAAACAAATATTTAAACAAATATTTTGGCACACTTACTATTTATATAACAACTTTAGTGTTTAAGTACAATGATTAGTCTACGCACCGGTGTCGCATCCAGCAATGACGGATTCCATGTGAACTGCGCATGAGCACCTATACTTTATTTTGCTTTACCGTCATTTGTTGGTGTTTAATGTTATAGCTTTTAAGTACGCTCACAAAAAATGATTTATTTATCTATATAGTTATTAAGTTTTCTCTTTTAAGCGAATATTGTATTATTCTTTCGAGAAAAATAAAGTTTCTAAAACCTCAAACCTCGAATGTGTTTTAAAATTAATAACTTGAGCATTATTCAAATTAATTTATACATTATTAAAATTAAGCCAATTATCTAATAACATTTTTCAAGCAAGGTCACTGTCATATTTTTTATGCCCTTACATTATATGTTAATCGTTGTATCGTCTGCAAACAATTTACTATTATTTTGTATAGCTAGTGGTAAATAATTATTGTACACCAAAAAACAATAACGGCGCCAGTATACTTCCTTGAGAAACTCCAAAATTATTTCATTTGGGGATAGAATCGTAATTTGCTATACGATTTACAGATTCATCTTATTTTGTGATTCTAGTGAATTGTGTCCTTTCACGATTTTAGCCACTAATTTGCTGAGATTCGTTCGATTCATTCGAATAAAACCTAAACCAACCTTATTATGAGATTATACCTACTACTTCAGTATACCTCTGTGGTAATTTAATTCAAATATGCATCACGAAATTACACCTCCAAGAACCCGAGGTGATAAGTGATTTACCTTCTGTGGTAAAATTATATTACACTAATAGTAAACAAGTTTGACATGATAATAAGGGGTGAGTTTGTTGCCTCACTGGACAGTACACGAAAAAGTTTTAGTGTAGGTACATACTTAGTATCACTTCAATTCAAAATCAAATCAATGAGCCATATTACTCATTAGATAATTAAATTAAAAGACTATGTAGATATTTATCACTAAATCCTGTTAATATCACAGAAATAATATTTCTTTTGTGATTGTATCAATCATTAATATTCAATTCAATTATGCCACAAAATATTTTGTGATTATACCGGAAATAATGACCAGAGGTAAATCATGTCTAGACTTAATCGTAAGCAACATAGATAATGCAGTCAGTTCAATATTACAATTCAATTCAAGCACTCCCAGACCATGAAACTGCTCAATCATTGAGATGCCCCGTGAATTACATAAATATTACCCCTAAATACATATTAAGTTTCAGGAGATGCTATTCAAAAGAGAATATTGAAACCAAGATTAAGTTACTTACTCGTATATCTTTTTTTTTGCGTGCTCCCGGAACACCAGGGCGAAAGAAGGAACACAGATGGATTTTAGTCAGTAGGAGTCTGACACGCCCTCCCACTCGTGCCCACAGCGGGAGAAGTCATATGATGATTTCCCATCTATAAAAAAAAAAAAAAAAAAAAACACAGATGGATTTTAGTCAGACTCCTACTGACTAAAATCCATCTGTGTTCCTTCTTTCGCCCTGGTGTTCCGGGAGCACGGTAACTCTTTCGAACGATCCCGCATCCCGCACTCCTGCCGTCCAGCTTAGGATTAGGCCGTCGACCCGGCCTAGTCCTAAGCTGGACGGCAAGCTACCCACTGCTCGTCGTCCTCAGGCCTGCGCCTAGGGTGGCCGGATGTCGTCCCTTGTCACCCGTCGCCCGGGCCTTATCGCGGGGCGGCCGGGGCGTGAGGACCGTCTGTCTCTCACGCGTTCCGCCATCTCCTTTTGCAGCATCACCTCCTCGCAAAAGGAGACGACTGCCTCCCATTCCCTCTCACTTCGCAGCATGGCTCGAATGAGCCCCGGACGCGAGAGGTCACCACCGCCGATTGCTACAACAAGGGCAAGTCGCTGCTCGGCCCAAGCGGGGCACACCTCCACCGTATGCTCCACCGTGTCCTCCGGCCGGTCACCGCAATGGTGACACCCAGGAGTTTCCTCCCGCTTAATGCGATGCAGGTACCTCCCGAAACACCCGTGTCCGGTGAGTACCTGCGTCAGGCGGTAGGTGAGGACGCCATGGCGCCTCTCCAGCCACTCCTCAAAGAGAGGACTTACCGCCGCTATCGCGGAGTGGCCTGCTTGTGGCTGCGACAGTCGTTCTCTCCACGACGCCATGAGATCGAGGTGGAGCTCCCTCCGACGTGCAGCAATTTACTTACTCGTATATCTGGAATTTCAAACTGAGCTAAATTTAGCTCTTGATGAATTTCATTCCTATTTTTGTCTTCTTTATCAGCTCTGTTTCCCAATTAATAAAATAAAAATAAATATTTTAAGACAATTAAGATGGCTATCAAAAGCTCTTAAATTAGGTTGCAGAAAAAAAGGGATCTGCTCTTTACATATTTATTCTACAAAAACCGGCTATGACAAATATAAATATTTAAATTACACCAAACTATTAAGACAATGCATTGTGTGCGCTAAGAAACATAGTAACTTGATATTGAACAGTAAAAATAAATGTAAAGCAACATGGAAAATTATTAAAGAAGAAACGATAGATTTACTGAATGATAATAACATACCAAAAATGAACGTGAAAAATTCGATAATGACTGATCCATCAAAAATTTCAGAAGCCTTTAACGATCACTTCATATTTTCCTTTATCCTTTACTTACCAACTTAATATATATACTTAATATATGTTACTTTAACTAATTGTAAAGCCCGTCAAGTAATTCTATATCCCCCACATCATAAGGATACGACTTCATAAATACAAAAATTATTAAACTGGGCAAAAATGAGCTATGTCCAATACTTGTATTTCTTGTAAATCTTTCTTTGAAAACTGGTACATTCCCACAAAAACTTAAATAAGCAATTGTCAAACCTGTATACAAAAAGGAAAAAAAAACAAGATATATGTGATTATCGTCCTGTAACGCTATTGTCAATATTCTCAAAAATCTTTGAGAAAGTGATGCACGACAAGTTAGTTTCATTCTTTAATAAAAATAAATAATAAAACAAAATCAGTATGGGTTTCAAAAAGATAAATCAACTGCAGACGCGGCGTTTAATTTAGTAAACGAGATAGTAAATTAAGGAATATAAATTATAAAAAACATACTGCACCCTTATTTTTGGACATGTCGAAGGCTTTTGATTATGTGGCACATGATCAAATGTTAAAAAAGCTAGAGCACAATGGAATTAGGGGGTAAGCTCTAAAATGGTTGGAAACATACTTAAAAAATAGATATCAGTGCGTACATCTTACACTACTAAATTCAAACACAAAGCAAATTCGTAAATCAAAATACAAGAGAAATGTATTTGGAGTACCACAAGGTAGCGTATTAGGTCGTAGATTAAATAAATTAAAAACTCGTGTTTTCTCGACGTTGTCTATTGATGAAAAAAAAAAAAAATCGTTGTTAGGGGACGTTGTATTCGCGATTTGGATTTAACACAAAAATAAAGGTAATTCCACACGTTCTGTTAATAAAAAGTATTACGATAATTATAACGGGCTAGCGGGCTGTGTACATACAAATAAATTATTTTGTTTTCCTTGTTTATTATTTTCAAAACAAGATAAAAATAATGTTTGGACCTATAACGGATATTCAGATTTTAATACTTTTCACAAAGCTGCTGCTAAACACGATTTGTCGGAAAAACATATTTGATGTCAAGTATAACTATACATTAGAATCAAATTGCGATCGACCGAAAAAAAAAGTGTTTTACGAGATTATTGACAATGTCTTGAACGAATGTCGTAGTCGTTATAAAAATTTAAAAGACCTTTAGTTTTTCAACCTACTTTCGTATGAATTTTATGCTTTGTATCGTAATAATTTTCCAGAACAATCGGTCGTCGAACTCATTAATTCGCATGAACATTCCTTTAACGCGGATCGCCTTAGGAATGAGCTCCGGTGCGTTTATAAATCAGACGAATTAAAAACGTTACGAATATTTGATCTTATTCAAAATTTACATACAAACAATTTAACAGCCGTATTTCCTGAAGATTACAAATTAGCAAAATTAATAGTTACGATTCCAGTGAGTAGCGCATCGGCTGAACGATCATTTTCTTCCTTAAAAAGAATCCATACTTATTTACGAAACACACAGGGCCAAAGCAGACTCACAGATTTGTCTATGATTTCAATTGAAAAAGAACTTTTAATGATTTTAAAACGAACTTGTAACTTTTACGACGACGTTTTACAGAAATATTAAAAAAAAATAGGCGCGTTGATTTGATTTATAAATATTAATATAATATGTACCTACCATAGTCAAGTATGTAAATAATTTTGTTCATTTATTTTTGCTTATTTGCCCTAAAAACACTCAACATCTCACGGCCTTGTAATACCTACAAGGCCACTTTGGATATCGTTTAGGTGACTTGTTCTTATCATCAGTCATTTATTTGGATATTCATGGTGACCACACCCAAGCACAAGCATCAATGGCGCCATGTCAAAAAGTCGCTGAATTGAAATTGGTAAGGTGTTTATTTATTTATGGTACACTGGTAGTTTCCGTTTCCATAAGAATATCGGGATAATAAGTAGCAAGTAGCCTATGTGTTAATTCAAGTCTCCAGCTATCTACATACCAAGTTTCAGTGCAATCGGTTCAGTAGTTTTTGCGTGAAAGAGTAACAAACATCTATCCATCCATCCAAACTTTCACATTTATAATATTAGTATAGATAGATAAATATAGGTGCTCACAAAAACAATTGTAGATGAAATGTACGAACGCGAGCTTAACTCAATGAGTTCTTTCTCGTAGGGGTTTCGGGTAGGGCATGCATACCCTATCCGAAATCTTTGTGCACGCCCCTGTAGATATGACATTGTGATCTGGGGTAATGGAACAACTATACACCAGGTATTTATAGATTAAAAACGCTTCATACGATCTATAGTCGGCAAAGCACTAAATATTACCTTTGCCTTGTCTTTACATACTAGAAGTGGAAAAATTTGTGAAGAAGAACTCTAGTCTCTTCAAACAAGCTAAAGATGTTATTAAGTGTACTAATATCAGAAACCCAAATAGATTAATAGTTGATGTAGTCCCTAAAACCGAAAAAATGAAAAAGAATTGCTACATAATGTTCCAAAAAATATATAATAAGATTCCTGAAGAAAACAGCTACCACTGAACATATTTACCAACATATTAAAAAAATTCCTTTTAGAAAAAACATTTTATTCCATTAAGGAATATCTAAATTATAAATAATGTTACAAAAATGTACAATGTTTCTATTAATGTAATTAATAATATTGAAGAATTTAACCCATTAAAAATATATTTTTTTATACAATATTATGAAAATCTAAAAGGTATCTATTAATGTATTTACTTAATAATAATAAAATTAAATTGATTTGCATGCTATTGTCAATAGTTAAATAGGCTTGAACTGACATTATTATACTTCAACACCTGTTTATATATACCCTATTTACTGCGAATAAAGTTTATTTGTATTTGTTTCATAGCCTCCTTCTAGTCACACATAAAATGTTCCACTTTTTTCCGTTTAGCCTCTCAATCCACGAACAAAAACGTGCCATAAGGAACTACGTTCCAAAACTAAAATGGTTATTATTTATTGTAAAACGTTTACATGTTTATAATAAAGAGTTCAATTTCAAATAGCGCAAAGTTATCTGCTAGTTGCGTTGTTTTTTTTTTCTCTCTTATCTCCTTAAATTGCTATTAAATATTATGTTGATGCATGCCCGACGTAGCAGAAGCGAAGGGTTAAATTTTTTCAGAGGTAACAGAGGTAAAATATATTTTTCTGGGCATAGTTCTTTGTACCTATAATATTAAGTAATTACAATCCAAACGGAAGCCGGAAGTAACGGTATTCTAAGGAACATTCGGTTTTTTGAAAAATTTAAGTTGCATCAATCATCAATAACTTGTATTGATTTTCCCCAGTCTACCACTAACCTGCCTACCTACCTAACATATCAACGTCATTTTGATTAAATATGATAATATTAGACAACACATTAGTATTTAAACATTGCCAACTTATATTTCTCCACAGTCTGTAATAAAATTGCAAACAAGATAACACAATGAAGAATTATGTTTTATTTTTTACATTTATTCTGTGGCATTTTTCCATTTTCACAAGTAAGTTGTAGCCTTATTTATTATATTTGAAATCTACAACTGTTACAAAGACAGTTTAAGATAAGGTGAGGGGGCAAGTTTGAACGGTTTTCTGGGTCTAGGGAGGACTCACAGTTCACTATGTTTTTTTTCGTTTTCGCGGCAAGCCTAAGCAATGAGGACTCTGTTGAGATCAGCTATGTGTAACTAAAACGATTTTAAAATATATGGATTTATGTTCATGTGTATAGAGAATTATTTTTAATAAACTTTTGAATGAATTATACGAAGTAGAAAATAGTTAGTCATTTCAGATTTAAGATTTTTTTAGTTTGAACGGTTGGAAACAAACGTATAAACCAAGGTGACCTTGCTGGTTTCCAACAGTGTAGACAGCCGTTGTAAACCAAATTACTTCTTACATGGTTTGCAACAGCCGTCTACACTGTTGGAAACCAGCAAGGTCACCTTGGCGGGAAGCCTTGTTTCCAACCGTCTAGAAGACGCTTTAGAGGTGTGGACTAGATAAGGGCCAATCATAAGCTTTGATAAAGTCTGCTCTGGACTCTTTCTATTACTTGGGGCGCTTCTTTAGAGCTGTGAGGATAAACACGGTCATTTTATTAGTGTAATGCTCTTTGAACGTTTTCTCGTCAGTAAAAAGGATGTTCTTGTGCTTCCCACCTACGTTACGAGCGAGCACTTTCCTTGATCTATCGACTCTTTTTGATATTATTGCTAGATTTAACGTATGCTCGGTACCTATACCGTCGATAAGCTCCGATTTTTAAGTCATATTTGATGATGCTCGACAGAATTCATGGCTTGATCTTCATTTCGTGGGATAGAATCTTTTTTTTAATTCCGACGAATTCTTGCTCGAACTGTGTTGATGGCCTGTGCGGTTCGAGCGGTACGCGGGCGGCCTGCTCTCTTGTGGTCAGCAGCAAAGGAGGTTTTAAGAAACATGTCGATAGTACGGTATACGAACATCCGACTGATACCCAGCTTCTGAAGAGTCTTTTAAAGCACGGAAGGTTCCATTCCCACCTTATGCAATGCAATCACAGCAATTTTATTTGCTTGAACACTTCAATCCATTAAAAAATATATAAATTGCGCACTAAAAGTTTGTTGTTTCAATGACATATCATTAAATCATATTTAAGAAAAAACTTTTTGGTCACACGGTTCAAAAGATAAAAAGTAGGGGTAGACATTTTTTCTCGTTTCTTTAAACCTCATCAGTTGTTGACAATAAAGATCAGAATCGATAGTTTTACCCGACGGCAAAAGCTCACAGTGGACGATTCCTTTCCAATCCCACCATACACACAGCATCACTTTGTTCCGTCAGGCTGGGCTTTGCTACGGTCTGTGGGGCTTGTCCATGCTTCGACCATGATCTTTTACGAAAATTCTTATCGTAAATGACCCATTTTCATCACCTGTAATCAACCGCTTAAAAAAAGTCGGAATTGTTAGGATTCAACAAAGAATCGCAAATTTGTTTATTTATTAAGAAAACCAACAGCGATACAGTTCGTTTAACATGTTGTTGACTTAAATAAATAGCATGGCCAATAACAGGTTTCCCTCAATAACTTAATTTCTTTTTCTTGATTTAGCTTACGAACTTAATTAACTTAGAATTCATTATAAATACACTTTTAGACATAAAAACTTTAGTAAGAAACATATAGATAATCACAAAGTGTGTGTTCTACACAGTGTTCTAGGCCCTTTAATTTTTAATATATATATTAATGACTTACCTAACGCAACGAACCAACCCATGACTCACTTTGCAGATGACAGCACTCTTACAGTAGCATGCAAAACAATAGACGAATACGATATAAATAATTCAATATCTCAAATCATTTCTTGGATGAACAAAAACAATTTAAAAATAAACCTGAGTAAAACACAAATTATGCATTTCAGTCAAAGAGCTGCCACACCCCAAAGCAATGAATTTTGTTTAAAATATAACGAAATTAATATAAATACGGTCGAAAATGCTAAGTTCCTTGGTCTTAATATAGACAACAAACTAAACTGGAAAGAACATATTACACAAATATCCTCAAAAATAAGTAGTCGCTCTTACGCATTATATAAACTTGCCCCTGAAGTTAATATAACCGCATTACTTACTGCTTATCATGGCTTGGTCGAATCCATACTTAGATACGGAGTCATCTTCTGGGGCAACTCAGTTAATAAAGAAATCGCTTTTAAATTCCAAAAAAGGTGCATCAGAGCGATGTTCGGATTACAAGTCACAGATAGCTGTAGGCCCTACTTCGTAACCTTAGAAACCTCTTAGTACGTAAATGTTACTATAACATTAATGATTTCCTTAATGATAGACTGTTCTAACTTCTAATTGTACAATTTAGTATTTATATAGTTGCTATTATTTTCCACGTGTATTATATTTGTCTTACATTGAAATGTAGGTAATATTTTATATTTGTACGTCTTAACAGACAGAACATGTTGTCCCATTTATATTGTAACACCTGATTCTACACATGTTACGACAAATAAATATATCTTTATCTTTATCTAAACACTTTGTAAATGTAAACACGTTGCATTAAGTTTCTCTCAGTGAGATCATGTCATATATTATTGTACCCAGACTTTTGTTAATGACGTAAAACTGTTTTGTGATCAACATCCAGTTCTTCAGCTATATCGAAAATACTAATAAGTCGATCTTGCTTTACTTTTTCAAAAATGATGATTTTATCCATCCAGCGAATATTATTCGCGGCGTTCGTCGCATTTTTACCTTTTTGTTGTAATAAAATCTAAAATGTACCAAATTTCTTCGTCACATACGTTCATTTTGTTTGCTTGAAAAACAAAACGAAGCAACAAAATTCGATCTGAAAACCGGGCAAGAGCATGTCAGACCATGCTCAATGTAGGGTTTCGAAGCAAAGAAAAATACATCACACATACATTTGAAAAAATACGATCTGAAAAATGCACCAGCAAAAGAGCATACCTTTATGGCACCACATAGGTGCCTTAAAGATGTGCTTTGCCCTTTGTTTAGAAGCGCAGATTTTCGCCAATAATTCAAAGACGGTATATCCGATCCGATGTTAAAAATAATTTTAGTTAAAAGTAGGTAATTATTATGCGTTACGTTTGTAATTTTTTTCATATTTTTTTTGACCACGCGGCTTAAAAATAAAGGGGACAACATTTTGCAACTTTCGGAGCGATTATTTCCAAAAATATTTACATACTTAATTACAATGTTTTTAAAAGATCTGTCAAATAATGTGACTGTTACATATATGGAGATCGTATGGAGTGCCCCCTAGAAATATTTATTTTTATTAAATAGCTATCGAATTAAGTAGCGGCTTATACAACACACCTATGCTCCAAATTTCATTCATATTCATTATGTAGTTTTTGAGTAAAATGCCTGTGACAAACGGACGGATAGACATGACGAAACTATAAGGGTTCCGTTTTGAAATTGTGACTACAGAAACTTAATAAAAAAGTGGCCACATTTCTTTAGATCAAACTTTTTTCCTTAGCGTCCCAAAATGATACTTTATAAATAATACCTTAGAAAAATTTACACACTTCTCGAGAATCGTATCAGAGGAATATTCATATTTACTTCTCAGTAACGAGATAACATTGTTTTAGAGTGGGCCTAGTGTACCTACCTTTGTACACAGCCCTATGCCATAGCCTATGTAGCATACAGATAACATAAATATAGACTAAACTATCTATACAATATTTTTATCCGCCTGTAAGGAAGGGTTATGTTTTTCGCTTGTATGTATGTACTATTCTTTATTACCTCTTATCTCACAAACCACTGAACGGATTTATACAATTTAGACATCGTTAGATTTGTCTTGACCGCCCAAGTGTTCTTAGATAAGTGACGTATGAAAAAAACATACATGACGACTGTGAGATGTCAAAATAAAGAAGTGTGAAAATAAAAGTTTCGAATACTGTAATATGGGTATCAAATTAAAGGGCTCATCTTATGCATTTCAAAATGGTATAATATAATAATTACTGTAATACTAAAAAGATAGTTATCAACCATTCTTTTTTCAATTTTCAATACTTAGTTTAAAGTTAGTTGTTACATCCTACAACCACTCAAAAGAATTAAATAAAAAAATAAATTTAAAAAATAAAAAAGATGGAAACAAGATCCCCTACAGAATTGTATAATTTCATGCAGTCTTGTTTCCATCTTTTTTGTGCAAGCGGGTTCTTTTTTTTTTTAATTCTATAGTTATATACCGAGGTACGTAACCTTTAGTACAAAAATGTATTGGATTCATTAAAAACTTTAGTTTTTATTGTATCCTATCCACTAAGAAAATAACAACAAGGTTCCTGGAACAGTTTGAAATTACGATGGTAAAACAATTACTGTGTTTCATAGATGCCACACAGACTGCTGGGAGCATTGTAAAACCAGGATACTATGAGATACCCGGTACAAAAGCAATATATAAATACCACAGCACATTGAGCGAGTGGGACGATGCTGTGGCGACTTGTGCGGCCGAGGGAGCAAGTTTATATTACGCGGAAAATGAAATAGAATTTAACAAGGTCATTACATTTTGGAGAACTGTAAGAAACGACTTTTTAGCATTTTTTGTTGGTATCAGGAAATATAACGGCGTTTTTACCACTTTATCTGGTAAGTACCTACATATTTACAACTAGTTATGTAAGTAGTTGGTTTTGATTTGTAGTCTACTAAGTTTTCCACATGGATGGTAACGTGATGGAACGGTAATACTTTTTTTTATACGTACTATAATATCTTATTTTGCAACTATAAATTTCTAAGTGCGACGAAGTGCCATATACCTTCCTACTTTCTTTCACAGAACAGAAATACAAATACGGGGTATAAAATTAAATATACAAGGTGTAACAGAAAGGTGTGGTCATATTCAAGGTTTGGTATGTGCCCATGATACTGAGTGCACATACCTAATTTTATCAAAATCGGAGTACTCTAAAAATATTGATTATTTTTTCATTCGTTTATTTATGAGTGAAAAAGTTATTAATTTAAATAGTATGACTTAAAAAGTTCTATGCCATAATAATCCAATCGAATATTGTTAAAGAGGAGGATTTACTGAATTTAGCCAAAAAGAATGTGCTTTAACGATGTAATAATAATTATGGTGCACTATTGATAACATACACTATCCGCTGCTGAAATTTGACCACACCTTTCCATAACCTTCTAGCCTCAGTCGGATTTATTTTAAAAATGCTCAGCTTCCCGTAAATACGTTAAAAATCAGTATTTGCATTGACCTGACTTTTTACACATTATTTTGTTTGTCATTCATAACCTGTGATCGGCGTTGGTGATGCAATTTTGGATCAATGACCTCAAATGCTATGTTCACATGGACTTACCCCGGGATCCTAGGATTTTTAAATTACCGCATCGTAAATAATAATAGTTTAAAAAATGTAAAAAACACAAAGCTTAAAAAAAGTGTTTGTGTAAAAGTATTTACTATTGAATGGTAAACAAAGTTAGATGTTACGAGTTTGCTAATTATTTATTGGTAACTGAATGGTAAAATGGAAATGGATGGTGAATCTTAAAATCCTGGGGTTTTTGAGATGAGGTGGTATGTCCACGTTATGCGATTGTTGACGAATTCCGCGAAGTGGAACCACCTTCGCCGATCCCTATACAATTCATTTTTTTTTGCAAGAGGTTGTTGTCATTTTAAAAAATAGCTTTGTGGATCTTTAACTTAATCAGATCATCATTTATTTCAGGTACACCTATGTCAAAGGTATATCAAGGATGGTTGCCTGGTGAGCCAGATAATGCTGGCGGGAAGGAGAATTGTGTGGAGGCAAAATATAAAGCACCTCAATGGGGTTATAATGACATAATTTGCAATTCACCTAATAAATTGAGTTTTATATGTAAAGTGTCATTGGTTGATGTGCAATGTAGCCGTACGCCTAGTACTAGTAAGTATCTACATCAATTAAGAAATGTAGTACTCTTAAATGCTTACTATATTACTTGTATTACAAAAACTGAGAAATTATAAAGGTAATGTGAGTTTATGGAACCATCTAACTCAAACAAACGCCAGTCGCGGCTAGTGTTTGTTTTGGCCATCAAGAATAAAACTGCTGTTCTTCAAAACGACTGAATAGAATCTTAACATCCTTTACGTACTTATTAGTGTTAATTTGAAGAATAGTTAACTGAATACGCTGACAAAGTCGCTTGTAGCAAAACTGAGTATGGTTGGCCTATGTTTTATATCTCAGTTAGTAGAAGTTTACATGTCCATGTTATACTTCGTGGAAGCGGACTATTGCTAGTCAACGGTCCAGAAGTCCCGCCTTTCGAGTTGGTGAGAGTACCTGTCACCGATTTATTTCATTGTAGGTCTCATTTTTTTCCAACTGATGGTGTTCGATAAGTCAATCTATTCCTTTTTTAAATAAAAATAGAATTTTTGTAAATGAAATCAAATCAGAGAGAAGAATGAGCAATAAAAACCAGCAGACACTCTTTTTAAATTACCAATAATATACACTGAATATGTAGATAAGGTGCTGCCAGCATTATATTATACACCATATTAGAGCATTTTCTTAAAACTTCCTTCAACAACTTTTTCCTAAATATTAATATATTTAGGGGCGAGTAGCGCAATATTATACATTTTATTATGGATTTCTGCCATTTGATACCTAATTCAATCAGTAACAGCTAATGATATGATCTATTCACAGATCCCCTACCGACTGCTTACAGCATGAAGAAAGCAAATTACTATGAAATACTGAGTACAAATGGACTATACAAGTTCCATAATAAACTAAGTACATGGGACGAAGCTGCTGCGACTTGTGCTGCCGAGGGAACAAGTTTATACTACGCGGAGAATGAAAGAGAATTTAATACTGTCCTTGCATATTGGAGAACTGTTATAAATACCTTTCCAAGAGAATTTTGGCTAGGTCTTAAGAAACTTGATGGCAATTTTAAAACTATAAGTGGTAAGCCCTTACTCATTATTGTAAGTACTATATGGTCATTTCTTTTCACTTAGGCCGATAAGAAAATGTTCTCAAATTTCATGATTTTGCCTGAAAATCTATAGGTAAATACATAGATGCTATAAGTAAAAATTTTGATATCAATATAACGGCAATTATGCATGCTGAGTGACACGTCGGTATCCTAATGGCTAAGGTGAGGTCGCGGGTTGGAATCCGGACTCCTAACACGACCCTTTGAGCTTACATGGAGGGGTTACCAAGATTGCTAGTAATGTAGGACTCAAGCTCACATTGCTAGTAATCTTTTAATAAAAAAAAACGGTCGACCGTTAGCTATTGTGTTTCACAAGGACAGGTACTATAATATAAAGGCATTCCATACTTTTCATGCACATTTATTTTCTTAGAAATAACCTTTTATGCTAAAAGTAGCTAAATACATTAGCGCATTTGTGCTAATTTAGATACTAATTCTTCTATAGCGAGAGGATATTTTATCGGCTGTAATCTCATTTTGTGCAAATATTATTTCAGGTGTTCCTATTTCAAAAGTATACGCCGGATGGTTGCCCGGTGAACCAAATAATTCAGGAGGAGATGAGAATTGTGTGGAGGCACGAAACCAAACAAATCCCTGGGGACTTAATGATAAAGCTTGCCATAATACTAGAAGTTTTATATGTAAATGGCCAGTGAATAATATGCAATGTACTATATCTGCAGGTAAGTAATCTTTTAGCGAATAATTAAAATCGTCTATGGCCGTTTTTTTTCTTTTTGCGTTAAAATGGGCAAGTAGCTATTATAAATCCAAAAGTTTGTGAAGATTATGCTTGCTTAAATATTACACCTTCTAATGATTCAGTTTTTACATCAGAATAGCACACAAGCTATAAAAATAAAACATTACGTGTGAAAGTCGCAACTCCATATGAGTTAGGATTTTCATAATGTCTACATTCATACATTCATACTTTCAGAAAGACTTTCACTTATACGGGCATAGAACGGTGTCATTTTTCAGAGAGGTGTCTTTTATGATATAAATCAGGAATAAGACAGGATTTCAGGAGATAGCTCGAGCTTTGAGGGTCACAGTAGTTGACTAAAGCTAGTTTACTAATATTATAAAGAGGAAAAAATTGATTGTTTGTTTGTTTGCGTTGAATAAGCTCAGAAACTGCAGGACCGATTTTAAAAATTCATTTATTATGGAGCTACGTTATCGGGGAGTAACATAGGCTATATTTTATTGTCAAAAAATTTGAGATCTCTACGAAAATTACCATAACGTAACTCAAGGTATAAAAAAGCTCCGTTATGACACCCGTGTGAAGCCGGGGCAGGCAGCTAGTTATATTATAAAGAAGAAAGATTTGATTGTTTGTTTGCATTGAATAGGCTCCCAAATTTCTGAACCGATTTAAAAAAATATTTCACCATTGGAAAGCTACATTATCGAAGAGTAACAAGCTATATGTTGTTCACAAAAAGTTTAAAAATCCCTACTAAAATTGCAATAATGTAACTCAAGATATAAAAAAACTACGATATGAAACCAGTCGCCGTGTGGTGCCGGCTTAAGAATAGTACCACCCCATCTCTACCCGTGGGTGTCGTCAAGGCGACTAAGGGATTTTACCCCGGAGGACGGGCAGCAGCGTCCTCTGCGTACTTAAAGCCTTACTGCGATCGCCAACCCGCTCGCCAAGCGTGGCGATTATGGCAATTACCCCCAGGATCTACATACTAGTAGGTTCTACTGGGGAGACCCGTGCCCAGCAGTGGGCCATCTTATGGGTTGATATGTATGAAACCAGTGCGAAGCCGCGATAGGGAGGATAAAATGTTATTTAATATAAAGACAAGGACGAGACAACAATAAAATTATTATCTATATTTTCATAGATGGACCGACAGAGGGCAATATTGGCTTATCAACTGGGTATCGTGTTATACCGACTACAAATGCAGTATACAAGTACCACGACAAACTTAGTGTATGGGACGATGCTGCTGCGACTTGTGCGGCCGAGGGAGCTAGTTTATACTACGCGGAAAATAAAAGAGAATTTGAAACTGTTATTACATTTTGGAGAAATTCGGTAAAGGATTTTCCGTATGAATTTTTCATTGGTATGAGGAAAAGAGATGGCGTCTTTAAAACTATGACTGGTAAGTACCTACCCACTTAACTAAACTAAATGATTATTAAACATTAGAATCGATTTACCTAGATGAAATTGTTTTGGATGGATCTTTTACATGAATAGGTAAGCAGATAGTTTAAGTCCCGTGAAACGTGATAGCCTACATTCACGCAGGCGGAGCCGTAGGAATAAGTTAGTATCTATATAATAATATAAAGCTGAAGAGTTTCTTTGAACGCGATAAACTCGGGAAGTACAAGTTCGAATTGAAAAAATCTTTATGTTGGATAGCCCATTTTTCTTTTTAATCAATTCACACTACATCCTCTGCCCCTATTGATTATTTTGATTAATAAACCAAGCGTTCTACCTGTGAGTAGTCTCAGGTAGAACGCTAGCCAATTTTCTAGGTCTTAAAATCGACTTCTTTCACTTTTCTCAGGTTCAGATCAAAAATATTATCCTTTCAATTATATCCAAAGCTATGGGTAACGCTGGCATTAGCCGTCACATGGTTACACTTATCTTATAAGTATAAAATAAATATAACACCTAAAATTATTTCAGGTGTTCCTATTGCAAACGTATTCAACGAATGGGCACCTGGTGAACCAAATAATAACGGTGGGAATGAAGATTGCGTGGAGGCAGGACACTGGAGAGGTCCCTGGGAGTTCAATGATAAAGCGTGCAGTTTTCGTAAAAAGTTTTTATGCAAGGCGCCGGTGCTTGATGAGCAATGTACCGCTACTTCTAGTATTGGTAAGTGACCATCCTTAAATAACTGAATAAATACCTACCTTCTAAAAGAATGAAGCAGCTTCCAAGCACCTCTTACCATTTTTTGTAAGCAATCTATTCTGAAACCACGTCTTGACGTCCGATTGAGCTGACATTTTTGAAATATGCGACAGGTCCATCACCAACTCTAAACAAAATAATATTTTGACTTTTCAGGTTATAAATACTTCGAGCCGTTAGGAAGATGTTACAAGGTACACCAGATTCCTAGGACCTGGACCGAAGCTCAAGCTGCTTGCAAAGCAGAGGGCTCAAATTTAGCAGTTATTAATTCTATCGAAGAAGCTGCCCACCTCGTCCAAATAACGAACAAAATAAACTACGTCCCTGGAAATTTCATGCGAGGAAGCATGCTTTTGGGTTTTTATAAACAGAAGGGAGATTGGTATACCATTCAAGGTTGGTAATCTTAAACTATAATGAAATTATATTTATTATTTTACTGTAGTTATCCCATAGATAGGTAATTATTAAGTTATGTTCCGTAAACCTTTCGAGATAGATCTCGAAAAGGTTTACGGAACATAACTTACCGCTACATATACATAGCTTTGAAATCTCAAGACTTGGGGTCCCTTGTTATTAGACAATATGGATCCTCCTCTTCTACCTGACAATGTGACTGTGTAAGAGTATCGACCTTGTTGCGTCCTACACCAAGGGCCAGCCCGTCCTATAAAGCAATAATGACATACCGTCTAGTCTTATCTTCGCTCCAACATCTCAGAAGCCATGCTTTTTGGAACATGTGTAATATATTTTGGAAATGCTTTTAGGGAAACCTATGCCTAGTAATGGATATCCATGCTGGGGCAACCAACAACCTGATGGCGGAGATGCCGAACAATGTGGTGCGATGTTCCACAACGGACGCTTGACCAATGTTAGATGCGACAAGAAAGCTTTATTCATTTGTGAACATGTCGTCAACGATCCTGATGTTGTTACTGAACCAAAGTCAGAATGGCTTTCAACATTTGAATGCGATATGGTGTATAAAAGCATCTTCTCTTATTATCCTTTCTTTAAATAAAATATAATGCTTTTTTAAGGCCGCAAATTTAAGTTAGCGGCGCGTACCGTAGAGTGATATTGAGCGTGTATTGTCACGTGCATCGGTACACTACTATTTTTTTTTTAAGCGGGACATCTAAGCATATTCCAATCGAAGACCGCCGTCATTATATCATAATAAACAGCAACATGTTGAACGTTCCGCCGCACGCTGTTAACGTCTCGCTACAAAGACTCGCTAAAATGACTTTATATTCAGAAGCCAGCCTGCATGCTCAAAGCAACACCCCGCTGCACACGCCCTCCCGCGCCTAATTTGTGGCCTAAGAAAAATAAGAGTTTGCAAATTGTTTTACTCCAATGACAAACAGACTCTACTGAAACAGACTCTTAGTCATATGATGTGCTATGCCAAATGCGAATATCTTTCATTATATCTTAGTTTAATATAAATTTCAGTAATCACAATTTAAATGTAATTTGTAGGTTGTAATTAGCTAATTAAATTAATGAAATAAAATTTATTAAAGAATTATTTCTATCCATTCATACCTTTGTATATTTAGGCTTGATTTCCTCCTATGGTGACGTGTATGTATTACTGACGAATATACATTAAGTTGTATTAAGAATGCTAAGAATTCAAATTCAAATTCAAATTCTTTATTGTACACAGAAAAAAAAATATACAAACAATAAATACAAAATAAAAGTAAATATGTACAAAGGCGAGCTTAACTCAAAATTGAGTTTTCTACCAGCAAACCTTTGAGCTCTAGATAGTAGAAAGATAAACTTATAAAAGTAGTCGGAAGTGTAACAATAAAAGAAAAAATAGAAATTAAACCATATGTATAAATAAACAGTAAGTACATACTTACATACATAAACGTATGTTATTTCAAAATCATAAAATATACCTAAATAAATACATGTATAATATATATATACATACCAGATAATACATACACTTACATATTAATATTACATAAATAAAATATTATAATACATACTTAATTAGATAGAGTGAAAATATTCTTTTGTCCTTTTTTTAAAAACGTTAAGAGAGAGGCTGTCACGTAAAGGGTGAGGAAGAGAATTCCAAAGCCTCACCGCTTTTATGGTGAAAGAGCTATCGTAACAGCTGGAGCTGTGAGCGGGAGTACTCAATAGAAGAGAGGAGGCGGAACGACAGGGATTACCCCTGGGAACAAGAAAATTGAAGCGTTCACGTAGATAGGTAGGAGAGTTAGGATTGTGAAGAATAGTATAGAGAAGAGAAAGAATGTGTGAGTTACGACGCTGCCGAATCGGTAGCCACTTTAGATTTTTCCGAGATTCGGAGACATGGTCGTATTTACGTAATCCGAAAATAAAGCGGATACACAAATTCTGCAGACGTTCGAGTTTGTCAACGAGTTCCTCCCTAGCATCCAGAAAACAAACATCGGCATAGTCTATGTGTGGAAGTAGAAGAGATTGAGCAAGAGTAACTTTAGTTTGGAACGGTAAGAACTTCTGAAGACGTTTGAGAGATTGAAATGAGGAAAATAATTTCCTACTTATTTCCGTAATGTGGACATCCCATGAAAGATTTGAGTCTATAAAGACACCAAGATTTTTTACACTTTTTGTAAACGGTATATTAACTCCATCAAAAAACACTTGAGGAAGATTCTGGTGATCCAACAAATTTAACATATATCTGCCACCAATAATAATAGCTTGAGACTTATCTGGGTTGACTAGAAGTCCAAATTTTTTAGCCCATAAACTTACTTCTTCAAGGTCATTATTAATTGTAGTAACAGCACCAGTAATTTCATCAGCTTTAAAGTGACGATACAGTTGCAGATCGTCTGCATAGAGATGATACTTTGAAGATAGGACCTTTGTAATAGCATTTATAAAAATGGAGAAGAGAAGAGGAGAGAGAACACCAACTTGGGGTACGCCAGTGGTTAAATCTCGCCATTCAGAGAAAAGATCATCACAGCGAACAGGCTGTGAGCGACCCCGAAGATAGGAATTAAACCAGGACACTGCAGAAGAAGAAATATTCAGAGAAGCTAGGATGCCTAAGAGAAGGTCAAAGTCAACTGAATTGAAGGCACTGCTAAAATCCAGAAGAACCATAATGGTCAGTTGTTTGTTTTCTATGGCCAGTCTTATATCATCAGTTATTTTAATAAGGGCAGTTACAGTGCTGTGACCACGTCGAAAACCAGACTGAAAAGGGCTTAACAGGCCGTTAGAGGAGAGATAGAAAGACAGTTGGCTATAGACAATACTCTCAAGAACCTTAGATATTATGGGAAGAATAGAAATAGGGCGAAACTGAGATGGTATGGATGGATTCGATACTTTAGGCAACGGAATAACGTGAGCCTTCTTCCATGATGTAGGGAAAGTGTTTGAATACAGAGAAAAGTTTATAATGTGAGAAATAATTGGTGTAATATATTCTAAAATGGGAAGAAGCATTTGCAGTTGAATGCCATCCTCGCCTGCTGCTTTAGTTGATATGGATTGGATAGATTTCTGAATTTCTTCTTCTGAGACTGGATGAAAAGAGAAAGAAGTACTAGTCGGCAATGGAAGACTGGAAAGATGTAATAAAGTAGCGCATTTAATATTGTCTGGAATGGTAGTAGGAGAGCTAGAAAAATAAGCAATAAGTGCATTAAGGTCTATATAGCTCCCACTGTTGGGGGAGGTTTGACGAATGCCAAGGGATCTAAGAAATTGCCATACTTGTTTTGTATTGAGATTTTGAATGGAGTCATGAATGTGGCGTCTCTTTGCATCTCTACACATACGACCGCACCGGTTACGCAGTTTTTTATAAAGCAGCCAGTTATCTTCCGTTGGGAACTTTTTATATTTACGTTTGGCTTTATCCCTTTTAGCCATAAATGCTTTTATGTTTTCAGACAGCCATGGTGCAGGTAAATGTCTAACTCTTACTACTCTTTTTGGTGCATGCTTGTCGTAAATGGCCGTTAAGGTGTTAGTAAAAATAAGCACCTTATCATCAAGAACGTTGGAGTTATAGATAGGAGTCCAGTCAATGTTATTTACATCAGCTCTCAAACGTTCCAGATCCAAGCTGTTAAAACTGCGAAGCAGGAGAATTTTACTCTTGCGCTTAGGAGGACGAATCTTATACGAGAGATATATAAGGTCATGATAAGAAAAAGAAGCGGGAAACTGTCCATACGTAACTACCTTACTGGGGTTAGAAACAAGAATAAGATCTAGAAGTGAAGGAGTACAGTGAGGAGCTCTGTGAGTGGCATTTAAAGGAAGAATTTGCATATTGACAGAAGAGACAAGAGAACAGAGTTTGCGACTACGTAGATCATCCTTCAAAAGACACGTGTTAAAGTCTCCGAGGATTATAAAGTGATCATAAAGCGAAGAGAAATATTCGAGTTTGGTTTCAAGAGCAGAAAAGTAATCTATGTGGCAGTTAGGGCTGTAGAACACACCTAGCAATACCTTTGAATGTTTAAAGTCGAGCTCGATAAACAGATGTTCAGCAGATTGTGAATATTCACTCGGTGACTGGTCAACACATTTATAAGGTATGTCACCTCTTAGGTAGACGGCAACCCCCCCACCCCCCTTGCCTGTTCTGTCATTACGCACCAGCTTATATCCCGGCAGAGAATATTGAGTTGAAGGAAGGACAGGTTTAAGAAAAGTTTCAGAAACAAGGACAGCATGGACTAGCTCGGAGTCAAAAGACGACAATAAATCTGAATAATGCGCGTGAATGCTTTGAGCATTAATGTGAACAGCGTTAAAATATTTGGGACAACACGAAAAGATAGAAGATAATTGGTCACGGAGGAGTACTGAATCATCGTCACTAAAAGCACTGGCGAAGCTCTTATCACTTGAACAAGAAGAAGAAGAACAACAGGACGCAAAACTATCTTCAACATCGTCTAACATACTATAAATATATAAAATAATATATATAAATATATATGTCTATAAATAATAAAAAAAAATTAAAAAAAACTTAAATTTAGACTATCCTCTAAGCACTCGCAGGATAAAGTTACACACATTGGATAAAAAGGCCGATATTCAAAGTTACACAATTGCTTTTACACTATAACTAAACGACAAATAAAAATAAACAAAACGTCAAGTGACAATTGTCAAACTAAAATTAATGTAACCTACAAATAAAAATAAACTTACAATTGAAATAATAATAAAAGTAAATCATTTCGCCGGCCTGCGAGGACGCGAGATTGTACTCGATGCCCGATCTTGCGTCGATTCTGTTGCTGGGAATTTGAGCAGAAGTTGTTTAAGCTCACCTGCAGACTCGATCTTTTGTCTGGAGTTGTCCGACACTTGTACCACGATCTTACCATCAGATGTCCAGCAGCGACGTACTCCATAGAGTTTCCGAGCGCTCATGAAAACTTCATGCCTCGGCTTTGTAAGAAACTCCGAAATAGTGATACCAGTGTCTTTTAATTTAGACTTACTGCGCCAGACTTCGGTCCGCAGGGCTCGACTTTCAAACCTCACCAATGTTGGACGCGGTTTTGTGGTGTTACTCCCCAAACGATGACAGGTCGCTATGTCCTTCAGTGAAACCTTGTCCATGTTCATCTTGTCCGCGAAGATCTTAATTACCTTAGGTGTAAGGTCACCGCCGCTCTCCTCAGACAGACCATGAAGCAGAAGAATCTTGCCACGGGATGCCATTTCATGCCGATCCAGTCCTACCACCAGCAACTCCATTTGAGACCTCAGCGCACTCAAAGTCTTCCAAATGAGGCATTAAGAAGTGAGTAGGTATTGGACACATTCTTAGATTTAAGTCCAAATAGGACTTTAATCTAAGAGTGTGTCCAATAACACTTATTGTCATGTGTGAAATCACATAAATTTAAAATACCACTATTACACTACACTAATTCAAACGGCTTCCACCGTTTCAATCTTCTTACTAACTCTTTATATGGAGGAACTGGATTGCTCGACGTTTACGTGATGATGAAGCCTGCTTTGATGTGCTATAGCATATTTTTGCATAACTGTCTCTACGTCAACCATTTTAAGGTCCCGATTTAGATTTTAGATCACTGAAAATATCTCTGAGAACTTTGTTCTGGAACCTTTGTATCTAAATCTAGCCCTTAAGCTGAACGCTAGTTTATTTCGGTTGTTTCCACAGCGTCATGTCGTATGGTATACTGCTTTGGGGCAAGGCGGCTGATATTCAATCAATTTTTATTCTTTAAAAACGTGCGATTTACAAACTAGGTGCGTGAGTTTTCCTTAGCGTAAAATTCAAAAAGATAGGTATTGTGACAGTTGCACCTCAGTATATATTTGCAAACATTATGTTTATTAAACAAAATATGCATTTATATCTCAAAAATTAAGAGCCATTTAGACTTTGCCTGCTCCGGCATCACCGAAGGTGGGGCAAGGTACCAAGGGACAGGAAAGCTAGCTGGCGCTGTCCGCAGTGTAAGCAACAGACTGCATCCCCTCGACCTCTCACTGAAGTCTCAACATCAAAGGAACAACTATCCCTGGAGGGAGTGGCAGAGATGTTGCGTGGTATACAGCAACAACTGGCGCCGTTGTCATCTCTGGTGGAGGACGTGAAAACGATTAAAATATAAATTTCTAGCCTACAAACATCACTTTCTATGGCTCACGATACAATTAACAGATTTATTGAGACTATCAATTGTTTACAAGACAGAGTTAAAGCTGTAGAACATATTGCGGGTACGATCCCGCTCCTACAGGCAGATATTACCAAGATTGCAGATGAGCATCGGGACAACGAGCAACGGGCTAGATCTAACAACGTCGAAATAAAAGGAGTCCCCGTAAAGCACAAAGAAAACTTATTTGATATTGCCATCAAAATTGGTTCTGCTATTAACTATCCAATTAAAAAAGAAGATATAAATTTCGTCTGTCGCAACCTGGTTCTTTGGATTCTATTGTTGTGTCTTTTATCAATAGGTACACTAAAGAGGATTTTGTGGCGGCAGCTCATCATTTCAAAAACTTAAAGCTAAACTTACTGGGTTTTCCATCTGAGGGTTCTGTTTTTGTGAATGACCACCTAACACTATATAATAAAAATCTGTTATCTAAGGCTAAGGTATTATTAGCAAGAGAATCCAACTTCCATTTTGTATGGGTCAAGCATTGCAAAATACTTACAAGGAAAAGTGCAACCTCAAAAACGTTTGTTATTCAAACAGAAAAAGATCTCCTGAAAAAAAACTAAGATGTATTATATCGAATAAAAATATAGTGTCTGCTAATTATTAAAATGTTATTGTTATGTCATGTAAAAGTACACTAATTCTGATGCGGCATGAGCTGAGAAGTTTGAATTATTCAATAAAATCAATAGTAATTAACATTATTCAACATTATGTATCTCAAATTATATTAAACTCAGACTTTCCGGTAGTTGGTGTCAATTGCATTAGTCAGAAGCCATATCTACTTTCTGAAAATTACTTGACTTTATTTAGATGTTCAGGTCATAAGTGTACTCTTACAGTTATCTCAGGGTTGTTTAGAGATTCTGTTGTTGCAAGTTACCTTATCCATATCCATGCTACTATTTTACAATTTACATATATAGAAACTGATAGTCACCTATCAGTTTCCAACAAGAGTCGTAGTTTATATGGTGCATTAACAGTAAATTATGTGCACTCGTCTTATTACATTTTTTTATAGATTTTTTGCAACTTATGTTGTAAGCAAATACGTTTTATTTTTTATACTTTCACATTTTTTTTTAATTAATTCTATTCTTACGATATCCTACCTAATATTACAAGTTGGTTATAGAACTATTTTTTATTCACGTATTGTATACTAAATACTGCTATATAAGACGATTAAGGCATATTATCAGAATGCTAGAGGTCTTAGAAGTAAGACCCATGTATTTAAATCGAATGTGTACTCTCACTCTTTTGACATTATATTGATAAGGGAAACGTGGTTGGTTGAGGGCATTTTCGATCGAGAGTTGTTCGATGACCGTTATGTTGTTTGGAGAAGGGACAGAGATATCAGTATGACCGATCAGTCCCGCGGTGGAGGAGTGCTAATAGCCATAAAAAATGAATTCCCCGTAGTAGGACGGCCTGATTGGATTTCATCAGCAGAGGACCTTTGGCTAACTGTTATTACAAAAACTATGGATGAAAGAAATTATAAGACACATGAATATAAAATTCATATATGTGTCTTATATCTAATTGCACAAAACCAGGGTTACACATTTTCACAGCAGCTAACTAACTTCTCAAACACACTAAGTAATATTTACATGAATAACCCACGCGACAAGTTTATTATAGCAGGAGATTTTTATCTACATAATTTTAATACATAATGGTCCACCTCAGATCCTTTGACACATCTAGAATGCTCTTTTGTTCAAGGTGAAAGGTAACAACTATTTAAGCAAATAATTACACAATGCGATCTACAGCAATACAATAACGCATATAATATAAATGGGATCCCTTCTTTTCTCATAATGTTCTTTGTCTTAATATACTTCGGCATAACGATTTTGGCACAATTTGTTTTGGCATAATAATACTTCGGCCTAATTTTTTATGGCATACCTTTTATGTTGGCACAATCATGTTAAAGACTAATTTGTGTTGGTATAAATTAGATTCGCATAACGTTAGTAGGCCTAATAACTATTAGCATGACGTTAGTAGGCCTAATGACTATTAGCATAATAATATTTAAGCATATAATTAATATAGGTAAATAACAAAAACAATTTTTATGCAAATTATTTATTACACATAAACTATGAAGATCATAGAATTTCAATTAGAATAATATAGATTGGGTTACTTTCTTCTTTAAAAATGCGTAGGTTAGGTTAGGTTAGAACTGGGATCCCTTCTTTTCTCATAATGTTCTTTGTCTTAATATACTTCGGCATAACGATTTTGGCACAATTTGTTTTGGCATAATAATACTTCGGCCTAATTTTTTATGGCATACCTTTTATGTTGGCACAATCATGTTAAAGACTAATTTGTGTTGGTATAAATTAGATTCGCATAACGTTAGTAGGCCTAATAACTATTAGCATGACGTTAGTAGGCCTAATGACTATTAGCATAATAATATTTAAGCATATAATTAATATAGGTAAATAACAAAAACAATTTTTATGCAAATTATTTATTACACATAAACTATGAAGATCATAGAATTTCAATTAGAATAATATAGATTGGGTTACTTTCTTCTTTAAAAATGCGTAGGTTAGGTTAGGTTAGAACTGTGACCTCTTATGCACGAGCCGAGCGAGCGAAGCGAGCGTGCCGCGGCAGCGGCCGGCGAGTGCCAGAAACGAACATGCTCTCATGGGCAAGGATATAAAAACCAAATAATTATCATTAAATCAACTTTTATTTATTACAATTACTAAAAAAAAAACAATTAAATTAGCGTAAATAAATTTATGTTTTAGGATATAATGCTTAAAAAAGTTATGCTATAGAACTTTATGCTTAATATATTTATGCATTAGAAGGTTATGCCTAATCATTGTTATGGTTTGAAAAAATATGCCTAAAACATTATGCGTAAGCTGTTATGCGTAATTATATTATGCGAATATATAATTATGCCTAACAAAAATATGCTAAGTTATATTAGGTCTTAAAATTTTAGGCAAATGGATAGGGAACCAATATAAATACTAGACTTATAGACTTAGTTTTTGCTAACGAAATTATAACAGTTGAGCACAGTGACGATCCCCTGGTTCAGACGCTCACCATAAAGCCCTAATTATCAACGTACCATTACGATATTACAGCAAGCTGCCATCTAGCAAGCGCAAAAAGTTTGACTTCGCAAAGGGAGATTATAACTCTATATGCAACAGTCTAGATGGTGTGGCTTGGCCGGAGCAACTTTTGAATTGTCCAATAGAAACTGCTGTTGGCACGTTTTATAGCATCTTATTCTCTCTACGTGATAAGTTTGTTCCATCCAAAATGGTATCAGATGGGCAGCGGTCTCCTCCGTGGCACAACAAAACACTGAAGAAAGTCCAGTTAAAGAAAAACGCAGTTTTTTTATGTAAATTTAAAGCCTATGCTGCCGTGTGGTGCCGGCTTAAGAATAGTACCACCCCATCTCTTCCCATGGGTGTCGTCAAGGCGACTAAGGGATTTCACCCCGGAGGACGGGCAGCAGCGTCCTCTGCGTACTTAAAGCCTTACTGCGATCGCCAACCCGCTCGCCAAGCGTGGCGATTATGGCAATTACCCCCAGGATCTACATACTAGTAGGTCCTACTGGGGAGACCCGTGCCCAGCAGTGGGCCATCATATGGGTTGATATGTAAAGCCTATGGTAACTTTGAAGACTATCGCACTTATTCTTTTCTTAGAACTGAGGCTAAAAATCTCGAAAAGGAATGCTATTATCAGTACTTGAATAATGTAGAAAGTAGTATATCGGGTGAAAATTCAAAGACTTTTTGGTCGTATGTCAAATCCTCGCGGGGAGGGGGTGGCACTTTGCCATCCATTATGCACTACAATGACACTTCAACAGACAATGGCCAATCAGTGTGCGAACTATTTGCTACCTATTTTCAGTCCACCTACTTACCCCAGGAGTCACTAGTGAATAATAGTTACGTACCGCGAGAGAGCTGTGCATGTGGCTCTATCTCTAGTTTTAACATCCAAGCTGATGAGTTATACAAGTTACTACAGTCACTCGATCTCAACAAGGGTGCAGGACCCGATGGACTTTCTCCAATCTTTATTGTTAACAGTTCGCGTAGTCTTTTTGTACCGTTACTATTAATTTTCGACGTTCCCTTGCTGAAAGTACATTTCCAAGGATCTGGAAAAGTGCTTTTATTACACCAATCTTTAAAAAGAGCATCAAGAACGATATTTCAAATTACAGGCCGATATCAAAACTCTGTATTTTCAGCAAAGTTTTTGAGCGGATTATTTACAAACAACTCTATCCAACCATCGAACATTCGATCATCAACGAACAGCACGGATTTATTGCAAGACGGTCGACTAAAACAAACTTAGTCTACTCGAATGAGCTGATTTCTTCTGGTATGGATAACGGTGGACAAGTGGACTCAATATTTACCGACTATAGCAAGGCCTTTGATCATATCCACCACGGAATTCTAATAACGAAATTGGAAGTGGCCGGAGTGTACGGAGATCTCCTTAATTGGTTTAGATCTTATCTAAAGAATCGCACGCAGGCTGTTGTTGTTAACGGATTTCAATCCGACTGGCATTCTATTTCATCTGGAGTCCCTCAAGGTTCCCTGGTCGGGCCACTCTTGTTTATAATTTTCATCAATGATGTTAAAGCATGCTTTTTGCACTCGAAATTCCTTTTATATGCAGATGACATGAAAATTATAAAGAAGATCCGCAATACAGGAGACTGCCTGCAGTTGCAAGAAGATCTATGCCGTCTAGAACAGTACTGTGCTGCTAACAAATTGTATCTTAATGTCTCAAAGCGCTTTGCTATTAGTTTCACTAGAAAAGCTAACCCAATTACGTATAATTACATGCTTAAAGGTCAAAATGTCTCAAGAGCACTGCAAATAAAAGATCTGGGAGTTATACACGACTCGAAATTGCTGTTTACCCACCACATAGAGAATATCGTAAATAGGGCGTCCAAGGCACTTGGTTTTATCATTAGAACAGGTTCAAATTTTAAGTATAAAAGCTCTTAAAATACTCTATGGTTCGTACGTACGAAGTATTTTGGAATATGCTTGACAGGTGTGGAACCCCCAATATAACATTTACATTGAACAAATAGAATCAATTCAAAAAAGGTTTCTAAAATATCTACAATTTAAAACTAAGTGCTATGATACAAACTATGAAGCCCGCTGCCGAAGACATCATACGCTTCCTCTCCAGTTACGTAGATCAATAGCGGACATAGACATGTTGGTTAATATTGCTAATAGTAACATTAATTCACCTGATCTTCTGATCAATATTGAGATATACGTCCCTAAGAAACAATTAAGAAATGCTCAATGTCTGGCTTCCACTGTGGTCGATACTAACTATCGTTATAATGCTTATTTTTCTCGTGTTTTTAAAAAAGCTAATGAATTCACTAGAAAAAACCAATTGGACATATTTTGCAGTAGGCCTCAAGAGCTTCGTACCCTTATTGCGAATGACTTTTTCAGCTCATGATATTACTTGTTAAGTTCTTTTTAGTTTTTAACGTAATTTTATTTGTGACTTCTATGGTTTTTAATGTTATATCGTTTTAGTTTTATACTGCTTAGATAACATAAATTGTTAACTTGAATTTATTATGTTACTTAATATTTTGTTGCTTCTTTTTATTGTTGTACCTATACTGTGGAAACTGTATTTAGGCTTAAGTTTTAAACAATGTAATACATAAAGGCTATATAAAACTCATAATTCATTTAAGGGTCTAGTTGCTTGCTCCTTGTTACTTTATTATTATTATTTTTTAAATTTATTATCACAAATTATTTCATAAACAAAGAAGTTGATAAACATACCACACAAACTATCGTGAGTTTATCAGTAGTAGTATGTTAGACAGATCGTTACGGTACAAAATATAAAAATGTAGGTAGGTTTACAAATAATAAACTGCCGAGATATTTACTGACTACTTAAGGACAGTAAGTATCCTATCAAAATTGATTTGCAGTTTGCTGCGTTTATGGATTTAGAGATTTCGATAGGCAAGCTATTCATGATTGATGGCAGCATATACTCCCACGACCGTTGCCAATATACGTTATTATATACAGCTGTCTTATAAACAGGAAGATATGACAAACATCGTAATGATCTTGGCCTTAAATTTAAAACTAAATTTGGGAGGTTATGATATTCCTCGCTCAACACACACACCCGTATCTTATCGAAGACACTTAATATCTGACAGTGCTTAAACAGACCTACTTCGTCATCTTTGTAAAGTAAACTTATATTTTTAGGTACGATTGTTTTAAGCATCCTTAGCTGCAGTCTGTAGATATTCTTGATATAGGTTTTGTATGTGCGGCCGTAGCTACTCAGACCGTAGCTAATCACGGAATCAGCTAGTGCTAAGTACATGGTTCGTAGCATTTTGTAGGGTATTTTATACTTCAGTATGTACAATTTTGATAACACAGACCTCAGCTTACCACATACATAATCGATGTGGGGTTTCACGGGGGAAAGTTATTGTCTATAGTTAGACCAAGGTACATATGCTGGGTCACTACCTGTAATGTTTGGCAAGTACATGGGTTTCTCATTCGGTGTAAGCATAAATGGTCGTGGGCAACTACATCAGGCACACAGGGCGATTTCAAGTACGGTGAGTGAATATGAATTACTTTTGTTTTCTTAGCATTAATTACAAGACCCAAACCGTGAGCATCAGCAAACTGGTATACGGAGCCCTCGGTGAATATGTTACACATATGATTCACATAAATTAGGTATTCTGTGGGGCCGATAATAGAACCTTGTGCCGTACGTGTCGGTCGGAATCATGTTACTTAACGAGCCCGCGACACTCACTGCGGTGTATCGATTTTTGTGGTAGTTTTTGAATAAATTTAATAGTGGACCCCGTATACCATTCTGCTGTAATTTCATAAAAAGTGTATTATAATTAAATAATATCAAATGCTTTGCTGAAATCAATGAAGACAACAAGTACATGTTCACGGTTGTCCAGGTACTTGTTGACTTCATTGCTAAACCTCGATAGTAATTGAGACCTATTTTTTTTTAAATCCATATTGTTTATTATTTATTATAGAGTTTTTTATTAGAAAGTTATTAATTTCTTGTCCCACATACCTTTCAATTATTTTATCAATACAAGATTATATAGTAAATGGCCTGTTGTTTACATTTAATTAAGTGGGTAATAACAGGAGTAATGTCGTTAATAATGTATTTAAATCTTGTACCTACTCTTACACTATCGAAACCTGGGCATTTTTTATCATCTAAACCTTTTATAATAGAAGAAACAACACTGTTTTCAGCCTTTTGTAGCCTCATAGATACATTACATTCCTTGATATAAGTCTCGCTATTCAGTATATGCAGGCTACATTGAATACAGGTAGTATTTACATTATTCTTGAATTCATTGGCAAATTTATTTGTTATTATGTCTGGTAATAACTTAAAATGTTTTAAAATGATTTTAAAAGAGAAAGTTGAGAGTTTTGTTGTCACTTTGTTTTAATTGTATGGATTCTGCGTGATGAATAAAAGCCATTCATTTCTTCCTCTTGATATCAGAAATTATATTTAATTATTCGTTACAAGTAGTTTGACCAAGATTTAAGCACATATAATTAAAGTTTTTACCTTTGTTGTAAGTAGATGCTCCTACTATATTGTACCCACTAGGGCTGATTTTAGTTTATCTTATGTTTCAACTTTTTGATAATATAATTTGCATCAGTCCTATAACATGGTGTAAAGTATGTTAGTCGCAGCTCCTTACCTCCATATCAAGTTTAAAAACATTCAAACATTGTAAAATTGTTAATTTGAAAAGAGAGGCCGCGAGTTTTGGTTGCCAGGTTCTTTACTCCGGCTTAACTTATTATTTGCAAACTTGGCGTTACATATACATGTACAATCCCGACGTATCACAAGAGTTGTTTTGCATCCTAAGTGAATAAAAGTTACCTGAAGGACAGTCTTCCTATCGGCCACTATGCATGTTGGACACGACTGGCAAGATACTGGAACGTATAATACATCAATGGATTGAGGCCGCAGTTGAACCGCTGCTAGCAGACAACCAATAGAGATTCAGGAAAGGGCCATCAACCCTAGACGCGGTTAATTTAATTGTGGTTATTTAAGGATACGACCTCAGGAACCAGATTGAAGCGAAGAAGTATACGTATAATGGTGGCTACACTAGTCATCAAAAATGTCTTCAATTCCGCCAATTAGAACTGCATTATGTAGGCCCTTGAAGGTAAAAGATACTTGTATATACATAGGTTACATGCGTAGGATAGTTGCAAACTACTTCACTAATTGGCTCCACAAATGACGGTCCAAAGCAACATAAAATAACTGGAGGAGTACCACAAGGTTCGGTTCTAGGCTTCTTATGTAGAATATCATGTACGTTGGTTTACTGAGAATGTTAAACTCGTAGCTTATGCAAATGACGTGGTGGTGGTGATCGTCGCAAAGCATCTCGATGATATAATTCTGGCGTTTGACATTACTTTTGAGAAAATCAGACAGTGGATGAACACGGTGAACCTGCTATAATTAACACAGCACAAGATTAAGGCAGTACTCATCACTAGCAGAAATAAGATAGAAGCCATCACGCTGAGAGCTGGAGAACATGCGGTATCTAGAAGTAATGCTTGATGCCCGACTCAAATTCAAGTAGAAAAAGGAGCAGCAGAAACGAAAGGGTCTGCAGTCAGGGCATGCTTATCACGGCTGATGCCTAATATTGCAGACCCATAACAGAGTAAGAGCACAGCATACATCGATGGCAAATGCAGCGGGATACCGCCTCAACGGGTAGATGGACGCATCGTCTCTTACCTCCGATAGATGCGTAGCTGAACCGAAACTATGGTAAGGTCAACTATTATCTGACCCAGATTCTCTCAGGACATGGTTGCTTTTGAGCATATCTCTTTATCGCTTTTTAAACGCAATTATTGTCCAGAGTGCCCATCCTGTTCATGAACACGCGGAGCATGTCTTCTTTGCGCGTTCTCATTTTATCTTGCCACGTAGTGCTCTAGTAACTGTCCTCTCTGTGGTGCCCCGTATGGGAATCGAACCCACGACCTCTTGCGTAGCAGTCGGACGTTCCCACTACGCCTATCGAGCCAGACATACCAGGCTAGTCCTGACGATACGTAAAAGTATTTTTCTACCTGTATAAAAAAACACACTCACACACAATCATTAGTAACACATTCTGTAAAAAAGGGGCCTGGGGTTTTAGTTAGGTAACAAAAATAAATTGATCAATTAGTTAACACAATTTGACACGTGTTTAAAGTACCTAGGTAAAATTACCTTAAGCTTAACCGGGTTACACCGACCTTGGTCACATTTTGATGACCATGGTCGGTGTAACCCGGTGGAAACGCAAAGGTTAATATTTTGCTTACTTAAAACGCGTTTATTCCCGTGTATATAATTTCACACGGGAATAAATGCCTAAGTTTTTAAAGTTATGAATTAAAATATATATATATGAAAATCTGAAATTACAGCGTTACAAAATTAGCCTTTTAATTTTGTGGAATATGTGGGTTTTCAAAGATTAATGCTGGGCACAAATAGTATCATGTTAACGTCTAAGAGGTCAGCAGTAATAGCTAATTTAATTTGAACTGATATCTACGATAAATTCAAGATTTTGAGATTATGAGGAATTGAAAATATATCAATTACTACAGACAGATATTTCGTTCCGATAAACACTGGAGCACTGTAATGTTTGACTTGAATTTAGTATAGTGTACTGCGAAGCCGTTCCTTTATAGTTAGCTGTATAGCTAGGTAACTGTTTAAACAACACGCAGCCCAGTATACTGTTATCCACGTTTAAATAGTTATAAATATACAACTGACTCGTTCATATACGAGTAAGTTGTAATTTTTTTTTAAGTAGTTTTATTTGATGTCTGAATCAATCACTTTTACAATTGAATTGAACACATAAATATGTATATATGACGTCTCTCTAAGTAAATAAGTATAAAGTAGCTAAGAAATAAAGTCAATATCCCGTTTTTAGGGTTTCGTAGCAAAATGGCAAAAAACGGGTCCCTTATAGTTTTGTCATGTCCGTCTGTCTGTCTGAAATAATCTTTCCGAAAGTTGCATAAATGTGTCTCTCCACCCTTAACTTTTGAACCATGTAGAGCTTAATAAGCACTTTGAATTAAAATTATTTCGGACATGGTCGGATCGTTCATTGAGTTATTGCTGAAAAACTGCGTTTCTCGACAAAAGGGCGTAAGTGCAATGAACGTACGCTCTACTGCTGATGCAATTATTCAAGACTGCGGAACCCTACACTAAGCATGGTCCGACATACTCTTGCCCGGTTTTTTCTTCAGTGCATATTGATATTTCATATTGTTATTTTTAATACATTTCCTTGCCTTGATCTCAGATCAGCCACTTTTTTTATAATTTCTACTCTACAAAAGTAAGTATACTTGTTATTTATAATATTTTGTATTTATTTTTTAAGTGGGTGGGTACCCATTTAAAAAATAAATACAAAATATTGTAAATAACAAGGTACTTAAAAAATAAAATTTAATATAGAACAACAAAAATAAACATTTTGAAGTTGGTCAATTAAATAGTAGTTCTTAAATTTTACATAGGCACCAACTTCAATTTTGCCCTAATAATCTTAACTTTTCCTTGAACTATTTATTTATTTTTAAAATCAGTATTCTTTTTATTTTTAGTGGGTTGTTGGTCATTTATTTAAGTTTCTTACAAAATATTTCTTTTTTTAGCGCCGTTAATTCCTGACACTTCACCATCAGCTCCATTATAGTGTATTATGAAGGGTAATACATTGTGATAAACCAAATTGATGCAGTTAGCTCGCAACCCGTAAAATATTGCCTATTGAGTAGTTCAGGCGGTCATCTGTGTTTCATGGTCTCCATCATCAGTTCCACTTCTCTAAGAGATTTTTAGAGTAAATGCAGGAATTATTATAAAATATACCAAAATCACAATAAATGTGCCTTTAATATATGAAGAGTTCCCTCGATTTCTACAGGATCTCATCAACAGATCCCAACCTCCTTTTATAAGACGATAGAAAAATTTAAACAACATTGTGTCAATAACCCAATGATTGACTTTGATAAAATGCGATATTTACTGAATACTTTAACTAACTAACGGCCGGTCTCAATAATCTAACTATCGATGGTTTTGGCTACTAGAGCTATATATTTGACATAAGCTACATACAAAATATATCAAAATTCTACCTCTAGTAGCCAAATCCATCGATAGTTAGATTATTGAGACTGGCCGTTAGAGATAAAGCTTTTTTTACTTAATAGACTAGAATTTGATAGTATTTAGCAGATTAGGAAAAGGACATTATTTTTGACGTGATAACGTCTCATTAATCGATGACCGGGTGCACGCACGAAAAAGTGCCACGTAGCAACGGTCACGTTATTGACCGTTGATTGTGTTATTGACGACGACAACGATACGTTATTGACACATTTTTTTTGACAGTGAATGGCGATTGCAGTGATATGCAACAAATTTGGAGCTAACGTTTTTGACTTGTTGCTTAGAAACGCGAATGGCGATATGTCGTCAATGTTTTCTTATGACGTTATCACACAAAATTATCGTCCGTAAACCTACTTTACAGACAACCATTTTTTTGACATGTTAACGTGTTATAAATCGATGACTCACGAAAAATGGTCTAAAAAGTCACATTATTGATTGGCTGCTAAGCAACGCGAATGGTGATATGTCATCAATGTTTTCGTATGACGTTATCACGTAAAATTATTGTCCGTAAACCGACTTTACAGACAATCATATTTTTTTTGTGATAACGCCTTCCAAATCAATGACCGGCGACAAACAATATTTTTTTTTAAACTTGTGATTATTATATGACAATGTTAACAGACAGTGGAATACATGTTTCAAAGAAAAAGTCTCAAAGGTCATAATCGCAGTTATGAAACTGCGATTATGACCTTTGAGACTTTTTCGTTGAAACATGTATTCTTAAAGGGGCATTACACTGATAGATTTTTTTATTTAGCGCTACGTACACAGCGACACGATCGCCGGCCTCGCTCTTTCGCACACGATCATTACTTCACAGTGCGCAGGAGCGCAGATCAAAATAAAGTAGAATATTCGTTCTTATATGTTAGATTACGAACGCCATGACTATGACAATACGAAAATGCTCGTTTTTGAATTTTTCCGCAACTTCAAGATCTATTTGCGGGATCATATTAAGACATATCCTTAGATTTCTTAATTTCATCTACTAGAAAAACTCTTTGACTAGTAACACAATTTTTTCGTGTCCTAATATTTTGGTTTTCTATATAAATTTTTGAGAGAGCCGAACCCTGTTTCGCGTAATCTACCCTTAAATTAAGGGATCTACCCTTAATTTAAGGGTAGATTACGCGAAACACGCTTACTTGATAAAAATGCGACTGTAACTAGTCCGGCCATAAATACTGTTACATAAAAACTTTTCTTTTTTTCAACTTTTAATTACTTTGAATTTGGAATTCGTTTATTATTTTTTAAAATCATTATCAAAACTCAATATGGATTGGTGTGTTAAAGAAAATAGGATTACGGTGACCGCCTTGCACAAAGTGGGTATGGAGCCGTCGGTCATATTCCAGACACTTCAAAACCTTGGTATCAACCGTTTGTTCATATATGGTACTACCAATAGATACATTCAAACAACACAACACTTCCTCTGTCGATTACCATAAAAGATCGGGGCGGCCGCATGCTGATAGAACTACAAAGGCTGTTAATGCTGTTAAAGCCAGAATTCGTCTAAATTCCATTAGGAAGCAAAAAATCTTATCGCGAGAAATGAAGTTTCCCGCTAGGACCCTGTCTCGTATTATAAAACAAGACCTGAAGCTTGATGCTTGTCGTCGATATACAGGACATCCCCTGAATCAATCTTTTGCAATTAAAGAGAGTGGATCGATCAAAACGCCTTCTGTAGCGATACGCAGGTGAAGGGCACAGAAATATACCCTTTACCAATGAAAAATCACGATTGAAGAGGACTACAATAAACAAAATGATAAGGTGCACGCTCACAGTTCTAAAGAAGCTGCTCAAGTGGTCGGAAAGGTACAGTGTGGTCATCATCCTGCGTCAGTGATGGTTTGGTGGGGCTTGTCTTATCAAGGCGTCACAAAGCTACATTTTTGTGAAAAAGAAGTAAAAACTTCAGCCAAAGTGTATCAAGAGAGGGATGGATTTTTAAAAATGTACCGTGAACTTTCTAGCAGGACTCTGCACCTGGTCACAAAACACGAACAAAAAACCCAAGCCTGAAACCAACGTTTTTATTTTTTGCTGAGATTTTAATAAATATGTACATATAATTTTAGTAATATTATATTACTTCACAAAAAAATTCCTTTTCAAGTGTAACAGCACTTATGGCCGGACTAGGTATATCAAACTGATTATTAACCGCCAAAAGTGTATAGGAACCAGTTTGAAAGTCTGTTAAGTTTGAATTTTTATTAATTAATGCAAGAACTGACATTCACGTAGCTGCTGTACACAATATTTATTTTGTTCGAGCAATGATGATAATGTAGTTCTACTGAAGCAGAAATTGATAATGAACCGTTATGTACAATTAAACTAATTCAATGAAAATATATAACGATCAAGACTTGTTCGTCCTAGTAGGCTTAGGACCTACCTAACTTTGTGTTACCATCTCTAAATTAAAATTTCCTCATTTTTCATCCGATTCTGGTACATATATAGATTGTTATTTTTTTCCACGCGATAGGTTATTCGACACCACGACACTGCGCAGCACTACGCCGACTAAAGTACAACAAACTATTATTATTATTTTTTTATTTTGAAGTAGAGAGAAACTAACAGCTTGTACGTTTTTTATTAGGCAAACTTACTGTATTCACAACATAAGCCTAATTAGTGAGTTATATAAGTTGATTTGAATTAGTTTATTAAGTTTTTTTAAATTTACTTGTTTAAAATGAATGGGCTTTTTGGGCTATCATTATTACTTAATTTTACGGTACTTACGAAAATCTCTCTAAATTCAATCGTCGAAAACGCTGTGAAAATGATGAAGTTGGCCATTTGTATTACACATGGTTATGTTGTTCGTCAGCGCCTTTTCCTTATTAACCATAAATCTTAGATATGTGTTTAGTAAATTCTGGTTCGATTTCAAAGCCGGCAACAGAGCCGGGTGCACTTGTACATACTTTCGGAAAAAAAAAATAATGTAATGTAAAAAAAATAACTTAATGTCCCACGATGAAAAATGTTGCTAAAACGGGGAAAATTAACGTAGATCAAGTAGGGAGAAGAGGGACTTGGAAATATTCGTTAAAGGAGCTCATATCCAATTTCAGTAAGATAGACTAACTCTGGTAGTCTGCCGCCCGTCCTCATAAATTTGAATTTGGAATACCTACCCTAATCCAGTCCAACAAACTAATTATACCTACTTATTTACCAACATCTAACCAGTGCTAGATTTGTTACCGCAAGGCCAGTAGCTAAAACGAGATACTTGATCTACTATGGGTATGTTATGCTAAAAAAAATACCCTCAGTTTAAGGAGGTGTTACTTCTGCTATATGGTTAATCTGGCACTAATCCTAACTAACTACTAGAATATTAGTAGCTGACCTCACCTCGACCTAGCCGAGCTCGCAACGTAGTCGACGTCAGTTTTTCCCGTTTTTTGCAATTCATATAAAAATACTGAAACCGTGATTAAGAAATAATAAATACTTTACGACCTATTCTCACACGGAGTTTCGGAGAAGTTCGACCACAAACACCGTGCTTTGAGATTATATTTTAAAAGATTAGGTGCATACTTTCAGCGATTAATATAATCGTGATGGAGTACACGCCTGTGTCGACGAACGTCGCGGCGTCGCCTGGTCGACAAACATTCATTTTCACAGTTGGGATTTTGTAATATATCAGTCTGAATGATAGGTCCCATTATTAATTAAAATTAAATTTAATTTGGGTACAGTTGGGATTTTGTAATTTATCAGTCTGAATGATAGGTCCCATTATTAATTAAAATTAAATATAATTTGGGTACAGAAATTCTTTCTTTGTAGTTAACCATGAAATCTGGCATCTAGAAGAATTCAATTTTAACAAAAAAAAGCTCAAATCATGGTAGTCGGTCACAGTTACAGTCGTACGTATGTACCTACTTTTCAATCCAGGTCATACTAACTTAACATAGATTTGTAAAGGCTTTTATAGGTATGCCCAGCGGTAAACTATTTAGAACGGCTGGCATTATATGCAAGCATTTGGATCTAGCATCAAGGTCACACTATCGGTTATCCTTAAGTAAATGTACTTCATAGATGTGACAAAGTTTCCCTCGGACTGCTGAATGCAGTTTTTTAGAAGGAAGGAGTTTTAATCAAGGTAGTCTTTGATAAGCTATTATTATTATATTGTTTGATGAAAATAGAGACAGCCGTTGGATTGGCACAATCAATTGTAAGGGGCAGGTAAAAATCTGGCCTTGTAGTATGTATACCAGTAACTCGCATTAGGTAAAAATACCACCTTTGGTATAGGAGGCTTAAGTACTAAATACTCACTTTCAGGTATTCAGGTGACTTATGTTCCAAAGCACAGAAATTTACGTCTTTAAATTTAAGCTCGAGTCCAATGATGTTGGCCAGCATTCGTACCGCATTCGCTAGAGGACTGGCATCAACTTTGTATCAGATAGGGGCCATTTTGTGATCTGCAATTATTAATAACTTAATTAGATGCTGTCGGACTCAAAGATCACAGAAATGTTTCTTTCTTGCTATGATACAATCGTTGGCTAGCTGTTGTGTCAATCCTTTACACAACAGCTAGCCACCACCGTGGCACGGAATGGAAGTACCTACCTACTAAAACAGATTATACCATGTCATGGCATGTGTGTTCCTGGAAGGGGATGTATGGAGAACCTAGGTAAGGACATATATATAGGTATCTACGTTCTATTATTGTCAGTACCTGGAGGACCGAGCTATGCTCGTTATTTTTAGGGTTCCGTAGCCAAAATGGCAAAAACGGAACTCTTATAATGTTGTCATGTCCGTCTGTCTGTCTGTCTGTCCGTCTGTATATCACAGGCATTTACTCAAAGACTACACAATAAATATTGATTAAAGGCGATTGTTCAAGTGACTATGGAATTTAGTATCGCTACAAATTTTGTTGTGCCAAGATGAAAACTACTGATTTATGTAGACATTAATATATACTTTCAGAAAAACCAACAATGATTTACCTAATTTGCCAGGTTTAATTGATATGGGTGGATGAACTTTGAAAATCGAAATATTTATATACATTTTTTTTTTTAAATAGGACATAACTATGATATTGCGTATTAATTATGTATTACACATGATGTGTAACACTAGTTGATGGCTATGAATTCGGCTTTGCAGTGATATATAATCCGAATCTCTATCTCACAAACACTTCACAATTGTCACAATATTGGTACGAGTTTCTGTCTCACTAAATATTTCTGAATGTTACTATGTATATGGAGTCTCTCTCCCAAACTCACTTAATGTAACCACAATATCATACACAACACGAGAAATAACAAAAGCTATTTGTTATTAATACTTTAAACTGTTTTCATAATGGACCGGCGCCAACAATCTTTATGCTGCACAGATAAACAAGTGACATGACATTACATTTCAGTGTTGCCATAACTTTTGTCATATCCTATACAAATCGATTTTTTTATTAAAATTCATTACTATGTTCTTATTTTTAATCGAGCCGGGTCCTAATCTAAAGGTATCAAAGAATATGCTTATTAAAAAGTATAGTTCATAAATATTATCGTTCTTTACATTCAAACGGTGCAACAATTAATAGAGTATTTATATTAATTATATAATAAAAATCGATAATAACCCTAATCGATATTACGATTTTATTTTTGTAATAGTGTTACCACCGTTAAAAATAACTTCATACGAAAAAAAAGGAAATAAATAAACTGAAAGACAAATAATTCCATCTCAATATTCCGGCAAATGTGAGACTCCATATCATTATATAATAACGGTATAATTAGAAACAAGAATTATACATTTCATCAACTTGTGGCACAACGTAAATACTAGCGATACTGCTGGTGGGCATACCCCTTTGGTGGAAAGATGTCTTGTAGTAGCCGCATGTAGCAAATGTAAAATAAAATCAGCGTGTGGCACACCATTCGACAGATCTTTTAAAAACATGTTAAGGTTTCAAATAAACTTTTTAGATTATGCCAATATTTTTGGAAATAATTGCTCCGAAAGTGTAAATTATGTCCCCTCACGTTATCTTTTGAACTGTGTGACGAAAAATTTGAAAAAAATCACAAAGGTAGCGCTTAATAAATACTTCAAAATAAAATTATTTCGCGAACTAGCATTGTTATGTATTAATGTAAGGTTATCTGTCAATATTCTGCACCTACATTTAAAAGCGCTACATTTAAATAGAGTGGCAGAGAATGCTTTAAGCATTAAGTTCGCCTTTAGTTAGTAGTAAGTTTCGCCTATTTGTATACATTATGTTTTAATAAAGAAATAAATAGTTGAACAGGCTTTGGCCCGTTTTTTTTTGGTTAATCGTGTTTATAGGGTATTGCTATATTTATTGTGAGTCAATGAGAAGCGCGATGAAGGGTTGTAGATTATATTGACTTGACTTAATTGACTAGCTTAATAAATCTTAAACCTAAGTATTTATACACGTAAAAATATAGGAAGTAATATTATAATAGGAGGGCGATTTGTTTATTCAGCGCCTCTTAGCAGTACGTGTAGATTGCGTAATTTATAAATAATAAAATAGACAATTAGGAAGTGAAATCTAAACACGTACTGGTGTTTCATTATTTGGTATAGGAATATACTATGGCGACTGCCATAGATATTCCCCCTTTTGTAAAAAAATTATACATTTGTAAAAATTATACATTTAAAAATTGTAAAAATTATAAGTTGAAAATTGTACAAAAAAATTGAAATATCTTATTAATTATATCTACACACATCAAAAGTGTCTAGGGATCAAGCATTTTTATGCGGATTTCTTGAGATTGAGATGTGGCTTTGTAATAAATTTATGATTTTATAAATTTATATGGATCCTTTTTGGTGCATTTCATAATTTGAATCAGGAACTGAATCAAATTCGAGTAAAAGATGAAAATCAGCTGTCAATATTTTCCCTATAAAAACATACAACGCATTGAAGACATTATTAGTGCTACTGTTTCCCTACTACTGATTAAAACCAACGTTATTATGGAGCGGCGACGTCATTTAAGCAGGGAAGAAATGCTCAGAGCCGTGGGAATGATAGAAGCTGGTTCCCGGCAACGTACTGTGGCTTTAGCTCTGAATACAAGTCAGAGTGTTATCAGTCGACTTTGGACACGTTACCGAAGCACTGGTACCGTGGCTGAGCGCCATGGAGGACGGTATCGCTGCACCACACGGAGACAAGACCGATACATTCAAATCTTAACTCGAAGAGGTCCAACAATAACCGCCATGATGTTAGCCGTGAGGCTTCATCACTCTTCAGGGAACTTAATTAGCGACCAAACAGTCAGAAACCGCTTGCATGAAGTGAACCTTCATTCCCGAAGACCGCTACGGGTACCACCTATAGCAATGCACAATCGTAGGATTCGATATCAATGGGCTCTTGAACACAGAAATTGGGCAGAAGAACAATGGCGTTTCGTGTGCTTTTCTGATGAGTCTCGTTTTGGTATGAGACCGGATACAAGACGTATACGACACTGGAGAACCCCTGGACGCCAACAGCGATTAAAATCCTGCCAGGAAGTCCATCCTTATAGTGGTGGAACCATCATGGTATGGGCGGGTATTTGGATCGGCGGAAGAACTGAGTTGATTTGGATCAGAGGCAACCTCAACGCTCAAATTTATGCTGAGACGATTGTCTCAGACGTCATCGTTCCTCTACAAGTGCAAATCGGTCCCTTATTTCAGTTAATGCATGATAATGCACGACCGCACACCGCAAGAGTTGTAAGACAGACTCTCGCCGCAGCTAACATCAATGTCCTGCCCTGGCCTGCTCAGTCGCCAGACTTGAACCCGATTGAGCATGCATGGGATATGCTACAGAGAAGAGCTCTGCCGAATATGGAGGGTATCCAGTCGCAAGAAGACCTTTTTTTGTTGTTGCAACGAACATGGGCGGCCATTCCACAGCGTGATTTGGATGAACTCATTTTGAGTATGCCAAACCGATGTTCTTGTGTTGTTAGTGTTCGCGGTAGAAACACGGATTATTAATTGTTTAAGTTACCCAATAAAATTTTAAAGAAAACTGTTATTTCAGTCTTTTTTTCGAACTTTAATGTTAGTGGTTCAAATGTCAAAAATCCCTTTATTAGGAAAATGGCAAATTTCTTTATTAATGCAAAGGTGACTTGGTTTATCGTTACTGTGACAAACGAAAACACTTTATTTGATGAATCCTTAAAGAAATAAAAAAAAAAAAATCAATCAGGAGAAAAGTTATTGCAAAAATATATGTTGATCCCTAGACACTTTTGATGTGTGTATTTCCGACAGTCTTAAGCAGCATTCGAGTCCCTGACGATTCGCAACAGGTTCTTCTCTATTTTTGCTCCGATTGCTCGGTAGATAAAGTATATACTGAGTATTAGTATTATTACAACTGCGGTGAATATGGCCACCATGATCCACGTGCGGAGGTCTTGTAGGTCCCCAGATAGCTTTGAATGGAGTTTTGTAATCTCCTCTGGGATCGCGGCGTTGTTCTGCACCATATTCACCTGCTCTTTCTCGTGACTGCTTGTAGAACCCATTGTAGTTGGAAGTCTTGTAACTCGAATGAATGACTGTGGTTTTGCATGTCTTTATATACTACGATTGGAATCTCACCGTTGGTCGGGAGATTCGTCCGGAACGTGTTTTATTCGGGCAGTTCTTATCTTCTAATTTTTTATCTTCTATGTTATTTCTAATCGTGCAATTTTGATCTCTTATCTCGTTTTCGTTTATCATAAAAGCTGGTTTGAGACGATCGATTGACACGGAGCTCTGTCGTCCGTTTATCCAGATCGTGAAAACCTTATCATTACGACTAATAACGAGATAAGGTCCATCATACGGAGGTGTAAGACTTGGCCGTAAACGATCGCAACGTAAGAAAACATGTGTGCATAAGTGTGGATGCACAAATATCTTATCGTTCGTACTCTGCCTATGTGAAACGGAGGTTGCTTTTTTTATGTTTTCTTTAATTTCTTTCACAAAATCGGCGTATGTCGAGTGATCGCTTGTTCCGAAAAATGCTCCAGGTAGTCTTATTGTTGTACCGAGGACTAGTTCAGCTGCAGGGTATCCGGTATCTTGCCGTAGACTGGTACGGATACCGAGTAAAACAGTTGCAAGTTCTTTTGTCCAATTCGTTGTATTTCCTCTTGCTATTAATGCTGTTTTCAAAGTCCTGTGCAGTCGTTCTACCTTTGAGTTTGACTGTGGATGGTATGGTGTGGTTCGAATTTTCGTGATACCCATGAGTTTAGCCAAACTTTTGAATATTTCAGATTCAAACTGGCGTCCCTGGTCTGTGGTAATGTATTCAGGGCATCCAAATCGGGCTATCCATCCTTCATATACCATCCTAGATATAGTTTCTGCAGTTATATCGGCTATGGGAAAAGCCTCTGGCCATGAAGTACAGCGATCTATCATTGTTAATAGATAACGTTTATTTTGCGACGTAGGTAAAGGTCCTACTAAATCAATATGGAGATGAGCAAATCTTCCTGTCGGCATGAATTTACCTAGAGGTGATATTGTATGACGATGTATCTTCGCTCGTTGACATTGTAAACATTTCTCTGTCATCTCATTGATATCTTTGTTCATATTTTCCCATATGTAGTTTGCTGAAATTAGTTTTCTTGTAGTGTTCTTTCCAGGATGGCTTAAGTTGTGAAAACTCTCGAAAATAGTTTTCCTAAATTTGAGGGGTATAAATGGGCGTTGCTTTCCTGTTGATGTATCACAGAAAATATTGATATTCTTATCTCGGAAATGAATCAATTTGATATTTAACGATTTATTGGCTTGCAAACGTTCCAGCTCGTTATCCTTGCGTTGCCATTGTCCTACCTCGTGCCAATCAATTGCAGAAGGTAGGGATATCGTTTCGATAACTCGGGATAAAGCGTCAGCTACAACATTCATGTGGCCGCTTATGTGTTGAATATCTGTACAAAACTGTGATATATAATCCAAATATCTTATTCGTCTAGGGGTGTCATCCAATGATGGCTTCTTAACGAAAGCATGAATCAATGGCTTATGATCCGTGTAGACAGTAAATTCTCGTCCCTCAATTAATCTTCTGAAATGTTTTATAGCCATGTAGATACCGAGTAACTCTCTATCGTATGTAGAGTATTTCGTTTGGGCTTCACTTAGTGATTTTGAAAAGAACGCTATTGGTTCCCATTTTGCGATTCTTCGCTGCTGTAGTACAGCGCCTACGCATTTCAGACTAGCATCAGTCATTACAGCGATTTGGGCGTTGCTATCAGGATATGCCAATGTAGTTATTTGACGAATGTCCTGTTTGCAGCATTCAAACGCGTGGTTAGCTTCAGTATTCCATTGTATAACAGTCTTGTCTTTTTTCTTGGAATTATGCAAGTATTTATTTAATGGCGCCTGATGTTTCGCTGCGAGAGGCATACTACTTCGGTAGAAGTTAATCATACCCAAAAAACGTCGTAATTCCATCACCGTTTGTGGTTTAGGGTAATCGTTTATTGCTTGAATTTTGTCCGTAGTAGGCGTCAATCCTTGGCTCGTTACATGATAACCAAGGAAATCAATCTCTGCTTTGGCAAATTCGCATTTATCTGTGTTTATTGTTATGCCGTTTTCGTGTAAGCGCTTGAATACTTCTTCTAAGTGTTCGTAATGTAATTTAATATTATTTTTACAATCTGCCACAAAAATATCGTCCACGTAAATATATACGTAATCTAAGTCGCGAAATATGGAGTCCATAAATTTCTGGAAGGACTGTGCAGCGTTTCGTAGTCCGAATGGCATTCTTGTGAACTCAAAGAGTCCGAACGGGGTTATAATTGCCGTTTTTTCGGGTTCAGCTACGTTCAGCGCGTGAAATGCTTTGTAGTGTGGAATAGTGTATAAGCACCTTTATAATATCTGTGTCAGCATTTACGTTATATTGCAATACTTTTGTACTTTTTATGAGACAATTAAACGACACGTGGAACTACAAAGACGTCTTGTCATTTATCAAGCCCATGACCTTGCCCGTTGCCAGGGGCACAGTAGATGGCGACCCTGCCATGCCATACTAAACTATCCGTCACCTGCTGCGAGTTCTCCGATTGGCTTCAATAAAAGTTTTCACAATTTTTGGACACCGACACGCTGACTATGGGATCGCCGCAATCCAAGGACGAAGTTGTGATTGCACAAGCCGGAGCAGACAACCACGCAAAGGCGGCTGCGGAACATTTGCAAGCAAACAATATCCTGCTCACAATTATCTGCGCCTGTTTGTTTTTGGGTATCCTGGTTGCATTTTTATGGTGCTATAAAAAATGCCACGAAAACTGGATGCAGAACCATCTAAGGATCGATGCACTGGAGCGCGTACGAGCTAGTTTACGTCGTCGCAGAGAAATTCGTGGAGTGGACAATACCGAATCTAATGTTTAATGTGAGTGATTATTGTGTATTTTTTTTTTTTTTCTCTCTCTCTTTTCTCGTATTTTTTATTTTTTAATTGAGTTTAAAAGTAAGGAAATGATTGACTATGAGTATTGAGATTAAATTAGCTGATATATATGGAGAATTAGATTACCTTAAGACTAGTATATCTAAGTTGGGACCCTCAAGAAGGAAGGGAAATAATTTTGACAGTAAAATTTTAGAATCCCGAGCTATTTATGAGTCGTATAAAAATATTTTGGACAATTACCAAGGAGATGTATCAAAGGAATTGTTATCTTTATGTAATAATATTGAATTATGTTATGAAAAAATTTTAAAGTTTGAACAGGATTCTCTGTGTGAAATAGATATTGCGCCTGAAATCATGTCGGGTGAAAAATTCAATTTGAAAACGGCGATAAGCCTTTTGCCGAAAATGACAGGTAGTGAACAAATAACTCGAGATTTAATTGATGCCATTGAATTATACGATTCAATGTTAATTGATGATGATAAGCCGCTGTTAATTAAATTTATTTTGAAATGTCGCTTATCAAATGGTGCAAAAATGCGGTTAGCCACTTCTTATAATACTATTAAATTGCTATTAGAAGATATGCGTACTCATTTACTCACTTGCAAATCGGACACTGCGTTACAGTCAAGGTTACAAAGGAGTAACCAAGGTGAAAAGTCTGTTAAAGAATTTGGGGAAGAGATAGAAAAGCTTTTGGTTGACCTAACCATTTCCCAAGCAAATGGTGACGAAAATGCGTACAAAGTGTTGCGTCCGCTTAACGAAAAGAACGCAATAAAATGTTTTTCTGAAGGTTTGCGTAGTCAAAAGTTAGGTACAATTATTTCAGCTCGTAATTTAACGTCCTTGAAGGATGCCATCAGAGTAGCTGAAGATGAGTCTGGTACATCTTTTAATCAAAATGTTATGTCATATAACCACCAAACGCGTAATAAAACTTATTTTCCTAATAGGTTTCGTTATTTTCGAGGTCGAAATTCTTATAATAACAATTTCCAAGTTAATAAAGCAATGCCGGCTTCTAGCAACACGTGGCGTGGATCCCACGGTGCCCGAGCGCAGCGCGCTTCAAGTTACGGCACCAGGTATGTTCGCGGAATTCGCGTTAACAGCGCAAATCGTTCTAATTATAGAAACTTTAACCATTTTACGTCAAATGAAGCGTCGAATAATAATGAAAGTAATGAAATTCAAGTAGACGAGTTTTTTCGTTCCTAATCAGGTATATACCTACTAATATTAATTACGACTGTGTTGTTTATCCCAAGGAGATAAAACAAGGCAAAATTCTCAGATGTATTCCATTTACCGGGTGACAAATTAACTGTCACGAATGTCTATGAACAATCTATACATTTGAAAAATAATGTGGTACCCGTTTTTAAAAAACAATATCGGATTCCATTCACACAGAAACAGGAACTTAATAAACAAATTGACCAAATGTTGCGAGATGGAATCATTGAAAAAAGTAGTAGTGAGTGGTCTAGCCCCTTGCTATTAGTGCCTAAAAAATTAGATCGGAACGGTAATCGTCAATGGAGAGTAGTAGTAGACTATAGACAGTTGAACGAAAGGGTACAAGATGACAAATTCCCTCTTCCGAACATTACTGACATATTAGAGTCTTTATCTGGAGCTTTTTATTTTAGTCACTGTGATTTAAATTCTAGCTATTTTCAGTGTAATTTAACAAAAGAGTCTAGAAAGTACACTACATTCACTACTGACAAAGGGCAATACCAAATGTGCCGTTTGCCCATGGGGTTAAAAATTAGCCCATCTGCTCTTAGTAGACTAATGACGGTGGCCATGTCGGGTCTTAATTATGACAAATGTATTTGGATGATTTAATAATTTTTGGCCGTACCTTAACTGACCATAACAAGAACCTTATGTCTATTTTTACCCGATTACGTAAAGTAAATTTAAAATTAAACCCGTCAAAGTGTGAATTTCTAAAGCGACAAATACTTTACTTAGGTCACACAATATCAGCCGAAGGTATTTTACCTGACTCTGAAAAAATTCGAGTCATCGAAAGTTACCCGATACCGACATGTGCAGATGACGTCAAGCGCTTCGTTGCATTTAGTAATTATTATAGAAAGTTTATTAATAATTTTGCCGGAATTGTTTTGCCACTAAACAAATTATGTAGACAGAAGGTGGAATTTAAATGGACTCCCGAATGTCAGAATGCTTTCGATACTCTCAAACAGTTGCTTTCCAACCCACCTGTTTTAGATTACCCAAATTTTTCCAAGGATAATGAATTTATATTACAAACAGACAGTTCAGGTTATGCTATCGGTAGTGTTTTGAGTAATTCTAATGGAAAGCCGGTAGCGTATGCTAGTCGATCTTTAAATAAGGCCGAGTTAAATTACGCTACGATTGAAAAAGAACTTTTGGCAATAGTCTGGTCAATTAAATATTTTAGGCCGTATTTATATGGTAAGAAATTTATAATTAGAACTGACCATAGACCATTACTTTATCTTTTTAATATGACAAGTCCCTCAAATCGTTTGACGAAATTCCGTCTTTTATTAGAGGAATATGATTTTACGGTAGAATATGTACCGGGTAAGGAAAATGTCGTCGCAGACGCTTTATCACGAATTATTATTACATCTAATGAGCTCAAAGAAATGAATAATAAACTGTTATGTGTCATGACTCGAGCGCAATTTAGGCGAATGATGCACTCACCTGATATGTCAAAATCGTCAAACATTTCTTACGATAACAGGCCTGATCAACCTAAAGTCGTAGAAGTGCTGAAAAAATGTGATACGGATGTGGAATTAATTATTTTACCGGAAAAGAGTTTGCGTAGAATGTTAAAGAATAAAAATACGTTAATTTTTTCACAAAATAAGAATATAATTTACTGTAAAAGTAAAAATAATTTATTTGCTAGTTCATCTTCTTTATCAATAAATTCGCGAGACGATTTGTTGAAAGAAATGGCATTGTTATGCAATAAATTAAATATTGAAGAAATTGTGATTATTAAAACAAATAAAAATAAAGATTACATTGAATCTATATCAAAATATATAGCTAAAAATAAAACAATTGATTTACCTCGAATATGTGTTGTAAAGGACATTCAAAGGATTTATAATGACGATGATAAAAAGGTAATTATGAACGATTTTCATTTATTACCCAGTAGCGGTCATGTAGGTGTTAGGAGGATGGTAAATAATATTAAAAAACATTATTATTGGCCATCATTAGAAAAAGACGTTAGAAATTATGTAGAGAGATGTAGTAACTGTCAAAAACAAAAATACACTAAAATTCATAAGGAACCATTATGTATTACAACCACAGCATCATCATCTTTTGAAAAAGTTTTCTTAGATATTGTGGGTCCGTTAGACCGAGACGATCTTGGATTTAGCTACATTTTAACATTACAGTGCGAGCTGAGTAAATATTTATTTATTTATTTATTTATTATGCAACAGAAACTACAGCTATCTTTACAGGGTTACCCTAATGCGATAGTGTATATCTACTTAAGACTAAAAAAAACACAAATCAAATATCCTTAACTAACAAAAAACAAACAAATTAAATCTTTAACTAACACAAAAATCTGCACCAACAATAACATTACATTACATTATTACATGCACTTATAACAATTAAATTATCTACACATTACACAATAAGTCACTCTTGAGAATTCGCTCAACGAACACGAAAATAAATCGACCTGATTAGCAACAGTGTTGAGCGTACGCAGCGCCCGCGACAGCGGCGCTCGCTGCAGCAGGTTAGTGCGCGCTCGCTGCACATCCAGCAGTGAAGGTTGGCGCCGCCGCCCCATGTACTCGTCCGGGACACAGAACCGAATTACTTCAAGGATGGCTGGGTTGTGCAACGTACCCCGTAACACTTTGAATAGGTACGCGGCCGATGCAACTTCCCGCCTCACTTCCAGTTTGTAGTACCCTATCATACCTAGCACAAATAAAGACGGGTATAGAAGTGGGTATCCTGGGTACACGCCATATTGCTTGAAGTATACAAATCTAATGAATTTGTTCTGGATTCGTTCCAGCATAATTTTGTACTTGTCTTCGTGAGGAGACCAAATTACGGAGTTGCACTCTAAGTGGCTCCTCACTAGAGCCTCAAATAGCGCCTTTAAGGCTCTGATGTTAGTGAATTGACGTGCTTGACGCAGAATAAACCCTAGATTACGGTAAGCTTTTTTGCACACCTCTATTACATGCTTCCTGAAATTTAAATCGGTTGTGAAGCTAACTCCCAAATCCCGAACCTCCGTGACGCGTTTCAACGCTGTCCCGTTCATGTGGTATTGATGGTGGCTGGGAGACCGTGCGCGCGTGAATGACATGACACTACATTTAGCCACATTGAAATGCAGTCTGTTGTCTTTACTCCACTCAACAACCTTGTTAATGTCCTGTTGCAGAATATGGTGGTCAGAGTCTTGTTTGACTTTTAGGATTATTTTTAGGTCATCGGCGAAAAGCAAGGCTGTAGAGTTTTTGACAACGTCCGGTAGATTATTTATTGTCAATATAAAGAGAAAAGGACCCAAGTTACTTCCCTGGCTCACGCCAGACCTGGTGAAATAAGGCTCAGAGTAATATCCGCCACAGTCTACGTATTGACGTCTGTCCTTCAGATAACTGGAAAAAAATGATAGTGTATGCGGAGTGCATCCTACACTAGCCAACCGCGACAGGAGGATGTCATTGTCAACCAAGTCAAACGCCTTTCTAAAATCAAAATATGCCACATCCACCTGCATGCCATCATCTACGGCTGGTACTAAAAGTGACATGAGATGCAGCAAATTCCCTGTTGTCCCCCGTGCAGGACGAAAACCGTGCTGCGCATCGGACAACTGGGAACCTATCTGAGTATATAATTCGCTGTGGATGGCCGCCTCGAAGATTTTAGCTGGAGCACATAAGACAGCCACTGGCCTGTAATCGCCAGGTTCCGGACCACCACCACCCTTAGGCACAGGTACAACACGTGTCAGTTTCCAGCGACTAGGGAACGTGGCGGTTTCTATACATGAGTTAAACAGATGTAATAAAGGCTCTGTTAATCCCCTCCTACAGTCTCTAAAAATGAAGGGTGGTATACCATCAGGGCCGACCGAGCGTTTAGGTGTCAGGCGGGCGAGCGCGCGCTGCACGTCAGCAGGACGCAGGCGCGCGAGATGCACCCGCGCCGCCGACGACGTTGCCGTCGCACTCGCCGCCGCCACGTTCAGCTCAGGCGGCTCCGGGTTGTATACGGAGTGAAAAAAGGAAGCGAACTCATTAGCTGATTCATAGTCTGTTAAATGCTGTCCATTTTTAACTAACCTCCTTGTGCTGGTACTGTTTTTCTTAGATCTCATGTAGTTCCAAAACGCCTGAGGATCCTTCTCCAAATGATTTTGCATGTGATCCCGGTAACGATGGTGAGCTCGCTCAGTTTCGGCCTTAACCCTCGCTCGACACTCCGAGAACGCTTCGTAATCGACAGCTAATTTACTCGATTTGTACTTTTTGTGCAATGTGTATTTGAGTTTAATGTCCCTAATAATATCCCTCGTGTACCAAACAGGATAAGCATACCTAGTCCCTATAGAACTCGTCTTTTTAGGTGGAACACAAATATCAAAGATTTCGTAAATTTTGTCGTAGAACATATTTAATATTTCGTCGGGGTCGTTTATATTATATAATTCAGTCCAGTCTATTTCTATAAATAAATGATATAAGGTATGAAAATTGGCTTTATTAAATATGTGGAAGCGTATCCTCTAAAATCTAAAACAACAACCGAAGTTGCTAAAGCATTTGCGGAAAATTTTATTTTGCGTTATGGAATTCCAAAAGAGATTGCAAGTGATAGGGGTACAGAATTTGTTTCTAAAATTATGTCAGAGATTTGTAAACTTTCAAACATAACTCAGACTGTTGCAACGGCATACCATCATCAGAGCATTGGTTCACTAGAAAATACGCATAAATTATTGAACGCCTATTTGCGAATCCAAACAGACAATAACCCATCAAGTTGGAGTACATGGTTACAGTACTGGTGTTTTTCGTACAACACTACTGTACATTCTGAAAGTAAATATACGCCTTATGAGTTAGTGTTTGGACACGTATGTAGGTTACCTAGTAATCTAAGCAGTGAGTTACAACCGCTATATACTTTTGATGACTATGTTTTAGAGTTTAAGTATAGATTACAAAAGGCTCAAAAAGACGCAAAAAATAATTTGATTATAAGTAAACACCATAGAAAAAATACTTACAATATGTCAATTAATCCCATAATTTATAAACCAGGAGATGCATTGTTATTGAAAAATGAGACTGGTAATAAACTGGATACCTTGTATACAGGCCCTTATATTGTAATTAAAGACCTTGCACCTAATGTTTTGATTAACCGTAACGGTAAACATGTAATAGTTCATAAGAATAGAACAAAATTATATAAGGATTAGTTTAAGATTTCAATATTATAAACAAGAATTATTTGTATTAACTTACTTTGCTAAAAACTGTAATAACTTACTTTCTTATTTTGATTTTTTTTATGTAAAAATACATAAAAAAAAAAAAAAAAAAAAAAAAAAGAAATTGTTTGTGCCAAAAAAAAAATATATATATTTTCTTTTTTTTTTTAAATTAAGGGGGATGGTGTAGTGTGGAATAGTGTATAAGCACCTTTATAATATCTGTGTCAGCATTTACGTTATATTGCAATACTTTTGTACTTTTTATGAGACAATTAAACGACACGTGGAACTACAAAGACGTCTTGTCATTTATCAAGCCCATGACCTTGCCCGTTGCCAGGGGCACAGTAGAGCTTTTTTTATATCAATTTTACTGAATATCGCTTTTCCGCTTGCTATGTATGTAAAGTCGAGTAGTCTGGGTAAAGGGTACCTATCCGGTACTGTTATTTTGTTCAGTGCTCGGTAATCTCCGCACGCTCTCCATTCGCCATTCTTTTTCTTGACCAGATGAAGTGGCGATGCCCATTGGCTGCTTGACGGTCTGCAAATTCCCATATCCATCATGTTTTGGAATTCCTGTTTAGCAATCCTGTATTTGTCAGGAGGTAGCGGACGAGCTCGAGTAGCTACTGGAAAACCCTTTGTAATGATTTGATGCTGCACCTGATGTTTGGGAGGTTGGTTCATCGATCTAGGCTTAGTGATACCTTCATATTTCTCTAACAAGCACTTTATCGGTTCTGGTAGAGAAGAGTTTATCGATCGGATTGTTGCAATATTTGCTTTCAATAATCTTGCGGGCGTCTTAAGGCCTGTGTTTTTATCAATTAATTTTTGTCCGTGTATATCGACTAATAATTGATAATGTTCAAGAAAATCAGCTCCCAAAATTGGCATGTTAACGTCGGCAATGGTAAATGTCCATTTAAAACTTCGACGTAGTCCTAGGTTCAGCATTAAGGTGCGTTCACCATATGTGTTGATAGAGCTCCCATTGACAGCGAACAATTTGTATTCGCAGGCTCCGCTATTCTTGTCTGTCCGGTTTATAACAGATATGTTAGCACCCGTATCGACTAAGAATCTAGAACCACTGTTAGAGTCAGTTATAGTTAGACGGTTTGATGAGTGAATTGCACAGAGACCCGTCGCATTCTGTGCTAGTTCTAGTTTTCCGAATGCTGGTTGTTTTTGTTGTTCCATGAACATGGTTGCGTACATTTATACGCTTTTTGTTTGAAACGTCTATGATAAAAACAAAGTCCATTACTCGCCATTCTATTTTAGACCTTGACCGTGTATGCGAATTGTTACGTGAATGGAATCTGCCGCGTTGCAAAGGTCGGCGTGAGCGACCGTTTTGCAACTCATCAATTTCAATTCGCATAGCTGCAATCTGTGACGTCAGGCTTGTTATTAAATTAATTTCTGCGGTCGCCGATCGTGACGTACTTCTATTATATCGCATGTTTTCGTGGATTTTATCGGCGAGGTCGCATAATTTATCTAATCCTAACTCTTCGGATACTGCTATGATTGACGTAATTTCTGCTGGGAGTTGTCGAAACCACAGTAGGCGAATTGTATCTTCATTGATCTTGCCGCAGCCTGCTTCCTTCATTTGTCTTAACAATTGAGACGGTTTCTGATCTCCGAGGTCCATTTCTGAGAGGAGTTTGTGAAATCGTCGATGCTCGCTTTCTTCGTAACAGCTTATCAGTCGGTCCTTGATAGTGGTATATTGTTTTTCCGCTGGAGGGCTTGTCAGTATATCACTAACCTGGTGTATAACTTCTTTTGGTAATTTTGCTATTACCATGTTATATTTGTACTCTTCCCCCTGTTTTTGAGGTGCCATAATTGCCTCGAACTGGGCGAACCATAGTCTTGGTGAGTCGGTCCAAAACTGTGGTAATTTTTCTGAGACGGATATCGCTGCTATCGTCTCAGCGCTAGCGTCGCCCTTGATAGGAGAAGCTGGTGGGACCATGGTAAATTTTTGTTATTCCGCGTAATACTGGCCTCTTGAAATTTTAGCTGGTGAGACCCGCTTGTGGGAAGCCAACAAAAATGTGCCGAAAACGTACTACACTAAATTGACCGATCCTATGCCTATTCTGGTAATCTATTGTTTCGCTAGATTCGCTGCTGAAAACCAAATTGGGTACCGATCGACTCGGAATTATATCAGCACTAGCTAGCAATAGATCACGTCGGGGTCACCAATTATAGCGTATTGCTATATTTTATTGTGAGTCAATGAGAAGCGAGATGAAGGGTTGTAGATTATATTGACTTGACTTAATTGACTAGCTTAATAAATCTTAAACCTAAGTATTTATACACGTAAAAATATAGGAAGTAATATTATAATAGGAGGGCGATTTGTTTATTCAGCGCCTCTTAGCAGTACGTGCAGATTGCGTAATTTATAAATAATAAAATAGACAATTAGGAAGTGCAATCTAAACACGTACTGGTGTTTCATTATTTGGTATAGGAATATACTATGGCGACTGCCATAGTGTTTTTTGGAAATTTTAATATAACGACAAAAAATTAAAAATATGTAATAATAACCCACATATCAAAAAATAAAAATCAAAAATAAAATTAAAATTAAAATTATATGGATATTGATTTAACAACAGACAAAGAATTATTATCACTAGTAGCCTGAATTAGAATCAGCGGACGATAAAAATGCAGTTGTGTGCAAGAAATCGGGACGCATTATCGCAATAATGCTTCCGGTATTATCGACAGATAATAATCAGCCCATGTGGTCTCCCACATAGGCGCGTTATTATCGGTCAACTTATAAGTTGACCAATATTCGTTAAATAAAGGTAAAAAGTCCTTTTTAACTAAATTCTGCAATATTTGAAAATTCGTTATAAAGACGATTTCGATAATTGTATTCGTAATGTAAATGTATTCTTTTGCATTAGTTCTTTTTCTCGATTTTGAGAAATGTGTTAAATCAAGGAAATCGTTATATTGAGGCTCGTTTTGTTAAGGTACTGTATATAAATAGGTATATCAAAAGTTTTCATCATCAAAAATAAAAATGTTTCAAATTCAAATTTTTAGTATTATAAATAAGTATTTTATAATTTCTTTGCACAACAGTGGTACATTACATATTATTTATAGATTAGTTTAGCACATTTAGGAACCTAATAATGACATGCAAATTATTGTAGCATTAATATTAATATAAATCATAAAATATAATAAAATATAAACACTAATAAACATACCTAATCATAATAAATGTAAAATTAATAAAAACAAAAAAATATGTTCCTTAAACATACAATCTACAAAGGTGTTTTCCCAAAAAGTCATCTAATGTGTAGATTTTTTTTTCAATAAGCTATTACTTTAATTCCGTACTTTTTTTTGGTAGGCAGCTCTACTATTGGGCTTGGTAAAAAATTTAATGTCAAAGAAGTGGCTTCTTTGGAAGAAGTGGTTTATATAAAAATAGTGATTTACACTCCATCAATACTAGAAATAGGCATAAATTGTGTGTTCCTTACCATCGGCTGCAAAAGGTTCATAGTTAATTTATGGGACTTGGTATTCGTTTTTACAATAAGCTTCCTGTTATTATTCAGAATTTACCATTTGATTCATTAAAATCTAAAATTAAAAACGACCTCACTCAGAAAGCTTATTATTGTATAAATAATTATTTAAATGACCAAAACGTCATAATCGGACACAGGAGTTATGAATATTTTATTTTTATGTTTTAGATTTTTTGTACTTTTAAATTGGATCTTGCTTTCTTGTGTAATGGTAAGTAATTAAATGATATTAAACTCCTGGTCATAGAAATAATAATGTCTTATTAAAAGATACCTCACCTAGGTTCTCCATAGTTTCACTTTCAGGAACACACATACCATGACATGGTACATTCCGTTTAAGTGGTTAGGTACTTCCATTTCGTGCCACGGTGGTAGCTTGCTGTTGTGTAAAGGATTGACACAATAGCTAACCAACAATTGTATCCTGGCATGAAAGAAACATTCCTGTGATTCTTAAACCCGACAACATCTAATCAAGTTTTTTTTATTTTATTTTATTTTATTTTGAAAACAAACAATTGTACATGTAGTCTTAATTCTAATTCTAACTTACAAATTAAATCGATGCACAATCCACAGCGTTTTCACGTATTACAATTAGCATATAAAGCAAAGTTATTAATAATTGCAGATCACAAAATGGCCACCACCCTTTATAAAATTGACGCCAGTCCTTCAGCGAACGCGGTACGAATGTGCTGGGCGACAGACATCATCATTGTCTCGAGCTTGAATTCAAAAATGTCAATTTCTGTGCTTTGAAACATAAGTCACCTGAATACCTGAAAGTGAGTATTTAGTACTTAAGCCTCCTATACCAAAGGTGGTATTTTACAATGTGAGTCACGGGTATACTACAAATTAACTCCTATCGGTCAAGTCACAGTCACACGACAACACTAACCAGATTGTTACCTGCCCCTTACAATTTCTTGTGCCAATCCAACGGCTGTATAAATTTTCATAAAACAAATAACTACTAAAGCACACTGTTGTGATAATTCAATTAAGCCGTCATTGATTAGGGAAAGGGATTTGTCTACTGTGCTGGATTGCTAATTACTTGTTTACTATTAGACAATAGTAAACAAGTTTAAAATGATAATAAAGAGTGAGTTTGTTGCCTCATTGGAATAACGTACGAAGAAGTATCTCTTAAATTCAAAATCAAATTTGAAATGAGCCATAAATAAGAAAAACGAGCTCATGAAATTTTCAAACAATCATCAAATTAGCCCTGCAGGTGGCGCGATGCTACACACGATATAGTTAGAATTTTTTTTTTTTACAATGGCAGCACCGAGAAAAATTATCTATTTATTTGCCGAATTAAACAAAAGCAACTATTTCATGGCACCAACTTCAAAATGTTAATTTGTTTTTGTTATTCTAGGTAGCTATTATTTTTTGCTTTTTAGTTGCCTTGAATTTATTTTTGAAGTCGGTAATATTTTTTTGTAAAAAAGTTTTTTTATCCATTAAATTTACTATAAAATATGTTGATGCTTTCTCGTAGGTCCCTGTCATATGTAATTTTAAGTTGTATCAACAATAACTTGTATTGATTTTCCCCAGTCTACCCCTAACCTACCTACCTAACTAACCTATCATCGTCTTCGCGATTAATTATGATAATATTAGACAACACAACAGTATTTAAACAACGCCAAATTATGTTTTTCCACAGTCTGAAATTGTAAACAAGATATCACAATGAAGAATTACGTTTTATATTTTTCATTTATTTTGTGGCATTATTCCAAATCTATAAGTAAGTTGCAACCTATTGAAGGATCAACTCGACCTTCAATAAAAATGCGTACGATTACAAAGAAATAAACGGATTTATTTGAACTATTCCAAACGACCGCACTGTTCAACACGCGGATACAATCTGTCTGCCATCTTTCTATCCTCTCTCCATGTCGGAGTGACATCCGCATGACAGATGTCAACGTCATGTAATGTCACTACCGACATTTACATTTTGAATGTCAACCGTCTAAATCAAATCTCAATAACGTTTTTAAGTAGTAACGAGTTAAACTCTGATAAAAATAGAATGAATTATAATAAATAACGGATTAGAATAATATTGAGTCTAACAGCTCGGCCATCCTAATTAAGGTGTGTCCTCACACCTAAATCATAAGATTTACATCTTATTTATTCTGATAAAATTTACAGATCGCTATCAAAATCATACACTGTTTTATGGTAATCCACTAAATAGTGAGGAAGTGTGAAGCACCCAACATCAGAGAGCAACGACAAATTCAAACTTCAACTGCAAAAGATCCAAACTTCAACACTTCCACTGCCGACTACCGCGAACCTCGGCCGCACCGCAACCCTCGGACGCGCGCGCTCCGCGAACGCCGGCAACACCATGGTCACCACGCCGCAGGACCCGGCTGTGCCGCGAACGTTGTACCAAAGTCTGTCATGATTAAAGCTTTGTATTACTGTTAATGTATAATAATAGGAATGCTGTACACAGTTGTGTATACTTCAGTCTATCGTCCGCGTCTGCATCCACTTAATAAAATAAATCTGTCTGTTATGATTTGCGTCATCTGAACGCTCACAACCCATGGCACCACAGTCTGTCATGATCTGCGTCATCTGAACGCTCACAACCCATGGCACCACAGTCTGTCATGATCTGCGTCATCTGAACGCTCACAACCCATGGCACCACAGTCTGTCATGATCTGCGTTATCTGAACGCTCACAACCCATGGCACCACAGTCTGTCATGATCTGGGTCATCTGAACGCTCACAACCCATGGCACCACAGTCTGTCATGATCTGCGTCATCTGAACGCTCACCAACCCATGGCACCACAGTCTGTCATGATCTGCGTCATCTAAACGCTCACAACCCATGGCACCACAGTTTGTCATGATCTGCGTCATCTGAACGCTCACAACCCATGGCGCCACAGTCCGTCAAGATCTACGTCATACGAACCTAAAGCACTTACACTCGCAACCCATTGTCGCACCGGTATGGTCTGTCACGATCTGCGTCATCTGTGTCAATTAGGCACTGGCGCTCGTAACCCATATAGGTAGTCTTATTAGTCACATTATCTGTACTAAAATCCTGACGCTCGCCACCTATACTAGCGTGGTATGTCGCGATCTGAGTCATCTGTGTCAATTAGGCACTGGCGCTCGCAACCCATATCGGTACAGTCTCATTAGTCACATTATCTATACTAAAATCCTGGCACTCGCCACCTATACTAGCGTGGTATGTCGCGATCTGCGTCATCTGTGTCAATTAGGCACTGGCGCTCGCAACCCATATCGATACAGTCTCATTAGTCACATTATCTATGCTAAAATCCTGGCACTCGCCACCTATACTATCGTGGTATGTCGCGATTTACGTCATCTGTGTCAATTAGGCACTGGCGCTCGCAACCCATATTGGTACAGTCTCATTAGTCACATTATCTGTACTAAAATCCTGGCGCTCGCCACTTATACTAGCGTGGTATGTCGCGATCTGCGTCATCTGTGTCAATTAGGCACTGGCGCTCGCAACCCATATTGGTACAGTCTCAATAGTCACATTATCTATACTAAAATCCTGGCGCTCGCCACCTATACTAGCGTGGTATGCCGCAATCTGCGTCATCTCATCATCTGTGTACATAGCACTGACGCTCCCAAGTCACTTCAACACTGACACTTCTACACAAACATGTATACACTCGTGACCACTCAGATCTAAACACTTCTCGACTATATCAATTAAATTGTACACGTATGTATTACCCATTTAATAATTTCGTTTTTATTTAATATCTCAATTCGTTTGTCACTTTTATCATGGCTGTCATTAACGTCGCTATCGTTTTCAATTTATAACTAAGTCCTTGAAATTTAAACATGGATGTACTTTATCAATAAATACTACATTTTCATACTCCTTACCTTACCTCCCTTTTGTAAGGTGTGCATCCTGCACTAAGTATCTGTCTTTTGGTAGTAGTTTAACAATTCTATGAATAGGAAATTCAAATATAAGTTTAGATTATCATAATCGAATATTTGAATATTATTTCCAGCCTAACCAAATTTTCATTTTGGGTTCATTTCCTAAAAGATAGGATCAGATTTGATTTCCTTTCTATATCCATCTATTCATATTCTCATCACTGCTAATTTGTTCTACTGTCGTATCAAATAAGGTCACTTAATGTTTTCCGGTATACCTACCTTTTCACTTTGTAACCAAGAAAAACAACTTTTACGAGGCTTTTACCAGTCTCAGAAAGTGTTATTATCAGACATATTCAATCGTAATTGAACTTTGTTAAATACTGATCCGTAGGTAATGTCGTTGTAGGGACACACATTTGTACCTACCTATGTAGATATCAGTTGTGTATGTGTGCATACTGCATGGTGTAACTAGTGGCGGCTGCGTCCGCCTAATAAGTTGGCAGTCGCAATTATACGGAGTAAAGTACTTGACGTGTGTTATTTCTCTCTCACAATAAATCCCTTCTGATATAAGTATCATAGGCTACATATATACATATATACTTACAGTGGTGACCCCGAACTGAACTCGAACTTAGTGTTTTGATTTTTGTTTATTATATTTTTTTTTGGAGTGAAATAACTACGAGTGACTATGCCTCTGGATATAGTGCTGCCCCAAGTGCAACCCCAAGTGCAACCTTCCGTGCAGCCTCCCGTGCAGCCTCCTGTGCAGCCTTCCGTGCCCCCGGCCGAGAATCCACAAGACTCGGGCGAGGGTGAGAGAGCGTTAGCAAGCATTACAGTATCGTCAAGGATACCGGAATTTTGGGCAGACCAACCGCGACTCTGGTTTGTCCAGTTTGAGGCCACGGTGGAAAGCCAGCGTTTGGGCGATGCTGCTAAACAAAACTTAGTGGTTACCAAACTCAACAAGAGCGCGATTCAACAAGTTAGCGACCTGTTACTTTCTCCTCCTAGAACTAACAAATACCAGACCTTGAAGGATAGGCTTTTGCAAGTTTTCGAAGAGTCAGAGACACGCCAGTTTCAAAAGCTGCTGGGTGAAATGGAGTTGGGCACTCAAAAGCCTTCACAACTCCTACGACGGATGAGGGACCTGGCCCGAGGAAAAATTCCGGATCACACGCTAAAAATCATGTGGAACGGTCACCTTCCATCCGCTGTGCAGGCTGTATTGGCGGTAACCGAAGTAAAAGAACTGGAAAATTTGGCGGTAGTAGCGGACAAAGTCACTGAGGCGACGCGCCCAGTGGAGGTAGCTAGCGTCTCGTCGATTCCGTCACCTCAAGCACATAGTCGAAACGGCGAGGAATCCAGCGAGCTAGCAGCTGCAATAGCCAAGCTGAGCATCGAAGTTGCAGAGCTCCGACGTGCACAGCAACCACAGAGAGGTCGAGGGACATACAGGGGTAAGCAATCTCGATCCAACTCGGCGAGGAGAGATACCAGCAGGAAACGACGCGATCCCCAGTGGCTGTGTTTCTACCACTACCGTTACGGAGCAAAGGCCACGAAATGCGCCGAACCCTGTAACTGGAAAGGACAGGCACCCGCCCAATCGGAAAACTAGCGGCGATACAAACAACGACGGAGGTCTGTATCGATTCACTTAATAACCGTCTGTGCGTTACCGATAAAAACAGTAAATTAAAATTTTTGATTGACACCGGTGCGAATGTTTCCGTGATCCCCGTGTCGTATAAATGTGTGTCGAGAAATATCGCGAGTGATGATTATAAGCTCTATGCGGCGAACGGCACCGAAATTAGGACATATGGTATATGTAACTTAACTCTAGATATTAATTTAAGGAGAGCATTTAGTTGGTCATTTATTATAGCGGCTGTTAAACAACCGATAATAGGCGCAGATTTTTTATGCCATTATAGGTTGTTGGTAGATTTAAGCTCGCGGCGACTTAGAGACCAAGTTACTAATCTAAATGTTATAGCATCTATTATAAGGCACTCTGAATGCGAATTATCAATTAAATCTATAAATAGCAATGATAAGTGGCATAACTTGTTATTAAATTATTCAGATATAACTAAGCCCATATCGTACAAAGAAATACCCAAGCATTCAGTATGTCATTATATAGAGACTTCGGGACCGCCGGTATATACAAAGGCTAGGCCTCTTTCCCCAAAGTGGTATAAAAAAGTAAAGGAAGAATTTCAAATTATGACAGAATTAGGTATTTGTCGACCATCCAAGTCCCCATGGGCAAGCCCGTTACACGTGGTACCCAAAAAGGACGGGGGGATTAGACCGTGCGGTGATTATAGGCGTTTAAATGCCGTTACGAAGCCGGACCGCTATCCGATCCCGCGGTTGCAAGATTTTAAATATGTATTAGCGGGAGAAAAAACTATATTTACCCGATTGGATTTAAATCGTGCCTATCATTTTATACCGACTGCCCCGAAGGACATAGAGAAAACTGCAATTATAACGCCTTTTGGATTATTTGAATTTCCCCGGATGACATTTGGATTAAGGAATGCAGCACAAACGTTCCAACGATTCATGGACACAGTGGTGTTGCAAGGTTTCGATTTTCTATTCAATTTCATCGATGACGTCATAATTGCCAGTAAAGACGAAATATCCCATAAAGAGCATTTAAATGCAGTTTTCCGTAGGTTTAACGAATACGGTATTACTATTAATTTATCAAAATGTGTTTTTGGAGTCTCTAAATTAAGCTTTTTAGGTTTTGAGGTCTCAACGGAAGGCGTACGACCGTTGGAGGACAAGGTACAAGCTGTTGTAAATTTTCCGAAGCCCGAGACAGTAGAACAATTACGCAGATTCTTAGGTATGGTTAATTTTTACCGCTCGCATATTCCTAAAGCAGTAGACTATCAGTCGGAATTAAATAAGTATCTACATAATTCTAAAAAACGTGATAAGACGCGTATAGAATGGACAGATAAGGCTATCGAGGCATTTAAGAAGTGTAAGGAAAGCTTACAAAGCGCCGCTACACTATCTTACCCTTTGCCAGACAGTAAATTAGCCCTGATGACTGACGCCTCAAATACTAGTGTCGGCGCAGTTTTACAGCAGAAAATAGGAGTTAATTGGCAACCAATTGGATATTTTTCAAAAAAGTTAACAGTAACTGAATCCAAATATTCTACCTATGATAGGGAATTGTTAGCTATCTACATGGCTATCAGGCATTTCAAACATTTATTAGAGGGGCGAGATATAATCATTTTTACAGATCATAAACCGCTTGAATTTGCATTTACTAAAATAAATAGTGATAAAGAAAGCCCAAGGCGAATACGCCAACTTTCTTATATCAGCGAATTTTGCACAGAGATACGTCATATTAAAGGTAGTGATAACATGGTAGCGGATGCGCTTTCTAGAATTGAAACGATAAGCTGTCCCACGCTACTCAATTTCGCAGAATTGGCAGACAAGCAACGTAGCGACGAGTACCTAATGCATGAGTTGCAAGTATCAAGTAGCAACCTGCAGTTCAAGCAAATGTTGTTGCCGGACTGCGATAAGCATATTTATTGCGAAATATCAACGCGTAAAATTAGGCCTTACTTACCTATGGAATTTAGAGAAATAGCTTTCAAATCTGTACATAATCTAAGTCATCCAGGCATTAAAACTAGTAAACATCTAATCAAACAAAAATTTTTTTGGCCTGACATGGACAGAGATATTGCTAAATGGACCAGAAGTTGTATGCAATGCCAACGCGTAAAGATAACAAGGCATGTCGTATCAGGTGTAGGAGAGTTTGAAAGAGTAGACCGCTTTCAACATCTACACATAGATATCGTAGGTCCATTGCCTATGTCAAATGACGGCTATAGATACTGTGTTACAATGATTGACCGATTTACAGGGTGGCCAGAAGCATACCCAGTCCAAAATATTACTGCGGAGACCATAGCAAAGGTGGTGTTTGAAGGTTGGATTTCCCGTTTTGGATGCCCTTCGAAGCTTACTAGCGACCAGGGCAGACAATTCGAGAGTGATCTATTTGCAAACTTAATGAAATATTTGGGCATACATAAATTACGTACAACACCTTATCATCCGCAAAGTAATGGCATGATTGAACGCTGGCATAGGGCACTGAAAGTGGCCCTGATGGCACGTTTGCAATGCAACAATAGCAATTGGATAGACGAATTACCGATAGTTTTATTAGGATTACGAACGGCTACTAGAAGCGACAGTGGTGTAAGTGCGGCCGAATTAACATATGGTAAGACGATTCGTTTACCAGGAGATTTTTATGAGGACGCGATAATTAAGGTCTCGGATTCGGAATATTTACAGAAGCTGCGAGATACTATTAGTAAATATAAACCGCGACCAAAGTGTCATGCAAACTCGCATTCGTTATTCCTACCAGATAGTTTAAAATCGTGTAAAAGTGTATTTATAAGGGACGATGTTATACGTAAGTCACTTCAACCGCCGTATAAGGGTCCATACATAGTAGTGAGTAAACATAAGAAATATTTTGTGTTAAAAATAGGTGATAAGGAAACATCTGTGTCCATAGATAGGCTCAAGCCGGCCTTCACTATCGACATAGACACATCTTTTAACAATAATTTGAACTCTGAAAGTAATTCATGTAACAATCCTAGTTTTAATTCTGATCACGAAAACACTTCTAGCAAAGTTATAATTCATAAAACGACGCGAAGTGGTCGCGTTATCAGACCGCCGCTGCGTTTTGCTTAGTAGATAAAAAGACGCTCGGTAACATGATAATCATAATAAAGGATATTGCAACATAGGTATGGAAATTTATTGTGAAATATTTTGTAATAGAATTATTTAGTACTTAGCATTATATTTTTTTTTTTAGGTCGCACACTTTTGTGAATTTTTATTAGTATGTAAGTTATATACATATACACTTATTTTTGTTATATAAAGTTTACACATTTTTTTACACCATTTATTTTGTATTCGTTCGTCGAATAAGCACAAATATACAAATTTCAAGATGGGTTATAACCAGAGTAAACCGCAACAGAATAACGTGGCTATTGCCCAGTCAGTTTCGAACGAAATCATTGGCCAAAGGGTTAACTATTTAGAGGTTATTCTAATCGGAATTGCTGTGGCACTTGGCTTGGTGTTGCTGTGTTTGACCAGGAACCAGTGCAAAAAACGGGTTCGCAGCTGGTTGAGGAAGGAAGCGGCAGTTGTTGGATTGTCTCCACCGGTGGTTAAGATTCACACGGTTCAACCACCAACCACCGTACACCCCCAAAATACTTACACTCAGTGAAATTGTGTGATAGTTCAGTGTTATTGCTATGCGTAGTGTCAGTGTATTTTACAGGGTTTTACACATTGTAATTGTATTTTTTTGTTGTTTTGTTGGGGGGGGCTACTGTAGGGACACACATTTGTACCTACCTATGTAGATATCAGTTGTGTATGTGTGCATACTGCATGGTGTAACTAGTGGCGGCTGCGTCCGCCTAATAAGTTGGCAGTCGCAATTATACGGAGTAAAGTACTTGACGTGTGTTATTTCTCTCTCACAATAAATCCCTTCTGATATAAGTATCATAGGCTCACATATATACTTACATCGTCATGTCTCATCCCAGGTATACTGAGAGCGTCCAGAATTTTCCGATTGAATCTTTCGATTTGTCAGCTTGCCCGTGGATTTGCCATATTGTTCAGTACAAGTTAATTGCCAGAATTCGCTACGACAGTTTTGAATTTGGAACTCGTGCAACATGCCTATGTCCGTTATCAACCGAGTGAGTGCTCCAGAACAACTAAAGATGTCTTTAAACACGCGAATGGCACAGAACGGGTTTACACTAATAACTTTGTAAAAGCATCTTTAATCACTAAAGGATATTATCAGCTCTCTTCAACTCAGTGGCGACCGAGCAGACCGAGACATTCGCGAGACTAATTAAGCAACGCTACCACCGTCGGCTCACAGATGGGTGACCGCTTTCAAACATTGTTACACCCCTCCGTGCCGCCTCGGAGAGCACGTCAAGCCACCGGCCTCACGCCCAATCCCCCCCGGCCGCGTCGGACTTCCGTCCCACCGGGCCACGAGAGCGCGGGAACAGACAGTGCGCCCGAGTCCGCGCACACATCCGTGCACCACATCATCCCCTGCGCAGCCGGCCAGTCTCAGACGCAACAGGCCGCCGCAACCGGCATCGGTTAGGATACCACTGATTGGCTCGAATAAACGAACGGTCCAACGTCAATAACGTGTGTCGTGTCTGAAGTATATCTACTTATCCACAGGAGCGCAACTAAGCGCATCAACATGTGATATTTTGCATCTGCTATATATTGCACCTCACAGTCGAACTCTTTAAGCTGTACCCACCATTGGCCTACTCTTAAAATTCTCGGCCTCGTCTTTTTGTCATAGTGGTTTGTAAAGCACTACCGTCCGTAACTCTTTCTTTAAATCCTTACAAATAAACGCGGAGTATGTTCAACGATTGCAGCAAAGATTTCTACATCGAATTTATGAAACTTTTGTTAATCAGGCGTCGTTTTGCGTCTAGGCCTCGTTGCATGGAAATACTAGCATGCCCTGCTCCAATGCATTTGTACGTAAATTAGCAGGTATCTCATTTGGCAGTATATTGGCGATTTTGTTAAGTTAGTAGTTACGTGATAACGTGGCCTAATTTGTATAATATTTGTAATATTACATTTCATAAATTCTTTTTCAAACCTAAAATAACCAATCTCATTTCAGTGATATCAGGTAAGACCCTATCGGTCTTGCGTTCGATGTATGTTTATACAAATCTATCGTACTCTTAATACAGTTACTTTTAGTCCGATCTATTGCCGTGGTTCCTGTCCTATTGTTAAGTCGATTTAAAAATATTTCAAAACCGGCTCCAGTTCTTCACCTGTAGTTGCTTTGGCACCTAACCTCGAAGTACGATCGCCTATTCCGTGCTACAGGAGATCAACTGCACGCTTATTCTTAGTCTCGCACCATTTAATAAGTTGATCGTTTCATAATAATATGCTTATTTCCAACAAGTCATTCAATATAGCCCTTTTTGGCGAATATTTCGGTTAGAAAATTTACATAATCATGGTTTGATGAGAAGGACTCAATTATTTTCGTTTTTCATTCGGGTCATGAAAATGACGTTGACGGAAGGGCTAGATACTTATAATCGAACTTTTGGTCACTTTTGAACATCGGGCACTATATAGTCGAACACATTCTTCTACTTAGAAAAGCCATATATTGATGGTCTGGTCTTTAATCATGGGATCAAACTTTGGAATGTCAATTCCTAACATCGAAAATTTATTACCTTCAGGACGGTTATTAGCCATTGATCTAATTAGTTCCGTCATTAACAACTGAGTTTTATTATGATTAGAATTGGAACGACTTACTTGTCTATCTTCAGTTGACTTACTACATCTGCGTCGTGACCACGGTGACATGGTCTCGTTGAACGCTGACAGCGTAGTCGAAATCCAACAACTGTGTGCGTCGAACTCGACCGATCGTGACGCGCCAAACGCGATTGATCGCGACGCGTCGAACGTAAACGATCGCAATGAACCACTACTCCGAATTGAATTTGAACAGCGCGGCGTTTACGGTTCAAATGCGAACGATATCCTATTTCACATCTATTTAGAATTTTCGATTTCTCACGGTTCTTTCGATTATGACATCACTTTCAGATTCAGTCACTATTACGATGAACATAATCACTATCACTGTAATAATATTATTCAGACGCGACTGAAGCGCAAAAACACACAAAAAGAAAAAAAAAAACAAACTATAATTTCACAGGACGCGCCTGGCGCGGAAATAACTAGTGGGCTTTGTTTATCCCTCTTCTGAGCTGAAGGATCAACTCGACCTTCAATAAAAATGCGTACGATTACAAAGAAATAAACGGATTTATTTGAACTATTCCAAACGACCGCACTGTTCAACACGCGGATACAATCTGTCTGCCATCTTTCTATCCTCTCTCCATGTCGGAGTGACATCCGCATGACAGATGTCAACGTCATGTAATGTCACTACCGACATTTACATTTTGAATGTCAACCGTCTAAATCAAATCTCAATAACGTTTTTAAGTAGTAACGAGTTAAACTCTGATAAAAATAGAATGAATTATAATAAATAACGGATTAGAATAATATTGAGTCTAACACTATTGTATTCAATAAATTTTAAATCGTAATATTTATTATTACTGATATTAAGACAATGTAAGGTATATGTATAGGTATACAGGGTGGACCAAACCAATGCCCCCTGAAGGGAAAAAACCCTAAATATTAGAGATAAGGAAATATTTTTTTTATTTTTTGAAATAAAAGAGTTTTTAAAAGTCAAATGCCAGAGCTGGGAATCGAAGTATGCAATATATGCGCATAATAAGATACGAAGTAACAAAATTCGATTTCAAAAAGGGGCACATTTCTTTATATCCGTTTTTTTTGCTCCGTGTCACATAAAATATGAAACTTTAAAACATTTTTTTACAAAAAACATCTAACCGACTTTAATCACAGTTGGTTTGATGACGTTTAGATAGTTTCGATGCGAGTCTCCAAAACTCATCGCCAGATCTTTACGAAATTTATACGGGACCATTTCGGAATAAGCCTCTTTTGACCAAAACAATAATTTGGAAAATCCGGCTTTAAATGATGGAGTTAATGCCCGAACATACATAAAATAAAATTAAAAATACAAACCGCGATCCACCTACGTTTTGAAGTCGGATAAAAACTAAAATATGCTTATTAACGACAACGTGCATAGAAAATATTTATTTTAGCAAAACCCTTAGAAAAGTCTAAAATTACGATGGTAAAACAATTACTGTGTTTCATAGATGCCACACCGACTGCTGGGAGCATTGTAAAACCAGGATACCATGAGATACTCGGTACAAACGCAATGTATAAATACCACCGCACATTGAAGGTGTGGGACGATGCTGTGGCGACTTGTGCGGCCGAGGGAGCAAGTTTATACTACGCGGAAAATGAAAGAGAATTTAACACGGTCCTTACATATTGGAGAACTGTTATGAATGACTTTCCAAAAGAATTTTATGTCGGTATCAGGAAATTTAATGGCATATTTACCGCTATAACTGGTAAGTTACCTATTTACCTTAGCTAGGCTTTTAATTTTTAGTGTACTTACACGTTTTCCAAAGTGGTAAGACTGTGATACTCCTATAAATATATACAATACGGGAATTAACGCGAATTATTTACCTTAGAAGTCCGCTTGTGACCACGGCCGGTGCAACCTGGTCGAAACCTCAAGCAATTCTAAGGTAATTATTGCCATTAATTCCTGTATTTAAAATATTTTTAATCATGCAACGCGAAAATCTACTACTACTGTAGTTCTGTCGAGCCTCTATGTAAATATTAATTTATTTTATAATACCACCTTGGCAATTAAAAATTTCTCAATTTTCCAAAAACCTCTCTAAACGTTTCAAAAACCTATCTACTTTCTTTCACAGAACAGAAATACAAATACAAGATACTATCAATAATTAAATAAATGAGATACCTTATAAACTTAGTCGGAATTATTAAAAAACTTAGCTCCCGTAAATAGGTTTGTGTTCACAAAACTTGAAATCAGTCTTTGCATTGACCTGAATTTTTTACACATCTTTTTGTTTGATACACTTGTTTTTTTTTTACTGTAGGTATTGTATCCATACAGTAAGAGGCTTTTACCATTTTTGAAAATAGCGCCGTATTTATTTCAGGTATACCTATGTCAAAGGTGTATCAAGGATGGTTGCCTGGTGAGCCAAATAATAAAGGCGGGAATGAGTATTGCGTAGAGGGAAAAAACACACCACCTCGCTGGGGGTATAATGACAAAGCTTGCAATACACGCAGAAATTTTATATGTAAAGTGTCATTGATTGATGTGCAATGTAGCCGTATGCCTAGTACTAGTAAGTATCTACATCAATTAAGAAACACTCATATTCTTCGTCACATAATAAATTAGTTGAGTTACAAACAGTGAGAAAATATGAAGGTAATGTGAGTTTATTGAATTTCAACAATTAAGGAAGGTATTATAACAAAGAAACCCCTCCGTAATATGATCAACAAGTGTGATATTGCCCTTCAGCCATTAGAAAAAACTGCTGTTCTTAAAAAAAGTATGAATTAAATCTCAACATCCTTAACGTACATATCAGTGATAAACTGAAGGAACATCCTTCATTAAGCGCAGGCAAAGTCGCAGGTAGCAAATCTAAGTATGGTTGGTTGGTATACGCTTATTATATCTCAGTCGCTGCCTAATTGTCTTGAGGATACCCCTTGTAGAAGTCTACGCGTCCATATTTTACTTCATGGAAACGGATTATTGCCAGTCAACAGTCCGGAGGTACCGCCACTCCATTTAGTCCTGTCAATGTTCGTCTGTGTTTTTATTGACAGCATTTCTGTCCTACCTTCTTTAATTGTTGGAATTGATATGTCGAGGGCTAGTAGCGCATAGCATATTATACATTTTATTATGGATTTCTTCCAGGTGATACCTAATTCAATCAGTTATAGTTAGTGCGATGATCTTTTCACAGATCCCCTACCAACTGCTGGCAGCATTATGAAAACAGGTTACTATGATATACTGAGTACCACTGGACTATACAAGTTCCATGACAAACTTAGTGTATGGGACGATGCTGTGGCAACATGTGCGGCCGAAGGAGCAAGCTTATACTACGCGGAGAATGAAATAGAATTTAACACGGTCCTTAGATATTGGAGAACTGTGAGAAATTACTTCCCAACAGAATTCTGGCTTGGTCTCAAGAAACTTGATAGCAATTTTAAAACTATAAGTGGTAAGCTCCTACTCATTATTGTAAGTCCTTCCCGGTTTTTTTTTCACTTAGGTAAATTAGAAACTGTTCTTCAACTTCATGATTTCGCGTGAAAATGTTCCTCCACCTATATTTGAAAATTTTAGAAGTTTTATTGCGATAACTATGCGTGCAGAGTACAGACCCATTAACATTTTTAATGAGATTTTGTTCCCAAGTACAGGTACAAATATTTTTCATGCACATTTAATCATCATCATCATCAGCCTTTCGCAGTCCACTGCTGGACATAGGCCTCTCCAATTGCACGCCACTTTGTTCTATCTTCGGCTTCTCGCATCCAGCTCCTGCCAGCCGTTTTGCGTAAATCATCATTTCACCTGGCCTGAAGGCGTCCTACATATGCACATTAATTTTTTAGGAATATTAGAGCAATGGCGTTGATTTACCTACTACTTTTTCTATAGGGAGAGAACATTTATCCTTTCGCGTAAATCTCATTTTGTGCCAATATTATTTCAGGTGTTCCTATTTCCAAAGTATACGCCGGATGGTTGCCTGGTGAACCAAATAATGCAGGAGGCGATGAGAATTGTGTGGAGGCACGAAACCAAACTGGTCCGTGGGGACTTAATGACAAAGCTTGCCATAATACTAGAAGGTTTATATGTAAATGGCCATTAATAAATATGCAATGTACTATATCTGCAGGTTAGTCATTTGGCGAATATAATGATTGAAAATGCCTTTAGCTATTTTTTTCTTATTACGTGAAAATACAATGTGTGACTGCAGAATACAATCATCACTTGTTAACAGTAATTTGCATTAACATCATCGTGATCATCAATCAAATTAGAATTTTTCGCAATCCTCCTATAAATTGCTTAGACTCCAGTGAAATTCTTTCTTAGTTTTCTATATCAGTTCTTTTGCAATCATTCTAGAGTTCCGCGAAAATATTGGTTTTTGTGATTATCCTACCACACCCATTTATTATTATCTATTTCGCGCTAAACCAGCTCTACGGTTTCTGACGAAACCTTATAGTAATTGAGTTTTTACATCAAAATAGCACATAGACCATAATAATCGAAAATAACGGGAGGATGTCGCAGGAGAAGCTCATTTGTATAGAATGTCCATGTATTCCCTTATCAACGGACTTAGCACGCCTACATTTTCAGGGATAAGAACGGATTTTAGGAGATAACTTGAGCTCTAAGGGTCTTCTCGGGTCATCTCAGGTCACAGGATTGGGCTTAATCTAATATTTCATAACTGTTTAAAATGTTGTACGGGACAACTACTCTAATAATAAAATTATTACCTATATTTCCATAGATCAACCGACAGAGGGCAATATTGGTTTATCAACTGGGTATCGTGTTATACCGAATACAAATGCACTATACAAGTTCCACGATTCACTTAGTGTATGGGATGATGCTGTGGCGATTTGCGCGTCCGAGGGAGCAAGTTTATTCTACGCGGAGAATAAAAATGAATTTGGCACTGTTATTACATATTGGACAAGATTGATAAAGGATTTCCCGATAGAATTTTTTGTGGGTATCAGGAAAAGAGATGGCGTTTTTAAAACTATAACTGGTAAGTATCTACCCACTTAACTATTTGCTATGCCCTAAACAAAATTGTTATGGATTCATTTTGGACATGAGACGGAGAAAAGTTAGTATGACTTAAATAGTTAAGCTAGCACATTTGTGGTACCATTTACTAAGAAACTATGAAACTTTCAATCAATCCACATCTTTATCTGTTAGAATATGGTACATAGTGGTTTCAATTTCATTTTTTGGTAATCTTTTGTTTTTTCTAAGGTTTCAAAATCAAACTTTTAGAACGTCAAGGCAAATTAGTATTAAATAGTTAACAAATATTAATAAGGTTTCATGCGAGGAGATCGTAACCTCGACCCACCTGCCACAGTAGTCATAGGAAAATGGGTGATACTGTTGGCTACTTGTGACGCCAAATTTTATAACATTTTAATCTAAGTTTAACGAGTAAAACAATCATTGTTTCGCTATTTTTTCTAAAAAATCCCCATTTTTTTTAGTTAAAACTTTAATGTGACCGAGATGTCAAAAAAATGAAAGTCTAGTGTTTTCTTATTTAGATTTAATCATAATTTCTAGACAGAAGAACAGTGGACTATCAAACTTCCATAAATCGTTAAGAAACAATATTCTATGCGAACACCTGAAGATCTTGGTGTATATGCGGATTGGGTTTTAACATGATACTGGGTGGCGCAAAAGTACTGGCACTAAAGAAAATACTTTTTTTTTTTATATGACATTTTCTGTCATTCTGTTGTTGAAAATTGTGTAGTGAACAAATGTAAAATACACTGAAAATAAACATGGACCGTTTTACTCCCCAAGAACGTGGAATAATTGTGTCAATGTTCTTACGGAATAATAATAATATCTTGGGACAACTCACACAACGCTATCTGATCCCAAACTAAGCAGAACTTGTACTATGGAAACCAGACAACTGATAAACATATTTATATATTTCTAAATACATAGGTACACATTATAGATAAATTACACCCAGACGCAGAATAAACCATCGTGCTCATCACACAAAGTTTTATCCTGGGTGGGGATCGAACCCACGACCTCTTGCGTAGCAGTTGGATACACTCCCACCGCGCCACAGAGGCAGTCAAAATAATTCATCAGTGATAAGAACACAACGTGAATTTCGTCGACGATTTCCCCACCGTCCGGCACCGATTGGTCGCACAATTCGACGCTTTGCCACACGCCTTGAAGCAACTGGCTCAACATTGGATAGACCTAAGTCTGGGAGACCAAGAACAGGCCGTTCAGCTGAAAATATCGATGCTGTGCGCGAAGATGTGGAAGAGTGTCCAGAAACATCAACGAGGCGACGTGCCACGCAATTGGGCATTTCCAGACGGACCCTGCAGCGTATTTTGGTGAAAGACTTAAAGATGTTCCCGTATAAAACTCAAATGACTCATCAGCTGCTGCCTGCTGACCACCGAGCTCGTCTAGATTACTGCCAGCGCGTCATAAACCTCAACCTTGAAGAGGATGATTTTCCTTCAAAATTGGTTATGAGTGACGAAGCGCATTTCCATCTCTCAGGGCATGTCAATAAGCAGAATACTCGGTTCTGGGGCACTGATAATCCGCGCATTATTCAAGAAACACCTCTACACCCACTAAAAGTTACTGTATGGTGTGGCATCTGTGTTGACAGAGTGATCGGACCCTATTTTTTCGAAGACGCTGGAGGCAATGCGATAACTGTCACTGGAGAACGCTACAGAACCATGTTACGTGAGTTTTTGATACCCAGTTTGGACGAATTGGGGCTGGAGCACATCTGGTTTCAACAAGACGGCGCTACGGCACACACAGCGCGCGACACTATGGACTTAGTGAGGGACGCTTTTCCAGGCCGAGTTATCTCTCATTTTGGCGATTTGCCTTGGCCTGCAAGATCACCCGATCTGACCAGTCCAGACTTCTTTCTTTGGGGTTTTTTGAAATCTCGGGTGTATGTGAACAAGCCACAGACTCTCGCAGCTCTAAAAGAAAACATTCGTCAAGAAATAACGAACATATCGCAGGAAATGTTACGGCAAGTTATGCAAAATGTCATAAATAGGGCTCAAATGTGTATCAACTCTGGAGGTCACCATTTAAAAGACATCATCTTTAAATCCTAATGGTACGAAATTTAATGGCACAAATATACATTAAAAAAATCTAAATCTAGTTTTCTAATTTAGAAAAAATGTTATAGCTGAACCAAATAGGGTCTTTACTTTTGCGCCACCCAGTATTATAAGTCACGATTGCATATAAGTCAATGATTTGCACTTTATACGCTATCTTATATTTAGTTTCTGGAAGCGAATACTTGATATTATTTCACTTTTAACCTGAAATTTTTATGTTTATTTAGAGTTTGAAAGTCAAAATGAGAGAGTGTTTTAAAACTCACTTCGAATAGTTTCACATCTAAGTTTTTGTTTGATGATTTTTATAAAATGTCTGTTTAATGTGGTCAAGATAACATTCACTCATTCACTGTACGTCCTCTTGCACTTTTTAACACTAACTTTTTGTGTTCTAACTTTAGCCTTAGCTTATTTCTACTAATAGCCCATGTTTACGTGACAGCAACGCCATCTACCATCTATCTTCTTCTTTTTCAGGTTTGGGCTTTGATATTGTAATTTTAGTTTATGTCTAGATGTGTTACCTATTAAAGAAATATTATTCTAAACACATTTTGAAAAAAATGGGGCACAAGCTAATTCTCTTTAAATTGTTTTAAAAATTATTACTTGGTAGAAAACTTTGCGAGTCCTAAAGAACCGCTTTTTGCTTGTTTAATTTAGTTGATATTAACGAAACTTTTTTTCCATTAATTACAAATAAGTAGCTTAAACTAAAGGATAATTTGCGACAATGGACTCCCGCAAATGTCCTGTCATACATGGGACATATTAATTTATTATGATACCTAATATTATTTCAGATATTCCTATTGCAAATGTATTCCACGGATGGGGGGTTGGTGAACCAAATAATAGCGGGGGGAATGAAGATTGCGTGGAGGCACGAAACTGGAAAGGCCTCTGGGACCTCAATGATAAAGCATGCAATGTTCGTAGAAACTTTATATGCAAGGCGCCGATGCTTGATGAGCAATGTAGCGCTACTTCTAGTATCGGTAGGTGAAAATTCTTAAATAACTGAGTTAGTACCCACCAAACATGCAGCAGCTCCTAGACAGCTCTTACCACTTTTTCTAAATTTGCAATCTACAATTTAGAAACCACGTCTTGACGTCTGATTGAGCTGAAATTTTTGAAATGGACCTGTTGCATATGTACCTACGTTAATCAATATAATATTTTGATTTTACAGGTTATAGATACTTTGAGCCGTTAGGAAGATGCTACAAGGTACACCGGGTTCCCAGGACCTGGACCGAAGCTCGAGCCACTTGCAAAGCAGAGGGCTCAGATTTAGCAGTGATTAGTTCTGTCGAAGAAGCTGCCCACCTCGTCAAACTAACGAACAAAATAAATTACGTCCTTGGAAATTTTACGCGAGGAAGCATGCTTTTGGGTTTTCATAAACAAAAGGGAGAGTGGTATACCATCCAAGGTTGGTAATCATAAACTTTATTGATGTCATGTCTATTATTTTGTGCATTTTGAAGCAGTTGAAATATATTTTGGAAATTATTTCAGGGGAACCTATGCCTAGCAATGGATATCCATGCTGGGGCAACAAACAACCTGACGGCGGAGATGCCGAACAATGTGGTGCGATGTTCCACAACGGACGCTTGACCGATGTTAGATGCGACAAGAAAGCTTTATTTATTTGTGAACATGTCGTCAACGATCCTGATGTTATTACTGAACCAAAATCAAAATGGCTTTCAACATTTGAATGTGATATGGTGTATAAAAGCATCTTCTCCTATTATCCTTTCTTGAAATAAAATGTAATGCTTCTCTAAGGCCGCAAATTCGTTTGGCGGCACCTCCAGCGGAGTTTTCCAGCGTGCTATTGAGCGTGCAATGTCACGTGCAGCGGTACACTCTGCTAATTTTCTCCAGAGCGGGACGTCCAAGTCAATCGGAGGCCGCCGTGATCATGTCATAATAACCAGGTACATGTTAAACGTCCCGCTCTCGCGCTGGTCACACTGCCTAGCTGTACGCTGTTAGGTAACGTCTCGCTACGAAGACACCAACCGAGAAGTCTATACGTTCAGTAGCCAGCGTGCAACGCTCTACAGCACGCGGTGCCCGTGTCGAATATATATTGACGCAATAACTGATACTGAACTGTTAAATAAAATTAACTTAAAATTGCTTGACGTTTCGACCAGGTTGCCGGTGCAACCTGGTCGAAACGTCAAGCAATTTTAAGGTAAACAATGCACGTTAATTCCCGTATAATAAATAGTTATAATCATACAACGCGAAAGTTTAAATGTTAGTAAAATAAACTTATTCAATGAAAAAATACAAAGATCAAGGCTTGTTTGGCTGAGTAGGTTTAGGATCTTATCATAACCTTGTGTTAACATCTGTAAATTGTAATTGACTTATTTTTCATCAGATTCTGGTACACCTATAATCACAATTGAATTGTAATTTGAAGGCTGTAATTTGTGAATTAAATGAAACAAAAATAATAAAGAATTATTTCTCTCTTATTACCTATGTATATTAATGGCATGATTTCCTCCTACGCTGACATCAGTTTAGATGTCGGTCGAGCATACGACTATACATTTAATTATAATAAGACACTGCACTGGGATACTGAGCAGTCAATGGGTAGGTACCTATGCTTTATTACTTTCAATACTTGATTCTCCTACTGCCGCCTTATACTTGACTTCTAAACTCCAATACTTGCACTCCTCTCAAAGTCGAGATCTGCTCCTTTTATGTCCCTCTCATTCTTCTGGATTCGTCAGATTTCCTTGTTCAGTCTATTTCCATCTGAAATTATATTGGCGCTTAATCGTCTTCATTTTAAATGGAAGTACGTATTCTGTGTATGTAGGCATATTTTGTATTTATAGTATGTTTTATATTTACGTATGTTTATTAAGATTTGTTATCTTAATCTGTTTTTATATGGTTAAAATGTAATGTCAACAAGTTTACTGCACCTACACCTTTCATTTATACATACCCTAAGGCAGACTAGGAGAGAATCCTTTTAGCATTAAATCCGCCTCTGTACTATATTCGCACGCTCGACCGACAAGGTTAACTTATACTTTTTATATACACAACAACTTATACTTTTTTATAGGGGTCTTGAAATTTGGTGTACTGACACTTCTGTGAAATTTCCGAAACATGGCAACCTTGAACTGATGCTGCTGCATCAAGTAGTTTGCGGTATACTCAACTCAAGAACTTGTAAAAATAGAAAAACCAAAGTAACCGAAGCACATATCCGTCGGAGGCTGAAAATAACTGCTCTGAAATTAATTAAAACATTCCAAGTGCAGGGAATGACAGCATGTATAAACCAACAAAAACATCAAATCGAAAATAATTCCTACAAAAGGCCAATATAACAGTCCTAGGTTTTCTCCCCCGCCGGAGTTGCGCATAAGTGGTGGGGTGTAATAATGTACCCCATAAAGGGTATTGTTGCGGTTTTATGGTCTCGCAAAGGACTTACAATATCGAAAACTGTTGCATAGAATGTAATGTGAGGCCAAGTTCATATTTTTTGGAATATAATATCTTATGTAACCCATTATTTGCAAATAAATGATTGAAATGACTTGAAAATGCTAATGCTTTTTTTTTTAATTAATATTGCCTGTTACCTTTACCTTCTTCTGTAATTTTTGTAACTTGATGTTACCATCCACGCCGTGGCACTAACTCATTCAAAAGAGTAGTTTTTAGAATACATTAAAATATCTGCAAATAGTTGTAAAGAATTAATATTATTATAAATAAATCATATTCAATGATCAAATTAATAAATAAAATATGTTTTTAAAATTTGTATCTATGCTTATAGAAAATATAGGAAAACTTTATTATACCTACTTTACGTACTATGATTACTGCTTGCGTGAATTTCGTGGAGTAATGGTTTTAGCACCTTTGAGGCATAACTGTATGTACAGTATGTACTGTATATAAGATTCGGTTCGAACCCCCCTCGGGTTAAGCCGAATCTTACCAAATCTCACGTGGAGGTGGGGAACTGATTTTTTGTTCATAATTATTGAGCGATTTTGACATTTATTGCCCCATACGAGTGGCTCACACTTGGCCAGTGTTGAGTCAAATGTGAAATCTACGTGAGATTATAGAGGAGGTTCAAAATCCGCTAAAATCACTTAACGCAGCTATACTCTAAGTGTGTTCCGCGGAACCCTAGGGTTCCGTGATACCTCTGTCGGGGTTCCGCAAGAATTTAGAAATAAAAAAATCAAAACACCTCTCTCTGGTCGCTCCGCGGCTGTGCGGACTCCGCGGCCGCGCGGAGACAAAACGCTATGAATGTTATTTATTTATTTATTTGTATTTGTATAAGCTTGTGTTACATTAGCTGGTACAATATCTTATAAGTTTGGTCTCAACAATTTTATACTTGTACAACGCGTTCGCTCTAAGTTTGCCGGTCTGTGGAATGCGCGTACCCTCCCCCACGTGACAACAAAACTTATAATGTGTCATAGTTTTACCCAAATATCTACCGTACACAATTTTTATTGTTACAATTAAATAAAAAATTTCGAACGTCATACACTCATACCTATCGCCAGCGGCAAACTTAAAACGAGCGGGTAGTATACTTGTAAGCGCTCAGTCTCTTTGATAAAAGCCGCCTCTGAATTAGACGCTATAGTTGTCAACAAGCGACTTTCGTCTCTAACTTCAAAGGATAAAGTCGATATTGTTTACAACGCTATTTTTAAATTTCTGTTTTTATTTTTGCTTTTTGTTTATCAAAGGTGCCGACTCGAGTATTTTCGAGAATATTTGAGATCGAGTCTAGGACTAAGTATAAAAGCGGCGATCGCGCGTTGGCGTCGTCAGTTGATGATTAGCGTTCGGAGCGATAAGTTACTACCTACTTACAAGCTCGCTAGCGAGAAACTAGTGTTCATTGTTTTACTGCCTGCTGTATTCTGTTGTCTCAGTTTTATACATTTCTTCCCTGTAGGTTCTAAATTTAGTCTCTTATACGCAGTAACGATTGTGCATTATTTAAACCCCACTATCCTGACTTGTAACATTATAAATAAAGAAGAATGGAACGTTGGCTTAAAGGTGTTAAACGTGTTCCAACAACATCTTCTAATGACGCTGAATGTTCAAAAGCAATGCGCGCGGAGAATTTAGCAATCACCGATCCAGAAGATGATGCCACGAGTGCCACGACGTCAAGCTCGACGGTTTCAAAGACGAAAAAAAGGAAGTATGATGAATCTTATATCAGTTTCGGATTTGTTGATTCCAACGGCTCACCTCTCTGCATGCTCTGTAGTAAACTGCTTCCTAATAGTTCCATGGCACCTGCCAAATTGCGTCGACATTTAGAAACCGTACACCCCGAGACTAAAGACAAGAATAAAGAATTTTTTGTTCGCAAAAAAGATCAGTTATTAGAAAGTCAAAAAAATATGATGCATGTAACACAAACTACCAACGAAAAGGCCACGGAGGCATCATATTTAGTTAGCTATCGCATTGCACAAGCAGGTGAAGCGCACACTATCGCTGAGAAATTAATAAAACCATGTGTATTAGACATAACAAAATGTATGCTTGATGAAAAATCTGCAAAGCATCTTTCTACTGTTCCGCTATCAAACGATACTGTTTCACGACGAATCCATGATCTGGCAAGCTACGTCAAACAAGAACTAGTTACACGTCTACAAAATACACGATTCGCTTTGCAAATGGACGAGTCGACTGATGTCGCTGGTTTGGCTATCCTGCTGGTTATTGTGAGATATCCATATAAAAGTTCTTTTGAAGAAGACATGCTTATGTGTTCATCGCTGCTTACAAACACTACCGGGGAAGAAATTTTTAATAAAATAAATATATTTTTTGAAGAACATAATCTCAGTTGGAACAATTGCATTGACATTTGTACAGATGGGGCCAAGGCGATGACAGGTAAAACAGCAGGAGCAGTGTCACGAATGAAAAATAAAGCGCCTAATTGTAGTTCCAGTCATTGTATTCTGCATAGACAAGCACTTGCGATGAAGCAAATGCCGTCTAATCTAAAATTAGTTATGGATGAAGCGGTAAAAATAATTAATTTTATCAAATCACGACCACTACAATCCCGATTGTTCTCATTATTGTGTGAAGATTATGGCAGCAAACATAAAACACTGCTGCTCCATACAGAAGTGCGATGGCTGTCTCGGGGAAAAACTTTAACAAGGCTATTTGAACTTAGAGCCGAGTTACAAATGTTTCTTTCAGCAGATACTTCTTTTAATTTGAAGGACCGTTTGTATGATAAAACTTGGTTGTTCCGATTGTCTTTTATGGCGGATATCTTTCAAAAACTTAACGAATTAAATTTATCGTTGCAAGGTAAACAGACAACAGTGTTTCAGGCCTATAATAAAATAACTGCTTTTAAAAGAAAATTAGATTTTTGGATCATTTGCATTGGTAAGAAAGAAATAGAAAGTTTTACGTTACTCAGTGAGTTTGTTAGCGAAAACGACTCAGAAATGTTTGAAGATAATGTGTTTGAAGAATTGGTCCAATATCTCAGTTCGATGCGCGCATCTTTTGAAAAGTATTTTCCCGAAGAACACAATACAAAAATTAAAGTGAACTCCTGGATTCATAATCCTTTTTTACCCAACTTGGAAAACCCTGAAAACATGTCAAATGAGATATATGAATCTCTTTTAGAAATGTCATCAGACACAAGTATGGAGTCATTGTTCAAAACGACGCCTCTTAATGAATTTTGGTGCAGAATCCAAGATGAATATGCAATGCTTGGCCAAATGGCTCTGGATATTCTTCTCCCGTTCCCAACTACATATTTGTGCGAAACAGGATTCTCTACCTACGCAGCCACGAAAACAAAATATCGCAATAGACTGGACGCCGAAGCTGATATGAGACTCCAACTTTCTTCCATCAAACCTGATATCAAGCAATTGATGAAAAATAAAAAACAGTTTCATACCTCCCACTAGTTAGATTTTTTCTTTTTTAATGTTTTCTATTATTGTCCTTACCAAGTGGTGAAGTAAATAATAATTAGTAACTGATACATTGTACTTTTATTATGCTGATTAATAAAGAATACACTTATAAAAATAATTGTTTTATTGTAGGGTTCCATCAAGTATTTTGCTTCCCAAAAGGGTTCCGTCATTTAAAAAGTTTGAGAACCACTGACTTAACGTAATTAAGTATGGACGCCCTCTAAAACTTTTTAATAGTATACCTTTTTTATTCTACAATTTTAATCGTACTTCTTTGTTTGAGTGTTTAAGTGTTCTCAATGACGCAAAAACGGTGAACAGATTCGAATGAAAGGCACACAGATAGTTTGTAACCTAGAGTAACATACAGGATACATTTAATCTTGAAAAAAACAAATTATAAAAATAAAAAACCCGCCTGCGCAAAAAGATGCAAACAAGATACTCTACATATGTAATATCATGCAGTCGGAGGCATTAATGAACATCGACGAACTTGTATTGTGCCCCCGATAGTATGATTGCTTGCATCATTTTGGGCACAGTTGGGTAAGTATTATAATTGTTTTTTTTTTTTTATAATTTTTAGTGGTTGCAGGACGTAACAGATGTAACAACTAACTTTTATCGCAGCCATTGCCAAGTACTGAAAATTGAAAAAATAATGGTTGCTAATTGACTTTTAAAGTATTACAGTCATAACCATGTTATACCTTTTTCAAATGCTTACAATTGTATAATTAGTAATGTGAGCCTTTTAATTTCATACCCATATTGCAGTATTCGATTTTTTTTTTATTTTTCAGACCTTGTTTTTGACATTTCAAAGCCGCCATGTTTGGTTTTTTTAAACGTCATATGGCTAATAATACTTGGGCGGTCAAGACAAATCTAACGTCGTCTTAATTGTTTAAATTCGTCTAGTGGTTTAAAAAATTAAAAATTAAAAAATATTAATTTAGCCTCATTCTATACAGGATTAAATGCCCTTCAGCTTTTATGAAGTACAGTTTTCGACATTTGTAAGTACTTTATGAGATAAAACCGTAAAACCGCAACGATGCCCCTTTTAGGGTCAATTTTTCAATTTTTCAATCAGTCATGATGGCATTAAAACAATTAAACCTTTTGTAGGAATTATTTCCGATTCCAATTCGGTTCCTACTGGCCTAATAATGAATTACATAGTTTTTGGTGAGTTCAAAATGAGATAGGTCTCCTATTCTTAGGTACTGTTGCAAACCTACATTAAAACAGGGGTGTTAAGGAGCTCCGTAACCGTAACTATCCAATATCCTATGTATAAATCTATCCGTAACCATGTAATCATTTCGGATAGGGCGGAGTCTAATGAGACACGTTATGACGGTTTATGTTTTTGCTCAGCCGAGCCGATACACGAGCCACGCGCGTCCCTTGCTTTGTTTACCTGTTAGTCAGTCATTGTACTTAATTGTGAGATTACGATATAAAGTGTTTTGTATGTTAATTACTAATTTGTTTACACCTGGACAAAATGCGTCCTAAGTCTAGTTTGAATGGTCATTTTTAGGGTTCCGTATCCACAATGGCAAAACTAAACCCTTGTAGTTTCGCCATGTCCATCCGTCCGTCCGCAGCTTAGCTCAGAGACCGATAGTAGTTACTCGAAAGTTGTATTTTTCATGGATATATATATAATATATTACTTACGCCGACAAAGTGGTAGAAAAATCTATAAAAAAAATGAGGGAGTTATTTATAGATTTTATGAAACCCTTATTTTTTTTATAGATTTTATGAAACATGTAAAGTGTTTTTTTTTCTCACCTACCGCATCGTGTGGGGTGTCGTTGGATAGACCATTTAAATATTTGTCTATGTTGAAGTAATTTTTATAGGCATTTCTTGCCAAAGACTTTACAAATACAATAATTGCATTTTAAAAGGTAGATTTTTTTTTTTTTATATCCAGACTCAGGAATCGAACCCGAGACTTCCGTAGCCAAACCGGGGCCAGAAGCGAACCACCTATCTGGACTATGTCACTAGATATCAAATCTTTCTATCTCTTAATGCTTGCGGGTTAGGCCCCCGCAGCGCCATCTAGTCGGTAGTTAAAGAACTATCACGGCTTTTGTTATTGCTTCGTTACAAAGAGCATTTTAACAAATTATGATGACGCAGGCCGAATATTGAAGTAATTTTTATAGGCATTTCTCTCCAAAGACTTTACAAATACAATGATTGCATTTTGAAAGGTTGGCTACGGAAGTCTCGGGTTCGATTCCTGAGTCTGGATTTCAAATTTTTCTACCTTTCAAAATGCAATTATTGTATTTGTAAAGTCTTAGTCTTAGGTCAGTACCTATATATTTCTATGGGCCATTGATGCCTGAAATAAATGGTATTATTATTATTATTAAAACGCATTTTTTGTTAGGGTCAAGGGTCCCGCCCCCCTGCCAGCTAAATTATTGCTTTTAGAGATGTTAAAAATCAGGGTTTCAAATTGAAAGGAAAACTAACACAGCTACATGGACTTTACCGACCAACTGCTAAGTAACAAAATTTTCATACAAACATTAAAAATTATATAACTTTGTAGTAGTAAAAAACAAACACAACAGAAAACCTACTTCTTATACCGCATTATTATGCTAGGTTAGCTGGTTAGGGTCAGTTTTGACTTTCCAAAAAACGCTGAAACACACGTTTCAGCGTTTTTTGGAAAGCGAATTTCAAACCGAATACGAAATATCACGGATTTTACTTTAAAAACTCGCAAATTTGCTACCTCTATTTTCCGCTATCCGTCTGTCTAGGAATACAAGGGTCACCATCCCATCATATCCCATGGGTGTCGCAGGGGCTTTTCTTGATGAATTATTTGTTTAAGAAGAAGCCTCATAGAAAGTGGAGATGGATTGTGTGACAAGGAACGAGATAGACTTTATTATTACGTCACGTGTTGTGACGTCTCGGTGATCAACAGGTTTAATACCGGAAACGATCACAGACTGGTCAGAGTCACCCTAAATATCAATTTGAAGAGTGAAATACTTCGTGATGAAGCCCATCCTCCGACATACGTCGCCCCAGATAGCCTTAGATTCCGAAAAGTTCCAGTTGGCACTTCAAAATCGTTTCACATTGCTGGAAACCAATGGCACAGTCCGCACAGTTGATGAGAAAATCGACACCGTGGTCAAAACACTACAAAATGTACGCAAAAATAGGAAGATGAAACTATCACTCGAGACTACGAGGCAAAGACGACACACGCAAATATCTCAGTTAGATAGGAGAACTATAAGCCTGAAGGTCAGGAAGATGACGCGACGTGACCTCTGGCGCTCCAATACTCGCACAATCGAGACTGCAATTAAGCAAAATAGAGGCACTAGAGTTTTCGCACAACAGCTTGGCAGACTCTATCTGACGAAACTGAACACCGCGGATGGCAAAACCGGCACCTTAAGGTTCTAAATACTCGAGGAAATTGAGAGTAGTAGAAGAGTACAATCAGCCGCTGTATATGGCTTTTGTGGACTACGAGAACGAATTCGACTCCGTCGAAACTTGGGCGATCCTGGATGCTCTGCAACGATGCCGTATAGACTGGCGATATATCGAGGTGCTGAGATGCATGTATGACACCGCCACTGTGACCGTCCAGATTCAGGACAATAAGACCAGACCAAAAGAGGGAAGAGGACCAACGGGAAGGCATATTCCCGAAACTCTTCACCAATGACGACGTCTTTAAGACACTGGACAGGAAATAAATATAAACGGTGAGTACATCTCGCACCTTCGATTTGCCAACGACATCCTCATAGTAGCGGAGTCGCTAGACCCGAGATGTGGACACTTACGGTTGGGCTAGTCCATAAATTCAAAGTCGCGCAGCGAGCTATGCTTGGAATCTCTTTGAAGGATAAAATTCGTAACGAGGTCATCCGACAAACAAACAAAGTTACCGATATTGCACGCAGGTTAAGCAGCTGAAGTGGCAATGGGCTGGTCACATTTGCCGAAGGACCGATGGCCGATTTTTCCTCGATATTGATAACGGCAACAGACAGACGCTTGAAATAATAATAATATCTTGGGACAACTCACACAACGGACAACGCTATCTGATCCCAAACTAAGCAGAGCTTGTACTATGGAAACCAGACAACTGATAAACATACTTATATATTTCTAAATACATACATATTATAGATAAATTACACCCAGACACAGAATAAAACATCGTGCTCATCACACAAAGTTTTATCCTGGGTGGCGATCGAACCCACGACCTCTTGCGTAGCAGTCGGATACACTCCCACCGCGCCAAAGAGGCAGTCAAAAATATTCAGTTAATGTTGAGATATAGGTATTATTTTCATTAAAAATAAATAATAAAATTAAAATAAAATGAATATTTAAATCGGTCTCCCATACACGAGACATGACTTTTTCCCGTTTTTATAGATAATGCATATTTGAAAGATAGTAAGAGCTCTGTGTAACGAAGCAATAACAAAAGCCGTGATAGTTCTTTAGCTACCGGCTAGATGGCGCATGCGAGGGCCCAACTCGCGTACGTGAAAGGATAGAAAAATTTAAGGTCTAGTAACATAACAATAACATAGTCCAGATAGGTGGTTCGATTCCGGCCTCGGTTTGGCATACGGAAGTCCAGGGTTCGATTCCTGGGTCTGGACTTCAAATTTTTCTATCTTTAAAAAATGCAATTATTGTTATAATACAGTAATTGGCAAGAAATGCCTGTAAAAATGACTATAATTTAAAATAAATACCTAAGTATTTATTAGGCTACAATTTGATATGCCCACCAAAATAACTTTTTGACCAAGTACCAAGTAAAATATATTAATCTTTAACTAAACTAAAGTTTGCGAGTTTGTGAAGTTGTAGGGGTAATCTCGGGATCTACCGAATCGATTTTGAAAGTACTTTCACCAATAGAAAGCCACGTTATTTGTAAGTGTAGGCCGACGCAGGCGCGAATCCAGAAGTAAGTTCCGGTGGGGGCAATATTTAACTCAACCGGTCGTGTCCAGGGGAGGGGGGAGGGGCCCCGGCGCGGATACAAGGGAGGGCCCCTTGTATCCGCGCCGGGGCCAACGAAGTGGGCACGGATCAGCTAGTGTCATATGAATAAAACCCACTCCATACCGAGGTGCTCAAATAACAATGTTTTAAGATTCAAAATTCATCAGAATTATTGTTTTTAAACTTTCGCAATTTTTATACATATTAGATATATTTCGGGACTTAATCGCATGAATTATTTAAAGGTACGAATTTTATTTACCCGACGTTTCGATTGAATTGCACCGATTGTGGTCACGGATCGATTAATGGCAGCTTAGCCATATAATTCACGCGATTAAGTCCCGAAATATATCTAATATTCATCAGAATTGTGCATGTTGTAATTACATTCTTTTTGCTTACCAAAATGGATAAATACTCACCAAACATTGTATTGTTTAAAGTTAATACCGAAAATTACAGTTCTAAATAGATTTAGTGTTATCTCTTCAAATTATCAAACCTGAAGCCAAAATAATATATTAATGTCAAACTAAGATTACAGACGTTTCCCTTTCACCGTCTCGTGACGCACAGGCCGCGGGACGTAAGCAGTATTCTAGTAATTTTAAATTCCCCGGTGGGGTGAGGTGCATTTGTCTTAACTGAATACACGCTCGATTTACGATATTTTACACAAATATTGCTAACGTATCACCATCCAACCCCTCCCTCCCCCATGTCTTCCAAAATAACAAAACCAATAATATATACTCGTGCTCACTGAGCGAATTTACACGGGTCACGTATTTCATTATGTAGTTAAGTTATAACAATGGGACCACCTCGGGAGTAGATACATATTTTCAAAAACAGAAATATTTTTTTAAATCATATCAGCCGTCTTCGAGTAATCGGTTGATTGAATCGAATAATAAAAACAAAATGGTGTCAATGACCCACCCAATGATCGACTTTGATTAGATATTCAATCAATACCAGACATCAAAACAATTGCATAAGAGAGCTCTTTAGGGACTTTACCTATTCATGATGACGTGCAGTGTTGCCAGTTCGAATAAGTAGAAAGTGAAAGCAGTAGTAGATTAGGAAAAAAATGCAGGAACATTTTTATTTTACATAATAAAACCGTACTTACTAAAACCTATTTAACTATACACATTAAATGTATGGAGGAATTAATCGTCTCAAGCGGGGCATGAACCCTCAGAACTTACTAGGTATTTAATTTTGCGAGTGAATGAGGTCGTAACTGACGTAAGAGCTCTCACGTAGGAAAGCAGCGTTAACACTATAGATAAATATGGCTGACCGTACTCTACAAATGTAACAAAGGTTCTGTTAGTGGTGTGTTTAAGAACTGAACTCGCGCTCTAAGGCTCGCAATCGTGAGGTCGCGGGTTCGAATCCTACACATCATACTACCGACGTGAACCCATTACAACATTAACACAAGCCAATAAATTTAGCTGGAGGGGTTAACAGGATTGCTAGTAATATGGAACACACAATTCCATTCCAATTAAAATAATCACGGTGCGGTCCTTGGAACTTAGGCTAGAATTAAATGAGACACTTACACATTTCATGTATAATGGTAGGCTCCATTACTCCGAACACCTTGCTTATGTATCTTACCCAAACTTGATATGCCAAATTATAGTAAATATGATTTTAAGTGACATTTATAAAACGCATTTTAACATTTTTCTGCCACATTTGTTTTGTTGTTTCTTTTCTTTCTTGTTTCTAATCTTACTGTCCGACATTTTGTTATTTTGCGTTAACTAAAGACAGATATAACGGCATCATATAGTTAAGCAATTAGTGTAGAAAGTAGGTAGATTTATAAATGTTTGTCACTAAAATCAGTAAATCGGTAGAATTTTCAAATCTAGCAACACTGATGACGCGATGCAATTTGATCAAGATCCATCGATCGAATGTTTCAATTTTAGGTTTCTAATATTATTTCCTTATAATATTAATAAAAATGAAAAAAATGTATTTTTAAATCAAAAATAAAAATATTTCGAATAAAGCGTAAACCTACTACTAAAGTACTGGTCATTGTGATGATTGATAAAAACATGCATCATAAAGTGGCACCTCTGAGGAAATGTGGTGATAAGGGAAAGAGATTTGTTGTTTGTTGATTTGTACTAGAATGTTAATTATCATTCTAGTACAGTAGGCAAATCCCCTTAACTTATTTAGTATTAGATTAATTAGTCTAATAGTAAACAAGTTTGATATGATAATTAAGGGTGAATTTGTTGCCTCACTGTTATAGGATACGAAGAAGTTTCACTGTAGGAACTTAAACCATAAATTCAAAATCAAATTTGCACAAATATGTGTGCCTCTTGAAATGAGCCATACGATTCATTAGGTATTTTTTTTTCATACCTTGTGATTATACGTAATGATCTAATGATTTTGAAATGTCCTGTAAAGATAAAATTAATGACTCTTAAATTTATAGGTATTACAAAGTTTTTGATTTATTTTGGTATTTAAAGAATTACAGTTTCAGGTAACTCGAAACAGTGGACAATTTAATTTCATTACAATAGCAACACTGAGAAAAATGGCATCTTTGGCGCGCTAGAACATCTGATGACGGTCTTAATCTGTGGCACAGTGGGAGTGTATCCGACTGCTACGCAAGAGGTCGTGGGTTCGATCCCCACCCAGGATAAAACTTTGTGTGATGAGCATGATGGTTTATTCTGTGTCTGGGTGTTATTTATCTATAAAATGTATGTATTTAGAAATATATAAGTATGTTTATCAGTTGTCTGGTTTCCATAGTACAAGCTCTGCTTAGTTTGGGATCAGATGGCGTTGTGTGAGTTGTCCCAAGATATTATTATTATTATTATTATTATTAATTTTAGAAGTCAGATTAAGAATCTAGAAGTATCTTTAATCAAATATTTTTGTGCCTTCTACGTCCCTGGTCTAAACCTTCAACCTAGAAACCTGAAATTTAGCAAAGCCCAAGCCCTTGCACTCCTATAGGTTGAGCTGTGGCCTTGATGAACCATAAATTTTAAAAAATGCAACCTTAGTTGATGTTTTTGGGGGTTCTCTTTCATCTAATCAAATTTTCCATAAAATATGTTGATGCTTTCCCGTATGTTCTCGTTATAAGTTGCGTCAACAATAACTTGTATCAATTGTCCCCAGTCTACTCCTAACCTACCTATCCTATCATCGCAGTTGTGATTAAGTGATAAAATTAGACAACACAACAATATTTAAACAACGCCAAATTATGTTTTTGCACAGTCTGAAATTGTAAACAAGATCACAATGAAGAATTCCGTTTTATTTTTTACATTTATTTTGTGCCATTTTTCCAGTTTGACAAGTAAGTTGCATTTATTACATTTTAAATCGTAATAATTATTACTAGTTACTGTTACAAAGACAATTTAAGATATACATATATGTATGTATATTCATAGAGGGTGAACCAAACCAATACCTTAGGCCCTGGAGGGGCAGTAGAAAGTACCCTAAATATTTGAGTCAGCAAATATTACTCAAAAAAAACAATTTTATTTTTTTAAATAAAATAGCATTTAAAAAGTTTTTAAAAGTCATTAACCAAGTCGGAAATCAAGCCTGCAATACAGTTCTTTATTGAGACACGAAGCAACAAAATTCGATTTAAAAAGTGGCCACTGTGAATGTTGTTCGTTAGTTTTACTAGGTACTGTGCAACCGTTGGTACAACAATTCTAATACTTTATTGTATCCATTATGAAAATACAAAATACTTAATAACGGCAAGATGTATAAAATCTAGACCTTGTCATACTTATTGCATGTCTAATTAATGTAAAAACCATACTCTAATATTGTAAACTGAATTCTCATTTTTGAAATGAAGTTATAATTATCATAATTAATTAAGTAGAAGCAGAAACACTAAAAAGTTCATTAGTTGGACCTAACGTCGTAATTAACAATTGTGTTTTATTAGATGTAACATAAATATATATATACAGATCGGTTTATATTATACTAATAACCTCCCGCTCGGGGCTTCTTTACACTACACCAAATAACTTCGTAATAACATTTTTGAAAAAAAATTACAAAATAACCCGTCACTACTACTGTACAACCTTAATACCTACTTTTGTCACACAACCATCTACCACACATCTGTAAGACCCCAGAGTAAAATCGTTGTTTTGTTTTAAAGTTTAGGACCTCGCAATAAACAATGATTTTATTCCAGATAAATAGTCTGTAGGTGGTTATGTCCATAACTCCAAAAACAAGTGGTATGTGATTGAGGGTTAATTTATCAAAACCGATATTACAAAGTTATTTAGTATTATGTAAAGATACAGGGTGTGTCGTAGCCACGACCGGAAGGTATTTTAAAAATCACCCTGTATATGTATATCACTTCTTTGTAGAAAGCCGCAATCCACGCTCTCTAGCTATTTACCACCGATTATACTAATATTTCGCGAGAGATAGCGGTGCGGTTTCTACGGGATGGAACAATACTTGTCTTCTCTCTTTCTCTTTCTGCAGCCTCTTTTCTCGCGATCACTTCTTCGTAGAAAGCCGCAATCCACGCTCTCTAGCTATGTACCACCGATTATACTAATATTTCGCGAGAGATAACTTACCACACAAACAGCCACCGCCTTAGCAAATCCCCTGGAAAAGTCTACAATTACGATGATAAAACAATTAGTGTGTTTCTAGTACAATAATACCTCAATGTGTGTTTCATAGATGCCGTACCGAATGCTGCCAGCATTTTAAAACCAGGATACCATGAGATACCCGGTACAAACTCAATGTATAAATACCACAACACATTTAATGTATGGGATGATGCTGTAGCGATTTGCGCGGCCGAGGGAGCAAGTTTATTCTACGCGGAGAATAAAAATGAATTTGGCACTGTTATTACATATTGGACAACTTTGATAAAGGATTTTCCGATAGAATTTTTTGTTGGTATCAGGAAAGAAGATGGCGTTTTTAAAACTATAACTGGAAAGTACCGACCCACTTTTGCTATGCCTGACACAAATATGTTATGAATTCATTTTGGACAATTGCTTTCGAGAAAATTACAAATAAGTAACTTCAACTTAATTATTATTTGCGTCAATAGCTTAATTGATGAGAGAAACCAGCTATGGCAAAATCTAAAACAAAATCCAGATAATTATCAGCTAAGAAATGAGTTTACGAAAAAAAGAAACAGTACGTTTATATCTATTAAAAGTGCAAAAAACCAATACTATAATAACGCTTTCAAAGATTGTAAGAAAAATCCTTTAAAAATGTGGCAACTTATCAACAGATTATCTAATAACAAAAGTAATCAGAACAAAGGGATATTGAAAATTAACACTGCTTCAGGTCAAATTACAGAAATCAAAGCAATTTGTGAATGCCTCAACCTATACTTCTCCACAATAGGTAGTGAACTAGCTAGCAAAATACCCCAAAACACACAATATCGTCAAACACCATGTGCATCTCAAAAACTAAACTGTAACCAATTATCAAAACTAAAATTAACAACTCCAAGTGAAATAACAACCATATTAAATAATCTAAAAACAAATACTAGTTCAGGCGTAGATGGGATTAGCGCCAAACTTTTGAAACTCTCTAAAGATCTAATAGCAGAAAGCCTAGCAAATTGTATCAATAAATGTCTAACCGAGGGTTACTTTCCTAACTCTCATAAACTAGCAAAGGTTAGTCCGATATATAAATCAGGTAATAAAACAGACCCAAACAACTACAGACCTATATCGGTACTACCTGTGCTATCTAAAGTCTTTGAAAGAATATTACATGACCGTCTTAATAAGTTCTTAACGTCTAAAGATTTTTTGTTTAAAAAACAGTATGGCTTCAGACCAAGGTCCAATACAATATCTGCAACTATAGATCTAGTAACAAATATAAGGGTGAACGTTGATCAAGGGAAAATAGTCTTAGGAATATTTATTGATTTAAAAAAAGCATTCGACACAGTGAGCCATGAAATACTTTTATCTAAATTAAGAGACGTAGGTGTCACGGATACTGCATATAATATTTTTAAATCATATCTTACAGATAGATTCCAAATAGTTAAGATTGATAACCAACAAAGCGGAGCCAGATCAATTGCCTGTGGGGTACCCCAAGGGTCAATCTTAGGTCCATTACTGTTTCTAATATATATTAATAGTATACATGCAATTGGGCTAAAAGGGGATATAACTTTGTACGCTGATGACACCAGCCTATTTTATTCCGGTGACTCGGCAGATTCTATAGTAAACGAAGCACAACATGACCTAAATATCTTACACACCTGGCTACAGTCAAATCTACTGACTATAAATGCTTCAAAAACGAATTACATCATATTCTCCTCTAAAATCAAAAAAATAGGTAACTACAGCCCTTTAATTATAAATGGTGAATTAATTAATAATGTTAGCCAAGAGAAATATCTGGGGTTAATATTAGATCATAGACTTACATAGAACCCTCATATTGAAATGATTCGTAATAAATTAACGTCATTATCAGGTGCCCTGCGACCCATTTCTCGATGTCTACCTAGAAACGTAAAATATACTATTTACAATTCTTTAGTCAAAACTCACATTGATTACTTAATTGAAATTTGGGGATCAGCAGCTAAAAGTAATATAAAACAACTGCAAACCTCACAAAATAAAGTAATTAACATATTGTTTGGGTATGACTATCTGACACCCACTTTAAATATTTACAAAGAAACTGGACTCATGAACCTAGCCCAAACCTGTAAATACAACACTTGCATCTATAAAAGGAAAATCTTGACAAGAGATATCCACTCCCAACTATCCTTTACAAAAAAGATTGACTGTCACAAATGTCTGACCAGACAGGCCAATAACATCTGTCTAAGACCACCTAGGACGAATTATGGTAAAAAGAGCATTTTGTACGAAGGGGCTCAAACCTACAATAAATTGCCCAAAAATGTAAAAGAAGCAAAAATATTAATAACATTTAAAAAAATATTAAAAAGCCATATTTTAAAGCATTTTTCATTGGAAAATAGGTCTTAATAATACAGCTTTTATCTACTATTGTAAAATACTAACACCATATTTATACAAACATATACCCATACATATTTATAATAACATAATGAATAAGTATAATTAATGTATATATATATAGGTACCTCTTTTTCTTAACATATTGCACATAAAAACAAATCATCGTTTTTAGCAAACTCAAAATTTTAATTATTGCACATCACTATGTCATAAGCCTTAACAAACATGCATTCTTTCTACACAAACGCTTTCCAAAAAATCTCACTCATACCTACCCTTGAACGTTTTTATTTTATAAATACCCTACTAATAACGCTTATCGGCTAATAATGTTTGTTATGAAGTATTGTATTTTTCTCTATAAGTGATTATTGTAATCTTTTGAGAAATAAATGTCATAAACCGTAGTTAAAAAAAAAATAGACTCGCGCAAATGTCCTTTCGTGCATAGGACCTATTCATTTATTATAATACCTAATATTATTTTAGGTATTCCTATTGCAAATGTATTCCACGGATGGGGGGTTGGTGAACCAAATAATAGCGGGGGGAATGAAGATTGCGTGGAGGCACGAAACTGGAAAGGCCCCTGGGACCTCAATGATAAAGAATGCAGTGTTCTTAGAAACTTTATATGCAAGGCGCCGAAGCTTGATGAGCAATGTAGCGCTACTTCTAGTATTGGTGAGTGACCATTCTTGAATAACTGAATAAATACCTACCTGAAGAATAAAGCAGCTCCCAAAAAGTGGTGAGAGATTCACCACTTTTTGTAAGTTTGCCTTACCTACACACCTACTCTAAACAATACCTATAATAATGTCGATTTTCCAGGTTATACCTACTTCGAGCCGTTAGGAAGATGTTACAAGGTACACCGGGTTCCTAGGACCTGGACCGAAGCTCGAGCCGCTTGCCAAGCAGAGGGTTCACATTTAGCAGTGATCAATTCTGTCGAAGAAGCTGCCCACCTCATCAAACTAACGAACACAGTAAATACCGTCCCTGGAAAGTTCACTCGAGGAGTCATGCTTTTGGGTTTTCATAAACAAAAGGGAGATTGGTTTACCATTCAAGGTTGGTAATCTTAAACTTTAATTATGCCATATCTATTATTACAAGATAGAAGCCGTACTTGTTTGAGGAGATGTAATATATTTTGGAAATTCTTTCAGGGGAACCTATGCCTAGCAATGGGTATCCATGCTGGGGCAACCAACAACCTGACGGCGGAGACGCCGAACAATGTGGTGCGATGTTCTACAACGGGCGCTTGAACGATGTTAGATGCGACAGGAGAGCTTTATTCATTTGTGAACATGTCGTCAACGATCCTGATGTTATTACTGAACCAAATTCAAAATGGCTTTCAACATTTGAATGCGATATGGTGTATAAAAGCATATTCTCCTATTATCCTTACTTTAAATAAAATAAAATGCTTCTCTAAGGCGCGGCGCGTACAACGGAGTTTTTCGTGCATAGTCGCGTGCAGCGGTACATCCTACTAAATTTCACCTGAGCGCTCCAAGCGCATTAACCCTTAGGAGGCCGTCGTTATCATATCACAATAACCAAGTGCATGTTGAACACCCCGCTCTTACACTGATCACGCCGCCAGCTGCAAGCTATTAACGTCGCTGCAAAGACACTAACCGAGGAGTCATCGTTCAGAGGTCGTACCATGAACATCGTACGAAAATAGCAAGACATTTTATTTTTCGTCTACAATTCACCGGTATAAGAGTTCATGGTACGGCATAGTAACCAGCGTGCACACTCACAGCAACTTCCGCGTGCCGCCCGCGTCTAATTTGCGGCCTGACAATTAGGGTTCACACACTGTTTTATACTCTATTGACTCAAATTGACTGCCTCTGTGGCGCGGTGGGAGTGTATCCGACTGCTACGCAAGAGGTCGTGGGTTCGATCCCCACCCAGGATAAAACTTTGTGAGATGAGCACGATGGTTTACTCTGTGTCTGGGTGTTATTTATCTATCATATGTATGTATTTAGAAATATATAAGTATGTTTATCAGTTGTCTGGTGTCCATAATACAAGCTCTGCTTAGTTTGGGATCAAATAGCGTTGTGTGAATTGTCTCAAGATATTATTATTATTATTAAATTTTGCTGTCTAACAAACTCTTAGTTAGTTGATGTGCCATTTGTGGATTTCTTATATTATATCCTAACAACAGAAATGCAATTTGTATGCTATAATTAGTAATTTTGATAATTAAATGAATTAAAAAACATTATTGAAGAATTATTTCTAAGTACACATATATAACTATATATTTTCTAAGAGGGTCGCCAACCGATACCTGAGGGTAGTGCCCCAAAGTTGATGTAATGTAGCATGAGGAAAGTATGAATTTTGTGGTGACAGATAAGAATACATGTAGCTTCACACCTGTAGCACAGCAGGTACCTAGTTCAAATCATAGGGGGCGAGTGATCTCAAAATCAAATAAAATACGATGAGTTTATTATGAATTCCCAAATGCAGTTAGTTAATGGAGAAAATTATATGTTGTGCACTTCTTAGAAAAAATAAAATAACTGTCTAGATTTGAGTCATCATTTTTTACTTCATTAATTGATGTGTTCTGTTCTGTCAATGAAATTGAGAACAAAAATTGTAAAAAAAGCGTTACTTACCTTAAGGATTATATCTTAAAAGATCCATTTTTCTTAAAAATCTGTTACACAGTGCAAATAAGCTAAAGTGGACAAGAAAGTGCACAAAGTCCATCATGGATCTTTTTCATGGATTTCAGTGGACAGACGGTTTTTACCATAACCAATATTAAAAACTTAATTGGTGACAGTATTACTATATAGGGTAAAAAATCGCCAACATCATCCTTATGCATTTAATGTCTGACTCACCTCTACGGTGATTATATTATGCGCCGTGAGCTCTTGACCAAAATAAAACTTGTAACAAAGTTAATAAATTAGAAAAATGGAATAAAAAGAATCCAGTGAACTTAATATCAATGTGCGGAGTGTGAGGTCCGCGTCGCGGGCGTCAGTTCATTTTATTTAGTGATCATGTACCTCAAGGTAGTATACTGGGACCACTACTTTTTCTAATTTACATAAACGATATGCCTAGAGTAACATATCATTCAATGGTGTTATTTCCAGACGACAGTACTGTACTATTTAGTTCCAATAATTATGTAACACTCGAAAGAGAGATTAATAACTGTCTTAAATCATTGGTTGATTGGCTAACGGCAAATAATCTTCGGATAAACCTAGACAAAACTAAAATAATGTCATTTGAACAAAAGCGTAAAAAATAACGTAAAACCACGGATAACATATGATGATAGAGTTATTTCCGAAACAAAATCAACTAGGTTTCTAGGGCTCGAATTAGACAGCGATATGAAATGGAAAACTCAAACGGATAATGTTACCAAAAGACTAAGTCAGTACTCATATGCTCTGTACAATTTGTCTAAGATAGTAAACCAGGAGACTCTACTTACAGCATATCATGCATACGTCACATCCAGTATGCGATATGGCATCATATACTGGGGCAATTCTACAAATATTGAGACTGTATTTAAAGCCCAAAAGAGATGTCTTAGATCAGTATGTAGAATAAAAAGTACAGACAGCTGTATACCTCACTTTATAAGGTTACGTATATTAACACTGCCATGTCTATATATATATGAAGTAGTAATGTTTGTTAAAAACAATCTTCACCTATATGACACACTAAACAGTACAAGGAATAGCTATAAAATTCGACATAGATAACATAAAAAGGCAATATACGATAAAAACTTTTTAGGCATGGCACCAAAAATATATAATAAATTACCTAAATATATCTTGGAAAATAGTGATATAAATTTGTTTAAGAATAATGTAATTAATCTTTTACTAAATAAGGCATACTACACTGTTAAGGCTTATGTGTCGGATAATAATATCAGCATATAATATTGTTTAATTTGAACCTTGTTTTTATTATTTATTAATTTAATCTATTGAAAAAGTAATAATTTAAATAATTTGAAATTTTGGTGTATTCAATTCTGACATTCTTAGAGCTAATTTTGTATACCTTAACGGTAGGACATAGTGCACTACACCATGTAACAAATATCATCTGTAACTTACCTATGATCCACAAATAAATAAATAAATAAAAATAAGAAGCTGGCTCTAAATGTTATATTTTCCGTGCGCACATGTTACGAAGCCTCCTTCATGTCATCAACCACTTCACCGTTGCGTTAGAGAGACGATGGAGGTAACAATGAAACTTAGGTACCTAAAATTTAAATTTACCATTCGCTTTTTTTATAAAAAAGATAACTAGCAATGTGCGACTGTGGTCCCACATAACTAGCAACTTGTTAACCCCTCCAATTAAACTCAATGGCTTGTGTTAGGAGTGGGTTCACGTCGGTAGTATAATGAGTAGACTTCTCGATTGCGAGTCCGATGCCTTAGTCATTAGGCTATTGCCGTTTAAAAAAAAATAACAATAAACTAAGTGTTAAAGGGTATAATGCATCATATACATGTCATTTCAAACCGGACATCACAATTACGAAGATACTGTTATACTGGACTTTCAAAAGGAAGCACTGATTTTTATGAGGATTTTTTTGGTGACCTATATTCAATAGGAACTCTCGATGCCTCGAAAACATTATTTACTAAGAATTTTGTGTATTTAGAATAAGTTTACTGTAATGTATAAGGTACGATGGCGTTGACGTATTCTTAAGAATAAAAACCCCAATTAAATAAAAGATTTAAAAAAAAAAAATGATGAGGATTTATTCTTCTTGATCGATCAAGTGAGAGCGACGGAGGTGCCGAAGTGACTGACTCTACGCGTAATGGAATGTGGTTACTTTGTGAAGCTCTGAGAAGAACAATCAGTTCTAAGTTTCAGTTAACAGTTTATTGAGAGGCTGCATACATTCCTAATTATAACTAGTTAGTTAACTCGCCCGCGCAACTTCGTCTGCGTACATTTTCCCCGTTTTTGCAACATTTTTTATTGCTGCTCCGCTCCTATTGGTCGTAGCGTGATGTTATGTAGCCTATAGCCTTCCTCGATAAATGAGCTATCCAACAGTAAAATATTTTTTCAAATCGAATCAGTAATTTCTAAGATTATCGCGTTCAAACAAAAAACTCTTCAGCTTTATAATATTAGTATGGATATATAACAGTGACACAGCCACAAGGTTGCTTATGACGAAAAAAATAACAAAAACAATTGAGACAAATATAATTTCAACAATTTTAATGTATAACCTGTATGAAATCAGCAAGTGCCTACGTATCTTTTGATATTTATTTATCAAAGGCACACAAGATTGAGACCACAGATTGCATTGATCTTTTGTTCTGAGATTGAGACAGACAAAACCAACCTTATTATCTTCTCTAAAAGGTCGAGTGCCAGATTATTTTTTTTGGATGGTTCTATTTTTGTTTATTTTTCTCCCAGCACGAGTTCATGACCTGTTCCAATACTTGGGTACCCGGGATCATGATTTTCTTAAAGAATGACTCCTGTTGCAGCCGGGACAGCCAGTCGGCAGTGCGGGGGAATCTGCAAAATATAACAATTTATAACTAGCAATTGTGAGACTCTTACGAAAGAAGGTGTTGTCCGTATGTGTCGTAGTCGTATCATCTTATTTGAGTTTTTATAGACTTGTTCATTTTTCTCAGGCTCAACTTTTGTGGTAACGGCCGCTATGTCAATTCTGTCAAATAATGACCTCTACTGTATATTAGTTCAGCATCAGAACAGCACATAGGCTATATCTGGAAATCAAACTTAACGCGGGCGGAGCCAAGGGAGAGAGCTATGAAAATAGGCATGTATATGAGAAATATTAATTACCTAGTAGCGTTCAGCTTGTGAAGGGGTTGCATGGCTTGCGTGGTCGCTCCAAGAGCTAAGTCAGCGAGAGTGAAGTGAGCAGCCGCGAGGTACGGGCGGGTCTGCAGGTACGCCTCCAGCACTGAGTAGCATTCGTCTATCTCTCCCTTCAGCTTGTCTGAGGTGCCAGTCACGTCGCTGAAGATTGATGGTAGCTGGCAACACAATATAGTTATTTATTATAATCAGTCTTATAAACTTGCCACTGTCAGGAACACTGACCTCCTCTCTGAGAGACGGTAGTACACCACGCGGGTCCACTTCGGATTCACACTCGATCACCTCGAAAACGACCGAAGGTCTAAGCCATAGGCTGTCTATAGTCGGCAAAACAGTATCGGTACTACAAGTGTAATTACTGGGCAAATTAGATTTACGAACTAATGTCCAAAATGAGGAGCGCGGTGGTGTGACATTCAAATCTTTACCAATCAAGGATTTGAGTGGGTCTGACACTGTTATATATATGATAGAGTACGTAATGCTTACAAATAAATTAAATTAAGATTTACTTAAATTAAAATGTAGCTGTTCCTTCAGGCCCCAATGTAAATTTCTTAGTTTCGGCAATCAAAGCAGCGTAATATGATACGTCCTTCTTCAAATTGCTACTTCGATATCAAATGGTCACCAAATTCGAAAAGATTAGGTGCACACTTACAGCGACCAATTTAATCTTGATGAAGTACACGCCTGTGTCGAAGAACATCGCCTGGTCGACCAACGCGCGCGTGCGCAAATCACTGGGGTATAAAGTCTCGAGCTTGTCTGCGCCATACTTCGTCAGCAGATACTTCAACATAGCGTGACTGTAAACGAGAAAACAATATTTCAAATACTCGTTATTTTTGTACCAATGGTACCTTTCATACCTTCGTCGCCTTCTGCTCAAGAAGGTAGGATCAGGCTGATATTGTTCTGTACCTAAAATTCCTCGTCGAATTTCCTCGATATAACTTGAACTTGTTTCAAGTTATTCAATTGTTATTTTCTATAGTCTGCCGCATTAGAATGATTTATGACTAAGGGCCATTTAACTTAACGGCTGAACGAGGCGTGGGGTTATTTCCTAGGGTGATTGCGCGAAGTCTAACCTTCCCTTAGTTAGATGCGTCCCCTCTCAGGTCCAGTGCTCTAAGTTTCAATCTAATTATAATATATCATGCCCAGTAGGCTCTACTTATACTATGTGCTACTGTAGGAATAATTCAGTGCTTTTATAACCGGAGGGTACCTAAGTTTGTTATAGGTTAGGAATGTTACCTAACTTGCAATGGGGTAGGTACAGTACAATCAACGTAACTTGACCGGATTGAAGTTAGGTTTTTATCACTTTTGCGCATGTCATAGAGATGCGACCCCAAAATTACTTACGAAAACGACTAAATATGTTTAATCGATTAAATATACTAACAACATTTTAATTCAACAATATAAAAACATTATTCTAATGAGGTCATAAAAGTTTAAATTTAGAACAGTTACAGTAAATACTGAAGAAACTTTGAAAAACAATTTCTTTACGTAAATAATCACAAAAAAAACATGAGATAGTAATAGGTACTAATTATGACAATGTAATGCATCTCTAATCCTCTTGGTTTAGTTACCGCCCCCGCCCCCCGCTTCCTGTCACCATTTACTTCCAAAAAATGCATCTGCGCAGCCACTTGTCGCCTACTTCAGTCCGGCCTAGTTAAGTACGTTGATCCAACTGTAGCTATTTAGCTAATTGTAATTAATTACTCACCTGTCTGAAAGAATAAAGTCGTCATCTTTCAAAACCGGAATCGTGCCGATTGGATTAATCTGAAAATCGATAAGAACATAGTTACGAGCCTAAATTCGAAAAACGCAGTCAACAGATCGTAAAATACATATGTACCCAAACCAACGACCATATAGCCACCCAAATCAATTTAAATAAATTATTCACTATCTTTTATTTCGGTTTCGCGTCAAGCCCGCGCTTTTGACTGTCAAAATATTGTCTTTTAGAGCTGCGCTTAGAAATGCATCGCACATTTATGCCCATCTTGAGCGCACGGCACCAAAAATCGAAAAAAAAAACATAGTGATTATGGACCCAGTAGTACCAATATTTATTGTAGATATAAATTTACAGTATGCGTCCTATGCATTATTAATTAAAATTAAATATAATTTGGTGACAGGTCTGACTCTGTCTTTGTAGTTGTTTATTACCTTATTCACGTTCTTTTAGAAATTGTAAGCGGTGGGTAAATATATGGCCAGTGTTGTCGTGTGACTCTGACTTGACCGATAGGAGTGAATTTGTACTATATATACCAGTAACTCACATTAGGCAAAATACTACCTTTGGTATAAGAGGCTTAAGTTCTAAATGGGTACTCACTTTCAGGTATTCAGGTGACTTATGTTCCAAAGCAGAGAAATTGACGTCTTTTAATTCAAGCTCGAGTCCAATGATGTCGGCCAGCATTCGTACCGCGTTCGCTGGAGGACTGGCGTCGATTTTGTATAGGATTGGGGCCATTTTGTGATCTGCAATTATTAATAACTTGATTAGATGTTGCCGAACTTGAGAATCAATCGTTGCAGAAAGATACAGTCGTTGGCTAACTGTTGTGTTAATCCTGTACACAACAGCTAGCCATCACCGTGGCACGGAATGGAAGTACCTACGTACCTTAACGGATTGTACAATGTATAATAGGTCATGGCATGTATGTTGCTGAAGAGGATGCATGAAGAACCTATGAACCTACATATATAAGGTGTAACAGAAAGGTGTGGTCAAATTTCACTAGCGGATAGTGTATGTTGTCAGTATTGCACCTGCCATGGTGCCATAGCTGGTTGCATTATTACTACATAGTTATAGCATACTCTTTTTGACAAATTTCACTAACGAAAAGCGTATGAAATAAGTATTATGCCTCCCCAAGTGCAAAATTTGATTGAATTATTATGGCTTAAAACTTTTAAGTCCTACTTTTTAATTTATAGGTAACTTTTTCATTCATAAATAAACGATTGAATAAAACAAAAATAAAATGGTACCTATTTTGATAAATTAGGTAGTAGTAATCTTTATTTGCAAAAAAGGCATGTTACAGAATATGTAACATTCATAGTTTACAATTTACATAGTGGGTAGGTACTTATAATAATCAATTATTCAAGTGGATGTATGTGCACTCAGTATAATGGGCACATACCAACCCTTGAATATGACCACAGCTTTCTGTTACATCTTGTATATGTAGGTACTGCAGGTATCTACGTTCTATTATTGTCATTAAGCGATCAAAAATACCTATTATAGGTATACACGTAAAGTGTAGATAGGTAGTTAACGTTATACACCTGTTAGTCATTATGAAGCTTTGACGTTCATCACTTGAATTAGGTACGCCTACGTATGACTGTCATAAATCATTAATTTGTTTGCATTTATTTGATAAGCGACTTGCGTCGTTAACATTATTTATCTACTTCATGTGAGGCCTGACTTGCGCTTTATACATAAAATATAAGTCATCTTCTGTAGTATACAAATACTTTTAAGTACTTATAAATGATCCATCACCCATTATCACTTTGTGTGCAATTAGCGTTTTGAGTGGTCTTCACTCAATATCAATCTAACCAATAGCTGATGTCTGCACACGGTTTGTAAATAATCTAGGTCATAGGATTGTAGATACCTACGTATATGGTGACGATAAATTATCCAAAAATGGGTTTGTATTCATTATTAATAGTAGCACAAATTACCTACCTATATACAAGGTTATTTTTGGTATAGTGCAAAGCTCACACACCCTAACAAGATTTACATATCTTCAAGACTTCAAGAAATCACATAAAAAAGGAAATCAAATTATTAAACACTTGCAGAGTTATAAGCCATTCAAGTCGTCTTGTGTTCTTCACGGTATCTTGCTTATTGCGTGCCGTAGTACGTAATTCATGGTTATTATGGTTAAAATTTTGAAAAATAAGTGATCACATTTCACATCACATTGTGAGCAGTATTTGGACTGTAAGAATGAATAATGAATTAATTGATTAATTAGTTATTTGAAAAATATAACATGGTCCAAAAACTACCCCAATGGATTGCGTTACTGATTCTGAGCAAACTACTGAAAGGGGTTTGCACTATATCAAGAATAACGTTTTATAAATAATAATAAAAATCTTTATTGACTTAAGAAGTAAAATATTATATGAGAAAAGTCGATTCTACATGTACATGTAATGCCTGTTCGCAAACAATAGGAAAGCCGGAGTAAAGAACGAGGCAATCAAAAATACAACAAATACAAACGCGCTTAGATACGTATGTATTAAATTTTAAAAGTATATATACTACGGGTCTTAATCGCGTGAAATGCAACTATTATGGTCACGGGTAGACCGTTGGAATGCGGTCGAAACAAGGTATTTTGAACCTTAAATTATTAACAGGATTAAGACCCGTAGTATCTATATATCATTTTATAATGTGTACAAATCGCGAACGTTTATCAACATTTTTAGGTACTAAAGTTACTAATTATCTCAATGGCTCTAACATACCTAAGGATGACTTAGTTTCTCATATATCTATGTATAACTAGAAAAGACAAGCAGACAGTACTATCCTTAGCATTCACCTACTGGTAGGTCTATTGAAGAATAACATATAAGCTGTGGTTTTCTTATAAAATCCAGGTCACCTCTATCTATAACCGCAGGCATAAGCACATAGATACCTAGATATTATAATAATAATAAGTTTATTGATCATTAAAAATATTATTGTTTTTAAACTTTCGCGATTTTTATACATATTAGTTATATTTCGGGACTTAATCGCGTGAATTATTTAACGGTACGAACCTTTTATTTACCCGACGTTTCGATCGAATTGCACCGATCGTGGTCACGGGTCAGTCGACCCGTGACCACCACAGTAGGCCTACTCTCTTTCTTTAGAACGAAATTCATGAATTTTCGTTTACATGAATTTCTCAAGTTTACGGGGACTATTCTAATCAATTTTCGAGTAAGCCCAAAAAGTTCGAACCCATGGAAGATTTTCTGTAACGAGTGGATAAAATATATGTCCCTGGCTCTGTGTACTACCACCTCATTTTTGATCGAAACTTCGTTTTCATTGAATTAGAGTAAGCCTCCAGGTTCGTACCTTTAAATAATTCACGCGATTAAGTCCCGAAATATAACTAACATTAAAAATATTTTACATTGATTGGTTACATAGTTTAAAAGTTTATTATATATTAATTTTTTACAATGGTATTGGGTCCAGCTCTGCGCTCCTAACTAGGTTACTGAGTAACCTGTATGAAGGAGTTACAGTTCCGATCCCTCGTGTATTAGATACATTGGTGATAAAAATTTAATGTTTATATTTACCGGTACAATATTGTAATGAAAGTAAAATCTATGACTACATACTTAATATCAAAATTTACTAAGAAAATTACAAAAAATTGAAAAACAATTTTTAAATTTTATATATACATCTATACCTATAGGTATATCCCTTGTCTCTACTTTTCATATAGTAATGGCCTGTTCGTCTAGTGGTTAGTGACTCTGACTACTAAGTTAGAGTTCGTGGGTTCAATTCCCATCAAGGAAATGTAAGGAGATAATGAAGCTAATGAACCAAGGTAATGAGCTCGTTTATTTATTCTGTGTCTAGCTGTAATTTATTTATAAATGAATATAACTCATTTAAATGTCGCGATTATTTTAAATTTAAGTATCTAAAATTAAACACAATACTAAAATTACTAAAACTTGGAGATACTCACTAAAACTTAAATTTACTAAAACTTCAAGATCGTTTGTAGTTGGCTATTGTAGTATTTCATCATATAATTCTGTGAATTCTGCCGGTATTTATATCTCTCAGTATTTATTACTCTAACTGCAGAGAAAGAAGTTTTATGTCCAAGCAATAAATTCGAAAAGGGCACATCTCTCATTGCTCTCTTTAGAGTTGTGGCTTTTTGGAAATTATTTATGTACACACCATGACGCCGACACGACAGTAGGACAGGACGAATGGCAGAAGCAGGAGCCCTACTATAATTCAATGAAAACTAATTTAAAAAAATTAGGTGGATATACAGAGCCAAGAACATCTATTTAATCCACTCGTTCCAGAAAATCGTCCATGGGTTCGTACTTCTTATGCTTATCCAATAATTAATTAGAATAGTCCCTGTAAACTTAAGAAATTTACGTAAACGAAAAGTTAGAGTAGGCCCTACTGTTCATGGAGGGAAGCATTTAGAACACATTGATATGAAATGAAAAAACCGGACAAGAGCATGTCAGACCATGCTCAGTGTAGGGTCGCAGCCTCGAATAGATGCATCAGCAAAAGAGCGTATGTTCATGGGACTTACGCCCTTTTGTTGAGAAACGCAGTTTTTCATTGCCATTTTCACTACGTTCCATTTTTGCCATTATAGCTACGAAACCCTAAAAACGTATTTGTCAAAATAAGCGAGCTGTGCCTTTTTCGAAACTGCTTATTCAAACATGGACGTATCTATTTATAAATATATAAGTAACTTTATCAGTTGTCTGGATGCTACTATAGTACAGGCTCTGCCTAGTTTTAAATAAGATGGTGTGCGAGTTATCCCTAGATAAAAAGAATAAGTAAGTAGGTATCAACAGTGAAGAGATAGGATACCTAAGCACAACATATGACCTAAGCCCAGAAAATCATTTAAAAATTAACTGTATTTTGTTTGTGCGACAAATTTTAAATTTTTTAGTACTTTCATTTCAATATTCCATTTATTGGAATACCTTGTAATCAATGATATAAGCACCTTACTATTTACAAGGTGTAGGTATGTCTGTCTACTTATATAAGTAAAAAAATGGAAATCGGTATACCTACTTCCTACTTATAAAGGTATATACCTTTATAAGTAGGAAGTAGGTATACCGATTTCCATTTTTTTAGTCTAAAGTACAACTCTGAATGCTCCAGCAGTAATCAGCTACCATATTAACTTCATAATGACATTAGTATTGCGCTCCCTTTGTGCGAATGTGGTAATACTTTTCCTGTTATTACCATAATTTTGTGGAAAACAGTATAAATGACTAAAGAGAAAAGTAATGCTCTTAATTATCCTGGTCGATGATCTGCTCAATGTGTCAAGAGTAGTTACATGAGATAAGAGACTCTTTACTTCCTTGTAATTTCTTACCCAAACGAACTAAAACCATGCATATCGACATCTATCATACAATTAACAAAGGTATGGTCATTTATTAACATTCTGATCTGAGAATCATAAAAATTCCTGCCTTAATACATCATTTTCATTTAATGATCTTGGTTCAAATGTGTTTATAAGAAAAGTTACTATCTACAGTATGCTCACTACTCTCTAACAGTTCTGGACCAGGGACGTTGAATCAGTAAGAAACCATTCTTAAATTTGATGCAACAAAAAAAAGTAGAATTTTGTTTACCAACCGATCAATTAAAAGGTACCTAAATTGTTTTTAGAAACTCATCTTCTCAATTAAAAAAAAATAACAAAACAAAGCCGAATTACAAGGCAATAAAACTGATAAGATATAATTTATCTGACTGCTTATTTACCTAATTATCAGACAGTGCTTCATATTCATTTTATTTAGTTACGTAATATCGATAACCATTATTGATAGGTATACATAGGTATAATATTATTAGGTAAGCACCTACCTACTTAGTTAAAGATTAAGTACCTAAGTGTGTACCTAGGACTACATACGTCTATTGGCATATAGCAATATCAGGGTATAAGGAGATGCACTTGCCCCCACCTTGTTGGAAAAATTAGCCCGTAAGGCATTTATTTTGGTCTATTGGTGAACCCTTTGTTTTTTGTAATTTTTTTGCTTTGCTTAAATAATGTCTAGATAATTAAAGACGTTAAATACATAATGTACAATACACAATGTACTAATTAGATAATTGAATGAAAGACATTATTTAATCAAAGGGATTACATTAGATAACAAAAGACCAAGATTAGCACAATGTGAATGACAAAGTAATTTTTCACCGAAAAATTGTTGCACCCCCTCCATGTATTAGCGATACTTGGAGGGGGGTGCAACAATTTTTGTAGTCAGTAGGAATACTTGGAATAGGGAATAAAAATATGGTTCCCTATTGGGTCGCATAATTTTTTTTGTCACAATAATATGACCTAATTTTGTACTAATAGGTGTTACGCATAATATTATTTCGCATAAATCCTAACGCACATTTTTTTTTGACACAACTATTGGCATAACGATTGTAAAGCACACTATTTTATAGCTTAATGCTACATTCGCATAACGTTATTTGTGCATAATGCTACACGGCATAATAACAATGCGATACGGATTATAATTACCGAACTAACTAATATAACCACACCGAAAGTTGCATAAATTATTCCCCCCTCTCCCTTTAACTTATATACCGTATAATCAAAAAAATATGAAAAAAATGACAAAATCCACGCTTAGTAAATACTTTCTACTACAATCTTTAACATGATCGGATATACTATACTATCTTTGAGTGATTGCCGAAAAACTGCGCTTCTCAACAAAAGGACGTTAGTCCCATGGTGATACGCTTTTCTGCTGGTGCACGTTTATATATGGTGTTTTTTTCATATGTAGTACATTTGTTTGTAGTATTGGCTATGGAACCCTACACTGAGCATGGTCCGACATACTCTTCACCGTTTTTTTTTTATTTATTTTCAGCCGTTAAACTAATATAGTATAAGACTATAACACTATTTATGCCTACTAAAACATGATTCCAAAGTATCAATGTGCTTCCAAAATGTATTGTTATACCCATAACAGATATGCCAAACTTGATATGCCAAAGTATATAACGAATATGCGGGATCCCTAAAAATAAATCGCCAAACTTCTTGTTAAGCTTGAAACTGTAGATACAACAACTAGACCAATGAGGCTATATCTTTTTTTCAAATACTCACTAAGTTCGAAAAAGGTTCTTTTATATAAAAATATTATGGAAAAACGTAAAACCCCCATTTTTCTCTTTCCGCCCAGACTGTTCTAGCTTGATCTCTATTTTACAAGCCTCACAATAAATTAAATAAGTAAAATGGTCGCGTTATGGCAAAATTCTTTAATCACTTATGAAGCAAAAGCGACGCCTGTGAAAAGTCATGATTCTACATTTACATGCAATGCAATTCGCAAAGAAATTGGTAAAGCCGGAGAAAAGAACAAAGTAATAAAAACTCGCAGCCACTCCCTTCAAATTGTCATTTTTTTTTTAACGTTCCGTAGCCAAACTGGCAAAAACTATACCCCTTATAGTTATGTCATAACCGTCTACCTGTCTGTCTATCCGTCCGTATGTCACAGGCATTTTACTCAAAGACTACTAAATGAATATTGATGAAATTTGGTGAAAAGGTGTCTTGTAGTAGCCGCTAAATAATAAAAATAAATATTTTTTGGGGGCTCTCCATACATGTACCTAACTGTAGATTTTTTTTTCAGCAAACATTTACGTGTAGACATGTCTTTCAAAAACATTTTAAGATTTATAATAAACTTTTATTAAATATAAAAGTGGATATTTTTGGAAATAATCACTCCAAAGTTTCATAAATTGTGCACATATCTTTTAAAGCGTGAGACCTAAAATACAAAAAAAAACACAAAAACACTTAAAATTAACATTGTCGGATACACCGTCACTGAGTTATTACCGAAAAACTGCGTTTCTCAACAAAAGGCCGTAAGTGCCATGAACATACGTTCTTCTGCTGATGCAATTATTTACGAAAGCGGAACCCTACACTGATCAAGGTCCGACATGCTCTTGCCCGGTTTTTATAAACTATTTATGCAGGTGAGATGCTGCTACCAATATATTATACACCATATTAGAAAACTGATGGATATTATACCTATTACAAATAATAAAAATGGGAAATAATATAAAAAAACCACAACACAATAAAGGTATACCTAAATGGGAGCATCCACTTGTTCAAAGTAAAGACAATTAATAATAATAATATCTATGATATAATATTTTGGGACAACTCACACAACGCTATCTGATCCCAAACTAAATAGAGCTTGTACTATGGAAACATCCATATTCTAAATACGTCCATATTATTGGAACCCAGACGCAGAATATACCATCATGCTCATGACTGACACACATAGTTTTATCCTGGGTGGGGATCCACGACCTCCGGCTTAGCAGTCAGGGCCACTAACCACTAGAGCAACAGGCCAGTCAACAAAAGAAATAAAATATTGCTTATTACTTGCTAAATAAAATAACCTAAAACATTTGATATTCTTTCCAGAAACATATAGGGAATACCTACCTATCTAATTATATTGACCCTATGTTACCTCTTTTAAAATGGAGTCAGAGCTATTTGTATTAAACGAATACGACCTACATTCGGCTTAAAAACCAAATAATTCGGCCGAATATGAATACCTACGCCTATTACTGAATACGAAGCGAATATTCGGCGCTATCTAAATACCTACTCGTAACATATCAATGTTATCAAAATAACTAGTAAACAAGATTGATACAAAAATATAAATAGGTAGGTACGTCGGTACTTACCGTTATAGGCACACGTCTGCTGGCAACCACACGAGATTAGCAACTGCACGAGAATATTATGTCAGCGTTATGTACATATGAGATAATGTGGACTATTGTGGTGGCTACCTATTTAATTTGTCTGTGTAATATGTTTCTTTTAATTTGCCAGCATAATATTTGATTATACATTTTATAGGTACACGAAGAAAGAAGGAAAAGAAATAAAAATTGAGACATGGGTGCGCCAGGGTAACCCAGCATCACCTAAACTCTTTGCAGCAGTTCTGGGAAAGATTTTTCGCCAATTAGATTGGGAAAACTTTGGAATACCAATTAACGGAAACATTCTGTCGTAAACTCAACATCAAATTTGAGTGAGTAAATGAAGGAAATGCAGGACTAGTTATGAACACACTAAAAACCAAGGTAATGGCAAATGGAAAGCAGGAAAGTAAATTAATACGGTAATCTCGGCCAAATAATTTCACCAATATAAGACGCTGAGGAAATGAGTGGAAACAATATCGAAAATTAAAATCTATACTAATATTATAAAACTGAAGAGTTTGTTCGAACGTGATAATCTCAGGAACCACTAGTTTGAATTGAAAAAAATCTATACTGTTGGATACCCCATTTATCAAGGACGGCTATAGGCTATATAACATTACACTACGATCAATAGGAGCGGAGCAGCAATGAAAAATGTTTGAAAAAACGAGGAAAATTTACGGAAATAAAAAAATAGGTTGAAGCATCAAAAGTAAACTCTCCGATACTTGCATATTGCCTGTACTCATGGATGAACTTGGGCGACCGCAAAACACACACGAGCAAACTAGAAACATCAAACATGTCAAAACGCCATGTAAAGGAGCATGCTAGGGAAAACACTATTTGAAAGATTAAAAACTGCTGATATAAAACAACGAGCAAAATTAAAGATGTAACCACAACCAGAAGAAAGCTGAAGTGGAATTGAACTGGACACATAATTCGAGGAAAAGAAAAATGGTTGAAGTCTATTATGTATTGGTACACAAGCGGCAGAAAAAGGAATAGATCACTCTTGACATGAGATAAAAGCTGAAACAGGTGGTACATAGACCAGAAATGCCCAGAATTGGGAGACAGTTCGGGGAGGCCTTTGCAACGGAGACAGTTTGGGTGTCAAGGCAAATTAATGTTAAATTTAGACTTAAGAAAACATTGTATTATCTGAAAGGCTATTACTATTATTATTATTGATTTATTAACAGGTTTATAAAATTGCTTAACAAAGCACGTTTTGGAGAGGGATTCAATAAAGCAAAGAATAGAGTTAAATAACTAACAAAGTTAAGAGAGGTTGTCGCAGGTTAACATTCACATGGGGTGCTAAGTGCCGGAAAACCTCCTCGTGGTGCACCCTGGGCAACGTGTGCCGGTGGATTCACGGCGTTTCGCGAAACCACCGTCACACGGCTAATGTTCTGGCAGAGTAGGGGGTGGCCCATTCCTGGGCTGCCCAGAGGACGGGCTTGACGTGCACTCACACTGCCGTTGAGCGGGCGGGGAGATTTTCTTTCTGCCACCGTCGGAATCTCGTAATCCCTAGTAGGAGTGTCGTAGACATGTCTTACGGCTTTGAACGGGAACGAGGGTCTTGGCTTGGTCGCCTGGGCCGCGAGGATGACAACCTCTATAAAAAATCCCCGAATCCTGTGTTGCGGAGCGTGACCAGAGGATGCATGGCCGATGGGATGTTCGGTTCCAAGCGCTACCCCCAGTTGGGATACAAATTTACGCTTACCCGGGTACAGGGGGCACTGCTCGGGTGGACCTTTATTTCCCCCATACTTGTGGGATCTAGTATGGACGAAAATAAATTAAAAACATTTTTAACAGAAGGAGCGTAACGCTGGAGAAAGAGGAAAAGAGAGAAATAGAAGGAGAACGACGAAGGAGTGCGGGTAATTTGCCCCTAGAAGTAGCTGAATCTGGCCTGTTGAGCGGTTCCAGGACTTCAGTGACCTCTGAGTCGCTGGAGAGTCTGTTGCGCTCGGGCCGATTTGGCTCCGAATCTTCGGTCAGCTCAGCTATTAGCGATCTGGACCCGATGGTGGGCGGGTCAGGAAATAGTTCGAAGACCTCGACGGCTAGCCAACGCCGCGCTCGGCGTCAAAAGCGTGTAGCTTATCCCGGAGTTGAAGAGAGCCTTCCTGGGGTTGACCTCGAGGCCCCCCGGAAGATTCACTCATTCCAAAGGGGGGGATCTGTGGCGAGATTCTCTCGCCCTAAGACACCCCCGGCAATGACGTCTGCTAACAACATGCCGCACGCCTCAACAACTGGCGTGTTTTCCAGGCGGGAAGCCTACAATCGTGGCCGCACGGAAGGGGAACTGGTTGCTGAGGACCAAGTTCAAGAGTTTTTGGGTGAGGTCCATTCTGCGGGAGGGGTTAGCGCCCCGAAAACCGTGGAGGAACTCAAGAGTCTGGCGACGCGTTCCGTGGCGGTCATCACAAATGTGGCCTCCAAAAGCAAAAATCTCAAAGGCACCTTTGCCAAGGGCCTAAGAGAGTCTGCTTTAATGTTGACGGAGGTAGTGGAGGCGCTATTTGAGCGCTCCACCGCCACTGAAGCGGAGACTCTAAAGTTGCGGGCCGAAAATACCCGCCTGGAAGGAGAATTAAAGGCGCTCCGCGCCGAAATAGCGCATCTGCGGGCTGACTTTGCGTCAGCCAGAGCCGGTTCTGCTCCGGCTAAGGTGAGCGCGGTGCCAGCTGGTTCTGTTCCAGCTGCGCCAGCCCAGCACAAAGAGCTGCCATCTGACGACTCCTTTACGGAGACGCAGATGAGGCAGCTCAGTCTCCTCGTCGGGGGCCTTATTGACGCGCGCCTAGAGAGCGTCAAAGCGCGCCTCCCTCCGGAGCCCAGCTGTCGGCCGCCACTCGCGGCTTCCAGGCCAAAGGCCCAGGGGCCATCGATGGCACCCCCAGCGCCCCCACTACGTACAGGGGGACGTGCCGGGGCTCTTAGGGTGGCGGGCGCCTCGAGCGCCCCAACGGCTCAGGGCCGTCCCCCAGCGCCTGCGCCCGCTCCCGCCTCTGCCCCCTCCGGTGAGGAATGGCAAACGACAGGGAGCAAGAAATCTCGGCGCCAACAGAAGAAGACGGCCGCTGCCGCCGCTTCTAAGCCGAAGGTCACTCCGGCGAAAGAAGGAGGTAGAAAGAGGCCGAAGCTGTCTCCGCCAAAAACGGCCGCCGTCCTTGTGACGGTGTCGCCGGAGGCGGAGAGTAGGGGCGTAACATACGCCAGCCTCTTTAGCGGAGCGAAGGCCGCTCTTTTAGCAGCTGGGGGCGTGGAGATGAGCGTCCGCCGCTCACAGACCGGGGCCCGACTCCTCGAAGTTCCGGGGACAGAGGGCGCGAAGAAGGCCGATTTAGTGGCGGAGACGTTGAGGCGTCTCGCGGAAGGGCAAGACGGCGTAAGGGTCGTCAGGCCAACGAAGTGCGCGGAGTTGCGCATCTCTGGCCTAGACGACTCGGTGTCGTCTGAGGAGGTCCGGGAAGCAATAGAGCAGAAGGCTCACTGCTCTCCCGGAACCGTGAAGGTCGGCGCGATCCGCCCCGGTCCCGGCGGTGTTGGTGCGGCATGGGCGCGTTGCCCCGTCGCTGCGGCCAAAATTTTGGCACAGGCAGGCCGGCTCCTCGTGGGTTTCTCTGCCGCGAGGATCACCATCCTTGAGGCGAGGCCCACGAGGTGCTTCCGGTGCATGGGCGCGGGGCACTAGCGCCCTCAATGCACCAGCAGCTTTGACTGCAGCGGACTTTGTTTCCGCTGCGGTCAACCGGGGCATACGGCAGCGGCGTGTTCCGCCGCTCCCCACTGCCCCGTGTGCGCGGCGGGCAATCTGCCCGCCAACCACATGATGGGAAGGGCAGGCTGCAAGCCCCCCAAGGCTGCAAGGCCGCCCGCGGGGACAGGCCGAGCTGCGGCCGACCCCTGCATCCGGGCTCCGGTGCGGATGGAGGAGGGTGGGGACGAGGCGCCTTCCCATGCCTCTACACCCTCCACCTAACGGATTCCCTTAGCCATGCTCGCTCCTCACCCCTGTCGTCAGTGATAGGGGTACCGGATGCGTTGCGGGGTAGGGGGTCCAGGACGCGGTCGCAACCTTCTGCGGGAAATTCATCCCGTGGGAGGAGGCGGCGGGGATAGTCTGCCCCGTCGCCGGCGAACCGGGCGACGTCGAGGCGCAGTCGTGCGTGACGTCGCTTGGTGGGGCTGTGGGCGTGATGGACGGGGAAGTTTCCCACGCTCGCGGCCTTTCGCGATGGCGGCGTTCTGTGTGTACCCAGAACGCCGCAGGAGCAGGAATGCCCGATGGGGCTATGCCGCTGGGTGGGTCCGCCGAAGAAATAGTCAATTCCGGCGGCCTATCCGTGTGAAGGCGGCGAGTTGGTACACGGCCGATTTTTTTTTAGTGGGGGCAGGTCCCACACTACCTCCAGCGTCTGCCCCGGGTGCTGGAGGTGTGCGTTAGGCATTTTTTACGGCCATAAAAAAAAAAAAGGTTAACATTCACATATTCACAAATTAAAGTAGCTCTCAAACAATTTTTGGTTACAGTACCGCAAAAGTATAATTAGTATTTTATACGTGTTAAAAGGCCTAATACCACAACATTATACATAAGTAATTGAATTAAGTTCATGACATAAGGAGACAAAGCAAAAAAGTTTATTTTTGTTTATTTTTCTCCCAGTACATCTTGAAGAGGTGATCTAGGGTTTCTGTGGCAGGGATCATGATCTTCTTGAAGAACGACTCTTGTTCCAGACGTGATAACCAATCAATAGTTCGGGGGAATCTGCAAAAGGTTACATAATATTTTTAAACTACTGATTAAATTCTTCGATAATAAAATGTTTCGATAACTGATTTCGATGAATCTTAGTTTATATACGTATGTACATACCTACTTATTACAAAGAGGTAGGTATATAAGTATGATTATCAGTTGTTTTGTTGTCATCGTGCAGGCTCTGCCTAGCTTGTAATCAAATTGATGTAAGCAGTGCCGGATGAAGTAAGTGCGAGGGTCGTAGCGAATTCTATCATAGGGCCCTTGATCTGTTATGGGTATGCTATACTCAATAAACAATGCTCAGGTTAGAGGGGTGAATTTAGAATACATGCGGGGCACTTAGCAATTGCTACGCCTGCTATATGATTAATCCAGCTCTAGATGTACCTAAGTGGAAATAAAAATCATTAATTTACTTCGTTACGTCGAGCTTATGGATCGTTTGCATGGCGTGAGTGGTTGCTCCAACAGCCAGGTCAGCAATAGTGAGATGGTCTGCCGCGACATACTGGCGACTCTGCAGATACGCCTCCAGGACCGAGTAGCACTCGTCTATCTCGGTCTTCAGCTTGTTTGTGACCTCAGACATGTCACTGAATATTGTTGGCATCTAGAGAAAAAAAAAACTAGAGAAATTCTCATGGACCAATTTAAAATTTAACTGGGGAAACAAACGAAACGCTATACTGCTACTAGGCTGGTTTCCACTTTGACATAATTCTTGGTATCAAACAGATACATTACTAAATATTCTTACCTATTATTATACGAGTAAATGGGAAAGTTTGTATTGATGGATGTTTGTTACTCAATCACGTCAGAACGACTGAATTGATCAGGATGAATTTTGGCACGGAGATAGATTAGTCTGGAATAGCACTAGGCTACATTTGTCCTGCAAAAAAATACCTTCCATATCTGGTTTAGTGGTTAGTAGTTAGTGACCCTGACTGCTGAGTCAGAGGTCGTAGGTTCGATCCCCACCCAGGATAAAACTTTGTGTGATGAACACGATGGTTTATTGTGTCTGGAAGATATTTATCTATAATATGTATGTATTTAGAAATATATAAGTATGTTTATCAGTTAAAGCTTTTTAATGCTGCCCTGTTTGAAGGGAGAACTCCGGAGGCGTGGAGTAGAAGTGTAGTCGTCTTGTTCTTCAAAAAAGGAGATAAGACCCGGCTGAAGAACTACCGACCTATTTCTCTTCTAAGCCACGTCTATAAGCTGTTTTCAAGAGTCATCACGAACCGTCTTGCGCGAAGACTTGACGAATTCCAACCACCGGAACAGGCTGGATTTCGGAGTGGATATGGCACCATAGACCACATCCACCCAGTGCGGCAGATTATACAAAAGACCCAGGAGTATAATCAGCCCCTGTGTCTAGCATTCGTGGACTATGAGAAAGCCTTTGACTCGATTGAAATCTGGTCCGTTCTGGAGTCTCTGCAGCGATGCCAAGTAGATTGGCGATATATATCGAAGTGATGAGATGTCTCTACGAAGCCGCCACCATGTCCGTCCAAGTACAGAATCAGCAAACAAAACCTATACCATTGCATCGAGGAGTGAGGCAAGGGGACGTTATTTCCCCGAAACTGTTCACAAATGCAATGGAGGATATGTTCAAGACGCTGCACTGGAAAGAGCGGGGCATCAACGTCAATGGTGAATACATTTCTCACTTGCGATTTGCAGATGACATTGTCATCATGGCGGAAACGCTGTAGGACCTACAACGGATGCTGAATGACCTGGCTGACTCTTCTGTACGCATCGGCCTACGGATGAACTTGGATAAAACCAAGGTCATGTTCAATGAACATGTACTACCGGAACCGACAGCGGTGCACGGCGCCGTTCTCGAAGTTGTTCAAAAATATGTGTACCTCGGGCAGTCATTGCAGTTAGGTAGAAACAACTTCGAGGACGAGGTGAACAGGAGAATTTGGTTGGGTTGGGCAGCGTTTGGTAAGCTACGTCAAGTCTTCTCATCGTCGATCCCACAATGTCTAAAGACTAAAGTCTTTAACCAGTGCGTCCTACCCGTCATGACATACGGAGCCAAAACGTGGACACTGACGGTACGCCTGGTCCACAAGTTCAAAGTCGCTCAGCGGGCTATGGAACGGGCTATGCTCGGAGTTTCTCTTAGGGACAAAATCAGAAATGAGGTGATCCGGCAGAGAACCAAAGTTATCGACATAGCCCACCGGATCAGCAAGTTGAAGTGGCAGTGGGCTGGCCATATTAGCCGAAGAACCGACAACCGTTGGGGTAAACGAGTTCTTGAGTGGAGACCGCGGCTTGGCAAACGTAGTGTAGGACGCCCTCAAGCCAGGTGGAGTGATGATATACGCAAAACGGCTGGCAGGAGCTGGATGCGAGAAGCCGAAGATAGAACAAAGTGGCGTGCAATTGGAGAGGCCTATGTCCAGCAGTGGACTGCGATAGGCTGATGATGATGATGATGATGATGTTTATCAGTTGTCTAGTTTCCATAGTACAAGCTCTGCTTAGTTTGGGATCAGATAGCGTTGTGTGAGTTGTTTCAAGCTATTATTATCTATATTATAGAATTGTTTTTCAAAATTTCAACGCGAACAAAGTCGTGGGCAACAGTTAGCTATTAGATAAAGCTATATTTACTTACTGCAACCAATTTGATCTTGATAAAGTATACGCCCGTGTTGAAGAACATCACCTGGTCGACCAACGTGCGCGTGCGCAAGTCACTGGGGTATAAAGTCTCGAGCTTGTCCGCGCCGTACTTCGTTAGTAAATACTTCATTATAGCGTGACTGTAAAAAAATGTTAGACAGACTTCAAAAAATAAATATAAAGTAACTAAAAAGCATAAAATAATATAGGCACAACAACTTGAAGTTGATGCTTAAAACATTTGACTGGCCTATTGGTCTAGCGGTTAGTGACCCTGACTGCTAAGCCGGAGGTCGTGGGTTCGATCCCCACCCAGGATAAAACTTTGTGTGATGAGCACGATGGTTTACTCTGTGTCTGGGTGTTATTTATCTATAATTTATATAAGGTAGGCTAAGGCATCGGTCTCGTAATCGTGAGGTCGCGGGTTCGAATCCTACCCATTATACTACCAACGTGAACCCACTCCTAACACAAGCCTTTGAGCTTAGCTGGAGGGGTTAACAAGATTGCTAGTAATGTAGGACTCAATCCCAAATTGCTAGTTGTCTTTTTTAAGAAAAAAAAAATCCCTGCGCTAGATTATGATAAATTGAGGTGCTAAAAGCTAGCTATATTAGGTTACTTACCTGTCTGAAATAACGAAATCGTCATCTTGCAAAGCGGGAATGGTGCCCAGAGGATTCATCTGATTCATCAAATAAAATATATCTATATAAATAAAATTAATGTTTGTATTTTTGTCCACTGTCTTAAAGCTATAACACAATCTCATCAATGGTTTCGAAATGCAAAAAACTTTTGGTACGGTGTTCTGAGGACGCCTGGGGTCCTGGCCCAAAAAGCCACAGCAAAGCGTTCTAGTTATATTTATATAAGTTTCGACTAGCCCGTTTATCTAGTGGTTAGTGACCCTGACTGCTAAGCCGGAGGTCGTGAGTTTGGTCCCCATCCAGGATATAAATCTATATTAATATTATAAAGCGGAAGAGTTTGTTTGTTTGATTGTTTGTTTGTTTGTTTAAACGCGCTAATCTCAGGATCTACTGGTCCGATTTGAAAAATTCTTTTTTTGTTGGATAGCCCATTTATCGAGGAAGGCTATAGGCTATATAACATCGCGCTACGACTAATAGGAGCGGAGAAGCGACAAGAAATGTTTCAAAAACGGGGAGAAATTACGCATACGAAGTTGCGCGGGACAGCTAGTATATAATATGTATGTACTCAGAAATTAAAATGTATGTTTATCAGTTGTTTAGTTTCCATAGTACAAGCTCTGCTTGTCCTCAGATAGCGTTGTGTGAGTTGTCCCAAAATATTATATTATTAGTAGGTGGCGTTATGTTAATTTATTGTAGACTAGCTGTCCCGCGCAACTTGGTCTGCGTAAATTTCCCCCGTTCTTGCAACGTTTCTCATTGCTGCTCCGCTCCTATGAGTTGTAGCGTCATGTTATATAGCCTATAACCTTCCTCGATAAAAGGGCTATCCAACAGTGAAAGAATTTTTCAATTCGGACCAGTAGTTCCTGAGATTACCGCGTTCAAACAAACAAATAAACTCTTCAGCTTTATAATATTAGTATAGACTAGCTGTCCCGCGCAACTTCGTATGCGTAAATTTTTCCCGTTTTTGCAACATTTCTCGTCGCTGCTCCGCTCCTATTAGTCGTAGCGCGATGTTATATAGCCTATAGCCTTCCTCGATAAATGGGCTATCCAACAAAAAAAGAAGATTATCCAAAAAAGATTTTTTCATATCGGACCAGTAGTTCCTGAGATTAGCGCGTTCAAACAAACAAACAAACAAACTCTTCCGCTTTATAATATTAGTATAGATTCGCGCTCAACAATTAGCAAAAAATATCTAGAAATTCATCTGACATGATTTTATCACCAATGGTGCATTAAAGCAAAAAAATACCTTGATTATTAGTGAATAATGTTAGGTAATTTATTTTATTTGAAATAAACACACAATACTCACTTTTAAGTATTCGGGGGATTTATGTTCCAGACCAACAAAATCCATTTGTTTCAATTCTAGCTCGAGTCCTATAATGTCGGCGAGCATTCGTACCGCGTTCACTGGCGGGCTGGTGTCGAACTTGTAAAGGATAGGCGCCATTGCTTTCTGTGATTAAATACTTGGTTAAATCCACGCTATTAGACAGATTTATTTTAGAGGGGTTGAAACTGCAACAGCATCTATTAACTATACTTACGTAGGTAGGTATTACACGGAAAAACCTAAAACGAAATAAATGCCTACCAGGCTTATTTTTCCGACAGGGGGGTGTAAGAGCTGGTAATACCTACCTACTTATACGTGGACCTATCAAAATATAAAATCGTGTCTGAGGAGACATAACGTTATAAAATATATACACTGCAGTTCATAATCGGGTCTATTTTTTATTGCCCGACGTTTCGACCGTATTGGAATGGCCGTGATCAAAATTTTGTGATTACTTTCTCTATGGTCACGGGCACAGAGCATACTTTTAATACTGGTAGTCACGGGTATACTAACTACCCTCGCTTTATTTTTATCACTCACAAAGTTATTACATATTTTACAAATAAATAAGTTACGTTACTTAACAACTTCAATTAACAATAGGTACGTTTTCGATACTCCAAGTACGTACGTAAATTAAATTAGTACTAATAACTAAATTAGTACTGCAAAATTAGTTTTACGTTACCGTCTGATTTTTACTTGTTTTACATGTGTCCAAATCTAAGTACGTACGTATCTAATTAAGACAGTAATGGTACAAATTAGTAACAGCCATCTTCTTTGACATGTCCAAAGCTTTTGATTTTGTCTCGCATCGACTTCTTCTAGATAAAATTGAAAACTATGGGATTAGAGGCCCGGCACTTAATTGGATCAAAACATACCTAAGTGACCGAAAACAATGTGTTGAAATTTTGAACATAAATAAAAGTAAGGAGTTAGTGTGTAATAGATCTGGCTATAGGCAAAATTCTTGTGGTGTACCTCAGGGAAGCGTCCTAGGACCGCTATTATTTATTTTGTATATAAACGACCTACCTTATATTACTCAAAACTCTTGTACGTTATTTGCAGATGACCTATCAGTAATAATTTCTTCTAAATATGATATTCCTAATTACACTATTGACATTAACAATACTATTCAATCAATAATCAGCTGGCTCGATATGAATAATTTACAAGTAAATATGACAAAAACAAAATATATACAATTTTGTACGTATCATCAAAAACATAATACTCTAAATGTTAACTATAAAGTCCAAAAGCTGGATGAAGTTAATAAAACAAAATTTCTTGGTATTATGCTGGACAGACATTGCAACTGGAAATCACATGTTGATCAGGTTTGTAGTAAATTAAATAAATTTGTTTATGTACTATATCGACTGCACAAAATAGCAAATCAAAACACTATTTTAAAAGCATATCATGGTTACGTAGCGGCAACTTTGAGATATGGATTAATACTTTGGGGCAACTCTACAGATACCCATAGAGCATTTGTCGCGCAGAAGAAAAATGTAAGAGCGATTGTTGGTATTCCGCCATGGGAATCGTGTAGGCCTGTATTTCTGAAGTTAAAATTGTTAACATTGCCTAGCATGTATATATTAGAAGCTGCTAAATTTGTAAAAAAACACATGAGTATATTCACTTTGGCTAGAGATAAATATCCTAGAAATACTCGCGATCCAGCAAAAATTGTTTTGACTAGGGTGCCCAAAACCACATTGTTACAGAAAAATTGTTATGCCATGTGCGGACGGATTTACAATAAAATACCTAATGAGATAAAAGACCTGCCAATTAAAATATTCATCAGGAAACTTAAGCAATGGCTACTAATGAAATCATTCTATTCAATAAATAATTTTCTGAATGATATGTAATGTAACATAATTATAACTCTTTGACATGTTTTTTTATTAATTTTTAGTATTATTATAATTTTTATATCTTGACATAAATGTGATAAATGGACCTACCAATTTGTAATTTTATAGAACAACTATTCATATTGTGTAATTAATTTTTAAAAAAAATAATGTATAAAACAAATGTGTATAAAAAAAAATAATGTGTAAAAAATAATGTATAAATATATAGAAACAAATTCAGCAGAAATCTTATTTAAATGAAATAATATTTGCATGTCACTATTGACTAAAGTTGTAAGAACTTAATAATTTATAAGACCACAGATGTACCAACTTTTGTGCAAATAAAGAATTTATTATTATTATTTACATATGCTAGTGCTCGGAGTAGATAGAGTGAAATAAGGTGAATGATCTGATACGTGTATGTTAGTAAAGACATTCTTTCGGAAATCCCGGATTTATTAGTTATTAAGATTTTGTTCCGGAATTGTATTTTTTTTTAAATACGCGTTTATGACTTTATTGATACATGAAAACCGGATTTAAATGCATTTAGTAGGTTTTTGACATAATTACGAACAAATATACAGATTTATTCATAGATTTTTAAATTTAAATTCATTACTTAAACGATAAAAATAAAATATTAGTGTAAAAATGTATTACCGTCGGATATCATTGGATTCAAGAAAAACCTGAAATTCTATTTGACGACTTTCTGGAAAAATACTTGGTAGGTATTCTTTATATGAGCTTATAAGATGTAAGTAGTAAATTTTAGTCTCCCTACTCCGATCCCAGTCCTAATGAGTAGTAAGTAGTAAAAACTAGATAAGCTTACCTATTTTTATAATACAAAATGACACAAGTCCGACCTCACATGCCGCGCCGATTAGATAACTATTGTCACATTTAAAAGAGCACACATGCTATTGACGGTATTCATTGATATGGCAAGCCTTGACCGTTGAATAAATTAGAGGCCATTGTCATTGGGTTGATCTTTATCTATATTGATGAGGAAGAAGGCGGAGTTCGCAAATGTATCTACTTACCTATAGCTCCCAAAAAGGGTAGTATTTAACAACAAAGCTAACAAAGGGTAGGGATTCAATTTAGGTGAATATCTAGGTAGCTAGATATTTACCTAAATTGAATCCCTTATAAGTAGGTACCTATGTAGTCTAAGTAGCTACCTACGGCTATTTGCAATAGGTATAAAAACATAATTATATTACCTAAGTACTTATTTGTATAAAGTTCAAAAAAAACACTAATAAATATAATTTTTTGACAAAATAATAATTTGATTGAAGCGGCGGTAACCTAATGACTAAGGCATCGGTCTCGCAATCATGAGGTGGCGGGTTCGAATTCTACCCATTATACTACCGTCGTGAACCCACTCCTAACACAAGCCATTGAGCTGCTGGCTTGCTGGGGGGGTTAACAGGATTGCTAGTAATGTGAGGGACCTCAATCCATTGCTAGTTATCATTATAAAAAAAAATTGCTTATGAGGTATTTAATCAGTAGGTAAAAGTTATTACATATTTTTTTAAATAAAACTTACATTACTAAGTTACTCACCAATGTAGGTAGGTAGGTATCTATCCTTAAATAAAATATTTCATTGATTAATCTAATTGTAAACAAGATACAAAATAAGTTGCTGTGCTTATCGATACAAGTGTTGGCAACCACACGAGATTAGCAACTAAATGATAGGCGCCCAAAATTACATTTAGTCATTGTATGAATGTAAAGATATTTATATATTAGATCAATGTTAGTTAAGTAGATATACGATAATATGGTTTACAGGTGGCAATTTAATTGGTCAGAATAAGGTACGTAACCTATCATTATTTTTTAGGTTTACACTAAGTAGCATCTTAAACAGTGCGTATTAAAATACAGGGACATTTTTTTTAATAAAACTTCCCACAGAATTGCTACATAGAGCGAAAGTACTTTAAATATTGTAAATAGAACATTAAAAAATATGTACTATATTTTGATTTTAGAAGTAATTCCAACTGCATTTAATGATTTTAAATATTCGCTTGTCTGAACCGGAAACGAACCCGTAAATTAATACGTACGTAGTTATATTACTTTAATATAAGTAAGTATATTTTATTTGTAAGATAAAATTGTAACTAAACCTAGACGTCGTTAGTTTAATGAAATGAATCTAATTTAGAACAAGTACCTTAACACGTTGACTGCTGAAAACAAACACGGTTGTGCTATGCTGTGTGGAACTTAAATCTATACAAGTGTACGCCTCCAGGCGCCTAGCGTGTTTTTCTTGGCGCTACGCGAAGGCGGGCAACCACAACGTGTGTTTTTTTTATTCCAAGGCTGGTGCAGACTTTACGCAGGCCGTGTGTTTCACTTTTAGAACGAAGTACCTAACTCAACAATCAAAACAATTAAAAAAAAATACTAATATAGTTATTTATTAATTCTAAGAAACGAGGCGCGTCGCGCCTGAGTAGCACACGCTCTGCGTGTTTTTTCGCACTCGCGTTGCGGCGCACCTAAAACAAATAATTACAAATCATTTCCCTTGGGAAATTATTTGCGAAGTTGGTGACAAAACACACATATCACGACCACACAACACGGTTTCATCGATCAAAGGGAGATCGACAATCACAAATCTCATGTGCTTTATGTCTGCTATTTCCGACTCCTTAGACAAACGCATCCCCGCGGACATGTGTATACACAGACTTTAGTAAGGGGTTTGACAAGGTCGACCATAACCCTTGTTATGTAAACTATATCAGCTTGGTTTAGGGGTAAGCCAAATGAGTGGTTTTAGTCTTACCTCATTAACCGACACTCTAGGGTTGTTGTCAATGGTTATCAGACAGTCAGATTTGAGGCAACATCTGGAGTACCGCAAGGCTCCCATTTAGGACCTATACTATTCAATATTCATGAAGGACATTATTAACTGTTTCCAAAATGCCAAATTTTACCTATTTGCAGACTATGTGAAGATTATGATGTCGATAATAAATAATACTGACATGGTTATATTGCAGAATGATTCGGATAAAATATGATATGTTGATAATTACCACATTAATCGACAACAGTTATCGCGAGTGAACGCAATTCATGATTTGGGTGTCTTGATGGATAGTAAATTGAAGTTCGATAGCCACATTGCGAATATCACTTAAAAGGGTCTTAAATGCTAGGCTTTATTATTCGAAACAGTAAACTTTAAACACCCTTAAACTAAGATTAGGTACACTTTTTAATGCAGTGATACCTACGTCCGATTTTAGAGTACAATAGTGTTGTGTGGAATCCTCACTACGACGTTTATATGTATAAAACAACTGGAACGTAGTTTAAAGACGCTTCCTGTCCCACCTCTCCTACAGTGTCATAAAGAACAAAGAGTTGTTAAGTTATGACTTCAAACTCAAACACTATAAATTATGCTCATTAGAGACACGTGAGAAGAGTGTTGTTCTACTATTTCTCCTTAACCTATTTACGGGTATCATTTATTGCTTCGAACTTACAGCTATACTTCAAATAAGCGCACCATTTCGCCTGACACGAAAAATATCTTCTTAGTCGTACACTCCTGGCGGAGCGGTCGTGTTCATGGATCGTCCGGTGGGATGCAAGATGCTTTTGCGATATTTCTCCATCTGTCTCTGTTGGTGGCGTTTCGTGAATATTCACCAACGCAGGGGTTAACAAACTATGAGTCGCGACGCCCTGGAGCATTGCGGACGTATCCAAGGGGCGTCGCGAAACGATCCTCGTAGATTGGCTGTATGTGTCGAAGGCAAATAGCATAACTCGGCGTTGTACAAACGGCTTTGGCATTTGTACGTTTTATAAAAAGCCTTACACCGAATGTAAACTGTCGCTATTTACTACTAGGCATAACTAACCGCCATTTACAAATGGCTTAGATAATCACCAAGGAGGGAGCAACCTTCGCACAGCTCCGTACTATAAGGCAATCACAGAAACTGACCAGAAGTTGCAGCGGCCGCCGAATGCCAGAAACGTGGTGCATTAGGTATTCTCGTCAAAACGAAGGTACCATGGCAAATCCAGCTAGATATGTTTATGATTTTAAAATTTGTTAAAGGGATCCCCACCTACTCTACATTGATCTGTCAAAAACCAAAAAGATGTAGGGTCTACATTCAAATTTAAAACAGAGTTGTATAAACTACATAGTGAATAGATAAATAAGTCCTGATAATACGTTTTAAATAAGTAGTTAATTTCTAAAATTTAAAGTGTTTCTATTATTGTTAATACTTTTTAAATTACTTATTTATTATAGATTTTTAATTTTATGAGGCTTTCTATAATTAAGGGAGTTTAAGTAAGTTGTAAATCTAGAATGTGCAATTACGTGTACCTATCCCATGTTGAATGTTTCCAATAAATAAAAGTATGTACCTATTTTACTCGTAGGTACATCTACATCTACACTAATATTATAAAGAGGAATGATTTGTATTTTTGTATGTAACGAATAAACTCAAAAAGTACTGGACCGATTTTAATAATTATTTTTTTGTTGGATAGCCCATTTATCGAGGAAGGCTATAGGCTATATAACATTGCGCTACGACTAATAGGAGCGGAGCAGCGACGAGAAATGTTGCAAAAACGGGGAAAATTTACGCATACCTACGAAGTTGCGCGGGACAACTAGTTATTTATAAATTTAGCCATTAAGTCCATCCATTTCACTAAACTTACTTATTGTACCTACCCAGGACTTCCTCGCCATAATAAAAAAAAAACCGGGCAAGCGCATGTTGGGCCACGCAAATTATTTTGTATGTATGTAATGTATTTGAGTATAGTTATGTATATTTGTATGCATGTTATGTATATTTGTATGCATGTTATGTTTTTAATCGATTGTATTTATCTTTAATAACTAACATTGGCTGTCAACAATCTGCACATATATAAATTTATGTTACATCACCCAAAGGTTGGCTGGTAGAGAATCCTTTTAGCATTAAGTCCGCCTTTGTAGAATATTTTTGTGCATAGTAAATAAATAAAATAAAAATAAATAAAATGTAGGCCGGGTTAGCAAGTCAAAGTGGCAGTGGGCTGGCCATATTAGCCGAAGAACCGACAACCGTTGGGGTAAACGAGTTCTTGAGTGGAGACCGCGGCTTGGCAAACGTATTGTAGGACGCCCTCAGGCCAGGTGGAGTGATGATTTACGCAAAACGGCTGGCAGGAGCTGAATGCGAGAAGCCGAAGATAGAACAAAGTGGCGTGCAATTGGAGAGGCCTATGTCCAGCAGTGGACTGCGATAGGCTGATGATGATGATGATGATGAAAATGTAGGCTTCCGTAGTGCCCCCCCCCCCCCGAGCCAAATATTGCTTAAAAGCGGGGTTTCTGTTGTTTTTATTACTTATGTACTTACAACGTTATACCTACATAATAATAGTTAATTTTTAATGGAATTTGTACGAAATTTTGTTACTTCTCATTTGATCAGCTGTTACTCGTAAACTTGTAAAGCCTTTTTTAGCTGTGGCTTTTAATTTCACTATATATACTACTACCGCGATTTTTTTCACATACTAATAAAAAAAAATTTAATTTAAATCTTAATATTTCAGGATCCCTAAATCTAAAAATAGTCTTCCCAACACCTAAACAAGACCTATCTAACGATACCCCACACGATGGGGCAGGTGGGAAAAAAAATCACATCCCCAGTTTACATATAGGGGAGGTACCCTAAAAAAAATATCTTTCAAGATTTTATTCTTTCACTTTGTCGGCGTAAGCAATATGTGTATCCATGCAACTAGCACTAACACTCTCTGAGCAAAGCTGCGGACAGATGGGCGGACATGGCGAAACTATAGATACAGGTTCCGTTTTGCCATTTTGGATACGGAACCCTAAAAATGGTCTTCACAACCCCTAAACGTTTTCAAAAGATGTATCTAATGATACTCCACACGATAGGGTAGGTGGAAAAAAAACCACATCTACACTTTAGATGTAAATACAATAATAGCATTTGAAAGAAAAATTTGAAGTTCAGACCCTGGAATCGAACCCGAAACTTCCGATCGCTTTACCGGAGCGCGAAAGCCGAACCATCTAACCTGAACTATGTCACTAAACTTGAAACTTCTTTTCCCTTGTTGCAAACGAGTTGGGCCCTCGCAAGCGCCATCTAGCCATAGACGGACAGACGTACATTGGGAAACTTTAAGCGTTCCGTTTTGCCATTTTGGCTACGAAACCCTAAAAAAGTGAGTAAAAAGGTAAGTAAAATAAAAAACATAAGTCATTTTACATTTATTTTAATACATTAAATTCTACAATCGTGATATATTATTACAGATTAACCCCTTTACTCATAATAAACACAGGTCAATTAGCAGACCTTATAAGAGCATTTATCATAGAGAGAAAATGTAATAAAATAAAAATGTTCTTCAAACGTATACTAATTAATATCTTTATTATGAATAAGGGGGTATATATACCCTATATCCGGATACATTACATCAAGATAGTTTAAAGACATTGTGCATGTAGATACAAGGTTTAGATACATGTATATTAATGGTATACAATATACCAAGTATTTCAACTTTGGTCCGGACTTACCAAAGCGAAAACGAGACAGAAGTTGTGAAAACCACCAATATACAAGGGCCGTACCATGAACATCAAAATTATTTGTCAAGTGCCGTTCAACTTGATGTTTGGACCTGACGCATGTCAACTGGGCCGGCCCATCGATAGGATAGCAGCGTTCTAGGTGCCGAAACCGTCCTCCGGATAAAGAGTTTAGGGCGTTAAATGCTATTAGGCTAAATTGATTAGCAAAGACGCTTTTGTTTGCACCCCCCCCCCCCCCCCTTCGACAGTGATGTACTTAGGCACTACTTTTACTTAGTTACTTGGGTATCGGATGAAATGATTGGCATCTACACCCACAACCCCGTGTACTTACACTTCCCCGTCAAAACACCCCTCAAAAATCAATATTAGGGCGTCAAAATTAGATCGCTAATCTGGCCTCGAGCCGGCACTGCATATCAGTTGTTTAAGCAAGTTATCAAGCGCAAAGAATTGTCAATGTCCTTTGTTTAAAATTAACTGATTGAATCACTGACTCGCCTGCTGTTTGCCAGGATTATGGTACGAAATTAGGACAGTCTACAATTGGGCAGTTGCCTACAATAAAAGTAAATTAAATAGTAGATTTTAAAAAGCATTAAAACGAATACTAATAGTAATGATTTGACGATAGGAACACATGACGTCATAGGTTGTTATTACATACACATTTCAATAGAACTTGTCGTTTAGACATTTCATAAAAAGAGACTGATTTAACATGACAGTCAACATCCCTATTGACCAGCTATAGGAGTTCATGGTACGGCCCCAGTGTAATTGACTGTCAAGTAAAAAACAGAGCGGATGCCAATTCCGTCGCACTCCCGCTCTTTTCCTCGCTTAAGCAAATGACGGTTCTAAGTGACAGAAAAGGACAGAAGCAAAGGAAATTGCGATTTGGTGCGGGCAGATGTTCTACCCTAAGATATATACTTTAAAACTTAACTCATAAGTAATTTATATTGAATATAGGCCGCTAACCAAATAGCAAACAATATTTAAATCTTAAAGAAAATATAAATAATATCTAATTTAAAAAACTTAACTAACGGAATCACAATAACAATAATATCATAATTTGTACCTATTCAATAAAATAATTTAAGCAAAGAGCTTTGCTCGGAGTTTGCTATTCAAGAAAATAATTTAAGCAAAATAGTTAAAATACAGACAACAGTTATTAAATGCACAGATAAAATACATTTATATAGGCCTAAGACCTCTTAAAACTAATTCATTGTTGACTAGATATTTTTTTCAAAGTTAGCCTCCCATTGTAAAAGGAATGCAAATATAATATACATCGGTACTTATAGCGAGCACAGATGACAGTATGAAGGATCATTTTTTTCGTCTTTACTTTTGCAAATTGAATTGATTGAAGCGGCGGTAGCCTAATGGCTAAGGCATCGGTCTCGCAATCGTGAGGTCGCGGGTTCGAATCCTACCCATTGCACTACCGACGTGAACCCACTCGTAACTTGTGTAAAGGCTTGTGCCTTTAAGCTTAGCTGAAGAGGGGTTAACAATATTGCTAGTAATGTGGAACTCAATCCCACATTGCTAGTTATCTTTTTAAAAAGATAAAATAATTATTAATATATTTTAAAGACTCAATTCTTTTGTCAATTCTGTTTAAACAGGCCTGTTAGTCTGGTGGTTAATGACCCTGACTGCTAAACCAGAGGACGTGGGTTTGGTTCATAATTATACCCAGGATAAAACTTTGTGAGATGAGCAACGATGGTTTATTCTGTGTCTGGGTGCAATTTATCTATAATATGCATATAATTATTTGGAATGATATAAGTTTATTTATCAGTTGGCTCTGCTTAGTTTGGGATCAGATGACATTGTGTGAATTGTCCCAAGATTTTTTTATTTATTCGTGGCATTTTTTTTTTTGTTTGTATTCAACAGTTATCCATTTATGCTATCAACACCAAGTGACACAGTATTTACGAACAAAATTCTACATGAAGAAACACCATTAAAGATCTGAATGATGAATGTTTATTCATCAATGCAGTCATGCTGCCACATGTCCTTAATCATCTGGATTCTGTTCTGCACATCTTGGATGTGGCTCTCCAGTTGCTGTGACACTGAGTGGAGACGGTCTAGCTGCATCTGCATTATCTTCTTTTGTGGGTTAGCATCTCGGTCTAAAAGTAAAAGAAATAATACCTATAGACTACATTGAGGAAAAAAAATCAAGACTAAGGCTTTTGTCCCACCAATGGCGAGAAAGCGAGCAACTATAAACTGTTTTCAGGCCGTCTAAGAATGATACCACCCCATCTTTTTCTAAGACTAAGGGATTTCACACCGGAGGACGCGCAAAAGCATCCTCGGAATACTTTAAAGCCTTACTGCGATCGCTAACCTGCTCGCCAAGCGGAGCGATTATGGCAATTACCCCCAAAATCCATACTAATATTATAAATGTGAAAGTAACTTCCGTCTGTCTGTCTGTTAACGCTTTCACGCTCAAACAGCTAAACCGATTTAGATGAAATTTGGTATGGAGATAGTTTTGAGTCCCGGGGAGGGACATAGGATAGTTTTTATCGCGATAATATACGGCGAAAGCTAGTAGATATTATAAAGCTGTAGAGTTTGTTTGTTTGAAACAGAGAATAGGTTAAAACAAACAAACAAACTCTTCAGCTTTGCTCTCTTCTGCTCATGAAAAATAGAAACAAAAGAGGAATTATAATAATAGTTAATTGCTGATTGTTCCACTCACTCTACGAGAACTCGTACTATACTGTATCTCTTTTGTTTCCACAGAATCTAAATCTATTGTACGTTCCTTGAGCAATAAAATAGATGTTAGTTGTCCGCTACTCGCCGCTATTGGGACATCGGCCTACAAAAGATGAGATAGTATTTTATCTCGCCTTTTCGGTCTTGATATTTTTTATAACAGAGATGACTTCAAATGCCAAAAGTGTAGGTCACAATATGACATGGTGATTAAGACACGGTTACAATATGACAAATAGGAAAATGACAAAGATCTCTATGGAAAATTACTAGATTGCAAACTAATAAAGGAGGATTAATAGAATTAAGATTATGCACACTCACCAACATTGTTATTAAAGATTATTTTGAGTTTCCATACTTTCTTTGGCTGGTTCAAATCTGAAATAAAATAATATGCATTTTAGGGTTTCTTAATGGGGAGTCAGTTCAGGTGTAAAAACGGACAATAAAATTTCAGCTTTTGTAACAACAGCAGCTAAAAAATTTTTTACCAAATATCTAACTATGGCACATCATTCGACAGGTCTTTTAAAATATTTGAACAACGTCCGCCTTATTCCAAAAGCTGGACTAAACCTGGTTTGACGAAAATCCTAGTTTAAACCATGGATCTACGAAAATCTTTATTACAAAACGAGGTTCATCGTTTAATCGATGATCTTCTTTGGTCTATAGATTAGTCTTTCGATCACCCTAGTTTAACTATGGTAATAACCTTAAAATGTCAAAAACTTGACAATTTGAAAGTTAGACCATTTACAATTTTCCGTATTTTAGTTTCAATTATTAATGACGAATAATGCGTGTTTAGTGACTTTAAATTATTAACTAACTAAATATGGTGTGGCAACAAAATAAACGCAAAAATCGAGTGAAATGCGATGTGTGACAAAAGATTTAATAATACATGCTTATTATTGTTTTTCAAAACATTTATCACAGCTTGGAATTGAGAGAGAAGATTTAATATACAGAACTCAGAGATGTCCTAAAATTAAAGTGGTCTGTGCAATGTTTGGGTCAACCAGACTCGACGTGAAGTTTACCTACGCAGTGTGGAAAGTTGAAGATCAACACAGATTATTTTTGTTCGACAATAGTATCATTAACTAGTGCTCTATGTAAAACAATCTGATGCATTCCACTTATAATATGTCACATTATTTATATTGAAGTTGGAAAATCACATTTGGAATGTCTGATAGGTGGTCTGGAGTAGTGCAGCAAAAACCAATGTTGAATATACTCAAAATGCACAAAACAAAGTAATAGAAACATCATTAAGACAAAATTTCTTACCTAAAACTTAGTTGGTAAAGTGTAACCATGGGTATACCTATCACTAGAAACAGATGTAAACTTAGGTTATAGGTAGGTACCAAGAACTGAATATTATGTTTAATAGAGCTCAGCTAGTTAATACATTGCTACAATGTTCCTTTAAACATAGTTTAAACACTAAACAGAGAGTACAGATTGGTTACAGGTTATTGAAATTGTGATGTAATAACTATTATGCACTACTTAACAGTTTAGATAATTATATTTAAGATTCTCATGAAAATTAAACTATGTTCTTAGGGAGAATAAAATGGTATCTAATAAATAATGATTCTATGTATAATGTACCTAAAACTTACTAGTGAACTATATAGTGGATCTAAATATAGAATTATCAATTTTATTATATAAATATATTATTGATCACTGTTTATATATTATACAAAAAATGCATACAATTTAAAATTTATTGTAAAATAAATATCTATACTAATATTATAAAGCTGAAAAGTTTGTTTGATCGGGGTAATCTCATGAACTACTAATTCTTTTGAACTTTTTACTGTTAGATAGCCCATTTGTTGAGGAAGGCTATAGGCTATATAATATCACACTACAACCAATATGAATGGAGCAGCATTGAGAAATGTTGCAAAAACAGGGAAGATTTATGCAGACTAAGTTGTGCCGGAAAGCTAGTTATCTAAATAGAAATAAGGGATATCAACTCAATATTCCTTTTCAAACATAGTTTGAACAGGGAGGACAGAATGGTTACAGGTTATTGAAATTGTTAACATCCATTGTGTTGTCAAATGGAATAACTATTATGTGCTACCTAACAGTTTAGATAATTAAATTTATGATTGTCATGAAAATGAACTCTGTTCTTAGGGAGAATAAATGGTATCTAATAAATAATGATTCTATGTAGTTATTTGAGAATTTCATTTCATAGCAAGCTCACTGATATTAAATAATAAATATATTCATAAAATTTGTTTCAATTGTTTGTTGTGCTTCAGCCGAAGCTTCAGTACCTATGTTGAATCTAGGCATACTTTCCCCCAATACATTCAGAACAACGAGTGCAACAAAGAAAACAGTAAGTATATCAAAAATGGAATATCTTATTAAGTAAGTATCCTTCCACGGCCCCGAACCACTAATGCCCCTACCCCAAGCCCAGGTACGAATCTGGCTGCGCGAGAAAACAGAGGAAAACCACAAACTGGAATGGGGAAAAAACACCGGTTGCAGACAAACAAAAGAGGCGATTCCAACAGTGCCCAGAAAGTACGCTCGGAATCTAATCAGATTAAACAGGGACAAACTGCGAAAAGCAATAGCCATCCTGACAGGCCATTGTCCCCTAAACAAGCACCTGTACACCATCGGGATCACAGATAGCCCACTGTGCAGAGGGTGCATGGAGCATGAGGAGACGCCCAAGCACGTAATCATGGAATGCACTAGTGTGGCCGAGCACCGGGCGCAGTTCCTAAAAACACCGTCATCCCTCCCTGAAGCCTGCAGCAACCTGCGGGGAATGCTGGGCTTCTGGGAGTGTTTGGGCTGGCTGGAGTGAGAAGAACTGACACATTACAACGTACGCACAATGGCCCAATTAAGAGGCTAAGTGCGACATTGCGGCCCCGTTAAAACAAACAAACAAACAAAAGTATCCTTCCATGCTAAGACCTGTTCCAATGAAACTAGCTTTGTAATAAAAACTCGCATCCAAGTTCCTCTAAGTGTTTGGGCGCTATAATTACTCAGATTAAACTTATAACATCCCTAATAATGTCTGAGTTAATTAAATTTAGGTTATCATCATTTGTTTACATTTTTAGTACTGATGACAACTACTTAAGTAACGTTCCGATCCTGACAGAATCTATTTGATTTTTCGTAAATTGCAGGCCGAGGGCTTTTATGTCAGGTTAATATTTTGAAAACTACGTAGTGCTGGCGAATAATTTAGCTACATAGAACGTCTAAATATTTTATTCTCAATGAAAACTATACTTTCAAATTACATTGGTATAAAACGGAACGTTATATTTGAATGATAAGAACAATGAATGAACTAAATTGATTATAATCTGTGGCTGATTGCTAGATCCTTTGGTATCAGCTGGTCCACGGACTATCTAAGCTTTGTAATAAGACCAATAGTACTGTACTATATCCTGGACTTGAAAGTCTTTGTTTAAACCTTGATTTGATCTTTTCTTTGGAATAAGGCGGCATGAGTTAAAGGTTTCTAAGAATTTTTTTTAAGTCTTGTGATGTGAACATTTTCAAAAACAATCGCTCCGGAAGTTGAAAAAACTGTGTTTCCGTAAAAACCGTTTGGCCAAACAATATGAATAAAATTTACAAAGTAAACGCTTAATTAAACTTTCAACCAAAATTATTTTTAACACAATCTCAACAAAAGGTGACGTAAGTACCATGAAGATACGCTTTTTTACTGGTGTACTTTTTCAGATCGTATTATTTTATATGTAGTGCATTTCTTTGTAGTAACAGCTGCGGAAACCTATACTGAGTATGCCCAGTATATGGAGCCTATCGGACCATTTCTTTGTAGTAACAGCTGCGGAACCCTATACTGAGTATGCCCAGTATAGGGTGCATATCGGACCATTTCTTTGTAGTAACAGCTGCCTTATACTGGGCATATTCAGTATAGGGTTCCCCTATACTGAATATGCCCAGTATAAGGTGCATATCGGACCATGGTCCGACATGCTCTTGCAGGTTTTTCTTTAAATAAAATTGAAATCATAAAGAAGGTTTCTTACATGGGGCCTGACGAGCACCAGCCCTGGGGCGTCCTAACAACTTGTTGATCGTCCTCAGCTGTGGTTGTTGAAATGCGACATGATTCTCATTACCCAACTCTGGTCCAATCACATCTGGAAACTGTAACAGAAATATGGAAGGACTTGTTTTTTTTTTTAAAAAACTAGTAATGTGGGATTACGGGTCCCGCATTATAAGACAAGCATTTAGAAGATTATATATAAAAAAAATATTATTAAAATTGTACATATATCTTTATATATTTAATTCTACAGTACGTGTGTATGTCACTGAACTCCTTTTAAACGGCTGGACCGATTTGAATGATTTTTTGTGTGTTCCAGTGGATTCAAGAATAGTTTTAAACCCAATACAAAAAAAAGGAGGTACGAAGTTCGCTGGGACAGCTTAGCTAAATTGCTTGTATTAGGAGTGGGTTCACGTCGGTAGTATAATGGGTAATGGTAGGATTCGAACCCGCCTCCTCATAATTGAGAGACCGATCCCTTACCTATTAGCCTACTGCCGCTTTTGATATAATTATTTTATTATGTATTGGTGATGCAATAACAAACACATTGGCTAATGATTATATTGATGGGTTTAATAGTACCTATGGTCTTTTTGGATCCTAAGCAACAGGAATGGAAGAATAGCAGATCAATGTATACAATAATTACATTTTTGAAAAATTTAAAAACCCAGGAATCGTATCAGAATCTTCTGTATGCAAAGCCGTATACCGAGGAATCGAAACTTCTATCGAGACTGTGTTACTAAACCTCAAATTTGGTTTGGCATACAGAAGTCTCCAGTTCGATTCCTGGGTCTAGCTTTCAAATCTTTTAAAAAAATGTGATAAGTAACTGGCAAGAAATGTCTATAAAAACGATTATTGACTATTACCAAGAGGTAAATAACAGGTAATAAATTATACAAATATCATCAAAAGCAACATTTTGTATAAGCCGCAATAACTACCATTCAAAAAGCAGCAAAATTGAGGCATGCGTCAGTATATCAATGTCTTACCGAGTCGATATCAATATCCTCTACCAGTTCCTCTTCACCCATGAGCCGGAGCAGCCTCTGTCCCACTTCATCCACTGCCTCCGGGTTATCAACATTCTCATTAGAGTCGGCTTGCTTCTTCAAAGATAATTTCCAATTACTCAGTACCTATGAATATGAATAAAAATTAGAACCAGTTTAATTTTTATAGTGAATTAATTTACAACTATTTATTATACGGGAATTAACGCTATTAAAATATAGTTTAAGTAAAAAAAATAATATATAGTTTTTATTTTTATTTATTTTTTTATAAAAAAGTTATAATCAAGCAACACGAAAGTTTAAATGAATTAATCGTTTTTTTTGTTTAGATTCTATAGCAAGTTTTACTTTCAGTAATTTGTTACATTAATGTATCCATCATGTGTTAAAATACAAGATTATATTTTGTATTTTTAAAAAGACTACTCCCGCTGTAGGGTACGAGCCCTTTGTCGCAGGGAACTTTACAAACATGCAAGTCACTGACACAATTTACACCCAGACTCGGAACAACAATTTGTGGATCACACAAAATGGTGTCCCGTGTGGGAATCGAACCCACAACCTCTGGCGTAGCAGTCGGATACACTCCCTACGAGCCACCGAGACAGTCAAATCCCACACCACTGAGGGTATAAACAAAGATGGGTACTGCAATATATGTTCGTAAACTTTGGACCACGGCCGTTGCAATACGGTCGAAACGTCGGGCAATAAACAAAGGTATTTAGCCCTAAAATAAAATATTTACGCGATAAAGACCCATCAGCTTATAAAATTGTATAAAGATGGGTATATCAAATGCAAACCAATGTGTGTGGTTATAATTTATTATGTCTGAAATAACATTAATTTGTTGGTCTTGTGGGTGAGAGGTGAAACATAATAAACTATTGAAAAAACAACTAACAACTAATGAAACATAAACAACATAATTATTTCTAATTTGAATATGGATTGTGAACCTACACTCTTCCATCGGGGGACAGATCTCTTTGCCCCATATGGAACTGCATTTAGTTTTTCAACAAGCTGTTCCCATTTTGCATCAGTAGCTCTCAAGACTCTGTCGTGGCTCAATGTTGGATCCATTTCCAACTCTTCCACCATTAGTAACAGTTGCTTTTTTGTAACACTCCTCTTGTTTTCCAGCTTAAAAAAATAGTATTTTTTTTTTAAATTACTAAGACTAAGGTTTCAAATTATTTCATCTACACATATAAAAGGTAATATTTTGTGCAGGATTTGGAGATATTAAATGTTTCGTACAAGTATGTAAAAAACTGGGCAAAAGCATGTCGGCCCATGCTAGGTGTAGGGTTCCGGTTGCATAATTGCACCAGCAGAAAAGTGTATATGTTTTCATTTTTTTCATATTTAAAAAATAATCACATGTTTATGTATGCTCATTTCAACTTCTTTTACATGTATGGAATAAGATATTTATAAATAATTAAAAATATTAATAAATGCTAAGAATATTTATTTTTATTATTTAGCTATCAAACTAAGTAGCGGCTACTGCAAGACACCTTTTCACTAAATTTAATCAATATTCATTGGGTAGTCTTTGAGTAAAATGCCTTTGACATACAGATGGAAATGACAAAACTATAAAGGTTCCATTTTTGCCATTTTCATTAAGAAAGCAGTTGTTTTTTTTATTTTGTTTCTTAAACCATAATATTGACCATTTATTTTCCTATTTTTAGCTTTTATTCTATGTACTTATGTTATTAAGAACATAAGTGTAGTTTAGTACAAAAAGTATCCTAAGGCTGTGTTACATTATTATGGCCTTTTTACATTATATTATAAAGCTGAAGAGTTTGTTTGTTTATTTGTTTGAACACAATAATATCAGGAACGCATGAGCAAAGCAGCAATGAAAAAAGTTGCAAAAACGGGGGAAATTGACGCATACGATGTTGTGCAGGTCAGCAAGTGATTAGATACATACGAAGTTGCACAGGTCAGCTAGTAATTTTATAATTATGCTTGGATTTTTTTAATTCTGTGACCTACTTCACCTACACAACCTACTACAACTACTCTATGGCTTTCTTTATGGCCTCAATAAGCGAGATATCTAGGCGATGGCCTAATATCACAAACAGTGAAAGATCAATTTTAAGATGTGAATACGGAAATAATAGTTTACCCACAAAACATTACGAAGAATTATTTGAAGTAGTTGCCTGCCGTCCGTATTTTTTATCCGGAAAGTGAAATGCAACAAATTAGTTACCTACAAGGCAACTGTCAATTATACCCAGTTTCATGCACACCCAGATATAAGGCTAATACCTTGGCCTGCAAAATCACCAGATCTCAAGCCAATAGAATATCTTTTGACTCTTATGGTTGCTAGATGATCAAACAGCAATGAAAGAACTGTAACAAGGTGTGGGAAGAAGCCCAAGGAACTAATATTTGCACAAGACTTGTGGGTTCCATGAAAGATCAAAAACGCATAATGACTTGATCTTTATCTTGTGTTTAATTCGAGAAAGCCTATTAAATTTTTAGTTTTGTTAAGTTTTTTAGTATTTTTTTTGTAAATATAAATTAATTAAATAAAACGGTTCCTTTTTTTTACTATCAAAGAGTTTTCTTTGCCTTAAATTAGAATTTCAATATGTCCTCATGATTAGATTCATTGATATTCTATAAATCACTGTAGCAGTTTGTGTAGCTGACGTTTGACATACATTTATAGCTTTCACCTGCAGCTCCGCCAGTGGGTATTGGTTATTGTGATAAAAACGTACATTATGTTCTTCTCCAGGACCCAAACTATCACCATACCAAATTTCATCCTAAATTGGTTAAGCGGTTTAAGCATAAAAGCCTAACAAACAAACTGACATTCGCATTTATAATATTAGTTTGGATTTTGATAGGAGGATTATCAATTGGGACAATTTAAACTAGGAACACAAGGTCAAGTGTTTGAAGTTACAAAAAAAATATGATATTATAATTTATATGTCTGATAAAGACAGCAGCAGTATCTGTAATAATAATAATAATATCTTGGGACAACTCACACAAAGCTATCAGATCCCAAACTAAGCAGAGCTTGTACTATGGAAACCAGACAACCGATAAACATATTTCTAAATACATACATATTATAGATAAATAACACCCAGACACAGAATAAACCATCATGATCATCACACAAAGTTTTATCCTGGGTGGGAATCGAACCCACAACCTCTTGCATTGCGCGGTGGGAGTGTATCCGACTGCTAAGTCGGATACACTCCCACCGCGCCATGAGTCAGAATGTTATTGCAAGTGGAAATCAACCTTATTGTTTTATGACGTGCAAATGAACTTGATCTGTAGGGTGATAAACCATATTTTTGGCCCACTGTACCTACCCTTTAGCCGTCGCATATGTTTGAGTTTATATTTAGTAAATTTTGTATTTAGTATAATCATTAATCAAATCATTTAAATTATTTCAACTAAACGCTTAATCTAATTAAATTAAATAATACACTGTTAATACATTAATATTCTGATAAACTATTTACAGAAATATTATCATAATATAAGTATACTACAATATGTCAATTTAAAGTTATATTTACCATTTTATACGCGTGTTCAAATCGACGTTGCTTTAACCGTAAGTAAACTGGTGAAAAGCCGGAAAATTTACCAATTTCTCTATCACAAATAAAAATGGTTTAAATTTTCTCTTCTCTGACAAGGGCAAGAAATCAATAAAATTATTAGGACATAGACAAGATTTGTTATTTTTATGTGATGTTTGAATATTAGATAACGAATAAAATGGCCATTGAAAAATTGTATAATTTTGTGTATGTGTCGAAGGCAAATAACGTAAAGTAAAATGTACAATAGTGAAATCATAGCTAAGTGAAATAATGTTTAGCGTAGGTGTAGTGTAGTGATTTATCGAAACGTCTAGGAATGACAAGGTTCGCACACTTCACACTTATAAATGATTCACGCCAGCAAAGAGCATGTAAAATACACGCCAGTCCCGATCACGGAACAGAAAAACAGATGGAAGTGCTATGCAACAAAATTACTATAGGAACCGTTGTCGCCAAACTCATACTGACATATAAACCGATATTCATATAATGAACTACAAATAAACAATTCATTTGATTTGTCGTTTTAATTTTACTCATAACTAGCATAACTCACGAATCCTACATCTGGAAATAAACCTCCATTCTCTATTAATAGGATCTATGTTGTTTTATCGCAGAAAGTATTTACAACGTTTTGTAATCTTATGTCAAACTAGATTCGATTGACAAATTATATCCGCAACTCGACCATAGATGGCAGTATTCTTAGTCGAAGCAATTATGAATTTAATTATGAATTATGAATTTGAAGCGGCGGTAGCGTAATGGCTAAGGCATCGGTCTCGCAAAATGCTAGTAATGTGGGACCAAAATCCCACATTGCTAGTTATCTTTTATTTAAAAAAAAAAAAAAAAAATACTTTAAATATGCTTAAGGTTGACAATCGTGTCATAGGTCTATTTATATTGCTACTCGACCAGTGCAGAGCACATTGAATTTTGAATTACATTATCAATTTCGATAGATACCTGATTGCTTATTTAATTCGAAAAAATAAGATTTGTTGGGAGTTCAGTAAAACTGTAAGAAGAATTGCATAGTATCATATAAAAATAAATTGTATAATTACACCAGTCACTGACCAGTCTGACCCAAAGCCGGTAACCGTCAGGCACCGGTGGTACGAATATGTATAATAATACTACTAGAAATACTCTTTTCCTAAATGAAAGAGCATTTTTTAGCTTGTTCGTGCTAGAACGAATAACCAGCGGTGTCTGATTCCCAGCAGGGCCTTACCGGTCTGTTTAATATTACTTTACTACTTGCTTTATATAAATGTGTTTTACCATAAATTAATATCTCAATAAATAAATACTTACCTGCTGCATGTTTTCAGAATTTCCATGAGAAAATTCACGTATAATAAGAAATTAAATGCGCAATACTGAATTAATTGTGAAAATCATCTTACATACTTGGGTTAAAATAAAAAATGAGTTATTTTGACTTTTTATTTATTACCCTTGAAATAAAACACATTTGTTTTTTTTTTAAGTAATATATATTTTATGAGGTGGGAACCGGCATGGCGGTTTTTGAATGATCTTATACACTGATATGACCGGTTGGTCAATGCAATGTCTCTAACATTATTAAAATTATATTAATTACGTTGTTAAAGTGTGATTTTTATATAAAGCACCATTGTCATTCAATACACGTTATAAAATAAATTTCGTGTATGAATGTTAGGCAACCTTATAATTTAATTGTACTGTTATGTTAAATAATAAATATTAAATTATTACATTATATCGATACCCATCGATAAAACCAACATCCGACCCGACTACATCACTAATTGAGTAGCGAAAAACTTTCGAAAACGAAATAGTGAATACAATCAATCCAAATTAAACTTTAATTTAATGGCTTAAGGTTGATTTTAACTAAGCGTTCTTTTAAATTATTAGTAAAATGAAATTAACTAAGATTTTATTAGAAAACAAATAAAATCGTACTTATCGATGGTACGAAACACCTCCATTTTTAAGATTTTTTCTCCTGCTATTAGTTTTGCACTCTAAAATGGAGCAATACGGCATAGTTAGGTAAAAACAAATTTGTCGCAAGACTACCAACTCGACGCGATGTTAGAACACGACTGGGACACCAGTATAAGTATATAATCTATGACTGGGACCAAGTAGCGCAGGTACGCATAATTGTGGCACGCGTGCCACGCCCATTTCGCACTTCCACTTGTTTTTTCGTCCCGATAGACAGATATTTATCTGATTTGTGTGTGTGCGTTACCACATCAGATTATTGTCTCCTTTCAAGATTTGAATGACATATATTTTTAGTATTCGATACCGTAGAAATGTGCGCAACTTTTAAAATTTGTGCATACAGCCGTTTTTGAGATAATCACGAAAAATAGGTTCTGCTGGGGTAACGTCACTCTAACAGATGTTTGTCGCGATTAATATCGGGATATGTAATATCTAGAAAGGTAACTTAAAATTTGTGCTAAATGTACATTCAAACCTAAATTTGTACATGTTTTGGTTATTCATTTATTTAGGTTTTGCTGGGATACGTTTTGCTGGTCTTGCCATTAGCAAAACTCGCAAACTATTCACTGGAATATTGTATATTTTTGAACATGAATAGGGGAGTTATTAGTGCTCTTAAGAATAATAATAATAAAAATAGTAATTTCAGCGTTTCATTTCCAAACTAATTTGCACATACATTACTTAAAATCTAACAGTTCAAAGTCGTCTTATTTTTAGCTTCTCGTCTGTGTAGTATACCGGCTCCCGATATATGCGGAAAACCCATATACTTATTTTCAACTGGGTTAAGTGGGTTATCGTGTTAAAGTTCGTTGTGAAATAAAAAAATATATATATATAATGCTCTGTGGTCATTATTAAGCTTTGTTTTAGTCAATATTTACGAAGATTTTCAGAAAAGGTGAATGTTTGGTTTTAACATGCACATAATTTTAACAACTGATGACTATAGCGAATTTATGAAAAGACCATATAGTGTAAGTTTGCAACAGTCTCTCTCACCTAGTAATAATCACAGAGTACATTTTTATAAAGAAAGTATTAATAATCTGTGCTAACCAGTCCAGCTGGTGAGTTGTCAAATTCATGTGTGGTGAGAGAAGCTGTCAAAAATAAAAGAAATTTGTTTTCTGTCTTGCTTGGATGGTAACATGAATTTTAAATTAAAAATAGTCTGAGCTAAGTCTTCTAAGATGCGTTGGTGTCTGTTTGTAGTTTTTACGTTAATATTAAGTGTCAGAGCGTGGGACGACGACGATTTGGAAGTGTTTGACGTGGTCGAAGAAGTTAACCAGAATTTCTACGAATTGTTAGGTGTTAACCAGGTGAGTACCGGTTTGATGTTTAGTATAACTTCAGAAATCTATTATTTATATTTACTGCTAACCGCGCCAGTATATTTAAAATACATATGCTTATTTAACATATGTATGCATCGTGTTGAACTTGCCATTGAAATTAATGGGTTTTCCTTATCACTAAAGCCTATAATCTTCGTATCGATCGATTAAATACTTCCAATTCTTAATTCTAACGATATATTTTTAAAACCAAATTACCCTATAGAGCTTTAATTTTATACCATCTGTTTTTATTTGGTTACATTTTCTCAATTGTAAAATTGTAAATTTCAAAGGTTAATCGATTTCTCCTATTAGAGTACGTGTTTTGAAGTTATAATGACCGGTTTCGGCTAAATTAAGTTCAAGCCTTGGCAACTTGTGAATCTTTTACAAGCTGCCAGCAAAAGCTTGCTCAAGATCATACGAATACTTACATGTATTATAAGGAAAATTAATATTATTGTCATTGATAAAATCATAAGTACTTCTTTACATGTATCTGTGTTTAATAATATTTCCTGCTATTTTTTTAAATGAATAAAAAAATATTAAATTATGGGTAATATTTATCACAATTAAAAATACTTACTTACGAAAACAATTTTATTTATTATTAAAATATATATATTACGGGTCTTAATCGCGTGAATAATTTAAGGTAAAATACCTTGTTTGTTGCCCGACGTTTCGACCGTATTGCAACGGCCGTGGTCATGGGAAGACGGAAGACACAGTCTTCCCGTGACCACGGCCGTTGCAATACGGTCGAAACGTCGGGCAACAAACAAGGTATTTTACCTTAAATTATTCACGCGATTAAGACCCGTAATATATATATTTTAATAATGTGTACAAATCGCGAAAGTTTATCAAAATTTTATTTATGATAGGATGCATCACAAGCTGAAATAAAGTCTGCATTCAAGAAGCTCACACTAAAATTACATCCGGACAAGAATGATGCTCCAGATGCAGATGTGCAGTTTAGGAACCTGGTGTCTGTTCACAATATACTCAAGGACCCCGGGAAAAGAGAGAAGTATGAGATTAAAAAGTCAAATTGTTGTTTCTACGTCAAATTGTTTTTTAATACTTTCTTTGCAAGGGTTGTGAATGTTTTGTCTCAACTTTATTCTCTTTTCAAAATAGAAGAAGACAAAACATCACACACAAGCCATAGAGCTTAGCTGAAGGGGTTAACAGGATTGCTAGTAATGTGGGACCACAATCCTACATTGCTGGTTATCTTTTAAAATAAAACTCCTATACAAAAAGAAAAATAATTATCATATTATATCTATTTTTATAGAAAGTGTAGTTTGTTATTTTTGAAAACACCTTCAACTGTAAATATTTTCAACTACATTTGAATACATATCAGTGGTTGAGAGATTATTTTATACAACACTTGTTTTATTTAATCCCCAGATACAATGAAGTGCTCAAAAACGGTCTTCCAAACTGGAGATCAGCCATATACTACTACCGTCATGTGAGGAAGATGGGCCTGGCAGAAGGATCCATCATCCTGTTCGTTATCATCACATTTGGCCAGTACGCTGTTGGGTGGGCTGCGTATGCTGAGAAGAGGTTTACTGCTGTAAGTTGCTTAAAATGCTTGCTATTTATTTAATTATTTTGTGCAAGAAAACTAGAGAGGAATCATTGAATTAAGGGACCCAACATGCAACTAGAAAAATAATTACTTTTTAAAACTATAACACACATTTTGATTTTGCAGTGATTATTTTGTTTCTTTGTTTTCATCTATACTAATATTATAAAGCTGAAGAATTTGTTTATTTATTTGAATGCGATAATCTCAGGAACTACTGGTCTGAATTGAAAAATTCTTTCACTGTTGGATAGCCTATTTATCGAGGAAAGCTATAGGCTATATAACATCACGCTACAACCAATTCCTATTGGTTAAAGCTTGTTGATATTAAGAAGCTTTATACACAAGTAAACTATGGCTTATATTACATACAGCTGACTACTTATTTATTTGCATCAGGCATCAATCATCAATCAAAATAACAATGTACATTAATGGAAATTATGGACCTCAGGTCCATAATTTCCATTAATGTACATTGTTAAAAAAAATACATTGTTGGAAGTCCATAATTTTCAACAATGTATTTCTTTTACTTTTGTTGTATCAATTTTTTCTCGTACTTTCTATGTCAAATGATGTAAACTTCAACACAAATAATAAAAACCTTACCCTCACTTTTTGGATTCTTTTTCCACCATCTCACTAGAGGCGTCACAGTATTTATTGATGATGAAAAGATAATGACTTCAATTATGTAATATAGTTACAGTTGAACAAGTTTCTTGGTCAATAAATTTCAACACAGTGAAAGGCTTGAAATTGGATTTACTTAATGGCTTTGTGACAACATTTACTGTAATATACAAACTATAGAAGCATTCTTTTATGTTTTCAGGAACAAATATTAAACAGTAGAGGCAAGAAACACTCTAAAAAGTCAGGCTTTGACCAGGGACTGTCAGAAATACTCGATCAGTTGCCCAAGCCAAGTATAAAGGACACACTGCCGTTTCAAATACCACGATGTGCTTGGTGGCTAGTGACCGCTATACCTCGAGGTATTATAGAAATTAGAAGGATTATGAAAGAGAAAGAAGAAGAAGCTAGGAGACAGAAAAAGAGGTATGGGAAACAGTAATGGATTTATTTTTAACGATTTTTATGCCTCTTGTAAAGTTAGTGTACTTCTACAGAGGCACATATTTTGGAGTTAAAAACTGAATTTTCATTTAAGGATGGTACCTGGAATCTACCATTTGATAGTAAACCATAACTATGATCTTATGATTTATTCAGTGATGGATTTCGAAATGTATTTTATAACATATAATGTTCCAAAGTGCTCACTTGTAATAGCATGAACAAAATAATATTGTGTTTGCACATCTGGCACTTATAGCCACAGCCAATCAATTTTTTACACAATATGGTCAAAACAACAATAGGGATGTTGACTGTCAAGTCAAATCAGTCTCTTATTATAAATGTCAAAATGACAAGTTCTACAGAAATGTGTATGGAATAACAACTAACCTGTGACGTCATAAGTTCCTATCGTCAAATCATTACTTTTAGTATTCATTTTCATGCTTTTAAATTCAAAAACATGTTAAATTGTAAGAAAAAAACCGTTATTTTCAGAGTATTTTAGGATCAGGTATAGTAGATCCTAAAATACTCTGTAAATGACAGATTTTTTTTACAATTTAACATGTTTTTCAATTTAAAAGCATGAAAACGAATACTAAAAATAATTTACTTTTATTGTAGTTGACTACCACCCAATAGGGATGTTGACTGTCAAGTCAAATCAGACTCTTTTTGTGAAATTTCAAAATGATAAGTTATATAGAAATCTGTTTGGAATAACAACCTATGACGTCATAAATTCCTATAGTCAAATCATTACTTTTAGTATTCATTTACTTGATATTAAATTCAAAAAACTAAAAAAAACTGTTATTTTCAGAGCATTTTAAGATCTACCATTTATATTACCTGATTAGTATAAAATCATTTATTTTTATTGTTTAATTTACATTATCCAAGTGAGCAGTTTTGCTTTAAAACTTCTATGACAGTATAATTCTGTGGTCTATAATTTCTAGAAAGACAGAAACTGTAAATCACACAATTTCAAAAGAAATATTTCTGTATGTATATTTTTATTACGCAGAGATGAGGAAGAGAAGGCCCGTGCGGAGCGCGAGGCGGCGGCCGCTGCCGAGGCACGGGCCGCGGGTGGAGGCGCGCGCAAGCGGCGCGGGTTCGTGCCGCCCGTGCGGGACGACGGGGACTGCCTGCTCGACCCTGCCGATGAGCCTGACAGTGGGCCTGTTGTCGTGCCTGTCAGACCGGTGTGTACTTGACTCTTGTGCATACTGTTTGTTTTAGGTTGGGATGTAGGGTTAAGTTGTGTGCGATGGATAAGAATTATGAGCCTTTTAAGCTTAGATTTTTTGGAACTTTATTTTGAATCTACACTATTGTAAAACTGTGTCTGAACATTGAAGATATTTAAAAAAAACTAACTTAATTAATGGTTTCTGAATCTAAATGTGTTTTTTCTTATCTGTTTGTTTGTTTGTTCGGGGTTGGCGTAAAACCTACTGAATAGATTTTGTTTAAATTTTGAGAGCATAATCTCCTATGTCCGGATAAAGTTAAAGGCTATAATATCACCACGCTACTTTCCTTAGGATCTGGGCAATAACGTGTCTTTATGACGCGGGCGGAGCTGCGAGCATAAATTAGTCTAATATAAGTCTGATTGGAAGAAATGTATTTATTTTGATTCTATTATATTTTTGTAAAAAAATATAAGAGAATCATTGTAAATATTTTTATACTACTCATCAATGAATTAAAAAATATAATTATCTAATTCCTACATGAACTAGAAAATAATATTTTTGAAATCGATTGATGGGTAGAATAAAATTAATTACATATTTAAAATTGTAAAAGTTTTTATCATCATTCATTACACAGGTCTGCAACAAAAATGCTGTCTGGATATTTCCTACTGATTTCTATGTATTTAGGTGTTCTGAAAACTAAAAAAATACTCAAAAAATTCCTGAACGTAAGGTTATTTTACAAAATACAACTTTTTATTACAAAAAAGGGATTTTTTGGACTAACTTGTAGTCATAAATGATGGGTATAATTTAATTTTGATAATTTTAAGAAAGAAAGATATTTATGTCCTGTAATCGTTTAAAAACAGTTTAAACGATTACAGGACATAAATATCATTAATTTCTAAATAAAGAACACCCTGTTTGAGCTACATTAACAAATATAAACATGTTGTAACCTGAACGTACGCGCTCCGATAGTGAGGACTTGTTGCTTAAAACTTGGAGATCAGGATAAAGTTTGGGCACCTCATAAAGTCTGCAAACGATGTGTCGAAGACCTTCGAAATTGGTTTAAGGGCAAGAAAAAGCTTTTCGATATGCGATTCCTATGGTATGGCGCGAGCAAAAGAACCATAGTGATGATTGTTACTTTTGTTCGTGTAATGTGAAAGGGTATAATTCAAAACGGAAGCAGTCAATTTCATACCCCAATCTGCAATCAGCTATTCGTCCCATCCCTCATGGGACCGAAATACCAGTGCCCAAGGCCCCTGCTAACTTGGAAGAGATTCCAAGTTCTGACGAAGATGGTGCTGTACCTAAACCTGATGACCAGTCAACCAAAAAGAGTTGGCCTCCGAGGGAGCTTAAAGTTGTGCCTCCTAATAAAATTCTTCTACCACCGCTGCACATAAAGCTGGGATTGATGAAGCAATTTGTAAAGTCACTTCCAAGAGATGGAAATTGCTTCAAATACTTAATATCAAAGTTTCCAGGCCTATCGGAGGCAAAGTTGAAGGAAGGTGTTTTCGTTAGACCAGATATTAGACGGCTTATGGCTGATTCACTATTCATCACAACCATGACGGATCCTCAAAGAGAAGGGTGGATTGCCTTTAAAGAAGTCATAACGAAATTTTTAGGCAATAACAAAGACCCTAACTACAAACAAATCGTCAGCATTTCAAGCTTTAGGTTGCTTAATGAGTTTAAAAGTACATTTTCTTCATTCGCACCTCGACTACTTTCCAGAAAATTTGGGAGACGTGAGTGAAGAGCAAGGTGAACGATTTCACCAAAATATTAAGGAGATGGAAAAAAGATACCAGGGAAGATGGAGCGTCTCAATGATGGCAGACTACTGTTGGACGCTTCAAAGAGACCTTCCAGATGCTTCCCATAAGCGAAAATGTACCAAAAGGAGTCTCAGTGGGAAAAATAAATGTGTTTAGTGCTTACTAATTAATGTATCTTAAATAAAAAATAAGTTTTGTTACGCAATTATATTATTTTTAAATTTTTTAATGTTTTATTTTAAGATGATAACTTGTTTAACATAGACACCTACATTGTCAGTAAACGTGACGTTCTAGGACAAAATGAAAGTTATTTTCGAATTCAGCACGCCTAAAAACATAAGAATTACACATAAAAACCAAAACAGCTCTCAATTATTTTTTTTTTGCAGACTTGTGTTATTTATCAGTTTCAGTATGTATCATCTGATTAAGGAAATTGATTAATGTAGTTTGCATATGATATAATAATGCACAAACTTTGTTGATCGTTCATCTTTGCACAAGCTTGTTGTTAGTCATCATTTTTTTATTTTTGAATTAAAAAAATAACTTTCTATAAAGGCTGACAAGCCCTAACCAAACTGATCCATCTCTTCAGGCCACCGCCCCAGTGATCACAGGCGGGCTATGGACCGACGACGACCTGGCCGAGCTGGTGCGCCTGGTGAAGAAGCACCCGGGCGGCTCGGCCGAGCGCTGGGAGCGCATCGCCCTAGCCATGTGCCGCAGCGTGGCCGAGGTCACGCACATGGCCGCCAAGCTCAAGGAGAACTGCTACAAGATACCCGGCCAGGAACCCGAGCAGCCGCAACTCGTTGAGCCGCCTAAAAAGGTGCGTGGGGATAGACTTGCGTTAAATCACAATCTTTATTACTATAGTGATTTTTATAGGTATTTATTACCAATTACTTTATAAAAACAATAATTGCATTTTTGAAAGATCCAAAAACTTTAAGTCCAGACCCAGGAATCGAACCCGAGACTTCCGTATGCCAAACCGGGGCCGGAATCGAACCGCCTATCTGGACTATGTTACTAGACCTCAAATTTTTCTATCCTTTCATGATCGCGAGTTGCGCCCTCTTTTGTCCCAAAAATGCAATTATTGTATCTTTATTACTGTTGAAGAGACTTTCTGCACAGTAATAAGACGGGGGAGGATTGGGGTATTTAGTTTCGCCCGACACCGGCCAGGTGTGAGTTGCAAGCACGATGGAGGGGTAGGTGCAAAAAATAATCGTTCTGGGACGGGGACGGGGGGCACAAGAGAGATAAATTCAATACAATACATGAAATTCAGTACACAAAGCAACCGGGAGGATCGCCGGGATCCGCCTATGTCAACCAGTGTACCAGTCAACCTTAGGGTGATGTGGAGATGAAAATGGAAGTAGATGCAGTAATCTTGTTGGTAGCAAAACTATATAAGTATGTTATAATAAACAAATACAAATATTTTTTATTTGCTATAAATAGGGTGGATACATGAAGTGGTCTTATAAGTAGTTTACATTAGTAGGTACTAGCCTATTTAGCCATTATCAATAGCATGCAAATATTGATCACTTAAAACTAGATATTAATTATAAAATGATTTTCTTTGTATAAAACCATTACCACATTTATTTTCTACTCTTATATAACTTTATTATCACAGAACTTCTCAAGTGTATAGAAAGTTTTCTCTGTAAGCCAAGAACCAAGAGCTGACGGAAACTTTTTTAGAGGTAGTAATTTTAAGTTAGTAGGGATTTTATTATAAATTTTAACACACATTGCACAGTTTTTTTTTGAAACCGACTACTCTTAGGAATTACGCCCAATACAAGCCGATCAGGATTTCTTGTATTTACTCTGTTTGCCATATCTTTTGCTTGCTTAAACAATTCAGGGTGATGTTTAACCATTTTTACTACTTCTAAAATATAAAGGCAAGCAAGAGGGAGTATTTTTAATGTTTTGAAGTGAGGACGACAAGATACATTTGGTGCAATGTCGCAAATGGACCTTATGCACCTTTTTTGGGCAACACAAGCCTTCTGTATGTCTGTACCATTTCCCCAAATCAGCAAGCCGTACCGCAGCACTGATTCGACATATTATGCAAAATAGGCTGTGCACGCTGTTTTCTTATTTGCAACTTTAGCTTATTTGTACAGAGCAAAAGAAAACCCATTTATTTTGTTGCTTACTTTTTCTATGTGTTCTGTCCAATTTAATTTATTATTAATAATAATTCCTAGAAATGTCAAGTTATAAGTATTTAGTAAGGTATGTCCGTTAAAATTAATAGAAATGTCATGACTTTTTAAATGATTAAAATTAATTATGTTCGTTTTAGATAAATTAACTTGTAGATTATTATTATTCAGCGATTCAATAATTAATGTCAACGTTTTGTAGATATCCGCCTCATGTAGGGTTGGCGTCATACTTTTATTAGTGGTAACTATAATCGAGATGTCGTCAGCAAATAACATACTTTTGTAGTGTGTAACTTTGGACAAATCATTTATGTACAACAGAAAAAGAACTGGTCCTAGGACACTCCCTTGCGGTACCCCAAATTGATTTATCATGTAGTCTGATTTGTATGTTTGCACATGGTTAATTGTGTTTAATTGGGAGATCTCTACCACACAGGTATCTTTGTTCTAAGTACGTTTTTATCCACTTTAGAGCTGGTCCCCTGATTCCGTACATCTCGAGCTTTTTTAGAAGTTGTTCATGTGATACAAAATCGAACGCCTTAGACATATCTAGGAATACCACTGTAGTATAATTCTTGTCGTTTAATCTCTGAAGGATATTATTTACAAGACAGAAAGTGGCATCACTAGTGGATTTTTTTTTTGGAATCCATATTGATACTGATCAATTATATTATGTTTAATTAGATATGCCGTTAATTTGTCGTGCATTACCTTCTCAAATATCTTCGAAAATATAGTAATAGGCCTGTAATTGTTAGCATCATTTTGGTCCCCTTTCTTATATATAGGTTTCACTACCGAATATTTGAGTTTAGTGGGAAATGTTCCAGTTTCTAGTGAAAGATTGACGAGATATGTTATTATCGGTGTTAATTGGTTGCTACGTAATTAACATAACCCTTGTACAAATCAAGTCGTAGTCTTCAGATTTTGTATTAGAGAGAGACATTATTAACCTATGCATGTCATACTCAACAACAGGAGACAAAAACATAGAGCCTGACTGTTTAAATTTTAAATCTGTGCTACGAATTTCACTATTTATTTTATTTGTAGTACCAATGAAGTGCTCATTGAAAGTATTCGCTATTTTTGTAGGATCTGTGATTGATACGCCATCTTTAGACAATTCTGTGACATATTTTCCAGTATTTACACAACTCGTTTCAGTTTTAATGATTGACCAGGTGGCCTTGCAAATATTTTTACTGTTTAAAACAAAGTTTGTATTTGCAAGCTTTTTTGCAGCGACTACACATTTTTTGAAGAGCTTATTAAACTTCAGGTAATTTTGTTTATCTGTTTTACTTTTAGTAGAATAGTATTTATACCGTAGCTTCCTTTTGTGTGTACAACTTTTTGTAAGGCCTTTTGACATCCAGTTGCGCTTTTTTGCAGTGTTCACCCTTACTTTATTAATAGGAAAACAAAGATAATACAGCAAGCAAAAATAATCATAAAATAAGTTAAAAGCCGCGTTTAAGTCAGATTTCTTATACCAGTCGAGGTAGTATATACTAGGTAGGTATTTCTTAAATATATTTATGTTTTCATCAGAATAACACCTTTTAAAACTGTATATGTTCTTAGGTATGCTATTTTTAAATGCAAAACATTATATAAAAGCGACATAATTTATACATTCAAATAAATAAACATACTTACACATATGCATAACTAAATAAATACGTAAAAAATGTAGAAGGAAAATAATGTAGAATATTCTATTCCAAATGTTGTTTGATATATACGTTCATGCGTTGCATTTGTAATCTAAATGAATAAAGTATTTTCACTTTGACATACAAACTATATAATAGGGATGTTGACTGCCAAGTCCAATCCGTCTCTTTTTATTAAATGTCAAAACGACGCGTTCTATAGAAATGTGTATGGAATAACAACCTATGACGTCATTATGTTCCTATCGTCAAAATATTACTTTTAGTATTCGTTTTCGCGCTTTTAAATTAAAAAACATGTTAAATTGTAAAATAACACTTATTTTCAAAGCCTTTTAAGATCTACTATTACCTGATTAGTATAAAATAATTTACTTTTATTGTAGTCAACTACCCAATTACATATTGACATACTAGCGTGATAGCGATAACTCAACTGATTCTTCGAATAATAAAGTACGAACCTTTGTCTATGCTCAACTATTACCGGTTGCCAAAACAAGAAAATGTTAAAAACAAAGTCGCTGCCGGTTTATACGCTTAAATCTTCTAAACTTCGCAACGAATTTCGATGCGGTTTTTAACATCATTCTGATAATTTCTTACGGATCGTTTATATGTAGGTATAAAACCTGAAAATGCTGGGAATACATGGTGGGAAAGAAGAAAGGTTCGTACGAAGTCAAAATGAACCTTTAGTTTCATATAATCTATAACTTTCAGGCGTAATTAAATAATGAACGTTCAACTTCATTTTTAAATGTTACATATTACTCTGACTATGATAATTTTCATCTGGAATCCAAAACCATAACATTTATAGTTCTCAAATTCCTAAGTTTGTTAACTATCGGTCGCCAAATTCAATAAACATGTGTTCAAACTTGAAATATGAATCTACCGGCCATACTATATTGATACATAACGTTAAAGTAAACTGTATTGTATAATGTTGTAGGTGAAAACTCGCAAAGCGGAGGAAATAACGAGCGGCAACTGGTCTCAAGCGCAGCAGAAGGCGCTGGAGCTGGCGCTCGCCAAACATCCCAAGGGCGGGGCGGGAGACCGCTGGCAGAAGATCGCGGGAGCCGTGCCCGGGAAGACCAAAGTATGTACAAGAATTACAATAAAGCTCTTATTCGCGCTTTTGTCATTCGCGTTTTCACTACTCACTGAAAAAAAAAAATATTTTTTCTCTAATCTAAACTCTAATTTCTTTATTCGCGGATATAATCAGTACATACATAAATGTTGATAAACTTTCGCGACGTTTCGATCGTATTGCAACGGCCGTGGTCACGGGTAGTCTACGGTAGACTACCCGTGACCACGGCCGTTGCAATACGGTCGAAACGTCGGGCAATAAAGAAGGTATTTTACCTTAAATTATTCACGCGATTAAGACCCGTAATTATTTTCGTAATGAGTACATACATAATAATAAAAAGGATTCCAATAGTTATCCAACCCAATATCCTTTGTAAACGTCGTCAAATGCTCTAATAAAAAAGTGACCTTATTACAACTTTGTCTAAAGTACGTTGTTAAATAATATCGCCGCTTTACATATTAGTACGGACTTTGGACATAAGCTGCCTTCGCCGCGATCGGTGTTTTTGAGAATGTAAACAAACAGAATGAAAGCAACTTTATTGCTCAATGAATAAAGTATACTTTTAATTGCTGTCACATATTAGACGTTTTGTCCTTTGGTAATATATATAAGATAATAATTAAACAATATGGTCAAAAACTTCAATTAAATCGATTTTTTTATATTGATTTTTTTATATTGTATTTGTTTATTTATTTTGTCACCTAGGAACGTTTCCCCTATAATCCCATAAAAATTACCATTCCGTGTTCACGGTTGCGCCATATTTATAGGACATATATTTTATATATACACAACCCGCGAATAAAAGAGCTTTTACTATACTTATAAACTAAAGTGTCAAAACAGCACTATTACTATTTTACTAAATGCATAAGAAATGATATACAAGGTTATTTTTGGTATAGTGCAAAGCTCCTCAACAAGATTTTTACTTCAAGAAATCATATAAAAATATTGAACGGCTTATAACTATGCAAGTTATAAGGCGTTTAAGTTGTCTTGTGTTCTTCGCGCAGTAGTCCTCATTGCGTCCCGCAGAACGTAATCCATGGTTATTATTAAAAATTAAGTTATTATTTAATTTCCCATCACATTGTGAACCCGATTTGGACTGTTAGAATTATTTATTAATTAAAAGATATAACATGGTCCAAAAACTACCCCATTGGATTGTGTTACTGATTCTGAGCAAACTATGTACTTTCAGGTTTGCACTATACCTAAAATAACGTTGTATATGATACTTATAACAAAAACAGTTTTTTTTTGTTTGTCTGTGTCTTCATGCTAATCTCAGGAAACGGCTGGACAGATTTTGGCCGGGCTTTCACTGTCAGACAGCTGATGATGTAAGGACTGACTTAGGCTACTTTTGTCATTACGCTAACGTGAGCAGCACTGCAACTACAAAATAAATTAGCAAATGTTCTAACAGCATTTTAAGAAGCGAATGGTTTGTCTTGGTTTTTCATTCCATTTTCTAGATTAGAAGACAAAATACTCGCTAGTTAAAATGCTGTTATGAAATTAATAGACATTTTGTCTATTAATTTATTATGAATAAGGGGGTTACTTTTTATAGGCTTTTAGTAAGGGGGTTATTTATTCCCGCGGCTCCGCTCGTGTGAATGTTAATTATCGAGCTTTAAGTTGTTCTGTCGCTTGCAGCTTAAGGAAGAATATATAAAAAGAGCTTTTAACATACAAAATTTCATGAATTGACATGATACATCTGTTAAAAATGTAATAGTGTGTGTTTAGCAAAGTAAATAACCACATCATCATCAGCATTAGCCCATATCGGTGGTGGACATAATTATTAAGAACAAATTAACAACATCATTATTATAATTAACACCCACATAGGACCAAATCGGTAAAATTCTTAAAGAATGTAACCATAGTGAATCTCCAATTTAATTTTCCATTTCCAGGAGGAATGTATGCAAAGATGTAAATATCTATCAGAAATGGTGAAGAAACAGAAGCAGAAAGAGGAAGAAGAAGCTCAACAGAAGGAGACGGAAGGTGACGTCACATCACAAGAGAACGACGAGACGTAATGCTAACAAATGTAACAATCGAATTGCAACCCTATGATATTGGTATTAAGTTCAGTTTACGTATTATATGCGTGTAAACAGTTTTGTTTGGAATGTTATTTGGTGTCCTTTTTATGTGGATGCTGAAGAATAAATCGTTTGAATGATTTTTTTGTTTCCTTTGTTTTAACCCCCGAAGCGAAAGACGGGTTGTTTTAAGTAAAAAGCTGTAGATAGGTTACAAGGGCTCAGCAAGCGGCACCTTAAAATCTAGACAATTGACCAAATTTTTATGTCAGTATCGTATCACCGGCGCGGCGTCTCTTTTTCGCTCGTGATATTTAAATCATGCTTTCCTACTTTTTATAATAGTCTAGCAATATATAATATAGTTTGCGATCAGGCATTACATCTACAGTCAACCAAGAAAGTGGTCTTCCAGTTTTGACAAAGCTTCGTATGTTACTAAAATGACGTTAAGATTGTGCTTAGCAACTGTCAGTATATGATTGCAAGGGAAAACCAACCTTGTTGTTTTATGACCTGCGAATGAACTTCAACTTTAGGGTGATAGACCACATTTTTGGCCCACTGTACTTTCTAAGTAAATAATAATAATAATATATTCTTAAACAAACACTTCAACTCTCGAACAACGCACATATAGATAATGCTCTCAGACACAAAATATCGCAACACCGTTATAACTATCAGTTACGGAACTATGTAAACCATAGTGTTCCGAGATTGCTTGTCCGTGAGTGCATGTACTGATGGTGTGCTCTGTCATCAAATAGCATCAATAGAAATGTGCCTTTTATATTTGTACAGCACGATTTGGTGAGAATTACCGAAAATAAAACAGACATAAGGATTCATCTTCATTTTATTTTGAGTATATAATTATTTACATTATTATTTGTATTTATATTAGTCTCGGTTTAACATCATACGTCCTACTGTCTCGGAGTTTATCGGATGGGTCGTTCTGTTTCCCCAAATCGATGATAAATTTCTGGTATTTCGTAATTTTCTTCGTTCTCCGGCCTCCTGGTTTGTGCGGTTTTGGTTCCAGAGTAAACTGTAAATAGAGCATAGTTTATTTAAATGTTGGTATATATTTTAAATGTCATTATGACTTAGATATTATTTAGCCGACTACAGCAAAGTTAATAGGATATGTAGATATTTTAATCGACTATAGGAATGTCAATAAAAATAAGGTATTTATGTACAACGTTATTCTTGGTATAGCGCAAACCTGAAAGTAGATTGCTCAGAATCAGTAACATAATGCAATGGGGTAGTTTTTGGACCATGTTATATTTTTCAATGAATTAATGAATCAATAAACTCATTACTTCGCGATTAATTAATTAATCATTCTAACAGTCCAAATGATCATTTATTTATAATGTGATGTAAAATGTAATCATTACTTATTTTTCAATAATAACCATGGATTAGGTACTACGCGACGCAATGAGTACGATAGTGCGAAGATCACAAGACAACTTGAATGGCTTATAACTCTGCAAGTTTTCAATATTTTTGTTTTCTTTTTTTATATGATTTCTTAAACATTTTGTTGTCGTGTCTGAGCTTTGCACTATACAAAAAATAACCTTGTATACCGTGAAATATATGCAAATACTTCAGATTTTCTAGAGGTCATACTACTTAAATGATTTTGATGAATGAGATGCCAATGAATTCTTTACTATGTGCCGGGTGAGGTGAGATTAATTTTTTTTTTTTCTTCTAAAAAATATGAATAGCAATGTGGGATTGTGTGTCCCACATTACTAGCAATCATGTTAACCCCTGCAGTTAAGTTCAATGGCTTGTATTAGGAGTGGGTTCACGTGGGGTGCTGTTTGCCGGAAAACCTCCGCGTGGTGCACCCCGGGCAACGTGTGCTGGTGGATTCGCGGCTTTTCGCGAAACCACCGTCACACGGCTAATGTTCTGGCAGAGTAGGAGGCGGCCTTTCCCTGGGCTGCCCGGAGGGAGGGCGAGGGGCGGCGGGTTCGCCGTCTATTTATAGATGGTGAACGCGGTCTGATGCAGACCACCGACCGGCCCGACCCGTAACCCTGAATGGACAGGAACGGGAGCCCACACTTTTGTGGGCTGCGGGGAAGTAAACCCCTTTAAAAAATTCCCTAATCCTACGCTTGTGGTGCCTGGCAATGGGATGAATGGCTGAGGGGTCCTCAGTCCCAAGGGCTACCTAGACGCAGGTCTATAAACTTAAACAAAATGTCGCAGGTCAAAGATATGGATACATCTACCCAGGAGGGTCCCGAACGCTCTTCGTTCGGGGAATCCCTTCCGGAGCCAGTCGGCTCCGGCAGTCCCACGTACTCTGGGGGGGACAACCCACGACACACCAGCCCGTCGCCGAGCTGTAAATCCGGCACCGAAAATAGCGCAAGGGTCGCGATCCAAGAGGAGGCAACGCGTGAGTTGCCAGTTTCATCGGCGGAGTCGAGGTCTCCGCTGCTAACTGTTTCTGCGGGAAGCTCGGCGTGCATCAGTCGGTGCGGTTCCGTGTCCTCTATCAGCGACATGGAGCTGTTAGGGGGCGAGAAACGTCCCGAAGTCTGTTTGATGGGTGTTGGGCGACGTTCTACTAAGAAGCAGCAACCAAAGCGCAGACGCTCACCAGAAGCAGACCAGGACCTGCCAGAGGCAGACATTCGTATCCCTCGGAAAGTGAGGACTTCAAATAGAGGCGGTTCGCGTGCGAGAACGCGGTCTTTAACACCCTTCTCGCGCCCACAATCTCCAGTGACGGCGACACCAGCCAATATCACCTCGGCTGGTTCGTCCGTCTTTTCTCGCCGGGAAGCGTATGCCCGTGTTAGAGAAGAGGGTGAGTTGGCTGCTGAAGAACGAGTTGGCCAGGTCATGGAGAGGCTTCGCCAAACGGGAGGGGATACAGACGCGAAAACCGCGGCGGAGCTACTCGAATCAGCGGCGAACTCGGTGGCTCTTATAGTGAATGTGGCCACCAAGTCCAGAAATTTGAAGGGCACCTTCGCAAAGGGCCTCAAGGAATCCGCGTCCAGTATTAAGAACGTGGTGGAGGCTCTTGTTGAGCGCTCCGCTGCCCCGGACGCGGTACTTGAAAGGTTGAGAGCGGACAATGTTCGACTAGAACGGGAGATAGGCGAACTCCGTACAGAGCTCGCCCAGTTACGGGCTGATTTGGTGTCGGCCAGAACCGGCCTCGTCTCGGCCCCTTCTGCTCCGGCCAGCTCACAGGTCACTTCAGCCCTCGCCCGCGCTTCGCAGATCTCTTCGATCCCTGCTCAGGCGGCCCAAACATCTACGACACCAGCTCAGACCAAGGCCACTCGGGCTGATAAGCAACAGCCGACAATTGCTTCTTCGTCGTCTTCAGCCACTGAGGCTGAAGCCCATTTGCAGCCCATTTGCCAAGAGCAGCCGGCAAATGCCTTCACAGAGGCGCAATGCCGGCAGCTCATGATAATGTTTGGGACGATGATTGATGGGAGGCTGGCCACCATCAAGGACCGTCTCCCTCCCGAACCAAGCTGCCGGCCACCTCTTGCGGCGAACAGGCCAAAGCCCCCCCAGGGGCATAAAGCCACACCTCCCACGCCCCTACCCTGTTCCGGGGGACGCGTGGAGTCATTCGCCGAGGTGGCTGCGCCGAAGGCGGCTGCTAGTAGAGTGCAACGTGCACCAACTTCTCAGCCAGCTATGAGAATGGTGCAGCCTGCGAGGGCCGGTCCCGCACGGTGGGTTTCTCAATCCCATCCCCTGCCTAAGCGAACACAAAGAGGGGCGCCTCGTGCAGTCACCGGCATATCCAATGAGCCGGAGGCCGTAGCTAGTGCTCCCGAGCTCGTTCCTACTCCCATCGTCACAGCCCCGTCTGGTGAGGAGTGGCGGACGGCCGGGCGCAAAAAGCGACGTGGGAAGAAGGTTAGGAAAGCTGCACAACCTGAGGCTGTTCTGCCAGCCCACCCTAAGAGTGGCAAGAGGAAGCCAAAACTTTCTCCGCCCAAGTCAGCAGCCGTCGTTGTGACGCTGTCGCCAGAGGCGGAGAGGAGTGGCAAAGTCTCCTACGCGGAGATTTTCCGCCAGGCGAGAGTGACCCTTAACGCCAACAATCTTGGCGCGGGGGTCTCCTTCCGCCAAGCCCAGACCGGGGCCAGGATTCTAGAGTGTCCCGGTCAGGATGGTGCAAAGGTGGCGGACTTCGTGGCGGAGACGCTACGGGGGCTTACCAAGGGGAAGGAGGGCGTAAAGATCGCCAGGCCCACAAAATGCGCAGAATTGCGCATTTCGGGCCTGGATGACTCGATCACGACCGAAGATATCCGAGAGGCCATTGAGACAAAAACTCAATGTGCCTCCGGATCCGTGAAGGTCGGCGCCATCCGCCCCGGTCCCGGTGGAGTGGGTGCAGCTTGGGTGCGCTGCCCCGTCGCTTCGGCCAAAACCCTGGCCGACGCAGGCCGGCTCCTTGTAGGCTTCTCTTCCGCTAGGATCACTGTCCTGGAGGAGAGGCCTACGAGGTGCTATAAGTGTATGGCCACGGGGCACTTGCGACCCAGGTGCACCAGTGGTTTTGACTGCAGCACAATGTGCTATCGCTGCGGTCAACCGGGACATAGAGCGGCGGAATGCTCTGCCGCCCCCCACTGCCCCATGTGTGCGGCGGGCAATCTACCCGCCAATCATATGGTAGGGCGGAAGGGATGTAAGCCCCCCAAGGCTTCCAAGCCACTCCCGGGCAGCAGCCAATCGACCCAGGCTGCCCCCGGAGCTCAGCCACCAACTGAGGTGGAGGTGATGGATGTAGTGCCGCACCCCTAAATGGACAGCGGTAACTCCTCCATCATCCTCCAGACGAACCTCAACCACTCCGCCGCTGCCCAGGACCTTCTCCTGCAGACCATGGCGGAGTGGTCGATAGGTGTCGCCGTAGCCGCGGAGCCCTACTTTGTTCCTCCCCGCCCGAACTGGGCGGGTGACCGGGACGGCTCCGTGGCAATCGTCAGCTCCGCTGCGCTTCATTCCCTGCCCTTGTCGATCAGAGACAAGGGTTCGGGATATGTTGCTGCCGACTGGGGAGGGGTCACGCTCTACGGAGTATACTTCTCCCCAAACCGGAGTTTTACCGATTTCGAGGTCTTCCTTACCAACCTGGAGACCTCGATACGGCGGTTGGCACCTCGCCACGTACTGGTGCTGGGGGACTTCAACGCCAAATCTACGGCGTGGGGGTCACCCAGCACGGACGTCCGCGGTTCGGCGGTTGAGGAGTGGGCGGCGTCGGTGGGTCTCTGTCTCCTAAACAGAGGCGCCACCAATACGTGCGTTCGACAGCAGGGGGGGTCGATAGTGGACCTTTCGTTCGCTACCCCTGCCGTCGAAGCGCGAGTAAGGAACTGGGTCGTCCTGGATGAGGTTGAGACGCTCTCGGATCACCGATATATCCGATTGGAGCTCTCCCGGTCTTCCAGGAACCAGGACTCAGTTAGGGGTCACACGGCGCGCAGAACGCCTCGGTTTCCGCGGTGGGCTGTGGGTGCGTTGGACAGGGGCCTCCTGGAAGAGGCGGCCATCGTGGCATCATGGTCGTCTCCACCTCCAACCGAGGAGGTGGACGTCATGGCTGGCCGCATTCGCGATGCGTTTACGCAGATCTGCGATGCGGCCATGCCCCGCTCACGACGTCGCACCCCGAGGAAGGGGGTGTATTGGTGGTCCCAGGAGCTTGCCTCCCTCCGCGCCGCTTGCATCAGTGCGCGGAGGTCCTATACCCGCAGCCGGACTCGTCACCGCGATGTCCAGGAGGAGAGCCAGCTTTATGAGGCGTATCGCCAAGCGAGGGACGCCTTTAAGCTGGCTATCTGTCGCGCCAAGGAGAGGGCGAGAGAGGAGATGCTGGAGGGTCTCGACCGTGACCCCTGGGGTCGCCCATATCGAGCGGCGCTGAACAAGCTTCGCTCGGCGGGCCCCCCCCTTACCGAGACTCTCCAGCCCAGCTTCCTTGCGGAAGTGGTCGAGGGTCTATTCCCGCTGCAGGCAGAGCACGCGCCCCCGGCGATGGTCTCCGAGGATGAGACCGATGACCGGGAGGCCGACACAACTGTGCCGCCTGTCACCGAAGCGGAGGTGGGCGCGGCTGTTCTTCGAATGCGTTCGAAGAACACCGCTCCCGGGCCGGATGGGATTCCCGCCCGGGTTTTGGCCCTGACCCTCGACCATATCGGGGACCGCCTCAGGGGACTGTTCGACGTGTGCCTGGCGTCCGGACGGTTCCCAGACTGCTGGAAGGCAGGGAAGCTGGTGCTCCTTCCAAAGCCGGGACGGCCTCCCGACTCAATTGCGGCCTACAGGCCTATCGTGTTGCTGGACGAGGCGGGGAAGTTGCTAGAGAGGATTCTCGCTACCCGCATCGTCCGGCATTTGAACGAGGTCGGCCCTAATCTGTCGGACGCTCAGTACGGCTTTCGTGCTGGGCGCTCGACCATTGGGGCCATTCTGCGCTTGAGGGCCGCATCGGAGGAGGCCGTCGCCGGTGGAGGAGTAATGTTGGCGATATCGCTCGATATCGCCAACGCCTTCGGGTCTCTGCCATTCAGCTGTATCAACGAGGCGCTCCGGTATCATGGAGTGCCCGCGTACCTGAGGCAGCTAGTGGCAGACTACCCCGAAGGCAGGAGGATCCTGTACGAGGACCGAGAGGGTGAGGTAATCCGCAGGGACGTCTCGTGCGGTGTTCCACAGGGCTCTGTCTTAGGGCCCCTTTTGTGGAACATTGGCTACGACTGGGCCCTGCGGTGTGGCTTCCCCCCCGGGATAGGGGTCATCTGCTATGCGGATGACACCCTCATCACGGCCCGGGGTGGGAATTTTGAGGAGGCGGCGCGCCTGGCCAACCTAGGGATTTCCCGAATGGTCGGGCGCATCGAGGCGCTGGGGCTTAGGGTGGCTCTTTCTAAGACGGAGGCCCTATTATTCCATGGGCCCCGTCGCGGTCCACCTGCTGGCGCCTCGATAGCCGTCGGCTCGGTCCTCGTACAGGTCCGGGCCCAGATGAAGTATCTGGGCCTGGTAGTAGACGGGCGGTGGCTCTTCGACGAGCACTTTCGCATTTTGGCGCCAAAACTCGAGGCTGCGGCGTCCGCACTGGGGAGGCTGTTGCCGAACCTGGGCGGACCCAGTGCCTCGAGTAGACGGTTGTACACGGGGGTGGTGCGGTCAATGGCTTTGTACGGCGCACCCGTGTGGGCGGCGTCCCTGACCGCCCAGAATAGGGTCCGCTTAGGGAGACCCCAGCGGACCATGGCGGTCAGGGCCATACGCGGATACCGCACGGTGTCTGCAGAGGCGGCGTGCGCATTGGCCGGCACACCCCCGTGGGATTTGGATGCGGAAGTGCTCGCCGAAGTGCATCGGCGGGCGGTGGCTGTTCGGGCAGGGGGTTCGGTGCCCCTGCCCGAGGAGCTACGCGCTTGGCGCGGTGAGGCCCACCGGGCAATCATGGCCCGGTGGCAGGGCCGGCTGGAGGCTCCACGGGCAGGTGTTCGAACCGTGGAGGCGCTCCGGCCGGTCCTGGAGGAGTGGGCGGGGCGGCAGCACGGGACCCTTTCCTTCCGGCTGGTGCAGGTCCTCTCCGGGCACGGGTGCTTCGGGAAGTACCTGCACACGGTCGCTAGGAGGGAACCGAGTCCCGCCTGCCACCACTGCGACTGCGGTGAGGACTCGGCGCAGCACACCCTCCAGCATTGTCCAGCTTGGGAGGGGCAACGTCGAGTTCTCACCGCAGTGGTCGGAAGTGACCTCTCGTTGCCGGCCGTGGTTCTGTCCATGGTCCGTGGCGAGGGGTCGTGGAATGCGGTCGCATCCTTCTGCGAGGACGTCATCTCGCAGAAGGAGGCGGCGGAGCGCGTCAGGGAAGAGAGTTCCCTGGCGGACCCGCTCCGTCGCCGGCGAACCGGGCGGCGTCGGCGCGCACATCTGCGCTTGATGCCGCCTTAGGTGGGGCTGCGGGCGGGCGTACGGGGTAATCTGCCCCGCCCGCGGCCTTCCGTGAAGGCGCGGCGCCCTGTGTGTATTCAGGGGCCGCGTAGGTGTGAAATGCCCGGAACGCAACAACATCGCGTCCGGGCATTGCCACTGGGCGGGCCGCCGACGGTATAACGAATTCCGGCGGCCCGTTCGCAAAGGTGGCGAGCGATACACGGCGGGTTTTTTAGTGGGTGCAAACCCCACACTACCTCCATCATCTTCCCCGGATGGTGGGGGTGTTCGTCAGGAATTTTTCCCGCCGAACAAAAAAAAAAAAAAAAAAAAAAAGGAGTGGGTTCACGTCGGTAGTATAACGGGTAGGATTGGAACTCGCGATCTCACGATTGCGAGACCGATGCCTTAGCCATAAGGTTACCGCCGATATTCTGGATATAGTTTTTAATATCATCTGATTTTGATGAATGAGTTGTCGATCGATTCTTCACATACGTTATATTTTTTCAAAGTGGTGTTATAATTTATTTTAAAGACGCATTACTTGTAAATTGCTTGTGTTAGGAGTTAGGTAGTACCTGTAATAGGTACGGTTTAAGTCCACGGCCATTCAATTGCAGGTCCGATGACTGAGCCATTAGCTTTTTTTATAAATTTGAACTCATCTTGTTAAATTATTAATGCATATTTAAATCTAATGGTGACTTTGAAAAGTGTAAAGTAATATACCAGGTGGTTCCCATGCCGGGGCGGCGCCCCCCCCACAGGGCGCGCAGCCGCACTCCGTGGGGCTGGCGAGCTTGTGCGCGCGCGTGGAGCCGTCCTGGCAGCTCAGCGCCACCACCAGCGCGCCGTACTTCACGGGCTGGCAGCACTCGCACTTGCTGTCGTGGTTACCCGTCACTGGGGATAACACTTGTACTTGTAAAATGGTGGCAAATTGCGCTATAATACATGTGAAATCAGGAAAACCGAGTCTTTGTGGAATTACATAACATTTACTTTAATTAAAGTGCCTATACTTACTTGACACTGGCAAAATCGGCTAAAAGGAACAAATTTGTGATGAACCTAGTATACTTCCTTGGGGGACACCCTATTTAATGTAGTTTTATTTTTCATGTAATAATGTATTATTATGTAGTTTGTTGACGGTATTATTTGTTTTAAGAAATTTGTTAATCGTTGTTGTGCGGTAAGCCTATAAATGTTTAGTTTATTAGTAAAATGTTGTGTATTACACAATCAAAAGCGTTGATTAGGTCAACATAAAACTTAAATAATCAAAATATAGCAAATCTGCTTTAACGATTTTAACTAAACTATTTGACACTGCCTCAACATCTGTTCTTATTATGGTAAGACGTAAAACTCCGGGTAAGAAGTGAAGTAGGGAAATGTGAAGAAATATTTTCACAGAAAAGTTAACAAAACTTTTACAAAATTTAAACAGTAAAAAAGACATGTAAGTAGCAAAATACTCACTGTTATTAAACGTCGTGCCAGAGTCACAATTCCCTACGCAGTCCTTGAGGCCGGTGACCGCTTGCTTGTTCTCGCAGATGCCATGCGCGCCCATGTGTATGCGCACCTGGCCGACCGTCAGACCGCTGGGGATGCTCTTCGGTACACATTTACCTGTACAAGTGGAAATAATATCAAAAAAGTTGAAATGATATCCTCAAAACAGCTGAACTTATTATTTTAATGAAACCTATCCAAGCACATTTAGGCGCTTGTCGTGGTGTGATATTGATTACAATAAAAAGCGTTAGTGATAATGCGAAATAGCTCAGCTTGATATTTAGGTATTACCAGGAAAGTTACATAAACAGCTGATGATAATAGTTTTCTGAGCAAATGGTAAGATAAGAATAATATTTTAAATAAACTTCTAATTAAAAATGGAATGAAATATAAAGTGATGTCATCGAGATAATATTGTGTAGCTAACATAATAATATCCGTGGATAAACAAACGTTTATAAAACACAAAACAAAAAGTCATTAAACCGAATTAAAAATCGCCATTATCAAAAGTATGCTCCAGGCGAGGCTCGAACTCGCAACCCCGGCATGCCTCACGAGTTACTGCCTTATAAGTACCGTGCGCTAACCAATTGCGCCACTGGAGCTATACGTAACACCCTGTATTATATCTATTACTTAGATAAGAACAGAGTAATTGTTTTGTATTTAGAATGCTGTCAGGGCTATTGTGTTTTTTAATAGTTTTGCATGTTATTATGTTGGCATTTATCGGAGTATTTCACTTAAATTTATTAAACAAATCTATTGATGGATCCGTTTCCATCAAAATGGATTGGCTTTTGTGTTTATATCTTTTTCATTTAATCAATGAAATACAAACTTAAAATATTTTTATAAAAATAAATTCAAATATATTTTGCAAAATGTAGGTAGGTATAGATAGAAGAAGATGTTATGATAAAAGAGGCAGTCACACGAAAACTACCTTTGTCAATATATCCTAGGTCATTCGCAAGGCTACAAACTAATGTGTAGATACTAGAATTCATAGAAATCTGTTCAGGAAATTCGGAATGAAATGTACCTAACAGATAAAACAGAATTAGTGTCTACGGATTTGTATTGTTGTGGTCTAAAACGATCTTTGCATTTCTAATATAACTGGTTGGGGCACATCGGTTGGATGGTTTTAAAGTCTTTAACGGACATAGAAATATTTTTTGTGTTCTATATACATATTAAGATTTGTCGCAAAAAGGCAGCTAGTTATAAGTCTGCAGGTTCTTCGCAGAGCTGGCCGCAGGTATCATTGACCAGGTGTTCTGTGGCGCTGTCAGAGCAAACATGGCGTGATGACGTCACCCACACATTGCCTGACTTATGCAGTGATGTTGTGCAGTTGTCAAGTTGAGCCTAAAGACGAGTAGGTACTTACTCAGAGCTTGTGCAGGTTCCTCGCAGAGCTGACAGCAGGTATCATTTACTAAGTGTTCTAGGGCGCAGTGTGACACATCCGGACAAGCCTGACGTGATGACGTCACGTACACCTCCTCGCCTGACTTGTCGCACGAGAATGTCGTGCAGTTGTCTGGAGATGCCCATGTTGAGCCTGGGAACGAGTGGGGTTTATATTAGTGCGAAGGTGGGTGGTACTAAGAGAAGGAGAAAAGTGGAAGATGTGAAGGCAATGCAAACGTCAAACAATACCCGATTAAAACATCTCGCGATACGGGGATTATTCTCAACTAACTGGAGTTTTTCAGTCTTAATTTTGTTGGGCAATCTTTGTGCAACTTTTTTCTTCATACATTTAATGTTAAAATTACCATAAAACGCCCAAAAAATTCAAAACAGTATACTGGTACTTTCAGTCATTTTTTTATTTTTAAATTATCAAAAGCACTCACCAGGTGTGACCAGTTTATCATCCACAACACACTTGTCCTGCACACAATGTCCGCAACACGTGTCCCTGGCAGGTTGCTGGTAAACCCATCCTCTCTTACACTCTGTGGCGCAAGTGGTCACGCTCTCTACGTGAGTGAGTCGGCCGGTGACGTCACGGGAACATGTAAGGTTCTTGCAAGGGTCTGGTGATGGCCAGGTTTGACCTTCCTGTTGGTGAGCGGTGGTTGGTTAGTAGGGAAAAAAGCCTTCAACATATACAACATGTGACCAAGAGGTGTGGTCAAATGATAATGCTCAAATAAACACAGAGCGTATAGACACAGGATATACCTAAGATTGTTAGTGGTGTAAAGAGTTTAATATTTTTTTAATGCGAATCAATTTCGTTTCTTATGACAATCAAAAGACTATGTAAACCGTAGTATTAGTTTACTTAGCTTCGGGATCATAAATGTCAGAAATGGCAAAAGAATGTTTTCCATACATTTCATAGACAGGGCTCAATGCGCATTTATTTTACGATTTCTCGTATGTCTGTTCGCTCTGGGTTTTTTGTCCAAACATTTGAGCATGGTCTTATAAAGGTTCTGGCTCATGATAGGTAAATCTGAAACCCTAAAATTTCATTAATTAGGTTTTATTTTTGAAGTGAAAACTTGTTTAGCGGTTGTGTACTTTTTTGGTATGGGTAAAAAAATGTTAAAACCGCGTCAGGATCACGTGACCTTGTTCAAGAATTCGTAGATGACGTGACCCTGATCGAAAATTCGTAAGATGGGAGGGAGAGCAATGAAAAACTGCTACAATATAATTAGAATACGAAGGTAAAATTCACCACCATCTACAATGTTATTGTAGCTCAGGTGGGAAATCGGGCGGTTCAGAAACCAGAAGACCCCAGTTCGACTAATGTCCGAGTAACAATATTTTTCCCTTTTTGATTTTTTTTTTAATTTGTGATTTATTATTTCAATTTTTTTTTATTATGTCAGTAAAATCGAAATATATTATTCAAATTTCATCAGTTATTTAAATCTCTTAAGCAAGATGGCTTACTCTTTTTAAAGTAGGAAATTGATTGAGCTATACGACAGAATAAATTGTCTCTATTTTGTGTTATTACCTGATATATCTTGTTATCGACTCTGCAAGCGACGGGTTCCTCAATGGGACAGCATTTACCGTCCACCTTCTCTGTCTTCAGCACGAACTGTTTCTTCACGGCCTCCGATACTTCCGGACACGTCTCGTTGGAACATTGCACTTGGAGCTGGGGTTTTAAGAGTTTAAGATATAGTGATAATACTGTGGTGATTTTAAATGTTTTTATCTTAACTGATTGAATCAGGCGTCACATGGCGGAAATCCATCACAGGTCTCTATGTGGGATTGAGTCCCACATTACTAGCAATCTTGTTAACCTCTCCAGCTAAGCTCAAAGGCTTGTGTTAGGAGTGGGTTCACGTCGGTAGTGTAATGGGTAGGATTCGAACCGATGACCTTACGATTGCGAGACCGATGCCTTAGCCATTAGGCTAGCCGCTAGTTATTTAGTGCGATCTGATAATATATTTCGACTGTTGTTTTATGGACATGTCTTTACTACTTTAATCATGGTCATTCACAGATAGAGAGTGGGTGGTGGGATCTCTCTCTTATAATCTGTTTTTATCTTGAAAATTGATATCTTTAATTTAAGCATGAAAGCATGTTGAGTTGCCGCATCGTCAAAATCTGTGTGTTGTCTTTCTTCCAGTGTAATAACCTTATAGATACCAATAATAGAAAGAGATAGAGCTCCAAAAGTACATTTTACGTAGGTAGGTAAACCGTACATAGTGAAGTCTTCACACTAAAAGAGAAAAAGCGGAATAATTATCATTTTTTTGCTCAGCCTCGAAACATCTTAGTATATCGTAGACACGATTGCCATACTATTGGTGTGACGTCACAATTCAGTACCTTCTGCATTACGACGACAACGCAGATTTTGGCGGTGTGACATCTTAGCTCGCCGGACCTTTGTCTGTTAATATCTACCTGAAGAGATCGATATAATAACTCTTAAAGAGCTGTACTCACAGTTCCATCCAAGTTAACGCAAGTGTAGTTGGCACAGAAGTCAGAGGAAGTCCACTTCTCTCCAATGAGTCTCTCCTTGCCATCCACGACGCAGGCGACCGGCTCGCACTTGCCGCAACATTCTCCGCTACTTGGAGTAGCTGAGAAGTACTTCCAACCCTGGAGTATAAAGAAAGGTTTATGGGTTTGATTTAGGACTAACAAATCATATTTAAGGGATCCCGTAACGTTTAAGGTATAACGTAGAGCTGTAAGTTCTTTGGAGACATGGTAGATGGTGTGACATTGCCCTAAAAATCAATTTCCATCAAGAATTAGAATAGATTTCTCGAGTGTGGTCTCGCTGCCGAAGTTGGTAGCGACGTAGGGATCGGTTATGATCGCGGGTTCGAACCTGCTTAAGCGATTTTTTTCTTAGCAATGTTTTAATGTTTTTTAATGTTTCAGCAAATGTTTTAATTAGATAATTATTAAAAAGTAATCATAAATTTTAAAAAATCTAGTATTTTTTTTATAAAGTTATCTAGCAAGCAGTTTATTTTTACTAATTTTGTTTGTTGATGATTGAATAAATGAGCCGGGATTTTCATTTAAACAGGATGATTTTTAATTCAGTAGACAAACTTCAATTTTTTTGTTAGGTTTAACATCCTCAATGACTTTGTTTACATTTTTATCGATAGACCATGAAATCTGTTTAATTTTGGCAATCATTAAAATGTAAAACGATTGTATTACAAGTACTGAATCTATAATCCTCCCCCTATCAAGTTGTCGACTGATTTCAATGCCTGTATAAGTCCTGTACGCCAAACGCTAAGGAATCCAGCTGACTGACGAAAGGGTATTTCTTTACTCCACTACTACTATACTAGTATTATATTATCTGTGACTCCACTATTATGACGTAAAACAAAAAAATCAGCCTTTACTTTGTTTGCATTTTTGGCGCTTCCCTTTTGGACTATTAAGATAAAAGGTAAATTTTGAAATTTCAATACATACAAAATATAGTTGTTGTGGAAATGCCTCGATCGGAGTTTAAAAATTAAAATGTTTTTTCTCATTACATGCTATGTCTACTCACCGGCTGGCAGTCTTCAGAGCAGGTCTGCAGAGTGGTGATCTTCTCCAGCATGTCTCCTGTCTCTGTGCGCAAGCACTTGTAGCTCTCACACGGTTTCTCCGCTGAAGTCCAGTTCTCGCCGACCTGAGTGTCATGGGAAATGTTGTACAAAAAGTCTCGTAATAATTTATGCTACTAACTGACCCGCGAAACTTCGTCTGCATTATTTTTCCCCGTTTTTGCAACATTTTTCATTGATGCTCAGCTTCTATTGGCCACAGCTTGATGTAATATAGCCTATAGCCTTACTCAATAAATGGGTTTTTCTAAACTAAAATATTTTTTCTTGAAACTATCGCGTTCGAACAAATAAACACTTTAGCTCTATAATATTAGTATATTATGAAAATCTAATATATAAAATTCTCGTGTCACAGTTTTCGTTGCCATACTCCTCCGAAACGGCTTGACCGATTTTGATGAAATTTTGTGTGCATATTGGGTAGGTCTGAGAATCGGAGGACATCTATTTTTCATCCCCGATTCATTCCCCATTCGATAATCTCAGGAACTACTGGGACGCATTGAAAAAATATTTTATTGTTGGATACCCCATTCATCCAGGAAGGCTATAGGTTATAACATCACGCTACGACCAATAGGAGCGGAGCAGCAATGAAAAATGTTGTAAAAAAAAAAGGGAAAATTTACGCAGACGAAGTTGCGCGGGTCAGCTAGTATATATATATTATGGGTCTTAATCGTGTGAATAATATGAAACAGGCGTGATCACCCGTGACCATGGCTGTTGCAATACGGTCGAAACGTCGGGCAATAAATAAGGTGTTTTATATTTCAATAGGAATAGTAGCATCCTATCTCTACCCACGGGTGTTGGCAAGGCGATTAAAAGGTTAATTTACCGGAGAGGCTGCAGTGTCTTCTGCGTACTTTAAAGCTTTATTGCGGTCGCTAACCCGCTCGCTAAGCGTGGCGATAATAGGAAATACCCGCAGGATCTATAATAAGTAGGTTCTACTGGGGAGACCCGTGCCTAGTAACGAGACATCATATGGGTTGATAAGTATGTAATGATATATGTATCGGTGGCTCACGCCCACTTTTTTTCAAAAGTGTTTTATACACTACTACATTACTACTTACTATAACTACATTACTAGCAATCTCGTTAATCCCTCCAGCTAACCTTAAAGGCTTGTGTCAGAAGTGGGTTCATGTCATGTAACATGTAATTTTGTTAGAAACTCTGAAAAAAAAATACAATCTTTTCGTAGTAACTTGCCGTGTGGTGCCGGCTTAAGAATAGTACCACTCCATCTCTACCCGTGGGTGTCGTCAAGGCGACTAAGGGATTTCACACCGGGGGACGGGCAGCAGCGTCCTCTGCGTACTTAAAGCCTTACTGCGATCGCCAACCCGCTCGCCATGCGTGGCGATCATGGCAATTACCCCCAGGATCTACATACTAGTAGGTTCTACTGGGGAGACCCGTGCCCAGCAGTGGGCCAGCATATGGGTTGATATGTATGTATGTATGGGTTCATGTCGGTAGCATAATGGATAGTAATCGAGCCCGAGACCTCACGATAGCGAATCCAATGCCTTAGCAATTAAGCTACCGCCGCTTTTATGTTATGTTACGAGAGGTCTTTGTTCCTGCAGTAGCATACACCCTATACTATAAATGAGATACTAACCTTGTAGATATTATCTCCGTCGATGCAAGCGACGTATGCGGGCGCGGGGCAGCACTGGAAGGGCACGGCGCGCGGCTCCAGCACGAACTGGCCCGTGCTCACCACGGCGGGGCACTCCGCCACGGAGCAGCGCGCCGAGCTCGACCCGGCGCGCGCCTCGCAGCGGCACGAGCGGCACGGCCCGTCCAGCCATACTGAGTCCGTCTGAGAACGGAACGATTCATGGATAATATTGATCACACTTAACATTCTTTTTTTTTTTTCTTTTTCAAAAAAGATAACTAGCAATGTGGAATTTTGGTCCCACATTACTAACAATCCTGTTAACCCCTCCAGCTAAGCTCAATGGCTTGTGTTAGGAGTGGGTTCACGTCGGTAGGATTCGAACCCGCGACCTTACAATTGCGCGATATCAAAGTTGTGAAAATGGCGACGAACTGACATGTCATTATTTTTACATCTCCACGTTTAGTGTGTTAAATATACGTGGGATAAAGTTAAAGTTACAGAATACAACGCTTATGAACGGCAGACAAAATTTGGAATAGAATGATTCCACATTTAATGCCAATTATTACAAAATATATGTTTATATACAGTTATGCCAGTAAGATACTTCAACCATTACACCATATAAGTAAATAATAAGTTAAGAATAAGACTTAGTAGTTGAAAAAAATAAAATAAAAAGAAAATAATTTTAAAACTATATAGCAGATACATAAAATGTGCGAGCTATAATTCTTCTTATTATTTTACAATAGGTTTCGGACGCAGCGCCGCCCACATGGATGTCGATTATCGCAATAAAAATTATATTTTATATCCATTCGAAATTCTAACTATTCTTATAACATATACATTTTTAATCGCGAAAACGTTCTAAACAAACCGTATTTTCACATTTATAATATTAGAGTACCAATTTAGTTTGGATAAAAGAGCAATCTAGCCCATTTTTAGGATTCCGTACGCATAATGAAACCCTTATAGTGTTTTTTAACTATTTTCTACCATTATTAAAATATATACAGGGTGTAACAGAAAGGTGTGGTCAAATTTCAGCAGCGGATAGGATATGTTATCAGTATTGCACCTACCATGGTGCCATAGCTGGTTGCATTATTATTACATAGTTATAGCATATTCTTTTTGTCAAAATTCAGTAGTGAAAGGCGTATAGCATGAGAATTATACCTCCCCTGGTACAAAATTCGATTGGATTATTATGGCATAGAACTTTATAAGTCATTCTATTTTTAATTAATAACTTTTTCATTCATAAATAAACGAATGAAAAAATAATAAATATTTTTTTTGGGTACTTTGATTTTGATAAAATTAAGTATGTGCACTCAGTATCATGGGCGCATACCAACCCTTGAATATGACCACACCTTTCTGTTACACCCTGTATATTACGGGTCTTAATCGCGTAACCGTATTGCAAAGGCCGTGGTCACGGGAAGTCTATTAAACTCTGACTCTTTAAGAGTCTTCCCGTGACCACGGCCATTGCAATACGGTCGAAACGTCGGGCAATAAACAAGGTATTTTACCTTAAATTATTCACGCGATTAAGACCCGTAATATATATATATTAATATTTTCTACCAGCATCAAGTAGGTACTCATATAAATACACTTTAATTACACCAACAGTCCCACGGATTTATTCTTTCCTACGTTCTAAATAACAGCTCTGTGCTATCATGTTCAGGGCTCGTACTAGACTCTCGTAGACTAAAGTAATTAATTAAAAATAAACTTACGTCCTTTAGAACAGTTTGTGGCGTAGTTCTAGGTTTCTCTCCGCCCTTAGAGGCCGCCTCCCATTCCAATTTGACAACGCACTTGTCCTTTGGCAATTCTAGAACATTATTAAAATAATTGTTTTTAAACTTTTGCGGTTTTTAAACATATTAGAATACTATCAATATATACAGGTAAAAATAATTAAAGGTACGAAACTTTTATTTAGTTCGTAGGTACCTTTAATTATAAAATTGCCATTTGCAAATTGCCAATTTTACAATGTTTCAATGTTTATAAACTTGATATGGGGGTAAGGTGCTGTGACTAATATACTATACACCATGATAAAGGACTGATGCAAATTATATTATAAAAAGTTGGAACATGAGATAAACTAAAATGAGCCTTAGTGGATACAACATAGTATGAGCATCTACAAACAACAAAGGTAAAAACTATATTGGCCAAAGTACTTGTAACAAATGATTAAATATAAAATACCTGGTACCAAAAGAAAGAAAAGAAAACATTGCTTTTCCTATCTGGGTGTAAATATGTAAATCAGTTGGGTGATGCCATCGCACAGGCCACGTTTGGGATCAGATGATCGTGAATATATAATTGGGATAATGACTACAATAAATTTTTAGTAATCAGTCAATAGTAGGTATGTCATAACGAGATCTGAATAAATAACATTACACAATTTAACATCTGAAAGAATTTAAAACAACTAAAAGTAATGATTTGACGATCCCTAGTTGTGACGTCACATCTCAATATTTCATACAATTTTCTAAAGAGCGTGTCGTTTTAAATTTCGTAAAAATATACTGATTTAATGAAACAGTCATCATCCCCATTTGTGAAACTTACCACATTCGTAGTTCGGACAGCACTTCCCGCTGTCATTGTGGACCTTGAGGTCATAGAAGGTGTCGCACGAGGGCGGCTGCGGGCAGGTGTCCACTCGACACTGGAAGTGCACTTGAGGACAGCACCCGCTCTGGTCCACTGTACGGGACATGCCGGCCTCCAGGATCTCTACGGAGTCCTCCGGAGGTATGGGGGTGCATTCGCTTGCCGGCATACATTCTGTACGAAACACAATCAAATAACATTACAAAATAAGACTGCCACGGTGGTGAGATGGAAGTATGTACGATTGCTGCTCAAGAGGTCACGCGTTCGACTCCCGCACGGGTCACCACTTTGTGTTATTCACAAATTGTCTGGTGTAGTTTGTGTTCGTGGTACCGCGACACAGGGCTCGTAACCTACTGCTAGAGTTGTCTTTTAAGCTATTGCGTAGCTTTTATCGCGGGCTCGGGCTTTGAGCGCGGCGACCGAATCAAGAAATTCCGTATCGAAAATAAAACCTAACACCCACAACTCAGCGTTCGCTTAACGCATATGTATATGGTACGACTGTACGAAGCTCGCACGGATCTCGACGAGCTCCGAAATGAAATGAAAAAAAAATATTTATTTTAATTGCATATGTTGATAAAAAATGCTACGTAATAGCTTCCCGCGGCAGTCCCCGAGTGCCACACATTTTATTTTTACTATGTAGTGGTGTTTATATGCCTAAGAGGTTGGGCTAAATTTGGAATAGAGACGTAAGCAGTCGGAGTCGCCAGTGAGAGTTACTACAAAGAGAATATAAATAACCAACATGTATATTATGTACTTGCTTAATATAGTTATGAAAAAGAAAACGTATAGAGATTTTTTAGACTTAATGGAGATGAAGTCTGGAAGAAGTATATAAAGACAAAATACATATTATCATCATTATCAGCCTATCGCAGTCCACTGCTGGACATAGGCCTCTCCAATTGCATACCACTTTGTTCAATCTTCGGCTTCTCGCATCCAGCTCCTGCCAGCCGTTTTGCGTAAATCATCACTCTACTTCCACATACATATTACGCTAACCCTAAATAATTGAGAGCAAAAAGACGATGATGATGATTAAATACACTTCAACTCTAATCACTGGTCTCAAATGGGATTTCCGGTACCTAAGTTTATTTATTTGATAGACTTTTAAATATATATCTATTGTCATGTGCGTACCCAGAGGGGATTATGCAGTAGACAGTTTTAAATAGTCAACTATTATCATATGCGTAACCAGGGGGGATTTGGAGGGTCGCCCTCCCCCTCCGTGAAATTACTAAACCCCCGAAAAGTGTTCCTGGGTACACCCGTGGGCGGTTAGTTCCACAATATAAACGGTTTTGTAAATTATCTTAAAAAATAAAACTCTATATTACCACAAGCGAACTCCTTGCATCCCTCTGGTGTTGTCTTCTGTTTCAGTACTTGTCCAAAAGCGCAATCCATCTTTTTCGGCTCCGTGCAGTTAGCTACAGGCTTTGGTACTGAAACAAACATTTGTTATTAGAATTACAAAAACAATAGGTTTGTTTGTAAAGTCGGTTTACGGACGATAATTTTACGTGATAACGTCATAAGAAAACATTGTTAATATTGTAATAAACAACCATGCCTGTGACAGCTTTAGTTCCAATTGTATCGCATGTCGCTGCAATCGCTATTCGCTTATACGCTGATAGCTTTAGTTCCAATTGTATCGCATGTCGCTGCAATCGCTATTCGCTTATACGCTGATAGCTTTAGTTCCAATTGTATCGCATGTCGCTGCAATCGCTATTCGCTTATACGCTGATAGCTTTAGTTCCAATTGTATCGCATGTCGCTGCAATCGCTATTCGCTTATACGCTGATAGCTTTAGTTCCAATTGTATCGCATGTCGCTGCAATCGCTATTCGCTTATACGCTGATAGCTTTAGTTCCAATTGTATCGCATGTCGCTGCAATCGCTATTCGCTTATACGCTGATAGCTTTAGTTCCAATTGTATCGCATGTCGCTGCAATCGCTATTCGCTTATACGCTGATAGCTTTAGTTCCAATTGTATCGCATGTCGCTGCAATCGCTATTCGCTTATACGCTGATAGCTTTAGTTCCAATTGTATCGCATGTCGCTGCAATCGCTATTCGCTTATACGCTGATAGCTTTAGTTCCAATTGTATCGCATGTCGCTGCAATCGCTATTCGCTTATACGCTGATAGCTTTAGTTCCAATTGTATCGCATGTCGCTGCAATCGCTATTCGCTTATACGCTGATAGCTTTAGTTCCAATTGTATCGCATGTCGCTGCAATCGCTATTCGCTGATAGGCTGATAGCGTTAGTTCCAATTGTATCGCATGTCACTGCAATCACCATTAGTTGATAGGCTGATAGCTTTAGTTTTAATTGTATCGCATGTCTGTCATAGGCTGATACCTCAGCCTATCAGCAGGTGGAACGTGACACTTTTATGTGAGTGCACCCGGTCATCGATTTATAAGACGTTATCACGTCAAAAAAACCTCTTGAATTAACAGTCAAGTATATTATTAGACAAGTTTAAATTTTCAAATGCATTTCAATCTTAAGTAGCTTAAGTAGGTACCTTAGATATCATGTTGTCACTGTCACTATACTAGGAATTATAGTGTGGGTGACATAAAGAGAGAAAACCGTAGTACCCTATCTATCTATCTCTGTCTTGGCAAAAAGGTCTAGGTGTTGACTTGAAAAAACAATAAATGTCTGCAATAACCCATATGATGTCCCAATGCTGGGCACGGGTCGCCCCAGCAGAACCTATTTATTATAGGCCCTGAGAGTGTTTGCCATAATCACCACGCTTGGCGTTCGCAGTAAAGCTTTAAAGTACTCCGAGGTCGGTGCTGGCCGTCCTCCGGTGTGACATAAGGGATGTCACCTTGACACCCACGGGATGAGATGGGCGGTACTATTCTTAAGCTAGTACTTGATTTAATAGAGGTAATGCACTGAGGTTTCCTTTCTCATTCTAACCAAGAGACAACTAGCTGGCTGTCTCCCCCACTCTAGCTAGCTATAATAACACTATCTAGAAGACGCAGTGAATATCATACACATCTAAATGACTAAGAACTGAACTGAATTTGTTTATCCAAATAATTGAGTAGTTGACTATAAGAAAAAAATATGATTTTATACAAATTAGGCAATAATAGGTCTTAAAATGCTTTGTAAGTAGGTATTTTTTTACAATTTAACATGTTTTTGAATTTAAAACCTTGAAAATGAATACTAAAAGTAATGATTTAACGATAGGAACTTATGACGTCACAGGTTGTTATTCCATACACATTTCTATAGAGCCTGTCGTTTCGACATTTCATAAAAAGAGACTGATTTGACTTGACAGTCGACATCCCCATTATGATGAAAATGAGGACTTTATCTCAATTTTATATATATGTCGCTCGGGTCCTCATAAAGGTTTGACGTCGGGGGTTCTGCATGGGCCAATACCGGCGCCGAGTTTAAGTATTCATGGCTTACGTAGGTAATTTTGCAAAACTGTCATATACAGGGTGATTTGTAATATACTAATAACCACCCGCTCGTGGCTTCTTTAAAGAACACTAAACAACTTTGTAATATCAGTTTTGTAAAGTATTTAATGTATTAACCGTTAATCACCTACTATTTTTTTAGAGTTATGACTTTAACCACCTACAGACTATTTTACTGGAGTAAAATCGTTGTTTATTGCGAGGTTTAGGCCCTCAACTTGACAAAGAATCAGTTTTACTCCGGGGTCTCACAGATGTGTTGTAAATGGTTGTGTGGTATGGGCACATACCAACCCATGATATTGAGTGCACATAGGTACCTAATTTTATCAAAATCGGAGTACCCTAACAAATATTTCTAATTTTTTCATTCGTTTAGTTATGAATGAAAAAGTTATTAATTAAAAAAAGTATGACTTAAAAAGTTCTATGACATAGATCAGGTTTTGTACCAGGAAGTTGGTGTTGGTTGGTGTAATGTAAAGAAGCCAAGAACGGGTGGTTATTAGCATATTAAAAACCAGCCTGTATAATCAGAATACTTACAACACACATAGTCGGCGCAGCAGTGGCCCGGCCTGGCGAGCTGCGTGATCATATCTTCAGTGTCGGAGCACACGGGCGCTGTACAAGTTTGTTTGACACATGACACGTGCGCCGTGTTTTCTCCTGTCAGCTTGCTGCACGTGCATTTTGTACATGCGTCCTCCTGTTACGGAAAATTCTATTCAAGTACGTAGGTTTCTAGTACAAGTAAAATTCTTATTTAAAACAAAATGATTTTTACAATAGTACTTATATTAAATTAAGAATAAAATGTGTTATATAATATATTAAGTAAAATTAATTTTAAGCAATAAGTATAAGTATTATAATTAAATTAATGTTAAGTTTAGCTCTCTCTTTAGCGCAATGCTTGAAAAAGTCGCTAAGTTTGTAAAGTACTCTATCCTTATATATAACGTGTGTATGTACACTTAGTTGCAATAAATGATTTTGAATTATATATTCAAACTGATCGTAAAGACAATTTGTTACCTGCCACTTGTCGCCAGCGTAGTGCTCCTTGTTGGCATCACAAGGGAAGCATTTACTTGGTTCTATACACGTGTTGTTCACTCGCACCTGAACATTCAGATTACAATAATGTTAAAGAGTATTTAAGTATAAAGAGTCATATTAATTCACCTCTTTCAAATACAAAAAGTCAAGTCAAGTCCATGAAATAATTAAATGCAATAAAAATCAGACACGGTATCATTTTAGTCGTTTGTTACGTAATTGACTTTTAAAAAAAATAGTATAGGCACATATATAATAAATATATGTATATGTAAATACTATCTGACTCGCGCAACTAAGTATGCGTCAATTTTCCCTGTTTTTGCAATTTTTTTACTGCTGCTCCGCTCCTATTAGTCGTAGCGTTATGTTTTATAGCCTGATGAGCCTTCCTGGACCAATGGGCTATTCAACAGTAAAATATTTTTTCAATTCGACCCAGTAGTTTCTGAGATAATTGCTTTCAAACAAACAAACACTATTCAGCTTTCTAATATTAGTATAGAATTTCCTAAAGAAATTCTCTAATAGTAGCGAAAACCCACACCTAATAAAAATCTCAACAATATAATTTTAGTCATTTAGTCATGTAATGCCCAAACAAAATGTAGGCAATATATTTGGCATATACTTTCCTGAAGAGACAGAGGCAAAGGCGACCATATACAACGTAAGGCTTACCTTTCCTTCGGGACAGAAGCAGCCCTCGGCGGGCTGTTCGATGCACATGTCGGGGGTAGTGGTGAGCTCGGCGTAGTTGTCGCACGTGCGCTCGCAGTCCACGCAGCCGCGGTACACCAGCGGCGCCGCACTGACCATAGTTATTGGTAATGTTAGTTCATTGTTTTTAAATTGCCATAGATTTAATTTCGACAAGGTTAGGTGAGTGTGGTCGTGTGGTACCGGCTTAAGAATAGTGCCACTTCATCTCTTTACTTTGGTGTCGTCGTCAAGGTGACTAAAGGATGTCACACCGAAGGACGGGCGGCACTGCTATCGCCGATCCGCTCGCTAAGTAGGTTCTACCGAAGATAACCGTGCCCAGAAGTGCGACTTCATTTGGGTTGATTGAAAAAAATAAAGAGAAGTAGAAGTATATGATGATCTTGCTTCATTACAATTCATCACCATAATTAAACCTAACGTTAAGTTTGGCAATACGCGAATAGGATAGCCAGTGACGTCAGAATTTAAAGATCCGGACTTTCTTTGCTTATCTCATTTTTTCACGAAATTTCGCTTCAGAGATAGAATCATTCAGTTTTTGGACATGACTCACCAAGGGTAAGGACAAAGGTCGGCCATCGGTGGTCATGCGAAATCGGTGAACAAACGTACCGCTGTAACGCAACGCACGAGTCTGTCGCGTTGGCACACAAGTTCTACTAGAGACATGACTCACCAAGGGTAAGGACACAGGTCGGTCCGCCAGCCCTCCAGACACACGCCCTGTCGCCGACACTCGGCCACGTACCGCTGTAACGCGACGCACGAGTCTGTCGCGTTGGCACACAAGTCTGCCTCGCATGATGATACAAACGGCTCTGGTTCTACTAGAGCGTGGCACTAGAAAATAAATACTTGGTTTAAAAAAATGTGCAGATAACATTACATTTGAGTTGTGGAAATGGCGGTACACTGAGCTGTCATTATTTTCACAGCTTTGCGTATAACGAGTGAAAACACAGGACAAGTAAAATTCGTAGGAACGAATCTAAATAGTATATTTCTCATGTATATTACTAGAATAGTAAATACTTTACACTAGCAAAAGTTGGTTAGACAATCAGCACAAAAATAAGAAGTTACATTGATTTAACTAACGTAGTATACTCTGAAGGCGTCCTTCTACGGCAATTAGCAATGTGAGCTGAGGATTGAATTATTTGTTGGCGGATCGAGGATTTTATTGTTGCGAGGGAGGTGGGAAGGGGGGGGGGGGGGCACCACAGTGAAATGGTAGTACCGGATGCATTTACCCCTACATCGGCCAAGTATGAGTCATATTTCGTTTCACCTGACACCGGCCAACAAATTCAATACGATCCAAACAAACTCAATACGACAAGAAATTCTGTGTAACGTGGATTCGCCTGTCAGATCACAGTTTACATCTCTTTTATCGTTATAACACGATAGGTGATTCTACTCGATATATCTGAATGAATGATTAGAAGTATATCATTGTAATGATAAAGGTGAAAATACTCACTGCTCCGAACCTATCAGCGTTGTACAAGTTATAGCACGGGTTCGATTCTGGTGGTGGCAGAACGCACTCAGGAGGAGGAGGCACCTCCTCACATTGTGCCTGATCCGATATGGCTAATGTCTTCAGTGTTTCTGGGGTAGCCTGCCAGCTTTTACCGTACTATACGTAGAAAATATATATACAGTTTAAAATATGAAAAAATCGTTAGGGTTCAATTTGGGTACGCACCTATAGCTAAAATCAGTTTTTAAAATGTTTGTCTGTCTGCTTGTTTGGGCTAATATTGACAAGGATTGAACGGATTCAGCAAATAAACATTTTTTAAACAGAACAATAAAACCAGCAAAGAAACATTTTTAAAACAGAAAGATATCTCTTCAACAATTATCTAGGACATTAATAATCATCAATTTATTAAATAAAGGTCTGCAGCAACGTTGACAGATTGCTGGACCCGGGTTGGCTGGAATGACAAAGTTAAAGTAACTTGAGTGTTTTTTGGAAATAAAAGCATACCTCATCGAAATCCTCGGTAGCAGTTCCATTGCTGGTGATGAGGGTCTCTTGGTAGCCGGCGCACACTCCGCACAGGCCCTCGGTCTGGTTCGCGTACAAGTACGACGGGACCTGCACTCTGAACTCCATCTTCGATTGTAGTACTGTTAGCTGTTGGGAATTTACATTAACTTGGTTGGGGTAAAAAATATAAAGCTCTAACCGTAGACGAACATATAATTATTTTAAATGAGTTTTTTCCAACTCAAAACAGGATTTTACCACCAAATGCCTCTGTATATTAGTCCAAGATGAGAGCCTCTAAAATACAAGGATTTTAATGATAAAGTGGTATATTAGTGGAGTAAAGAAATACCGCTGCCGTCAGTCAGCTGGATTCCTTAGCGTTTGGCGTACAGGACTTTAACCGGCTACTGACGGCATCTGTTGCACAGTTATACTGACTGACTGACGGTAATGTGAATCTGATAATATTCTTCACCGGTTATACAAAATTTCATATAAAATAATTCTATAGCACGCGCAGATTCAGTACGATTAATGAAAACAACTTTAACCCGCTACTGACGCATGACTGATGAATGTTAAACTTATTTTGTACTAATATACAGCTAGAAAACTAATTTTCAAGGTTTAGAAAGCAGTCTCGCGATATATATACTTAAAAGGGTAGTCGAGTGTCAAGTCAAATCGGTCTCTTTTTATGAAATGTGAAAACGACACGTTCTCTAGAAACTTCTATGGAATAACTCTTGAAAAGCATTGAAACCACTTTTGTAGAGCACCCTTTATAATAAAAATAGACACAGATTGAGAGAGAAGCACTCTAGAAAACACAAGTGCGACATTGTAGAACCTATTGCCAGACAAACTAAACTAAACTTACCTCAACGTGTATATCAGGCAGTGTGATAGATATGTCCTTCCCGTTCACTTGGTTGATCGTCACCCACTCGTTCTTCAGAGGGAATTTGAAGACTGCTGTATCACCAATGGTGGTAATCAACTGTTGAAGTAACATCACAGAATTATAACTTTTTTAAAGACTACTTCCGCAGTAGAATACACGCCGTGTCACAGGGACTTTACAAACATAATTATTGGGCACAAAGTACACCCAAACTCGACAATGTGAGAAACGTGTGGGAATCGTACACAGACACTTCCACTGAGCTACAGAGTCAGTCAAACAAGTTTGTTTAATGTATAACATTTCAGAATTATATAAGATTAAAAAAAAAACATCGATTCATGCAACTTTCGGAACGATTATTTCCAAAAATATTCACTCACTCAAAAAACTTTATTATAAACCTCAAAATGTTTTTGACCTGTCTAATGATGACACGTTGACATTTGCTGAAAAAAAATCGAAACTATAAGGGTTCCGATTTTGCCATTTTGGCTACGGAACCCTAAAAAGACCGGACAAATGTGAGGCAGACTCGCCCACCGTAAGTATAATATAAATATTATAAATAGTTCAGAAATCGAGTCTCAGACTTTTTAAAGACTATATATTTTTTATGATTTAATTACAAATGTATAGTTTTCAGACTTTTCCCTATAAATTTGTGTCCTTGAGAGTGTCGAAATGTACGTTTTTTGTGTTAACTTAGCAGTTTGTTTTTTTACAGCTTCAAGGGACTGGAGATCTCAAGTATATGGTTTTAATTTCAACTCGATACCTCCATGCGTCTTGACAGACAGACGGACGAACGGACAACAAAGTGATCCTTTAAGGGTTTCGTTTTTTCCTTTTGAGATACAGAATCCTAAAAAAGAGAGAGGTGTCTTAGGGACACCTGGTTGGAGCGTAGTTCCTTTTGCTATATCTTTTTTTAAGTTAGTACTATCTAATGATATAAAAAATCTGGAAAAACGCAACATTTTAAAAATTAGATTTATTACACACAGTAACAAGTTAAGATTTATTACACACTAGCTGTGCCCCGCGGTGTTACCCGCGGTTTATTAGCCTATGTGTTAATCCAGGGTGTCAGCTAACTCCATACCAAATTTTATTAAAATCGCTCTAGCCGTTTAGATGTGAAGAAGTAACAAACAATACACACTCACATACTCACAAACTTTCGCTTTTTTAATATTAGTGTGATAATACTACAGACACGCAGCCAGTTTGACATAAGTAAAATAAACAATAAAACTTTTTACAAAAATACAAACAACCTAAATAATACAACCTCCTTATTGTAGCTATACATAATCATAAATAATATTTTTGATCGACGTCAGAATGTAGCACTTTTTTCCGTCTAGCCTCACAGCCCTCAAACAAAAACGTGCGATAAGGAACTACGTTCCAAAAATGTTTTAGACTTGTTTTTTAATAATAGTCCTAGATTCGAAACTGTATCACTAATACCAGATTACTTATCAACCCATATGATGTCCCACTGCTGGGCACTCCCGGGTCTGCCCAGTAGAACCTACTTATTATAGATCCTGGGGTATTTGCCATAATCGCCACGCTTGGCGAGTGGGTTGGCTAACGCAGTAAAGCTTTAAAGTACGCAGAGGACGCTGCTGCCCGTCCTCCGGCGTGAAATAACATATATCCTTTTGCAAATTCAGATTTAGGTCGTGTCTAAATACATTGTTAATATCACATAGTCTATTTAAATTGTATTGCGTCATCAGCGAATCCCTCACCTCTTTATTCTAAACACAATCTATCAGCAAGTGTTACACGCCATCCTATAAATAAACAAATCAACTTTACCTTCTTAGTGCATAGTACAATACTACAACATTTTTCTCATACACAAGAAGTACAATCTTATTGCAAACAGCATCGGTATCGTCACACGCTCAGAGTGGAGTACACTATCAGTTAAGATATCTACATACTAATCTATGGAGTACACTTGCGTGTGGTCTGCTCTCTCCCTCACACACAATAAACACTCTATCTATATCTACTTGCGTGCCTTTGATCGCCATAGTTACCAAATGACTTTCATTTGTATTGCCCGCTGTTGCTACCAAGATGAGTGCGTTCCGAATTTGTTGAAGTCTCTAATTCATTTATTTATTAAAACTATAAGCACAGAATTGTATGGAGGCGAACTTAATGCTACAAGCATTCTCTGCTAGTCTACCTTAGGGTGATATAGAAATGAAGTCTGTGACATTACATTTAATCATACAATTTTAACCAAAAACAGAATCGTTTATCAAATCCATATTAAACATAGTTTATTAGTTTGGTAACATCGTGAGTGTGAATTTGAAGCAATAAACAAGGGTTGTGAACTATTTATTATACGGGAATTAACGCGCATTGTTTACCTTAAAATTGCTTGACGTTTCGACCAGGTTGCACCGCCGTGGTCACAAGCGGAGTTAACAATGCGCGTTAATTCCCGTCTATTAAATAGTTATAATCTTGCAACGCGAAAGTTTAAATGAAGTGTTGTGAAGTTTGTTGATTGGACGCCATTCGTTTCGTTTTGTTGCGATATATTGCTTGCAGGAGGGTTAAAGTCAAGTGTCCCCCACACTTGACTTTAACAAAAATTTGAACCATAAAGCTTAATATTTTACAAGCGGATCCCTAAATCTAAAAATCGTCTGTCCAACCCCTAAACGTTTTTTAAAGACCCATCTAACGATATCCTATGGGGTAGGTGAGAAAAACATACACCCCCATCCCCTTTACATGTAGGGTAGGTACCCTAAAAAAAATTTTTTTTCAAGGTTTTATGCTGTCACTTTGTCGGCGTAAGTAATATGTGTATCTATGCCAAATTATGGAACCCTAAAAACCGTATCTACTTAAATTTTGGTGTTCGTTCGAATATTAAATCTTGCGGGAATCATTAATTTAACCGCCTTCAAAAATAGGAGGTTCCTCGTTTACATTGAAGTAAGTTACTCGTTTACTCGACCTACAACCTCTCCTTGTAGGGATTTATTATAAAGCCAAATCATAACGGGGTAAATTATAAATCCGATTTGAATAATCGCACCAGCAGAAGAGCGTATGTTCATGGCCCTATTTTGAGAAATGCAGTTTTTCAGCAATAACTCAATGATGGTAAATATCCGATCATGTCTGAAATAATTATAATTGTGAATTATAAAAAATATTATAAAAAAAAAATTATTTGCTTTTACATATTTTTTGGTGTCACGATTCAAAAGATAAAGGGGCGCGGGGGGGGGGGGGGGCATAATTTATGCAACTTTCGGAGCGATTGTTTTCAAAAATATTCACCTAATCAAAAAAGTTAAATAGTAACCTTAAAATGTTTCAAATCGTTGTAGTTGCTTAAAAAAAAATCTGTAATAAAATCTGCTTTTGTAACACGTATGGAGTGCCCCCCTTAAAAGAAGTCTCTCTCTCTCTCTCTCGCGCATCACTATCGGCGCAGGGTACGGACCCTGCGCCGATAGTGACGCGAGAGAGAGATGGTAACGGTAGTGCAGTACACTTGGTACTTGTGCTGTCTGGTCGAATTCCTATCTCAACGCGAGGTATGTGCAGTTGGCGAGGAATGGAAGGGCGTCTCCTTAGAAGGTCACGTACTTAGTTGGTGTGCCTACTCTCTCTCTCTCTCTCTCTCTATCTCACACACACACACACGCAACGTACACACTTTCTATCTCTATTTCCTTTATTTATTTATTTATTTATTTAAAACTTTATGCACAAAGTTGTACAAAGGTGGACTTAATGCTAAAAGCATTCTCTGCCAGTCTACCTTAGGGTGATGTAGAAATAGAATGTGTAGGTGCAGTAACCTAATTGTAAAATAAGAACTTCCTTATTATTCTTACATAATACACAAATAAAACAATATAACTATACAATAGTATACATACTTACAAAAATACACACATATATATACCTACATACATAACTATACACTAGTATACATACTTACAGCAATACATACATACATACATAAATAAATACATAGATACAGACTTATATTTATGTTACTAATGTTGTGATGATTCAGCTGATCCATCAAGGAATAAAGTGCGTACCTTCCATTTAAAATTAAGGCGATTGGGTGCCATCCTAATTTCGGGGGGCAGGGCATTCCAGAGAGAAACAGATTGAACTATAAAAGAGCATCCGACGAATCCAGAAGAATGAGCAGGGCATAAAAGAAGTAGATTGTCGGAAGATCGAAGATCTCTACTGTGATTTGAGTGCAGGTACTGAAAGTAGGAAGTCAAGTAAGAAGGGGCAGTAGGAGAATTAAGAATAGAATAGAGTGTAGTGAGAGCGCGTAAACTATGTCGCTGGCGAATAGGGAGCCATTTAAGTTTGGAACGGTAGGAAGAAACTTGGTCAAACTTACGAAGATTGAAAATGAATCGAATGCAGTTATTTAGAAGTCGGTCAAGTTTATTAAGGAGCTCTGCATTCAGGTCAAGATAGCATACATCACCATAATCAATCAAGAGGAATATTAGCGTTTGGACGAGCATTACTTTAGTTTTATAAGGAAGAAAGTTCTTGAGACGATATAACGCCCGCAAAGTACCCGTAACCTTTTGACTTCCATTTGTTATTTGAGTATGCCAGTTGAGGGTGGTATCAAGGAAAATCCCGAGATTCTTAACCGAAGAATGTAACGCGATAATGGAGCCGTTAAATATGACTGGTGGTAATGTGTCGGTGTTCAATCGAGTTAAAAGGCGTTGACTCCCTATCACAATGGCCTGACACTTAGACGGATTTATAGTCAAACCAAACTTGTCTGACCAGGTCTTGACAGCGTTAAGGTCCCCATTAAGCTTAGTGATGGCCTCGGATATGTTATTCACATTGGCCTGGGCATATAACTGCAAGTCATCTGCGTAAAGATGGAACGCACACTGAAGGACATTAGTAATGAGATCGATAAAAATAGAAAATAATAGAGGAGAAAGAATACCGCCTTGAGGAACACCAGCGTCAAAATCGCGCCAACTTGATAAAGTATCACCCACGCGCACGGACTGCTGGCGTCCCCGAAGATAAGATAAGAACCAGTTTAAAGAACCTGCCGAGAACATCAGATGAGATAGGATAGAGAGTAAGATATCATGGCTGACAGAATTGAAAGCATTAGAAAAATCAACCAAAACTAAAACCGTAACTTTGGTATCATCCATGCCAGTTCTAATGTCGCCAGTTACTTTGAGAAGAGCAGTGGTGGTGCTATGTCCTGGCCTGAAGCCTGATTGAAACTGGCTCAACAAATTATTTCGATGCACAAAATGTGTCATTTGTTTATGCACGCAAGCCTCCAGCACTTTAGATAAAAAAGGAAGAATAGAGATAGGTCGAAAATTATTAGGAAGAGTGGGATTTGTAATTTTAGGCAGATGAATAACAAAAGCATATCGCCACGAAGACGGGTAAGTCCCTGAATCTAAAGAAAAATTTATGATGTGTGTTAAAGCAGGAAGAAGATGATCAAGAATGGGTATAATCATGCGACGGCTAATACCATCATTACCAACAGCATTCGATTTGAAAGAAATAATTATCTTATTGATCTCGCCAGGTTCAACTGAAGAAAAGTGAAAGAAGTCTACGTTGGGGCGAGGAAGGTTAGCTAAGTACTCACAGGTACGACGCTTGGTTAGATGTTCAATAGGTACGAAGGAGGTGAAATGAGTATTGATTTCATCTATACCAACCGCCAACGGAGGATCAACACTTCCATGTTTGCCAATTCCTAGTGTCCCCAAGAACTGCCAAATACCCTTGGGAGAAGATGAATTAATATGAAAAAGAATATGGCGGCGTTTAGCGTTGCGAATCATCTGATTACACCGATTCCTTGCAGTTTTATAAAGGGCCCAGTTATCAACATCCCGGTCTTTCTTAAATTTGCGAAAAGCTCGGTCTCTGCGCCGCATAGCCATCCTGATTCCATTCGTCATCCAGGGAGCTGGAGGCCGCTTAATTTTAACTTTTTTAACAGGCGCATGAATGTCATACAACCCCACGACCAAATCATTGAAAACGTCAATTTTATCATTTACCGTAGGGGCCTCAAATACCGGTTCCCAATCCAATCCCGACGCATCCTCACGGAGTTTATCTTCATTCATCCGACCAAAGCAACGCACGTACGTAACTTTAGGACAAGGTTTTGGTGGTTTTAGCTTGTAGGAGAGAAAAATTAAATCATGATGAGAAAACCCCGAAGCTAAAGATTGCCCATGATGACGGACTAGAGAAGGAGCCGAGGAAAGAATGATGTCTAACCAAGTATCCATTCCATCCAAGTTGTGATGAGTAGCTTGCAGTGGTAAGACATGAAAGCTAGTGGACTCAACGATCTGGAGTAACTTACGGGAACGGAGGGAGTTACTCGAGAGGAGATCGGTATTAAAATCGCCCATGATGATATGGTGAGTATACTCTGACCCTATAGATTCCAGAATCATTTTGAAACTGGAGAAATAATCCGCTGCTGGAGGAGAATAAACAACACCTAGAATGGCCCTAGCCCCCTTGAAACACACCTCTAGGAAAATAAATTCCGCAGTAGTACCGTTACTGGAAGTAGGAAATGTGAATATTTTGTAAGAAAAGTTACTACGCAGATAAATAGCGACTCCACCTCCTCTCCTATCGACTCGATCGTTCCTAATGAGAACGAAGCCAGGGAGAGCGTATGAAGTAGAAAGAAGGTGAGGCTTGAGCCAAGTCTCCGAAACTAAGTTAGTATACCTCTTTAGTATACCATGAAAACAAAAAAAACGTCTAGATCGTTAGTAGCATGTTCAACATTATTTTAATACGTAACATGTACATTAATAGTCTGTCTCTCTTTCTCTCTCTCTATCTATCTCAATATGAAGAAAATAAATCTTACCTTCTTAGTATCTTGATCCTTAGTTACATGTACAACATTTTTTTCATACACAAGATGTACAGTGGTAGTGCAAACCGCATCACTATCAGCGCAGGGCCCGTTAGTGGAGTACACTTCGTACTTGTGGTGTCCGGTCGAGTTCCTGTCCCTAGAAGCGAGGTATGTGCAGTTGGCGAGGAATGGAAGGTCGTCTCCTTCGAAGGTCACGTACTTGGCTGGGGTGCCTACACCGTTGCAAGTGCCTGGTACAAATTAGGTTTGTGTTAACAAAATTGAAATGTCAATATAATTTTAAATTTATTATTATTATATTATAATAATTGTTTTTCGAAATTCATAATAAATTAATATTTCAAAATATTTTTTACAAACTCCTTCGAAAAGAATGAACCTTAGAAGAAGATAATAACTTAAGAAGAATATTAAGATCAATAAAGAATAGGTACACAACAAGCTACTGAATTAAGGTTTAACCATATGAAAGGGGCAAATGTACTTTCTTCCATACTACACTTGTTTAGAGGTTTTGGTGCAGCGATACCTCCCCTCACTCAGTCAACTAACTTTCTTTTCATGGTACTCCATGAAAAAAATACTTTAGCTATCTCTTTCTATGGGTGTCGTCAAGGCGATTAACGCCGGTCTCAAAACTATAACTACCGATGGATTTGGCTACTGGAGTGACTGACTAAATGACACAAGCTCCATACAAAATATCTCAAAATTCTCTCTCTAGTAGCTAAATCCATCGATAGATTGATTATTGAGACCGGCCGTAAGTGATTTCACACCGTGCGGCGGCAGCAGCGTCCTGCGTATTTTGAAGCCGCGACTGCGATCGCCAACCCGCTCGCCAAGCGTGTCGATTATAGCAAATACCCCCAGGATTAGTAGGTTCTACTGGGGAGACTCGTGGCCAGCAGTGGGACATCATATGGGTTGATACGTTTGAGAACAACATTAATTTGTAACTGTAATAACTCCCACTGTTTCCCAAGATACAAGCTTTTGCTTAGTTTGGGAAACAGAATCTGTATCTCTTGTTTTCCCTACATTTATAAGTAAGATTAGGATAAAACAAAATTGAAATTGTAACTTATCGACAATAAACGCTTTTTATTTTATTTTTTATTTTTTTAACTCACAGTCTAGACAGTCGGTAGGCAGCACGCACTGGTCGCCCTTCCTCAGCTTGCCCTCGGGACAGTAGCAGCCCGGCGAGCACAGGCCGTCCTGCGCGGCGCACGCGCGCGTCACGCGCAGCGCGGAGCACGCGGGCTCGCACTTCTTGCGGTAGCAGTCGTAGTGCACCAGCGGCGCGGGACACTCCGCGGCTGGAGGACACGTCATTATTATAAAGGATTTGATGATAACTTCTTAGGTGTAGATAGTCGAAATTAAGGCTGGTTTTACAGTCACGCTGATCGTCAGCGCTGACGCACATACACATATGTATGAGGAGCCGACGTACGTCGGCGCTGATCGGTTAGCGTCACTCAGAAACTTTACATTTAATTACATGGAGCGTTAGTCAGTCGGTACTGACGATCAGCGTATAAACCAGCCTATAGGTAATGGTCTCCTTATCTCGGCAATGTCGACCACTCTCATCCAAAGACTAGGATAAATGTAGAGACTGGACTGCGTCTTCCCTTTCAGGTAGAAAGTAAATACAGACTGCAAAGTGTGAGATACAAAACACTCGTGCGGCCAGTAGTTGTCAAAAATATTTTCATGAATTATCATTAAAGACCTACAGAAAAGAGACAGGTATTAGTCGTACAGTTACCTTGTCTCTGGAAACTAGCAAAGTACACAGGATGACATTATTATTGAGTCGTCAGCACTAAGCAGACAGAATCTGATCATGACTTAACATACTCTCCGACGGGATTGACATTTGTCGAAAACGGACACAAGACGATGCATGACGATTATGGAATTCCTCCGATTAAGTAAACTCAAAACGACTCGAGAATTTTTATAGCATATTTGATCAATATTAACCCATTTTTCCCTTTGAATGTAAAAGTATGTTTACTCCAAAAACAAAACATAAATAAATAATCATACATACGAATAAAAAAATAAAATTTCTTCGGGATTTCAGACAAAAGTATCCCGCTTAGGCTAAATCCAATAACGATAGAAGAGACATTTGGAAGTTTAGTAGCACAGCTAATGACATCCTTAGGTCTGAAATGCCGATCAAAAACCAATGAAATTTCTCATAAGTTAATATTTTAACAAAATATCACTCACGGCAATCCAGCTGTATCCTCCAAGGTGTAACATCCAGGTCCTTATCAGCGGCCAGACACTCAGCCACCAGCTGTTCCACGAGTAAACACCGGCACTCCTCCTCAGTACGATGAGTACCGTTGACAATTAGTTCGGAACATTCGCAGATCTTCTCCAGACAGATAGAACGCCATTTGTTCAGATCTAGAACTCGCGCGCATTGAGAGAGAGGTTCTTTCCTGTTAGAAATTAAAGGACATTGGTACCAAAGAGATCATTTTTATAATATTCTCTGGAAGATTGGCATACAGTAATTTAGAACTAGCCTGTATCAAACTTCCATGGATTTTAGTTTCCACATGGACATATACTTTTAGAGAAGCTGTGCCAGTAAAAATACTGGTGGACTTCATAGCTTGAGACAAACATCAGCGGTCATTTGAATCCCGATGAAGGCTAAATAATTAGTCGGTAGTATTTTAGAGTTTTTAAACTAGCAATGTGAGATTGTGGTCCCACATTACTAGCAATCCTGTTACCCCTCCAACTATGCTTAATGACTTGTGTTAGGGGTGGGTTCACGTCGGTAGTATAATGGGCAGGATTCGAACCCACGACCTTACGATTGCGAGACCGATGCCTTAGCCTAATGGCATAAAAATTTAATGTGAAAAATGAAGCGGCGGTAGCTTCACGTTCATTTTTTTTTCGTCCTAATGATTGTGTAGGTGGTGGGTTTGACCTACCACCGGGCCTTACTTATTAATAGGGTATTTGATTAAAGTCAAATCCGCTCCGTACAAGTTTATAAGAAATGCTATAGGCCGACCGCTTAACTCGTGTATCGCCTGCGCGGTGAGAAGGGAGCGCGGGGTGATGTTAACGGGTGGGTGAGCGGGGTGCGCGGGACAGAGAACTTCCCGCGCACCCCGCTCACCCACCCGTTAACATCACCCCGCGCTCCCTTCTCACCGCGCAGGCGATACACGAGTTAAGCGGTCGGCCTATAGCATATGACGTCACGTTTTCTATGGTCAAATCATTCACTTTTAGTGTTTGTTTTTATGATTATTAATTAATGAACAAGTTAATTTATAGATGAACATATTTTTTCAGAACACTTATTAAGTTATTTTGACATGGTTAAACTAACAATATTTTATTTTGATAGTAGTCAAATACCCAAATGTCCCCATTTAGTTTTATGTGAATAGTGTTTTTTTTTTTTGAGGGGATTACCATTTGGAGGGGACGGAGAAGTCTTGACCTTACCGAGGTAAATTTTATGGTGATAGTGCCAGTGTGTAAATGTCTGTACTTCCTGTCAGTATACTCACGTGATAGCATCACACAGTTCCCAAGCCCTCCTCTGCTTCTGATCAGAGATGATCCTGGTCTGGCAGGCGGTGGGCGACAGGCCGGGCTTGGCCCACGAGCGCCCGAACTCGTCGATGCTGGCGGTCACCTGACCGTCGGGCATGCGGCGGTCGTTCCTGGGGTTGCCATCGAAAGCGCCGCATAGACCGTCTACAGACCCCATGTATTTTTTGTAGACCTAAAATTATGCATTGAATGGTTTGTAAACAGCTGTAATTATTGTTGATAAACTTTCGCGATTTCTACAAATTATAAAATTATATGTACTACGGGTACTACTTAATCGCGTGAATAATTACCGACGTTTCGACAGTATTGCAACGGTTACGGGTAGACCACGGCCGTTGCAATATGGTCGAAACGTCGGGCAATAAACAAGGAATTTTAAGACCCGTAGTAGGTATATATAATTTTATAAGCTGTAATTTTTGTAACGTAGATACGAGATCTTTTCGGATGGTGTAATATATTCTCTTTTTAACTCTTTATCAGTCATGCTCATGATGAAAATGTATGATATACCTACGAGGGTGGATTGAAAAGTTCGCGGCCTCAGCAAGAAAACAATATAAAATATAAACAAAAGTAATTTTATTTTTCCACGTAATCTCCACTTAACTCAATGCACTTCTTCCATCTGGTTTCCAACGCCTGTATGCCGGTCATAAAAAAAGTTTCTTCAAGGCCTTCAAAAAAGTCACCCACCGCGGTTTCAACCTCCTCATTTGATGAAAATTTTTGACCTCCAAGGTGTTTTTTAAGGTTTGGGAATAAATGAAAGTCCGAAGGTGCCAAATCAGGGGAATAGGCGGGATGGGGCAGTAATTCAAAGCCACAATCACGAATTTGAGCCATTGATTCAACAGACGTGTGAACGCGTGCATTATCCTGATGGAACAACACTTTCTTGCTGAGTAGTCCTGGCCTTTTCTCTTTGATCGTTTCACGCAAATGACGTAAAAGGGTGCAGTAATAAGCAGAGTTTATAGTCTCACCTTTTGCAAGGTAGTCCACCATGATGACACCCTTAGCATCCCAAAAAACTGACGCCATCACCTTGCCAGCTGACAAAATTGTTTTGGCTTTTTTTGGAGTCGGTTCATCAGGTTTTTTCCACTGCTTGGATTGCTGTTTTGACTCTGGGGTGTAGTGGTGTACCCAGGTTTCATCCATTGTAACAAATCTGTCCAAAAAATCTTGTGGATCAGTCTCAAACATTTCCAAACTGTCGCGAGAAATCGTGAGCCGTATTCGTTTTTGTTCAACTGAAAGCAATCTGGGGACCCACCGCGCAGAAACCTTAGAAAATCCAAGTTCATTGACTATGATGTTTTGTGTTCGTTCATATGAGATGCCAATAGTGTCAGCAATCTCCCTGATGGTCAATCTCCGATCTGCCAATATCAGATCACAGATTTTCCCAATGTTTTCTTCAGTCGTAGACGTCGTAGGCCGGCCGGAGCGAGGGTCATCTTCAATACTCTCTCGTCCGCATTTAAATTCTGCAACCCACTTTTTCACAGTCGTATACGATGGAGCAGATTCCCCCAATGTTGTTGACATATCTTCGTGAATCTCTTTTGGAGTCAGTTTTTTTTTAAACAGGTATTTGATGACCGCACGTTGCTCAATTTTCTCCATTCTTTAAAAACGCTGCACTTAGGCTCACAAAATTCAGTCTAATTTAAAAACAGATAATGCTATTGTGACAGAATTTTACAATGTGACAACCAGAGAGTAAACAAATCGAATGAGGTCAGTTACATTAAAATAAGTCAAGTATTTATGTGGTAGGCCGCGAATATTTCGATCCACCCTCGTACTACGATTTGCATTGCATATAGTTAGGTACTTTTGCATTGCGCTTCTTTGAAAAATGAAGAGGATGATAAATCGCCCGTTTTATCCGTTTTTCCTGTTAGTTATTCTAGCAAAAACCGAAAACGCCTCCACCGATTTGTTTTTGACGTGATAACGTCTTATAAATCGATGACCGGGTGCACGTACGAAAAAGTGTCACAGTCACGTTCCGCCTGCTAATAGGCTGAAGTATTGTGGCCGCCGGGCGCATGCACCCGGGTTCACTAAAGCTGTCGCAGGCATGGTTGTTTATTACAAAGTCATCAATGTTTTGGCGATTACAACGACATGAGATACAATTGAAAAAAAATGTGTCACGGGCATGGTTGTTTATTCAATGCCATCAATGTTTTCTAATCACGTAAAATTATCGTCCGTAAATCGACTTTACAGACAACCATTTTCTTTTGTTTTTAGTCTCAACAATGGGAGACTATTTCAGTGCTGAGGGCTAAAAAACAAAAAAAAAACTAAAAAAGCAAAATTTTGTATGAGAACTGGTACTTTCGTTCATATTGCATTTTGGGTCCACCAAGTTAGCGAAAAAACCACACGTACCTAAACATAACATTTAAATTAAATAATTATTTAATTTGAAAAAAAAATGTAGACATAAACTCACCCCGATCTTGATATCTCCCTCTGAAGTATACAACACAGTGAAGTTATATTTCCTGGACTTGATAGAGATCCCGTTACCAAGTTTCGCCACGTCATAACTGTTCTTTTGGAAGCAGATCTTGCTGGTCTGCTCTACGGTATACTCGTAGTTGTCGTACTCGATCATCATGTTGGGCTTCACGATGATTAACTGGTCGTCTTGAAGTACCAGTAGTTCGTTGCGGCAACCGTCGTCGCGGCATTTCTTGCGGACTGTTACAATATTTTTAGACGCTTTTAAACTTAGTTCTATCCCTACAATTTAGTTTAAAGAGATCAATAATAGTGGTGACATAATTTCAAGTCAATTTGTAATGGATACAGAACTACATTTCTAAATCTATTTATGAATTTAAAAAATAACTAAATTAGAAGGTAACAGATTCTTAGAAATAGGTAAGAATATAGGAAAGAAATAAGGTACGAAACAGTTATTATGAAACGAAACAAACGACAAACCAAGGAAAACGGGAAACCTTGAAAAAAATATTTTTTAGGGTATCTCCGCTACACGTAAAGTGGGGACATGATTTTTTTTTTCTTACCTACCCCTTCGTGTGTAGTGTCCGATCCATTTAGGCATACGCTTGGGAAATATTAAACCATAAATTGCAAATTTTTGTTAGAGTCAAGTGTCCTTCCTGCCCCCTGCCCCTGCCAGCTATTACATCATTCATTTATAATCCAACAGAAAAATGTCACGAGACAATATATAGAATATTTGATAAGCAATAAATAAATATTAATATTTTCTGCTTTAATATCGATAGTATTTACATTCCTCTACCTATATCCTTAAAAGGCTAATTGGTAAGTACACTTACGAAGTATAATCCAGGCATCGAATCTGTTCTCCCTGGCGAGTATGTGGAAGCAGGCGTCGTACTTGTACTCCGAGCCGTCGAAAGTGTTGAACGTGCGGCCGGTGACGTTGCAGAACACTTGACGCTCCGGTGGTGGGACGCAGGTGTACCTGGGGGGATTCAACAAAGGTTCGCTGTATGAAGAGTCTAGTATGAGGAGTCCTTAAACTGTTAACATAGTAGTATCACAGTATTAGGTACATAGTAGCATCAAGTTATTTTTGATCAGTAGGATTTTTTCAGTTGGACAATATTGTTTTGTAATAATCTTTTTTTTTTTTTTGTTTTTTTTTTATGGAAAGCATCATATATTATGACTTCTCCCGCTGTGGCCACGAGCGGGAGGGCGTGTCAGACTCGTACTGACTAAAACCCATCTGTGTTCTTTCTTTCGCCCTGGTGTTCCGGGAGCACGGTAACTTTTTCGAACGATCCCGCACTCCCGGTGGGCGCCGGCCCAATTTGCCCCGTCACTTTTTTTGTAATAATCTAAACACTTACTGAGGACAAGCACTGTGCATAGACGCAGCGGCATCCAGCTTGAGACTGTACCCCGCAGGGCAGTTGACGACCGAGCACACGGGCGGGGGGCGCGGGCCGCCCCCGGGCGCGGGCAGCTTGGGCACGCACTTGAACTGCGCGCACTCCTGCACCGTCGTGGGGACTGTGCTGTTCAGCTCTGGCTTGTTTAGAGAGAACGCTTGGTTCGGCCGAGGTGGCGCCGGTAGGCCTCCTGGAAATATATAATAGGAAGTCGTTTTTGAGATTATTCTCATACGTAGTAATCTAACGATAAGATTTCTTTGAAAAGGTCAAAATTCTGAGTTTTCCGCACCAAAATTATGTTTTCACCATTTTATTCCGTGTATTATTCGTCTAACCAGATTACCAGTTTGAAAACTTTTTACAAAGTTATGGTAGTAAAATTACCGCAGTCCACATGGCAATGACGATCAAAAATCAGGTTTTAGAAGTTGGAATTTTTTTGGTTTTTTTTTTTTTTTAAATATCAGCCACGGTAGGAAATTTTACTCTATTCTTAAAGGAATAAAGTTTTTTTAACCTGAGTGAATTTACTAAAAAATGGACTGATAATAAATAAAATACTTACCATATCCACCTTTAGAAGCTCCTCCCTTAGAATATCCAGTCTTGGAGTACCCTCCTTTGGAGTAGCCACCTTTGGTGTAACCTCCCTTGGACGAGCTGTAGTACCTCTGGTAGGAGTACCGAGGTCTTGGTGGAGGAAGGTCGGAGAGGGAAGAGCTGTACGTGGATTGGGAGGGCTGAGTCTTCCGCGTGAACACCACGGAGTAGCCTGGTGCACATTCCACCTTCGGGCATACTACGGCTGTGGGAAAGTATTAATTAATATTTTAAATAGGTAATATAAGGTAACACTCACGTTGAACAACACAACACAACAATATTAAAAGAATAGATCAAATATTTTTGTCTCTTTGATCTGTTTCACTCAAAAGAAAATAATGGAACGTTGTGTTTACAAAAGAGGAAGATTTAACGTGTGAAAAAATGTATAATATATTATGTCTACAAGACCGAATGTTTGTGCAGTTCATCATCTTCATGCCCTTTAACTCAAAAAGGAATAAGTAAGTGACGCAAATGAGGGTTAAACATTTTTTCATATAATATACTTTATTGGTTTAGAATTGTGTCTACATCAATATATTTTAATAAAATGCATCTTACATTATGTAGAAGATAGTTGAAACGAATGCTATTGATCAGATCAAATTATGATGTAACAGTCCATATTAGGTTATGGCATGCTGTACCCTCATTGGCTGTCACGATTGCTGTGACGTCACAGTCCATGACTTATTACGCGCCAAGGTGGCGTGCTTTTGAAAATGCTTTTATCAGTTTGTAATTTGAAATGTTTTGTTTTCCTAATATAAGTATTTTTTTAACCCTCCATCTTTTTTTCAATGTTAGGTCAATGTAAGCCATTGTATAAGAACAAAAAAAAATACATGCTTATTCCCTATTATTTGAGGTCGCCTCAATATGTAATTTGCCTCCATACGCTTCTATCAAACGTTAGACTTCTTCCATACAGTCCATTAATCTTTGCTTGGGTCGTCCTTTACAGTTAAAGCCTTCCACATTCATATTTAGTATCCTTCTTTCAATAGTTATTTCATCCCTTCTAATGACGTAAACTATGTACTTCTCAACTTTTCTGTTATTGTAGGCATTTTTAAACTCCCTCTGTTATACAATTCCTTATCTTATCCAATCTTGTGCCACTTATCCATCGTAAAATTCTTATCTCGCCACTCAACCGTCACTTTTGTAGCCTAAGAATCACCTTATTATAGTTTTATAATTTCTTCTTGATTTTAAGTGGAAATTGGGAATCACAGGTACCTAGTTTCCGTGAAATGCCGCAATTTCCAATTGCCGCAAAAACTTGAGCAACCGAAAAGTGTGCAATATAACCATTTCATCAATACAATCATTACCACCATTCTCAATAAATAGGCTAGATGACCTTCCAAAAAGAAGAAAATTGAAAGAATTGGTGGCAGAAACTTTTCAGAAACGGTTTTTTTCTCTCTATAGCATGTTCATAACGTGCCTACTTTCAGTAGCTGTTTACCATTGGTTTGCAGTATTATAAAAAAAGTCAAGTTCTGTTCTGAAGTCTAACATTATTATCGTCTTTGATTATGCTATTATTAACACTTTGGACTGTCTTGAAGTCTTTGAAATTTGATTTTATTGACTACCCTTCTATTACAGGATTGTATAATTACTGACAAGAATTTCAATATTCATTACTATTGTCGCTGCTTATTTCATACATGACCTAATTTTTAACCAAATATGTTTTTTAAACTAGCCTATAAACCTTGTATGCCGGATAAATTTTGAAACATAACGGACACACAAAGAGACAGACCTGGTATCGCATAATATTATATTATGATTATTATTTCGGGAAGAATAGTGAATTATGTATTATTGAATATCTTACCATGAAATTTAACTATATTTTTTGTAAGCGTTTGGTTCTCTTTGCTATCTGGTGTCTTTTTGTTTGGTTTCCCTTTTGTACCTTTAATTTCCTTTCCCTTGGTCTAAGCCGGCTTCTTATACGTTTTCCTAAAAACCACGTTTATATTCAGTTTTTATCTATTTTCCTAAGCCCATAGCATATTTATTGAGCTATTATAGCTTTAATTTGAAACTATCTCTTGCCAGTTTCCCCTAAAGGACGTTCCTCATTAAATTAATTTCTAACGGAACTACTCAAAAAATTAAATCAATTATGTATATATACGGTATAGGTATTAATGTGAAGATAAATAGGTACTACATGTGAAAAACTTGGTTTGATAATTTATTACACAATAGCTACATTATCTTACAAATGGTAGCCTAGTGTGTTAACCTCTTAATTCCCTAATATTAAAATAGGTGTTCATAAACAATTACATTATTATAAATAACAACTATTAGGTATATACTATTTAAAATGAAATATTTAATGAATAATATAAATGTGATCTTTAAAAAGTATTGGCAAAGATATGTCCGTTAGACACTGCTGCCACTTTCAAATTAAGAGTTTTAGAAGCAAGATGGCAGCCGTGTCAACGGCTCAGTTGATGTAAGTTCGTTGTGGGGTGTAGTTTGATTAAGTGTCCGAGTAAGTTAAAGTGATACGTAAATAAAGACATTGTGTAGGTACTATCAAATTGGTGTGCTTATTTGATGCTACAATCGCAATAAGTGGTAAACTTATAAAATCTGCAAATGGGCTCAGGTCGTACTGCGTTTTCTCCCGCGCGCGATTAACCGTAAAGTCGCTTGACACGCCCACATTGCTTAGTATAGGGTTACGCAGTCGTTACTACAAATAAATGCACTACATATAAAAAATATTTTGTGAAAAGTTGCACCAGCTAAAGAGCGTGTGTTCATGGCCCTTACGTCCTTTTGTTAAGAAGCACAGTTTTTCGGCAATAACTCAAAGACGGCATATAGAGCATATCCAAAATAATTTTAGTTTAAAATATTCAAGCGTTACCTTTGTATGTTTTTCACATTTTTTGGTCTCACGGTTCAAAATATGAGGACCCATATTTCCAAAAATATTTACTTAATCAAAAAAAGTTTTTTAGAAACCTTAGAACATTTTTAAAAGACCTGTCGAATGATGTACCATACGTTAATGTGTTCCTAAAAAGATTTTTTTTCACCTTCAGTAACATGTATAAAAATATTTTATTTTTATTATTTAACTATCAAACTAAGTAGCGGCTTTTACAAGTCAAAGTCTCCAAATTTCATAGTGTAGTTTTTGAGTAAAATACCTGTGACATACCGACGGGCAGACAGATAGACAGACGGACGGGCATGACAAAATTATAAGGGTTCCGTTTTTGCCATTTCGGCTACGAAACCCTAAAAATCCGTAACCGTAGCGCGGTCTGAACTATAGATATCAAATCAACCGTTACTTCTTTATTACGATTTTAATACGTCATCATTATTAGTAAATACCTATCCTATACCATCCAATTTTCTTCCAGTGAATTGAAAAAAGAAAAATGTTTCTATAGCTAAATCAGTTAAGACAATCATAAAGTGATGTTCCTTCTAGTAAGTGACTTTTATTTACGAGTAAGTTTACAATAAGTACTGACAGGGGGCAATTGGACATGCCAATTAGAAATAAAGTTATTTAGGAAGTTGTAATGAGTACAAGTCATAATCTTGAACGTAAGTATAACAGAAGTCTTTGAACAGTCAACAGTTCCTTGTAGTGATTGTGTATGGCAGCAAAGGTTTATAACAAATTACCAACATTTATAGCTTTAAGTCTAATCTTCTTAATTTAAAAAAATCCTACTACTCGATAAATGAATTTTTAACAGATATTAATGCTGAAATGACATTATAATCAAAATATAATACAATATACGATTTTTTACTTCTATATTTATTAAATTATTGTAACACCTACTATCATATGTAATAAAAATGTTTGCTTGTAATTTCCGTAATAGTTAGTAGGTACCTAATAGTTTTCATTAAAATAATTTGCCTAATAGCTTGTAATTAGATATTTCTTAAAATTTGCACACCATTCTCATGGTAAAATACAGAAATTGGACTATTAATTTTTGTAACATTAGCAGGTAACCTGTATTTAGCAAATAAATGAATTTGTATTTGTATAAAGGTTACATTCAACACTTACGTTTGGGAGCAAGAGTAGTAACTGCGGCAGCTACAGTCGGATGCTGAGTGGTGACCACAGTAACCTCAGTGACCGTGGTCTTCGGAGTGGTCACAGTGGTGGTGGTAGTGCTGGTAGTGGTGGTGCTAGTGGTGGTGCAGTCCTTCTCATCATCAGGACAGTCCTGCAGGCCGTCGCACCACTTGTCCAGAGCTAGACATAGTTTGCTCGTGGGGCAGATCTTGGTGCCAGTAGGACAAGGCTCGCAGAGGCATTCGCATGTTGATGGAGAGAGTTTTGGTACTAGATCCTGTGGAGGGGTAAAACTGTTGTGTATATTTTTTTGGATTTCTGATGTTGATGAAAGGTATGTTTGCACTCACCTTTGTGTACTATAATATATCTTGCGTGATTGACTAGTTTTTGATGAGATTGGCAGCCGTGAAATATAATTTTTATCAGATTTTTCGTGAAACGGTATATTAAATGAAATAATTTTTATAGGCATTGAGATCTAGTAACATAGTTCAGATAGGTGGTTCGCTTCTAGCCCCGGTTTGGCTACGGAAGTCTCGGGTTCGATTCCTGAATTTGGATTTCAAAATTGTTTTTCTATCTTTCAAAAATGCAATTATTGTATTTGTAAAGTAATTGGCAAGAAATGCCTATAAAAATTACTTCAATATTCGGCCTGCGAAATCATAATTTGTTAAAATGCTCTCTGTAACGAAGCAACAACAAAAAGCCGTGATAGTTCTTTAACTACCGACTAGATGGCACTGCGAGGGCCTAACTCGCGAGCATCAAGGGATATAAAAATTTGAGATCTAGTAACATAGTCCAGATAGGTGGTTCGCTTCTGGCCCCGGTTTGGCTACGGAAGTCTCGGGTTCGATTCCTGAGTCTGGATTTCAAATTTTTCTATCTTTCAAAAATGCAATTATTGTAGGTGTATTAAATGGTAATAACTTACGTTGGCACACTTGCACTCCTTCATCGGGCTGCAGTTGGTGATACCTCCCAGTTTGCACACGCATTCGTCGCAGTTCGCTCCTCTGAATGATGATCCTACCGGGTATCTGGTCAAACATTTGGTAGTTTAACTTATTGGTGTCTGGTAAAACATTTAACATTATACACGAAAAGCTATAAAATCCCTTCAGCATAGACTTCAAGAGGTTATGAGTATTTTATACCCAAACGGAACACCACTTTCTGTGACCCACAAATAGTTTTCCCGTGTGTCGGTGTACTTTGTGCCTGTCATTTGTTGTTTGTAAAGTCCTAAGGTGGAGGTTGTTTTTTTTAAGAAAAACCATTAATCACGTCTATCAGTTTTGCATTATTTTTCACAATTCTTGATCTCAACAATTCGTACGACTGACGTTTAAGTAAAATATTTTTATTTAGAAATCAAACAATTTCAAAATCATAGGCATCATGTTCATCATAAATGTACACATAGTACACCTACTCAAACCAAATATGTATCGTTCGTTTCAGCGGACATATAGTGAACATGGGTATGGGTCTCCCTCAAAAGATCGCTACAACGACCGGTCCTACGTCTCCCGCATCTGGTAGGTTCCCGTGACCTTCACCAGATCGTTTGTCCATCTCATATAGGGTTGCCAGATCGATAAATCTTAATATCTGGGTAACATTTTGAAATATCGATATTTTGTTTGGAGAAAGTAATAAGTACAATTTTGGACTAAATCAAGGTTCCTTAGAGAAAATAGCGATGAGCGGTTTGTCAGGAGTCGGGACATCACAAGAAATGTCGGAATCTAAGCAATTCCCAACCATCTGGCAACCCTATGCCATGGGAGGCATACTCTACTAAAATGAGTGTATTTTAATCAGCAGATAAATAAGCTATCAGATATTGATATATAACAGTGTGTACTCACGACATAAAAGACTCGACGCAAGGACACTGGTCCCTGGTGACACAGTTCTCTCCGTCGTAGTACGCGGCAGGCTCGCTGCAGCGGCATGCCGCGTCGCGCTGCACGCCGGGGCAGTACGCGCAGTACGCGGGCTCGCGGTACCGGCTTGTACTGGTTTCCACTTGAGGGGGCGCTGGTGATGGCGCTGGGGTACCAAGTAATAAGTAATGACGGTAAGCACAATCAAAAAAAAAGTAGTAGTCAGTTAATAATAATAATATCTTGGGACAACTGATCCCAAACTAAGCAGAACTTGTACTATGGAAACCAGACATCTGATAAACATACATAAATATTTCTAAATACATACATATTGTAGATAAATAAAGCAGTGCAGTTGCAGTTAAGTTTCGATTAAAACGGCTATTTTCGTATTCTTGTAACTTTGAAATCGATCTCAAATACGCTTGCGCACCATACTAGAATGTCGTTATTGCGCTCTCGTGACGCATACTTGACGCAAGCGTATTTGAGATCGATCCCAAAGTTACAAGAATACAAAAATGGCCGTTTCAATCGAAACTTAACTACAACTGAATTGCAACTGCACTGCTTTAAATACGTGATTTGGCCCCCTGGACTGCTCCATAACCTCATAAAATTGAGCACTCTCTAGAAAGAGATAACGCTACTATGTAGACTACTGTCTACATAGCCTACATAGTAGCGTTATCTCTTTCTAGAAACTCGTGCGGCCCTATCTCTTTGACAGAAGTATCTGTCAAAGACATAGGGCCGCACGAGTTTTTTCTCTCTTTCACGCTTTGCAGTCAATTTTTACTTTTTAATTGTAAGGCATAGCGCTGTCAGTACGTCAATGATAAATACTCACGGTAAGGCTCGAAGCATCCTATAGGCTCAACTTTCAACTCGATATTGTCCTTCCAAGTTATAGGCAACACTTTGAAGTACTGCGCGTGTATGGGCGGGTAGAACTCGTTCATTACTGTCGAATCTTGGTCGAAGTTGGCCGGGAAGACCTTGTCGGCCCCTGTGTCGTCGACGACAGGGTTGAATGTGGCCAAGTCTGAGGTGTACAGGATCTTGTATGTGGTCACCCAGCCCTTGGGACCGCCTTTGGTTTGGACGCCTGTGATGTTGCGTGGAGATGTGAAGTTGAACTGTAGAGAAAATGGGATGAATATTTATTATATTTGTTTTAAGACATTTGCTCATGAATTTACTGCAGCGTTCTCAGCTGCTCAATGGAGTCGAAGGCGTAAAATTTAAACAATTCAAAATTCTTTATTCACTTAGGATGCAAAACAACTCTTGTGATACGTCGGGATTCTACATGTACATGTACATGTAATGCCAAGTTCGCAAACAATAGGTAAAACCGGATAAAAGAACCTGGCAATAAAAACTCGCGGCCACTCTTTTCTAATTGCTAATTTTACAATGTTTGAATGTTTATAAACTTGATATGGGGGTAAGGTGCTGCGACTAATATACTATACACCATGATAAGGACTGATGCAAATTGTATTATCAAAAAGTTGAAACGTGAGATAAAGCATAATCAGCCTTAGTGGGTACATTATAGTAGGAGCATCTACTTACAACAAAGGTAAAAACTATATGTGCTTAAATATTGGCCAAAATACTTCGTACTTGTACGATAATGATAATTACCGTACCTATTTGTACATTTTACTTTAAACATTTATAAAAAAATAGCAAGAAGAAACTAATTATTCTCCAAAACATTAGAAAACTATTAAATTCAATAAGAGTAAATCGATGTTACGATTGCTAAGACGGAACTTTAAAAAAAACGGGTTGCACTCCGGGAATGCCGGTAGAAGTGAAAACTTGAACATTAACATTGTGCATTTTTGAATATTTTGGTAGGTTAAGGAATATTTTTTTAAATTTGTTTTTATCAGTATAAAAGTACTTTCATTTATGTGGTTAAATACAAATTCATCTATTGCGCTATCGTACAAAAACATGACAATTTAAAAAATGAAATGACAACGACATGACAATTAAATCAAAATAAAATTTTTGATTACATATAAAAAAACAAAAATTAAGATATAAAAAAAAGGACATGACAATTAAATCAAAAATATTAAATAATTAATCACAAATTAAAAAAGAAAATCAAAAAATATAAATAAAAAAGGGGAAAAAAATAATCATTTGGACTCGAACCGGGGTTTTCTGGTTTCTAGACCGCCCGATTATAACATTCAAGCCTGAGCTATTATAACATTCAAGAATGCGGCGAAATTTACCGTCGTATTCTAATAATCTTACGATATTTCGATCAGGGTCACGTGATCCTGACGCAAGTTTAACACTTTATATCCATACCAAAAAAGAGCACAACGCCGCTAAAGAAGTTTTAACTTTAAAAAAATATGACAACAATGTACTGACCATGATCCATTCCCCAGGAGTGCTATACAGCGGCCTCCAGCCTCGGTCACCTTCGAGCGCGAAGTACTTCCTAGCTTCGTTGTTGGAGCTCACTTCTATCATCTCAGCAGGCAGACCTGCGGCTATGCCTAGTGGCTCGTCGCATTGGACGGATGTCGTCTATATAAAAAAAGTCAATTTAAAAAATCTTTTTTTTAGTCAGTAAGGAATATGCATATGACGCAAATTAAATATATTTTTTTATATACTTATGTACAGTACTCCAAAAGTAATAATGCGCATAGAAATCTTCGGAAATCTTCGTCATTGTTCGGCAACGGTCGTATTACCCGAGCGTCGAAAGACGATATTTATATAGAGTGGTTAAGAGCAATTTCTCTATGCCTAATTTTATATATTATGTGTTTTGTGCTAAAACAGATTTGATTTACCTGTAACGAAATTTGATTCGATAATTCCATGTAAGTAAATAGCGAAAACGCTACAATCATTGTTGGAGTGATTAGTTTTCAAGTGTCTTACCGAAGTTGGTGTAATTATGGAGGAAAAGGTTTAAATAACATAAGGTTTTATTAGAAGGAGAAAAAAACGTTTTCAAATAGAGGTTTACATAAAATATAATCAAAATCTCAGTTCAAATTTGTTTACAGCACTAATCATTCCAGAAAAATAATACAATTATAAAAAAATTAATCAGAATCGAGGAAGACCTCTATTCCCGACATCGCAGATTCATCAGAAGTTTCATTATGCTCTTGTTCATTTACACTTTCCTCACTGCTATCACCTGTGTAAATAATCAGTTTATCGGAATAACTATCGATTCTTGGCTCAAATTTTCTATATTCATCTTCGCATTGAACCGCATGATCAGAAACTTTTTTCCATTCTTCTGGTCCTATTTTATTGATTTTTTCTAATATAGCATCTTTAACTGACGTCACAGTCATTGCAATATTTCTCTTGGCCACGTGTTGCTTTATTTGGGACCAAATATTTTCAATAGGGTTAAAATCGGGATGATATGGTGGCAATCGTATAATTTTATGCCCATGTTCCTCCATTATACGGTCAATGGCAAATTCTGTGTAATTTTCTTTGTATCTTTGTATAATTTTATACAAATCGGGTTTCAGTTTCTTTGGGTCATGCGGAATGTTGTGTTGTTGTAACCAAGCTGTCATTTGTGGTTTAGATGTGTTTGAGTTTGGTGGTTTCACAGACAGCTTATTATGATATGGGGCGTTGTCTATTACCAACACACTATTAGGAGGCAAGTTGGGAATCAATTGATTGCGTAGCCAAGTTTGATAACGTTCCGCGTTTATTTCTTTATGATAGTCACCTTCTGAGTCGACACATTTATGTAACATTAGAGCCCCTGGGACGAAGCCTTTTTCATTGCCTGCGTGTACAATAATTATTCGCTCTCCTTTGGAAATGGGTTGTTTGATACCTTTTTTGTTGCTATCTTGCCAAGTTTTACCCTTAGTATGTGATGTGTGCACATACGACTCGTCCATAAATACTATGTTTCTACCAGAACTCCTCAGCTGTTGTATTTCTCTGAGATATTTGATCCTTTTTAGGCGTATATCATGTTTTTCCATAAGTAATTGTCTGTTATTATCAGTTTTCAGAAACCTAAACCCCATGTCTTTCAAGATCAACCTTAAAGTCTCGGCACAGCCTTTGAAATTAATAGCTTCGATCAACTTTATTCTTAAATTATTTACAGTTGGGAGTTCTTTCAGCGTCAATTGAAAATTGTATATCATATTACGAATAACACAGTAGTCGAAATCATCAAGTACCAGCCGAAATCTACTTTTAGGTCTTCCTTTTTTCGGTGTAGAAAATTTCTTTGATTGATTATGTTTTTTTTCGTTTAAGATATTACTCAAAGTTCGTCGCGAAATTCCTGTAGCTTTTGTAACACGGTCTTGAATTTTTTTAAAATAACCATCATGGTCTCTGTTGAAAACATTGGCTTCATTTAAGAAATAAAGGTACACATTAAATACCATTTGCCGTGCTTGTGAATTAAGCGGTTTTCCACGTTTAAATTTATCCATTTTGGAAGAATTCGTCTGAAAGAAAATGGCATGGGCAGAGTTAGGTATATATTTTTTATGCATGTTTATCTATTTATTTAATTTAAATAAATCTCATTTTTTAAATGTTTTTCTAGTACTTAATATGTATTTAATGTAGGTATTTTATATTTTTAATATTAAAAAAACGTGAAATATGTTATTTATTTTCCTTTTTTCAAAATATACTATTTAAATCTGAATAAGCTAATTAATGTTGAAATTATATTTACCAAGAAGGGTGTGTAATAGCAGCTCTATATATTTCCACAAATAGAGAACACGTGCAGTCACTACCAATATATAAAGACGACTGACAGACATTTCGTTGACCGGCGACAGCTGCCGAACGCCCGATTTGTTTTCGATTGTGCACACATGATATTGACTCCTATCTCTTTTAAACAAGGTGCAAAATGCAAATGCCTTGTTTAGGGCTCTTACGATTCCATGATTCGAGTGTTTCCGGGAATACGACAATTAGCGAAGATCTGCATGTGCATTATTAATTTGGGAGTACTGTACTTATGTATAATATAATGATGTAGACAAAATTCTAAACCAATAAATGGTTTCGAATTTTGTCTACACCAATATATTTTAATAAAATGTACAATGAAAGTAAATTATTTTATATTAATCAGGTAATAGTATTTTTTGGGGGGAATTTGGGAAATTTGACACTAGACTGGTGTGTCTTCGCCAGTTTTGTCAAATCGCCCCCAGAACGAAGTTCTGGATTCGCGCCTGCAAGTAATACTAACACTAGTTATGATAGTGGTAGTTTCCGTAGGTTCCCCGCAGCCGATTAGCTCGAACCTGATGGCGATCTCCTCGTGCCACGTGAGCGGTTTGATTCGGACCACCTTGGCGTCTATGGGCGCTTCGAACATCTGCTTCATAACTGTGTTGGGCTCTACTGGACCGCGGAACACCTGGGGAGATTACATTGTTATAATAATAATATCTTGGGACTCACACACGGTCGTCTGATCCCAAACTAGACAGAGTCTGGAGTATGGCAACCGGAGAACACATATTTCTAAATATACCTAGACACAGAACAAACAATCGAGAGGTTACGGGTTCTATTTCCACCCATTGTACGACCGATGTGAACCCACTCCTAACACAAGCAATTTAGGTTAGCTGAAGGGGTTAAAAATATTGCTATTAATGTGCCACCTTCTAAAAAAAGGTGTACCGACACATACACCTATAAAAGAAATGCTTAAAATCAGCCGTTTACATAATAAATATCCCCTAAATCACTTCTTCATTAATGAACGCCCCTTGCGTGATTAACGGCCGGTCTCAATAATCTATCGATGGATGTGGTTACTAGAGCTACATATCGCACATAAGCTCCATTCAAAATATGACAAAATTCTACCTCTACTAGCCAAATCCCTCGATAAGTGAGTAGGTTTTGCGATTTTTCGCCTTTCCCCACTGGTGAGATAGCATTAGATTGGACTTTACGATTTGATTTTACGCCGAGCTGTTGGTCTTCGCTATTGATATGCCATTACCATAGACAAGACCGATTTTATTTGTCGAAAAAATGTTTACGATATCATGTGTAGAAAAGTGTGGCAAGAAGGACGAAAATCACCCACTGATCTCTCACGTCTTCTTTCTGGTGATGTACTAGTTGAATAGTGGACTGCCATGCACCATCACGCCGTAGATCGGCTCCTGCCTGGGCAGTTCTACCTGGATGTACGTGTTCCAGTTTCAACTCACTAACCTTGGGTCTACCGTCAGGTCCGTTGACAGTAGAGAAAGAGACTCCATCATCACCATACATCACTTCGTAACTGGTGACGTACTGGTTGAAGATTGGGCTGCCCTGCATCATCACGCCGTAGATCGGCTCCCGGCGAGGAAATTCCACTTGGATGTACTGGTTTTTGTCTGAGATCGCTGGGTTCCAGCTGCCGGCTGTGAATGAATACTTATTTTTAGTCAGTAGTCAGTATTCTCAGAGTTTGTTTATTGAGAGGGGGCGGGGGGAGATTTATGAGTTCCCTTTTGAACACCCGGGGTATGTAATTACTAGTGATCGGCGTAGGTTTTAGGCTTTAAGGACCAATGACCTCAAATGCTATGTTAACATGGACTTACCCCGGGATTCCGGGATTTTAAAATTATTAAATCGTAAATAATAAATAGTATAAGAGATGTAAAAATCACAAAAGTGTAAAAACAGTGTTTGTCTAAGAGTTTAATCGTAACGCGGCGTAGCAATTTACAAAGTTTTATTCTTTCTTTTAAAGGAATAGGTCTTAATCTCGAGCTAAAGTAATTACACTTTTAGGGTACGAGTTTATTATATTATATTGGTGACATTAGACGAAGGTGAATCTTAAAATCCCGGAATTTTGAGTTGAGGAGGCATATCTATGTTATGCCACGCTTGACAAATCCCGAATGACATTATCTACGCTGATCACAAGTAAATTACAAGTGTGATTTTTAGAATCATTAACACTTTCGGGCTTATAGTGTAGGGTAATAGCACCGATTAAAATAGAGCCTTTGTTGCCCAAAAAAAAAATGTATTAGGGCAATGAATACCCTACGGCCTGACGAATCATGTCAACCAATATTTAAAAAGCTTGGTTTACTACCGTTACCGTCTCTTTACATCTACGAATTTTTGTGTATAAAAATAAAGAACTATTTAAAACAACAGATGAGGTGCATTGTCGGAACAGACGTGATCCTTTCAAATCGGTACTTAGTGATATACCGAGACTAATCAATACATAAACTGCCACCAAAACCACCAACCATCTAAAAAGGCTGAATTATAGTTTATTTAGAAATAAGCTGTACGCATGGCTAAATGAAGCCAATTTTTATAGTTTAAAAGAGTTTCTAAACAAAAAAGTTGACGACTATGTATATTTTAAAGATTTTTTTGCATGCTTTACTGTAGCAAAACATGTTTGTACCTATTTTATTTGTAACACCACCATATACCATGTTTTATGCAAATAAAAATGTATTATTATTATTACCTGTATAATCTGTGGGCCGTCCATTAAGCTTGGCGTAGTGCGATTCATAGAGTTCACTAGCGGAGGAACTGGAGCTGAATGCTGTGTCTGGTAGAGGCTGGTCACCCCACATCAGGTCCATGTAGCTGTATCAACATCATTGGGACAACTTGTTTCAAACGTACACAAGAAAAGCTCAAAAGTACAAAATAGTACGAGATCCGGTATAACAGATATACTTACCTTCATCTGTTACCTATTTGATTCTGATATCTTAGATATTGTCAAGACTAGAATGATAAATCACAAAAAGGCAATCTTTTTGCGAAAAATATTATACTCTCAACACCGTATGAGCATGTGATTTATCACATGCTTATACGGTGTTGAGAGTATGTTGATGATGATGTTGATGAGTATATTGCCTGTTCTTTTCTCGGGCTTTACCTATTGTTTGTGAACAGGCATTACAAGTAAATGTAGAATCGACTTTTCACAAATGTAGTATTTTGCTTCCTAAGTGAATAAATAATTTTTATTATTTATTATTATTATGTTGAGAGCATGTGATTTATCACTTGCTCATACGGTAGTGAGAGTATTATATATTTTATACCGGGTCTTAGACTAATAGGTGACGTTGCATACGAAAAACGTTGCATTTATTATGAAAGAAAAATATAAAATAATGTTATTTGCTTCGTTTGGGACGTAGTGCATTCTATCAAGTTATATCTGTGAATTTTCTTATTATTATTTATTGTTCAAAACATTACCCTCCTTCTGGAGTAGTCGAGTAAAATGGGGTAACAAGTAGACAAAATAAAAACTTCAATAGATGTATAGCCAAGTCTTACCTGTCCGGGTCACATTCAGGCGGTGGAGATGAAGTACTTGTTATAATAAGAGGCGTTGTAATAGTCGTTGATGTGGTCGTAGTCGATGCAGTCGTAGTCGGTGTGGTCGTAGGCGGTGTGGTCGTAGTCGATGAAGGTTCTCTACAACCGATGAGTTCAAAACGGACTGCAATCTCTTCGTGCCATGTCAATGGTCGAATGCGGACGACTTTGGCTTCGATTGGTGTATCAAACATTTCCTTGTGAGGACTGTTGCTGTCGGAACCGCCGGTGAATACCTGCAGGTTTATGTAAACAGTATTAAGTTGCAATTTTGTATAATACATGAAGGAAATGTAAACATGGCGACAAACTGAGTTATGATCAGTTTCATAGCAAAAATGAGTAAAGCCCATAAAACTGAGTCTTGAAAATGAATACTTAATACTGACACTAAAATTGGTTGAAACATTAGCTGAAGACACATTGTGGCATATTGCCTTTATTCAATATTGTACCGCGACATTTTATATCTAACTACAACATAAATTATGATGACTCACGGAATTGTGTTAATTTATGTAATTACTAGCTGTCCCGCGCAACTTCGTCTGCGTAAATTTTCCCCTTTTTTTATAATCCTATGTTACTTCTTATACCTCCAAGAATATGTGTACAAAGTTTCATGATGATCGGTTGAGTAGTTTTTGCGTGAAAGCGTAACAAACAAACTTACATTCACATTTATATATTAGTAGGGATGTTATTATTTAATAAACACATACCACTATGGAGACTACCTAAATATAAGTGAGTATGTACTATGTAGAGTGTAAGTACTTTTTTCTCTCTAGGTTTGTTAATAACAAGTAACATTCTCACAACAACAGTGAGCAACTTTACCACTCAGAAGACAACTTAAATATTTATTATTTATTCAAACCAAACTTATATTTTAGACGTATCAAATGAATCTCTTGGTTTAAAGTGTAAAAGTAGCATGAAACTTAGTGAGACATCCAATGAATTCTCACTACTTCTCATAGAACCTCAGTCTATTCTCATAGTTCTATTACAGCCGGTCGCAATAATCTAACTATCGACGGATTTGGCTACTAGAGCTATATGTTTGACATAAGCTACATACAAAATATGTCAAAATTCTACCTCTAGTGGCCTAATCCATCGATAGTTAGATTATTGAGACCGGCCGTAAGTCCTATAGTGGCTCAGTATGACTGCCTCTGTGGCGCGGTGGGAGTGTATCCGACTGCTATGCAAGAGGTCGTGGGTTCGATCCCACCCAGCATAAAACTTTGTGTGATGAGCACGATGGTTTATTCTGTGTCTGAGTGTTATTTATCTACAGTATGTATGTATTTAGATATATATAAGTATAGTTATCAGTTGTCTGGTTGCCATAGTACAAGCTCTGCTTAGTTTGGGATCAGATAGCGTTGTGTGAGTTGTCCCAACATACATATTAACATATCATAGTAACCTAGTCATTATAAAATAAAATCTTCCACGTACCTTAGGTGTTCCATTAGCTCCAGTGACAGGCACCAGGTGATCTTTATCATCTCCATACAACACTTCGTAGCTGGTGACGTATTGACTGAACAGTGGACTGCCCTGCATCATCACGCCGTAGATCGGCTCCCGTTTGGGTAGTTCCACCTGGATGTACTGGTTCTGGTCTTGACTCTTGGGATTCCAGCTGCCAGCTGTTGAATTTTTTAAAATTTTATTTTGTGACAGTGACTGAGAAAGAAATAGGGGAGCGGAGAAGAAAAAAAGAGTTGAAGATTGAGCCGGAAAGAGAGAAAAAAATTTAGGGCCCATTTCAGGCAAAGCGTCTCAAGATGCAAGGAGCGCAAAAGAGCCGCGTACTCAATGCAATGACGTTATACTGGAACATAAAGTTCTTGTTTGACGACAAGTTTGATGTGATACTACGTAATGCAGTAACCGATTTATATGAAACTAGCGGACGCCTCGCGGTTTCACCCGCGTAGTTCCCGTTCCCGTGGGAATACAGGAATAAAAAATAGCCTATGTCACCCGGGGTTAGTGTAGCTTCACAACGATGAAAGAATTTTTCAAATCCGCCCAGTAGTTTCGGAGCCTATTCAATACAAACAAACAAACAATCAAATCTTTCCTCTTTATAATAGGTATTAATATAGATTGAGTTCCGGGGAAGGACATAGGATAGGTTTTGACATCTACGCGGGTGGATCCGCAGGCGAAAGGCTAGTTGAATATAGATCTTATCCAATTTAAAGAGTTGCAAATAGTACACAGGCTACGAAATACAGCAATTCGACGTCCTATAAATGGTTTACAACTTTTTAATTTGATAAGGATGGGATTTAATTGGAAAAAAAAATGTGCATTTAATGAAATAGTTCAAAATTATCAGTTGCCATGGATAGCAACACATAAATTAGATATGGTTCCAATGCTCTATTATTTTGGAAAATTATATGTTGCGGACGGTTCTAAAATCTGTGTGTATCGTACCAGTGACATCAAGTGGGTGTCCATTAAGTTTGGCGTACTGCGGCTCGTACAGTCCGCTGGCGACGGAGCTGGCGCTGAACGCTGACTCCGGCACCGGCTGGTCGCCCCATAACAGCTCTACGTAGCTGTTCGTAAGCATAATAAATATTTTAGTTTCAAACAAATAATAGAAGAAACAATGAAGGAAACGTATCGCAAATATTTGAGTTAGCAAATTTTGCTAAAAGAAAACATTTTTTTATTTTTAGATATGAAAATAACTGCTATCAAAGATTTTTTAATAGTTACTTGACAGAATCGGAAATGGAGCCCGTTTAATTTAGAAAAAAACATTCTGTATTTTTATCATGCAGTTAAAAGAGTCAATCATAAGGAACAAATCTCTATAATAAACATTGCATCTAAAATCGAAGAAGATATTTTAAGGTAATAGCCATATTAAAAAAGAGTTAGCGTAGTTTTATTTTTAACAGTATCTAAGTATAATTTTGCTATCGACAATTTCAATTAATTAATTTAATACTATTGACTTAAATGCGAACCAAAATACAAAGTCGACAGCTTTTTCTTCTGACCAGTCGACCCGTGACCACCGTCGGTGCAATTCGATCGAAACGTCGGGTAAATAAAAGGTTTGTACCTTTAAATAATTCACGCAATTAAGTCCCGAAATATATATAATATACACAATACAAAGATTGAATCTTTTCATAAATCAATTGCATATAACTTTGCTTATGAAGTCATAATGTGTGCAGATTAATACCTAATTAAAAAGCACATCTCGATCTATTTGACTATTTCGAATAGTTGGGGTGGGTTGGCTGCTTCGTCTTGCCCTTGTCTCAGTACATTTATTTTATTTACACATAAATTTTACTGTGAGTTGTGCTTGTAGTTTGATCTGGGTTAATGCCCCTGTTACTGTTATATCTACTTCAGCTGGATAACATGTCTGTTTTGCTTAAAGCAAAACAGACATGTTATCCAGCTGAAGTTGTTGGTGGACATTATACTATAATCGAAATATAAGGATATTCTTTTCTTCTTCCTGAAGTTATAGTATTGTCATTTAGACAAATCTAGCGTCAAAAGTACGCCCAAAGGCTCATGTACAATGAACGTCGTTTTTTTGTTGAATTTGTTAGTAATTCTTTGCTTCATTATCTTAACATTACCTATGTGGATAGTTAAGAAAAAGACTGTCTTTCCGCCACCTCATATCATATGATATCTCATCATAAGTAATATTAGGCTCAATTTTCTCAGCTACTTTCTTCTTTTGCTTAGGTCGTCACACAACAAGGCTTTTTTGGACTTACTTCGGTAACCTTCTACCGCTAGCTTGTCTGGTGTCTGTATCTGTGCTTATACAGAGTGTAACAGAAAGGTGTGGTCAAATGTCAGCAGCGGATATGGTATGTTATCAGTATTGTACCTACCATGGTGCCGTAGCTAGTTTTTTGTAAAAAAACAGTAGTGAAAGGCGCATGGCATAAGAATTATACCTCCCCCCTCCCTGGTATAAAATTCGATTGAATTATTATGGCATAGAACTTTTTAAGTCATATTTGTTTTATTTAATAATTTTTCCACTCATAAACAAACGAATGAAAAATAATATGTAATAATAATATAATTTCATATTGTTTATTAGACTGCAAATGTTATTTGAAAATCATTAGTTGAAGTCTTATAAAAGCTTCTGAAATTGTAGCCGCTCTCGATGAATAAATAAAAAAAAATATACTTACTTGTCAGGTTTACATTCTGGAACTGGTGAGGTCATTATCACAGGTCTGGCTGTGGTGGTGGTAGTGGTGGTGGTAGAAGTGGTGGTACTGGTGGTGGTAGAAGGCGTGCTACTGGTAGTGGTCGATTGCGTGGTACGAGGTGTGGGCAATATATGTATGATGGGCTGGTGTGTAGAGCCGTGGTACGGAGTGCTCACCATCACACACTCGCTCGAGTCACAGTGGAAGTTGTTATTTAGACATTGGCATTTGATACAACCATCTATTACTACTCCTCCTGGCTGTATGAGATAGAGAAAGAGCGTGTGAATTAAGATAATTTATTTGATATTATGGTATGGTAGGAATATTTAAAAAAAAACCTGCACAAAAGGATGGAAACAAGATCCCCCTACATAATTATATAATTTCATGCAGTCGGAGGCACTTTACTAAGTTCATCAAGATTTATGAATGCCTCCGACTGCATGAAATTATTTAATGACGTAGGGGATCGTGTTTCCATTTTATTTTTTTTCATTATTTTTCTTTAATACTTTTGTATGGTTGTAGTAACAACTAACTTTTATCACAGTTATTGTCGTGTACCTATTTAAAAATGATATGTAGACTAGTCACTGTCGTGTGCAAACCAGGATCGGATCGTTAACAAAGAAGCCAATGTCACTTTCCAATCTATAATCGATACCTACATACATAATTATTTGCACGAGTTTTGGTTTCGTTAGTTTGATTTTGATTGAAATTTTAAACCCCCATATCACCCCTTAAGGGGTTGAAATGCGTATTAGTGCAAAGTATCTAAATCGGCTTAATAGTTTTTTTTTTTGTAATATTCGACAAAGTAATGAGAATGAAGATTTATCGTATTTTTTTAAAACATTTTAACATAAGACTTACCTTAATAATTTTGTTGTCTGACAAGCAAGTACAGTCCTTCATCGGCACGCAGGTGCTCTCGTCTCGCCAGTACGAGTCCGCATCGCATGTTGGACTCACGCATCCTTCCACACATCTCTGTACAAATTTAAATAATATTTTAAACTTACTGAACGAGATACATTACCGCACAACAAAAAACAACAATTCATCCTTTATCACACACTTTCGGATCTATGATATTACTAACTGTTGCCCGTGACTTCGTTCGCTTGAAAACTTTGAAACACAAATGTATCCCACGGGAACATTTTTCCGGGATAACAATTGGTCTATGTGCTATTCCAGAGTTATTTATCTCTGTGCTAAATTTCACCCAGATCAGATTAGCGGCTATGGCGTGATTGAATAACAAATATCCGTCCATACATCCAAACTTTTGCATTTATAATGTTACGTATAGATCAAAGTAGTAAAATTCTCAAATATCATTATTTTTAACTAGCTGACCCGGGCAACTTCGTCTGTGTAAATTTTCCCCGTTTTTGCAAGATATTGGTCGTTGCGTAATGTTATATAGCCTATAGCGTTTCTCGATAAATGGGCTATCCAATAGTAATTTTTCAATTCTGACTAGTAGTTAATATAGTATATATATATATATATATATATATATATATATATATTAACTACTAGTAGATAGGATGTAGAGATATATATATATATATATATCTCATCCTATCCTATACACTCATCCACATAAACACACACACGCACTCACATACACAATCACACACATGCACACACGCACACACTCACACACAACACACTCGCGCGCATGCGCACCTGCATATTATTATTATTCTAATCTTGTCACATTAAGAAGGAAGCCTGGTTATCCTTAACACAGGTTTTAACCTAGCTTGGACACCAGTCTCACATATTTGTGTATAACATGTAGTGTTTGTTAAATCCTTGTGTACATTTTACTGTGTCAGAAATAAATAAATAAATATTATCGCGTTCAAAGAAACTAACAAACTCTTCAGGTTTATAGTATTAGTATAGATGATCCCCAGAAAATCTCACCTCTGTGATGCATCGTCCTTTAGCTAGGAGTCCTTTCCTAAAGGAGTCGCACAGTTTGTCGCAGCGGTACGCGCAGTCGGAATACACCTGACCGGGCGGACATATCGACCTTGTTGTTGTTGATGGCGTTAGCGTTGTTGTTGGCGCTGTTAAAGCATAATTTGATAACATAATTATATTTTAATGATGTCAACATTTTGAGAAAGATACTAAAGAATAAATCGGTAAATTGATTGGCAGTTATAAATTAAATGCATTAGGGTATTTGACTGAAGTCAAATAAGCATCTTTTTAAGAAACGTCAAAAACGGCCAGCTATGTCGTCATGTTTTTGTAATAAAATCATTCACTTTTAGTATTTCTTTTTATAATTAATAGTTAATAAACACGTTAAATTATATGTGAACATATTCTTTCGGAATACTTTACGACATATTATTGTATGGTTAGTAATAGTAGTCAAATATCCAATTATAAAAAAATCAAACCTGGAGTTGTTGATGTGGATACCTCAGTCTTTTCAGCTGCTGAAATAAAAATGACAACATTATTTATAATATACATACAAAGACATCACTACATAGTATAAAACAAAGTCGCTTTCTATGTCCCTATATCCCTGTGTATGCTTAAATCTTTAAAACTACGCAACGGATTTTGATGCGGTTTTTTTTAATAGATAGAGTGATCGAAGAGGAATGTTTATATGTATAATAACATCCATTAAATAGTGGAGAAATAAGAAGCGGAGCAGCAATAAGAAATGTTGCAAAAACGGGGAAAATTTACGCAGACGAAGTTGCGCGGGTCAGCTAGTTTCTTTATAAAAAGTGTATTCTAAAATGTCTTGACTCCGGTGAACGTTTCCCGTGCGTCAAAAAAGCACTGTAGCAAATTTAAAAACATTTCCGCTTATAAATCAGCCAAGCAATTTTGGATTTAAATATTTCAAAATTGAATCTTTTATATATACGTACCTATATATCCACGAGATTGATTTATATATACGTATATGTTCATCACACACCATGGCCATATATGGTACTTACCAGGTGTAGTACCGGCACACTGGGGCCTCACCAGCGCCACACTGGATGGCCAGTCACACACCATGGACACAGGGTTGTACATGGTCCCAGGCCCGCAGTCCTTCAGCACCACGCCTTGTGGAGAGCACTCGTAAAACTTGGTACAGTCAGTTGGATGAGGCTCGTTGGGGCGGACTGAGTTCTCGCATGGTGTAGACTCTATGGGTGGATAATGGTTAAGTGTTTTGTTTAATACAATTATTAATAAATATAATAAGTCGCAAATTCTGGCTGGAGCAAACAAGTTTTAGAGTGAAGATCGCGACTTGACAAACGTCGCGATAGGTCGACCCCCATTCAGATGGACCGATGACAATAGAAGGTCGCTAGGATGGAGGCGATGACGATCTTTAGAGGTAGATGATTAACGATGATTGAAATACCTTTTAAGTAGTATGAAACCCGGTGCTCTTTGTATCTTTAACACGTTTAATATATAAGGTATAGTTTAAAAAATACCCAAAAATGAAACTTAAAACATAGAGTAACTGCCTTCCACATAGGCAGAGCTAAGACAAAGACAGTTGTTACAGTGTGGTAGTTCGTCATATTCATGTGTTTTCGGCATGCGAATATTTAGCAATATTGCAATTTACGTAACTTTTACACTTAAATCTACATCTTAATTACCTTAACTACTAATGTGATGTTGTAATAATGTTATCTATTTATTGGTCTTTGGGTATAGAAATCTCTAGAGGCATGGCATCTTACGGACATGGCTCTAATAGCCATGTCTGTAATTTTACTTTGAAATCTTTTGTTGATGAATCTCTTATCACTCAAGGAATGTTGTTAACTTTGATTGACATTGGATAACTATTTCTATAATGTAGTGTGCTGTTGCAGTGTCTAATTCTTAATTTAGTTGGATCCCTTTTTAACACGCCTTTATTAGCTTCGTATTCATATTATGCAATTATTGTATTCGTACGTATGTTATGTTGTAAGTATGTGAACCTTTGAACGTGTTTTTCACCGACTTCAGGACGTCGGATTTAATTGAAATTTCGCACATTTATCAAGGACCGATGACAATACAACCCGATAAAAAGTCTTCGAAAATACATCTCTTAAAGGAGTAAAATAGGGTTGTAAGTTTATATAAAACTCTATCAGTTTTGAAGTAAGATGTGTGGAATTTCATATTTGGCTTTTAGTAATTGTACCATGTTTTAATGCAAATAAAATAAAGAAAACATGTTTTGGCGTTTTAGAAAAATCAACCCCCAAGAGGGTAAAAAACGTAGGGGATCCAACTAAAAAATGAAAAATATTATTTAAAATAAAAATATATATTATTATAAAATACTCTTGTGTAAGTTTTAAAAAATAGAGTTATTAAGAAACAACCAGTTCATCGTAAAAATGCTTGCTTGTGCTTGTGACGATACTGATTTATAATCACCCCACGCTTTTTACGATAAACTTTTTTTTTTTTCATAATAACTATTTTTTTTTAACTTACAGAAGATTATTGTAAATTGACTATTACGCACGCTACGAGCTACGAAAACTGGTAAAAAATCTAGTTTTTTTATGAAGAAAGTTTAAAGATTTAATCAAGCACAATAATCCGACTATGTGCTAAACGTGATCCATTCCTTACGACAACTTACCCTCACACTCGCAGTACACTCTGATCTCAAAGTCCAGACACTGCTTGCCGACCTCCTTGCATACAAGTCCTCGCTCCAGGCTGCACTCGACGTCTAGTCCCGTATCTTTAGGACTCTTGTGGTCACCCACTGTGCGGCACTCGATTTTCGTCATCATGTTAGGTTTACACATTGGACTTCCAATAGTCTAGATAAAAAACACATTATCATCAGGCTATACTACAATTTTTTTTGAAAATGGAGACACCATATCTTCATCGACATACCCTAATGTTGCATTTGCTTCCTGAGTGGAAACAAGATCTTTGAATTTGAGTAGGGTAGTGCAGAATAAGTTTGTAAAAGACTTATCAAAAGTTTTTCATATGGTTAATATAGGATTTCAGTGGCACAGTATACATTAGTGTGTCTGAGATAAAAAAAAGCTCACCAATTCTTTAGGCTTCGGTAGCGGCTCGTTGTCAATAGATTCTCCTAGGTTGCCGACTTCAGGTGGTCCCCTGTTGATCCAGTTGGTCCAGCCTGTCACGCACTTGAGTGGTTCGTCGAGAGGCTGAGCTGTTGTGACTGCTGCTGGCGGGACCGGCTGAGAGAAGGTTATTTATATGTTTACTAGCATCGGCGTCTGGCGTCCATTAATTACGTTAGGTGGTCTTGGCAAATCTCACGTAATTTTTTTTTGCAAGAAACCATCTAAAACTGCATTTTTTTGTATTTTTTTACCGATTTTGACATTAATCCCACCATCGACTCACCACTTGATCAGTGTTGAGTCAAATGTAAAATCTACGTGAGTTTAGAGGGAGGGAGTGTCAAGCCAAAACACAGTATCTCACCAGAGATCGTCGAGGCATCCAAAATTCGGCAAAATCACCTCACGTAATTTAATGATTTATATATTCTATGTATTCCCGTCAAACTATCTCCATACCAAAGGGGATATAAATTAGGATAAAACTCCTGCTTTCCTGCTTTATTTTAAATAACAAGGTAAAAACGCGAATTGAAATGATTTAGCGAGAAAATATCACCATTTCAGATTTTTTTTCTAATGTTTATATACCTACCGTCACTCTCAGAACAGAGACGATTCTAACGATACCTTTCAAGCTAAAATCAATAAAGCCATTTGGGCTCTAAAGCGTGCCAAAGAAATCTATGTATGTACGTAAATATACATTCGAAAAACATAATCCTCCTTCTTGCGCAGTCGGGTAAAAAATACCGAGGTTTTTTTAAATGTAATCTTCTATAAACTACGACCCCTTACTTTTAAAATAAAAAAGACGTAAACACACAGTATGCCCAGTTCCAAAAATTAAAACTAGCTTCTCCCAACGGCATTTTAGGGTACCTTGGTAATTAAATTATTTTTATAACAAGGCACATATATACGATTGGCTACAAAAACTCGATTACAATTCTACTAAACAACTACTCCTTATTAGTAACTCAGCAACTAGTTATGGCTCTTCATCACAACATATATATATTACTAGCTTTCGCCCGCGACTCCGCCGAGAAATGTTGCAGAAACGGGGAAAATTTACGCAGACAAAGTTGCGTGGGACAGCTAGTAAGTGATACTTCTAAGTTTGCTGAACATGAACCTTTGCGATAAGAAAATAAATAAAGATGATTATTATTATTATATTAACTATGGTATAGAATACAACATCGTTGCTCGACATTCTTCCAGATTCTATAAGCAAACACTCACCATGATAGAAGAACAAGGTTGTCCAGTGCACACTTTATGTTTCTTAGAACACCTGCAAGTATGACACTGGTCCTCTTCGATCACCTCTCCCTCCTCGACCTCTCTACCATCCTCCAACGTCATGCACACTGGTTTGCATTTAGCACGGGGCACGCAATCGTTGTGGGAACTGTTCTGGTATACTTGGCCTTCGGGACATGATTTCTTGGGTTTGCAGCCTGGAATAATTAATGGAAGTGGTGATTAAAGCTGTTTTTTCTTTTACAGAAACTATTCGTGGATCAAACAAAGCATATATCATACAAAGGCCTCTTATTTCGTCTTAATTTAATTAAACAAGGTGGAGATTTTTGGATGAACAGTCAATCCAATAATTTCAATGATTTAGCACTGATTGAGATCTATTAAAACGGGAAAGAAATATTCATTATCTACCTTTGTCAGTTGCGAATTGTGATTAGGTAGTAAAATATTAATTTGATTTATAAGACTTGAAATATCGTTTGGTTTAAATTTACCAGAATTGGGTTGTATGTTTGATATCGGCTTACCTTCCACACAAGTCTCTTGTTCGCAGTTAATCTTCATTTCGGCGTAGAATAACGTATTGTCGCAAGTTTCTACAGGACACGGGGATAGGCAGGCGTCGTAGTTCGAACACTCTTCATCGCATTGCATCGCTGAAAGAGAAATGACATATAGAAGAATTTGTCGTACGAAAGTGCTGCGTAATTCTGTAATTGATTTATTTATTGTAACCATGATAAATACTCATAGTGAATTTAGAATTTTCTGTTTAAAAGACGGGGTAAGTTGACGCATACTAAATTGCGCGGGTCAGCTAGCAGGCCGTATAGTTGTTCAAAGATACCCAGGGACAGGGAGGGACGGATTTGAGGGTTCCTCCCCCCCCCCATTATCGCCGGTTTTATTGTTACAATCTATGCCGTTTACTCCTGTTTCCTGGACAGAGTCATCCCCGCGTCAAATAATCCTGTGTATACTCACGGCAGGTCTCCTGCGTCCTCCACTTGAAGGTGACTCCTCTATGCGCGCACGCGTGCGCGTACTCGGCGAGCGCGGCGCACGCGCACGAGCAGTCGCCGCCCGCGTCGCACGCGCACGCGTCGCGCGTGCAACGATCTATGTACGATGTTGGCGGTACTTCAGCGTGACATAGCGTGAAGGGGTAACGTTTCATAGCGCCGCAGGTTTCCGCTGCCCAATCTTTGCGTTCAGGACGTTGTTTGCAGTGGTCCTAAGTTATAGTGCGATGATGTTAACAACATGCAACTTTTATAGAAGAAAATTCAAGGAACGAATCACGAAATTAGGCATACCTACTAAATTATATCGAGTTACGGATCACACTAAAATAGAAGCAGAAAGAAACAGAAATTTATTTCAACAAATGAAACGAGTAGGTACACAACAAATAAATTGTAGTGTAACAAAATATACCGAAAATTCTTAGTTTAGCATAAATGTAAGTATTTTAAAATTAAAATATTTAACTAAAATACATAATTTAGTAGTATTTTATTTTTAAATAGTAATTTTATTCTGAATATTAGTTATGTCACGAGAGTATTTACATATTAATATTAACGGACACAAAATGAGCCACACACGAAAACAAACTTACAATGATCCGTTGCGGTTTCGGGCAGGTAGGTTTAAGTTTCCAGGAGTCAGCAAATATGAGAACTGAGGATTCAGCAATGCCGCCTCCCGACGGAGTCTGGAAGTCGTCTCGCATGTCCGCGTTGTAATTACCGCATAGACCTTTCACCTGAAAACAAATAAATAATAATCTTTATGTTCACTTACCTCAAGTAACTTGACTATACTTCGTGAAGCATAGCTAGATATGCACATATTTTTGGCGGTAAAATTGTACGAGACGAAAGTTACACTTTATTGTAGAAACTGCACAAATGGTGAAGGTTACGATTAATAAAGTAAAGCTGACTGATAGCAAGTAATTTCTTAAATCATAAATCATTTATTCTTTGCAAAAATGGGTGTAAGTAATACATAGATGTTTCTAATAATAGTCATAGTTTTCCATACTCTACCGTCACATGGACATGCAAATCTTATTCAACTAGAGACACATAGTATTAATTTTAGGTTTTTTACTACATTATGAAATCTTATTCATGTATTTTAATGTCAAGTTTTACAATTGGAATTAGAGTGATGAAATAAATTATAAATAACAGTTTAGTCATATCAAAAAAATAAACACAATAACAATAAGAATTTAACAAAAAATATTAACAATAAAATAAAATGTCATAGTTATTATTACAGCAATTTGTCATTCAGGAACTCATCAATTGTATAATAGCATTATTGCAGAAGCAGCGTTCTTAGTGCACTTTAAATCTTAGCGTAGTCATATTTTTAATATAATTGGGTACTTTGTTGAAAATTCGTGGAGCTACACCAAAGAAACTTAACTCCACTAATGTGACGTAATATCAAAATGCTTGAATTTTTTGGCGTTCTCCTCTAGGATTATAAGTATGTTGCAAATTTAAAGTAAAGTATTTGCAAATACCTGAATGCAAACCAAGATGAAATTTTGAATGTATCAAAAACTCACCCGTCCTTGCCAAATAGAGTCAACTTTGACGTAGACCCTCATCTCACGGTCCCACTGTAGCCTCATACCAAGAGACGGGACGTCCAGGAATACGTATGCACCAGCTATGCGCATTTTGATCCTAAACAACATTCCTTTTTTAATATTATCATAGTTAGCAAGATTAGCAGCATCGTGTTAAATTGATGGATGAGTGACCATTAAAAAAAAAATGTTTTTGTCTAACCTGCTGCCTATGTCATCATAAGAGAGAGGAAATAGGGAAGGGGCCTACTACATTAATAAACTATGTAATTAATTATGAATACTGCCTCTATGGCGCGGTGAGAGTGTGTCCGACTGCTACGCAAGAGGTCGTGGGTTCGATACCCACGTGGGACACCATTTTGTGTGATCCACAAATTGTTGTTCCGAGTCTGGGTGTACTTTGTGTCCGTGACTTGTATGTTTGTAAAGTCCCTCGCGACACAGCTTGTACCCAACAGCGGGACTCGTCTTAATAAAAATAATAATAATACCTACACAATAGTGTCTTAAAACCGTTGCTTAAATTTAATATAATGAAAACTAAGTAAATGATCTTTCAAAACTGATGTATGACGTCATTATGACATATCAGTAGAATCTAAAGACAATCAGTTTTTTGAGTTACAACTCACAGATAGTGTTCGCCATAAGCGTACCCGGGGAAAGGACGGTTTCCCCTCCCTCCCAGTTTTATTGTAGAGAGTCCAGTGCCCCTTTACCCATTTATACCTAGAACCAGGAAACGGAGGGAGGGTACTTCCCCAAAAAATAATCTTGGGTACGTCTATGGTATTATGGTATATTATATGATATTAGCAAATAAACCTGACATTTGAACTACCAACAGTTAAGTCCCGATTAAATTGGATTTTTTATCATTGATCATGTCATAAAAAGAAGTGATTTGACGAGAAAAAAATAATGACGTCATAGTCTGCTATTTATGAGATCTCCTTAAAAAATCTTCTTTTTGACATTTCTTAAGGACTTATTGTTTTGACTAGTTGGAAACTAGCCCATAGGGTAGTTGACTATAATAAAAGTAAATTATTTTAAACTATTCAGGAAATAACATTTGAAAAAATGACCACATTTTTACGTGATCTTGAATATATAAAATTAAATGATTTACAAAATAATGACGTCATTAATTTATTTTTCATATAAATTAGTACGGGGCGCATCGTTTTGGCGTTTCATAAAAAGATGCTAATTTGACTCGACAGTCATCTACCCTATTGTGAGCTTTTTTGACATTTCTGACAAATGGCTGTTGTATATACACGGGTATAGACTAGTTGTATCAAATGTCTAATTCAAATGGAAGTCTTGAAGTCGACAGCTGTAGCCTATCCAGCATACTAGTACTATACAGGGGGATTTGTAATATACTAATAATCTCCCGCTCGTGGCTTCTTTATATAACACTAAATAACTTTGTAATATCAGCTTTGGAAAATATTTAATATATTAACCACTACCTGCCACTATTTTTGACGTTATGACCTTAACCAACTACAGACTATTTTACTGGAGTAAAATCGTTATTTATTGTGAGGTTAAGGCCCTAAATTTGACAAAGAAACATCGATTTACTCTGGGGTCTCACAGATGTGTGATAAATGGTTGTGTGACAAAAGTAGATGTGGTGATGAAGGGTTAATTAGTATTTTTTTTTTCAAAAATGATATTACGAAGATATTTGGTATTTGTTTTTTTATTTATTTATAGGTAAGCAGTTGACTCCATTTCACCTGATGTTAAATGGAAATAGAGTCCAAACGCAAGGCCAGACAGTATAGCACTATGTGCAGCACTGACTGTCCTTACCTTACTTACCTGTAAGGTGCTTCTTTATGCCTCTTTTGAAAGACCCCATGTCGTAGGTAGGAGGGAACACATGTGCTGGTAGGGAGTTCCATTTTTTGGATGTGCGGTAGAGAAATGAGTCACCGAATTTCTATATTCGGGATGAAATGTAAAGAAGCCACGAGATTAGAGAGAGATTATAAGAGAGTTATTAGTACCTATATTAAAAAGCACCCTGTATAGGTCAGTGCCGCTGTCAGTACAACATACCTCCTCAACTTGCTGATGTCAGGTATAGGAACATCCTTGGTGAGAGTAACGATCTCTTCGCTGCCACCGCGACCGACCTTCAGCGTCACCGACTTGGAACATGTGGCGCCCGTCGTGCCGCATGGCACGTTCTGTTGGGGACAACAATGTAGCATGAACAATGATGCAAGCCACACGATGATATAAATTTCTTGCCTGTTTGTTAAATACAATTAAATTGGTTTAAAAAACATGTAGGCATAATGTAAATTGGCCTTAAATTGAGTATTTGCAGTTTTGGCACGTGGTAGGTTTTCCTATTTTTTTTTTTAATGGATAACTAGCAATGTGATATTTTTGGTCCCACATTACTAGCAATCCTGTTAACGCCTCCAGCTAAGCTCAATGGCTTGTGTTAGGAGTGGGTTCACGTCGGTAGTATAATGGTAGGATTCGAACCCGCGGCCTCACGATTGTGAGACCGATGCCTTAGCCATTAGGCTACCGCCGCTTCTATAAATAACTTGCATGCTACTTTCTACAGATATAACTTTGAATATTTATATAAGATTTTGATCTTTTTAAGGTTCAAACCGTTACACTTTTACCAGAAACGGTTTCAATTTAAAATATCCATTATTAAAAGCATATAGAAAGCGGGCAACAGGTATTTCATCATTTTGGTGACGCAAATGGCGGCCGTCCGTCGGTCGATTGTGATGATCTAAAAATCTATTTTTCGAATTTTACTCCAAGTTACTTGGATATACGTTTTAATTCAATTTCCTTGGATATACGTCTCACCTGTATCTCAACATCGAACCCATCATTAGTGTCCATGACTCCCTTAGCCAACAGGTAAGTGCAGACGCCCTCGAAGTCATAGTCGGTCCCGTCGAACGTCACGATGTGCGAGTCGCCCCACGCGGAGCACAATCCGGCGCATTTGCGCTTTGTGCACGACCAGGTACCACTCTTGCATTCACTAGAAACAAAAGTTATTGTTTTCAATCCTAGACGAAAGCAACAGTAGTATAGTGTGTGATTTGAGATATACTGGGTTCGAATCCCACAGGATAAATTAACACTTGAGGCGACAATGGGGTTATAAAGGACATTAATTAAAATTTAATCAGTTTATAAGGTTCCGTAGTAAACAAGGAACCCAAGTTTTGAGATATCCGTTTTTCAGAAAGCTCAGAAATCCTTAGTACAAGAAAGCTATAATTGGCCATGAATATACCTACATAATAGTTACGCCAACAAAGTGATAGAATAAAATCTTGAAATAAAAAAAATAGGGTACCTACACGTAGAGTGGGGATGTGATTTCATTTTCTTACCTACTCGATCGTGTGTTGAGTGTCGTTAGATAGATGTTTTAAAAATACTGAAGAGCTGTAAAGATCATTTTGCGATTTAGGGATACGTTTGTGACTTATGTACCTTCCTATTTAACTTTCAAGTGTTAGAATCAAAGTGTCCACACCCCCTGTCAACTAAAAATCTGGGTAGTAGTTTATATAACAAAATTTAAAGTATCAAGTACAATGTTATCACAGCTCAGTAGGCTTTACAAGTTTACGAGCAATAGCCAAATAGGTAAGTGAGAAGTAACAATATTTTTCGTAAATATTGTTACTTCAAATTACATTGAAAATAGCTTAACATTGTTGGTTCTTAGTATGAACCAAAACTACAGAAACCCCACTTCTTAGTTCGCATTATAGTGTTCGCCAACTACGGAAACCTACATTGTGCGTAGCCCGATATGCACTTGGAAAAATTCGTCTAAAGCGCGACTCGAACAAGCGACCTTAAGGGTACCGTCTGCAAATCGTTTACCAACTTTGGCACGGCAGCATCGAGACTGGCCTGAGAACATCGAATATATCCTCCATATGTTATGATTTAACGGCAATATAAATTATTTTTAATTTATTAATTCTCTAAATTTGCTAGATATAAAAAAAAACCGGGCAAGTGCATGTCGGGCCACGCACAATGTAGGGTTCCGTTGCTGAACAGCACAAAAGAAGTGAGTTCTCTGTTGTTTTTGTTTCATAATAGTAGTATTACATATAGTAGGTATCTGTGATACTAACTAACAATGTCATATCAGTGGAATTTGTACAAAAATTGTGTTACTTCTCTTGTAAACTTGTAAAGCCTACTTAGCTGTGACAATTTTGGTTTTCATTTCATCGTTTAAACTACCTATTTATCGAGGAAGTCTATAGGCTATATAACATCACACTAAGACCAATAGAAGCGGAGCAGCAATCATCAATGTTGCAAAAACGGGGCAAATTTACGCAGACGAAGTTGCGTGGATCGGGTGTTTATATGTACTATAAATGGGAAAATAATCAACAAACGTTCGTTATCTATATCCAAGCAATAAATATATACAGAGTATTATCATAAATATGACATCAGAACATCTATTAAAATTGTTTTATTGCCTATGCATTTCAAAGTCCAGGTTTTCACTTTAAAGTAACAACATATTTCTTCCTACAGAACCTTTGCGTGACAAATGGAGATATTGTTTCAATTTTCTTATATAGTTTAATATAATAAGTACCTGTACTAACTTAGATCTACAGTTTCTTAATATCATTTTTTATCTCTTTTTTCTTTATCACCAAAGTAAGTAATTAATCTGCAAAATTTCAGCTTTCTAAGTCCAAGAGTTTTGGGCCAGATACAAGTTATATATATTATACAAATGCTTAAGTGTAAGTAGCTATACGTATGTAGATCAGTATGTTGCAATCCGCAGACGTCATTGCTGACCAAGCAATACACTAGTTGACATTCACAACAAAAGTGAAAGGTACGTGCGTACGCGCAACGCATAACAAATTACGCACTGTTTGCAGTATAGTTGAATATTTTGTATTTATTTACAACGGGGGCGTAGCTCAGATGGTAGAGCGCTCGCTTAGCATGTGAGAGGTACCGGGATCGATACCCGGCGCCTCCAAACTTACTTTTTGTCTGAGAGTAGTTGTACAAATATCTACGTATTTTTATTTTGTACGTGACCTCTACTTCTACTTATATATAAAGTAATAGTTGGAATGAAGTAACAACGGGGGCGTAGCTCAGATGGTAGAGCGCTCGCTTAGCATGCGAGAGGTACCGGGATCGATACCCGGCGCCTCCAAACTTACTTTTTGTCTGAGGGTAGTTGTATATTATCTATCTACGTATTTTTATTTTGTACGTGACCTCTACTTCTACTTATATATAAAGTAATAGTTGGAATGAAGTAACAACGGGGGCGTAGCTCAGATGGTAGAGCGCTCGCTTAGCATGCGAGAGGTACCGGGATCGATACCCGGCGCCTCCAAACTTACTTTTTGTCTGAGGGTAGTTGTATATTATCTATCTACGTATTTTTATTTTGTACGTGACCTCTACTTCTACTTATATATAAAGTAATAGTTGGAATGAAGTAACAACGGGGGCGTAGCTCAGATGGTAGAGCGCTCGCTTAGCATGCGAGAGGTACCGGGATCGATACCCGGCGCCTCCAAACTTTTTATGAAAACGAAATCAAATAAAACAATATATCAAATAACCATTTGAATCTGAAATGATTAGTTGTCACTTTTTACACGAATAAATTACCTACATAAAAGACAAGCTGTTTAATATAACAGGGGAAATATATAAAAAAGGAAAGCAACACATACACAATAGAGAATACCTATTAATATTGTAAACATTTCACAAACATTAAAATTGACTATACACGTTGGCCCAACGCCATTCGTCCAACGTGAATCTAGAATAACGCAACGAATAACTTCCCAACGTTGGCGCCAATGCTATTTTCTAGATCCACACGTTGGACGAGTGGATTGGGACCGACGTTGGGACCAACGTGTGAAGTAAATGGCGTAAATAACTGAGTGAAAACGATTTTTTTAAAACAAAATGTATATTTGAATCTTTTTAAATACATAACTTAAAATAAAAGTTACATCTTTTTTTGTAATTTGGACAAGTTTATGTATGGTTTGCGCCAAAATTACTGCTATTTTGTTTACAAACGTATGCTACTGGAAAAGCCATAGTGTGCACATTGTACATTTAACCCATATTTTTTATTTTTAAACCATCAATGTTGAAAATAATTTTCAAGCATCTATAAACTGTAGGTTTTGTGGATACTGTACATAATATTGTCGCCATTATCTATACTAATATTATAAATATTAGATATATTTCGGGACTTAATCGCGTGAATTATTTAAAGGTACGAATCTTTTATTTCGGAGTCGACCCGTGACCACGGTCGGTGTAATTCGATCGAAACGTCGGGTAAATAAAAAGTTCGTATCTTTAAATAATTCACGCGATTAAATCGCGAAAGTTTAAAAACAATAATATTATAAAGCTGAAGAGTTTGTTTGTTTGAATTCGGTAATCTTAGGAACTACTGATCCGAATTGAAAAATTCGTTCACTGTTGAATAGCCCATTCATCGAAGAATTATAGGCTACTAGCTTTCGCCCGCGGCTCCGCCCGCGTGGATGTCGGTTATCGCGATAAAAACTATCCTATGTCCTTCCCCGAGACTCAAACTATCTCCATACCAAATTTCATCTAAATCGGTTCAGCGGTTTGAGCGTGAAAGCGTAACAGACAGACAGACAGAGTTACTTTCACATTTATAATATTAGTATGGATATAACATCACGCTAAGACCAATAGGAGAGGAGCAGCAATGAAAAATGTTGCAAAATCGGGGGAAAATTACGCAGACGAGGTTGCGCGGGTCAGCTAGTTTAAGATATAATAGAATTGCTCACCATGTGTTACACTCCTCCTGCATGGTGTGACCGTCAGGGTAGCTGCGGCCGCCGTGGTGGCAGGGGCACTGCGCCGGCAGGACGCACTTCTTGGACACCATGTCTAGCACGTAGCCCTTCTTGCACTGGCAGCCGGGACGGCACTCCGCCGTGGTGTATGATGGTGGAAGGTGCATGTTCTGTGGCCAACGATATGAATAATATTAATATAGAAGCAAAATACTACTCTTGTGAAAAGTCGATTCATCATTTACATGTAATGCCTATTCGCAAACAATAGTTAAAGCCGAAAAATAGAACGAAGCAATAAAAACTCGATATGTGATTTTCAAAATATTTGATAGATCAGCGAGGCCTAACAAAGTTTCCAATGTTACCACTTTTAGATTCTTAAATTGGTGACCGTTTTGAAAAAAACCTAGGTTGTTTGATTTTTTTTTTATAACTAGCAACGTGCGATTGTGGTCCCACATTACAAGTAAATCTGTTAACCCCTCTAGCCAAGCTTAATGGCATGTATTAGGAGTGGATTCACGTCCGTAGCGACTTTCTTTCAGAGAATATTCGGAATAATTATAATATTACTCGGAGTATAGTAATTTTCAAATCGATTAAAAGCATTATTACAATACATATTCAGAAACGCTTTTAGAATTAGTTTAGTTTAATTATTGAGAAAGAAAAGAAATGTTTTTAATTATGGCAACAATGCGATTTCCTAATATACTTGCACTAAACCATCAGAGCATCTTAAGTTTTAATAGAACGCGTAGTGTAACCTAGTAGGTACGTACCTAATATAGTATACTTGCTTACTTTACAAGTGAGAATTGAAGTTTGTGAATTAATCTGATATCTCACTATACATACCTTGCAAGTAAGCGGCTCCGCAACCTCACAGGTAGTGAACTCCATGTTGTTGGCAGCGCTACAATTACTCCTTATGTCTTCGGCTGGAGGGTAGTTCTGGATCTCGGCGGGCGTCGCAGGCTTGCAGTCCCATCGGGCGCCCACACATGTGCTAAACAATAACCCGAAAGTGTGATTGAATGGAAACAGTTAAAGGCAAAAGTTCATGATCAAAAACGGAATTTCAAAACTATTGACTGATTTTTATGATATTCAAGACTGCCATTTACTTTTGAATGGCAGTTGCAACTCGCCAAAGAATGCAAAATACAGTTCTTCATTAAGTTATGATTTATAAGATTATCGCCTACTTTTGAATGTTAGTTGCAATTCGCCAAAGAATGAAAAAACAAAAGATTTAATCCATTAAGGCAAATGGCAGGATTTCATCAACTTATGATTTTTTAAATAATAATAAGTTCTGGCGACAGTACAATTAGATAATTTATCGGTAACTTATTCAATCACTTACTATAGGGATTTGCCACAAATATCATTAAATAATTTTGATATTTCGTTTTTGATCATGTACTTTTGCCATTGCACTTAAAAAATTACAAGTACAGTCAGTACTTGTAATTTTTTTTTGTAAAGTTTATTGGACCAAATTTTATGCAGTTAAAGTGTATAATTAACTGCTATAATTTAACTTTTTACTTTTTTATTATCAACGCGGAAATATTTGTCGATGGAACCACGTTTTTTTATGGACTGTATATGAGTGCGTCAAAAAGTGATATGTCTACTTGAGATTAGCTAGTATGGACATAATGTATGAGGATAGTGGGTAATCAACGTACCTAAATCCTGAAATCCTATAAGAAATATATACGTAGAAAAAAAACCTAGTAATTTAATATAAAATAACTTTTCCAAACATCTAATTTTATGTTAGTGTTTAGTTTTAAAATCTGTACATCATCTAAGTCATTATCGAAGTGTCTGTTTATAATGTCAAAATAACAGTTTTTTACTAAATGCATATGAAATGATAATATCCTTTCATATGCATATGAAATGATAATATCCTTTCATATGCATTAAGTTACTGTTTTTATTAAGAGTACCATTTATTTTATTTATTTTACTTTTAATTTTTTGTCCGTCTGTCTGTCTGTCTGTCTGGCTGGATGGATTTTGACGGTACACTCACTGTCAGATTTATCATCACGTTTGCGTTAACGTTTTGTTTATACATACTAGCATTGCCCGCGACTTCGTTCGCGTGAAGTTCCAGAGCTGCTCATTCATTATACACGTGTATAAGGAATGAGCAGCACAGTATAAATAAGTATAAGTATAAGCACTGGAACTTCATGCGGACAAAGTCGCGGGCAATGCTAGTATGTATATACAAAACGTGCTGTCAATGACATTGTTTAATTGCCTTGTAAAAGTGAAAGGTAGGCACGTACTCTCATTGCGTATTTAAGTTTGATTAAATATATACAATGAGGTGTACTACTTCGAATAAATGAAACAACGGGGGCGTAGCTCAGATGGTAGAGCGCTCGCTTAGCATGCGAGAGGTACCGGGATCGATACCCGGCGCCTCCAAACCTACTTTTTGACTGAGTGTAGTTGTATATTATCTATCTACGTATTTTTATTTTGTACGTGACCTCTACTTCTACTTATATATAAAGTAATAGTTGGAATGAAGTAACAACGGGGGCGTAGCTCAGATGGTAGAGCGCTCGCTTAGCATGCGAGAGGTACCGGGATCGATACCCGGCGCCTCCAAACTTACTTTTTGATTGAGGGTAGTTGTATATTATCTATCTACGTATTTTTATGTTGTACGTGACCTCTACTTCTACTTATATATAAAGTAATAGTTGGAATGAAGTAACAACGGGGGCGTAGCTCAGATGGTAGAGCGCTCGCTTAGCATGCGAGAGGTACCGGGATCGATACCCGGCGCCTCCAACTATATTTTTTAAGGTTGCATTTTTTATTACTTTGCGCTGCTGGTTTAATTTGGATGCATTAAAGACTTACCATAGTTCTCTCTCTCGTCTTCCAGCCCTTACTTCTTTGTAGCCAGCGTTGAACTGCAGACCTTTGTGGAAGCATGGGCATAGTCCAGTTGGTACACATAGACCGTTGTCATCTAGAAGCTGTGGGTAGGATTGAGTATAAGTAATAACTTTTTAAGAAAAATTAACCGCCTTCAGGGAAAAAAATATCAAGAACATCACCGAATGCAAATTCCGCTGCCTCGCTCTTATGTTTTAGTCTATATCTCTACACTAAAACCTTGCCAGAAAAATATGCAATCGAATAGTGAACCGCATCAAAATCGGTTTAGTTTCGATGTGAACATACATGCATACATACAGGTCAAAGAGAGGACCACCTTTTTTTTATATTTTTTTAAGTTTTAATCCTTAGTAGGATATGTTAACCCCATTGTGGCCTTCTTACGATTTAATATCTATTAGACATTTTATTTATTATTTATTTTATAGACATTGCGCGGCGCCGTGACGGCATAAATATCTTGCTGCCTCTGATGTTGGTAAAGAGAGAATGGATTGTACCATTCCTACATCATACATATTGATCTTCAGTGCCTGTATTAATACCTCTCTCTCCGGGTATGGGCACATTCCATCAATACGTGAAATCACCGGATCAGGCGGATAAAAAAATGTACCTTAACTACAAATATCGCTATACAAAACATAGGTTTTATTTTAAAAAGTTGACATAAAAAATCGTTGCTTTTTATTTATACGGAACACCACTTTGTGTGATTTAAGTAATCGTGTGTATTTTGCGTCCATCATTTATCTTTTTAAGGTAGCACATCTACCTTTAAACAAGCAATTCTTGTTTCTAATCTGAATCTCGGCAACGGCTAAAGCGATTTTCATGAAATTTAATATGCAGGGGGTTTCGGGGGCGATAAATCGATGTAGTTAGGTTTCATTTTTAGAAAACGTCATTTAGATACTAAGTAATAATCACAATAGCACAAAATGTGCACACATACAGAAGGCCGGCTCAATTCACACACACAGAAGCGCATGTACGTACATCATAAAGTTCGCTGTCTCAGTTGAAAATCGACCGAGATCTGCGTACGTGTGCGTCTATGTGTGACCGGGCCTGTTTTCGCTCGTTGTAGGAATCCGGGCACCTGTACCTGTGTATTTAGCAGTAAGTACCTGTCCAGTGGGGCAGGCGCAGCCCTCCACACAGCAAGGCCGGCAGGTCCCGCTGGCGGCCAGCGCCATGTCGGAGCACTTGCGCAGGCAGCTGTCCGCGCACACCGTGTACTCCTGACCGCCCGTGCATTGCACCTCTGCGCATTACACATTATTTTGTACTTACTTTAAAGGGACGTCTAAACGGGCCATTCTTTACGGCAATTTGTGATGGCAATGCCGTGACCGGCAACATGGCAGTACCCTCCAATATTGACTTGATGGTTGCCGTACGATCATTGAGCGATTTATTTTCACCAATATTGCCCGGACAATTTTGTTGTTGTTTCAGTCGCCCTCCATTTTATTGTTACCGGGTTGTTTAGGCATTTATATTTATTATATATTATTTATCATGCGCCATACAATTGTAGGCATATTGCCATTATTGGCCAAGCAATTAGTTGCCAATAATGCCGCCACAAATTGCTCACACAGTTTTCAAAAGATCGATAACATGGGACTCAGAATCTGACATTCCCAGTAATACATATAAAAAAATTGAACCTCCTCCCTCCCTCTGGTAATAAAAAGATATCGTGAGAAAAGGACATAGTATAGTTTGATAGCTATAAGGGCGTCCATAAATTATGTGAGGTGATTTTGTCAAATTTTGGACCCCTCTGGTGGGATATAGTGACATTTGGCTTGACTCCCTCCCCTCCATAACCTCACGTAGACAGTTCACATTAGACTCAACACTGGGCAAGTGTGAGCGTCCCTTGCATGTCTGAGATGGGGAAGGAGGAGAAAATAATGACTAAATTAAATCCCTCCGCTATGTCAGATTTGGTGACATTCTGCTCGGGCCCCACCCTCCCCCTATACACCTCACGTAGGTAATTAATGGACGCCCCCTAACCGACACTAACACGGGCGGAGCGGGCGGCAACTGCTAGTCTATACTAATATTATAAAGCTGAAAAGTTTTTGTTTCTTTGTTTGAACGCGGCAATCTCAGGAGCTACTGGTTCGAATTGAAAAAAAACTTTTTCTGTTGGGTAGCCCATTTATCGAGGAAGGAACCCATATACATAACATCACGCTACAACAAATAGGAGCGGAGCAGTAATTAAAATTGTTGCAAAAACGGGGAAATTGAACGCATACAAAGTTGCGCGGGACAGCTAGTTTAGATGTAAAGTAGACTCACCACACTCCTGCACGTTGTACCGCCACTGTATGATGACTCCCGCCTTGGCGCACGTCATGGCGTAGTCCCCCAGAATGGGGCACAAGCACCGCGACACGTCTCCTGCGCACGCGCACATGTCGTACACGCACGCCTCGTAGTACGGCTCCACGTCCACGTCCCAGTGACACGCTGAGGGGTCATCAAAATTTATAATAATATCTAAGGAGAACTCACACAGCGCCAACTGATCCCAAACTAGACAGAGCCTGTACTATTGCAACAAGAAAACTAATAAAAATCTATACTAATATTATTAGGCTAAAGAGTTTGTTTGAACGCGGTAACCTCAGGAACTACTGATCCGAATTGAAAATTCTTTCACTGTTGGATAGCCATTACGCTACGACCAATAGGAGCGGATCAGTAATGAGAAATGTTGCAAAAACGGGGTAAATTTACGCAGACGAAGTTTATATATTTCTAAATACATATTATTGTATATAAATTGCAACCAAACACAGAATACGCCATTGAGCTCATCACACATAGTTTTATCCTGGGTGAGGATCGAAGCCACAAAATTTGGTTTAGTAGTCAGGGTTACCAACCTCTAACTAGACCAACAGGCCAGTCAAAACTACACCTAATATGGGTGCTTCCTCATGCTCCACCTAAGGTCTAAACCTGGGAAGAGCATAAAAAATTGTATTTTCTCGTGTTTCAACTGACAATATTGTTGTACACTCATTAGTAGAAAACTCATAGGGTCTCCTCTCTGCTACAATTAATTAATTATATTGACAATATACATTTTTATGTTTTAATTTATAAGAAGCAGCGGTAGCCCGGTGGTTAAGGCAGCGGTAGCCCGGTGGTAAAGACATCGGAGTCGCGAACGTGAGGGCGCTTGTTCGAATCTTACCCATTATACTACCAACGTGAACCCATTCCGAACATAAGCTATTTGGCTTAGCTGGAGGGGTTAACAGGATTGCTAGCAATGCAAATAGCAAACGTTAAAATGTATTAATATTTGAGCGATTTAATTTAAAATAAACTTCAAAGTCGTCTTTCTATCAGTCTGTTGTCATGTCTGCCATATTATAGTCCTTGCGTCCTTCTCCTAAACAAGTCATTCGAAATGGTGAACCTGTTATCAGGCTGTAGGAAAATAATATTTTTATGTCAGGGTTGCCAACAGTGTGAAAATGGCGTACATTTTTGTGTTTTTGTTTAAATTTCACTTCTTTACCCTTTCAATTGGTTGCCGTTTAAACAAAATGTCTTACAAGATTTTTAATGTAATTTTTATTGGTATCGTACTTGTGAGTACTTGTACCTATTATTTAATTTAACTACATTTTTAGATGTCACCTAAAAATGTAGTTAAATTAAATAATATCTAGTAATTTGTAGTTAAATTAAATAATAAAAATTAAATAACGTAAAACATTATCAAACATATTAAACTTTTTTTTAAATAATTTTTTCTGCACGTCTAGTTTTAACGACTGATTGTGAAAAATAAAAGTATGGTGCTATGGTTGCCCATTATCTTAATAAAGTGTGTAGTGTGTGTGGACTCTAAAACGGTAAATAATGTAATACTTTAAGCAAGTAGTACGACTAGTACGACGACACCGACTAGTACGAGTGGTCGGGGTTCAAATCCTGGCAAACTGAATTTCTCTTTGTGTAGAGATTTTTTAAAGATTTATTCTATAGACCTATCAAATCCAAATAACGAATATAGGTGTCGCTAGTGATACGGTAAAACGCAAAACCAAATAATGTCATTGAAATCAAATAGCGGCCGCAAGATGGCAGCACTCGTGACTTGTTATAAATGTAAAAAATATGTCGATATTAAGGTGACTGCAAAGTGTTCTGTCTGTAATAACAGATATGAACCCGATTGTGATGGTTATCCTCAACAAACGTACCGTATGATGAGTGAAGAATCCAAGAAGAAATGGAAATGTAAAACTTGTATTAGGAAAAAAAACGCTATTACATACACTCCATCTAATATTACTTTAAGGAAGCAACAAGTTTTGCGACTTAACCGCTCTCCACAAAAACAAGCATATAGTCCTGAAAAGATAGAACACTGCACGGAAACATCTCAACCGACATCTGACAATATTTCCGATATCATGGACTCACACGTTCTTACATATTCGGAAACCTCTCAAGCCTCTGACGAATCATTTGAATCCCCGAACAGATTATCGAGAAGTGTCGATGGAACAACATCTCAAAAATTATCTACATCCTGAGTAACATCCCAAATGCGTCTACTTCAGTGTTACCATTGCACCTTTCTGATCATGACACAGCTCAAATGATTAGTTTTCCTATAAAAAATAAAATACTAAAACCAGTCAAGTACTACATATTTAGAAGAGACTATTGTTTGCATAATATAAATAAGTTTAGAGAGTGTCTATGTGGACTCTCTTGGTCAGATATACGTGTAGAGCAGGATGTCAATAAATCATTTAGTGACTTCCATAACTTATTTAGTCTTTTCTACAATCTTTGCTTCCCAAAATTAAAAATTATAATAAACTTATCCGATAAAAAGAAACAAAACTGGATAAGTAAAGGTTTGAAACGTAGTTGCAAAACTAAAAGATTACTACGTTATAAGTATTATAAAAATAAAAACGCTTCAAATAAAAACAAATATTTAAAGTATTCCAACTTACTAAAAAAATGCATATATTCCTCAAAAAAGTATGCAAATATCAGGTTTATAAGTAATAATAAAAACAAGTGCAAAGCCACATGGACTGTTATTAAAAGTGAGGTACATAACAAAAACCCTAGAGATAACATTGAAAATAATAAAATAAATAATACAGTTATTACAGAACCTACAGAAATAGCAACAGCCTTTAATGACTATTATATTAGCTTGGCACATAAATCAGCTCTTAGACATTCGATCAACAATTCACTTAATAGAAATAAGAAAACCAACTCAATGTTTCTTATCCCAATGTCTGAAAATGAAGTCGCTAATGAAATAATGTCATTAAACAACACTAATTCGGCAGGCTATGATGACATTAGTACGAAAATTATCAAAGCGTGCGTCAGTGAATTATCTGGTATTCTGACATACTTAATTAATCTTTCTTTTTCATCTGGAGTCTTTCCAGATGCTCTTAAGCTTTCTATTATTTTGCCTCTACACAAAAAGGGAGAAAAATGTGAGTTAAGTAACTATCGTCCAATAACGTTAATACCTGTGATGTCCAAAATATTTGAGAAATGCATGTACAAAAGATTAGATAGTTACTGTAATAAATTTAATATTCTTAGCGAGAATCAGTACGGATTCCAAAAACATAGGTCTACAACATTGGCAGCTTTTACTCTTATGAAAGAAGTTTTGACAAATATTAATAATAATAGTCTTACAACAGGTCTCTTTTTTGACCTATCTAAAGCCTTTGACCTAGTATCACATGAAATATTGTTACGTAAGTTGGAAAATAATGGAATAAGAGGACCTACATTGCAATGGCTGTCATCGTACCTAAATAACAGACAGCAACGTGTAGTAATTTCAAAAATTGATGCGAATAAAAACATGACACCGTACTCATCAGAATATAAAAACAATAGCTGTGGCGTGCCACAAGGCAGCGTACTAGGCCCTATCTTGTTTTTATTATATATAAATGACATAGTTGATATCACACATCATAAATTAATTTTATTTGCTGATGACATATCTATTGTTGTAACAACCAACAAAAAGACACAAACGGTTAAGGAACATGAAACAGAAATAAATAATACAATATACAAATTAATTAATTGGTTGGACATGAATAATTTAAATATAAATCTTGACAAATCTACATACATACAATTTAATAAATCTTACAATAATAAATATAATTTAATATTTGACATTCCAAAACTAAAAGAAGTTACTAATACCAAATTTCTAGGAATAGTGATAGATGAACACTTAAATTGGAAAATTCACGTAGATAACGTAGCGTCAAAAGTAAATAAGTTTGTTTACGCTATTAATCAGATAAAAAAAGTTACCAATATAAAGACGGCTATACTATCCTATCACGCATATATTGAATCGTTGTTGCGTTATGGACTTGTTGTATGGGGGAATAGTACCGACCAAAATAGGGCCTTCATTGCACAGAAAAAGTGCATTAGAGCTATATCTGGCATTCGATATGACGAATCCTGTCGACCCGTTTTTGAAAGACTTGGCTTGTTACCACTTCCTTCTTTATATATATTTGAAGTGAGTATGTTCGTAAGGAAACATCAAAATCTATTTACAACTGTTAACGAAAATGTACCTCGAAATAGACGAGATCAACATAGACTTGTGTTTGGCAGTGTACCTAGAAGTGCAAAATATAGCAACAATTGTCTGGCTATGTGTGTCCGAGTATTTAATAACTTGCCATATAATTTAAAGATTTTGAGTCTAAGAGAATTTAAAATAAAAATATACGAGTGGTTGAATGAAAACAGTTTCTACAGTTTAAGGGAGTTTTTAGATAAGAAACACTGAAGTTTTTGCATGCTTTGTAATCTAAGCTGAAACATGTCTGCACATACCCAAATTGTACCACCTTTTATACCATGTTTTAAAAAGCAAATAAATATTATTATTATTATTATTATTATTAAGTCATTGTAGTAATTCTAGTTACAAAAGAAAAAGAACTACGAAAAAATTGAGAAAATAATTATTTCTTCTTCTTTCTTATGAAACTGTTAACTGTTGTTCTTGTAAACTTTTTCCTTTTCATATAAAATTCCAATAATATAATATTCAAAATAATTACAAATGTAGGTACTTAAATAATTTTGAATCGATTTTTAGAAAAAAATATGTAGGTATATGGAGCGCGTCTCTAAGTTGCAACGTAGGTATGTATGAGTATACCTACCAACTAAGCTAAGGAGTCGATTTTTTCAAAATATAATGTATCGACGCACATTTTATAATCGCTCGAGATGTCGTCATTTCACAGGTCCATAAAATACGTATTAAACCATTTTTTTTAAAAGACAGAATGAGAATTAGTTTTTAAATTGACTAATCAGTCAATCTATAATACATTCAACAAAAAGAAATCAAAAAGAAACTATTCCACTGACCTTCAAAGACTTTGCTCTTGAGTTTACTGCAGTACCTCTCAGCAGCGTCCTTATTCTCCATGTTTGCCTTGCAAGGATGCTCAGGTTCCTTGGTGTCTATATCTGAACAGAACTCTCTTGTCTTCCACTTATTGGCGAAGGCCAGAGCTGACTGCTCCACATCGTTCTCAGGAGTTAGGAAGTCGTCTTTTTGGTTCAAGTTGAAGGTGCCGCAAAGACCCTAGAAATTATAAAGTTAGAATCTGAACTTATAATGTTATGAAGGGTTATTTAGTTATGGAGGCTACACATAGATGTTCGGGCAGGAATCTTTCGGCACTGGCCGGGCAACCGGTTATGTGGATGTAGGTTCGCCAAACAAGAAGCTCAGCTTTGTCGAACGGCTTTTTTTAATTACCCGATCGGCACTTGTTAATGAAGCCGAACATGTGTAGTAGTGGCTTGGGGTCGGCACTTTCGGTTCGACAAATGCTGCCGAACCGAACGTGCCGACCTGCCTATATGTGTAGCGTCCCTTAGGGACTTGAATGAGGGGAGTAAAGGAAAAATGCATAATAATACAGTGAAGAAGGTAGTATCGAAATGGAGTCCCAATATAAATACCTACTTGAAGTCGAACTATAGTACATCTAGGTCAAATAAATCCTGAAGAAGGATATATTTGACCTAGATGGTCTATCTATCTAATTGTTCGTCGGATATCCAAGATAGTATCTTTGTGACTTAATATTGAAGTAAAAATATCAATTTAAAATAAGAGTCGCTTAACAATTTATTTTCGTAAAGTTGTTTCTTCAAAAATACAATATCAGAATAGTAGGGATTTATTAATTTTATTTAGGTATTATCAAACATCTAAATATTTTTCAGATGGCGTTATAACAAGTTATGTTGATGGAAACCTTATACAGCGACTTACCTGAGTTTTACCTTGGAATTCAGCGGGAACGTCGATGAAGACCCGAGTGTTACCGTCCCACCAGAGATCTACTTTGTTGGGCATTTGCACTAAAACAAAAATCATCATGGAGTCAATGTTGATAAACTTTCCCGATTTGTACACATTCTATTATTTTATAGCCGTAGTCTTTAGATATAAATCACATAAATCAGAGTTAAATACTTCATTTGTAGCACTGCCAACTTGATAATGTCTACCCGTGATCAAGGCCGTTGCAAAAGGGTCTAAACGTCGGCATTAAAAAAGGTATTTACTTTTAAAAATTCAGATCTTTAAATAGTACCATAATACAGACCTATAACAAAGAGCGAGGAGGCAGCCCTGATCCTGATGCCCCCCACCATGACGGGCAGCTTGGTGACCTCCCTGCCATCCACGAGGATGAACCCGCCCTGCTTCATGTGCACGCTGGCGCCCAAGTAGTTTAGTGTCACGGCTTTGGTGCAAGACGGCTTGCCTTCGCCTTTATATGGGCTTAGGTTCATTGCCTGGAGAGAAAAATAAAGTTTTGGTAATTGTACTTATAAGTAAGTTAAATCTATACTAATATTAAGTATAAAGCTGAAGAGTTTGTTTATTTGTTGAAACGCGGCAATCTCAGGAACTAATGGTCCGAATTGAAAAAATATTTTTCTGTTGGGTAGCCCATTTATCAAGGAAGGCTATAGGCATATAACATCACGCTACCACCAATAGGAGTGGAGCAGTAATGAAAAATGTTGCAAAAACGGGAAAAAAAATTGATTTAGACAGTTGACATCCAAAATGTAAATGTCGGTAGTGACATCACATGACGTTGACATCTGTCATGCGGATGTCACTCCGACATGGAGAGGAGATAGAAAGATGGCAGACAGATTGTATTCGCGTGTTGAACAGTGGAACAACGGTTGTTTGGAATAGTTCAAATAAATCCGTTTATTTCTTTGTAATCGTACTTTAACGTTTGTAAATCAATAGTTAAGAAAAAGAACAGAGCTGCAAAAACCAGGGGCTACTTTTTTATAAACTATAATAAAATATCACACTACATGTTATAGGACTCATACAATATTTAACAAGAACTTGTATTAATAACAATTATCTGGAAATCGAGAAAATGTTATCCCTCCTCTGTGGCGTGGTGAGACTGTGTCCGACTACTACGCAAGAGGTCGTGGGTTCGATTCCCACACGGGACACCACTTTGTGTGATCCACAAATTGTTGTTCCGAGTCTGAGTTTGTAAAGTCCCCCTCCCCCCCGACACAGCGCATGTACCATACAGCGGGAGGAGTCTTTAAAAAAAAAAATTAGGGTATAACATATAAGTTCTTCAAATAGTTATCTATTTACTATTTTTATTTTATTTTACGCTTATACGAAGCGTAAGCGTAAGCGCTCTTTCATCCATCGACAAGCAAAAAGGAGCTTTTATATTTTTGATCATCCATAAATTTATTTTTGTAGCCTCGTGAACGAGCGTTTGTTTTATAAGAAATTGTTCTAATTGGATGGTGAAAACTTGCTCAAACATTTTGTAACTATCATCAAATTATGTTTATGATCCTGCTTTTGTGAGGCAAGTTTAGATGTGCACGCGGAAGACATTTACCCTGTAACTTAAGATTATTTAGATAATAAGGATTGCTGATCACCTCTGTAATAGCCCCGGAGCAAGCCACATTCTCGACCTCCACGGTGAAGTTATCAGTCTTGAGCATGGTGTATGTACAGTGTCCCATGAAGTCGTACCGCAGTCCGTCGAACGTGGAGTAGTGCGGGTCTCCCACCGCGCCGCAGCGAGCGCCGCACGCGAGCTTCGTGCACGTCCATGCGCCCCCCTCGCATTTACTGGGGGGAGGCACACATCGAGTCAAAAGTCTTATAGTCTTAGTAGGGTCATCGTATAAAGTGGGGTAAACGGAAGAGATCAAGAACACTTATGTTTGTTTGAGAAGTGAAACTGTACATCCTCAAATAGGCTCGGCACCAAGTCAAATACTTATCATTAAATCCTGGATTACTACACAATCTCTTCCAAACCAAACTAACAAAAACATAACGAGGAAATCAAAAGTTATGGTCAGTATTTGTTCATTTTTTATTCACAAACCAAAAAGCATCATAATTACACGGAGTGTAACAGAAAGGTGTGGTCAAATTTCAGCAGCGAATAGGGTATGTTAACAGTATTGCACCTACCGTGGTGCCATAGCTGGTTGCATTATTATTACATAGTCATAGCATATTCTTTTTCTCGAAATTCAGTAGTGAAAAGCGTATGACATAAGAATTATACCTTCCCTGGTACAAATTTGATTGGATTATTATGGCATAGAACTTTTTAAGTCATACTTTTTTTAATTAATAACTTTTTCATTCATAAATAAACGAATGAAAGAATAATAACATTTTTTTAGAGTACTCCGATTTTGGCACATACCAACCCTTGAATATGACCACACCTTTCTGTTACACCCTGTAAATATCCCCGTAAAATTGTAAATACCGTTAGATACACTTTAATCTATCTTGCGAGATTGTAAACCGTCGAAAGTTTGTGAACCGTAACATATTGCTTACAATTTAAAGCACTAAATCGATTCGGTTAGGTTAGGATAAAACTGTGACCCACCCTAAACTGGGAACTATGACACTCCGAGTGCCAGAAACATCATCACTACCGAAAAATTATGCGTTAAATTGTAAGTAGTATGTTACGGTCCACAATCTTTCAACAGTTTACAATCTCGCGAGATAGATTATAGTCTCACGGTATTTACAATTTTATGGTGACATATACAAACGAATAAAGAATCACTCCTTTTAGAAGTCATTTCTTCTTCTTTGGCTTAATCTTAACCCACATTGAAATGTTTTAAAAATACAAACTAAAATAAGTACACAAAGACAATTGAAATATAAGAATAATAATAATATCTTAGGACAACTCACACAAAACTGTCTGATCCCAAACTAAGCAGAGCTTGTACTATGGCAACCGGGCAACTGATACATACTTATATATTTCTAAATACATACATATTATAGATAAATAACACCCAGACACAGAATAAACCTTCGTGCTCATAACACAAAGTTTTATCTAGGGCCCCACCCTAGATAAAAGTTTCGAATCGAACCCACGACCTCCGGCTTAGCAGTCAGGGTCACTAACCTACACAAACAGGCCAGTCAAAAAAAAACAAAACAAAAAAAGCTCACCAAGTATTGCAATCCCTTTTAATCGTCTTCCCCGGCTTAAAGTTCCTGTTCTTCAACCGACAAGGGCACTCGTTCTGCGGCACGCAGCGACCTTCCTCCAGCAGTAGACCGTCAGGACAGAAGCAGCCCTCCACACAAGTGGCGTTGGCGGAAGTAGAGGGTGGTTGCGGGAACGCGCAACTTGGTTGGAAGTCTGGCCCGCACGCTTTGTAGATCTTGTTTTGTGGACACTTCATTGCTATGGAAGAAAGAATGATACAATATTCCGAAAACCCTCAAATCTAAAAAATTACGAATTGTTAATTACATTCAGGAAAGGCAATTCTCATACCTCTCCTTCTTTTACGGTAGGTAACTATTTGAGTATTGCTGTGTATGTGTATTTTGAAGTGTTTACCTAGACAAAAATTAATAGCGGGGTCTAGGCAAAAATAATAATTTATATTTCTCCAAAATCAAAATCCTTGATCAGCCACTGTATATTTTTAATAAAAAAAAAATGTGTGGCACTCGGGGACTGCCGCGGTAAAGCTAGCATTTGTTATTAACTAAAAAAACAACAATAAAAAATTATAATTTCAAAAATTGCGTGTTACTTAAATATTTTCATTACATTTCGGAGCAGCTCGTCTCAATCCGTGCGAGCTTCGTATAGTCGTACCATATACATACACGTTAAGCGAACGCTCGGCCGTGCTACATGGTGGGCGGAGTGGGGGTGTTAGGTTTTATTTTCGTTATTATTACCGTTACGGAATTTCTTGATTCGGTCGCCGCGCTCAAAGCTCGCGATAAAAGCTATGCAATAGCTTAAAAAAAACATTGTGATACTTTACCTTTAAAAATATTCGCGTGTATATGATCTATATCATACAAAAACATATTCAAATAGCCAACAGCAAGGACCATATATTGTAAACTCATTTTTTTTTTTCAAATTATTTGAATACTTACGACAGGTCTCATCATCCCTCCAAGTCTTCATATCGTCGACGCCATGACGTAAGCACTCCTTAGCGTACACTGAGACAGTACTGCAACCGCATTCCTCAGGACCTATAATGAAGTAGCAATATAACGCTGTTTCTATCTATGGAAGACATTTCATCTCCTCCAAACGAAGTCTGTTAAACAAGAATGAGGATTGTTTTGTAGAATACATGTATGAAAGGGATTTGAACCGAACTATATCACTAAGAAAGTTATGAAGAAATACAATGGCAATCTGTTTGATAAGAGCCCATTACAAAATTCTAAGTCAAAACGGACAACGAGTTGTACCTACACATTATAAAATTATATAAACTACGGGTCTTAATCGCGTGAATAATTTAAGGTAAAATACCTTGTAATAGTGAGTGATAAAAATCAAGCGAGGGTAGTTTCCGAAACCCGTGCTTCACGGAGGCGACGCTGAGCTGAACCAGTCTACCCGTGACCACGGCCATTGCAATACAGCCGAAACGTCGGGCAATAAACAAGGTATTTTACCTTAAATTATTCACCCGTAGTTTACATAATTTTATAATGTGTACAAATCGCGAAAGTTTATCAACATATAAAGAAGTGTTACTCACTCAAAGTAGTGGTACAGGCGCAGTAATCCCATTGACAAGTTTCTAATAGCAAAGAGACATCCATAACCTAAGAAAAATAGATACATTAATATTTTTATAAAATATATTCAACTTGTTTAGGAATTACAATAAATTATGCGTGAATATTATACCTGAGAACATTTCCTGAATTTCTCTTTTCCAAAGATTTTGGTGCAAAACTGTAGAGCTTTCTTTACGTCGGAATCAGACAGAGATGCGCACGCGCTGGTCTCTGTTGGATTGCTATCACACACGTCTGAAAAAAAAAACGTTTGTTTTTCGTTGTAGACCATAAATTAAAATTATTGTTAAAGTCAAACACCCTCCCACCCTATCTTACACCTGGGGGGTTAGACAAGGTATTCGTTCCGTGGCGAATTCAATAACTCCGTACTAATTGTTCGCAAAAAAATTAAAAAAATGTCTATGGTCTCCACCGCAAACGTCAAATTCTATACTATAATTCTTTTCCATTATCGACATCGCTTTTCGAATGTGACTTTATCTAAACCCCCTGGGCCGAAGTAAGCAATTGCACTAGAAAAGTAGTAAGTAAGTACTTATGAAAATATATATATTACGGGTATCACGGCCGTTGCAATACGGTCGAAACGTCGGGCAATAAACAAGGTATTTAACCTTAAATTATTCACGCGATTAAGACCCGTAATATATATATATTCATAATGTGTACAAATCGCGAAAGTTTATCAACATTTATAGTAGGTACTTAAGCAGATCACTGAGATATTAGGTTCCATTTTATTTTCTTATTTATAGTCTATTTTCTTTAGATCCCATATTTGACCTGAGACTCACCTCCAATCTTGTTGACTTGCCAGGCGGCCGCGAGCACAGATTTGGTCTGAGCGACAGTTCCGTCTCGTGTTCTCAAGTCGTTCTGCGGGTTGCCGTCCAGGGTGCCGCACAGACCTTCCGTGTTGTTCCACAGGAGGACTGACCCTTCTACCAGTATCATGTTCTAGTGGAAGAATGTAAGAAAAATAACTTTGGACTTACAAAAAGCACAAACATCTACCGCATCGTCAGGAAAATTAGATTAGAAGAAAAAATAGTCATGGTAGAATTGAAAAAAAAAAAAATCTACAATGAATAAAACATGCTTTAATTAATATTCCACCTTGGTAAATAAATGTTGTCGGTACCTACCTAATAGGGACACTAACTAAACTAAAATTGATTGTTTGGTTAAGCTATAGTCGAAATCTGTGAGTGTAGAAGCTTGATTTTATAAGTTAGTTATTTATGCAATATCAGTAACTACGAGTAAAAGCTACTATTTTGGCGCCCTACTGTAACTTACCGTCTAAAGTAATCCATACTTCTATATCTATACTATAATATTATAAATGTGAAAGTAACTCTGTCTGTCTGTCTGTCTGTTACGCTTTCACACTCAAACAGCTAATCCGATTTAGATGAAATTTGGTATTCAGATAGTTTGAGTCCCGGGGAAGGACATAGGATAGTTTTTGTCGCGATAACCGACATCACTAAACACCAAAGCTAGTTTTCAATAAAACATTCAGTCGAGAAAATAAATAATATCATTGTCCATAGTAATTCTGTCTGTCTGCCTGCCTGTCGCCTGTAGACACTTAACGATTACCCCCTGTATACATAAGTAAAAGGAAATCTATCACAGCTAGGTAAGTAGGCTTTACAAGTTTACGAATAATAGCCGACCAAATGAAAAGTATCAATAATTTTCGTACAATTCCCTCGCATTGTCATTGGCATTCTATATAAATATAACGTTGTTTGTAGTATGAAACAAAAACCACAGACCACCCACTTCTTAGTTCGCATTATTGTGACGGCCAACTATGGAACTAATTTTAATAGGTTATATACGTATATTTGTACTCGTACTATTTGTTTTCATCCAAATATAAAACAAAATTATCAAAAACTGCATCCTGCGGATGTAGATGGATTATTCGCAGTTAAAATGAACGGACGTTCTTTTAAAAGATAGCAATACCGATAGTACCTAACACAAAAAAAGTACCTACAAAATACCTACCACTGATACTAAATTATCGGTTAGATCCGAGTGTATTAGATTCAAAAGTTTATGGTCGACTGTTTAACAGGAAGAAGATAAGACTGCCTCTGTGGCGCGGTGGAAGTGTATCCTACTGCTACGCTAGAGGTCGTGGGTTCGATCCCCACCCAGGATAAAACTTTGTGTGATGAGCACGATGGTTTATTCTGTGTCTGGGTGTTATTTATCTATAATATGTATGTATTTAGAAATATATAAGTATGTTTATCAGTTGTCTGGTTTCCATAGTACGAGCTCTGCTTAGTTTGGGATCACATAGCGTTGTGTGAGTTGTCCCAACATATTAAAAAAAAAAAAAACAATTACTATGTACCTACTGATAGAAAAAAATGCATTTTAGCATATGACATCCTTTGAGGGTTATTACTTATTATAGGATTGGAGTAGCATTGATGCTGATTTCGTTCAATTTTCGATATTTCAACGCATTGTACCCTATTCTTTAATTCCCCAATGACATGTACTAATTTAAAATTCAATGTTTTATAAATTTAATTTAAAATAATGCTCAATATTTGTATGTCTGGATGACAAAACATAGCACAACAATATTTATTTATAAGACCACATTGTATATATCTACCTATGTTTTACAAATAAATGATGAGAAATTAAAAGGCTTTCTAGAGGGACAAAGCAGATGAGATTATTTATGTATTCAAACCAGAAATATGGAACCGATATGGTGTATACTTGTAGTCAAATAAAAAACATTACCAAAACATAATCTTATACTCAAGTATATTAAAAAGCCGGACCTGACTCTTATTAACGCCCAGCCAAAACTCTTGTATCATTGAAGTTAAAATAATGCAGAGAAGTATGAGGTCCGAATTATTAATGGAAACAAAAGTACAAAGGTCCTTAACTCCTATCTCAATTACAATGGGCTAGTTTCCAAGTCAAAACAACAACTCTTTAAGAAATGTCAAAAGGCAGATTTTATATGGAGATCTCATACAAATAGCTATCTATGACGTCACTATTTTTTTCTCATTAAATCATTTTATAAGATCAATGATAAAAAAATCATAAAATATAATCGGGACATACTTAACTGTTTAAATGTCAGATTTATTTACTTAATAGTCTTTTGGATTTTGTTTACCTATGAAACAGGCCTATTATCAATCTTATTTAAACCACAATAAGTTTGCTTTTACAGCCATCGAAACAATTAAAAACGTCCTAAACAAAAAATCGAATATTGAAACAGAAACACTAAAGTTTCAAGAAGTTTTTTATTGTTATTTTTTTGTGATTTGTTGCTCGAGCATCCTAACTTACATTCGTATCCCACTTAATGGTGACTCCAGCTCCGTCCAGGTTGACGAGCACGTGGTCACTCGGCATGGACACCCTGATGCCGGGGAGAGCTGCCGGGATTGGGATCAGCCTCTTGGTGTTGCGGAATAGTACCGACCCGTCCTCTGCATATAGAATATATTACTTAAGATTATAATTTTAAGGCTACTAGGCTTCTACTAACATTTTATCCACATATCCACGTGGATAAATCGTCTCGATTTTTATAAAAGAATATATTAGGCCGGATTCCTGGACAAAACTTTGGTCTGGCGCAAATTTCGTGAGATGATTTTCATAAAATACCATATTTCTGTTCTTACAGATAAGCGCAGTTGAATTTAATCTGACTCATCCGATAGTTTGATTAACTGCCTCGTTGTGTATGTTGGTAAACACTCCCGCGTAACAGGACTTGCAACTTATTCACTATACTGACAGCAGTGTCATCCGTACATCCTCAATCAAAAAGCTATTAAACCACATAAGCAATCATCATGTAAAAATTCTGGTAAAATTCATTGACAATATAGACACGACTTGTTAATTTGATGATTTTCGTCCCATCAGACTATGAGAGTGAACGAATAAAGAATTCACGTAACGCACACATTTATGCACTTTAATATCTCCTGCACAATTGGATAGTATCTATTTATGACTAATTAAAGAAAACAGTATAAAACCAGTTCATTACCTCCAACAGCCAGTACATAGAACTTATCCTCAAGATAGATGGTCAGTTCGCTGGGACAGTGCGCCTTGTTCGCGCAAGCGCCGTGCTTCACTTCTACTGAGTATTTGTGGTCCTTAGCGTCGCGGACCAGGATGTGTTGGCATGGGGATTGGAAGCTAACGAAATATAAAATAGTATTTTGTAAAATTCTGCGTTTTGCTGGTTTATCACTACATAGTATAAAACAAAGTCGCTTTCTCTGTCCCTATATCCCTATGTATGCTTAAATCTTTAAAACTACGAAACGGATTTTGATGCGGTTTTTTTTAATAGATAGTGTGATTGAAGAGGAAGGTTTACATGTATAATAACATCCATATATTTTATACCCGTGCGAAGCCGGAGCGGGCCGCTAGTTGTACATAAAATTAATACCATTTCCTTAAAGCTGGCAAGCTTGTCTTGAGATTGACATTACTCGAGATTTGGTTTTATAGTATCGATTATATACACATATTATTTATTTGGAAATTATTAGATACATCACCTGATCTAGGTTTAATACTCGTAGGTAATTTGTACTTGTATGTCAGATTAATGTTTTGGGTGGTAAAAATTATACAATTTAAACTACCTACTATTATTTATAATCGTCACATAGCACGTTTATAACTAGTGCATTTAAAATGAACACAACATCGGCATATAGATAATCTAATAGAGGGGGAGGGTGATTTTAGGGTTTAACCCCCCCTCCTTCCATAATAAAAACACTATACGACCTGCCTCAGAATGTATGCAGTAGAAACATACAAAGATCGTATTTTGTACGGTTATAGCTTTTTTAACTCGTTTTAATACTTGCACTTGACCATTTTAATGTTAGAATCCCCCCCCCCCACTTTAAAAATTACAAATTAAGTACTCAAACTCAAAACCAAAAGCTCACCTATAGATCATCCCATCAAACGTCTTATAATGCACTCCAGCCCAGCTGAGACAGGTGCCTCCTTTAGGAGTCAAGTCTTGCACCACGATGGTGACCGGCCGGTCCCCGCCGTGCGCCCCGTAGTGGTACGAGCCGTGGGAGCCCTGGGTGCTGCCCGTGACCGACTCCTGGTGCGCGTGGGATTGCGATTGACCCATGGTCTGCTGGTGCACATGGGTCGTTGATTCTGAGCGCGTGTATGTCTGGAAAAACGTTTTAGTTAGACGCTGACAGTATCGGTTTTTAGTAGCACTCGGATCGACAGATACTTTTGGAACTTTGTTTAGACTGCCTCTGTGGCGCGGTGGGAGTGTAACCGACTGCTACGCAAGAGGTCGTGGGTTCGATTCTCACACGGGACACCACTTTGTGTGATCCAAAAATTGTTGTTCCGAGTCTGGGTGTATATTGAGTCCGTGACTTGTATGTTTGTAAATTCCCCCGCGACACGGGGCTTGTGGCCAACTTTAAAAAAAAAATGAACTATAAAGAGAACTCATGGAAAAAACATTACTTTTTCCTAATTTTTCCAAAGTTTAGCACACAGTTTATAAATGCTTTATTCCCCGGAATATATTTTAACTGTTGCTAACTGTAAGTAGTGGGCTTCCTCCAAAAAAATATTTAAGACGAATTGCCGTCGGTGTGACCCCCGATTCAATCGGTTATCACAATTTTGTAGTCTGATCTGACTTGCTGTATTTTATGTAATCGTGATGAACTTGTGAACGACTCAACGTTGTGTCCCCCTCCCCTCCATCGCTTAGATCGTACTGAAAAAAAATAACTTACCGTATTGTGCCTGTGAGTCCCTGGAGGTACAATGACCACGTTGGCTGTAACAATTTACCAAAATTACAATTAGTCTACTTATTTCCGAAGTATCGTAGCATCCACATTGACAAATATAAGAAAGTATGTAACACGTTTTTCTTCATCAGCTACCGCGCTCATGTTGGTTAAATTATGGGGTCTGTCCCACTTCTGATATAAGTGATGACAAGTGACGCTATTTTGTTGTCCCATAGCACACCACCAACATTTTTTTCAATTCAATTTTTCTCATTGCCGTCATTAAAAGAATATATTCTTTGTTTTCTTTATATTAATTACCTATCGTATCTAACGTATCTTTGTCTTCGAAATAGTTGGATATATAAGGTCGGGGCAAAAGTATATTTTTGTATCTTTCATCCAAAGAAAAAAAAACTATTATCGGGACTTAATCGCGTGAAATATTTAAAGGTTTTTTTATTTATTTATAATATGTTTAGGCCGTTTTTATCGATGACTTGTTGCCATCTCGTGGGAAGTGCCATGATCCCATTGCTGTAAAAAAATTGCGATGTTTGATCAAAAAAATCTGACAGGTAGTTTTGACAGTGTTCTTTTAAGGTTAACTTTATGCTTTCTAAAGAGTTCTAAAGTGACCGAAACAGGTGGAAATCTGATGGAGCAAAGTCAGGGCTATACGGAGGATGCATCAACACATCCCAGCCAAGCTCTCTTTCTTGTACCCAGACTTTTGTAAATGACATAAAACTGTTTTGTGCAAATCGTAATTACTAATATTATGTCGATCTTGCTCCACTTTTTCAAAGATGGCACTGCGGTCCAGAGCGATCCTCATCCTTCACACTAAAATTTCTAGACTCGAAACGCTTGAACCGCACAAATTTTATTCGCGGCGTTCGTCGCATTTTTCATTTTTGTAATAGAACTTTAAAATGTACCGCATTTCTTCGTCACATACGTTCATTTTGCTTGCTTGAAAAACAATTGAAAAATGGCGGGAACTAAAGAGTTCGTTTGTTTGAATGCGATAATTTCAGAAACTACTAGTACGTTAAAAAATATATTTTATTGTTGGATAGCCCATTTATCGAGGAAGGCTATAGGCTATATAACATCACACTACGACACGAAAAATGTTGGCGGATTAGCTAGTTACAATATAAGAGTACGAAACTTACGGTAGATACACTGCGGAGCTGGCGGCTCGAACACTCCAGTGGCGTATAAGCAGGTGTACAGGTCGGCCGGGGCGGCGCTGAACGCGGCGCCGGGCGGGCACGACAGCACGCAGCTGAACGTGTCGCTGTCGCCGAAGCAGTTGTACCCCCCGTTGAACGACAGCTTGCGGACGTCGCATGCGTCCGTTGCTATAGGCAGGAACAAAATACATTTAAACTTATTTGAACAAAATAATATTTTTTTTTTATTGCAATTTAGATCAATATACCTACCTAGAAAAAAATAATAAAAATCACAGTTACTCGTACCCTGAATAGTAGAAACTTATAAATGAAAGCTGTTCAAATTGCCTACAAATTGTATCCAAGTGTGCAGATCACATGTATGACGTAATTTTGTATGTTGAATTTCATAGTTATTTTGTCCTGTCACGGTCGCTACTTTTCTTGTTTAGGCACAAGAGTTGAATTTCTTTAGGGAAACTATAAAGTTCTTAGAATAATTGTATTATAAATGTATTTTTACGATATTTACAACATACAGACAGGGAATATACCTACAGTTTACTGCGTTTTTTCAATCGGTGTACAGCCACGAGCTCCTGAGGGTAGATGCGAAAGTGGTTACTAAAGCAGCAGACAATGTGAACAGCTCACGTGTGCAGTTGAACTATCCATACATAAAATATGTAAGAGAAGCGCTGACATGTCTGAAACCTTAGGGATCTGCTGGACCGGATCGACCAGCATTTCGTTTCAGAGACTGTATATATTTTTAGAGTACTGGTAAAACAAAAACAATAAAAAACAATCCCGTCGGAATGGATAAATTTAAACTGTTTCAAAATATACTCACAATACTGGCACTGGGGTCCTCTAAACTCATCAGGACACTGGCACGTGTTGACTGACAAACAGACGCCCCCGTTCATACAGGGCGGTTTGCACTCCGGATTACAGTCAGGTATGGTGGTGAAGTCGGCCCTTGTGGGCTGCCATTGACCTTCCACGCAACGCATGTTGGCTACCGTGGAACCGTCTATGAAGCTATGGTCCGAGAGGCAGGTGAATGTACACAAGCTAGGTGGAGAAAATATAGGTTATGTTAAATATTGATTAAAAACTTCTTTGTAGTCTTATCGAAAGAGAAAACGCTTATCATCTACCTAAGTATAATCTTCTTTACCTAAAACAACTGTCTAATGATAGTAAAACCGTTAATATATTTGTTATATTTATTTTAGTATTGTTACTTAGATCCAGATTATTTTTGAATCGGAAATGGATTAAATAACATATAATGACTTCAAAAGTTAACGCATGCGGAAAAAAAAAATTATGCATTTGACCATAACTTAAGAGATGTATCATGTGAGAGATTCTTTCCGCTGGCTTTATCGTTTTAAGATGATGGAACTTGTTTAGGCCTATGTTATTGTCTTGGATGGAAATGGAACTTACTCCGGTGAGCATTTCCTGTTTGAGTTCATAGGTAGCGGCGGGTAGGAGAGACAGGGCTTCTTCTCAAACTCGCAGTAGGTGCCCTGGAAGTTCACTGGACACTGGCACGTGTTCGTGTCAACGCATATGCCTGAGTTCTGACAGGCCGGCTCGCAGTTTGCTACAGGAAAAATATATATAACATGTTTAAAAGAGTGAGAAAAATGATTGTCTAGGGACAAATGATCTATGGTTAAAGCGAAATGATGGGACATCTGCGCCTAAGGACGACTCTTTGAGCTTCCCGTGTTTTTGCTTGTACACAATATCGTAATAAGTTACCTTAAATAAGCGTTATGTCGAAAAATATAGGTACCTAATATTCAGTTGAGCTGAAAAAGCCTATTATCTATCAGTAAGTGCCAGGTAGAAAATTTCATATGTAAGTACTTAACCCCACTTGGACCGCCAAATGCATTTTATTGATAGCCTTAAGATTGCAATGGTAAACTTTATAATATAGGTACCTATAGGTACTGGTAGATAAAAAAATCTGAAAATTATTTGAAAATTATTTCGAGAAGCGGACTACGTTCTGTGATACTCTGTTATATAGCGCTCATCACACTTTTGTACTAGAACCCTAACTTAAGTTTAAATACTAGCACATGTTTCATCAAAATCGGTTAAGAAGGTACTACAACTGCACATACCTACAGCTGGATCTCTGTTTCATTAGCCGCACCAGAGGTACTTTAGAGCATAGGGGTTCCCAGACTTTTAACTTAACGGAACACCCACCAAATACCTTTTATTTTATGGAACCTTACGTTTATGACGGGGGTATGCAATGAATCTGACAAAGATCACAGTAGTAATATAAATGAAATGAACCTATGATAACTGAACTCATTGGAATTATCCAACGTGTTATTTTTGTGCTCCTTGTTTCTACAAAGGCAATCAGTTTCTTTTTAATTTGTAAAAAAACAATTCTCGGAACTCTGCGGAAGTCCCGGGTTTGCTATGCTGTAATATAGAGCTCACATAGCCACTTCCGGCGGGGCCGTGAGCAGAAAGGATGCCGTACCTACTACGACTAAAAAGCTTACAATCCAAAGGCCATCCTGTTCTGGTCTAGGACATAGCCCTGACCGGAATGCACCAATCAGTGCATTTATCAATGACATTGAATTGACGTGTAATTAGGTCGTAGTTATTTGCAAATCGGACGGACGCCGAGCTTAGATTTGAGATGTTTCCGCTAAAACAGATAGCGCGACCCACACGAGCTGATAATCGCCTGTACCAACGCTGTTAGGTATTTATACTATTTTCATCTTATCTCTACTATTATTAAATTAGTTGGATTTCAAGTTCATAACTTTTGGAGGACTTTTAACTATCCATTCCATCCATCTCATGGGTAAGGGTAGATAGAGAAAACGAGTTTCAACAATTTTATTGAACCAAATCTCTTCTTAGTGTTTCGAAAGCAAACATTCTAGGTAGCAAATATTGCCCAGATGGATGTGGCCTAAAACGCAGCAATGTCAACGACATTATCGAAGCCATGAAACCATCAACTCTTACCATGTGCGATACGATGTTAAATGGGCCATTGTTTTTATTGCCACCGCACAAGCAAATCAAGTTGGTACCCGCCGAGAACATAATCAAATAAAATACTTACGCATAAAGGATTGGTGCGCGTTGTTTTGGAACTGGTTGTAGCTAGGCCTGCAAAATTACATCAACACGTATAATATACATTTTTTATAATAGACGATTGTATAATAGATGGCAGAATAATATACAATTTTTCGACTGCCTCTGTGGCGCAGTGGGAGTGTGTCCGACTGCTACGCAAGAGGTCGTGGGTTCGATTCCCACACGAGACACCACTTTGTGTGATCCACAAATTGTTGTTCCGAGTCTGGGTGTACTTTGTGTCCGTGATTTGTATGTTTGTAAAGTCCCCCGCGACACAGGGCTTGTACCCTAATGCGGGAGTTGACTTTAAAAAAAAAAAAAAAAAAAAAAAAAATTTTGAGAACGGAACAGAGGACATTTAAAAATGTTCTCGTGCGTTAATCGCATCCGCAATATTTCCATATTGCACAACCGTTGCAGATTTGTATATGCAAATTGAACCTTTGAAGTAGAGTTAGGCATGCTAGCGGCATAAATATACACCTCGCTGTACATATTACGCCCCTAGATAGTTCATTTCAGTTATTGCCGTTGTTATACCTGTTATATTTTTTCCTTTTATTTAGCCTATTGACACCAACGTCAGCGTTACACCCGCGTAGCCAAATCCCGGCAGTTGCGCCACCGTATGTGTAGGCATTAGGCTCATTATTTGGGGGAAGGGGGTAGGAATTATTCCAGGTGTACAACCTGGAATAACCACCACCCCCAGCTTAATTATAAAAAAAGAAACTTACGTTAAACCTTTTCGGGAGAAGGGGTTTAAGCATTAAGGTTAAAGTATAAGTACTTATAGTATACAGTAGGTTACCAATCTACTTTTTAAAAAACTTAGGAGCCTAACCTAAGAGAGGATGGCAACCTTGAAAAGCTGGTCATTGTTGGCTGTACTGAAGGCAAAAGAACGTAGCCGGGCGCCAACACGCTGGTCTGAGGGCTACTCGTAATCGGAATTGACGGAGAAAAATTGACAGTCTTAAGGATTCTAATGCCCACGATCCTCAGTAGGTATTGAACCATCCCAACTAACATTTTGATGCTAAGTGCTACCCTTTTGTTTTACTCATGTTGTCATATACCTAAGTTATTTAAGAGTTCAGATTATTACTTTTGGCTCTACTGTGGAGCTATGCTACTAAATCTTTATTGAAACCTACCGAGTCTCTAATCTGTCCCCAATTAGTTATAAGGGACCGATTAAAGAAATTTGTACCTAATCAAAGTGATGATTAAATAGTAGCTGCAAATATACTTACGCGGCCCCATAGTTAGAATACCAAGATGAGCTCTCGCCATAATTTGATTTAGTCCCCGTATGCGAGGTCTTCGTTCCGCTATATGCAGTCTTTGTCCCTCCATACACAGTCTTGGTCCCACCGTAAGCACTCTTAGTCCCACCAGTTTTGGTCCCGGTATAAGTAGTCTTTGAAAAGTGTTGGTTCTTTGCGTAAGATGGTACATAAACAGGAGCTTGCACATCAGATTGTCTGCAAATCGAAGGTTTATGGTAAATTTTGATTGATGGTTTTGGCATTGTTATTGTCTAGATCAGTGGTTCCCAACTGGTGGTCCGCGGTTCAATGATAACACAAAACCGGGCAAGTGCATTTTGCAAGTGCAAACTGTTTTCCTTTTAATTTCTCTATTTAAACTACTACCGTGATATTTTTCACGTAGACAATATCAAACATTTAGCTGGCGGGGGGGGGGGGGGGGGCACTTGACTCTAACAAAAATTTCCACTTTAAAGCTTAATATGTTACAAACGGATCCCTAAATCAACTAAAATTGTCTTACCAACTTCTAAAAGTTTTTAAAAGACCTTTCTAATGATAGATACCCCACACGATGGGATGAACCAGGGTCTAACTAACATGATGGATCGTTACAATTATCAAAAAGAATCCATTTTCATCCAATGCGGTTCAAAATCCCTTCTTTTCTGTGTATGTACGTAAGGTAAACCTCAACGCGTACATCGCCCTGGCGATCGTTCAGTTCGTGCGACACCTACTTATCAAGAGTTTTTACCTTGCCAATTTGACGGAAATTTACCAATATTGTTTCGATGCTAAAGGTGAAAACTTCTGCAAATACAGTCGTAGATAAAGTATCGTCAACTTTGACAATCGCTTTTAATTTGTCGTTGTTGACTTTAGTTTTTGGGCGACCACTGAGTTCATTTTCAACCGACTTCAAAAAGAAGGAGGTTCTCAATTCGACTGTATTTTTTATTTGTATGTTTGTTCACCGATTACGCATACACGGCAGGACCGATTTGATATTTTATGATATATGATATGATACTTCCAAGTTTGTCCCATTGTCATCAAATCACGATTTGATGATGGGATCCCGGAGAAATCGAGGAAACTCTTAAAATATTAAAAGCACACCTACAGTGATTTAGGTATATTTCATCGTATTTCGTGCATTTACTCTCAAAAAGCACCTATTCGTGAAGTAGAACTGATGATGAAGACCACAAATGACGAGCAGACCTATTCAATATTTCACGCTAGCAATATTTTGTAAGGGGATTTGAGCAGTTGACATAATATATTTTTTTTAAATAAAATTAATTTTGGCATTAATTTTATCATTGTAAGACGGCAACTTAATAGTGTAATAGAGCGTGATGGTGATGCGAACTCCTCAACAATTAACGACAGTGCATCAGAGACAGTAATAAAAAAATCAAATAACTAAAGGTATCTAAGTACATAATACAATAGGTAACTAAATAAATAATAAAAAAATATAAATTCAGATTATATTCTAAAACATTTTGATGTCGGTGCCAAATAGAAGTAAGATTAATAAATGTTTCTAGAAGTTTATATTTTGTCAAAAAAAAAAACAAAGTAAAAGTTAAGTTTTTAGTTAGGTACCTACCAAAGCAGGCAAGTAGTACCTTTAAAGACCAAGTTTTTGGATTACTAATTTTTTTCACAATGGTATAATAGACACTGTTTTTTGAACTAAATTAATAGGTAAGCATTTTTTAACCATCTAAATATTTTTCACTAAAACATCTGCCATCAAATATTGACTTGCCAAAAAAGGCAGACGCAAAGGCATTCTTACATACAGCCAAAGGTAAAAAATATTTAAAAAAATCTTACCCATAGTCATAGCCAGGTTGTGGCGATACTCCATATCCAGCATCGCCGAGATTTAAAGCGTACAATAATATTAAAACTTGTGTAACTAAATACATTTTTACGATTAATTATCCATTAATTAATTTACCAAAAAAACAGTGTTCGTGTCCGATGACACGAACAAACTGATTCCCGAATGGATATGTCGTATTATGTTATCTTCAGTTTATATAACTCTGAACGCTCGGAAATCATCCTCTTGATAACTGAAAAATTATCTGTAAAGCAGGATTTGCTCTGTAAAATGCAAATTGAAGACAACAGGAAAACCAGCAATTTTCTGCAAATTTTTGCAATGCTTATTTATTTTAACTACCTAGTTTTTTCTTACTTTTAATTTGATTGATGGTAACCAATTTCTGCCAGTTTCAAGTAGGTTTATAACTGCTCATAGATTGTTATTCTTATGGATTTTGCAATTTAAATGCAATTTTTGCCACTATTTTCACATGTCTCAACAGCATTATCACCACATTTTTTTTTATGAAAAAGGATTCCTGTCTTTAAAAAAAAAAAAAAAGGCGGCAACAAATATTTAAAAAGAGCCAAAAGTGGTACCCCGTAGTCAGTCTCGGGTTTTATCACATAACGACAAGTTATAGATAATCAAAGATTGCAATTAAGTAAAATACATTTTTTGCAAAATGCCTGTTACAGGAAAACGAAAATTTAAAAATCCATCACTTCAGGTAAATATCCAGCAATCCAATAAATCGATTTTGTTAAAAATTAATTATACAACCGATCTAGGTAACGTTTAATGTATCCTAAACGTTTATAGAACCAAACAATAAGAACACGTCTGATCGAAATAAGTCTCAAATTGGATGACTTCATTTATCAAAAGAAACCATTATCTGAGTCTGAAGCAGAAATGTTCATCGGAGAGGTGATCTCGTACAAAACAAAATGCTCCAAAGATGAGAGATCTTTGCAAGTAAGTTCCTAATAATAACTACTTACTTATTTAGTAGTAAGTAGGTATTGATATTAATGTACCTAGTAAGTAGGTATGTCTCTATCTTAGTGAATAATGATAAAGGGTTGCCCATCTATAGGTGGGCTCACTCTTAGCGGTACAGAGGCGAAGGGTTAAAAATTTTCTAAGGTAACCCGATAAAAATATATCATTTAAAACTTGATTAAACAAGTTTATATACCAGTTAAGTACTATGGTTATTGCTTGCGTGAGTTTCGTGGTGTAATGGTTGCAGCCTTTGCCAAACTACTTGGCAATATATGATTAGGTATAAATGAGACAAAAGATGTAGTATAGTCTGGTTATAATTATCTAAAGGTGCATCTTATATACTAACGACTTCGTGTTGATAACAGATAGTGGAAACATTTAATAGATACTGAACGTGCGATAAGGAACATAAGATTGTGATGTAGATTGTAGATACAGCACAAAGATATTGTACTGTAACAGTACACCCCCCTTTAAAAAAAAAAAAATATGGTAATAGTGTTTACAATATAAATTTGACCTAGACCTTACTAGTTATTTGCTGATGTATATAAATAATAATGCTATTGTACGCGGTGGAATTTGATGACGCCTGTTGTGGTGTGATTTGCTGACGTCTGTAATTTTGACTTAGCTGTTGCACGAGTGTTTATTATTTTTTTCCGTTAAACTCTTCATTCTTCTGTCCAGTGTTTTCATTATGCCGTAAATTAGGATCACGCCGATTGTTAAAATAATCTGTCCCATTGCAACATTTCTTGTCCACCGTAAGTCCTCCTGGATCAGGTTACGGAGTTGGTCCGCTTCGTTTTGATTGAGGCAATTGTCCGTATTGTATGTTATCTGGTCCTTAGAACTTTGATTTCCCATTTTAGATGTCTTGTTGTTACGAGTAGTTGTGAATTAATGGTATATGTTAAGATCTATGTTAATATATATACGAATAGCTTGCTTATATCAGCGATTTTTTATAGACGTACTACTGGCTTTACTTTACGTCCCGATCGTGTAGTGTACGTGTGTGAATGCCTGTCGCAATCCTTTGAATCTGGCACGTAGTTTGATTCGTCATTGATCATGAAAGCTGGTTTCAATCTATCAATTGATATCACTGTCTCTTTATCCCTAATTCTAATGCAAAATGTTTTATCTGTTTTACTAATTACTGGGTAGGGTCCTTCATACGGCGGTGTCAGGGCTTTCTTAATTCTATCACACCGAACAAATACGTGTGAGCATTCTTTGAGTTCGGGATGCACAAATATAGCTTGATTGTGTTTTTTTCTTTTCGGAATTGATGTCATTTGTGTGATGTCCTTTTGAATTTGTTTTACAAACTCTTCGTACGTTGATAACTGTGCTGCTGATGACTCAAAAAATCCTCCAGGGAGTCGTATTGGCGTTCCATATGTCATCTCTGCTGAACTATAACCTGTGTCTTCTCGCAAGCTACTCCGCAACCCGAGTAAAACTGTTGGAATTTCTTTTAACCAATTTTCGTTGGATTCTCTTGTCATTAACGCCGCCTTTAAAGTTCTATGAAATCTCTCTATCATTCCATTGGATTGTGGATGATAAGGTGTTGTCCTAATTTTATGTATTCCCAAAAATTGTGAGAGTGACTCAAATATTCTTGATTCAAACTGTCGGCCTTGATCCGTAGTAATGCGCAATGGACATCCAAAACGAGTAATCCATCCCTCGAAAAGTGTCTTGGCTACTGTTTCTGCAGTTATATCTTCTACCGGAAATATTTCGGGCCATGACGTACAACGATCTATGATTGTGATTAAATATCTCTTCCCTTGTGAAATCGGAAGTGGTCCGACGATGTCAATATGTAAATGTTCAAAACGTTGCGCTGTCATAAATGTACCAGGAGGTGATATCGTATGTCGTTGTATTTTTGATTTTTGGCAGGCTATACATGATCTACACCAGTTATTGATATCTTTGTTCATATACGGCCATAAATACCTTTGGGTTATCATTTTTCTCGTAGTTCTTTTTCCTGGATGGCTCATACCATGAATGGTATCGAAAATTTGTTTGCGAAAATGCTTTGGTAAGTAGGGGCGGCTTTTTCCAGTAGAGGTGTCGCAGGTGATGTTTATTGTGGAACCCGGAAGCGTAATGTTTTTGAATTTTAATCTTTTATTGTCATGTAATTTACTTAGTTCATTATCTGTTGATTGACATTTTTCCAATTCAGCGTAATCGATAGGTGATGGCACGTATATTTCCTCTATTCGAGATAAGGCATCGGCGGTAATATTGTCACGTCCGCTTATGTGTTGAATGTTGGTACTGTATTGTGAAATGAAATCTAACTGCCGGACCCGTCGCGGTGTATCGTTTGATGATGGTTTTTGGGAGAATGCGTATGTCAAAGGTCGGTGATCCGTAAATATTGTAAATTCTCTTCCCTCGATTAATCTGTGAAAATGTTTGACGGCCATGTATATTCCTAACAGCTCTCTGTCAAACGTAGAATATTTTTGTTGAGTTTCGCTCAATTTTTGTGAAAAAAATCCTAATGGTTCCCAATTGCGTCCGGATTTTTGTTGTAAAACTCCACCAACGCAAGTAGCACTAGCGTCGGTCATGAGCGCTAGTGATGCGTTGCGGGAAGGATGCGCTGTTAACACTGCGTTTTTCATGCTTTCCTTGCATTTTTCGTAAGCTTTGTCTGCTTCCGTTGTCCAAGGAACAGGTGAATTATCGTTCTTTTTTGAACCATGTAGATATTCGTTTAAAATTCTTTGATTTTCCGCTGCGCATGGAATATTACTTCTGTAGAAATTGACCATGCCCAAAAATCTTCTTAATTCTTGAATTGTTTTCGGTTTGGGAAATTCCATGATTGCTTTGTAATTTTCTTCGGTAGGGAGTATTCCTTGGCTCGTTATATGATAACCTAAGAAATCTATTTCCCTTCTGAGAAATTCGCATTTTTCGAGATTAATGGTTATTCCATTCTCGTGTAAACGTTTGAAAACCGTTTCTAAATGCTGATAATGCAAATCTTCGTTGTCCGATGCAATGAGACAGTCGTCTACAAATATAAATACGTAGTTTAAATCTCTAAATAAGGAATCCATGAATCGTTGAAATGTTTGTGCCGCATTGCGTAATCCGAAAGGCATTCTTAAGTACTCAAAAAGTCCAAAAGGTGTGATGATGGCTGTTTTTTCTATATCTTTAACAGGAATACAATGGTATGCTTTACGTATATCTATCTTGCTTAGTATCTTCTTATTTTCTAATATGTATGTAAAGTCAGTTAATCTTGGTAGTGGGTATTTGTCCGGTACTGTCGTGCTATTGAGCATTCGATAGTCTCCGCATGGTCTCCATTCGCCATTTTTCTTTTTTACCATATGTAATGGGCTTGCCCATGGGCTATCTGACGGTCGGCAAATTCCGAGTTCTATCATATTTTGAAATTCCTTTTTGGCTATGTCGTATTTTTCTGGAGGTAATGGTCTTGCCCGAGCTGCGACGGGTGGTCCTGTAGTGATAATGTGATGTTCAATCTTATGTTTGGGCGCATTGCGGAGAGAGGACCCTTTCGTGATGTCTTCGTATTTGTTTAAAAGTTGCGTAATACGTGGATTCGTTCCCACTGCGATATTACGAATTGTTTGTTGTGTCGCTTTTTCCGAAGTTACATGCGTTGTCAGCTCTGTAACTTTGTCGATAAGTTTGCGACCTGCTATGTCGACTAATAGTTTATAGTGCTCTAGAAAATCTGCTCCAATTATTGGTTGTGTAACATCGGCGATTACAAAATTCCATTTATAACATCGTTGTAGTCCTAAATTCAAGGTAAGCGTCTTCTCGCCGTAAGTCCTAATTTTAGTCCCATTTGCAGCGTATAGTGTGTATTGTTCATTTTGTAAAACTGAATGTCTCTGTTGCTTGCTAATGACTGAAATATTTGCGCCCGTGTCAATCAAAAACTTCATACCACTTTTTCGGTCGGTAATGGTGAGGCGATTGGATGGGTGGATTGCACAGAGTTTCGCCGTTGTCTGTGCTCTTATTCGTTTCCCTGGTTCCGTACGTAAGTCATTGGTTTCCAACTGCATGGTTTAATGCAGTTCTTTGCATATTTTCCGAATCTTTCGTGGTAGTAACAAAATCGATTTGCTCCTCTATAGTTTGTTCTCGGCCTCATAATCGGGAATTGTTGACGTTTCTTGAAATGATTGTGCGTGTTGGGTCGATAGCCATATTGACCTTGCTGAATTGCGTCAATATCTATCTGTAATTTTGCTAGCTGGGCTAAAATGCATGCTGTATTGTTGTCGTTTGAAGTGTCGTTGCTAACAGCTGATATTTCGGTTACTTTTGAATTCATTATTATTTTGTCTGCAATTTGGCTCAGTTTGTCAATTTCCATGTCTTCCGTAACTGCTAGAACCGTAGTAACTGATGTTGGTAAAAGCCTGAACCATAGTAGTTTAATTGTTTCGTCACTGATTTTTCCTCTCCCGAGGACTCGCATTTGACGTAATAACTGCGAAGGTTTTTGATCACCGAGTTCTGTCTCTGATATTAATTTTTGAAACTGTCGCTGTTCTGTTTCTTCGTAACAATCAATTAAACGTTCCTTGATGTTTTTGTATTTATCTGTAGTCGGTGGTGAAGTGATTAGGGCACTAACCTGTAGTATTTCTTCCTTGGATAACTTTGCTATTACTGTACAGTATTTGTATTCGTCTCCTTGCTTCTGTGGTGCTAATATGGCTTCTAGTTGCGTGAACCATAATCTTGGTTGGTCTTTCCAAAATTCCGGAATGCGGGATAAAACCGAGGTGCCAGCAGCTACTTCAAGTGTTCCTTGCTGATTTATGTTCGCCTTGCACGGTGATTGTGCCATGTTTCTTGCTGCGTATTCGTTCGTCGGGGTCACCAATTTGCCAAACTACTTGGCAATATATGATTAGGTATAAATGAGACAAAAGATGTAGTATAGTCTGGTTATAATTATCTAAAGGTGCATCTTATATACTAACGACTTCGTGTTGATAACAGATAGTGGAAACATTTAATAGATACTGAACGTGCGATAAGGAACATAAGATTGTGATGTAGATTGTAGATACAGCACAAAGATATTGTACTGTAACACAGCCCCTTACTGACTTATGTATTTATTAACAAATATATTGTAAAAAGTGGCCATAAGTTTTTATTGCCAAGTAACGCGAACTTGGCATTAAATGTAGAATCATTCTATTCCAAATTTTGTCTGACGTTCTGCGTTGCATTTGTAACCTAAATGAATAAAGTATTATGGTTTTTTTTGACCTTGCTGAACATGGTTGTTTCTACCCATAAAACTAAGTAGGTAACTATCATCCAAAGGGAAACCGAAAGTAATGATATTCTATGGACCCTCTGCCACTGTTGTGGTATATATCACTGAGGGTGAGGCCCGCTGTGAGAGTAGGGAATCATGATTAAGCAGGTTTATAAAATACCAATGAAGGGAATGGATCAGATACTTGACAGATGGGGGTATGGGGGCGAGAGCTTGAGCTTGTTAGCCTCCCTCCACCAAGGTACGTAGTACGAGGTAGGCATACCAATTTTTTTTTTTTTTCAAAACCGCGTAACTATATATCCATGCCAAATCACAGCTTTCTGGTACTAAGTGTCTCTCTAACCTGTGGACAGACAGATGGACGGACAGAGCGAAACTATAAGGGTTCCTTGTTTACTGCGAAACCTTAAAAAGGGCACCTTAAAAGTCTATCTATCCGTTTAGGCGCTTTAATGGCACAGACAGAGACAGACAGAGTATACGCATTAAACTTATATCTCTCCTTATTTCGTGTCAGCTGTTACGAATGAGTTAAACTTTAAACATTTACCTACTAAAGATATCCGAATTGCCCTTTTAGATACATAGGACATGGGATATAGGATATGCCCACGAACGCCAACGATACTTCCGAAAGGAACAGGGGCAGAGATAATATATGACTTCATAGAATTCAATGTACCTAACTACTATTTTTTCCTATGCAATTGATGTAATTTGCTAATACCTATTTATCTACCGATAGGAATACTAAGTAAATGTCATAGTTTATCGGAAAAATAGTTCAAAACATAAACATCCTGTCTGTATATAATATATCTATATATCAACAACTGATAAATCTTGAATTATTTGCATAGAAGTATTTTGGATTAGTTAGGATCTGTAACACATCAGCGAAGTAAGCGAAGTAGGTCAAAATATTTGTCTGAGATTTCGTTTGCGTAGCTTATGTGCTATTTCAGACTGTAATCTATATCTGTGCTACATTTAATCCAGATAGGTTATTATGTGTGATAGAGTACCTAACAAACATCCAAACTTACCCATTTTTCGGTTCAGGAGCTGGATAGCAGACAATATTGAAATTTCTAAAACCAGTCTGCGATTTCGCTGTAACATTAGGTACCTACGCATCTATGTTTTTGACTATTTACAGATTTCCCATTTTTAGAGTTCCGTAGCCAAAATGGCAAAACCATTATAGTTTCGCAATCTCCGTCCGTCCGTCCGTTCACAGCCTATCTCAGAGACTGTTAGTGCTAGAAGGCTGTAATTTTGCATGGATAGGGTCAAGGCAGTAACAGTGGTTAATTTTTTTTTTTTGGAAGTCAATGGTTTCGTTTGGAAACCTGTTGGGGAGTTGCAAAGAGCTCTAATACTTAGTTTAGCTAATGTATTTTCATGTAAAGAGTCAGTAAGATGTATAGTTATCATTTATACTTTTACACCAAACACTACTGAGCCACTGTTGTCGCTATAACCACCGTTGCCGTGAAAGAATGTGATGGGATTTTTATTTCTCACCTACCACATCGTGTGGGGTATCATTATCTATCGATCGTTTAGGGGTTGTGAAAACCATTTTTAGTTTTAGGGATCTGTTTGTGAAATATTAAGCTTTCAGGTACCATTTTTTTTTTGCCAACTAAATTGTATGTGAAAAAATTCACGGTAGTAGTATATATAGTAAAATTAAAAGAAAAACTATCACAAGTAGGCTTTACAAGTTTACGAGTAAAAGCTGATCAAATGAGAAGTATAAAAAAAAATCGTAAAAATTACATTGAAAATTATTATTAAGTAGGCATAACGTTGTAAGTATGAAACAAAAACAACAGAAAACCTACTTCTTAAGCCACATTATTCGGATGAGTGGGGGGGGGGGGGACTACGGAATCCTACTATTGTGCGTAGCCTGACATGTTTGTATGGTTTCGAGAGGTTATTTGGAATACGTCCTCGAAATTTCAAGTCTCTACAATCAGCGGTTTAGGCTGTACGTTGATCCATCAGTCAGTCAGGACAATATATATATATATATATATATATATATATATATATATATATATTTAATAATAGAGCATTTTAAACTCTTTTCTGCGCTCAATATGTCCATGGGCGGAAATAATTTATTATTTGAATTAATTTTTTTAAACTTTTGCCATTTTTATACATATTAGATATATTTCGGGACTTAATCGCATGAAATCCTTTTTTTGCTATTCGATCGAAACGTCGGGTGAATAAAAGGTTCAATAATTCACGCGATTAAGCCCCGAAATATATCTAATCAGGTATTTTTTTAAATTATGATCAAAACGTAACTTGTGGGGCATAGTGTTTTTTTTTAATATTTTTTTCCTAAAAATACGAATTGCCTAACAGGCAGGTAGTAGGCACTCATTATTTCGACAGGAGGGTGCAAGTGGAAGTGCACGGTGCCCATGAATATATATTTGATTATGTCGGATTTCTGTCCCATCGTATCTATGAGATATAAGCTGTGTTTATGCACTTACTTGTGCACGCTTTCCGTGGAGATCCGCCGTGGTGACCGATTTTTAGTTCATAAATCCCCTTATTACACTTTCAGGTCATAGAAAAAATAGTCAGGTGTATGAAATCAATAGTAACTGAGCTACAAGAATCACGAATCGATCATTGTAATACTTACGACGAAAAATCATACTTTGATGTAAGAGCCGCATCTCCAGTTTACTCCTTAGAAGATGAAGATAGAACTCAGTTGACTCAAGAAGCCATTGAAGAACATACCTACACAAATTCAGAAAAGTCTAATGAAGTTCTAACTGGAAACATCTATTTATATGACCATGATAGTAATAGAACGCTATTTACTCAAAGTCAAACTGTAGTAGAAAATGAAGTGACATTTACTGAAGCAATTACCATTTCTGACGACGATGCAGAAGATAATTCTATACCGGCAGCTGGAAATGCAAAGACTGTTACAAGGCCACCGTTATACTCAGATGCCGAAATGCACAGAGCTCTTTCCAATTTATCGCTTAAGAATGTAAGCCAAGAGATTGTGGATACTGATGCAGAATGTTCACAAAGTATACTAAATAATTTTCAGGAAATAGATAAACTAGAAGAAGTTAAAAATTTAAATGTAAATTCTGATGATAGAAAAGTTATGAATAAAAGGACTAAAGGAATTGAACCAATGAACGCAAAAATAAAATTACAAAACCACAATATTAAAAAGCAAAATGAAAAGCTCGACATATTTGTTTCGCGTAAAGTAATTAATGTTATAACTGCAACAGCTTCGAATGTAAAATATCACAGAACTAACAACAAGAAAAATAATACTATAGGTGACAAACTACCGTTAAAAACTGTAACGTGTTTGAGTAATACCTATAATTGTGCTAAAACGGCAGACAAGGCGATTGTATCTGCTCAAAATATTCCGTATGAAGAGAAAGCTAAAACCGTCAAAACTAAGTCAATTAACGAAATACAGCTTAATTTCAACCAAGCCAATGTAAATCAAACCAGACATAATATTAATAAGAAGGTAACTGTCCAAGGAGATAGTAACGATGAAAAGCCAGTTATTGTTAAAAAGAAGAGAGCTCCACGTAAAAATAAAGCATCAAACGATAGTAAAGTAGCAAAAAAAGATAAAGACTTAAGTGAAAAGGGTAATATTGAAATGAATAACATCGAACCGGCACCTAAAAAAGGTAACACAAAGAAAAAGAATAGAATTATTAAAGAAAATCCTATACCAATATACAATAAAAATGTAGAAAATGATTTATCGTGGATGGAGAACATAAGATTTGTGAGAGAGATACAGGACGATGAATACGATCGCAAATTGACAGGATTAGATGAAAACTTCTGGGACAATTATCACTTACCACCTAATTTTGATGAAAGTGATTTTATTTAACTGTTTTTTAAGTTATAACGTATTACATGATCATTAGAATTCTTAAATAGGTGACAAATACCGTCCCTACCTTATAGCAGAATGATAGGTTTTCTAAATCCATTAGCGGCCTCCGTTAGAGCAGGCTGCGGCAGCTCAGGGGTTGTCCCTTAATCACCTGTTATTTTTTTAACCACTTTCGGACCCTCCTCCCCGCCCTCACCCAACGACTCTCACGACATCGCCGCGCGCGATCCTTGTGGCCGCCTATGGCCGCACGACTTTTTTGAGCTTTCAAGCAATACTGGTCTTTTAAATATGAAGATAAAGTTCAAAATTCTTTAACACTGATAGTGCTCGCCGCGTCGTTGCCGGCCGCTGCCATTTCGGTATGAATAGGGCCTTACTTGCAAAAAATCTCCTCCACTTACTCCTAGTTTAAACATTTTGAGGCGAGGAAACAATTCTCAAACACAAGTACTTCGGGTCCTACCTTAATCCTGAGTCGTAGAATATAGGTGTAAGACGCTCTTAAACGTATTTCTGTTTGTACTATCCATACAATGTGAAAGCACAGATAATATAATACTATACTAGTACAGATACCTCATCCCATACAAAGAAATGCGATCGTCCTAACTCGGGCTCGTTTTCGGGCTCGTTTACGGAGACGTTAGATGGCATTAGCAGTGGTGCATAGCAAGTGACATCTAGTGATTCAGGCTACAGCTGATTGATTTTAATGGCCCTCCTTACTAAAGTCGCCAAAAGATGGCGGTAAAAACATCGAGGGATGAAAATTGAGGCCTCCGCTTGGTTTGTTTTAGGTCGTGCGTTTACTTGGAAATAAAGTTGGTTGCTATTTGCTACTACGCGGTCATCGGCCGTGCTTAGGTCCGTATTAATAGATTAAGCTCAGATTCGTTCTAAAGAACGATATCATCTAAGTTCCCTTCTAAGTGCGGTTAGCGTCTTACTAAACGGCACTAATTAATAAACATGTATTGATAGCTTATATCGCGCCCGTACAAATAACGCAGAAAATCGCTTTAAATGACGTCATTCGAGTGCAGCCCTCAAAAATATTGTAATTTGGCCCTAATAGGCGACGACACTACATAATTACATTAAACGAATTTGTTATTGCTAAAGTAACTCGTCGGTATACACCTCAAAGTTGAACCTACTTCTATTATGATAGAATGTTTGCGTAAGTTAAGTAACTTTACCACAGTCGGTGTATAGATGGGTGACCCTTGTCTAAAATGTTATACTTACATCAATCATCTTTTTGGTCTTGGTTTATTGTCAGAGAACATTTTTTTGTACTTATTTAAATGTAATCGTGAAAAGATTATGCATAATTTCACAAAATCCACAATTTAGGATTAAAATTGACTTAATCAACGACGATTTTATAGTATTATATTATCTGTGACGATATCAATGGCAAAAATATTATTTTTAAGGCCTTAATTTTTCGGTATTATGACATAACTATTGAATAGAACGGAGTCTCGAACTCGTGTTCAAGGTCGATCTTACGTTTGAGATCCTTTTAATAATACGGGCCTTGAGAGTGTAACTGTCAGAGTCCTTAAATAATTTTATTGTAAATATTCAATAACGACCACATCGGGAGTAGGTATTTTACTCTTTTTCTAACCCTCGACAAAAATGACGAGTGTTATAAATTTAACGCGTATCTGCTTAATGATGTATCTGTGTGCCTGTCTGTAGCAACGTAGCTTCCAAACGGATGAACCGATTTTGATTTAGTTTTTTTGATTGAAAGTTGACTTGATCGAGTGTTCTTAGCTAAAATTTATGAAAATCGGGATTTTCTACTTCATTTCAATTACTTACTTACCTAAGGACGAGGAACCCTTCTTAAGATTTCCTCGTCGTTCCGGTTTGTTAAGATCTTTGTGTCAAAACTTTACCGCCTATATATTACGAACTATAAGGCGCAGACCCATCTTGTTTCTACTTAAACTTCTTGTTTTGACGAGATCTACGTGACCACGGGGTCAAAACTTTAAACGGCTATATTTTACGAACTATGAGGCGCAGACCCATCTTGTTTCTACTTAAACGTCTTGTTTTGACGAGATCTACGTGATCGCGGGGTCAAAACTTTGAACGCCTATATCTCACGAACTATAAGTCGTAGACCCACCATGTTTGTACTCAAACTTGATGTTTTGATGAGATCTATGTGATCACGGGGTCAAAACTTTAAATGCTTATATATTATGAACTATGGGGCGCAGACCCATCTTGTTTGTACTGAAACTTCTTGTTTTGACGCGATCTACGTGATGGCGGGGTCAAAACTTGAACGCCTATATCTCACGAACTATAGGTCGTTGACCCACCATGTTTGTACTCAACCTTGATGTTTTGATGACATCTATGTGATCACGGGGTCAAAACTTTAAATGCTTATATCTTATGAACTATGGGGCGCAGACCCATCTTGTCTGTACTGAAACTTCTTGTTTTGACGTGATCTACGTGATGGCGGGGTCAAAACTTTGAACGCCTATATCTCACGAACTATAGGTCGTAGACCCACCATGTTTGTACTCAAACTTGATGTTTTGATGAGATCTATGTGATCACGGGGTCAAAACTTTAAACGCTTATATCTTACGAACTATGGGGCGCAGACCCATCTTGTTTGTACTGAAACTTCTTGTTTTGACGAGATCTACGCGATGGCGGGGTCAAAACTTTGAACGCCTATATCTCACGAACTAAATATAAGTCGTAGACCCACCATGTTTGTACTCAAACTTGATGTTTTGATGAGATCTATGTGATCACGGGGTCAAAACTTTAAACGCTTATATCTTACGAACTATGGGGCGCAGACCTATCTTGTTTCTACTTAAACTTCTTGTTTTGACGAGATCTACGTGATCGCGGGGTCAAAACTTTGAGCTCTTGTAACATACAAACTATAGGGCGTAAACCCACCATGTTTGTACTCAAACTTGATGTTTTGATGAGATATATGTGATCACGGGGTCAAAACTTTAAACGGCTATATTTTACGAACTATGGGGCCCAGACCCATCTTGTTTCTTCTTAAACCTCTTGTTTTGACGCGATCTACGTGATGGCGGGGTCAAAACTTGAACGCCTATATCTCACGAACTATAGGTCGTTGACCCACCATGTTTGTACTCAACCTTGATGTTTTGATGACATCTATGTGATCACGGGGTCAAAACTTTAAATGCTTATATCTTATGAACTATGGGGCGCAGACCCATCTTGTCTGTACTGAAACTTCTTGTTTTGACGTGATCTACGTGATGGCGGGGTCAAAACTTTGAACGCCTATATCTCACGAACTATAGGTCGTAGACCCACCATGTTTGTACTCAAACTTGATGTTTTGATGAGATCTATGTGATCACGGGGTCAAAACTTTAAACGCTTATATCTTACGAACTATGGGGCGCAGACCCATCTTGTTTGTACTGAAACTTCTTGTTTTGACGAGATCTACGTGATGGCGGGGTCTTTCAAATAGAGCGGGTCGATATTAATAATCTGTGGCGGCCATTTTGATTTGGCGGCATCTGTCAAATCTGTTTTTTCTTATTCAGTCACTGATGCCAAATCACCATGGCAAGTTACACGGTTGAGCAGCATGTGCAAATGATAAAACTTTATTATCAAAATGAGTGTTCGTTAGTGAAAACGACCCCGATTTTGGCCAAAAAATAATCTTTAGCGACGAGGCACATTTTTGGATGAATGGTTTTGTTAATAAGCAAAATTGCCGTATATGGGATGACCACAACCCACATGAGGTTCACCAGATAGCAATGCATCCACAAAAAGTAACTGTTTGGTGCGGATTTTGGTCTGGCGGCGTCATTGGTCCGTACTTCTTCGAAAACGAAGTTGGCGAGGCCAGCACCGTCAACGGTGAGCGCTACAGATCAATGATAAACAATTTCTTTTGGCTTAAATTGAACAATATGGACGTGAATGACATGTGGTTCCAGCAAGATGGCGCTACTTGCCACACAGCGAACGACACAATCGACATTCTGCATGAACGGTTTACGGGTAGGGTTATCTCTCGCAGAGGTGACGTGAATTGGCCACCAAGATCGTGTGATTTGACTCCGCTAGACTTTTTCTTGTGGGGTTTTCTGAAGTCGCAGGGTTATGCCAATAAACCACATTCGACCGTTGCCCTGAAAGCCAACATAACGCAGGCCATCGCTCAGATTCAGCCGGATCTATGCAGCAGAGTCATTAAAAATTGGACCTCTCGGATTTGTGCCACCATGCGAAGCCGCGGCGGATATTTGAACGATGTCATATTTCATGCATAATGGCATAAACGGGCCTTTCAAATAAAAAATAAATTTCGTTAATATCTCACACACATCTAGTTTTATTCAATTTTAACATCGACCCGTCTTTGTTGAAAGACCCTTTATAAGTCGTAGACCCACCATGTTTGTACTCAAACTTGATGTTTTGATGAGATCTATGTGATCACGGGGTCAAAACTTTAAACGCTTATATCTTACGAACTATGGGGCGCAGACCTATCTTGTTTCTACTTAAACTTCTTGTTTTGACGAGATCTACGTGATCGCGGGGTCAAAACTTTGAGCTCTTGTAACATACAAACTATAGGGCGTAAGCCCACCATGTTTGTACTCAAACTTGATGTTTTGATGAGATATATGTGATCACGGGGTCAAAACTTTAAACGGCTATATTTTACGAACTATGGGGCCCAGACCCATCTTGTTTCTTCTTAAACCTCTTGTTTTGACGAGATCCACGTGATCGCTGGGACAAAACTTTGAACGCCTATTTCACACAAACTATAGGTTATTTGTACCAACCAACCAAACCAACCTTATTTGTAATCAAACTCGTTTGAACGAGTAACAAAGTGTGAGAGAGAATCAAAGTAGATCTGCGCCTCATAGTTCGTGTGATATAGGCGTTCAAAGTTTTAACCCGATAGTCACATAGATCTCATCAATCAAAACAAGAAGTTTGAGTACAAACATGGTGGGTCTATGCCCTATAGTTTGTGTGATATTGGAGTTCAGTTTTGACCCTGTGATCACATTGATCTTGTAGAAACCAGAAATTTGAGAACAAAAAGGTAGGTAGGTCTGCGCCCCATACTTCGTAAGATATACACGTTTAATAAAATAAAAAAATAAAGTCGGAGGCACTTTACTAAGTTTGTCGAGATTCATTAATGCCTCCGACTGCATGAAATTGTATAATTATGTAGGGGATCTTTTTTGTGCAGGCGGGTTTTTTTATTTTTATAATTTATTTTTTTATTTAATACTTTTTAGTTGTTGTAGGATGTAACTGATGTAGCAACTTACTTTTATCACAGCTATTGTCAAGTATTGAAAATTAAAAAATCAATGGTTGCTAACTAACTTTTTTAGTATTACAGTCATAATCATGTTATACCTTTTTGAAATGCTTAAGATGAGCTCTTTAATTTGATACGCATATTACAGTATTCGAAACAATTTTTTTTTTCACACCTCTTTATTTTGACATCTCATAGCCGCCATGTTTGTTTTTTAAAAACTTCATCTATCTAAAAACACTTGGGCAATTATTACGAATCTAACGACGTGTGAATTGTATAAATCCGTTCAGTGGATTGTGAGATATCAGGTAATAAAGAATATTACATACATACATACAAGATACGCGCGAAAAACATAACCCTTCTTTACAGTCGGGTAAAAATGACACAACTCAACATTATTTTGTCCCCGTGATCCCGTGTCGAAGCACCGTACTGCACGTCTCGCGGGGCCTCTTTGATGCATTGATTTGTAAATATCGAATATTATCTTGGCGCAAGACCGACTGGTCGATCGAGTTCTTTTCGGTCATTTCGATTTTGATGGATTTTAGTCCTGAGTTCTGCAGTACTGTGATTAGGCGCAGGACCAAATGGGGCGATCCTGCGCCTATTCCCTCTTCGGTCATGTCGATTGTTATGCATTTTCGTAGGTACTGTAGGACTGTGATTAGGCGCAAGTCCGATTGGTCGATCATGCGCCTATTCCCTCTTCGGTCATGTCGATTGTAATGCATTTTCGTACTGTAGGACTGTGACTAGGCGCAGGACATGTCGATTGTAATGCATTTTCGTTTTGTAGGACTGTGACTAGGCGCAGGACCGATTCGTTGATCCTGCGCCTAGTCCCTCTTCGGTCATGTCGATTTTGATGGATTTTCGTCTCGAGCTGAGTAGGACTGTGGTACTAGGCGCAGTCTGTCTGTCTTTTAGATGCACATACTTGCACTTGCACCAATACTAGATAATGTATGGGACAAAGTATAAAATCGCTGTTTGAGCGAATTTATAAAAAAAGGACACTGTATTTTTATGAATTTACTCATATCTCGAAAACAGTGCTTTCAATCAAAAAAATAATAAAAGTTAATACATTGTTCAGCTTTGATGCAAGTATTTTTCGATTTTCGCATTTTGTCCTTTTTTTATAAATTTGCGCATAACTCGGAAACGAACCACACTGTTGGACCGAAAATGGCATAAACTCGTAGGTTGGGTAGATTGCTATCAACTCAAATATAAAAAACAATATAGTCTAGTCCCATTTTATTTATTATATTTACGTATTTACTATTTGTAAGATAACCTTGACCGATCCGAAAGTTAGTTCCTCGGGTAAACAATACGAAAAAACAAAAAAAATAATGTCTATTAAAACAACATTATTACATAACAATCACGTTTTTAGTAGGCTCATTCAAAAAGAAACAAATTTTAAGTTGTGTCGTATAACCGTTAGGGTAGTGTAGCAATGCGTCGGCATTACCAGGTTTAACCGCCCGACTGGCCCTACCGACATAAAATAACGACACTACAGAAGGCATGCTTCATACAATGCATGCTTTACGTACTCTAGACTGCATAGACATCGTTCACAGGCATTGCTTTTTTTCGGAATATTATTATATAATTGGATAACCGTGCATTCGACTAAGTTATTTTCGGTTACTTTGTAATATAGGTATGGCATTCAATATAAATTAATTCAATATTAGCTTTAGCAACCATATCTAAAACAAACTACAAAAAGGTGTGTTTTATTTATTGTATAACCCAAAGTTTATTGACTTAGCGCGGGCGGTCGCGCTAACTGTGCGCGTCTACTGTAGGTATAAATAATGAAATACATTATTATGAGCTAACTTTCTCTATTCTCGGCATTTTGTGACATCGGTCGGTACATTTGATCGGAAGCCGGCGTCTTTGAAAACACCGCTGGTACGTACCTATTTATAACCTGACCTTGATTATTATTTTTAAAATGCATTTTTATTTCAAATATTTTTTTTCGTTCGCAAAAACATGGACTTTGGCTGTCCGGTTGGTTTTGGTAATTTAAAGAAGGATTTGACGCAGGATCAATGTGTCATAAATGTGTCAATAAATCATAAAATTTGAGTGGGACAAGGCGCCGGATTGACGAGTAGTCTTGTCCCTAGTTATAGCCCAATAAAAGTTAATGGAGTCATAGGGCAGAAATCCATCAAAACCGACACCACCGACGAGCGACTATAGTGTGGCCATTAGTGCTGTGCACTCCCTGAGGTATGCACGGCGAGGTGGGGGGCGAAGAAAAAAGTGCATGAGTTCACATGAGGTCGATACATGTCGGACAGATCTTACGATATCAGTTTGCATTTCTAAGGCAAGACTTGTGGCGGGACGTTGCGTTGGTCGGAGGCTATCTATCTGTAATATATACTTACTTTGTTGATTAAAATGTAACCCAAATATACTCATATTTTATTAAAAATATGCAGGTGATAAATAAGAATTGAAAGTTATAATTCACAACAGGACTTGTTTTATTAAACATTTTTTATATTTACAAACAATTATATATTCTAACGAAAGTTATTCTGACATAGATTCTGTTTCAACTTCATCTTCCATTTCGTCATCATCTTCATCTTCCTCTTCGCCACCGGAACTTGAATCAGAGTCTTGCAAATTTATTATGAATGAATCGATAACATTATCGAACCTACTATCGCGACTCCAGTAATCATTTTCATTTTTCTGGACATGATCGTCGCATTTCTGCCATTTTTCCGCCGTGAATTCCGAAAACAATTTATCCAATAAGATTATCTTTTCGTCTAGAGAAGAATTAATATAGTTTTGGGCTATGTTGTTTTTAATATCAGCCCAGACCAACTCGATTGGATTTAAATCTGGATGGTACGGAGGTAAACGCAGAACAGTGTGTCCACTGGCTTTCAGGAGTTCGTCAATTCTATACACGGGTTCTTTTTGTGTATTTTTGATAAGAAGTAGCAGTTGAGCCTTTGACATGGTTCCTGAAAATTCTACATTATGGCGTAGCAACCAGTTCTGCATTTCACTTTTGAGGCTTGATATAGTTGGTTTCTTCTCAATCTGAACGCTGTGGTAAGACGCGTTGTCCATTACAACCACAGAATTCGGCAGCAACTTATCTTTTAACTTTTCATCTACCCACTTATAAAAAGTAGGTCCGCTCATATCTCCATGATAGTCACCGGTTCTAGCATCGGATTTGAATATAGTCAATGTATCATCCACTAAGCCATTTCGACACCCAGCGTGGAGTATTACTAGTCGCCGTCCTTTCCCAATATCAGCATGAATACCGGGTTCTGACGATGATTGCCAACATTTGCTGGCATGGTGACTGGCGTTGATGTATGTTTCATCAAGAAAATATATGTTTCGGTTTTCCGTTCTGTAATTTCTGATTTGTGTAAGATATTTTTTCCGCCACACTGTAATATTAGGCTGCTCTATAAGGAGATGTCTCTTTGATTTGCATTTTTTGTAACGGTAGCCCATTTTGTGTAAAAGCTGTCTTAAATATTCCCGTCCACAATTCAATATGCCATCCTGTCTCAAACTTGATAGTAACTTACGGACACTTGGTATTTTTTTTTCAACTTCGTAAAACTGATGAATTTTTCTTCTGATAACTCCAAGGTCAAAATCATCCACAACGTGTTTTTTCTTTAGAACTTTTGGTTTTTTTGGCGATTGAAATTTTAATTGGCTTGAATTTTCAATTGATAAATAGCCCGCAGAAATCACATTATGTACGGTTCTTTTGCTGTATCCCGTAGCCTCCGCAACGATTTTAGCAATATTCACGTCATTTTTAAATTCAAAGCTTTCTTTGTCTGCTTTTCTTTTCTTAAAATATTCAGCCACCTTAAAAATGACAGTCTTCATATCACGAGATAACGCACGACCCATCTTTGAATATTTATCTCGTGTGCGTCTGACATAGACAGTCCGATACAAATAACACTACCTGCCGTCACAAGCGTTGACGGCGCACTGACAGCGCAGCAGCCGATTCTAACCCCCCCGTCTCACCGCGCGCATACCTCAGGGAGTGCACAGCACTAATGGTCATACTATAGGCGCAAGACCAACGAGTCAGTCTTGAGTCTTTGTTTAGTAGTTGGTTGACTTTAATTTTTTTCTTTATCACAATATGGCGTCTGGCTGTCGCCATTTTGAATTTAGATTGCTGTCATGTCTTTACAAGATTAATACGAGTCGATCGACGTATGAATCATCAAAATTGATCAAAATCACATACATACAGGTAAATTAGCTTGAAGAATTTTTTGCGTTTGTAGTAGTGTATGGTCAGCAAATAAAAAAAACAACATTTTATTTTTAGTTTTTATTGTTTTAAAGGTAATATACGTTTGTGGCTGGAGCACACCAAATGCGTGCACGTCTACGCATACGCACTACGTACTAATACGGTCGTGAAAATGTGTATCCACCGCATTGTAATCTATGGAACTGTATGAGGCAGACAAGCCAGTTCCAAACATTACAAGCATTGAATGCCGGTTTTCACTTCAGTGAAGACGTGTATGAATTAGGTGTTCTCCGGCCATAAATGTTTTATTCTAATAATTCATCAACCCCAGGCATATCACAATCATCCCCATCCTCGCTTTCATCAGATGAATTATTTAAATTAATTATGATTCGTTCTGATATTGTGTCTAAAGCTGCGTCTCTACCCTGATATTTGCTTTCCTCCTCAATAGCATGCAAACAAACTTTTCTCCATTCCTCTACAGTTATGGCGTTCATTTTTTCTTCAGCTAATGACATTATAACCTTCATATTCATTGCGACATTCTTTTTTGCGACATATGTTTTCACTATCCCCCATATATTTTCTATAGGATTAAACTCCGGATGGTATGGTGGTAAACGCAGCACAGTATGACCGTGCTGTCGTAATATTTCGTCTATCTTGTACTCTATAAATCTCGCCTTGTTTTGCAGAATCAGTTCACATAATTGAGGCTTAAGCAACGTGGATGAATGCTCAATGTTTCGAAATGTCAGCCAGTCTATCATTTGCTGTTTTCTAGAATTACTATTCGGTGCAGGATTTTGTATTGAGTTATGATATGGTGCGTTGTCAACAACAACAACACTATTTGGTTGTAAGTTGGGTATTAATTGAGTTTGAATCCACCTTGAATAGTTGTCATAGTTCATATTGTTGTGGTAATCTCCACTTTTTTGGTCGGCTTTAAACATAAGCAATGCATTTGGTATAAAGCCATCGATACCACCGGCATGAACAATGATTAAGCGGTTGCCTTTCGATATATGTTGCTTCAAACCTGAAGTGCTTCCATCTGACGAAGATTTCGAGAGGGTATGTGATGTATGTATATATGTTTCGTCGGTGTAAACAATTGGTCGGCGTTGTTCACGATATTCAGCAATTTTCATCAAATAATTAATTCGCAAGTATCTAATTTCGTGTTTTTCCATAAGAAGTTTCCGGTTATCTTCTGTTTGCTTCCAATTAAAACCTAATGACATGACGTGTTTTCGTAACGTGCTGACACAACCTTTATAATCGATATCTTCTTTCAATTTTGAGTGCAAAGTTTTTAAAGTGGGAACTTCTTTATTTGTGATGTGGAAGTCATGAATTGTTCTTCTGATAACTTGCTGATCAAAGTTATCGATTACTATTGTAGGTTTACGATTCGGTTTCTTTTTAGGAGATTTAAATGTTACTTCCTGATCTGAAGGACGACATTTGCTTTCTGATACTACCTTTCTGACGGATGCTATTGAAATTCCTGTTGATTTAGCAACTAATTGAGTGGGGGTCATAATACTGCTCGGGTTGTTATTACACTCATTTTCGAAATATTTGTACAAACAGTACAAAACTTCCTTAGTTTGAGAAGTCAAAGGCTTGCCTCGACCATGTTTTAACACTGGAGCCATTTTGAATTATCAATATAAAGTTACAACACTTACACACTTGAAATTAAACACTTCAACAAATATTTTAACAATAATAACAAACAATAACAACAATCAACAAATACAAAATTTCACAATGAAACTACTACGTATCTAATAATTATAATTTTTTAATGAAATGCGTGCTTTATGTTCTAACGGTATCAAGCGACTGACGTCAGACTGCACGTGGCACCTGCGGACAGAGTAAACTGGTTTATTCTGGTTTTGTGCGTGTTTCCACTTTTCACTATCAAGTGACGATTTATTTATTTGTTTTGTTTCGTAATTATTATGGTCAAAACTTTTTACCTATAGCTAAACTACTATCATCTAAAGAACGACACGATATTTTATTGTTTCACGGTAGTCGCCTTGTCGTTTGCTCAAGGACGTGAAATTGAATGACATATTTTTTTTAATAAAGTCAAAACCTTTTTCTTTAAAATAAAAACTTGTTTTTATTGAAAACAAAAATCAGAGTGTTGCTAGGGATAAGTATTAAATTAAATAGTAATGTTAGGATATTGAAACATTTTTGTAAGGGCCAGAACGATATAGTGGAAACGCGCTCTAATATCTAAGTAACATACACACCACTACATATGCAAAAATTTCTCGAGACTAATTTCACTGTACATACATACACGTCAAACACATTACCCTCCGTAGTCGGGTAAAAATACACATTCAATAGCGGATCCTGCCTAAGGCGTTGAGGGGAAGTGTATGATTATGTACTTATTAACCCCCTCCCTCCCCCCTCGCCACATCGCGTGAACTAACTCACTCTTGGCCGGTGTTACCCCCTCCCCCCAGAACATGATGGGCAATGGAACAGGAGTTTAGTTCTTTTAAGGGGTTTAAAAGCCTCCAATTCTTTTATCTCAAGTTGTAATTTACTACAACTTCATGTCACTCTTACTTCTCGTCGAAAAATAAGTAAAATATATCAACAAAATGTAGGTATGGTCAGAATCGGAATTCCCAAATAGTGCCATCTATTGTTAGATTGAACCAGTTTAATGTTTAAGTTGTGCCTATCATAACGTAGTACAAATAAATTGCCGCTAGAGTTATGACTTTGTAAGAAACTTTGTAAAGTTATGGAAATTTGATTTAGGAACCTGTTATTTTACAACCCCTTGTATAGCTTAATAATACAAAAATAATAATACACATTTTTAGTACCTATCTTCTGATATTCCAAGTTTTAAAAAACTTCAATATCAAATCGATACTTATAACGCCATCTGTTGATATTTATTTGACCTACATTTCTGTTTCTTCGTGATGAGACCCCGTGGTGAAAGTAACTCTGTCTGTCTGTCTGTTACGCTTTCACGCTCAAACAGCTAAACCCATTTAGATGAAATTTGGCATGGATATAGCTTGAGTCCCGGGGAAGTACATGGGATAGTTTTTACCGCGATAACCAACATCCACGCGGGCGGAGCCGCGGGCTAAAGCTAGTTTACCTTCAAGTGACCGTATGATACCTAATGACATATTATTTCTTGGAGGAACATAGAGTAAAATTGAATAACGCAAAACTGACCAGACAGCCACAATTTATGTAATACATATTTGATATAATAAAAAAGAAAACTAACGAGATGCGATTCAAATATAATTTAATAGTTAAAGATTAACGTTTGATGACAAGAGTCCAAATACAGAGTAGGTACATGGCAACACAATGTAACTATATTATAATAAATAATATATTATTTTCTATCAACCCCACTTAAAGATTTTAAACACATATGACTGTACAAATAAAATACTAATCCTCATACTAATAATACGTTAAACCAGAAATACACTAGTTGTGGTGTGGTGTGTAGTGACGCGTCAGAAGCATATCGCTTCCATACGTCTAGAATTGCTTAGAGACACAATATTTCAGTATGTTGTCAACAAAACACGGTTTAATAATGTGTCATAACCATAATAAATGAGTATGGAAGCGATAGGCTTCTGACGCGTCATGACACACCACACCACAAATACCTAGTGTGTAAATAATGGTATTTTAACCAGCGTGCAGCGGATATTTTGTCTTTGTTTCAAATTCTATTTTCAAAATGTATAAAAAGATATAACATACGCCAGTTACAATGCTGTTGTTAACGTATTATTAATAAGGGGATATATATTTAGAACCATTGATTAATAGGCCTATACAATATAAGCTTTAAATAAATTATTTCACACTTTTTCAATAACAAATAATGAAATTGTTAATACATACAGTTTTCTTGGCTTCGTTTTTTTTACCTTCTACTTTATGTATTTTCTTCATGATTTCTTCCGAACAAGTTGTTTTATAGTAAGTATAGTTATTAATGTTATTAATAAAATTATATGATTTATAGGCGAAAAATAAATAGGCAACAGTACCTTATGTACTGTACATGTTAGAAAACATTCATGAAATATTACTTCTAGGCACGTTATAACATATAAGCAAAGAATATCAATATAATAAACAATGTTTAACAAGTTAACGAACAATCTTATTAATACAACTAAATGCACAAATATAATAACTATAATACACTAAAACCGAAGGCGTGTATTCGCTCACCTTCGTTAGTAATCTCAAATTATATAAAATCAGAAATAACGAGTGTAATAACGTAGGTATATAAACATATTATTATATTTAAAGACGACAAGATTAAATACTATTATGGAATACAAGCTCAGAGCATACACAATTACACACATATAATACATAACAGCTTCAATTCAGGTCATGCCTAAAACTTCTCGAACATTTTTCGAAGATATTTTAAAATTGTATGCAGAAGGGATGCACTGCTGTCTTTGGTAACCTGCATACTATTTATACTCTATCAGAATTGGAATAAGGACGATATTTAAATATCATCGGAAAAATATCGAATATTTTTAGAGCAAAGCCCTTTTTGAATCAACGCTAATGTAACTAAGAAATAGGTAATGATAAAATATATTTTCTTTATGGTATGTTTACATATCAACCTTTAAATATTTATATCTACAAATATTATTACAATGGAACACTTAATTAGTGTAAAAACTAATTTAACAAATATTTATATATATTTATAAATAAATAACTAAACTGTTGTCATGTATGCTGTGATTTATTGCAAACGGGAAAACATGAGACCATATATTTTGAGGAAAATATAGAAAATATATAAATAATAGGAGAAAAAAATATATTAAACTGAAAAATTAAGACCGACTTTTCAATATCATTGTATACTCGTACCTAAGTTTATTATCAATTCACTTACCTTACAACCATTTTAATAAAATGTTAATTAAACAAAATATACACAATATAACTAAAAGTAATAATGCTAAAATTGTTTGAGCAAAGCTTACGCCGATAAAACAATGCAAAAGCGCTAAAAGTGTCGAAACTTTGGGCTCCTCATTCCTAATCTGATTAAAATACGGTCGAAACGTCGGGCAATAAGGTATTTTACCTTAAATTATTCACGCGATTAAGACCCGTAATATATATTTTCATAATGTGTACAAATCGCGAAAGTTTATCAACATTTAAAATAATTTAATTAAGTATCAACATTCGATAGACAAGTTCCATTTCTTTCAAAGTTAATTTTTAAACTGTTCATATGGCCTGCGGAAAAAAAATGTATAAATCACATCACACTAATATTATAAAGGTGAAAGTATGTGAGTGTGTATGTTTGTTACTTCTTCACGTCTAAACGGCGAGTGCGATTTTAATAAAATTTGGTATGGAGTTAGCTGACACCCTGGATTAACACATAGGCTAATAAACCGCGGGTAACACCGCGGGGCGCAGCTAGTTTGACATAAAGTTGAAAGATGTCGTACATCTCTAAACTTATTTTATTGTTGTTGATTTATCTATACTCAAAGCAAAAACGCAGTCAGAAATGAACTCTAAATAATTTGCAAGATTTTTGTAGTATAGTTGGACGAAGAAATTTTTATTACAATTAGTAAAATCCCAATACGTCACTCAATTATAAGTCTACGGCTCCCCTAGCCACAATTCCATCATACGCGATTAATATAATGTATTTATTAGTCTATAATTTATTGCAAAAGCTACAATACACTAGTAAATCTCATCATTGACAAATTTTAACAGTTTTTTTTTCTATTTTTTATAATTAGTATATTATGATCATAATACTTTGGAATTAGAAACACTTAGTTTCAAAGTGACACAGTCTTATTATAAAAATAAAGTAACAAATAATAAATTTTACAAAAATAACTTTTAAATCAACATGCAACAACTTTTAAAATAGAAAATAACCATGTTATTTATATCAAAAATAATTATCAGTAAACCATAAATATACGACGATGGGTCAATTACTATCCCAATGATATTACACACCTACATAATGCTCACAAAAACTATTGGTTGTAATCGATAGCGTCACCAAACAACGTGTCTACACATAACTCAGTACTGCAACCAGATGAAATCTCTACCACAGTAAACGGTACAAGTTGTGAGCACGAATAACAGTAGTTAGGATAAGCTGACCAATCAATAAGCAGTCAAATGACACGTTAGAATACAATAGACGACTCATGAACCAATTGCGTAAAACCTCAACGCAATATTCAAATCTGAATGGATTTGGATACGTCATAGGAGCCGCCACGAGAAAGTTTGTCGCATGACTCGTGCCGGCCACCTTCGAAAACCAAATTTTAAAATGTATATAATATCATTGATTGCACCATTACTGAGCAATTTACAGTGAGACTGAAGAATGTAACATTTAGTAAAATATATAATTAAAATGATTTCATAAATCCTAGCCTGAGGCAGAAGGTATCATAGGATGACATATAGATCTAACAGCATCCTTATATTATTTTGTCATATTTGGTATTATTTTTTACTAAAACACAAACAAGTTAACGCAATATTCATACACAGCCCGAAACATGAAACTTACTTATAACAGAATTATCACAAAAACAACACTGCCCGCAGGTTTGGCGTGACGACACAGCCTAAGATATGGCCCTCATTCAAAAAGCTTAACTTTAATAATATTACTATAAGGCTTAGAGCACAATAATTATATTTAAGTACTGTAAAGCTAGAACAATGTTGTGCTTACACAAAGTATTTTCTTTTAAATATCGCACCCCGGCAAGAAAAGTGTCATATCACATATTGTGTACAAAATGACATAATCACAGCATTAAATAGCGCGCACGTCGTTTGTTCGGCTGCAAAAACGTCAATTTTATGTGGCGCATGGTTACCGCTAGATGGCGCTAAGTACTCTTTTTCACGGAGCCGTTTCGCTCCGATCATCGGCGTGAACAGTGTCACATTTGTGTTAGTACGGAGTAGACGTGTATTGTGTCGCCTGAAAAGCGTTTTATCGTGTGATGTGACTTTTTATTGGTAAGTTTTATGTTAAAATAATAGTTTTTTACGAAAAAGATGGACACAATCTGTGTTATGACTGTATTGATGACGAAAATAAATGTAAATATTGCCACGTGATAAATAAAAAACAGACATAACCTGTAAAGAGTCTCTTTTTTTAAATATTTCTGATCTATATTTGTGTTTTATGGAAAATTATAAAGACCCAATACATGTAATGTCTTTTTGTTCTTTAATATTTCAATAATCATGGACACAATCTGTGTTATGACTCTATTGTTGACGAAAATAAATGCAATATTGCCACGTGTTATATAAAAAACAGACATAACCTGTAAAGGGTCTCTTTTTTTTAATATTTCTGATCTATATTTGTGTTTTATCGAAAATTATAAAGACCCAATACATGTAATGTCTTTTTGTTCTTAAATATTTCAATAATCACAGATCATATGTTGTGTTCGGTCTTTTTTTCTGTATAAAATTGAACAAAAACAGTATTATCACTATATTGTTACAACTAAATAGATGTTATTGTGGGTAACCTTAATATGATTTTTTAAGTGGAATAAGTATTACTAGTCTTTGATAACAGTATATTATATTTTTTATAGGTTCAACATGAATAAAAATAGTCGAGCTGCATTGATAGTACAACTGGCTAACGAAGGATGTAACACACAAAATATTTGTAATAATCAGGATGCTATGAACGACGATTTTGAAGATTTAGTGCAAGGTTGGTGTTTTAATTATAGTATGTATAATTCTTTTATCATTATTAATTTTTTGTATAGGTACATTTTAGTTTGCATTTTTCACCACACGGAATCTGACTTCAGTTGTAAACTTGTTTATTTTGTTTTTTAGATTTTGATACATCTACTTCAAAAAAATATGAAAATAAGCAGCATGAAACCGAAGATCAAAGCATAATACCTACGCAATGTACAAGTCCAAGCATTATTGCCGATATTATAGAGCCCTCTTGTTCAGGTTTGTTTATACCTATTTAATTTATATTTAAATTATACTTTTACTTTAAGGTTTGATAAATCAAATTACTGTAATTGTTTTAGACGGAAATGCATCGGATAAAGAAAATGTTTATTTCGAAAACAGTGATGACAGCGTTAAAGATCCAAATTTTAAAATTGACTGTGGATATAAGAGTTCATCCTCAGGCAGTAGCGTTTGTCGGCCGACTACAAAAAAGCGTGTTAAGCTGAGTTCAGTAATATTGCCAGAACAGGAGGATCAAACCCAAGCTTACGCAAATACTGGTGCATCAGAAAATTTCGTTGTGATTCCTTCTACTTCTAAGAATATTCCACAGCGCAAGCGGTCCATATCATCTGATTCTTCTTCATCGACTTCTTCGTCGAATAGTAGTAGCAGCAGCAGCAGTAGTAGTAGCAGCAGCAGTAGCAGCAGCAGTGTCAGCAGCAGCAATGCCGTTTCTAGGCTTAGGTCACCAAATACTAGCTGTGATAATGCTGCTAATAATGATGTATTACCCTCTCTGCAGCTTTGTAACCAAGAAAGTAACGTACTTAACAATAACGTTCCTGAGCAAATCTTGAGTCCAGTACGAAAATCTAGCAAAAAACGTAAATCGTGTGTGAAGGAATGGTTGTCAAATAAAGCAAAAATATTAAGAAATACCGGAAAACCTTACACTTCTCGTTCTAAATCACAAAAAAAAATGTCTGAAAGATGCTTAAAACCTCCGTGTGGTGAAAAATGCAAACTAAAATGTACACAAAAAATAAGTAATGATATTAGAATTAAAATATTTGAAAATTATTGGCAATTAGGAGATCTGGCTGCTTAACGTAATTTTATTCATAAGAGCATGAAAGCGATTATTCCAGCATTTAGATTCACCGGTAAAACTCATCCAAGAAAACACAACCATAGCTTTTATTTCCAAATTAATGAAGAGTCTATTCAAGTATGCAAAACTTTCTTCAGGGCAACATTAGATATTAATGACCGTGTCATCAGAACAGTTATTGATAAATCTAAAGACGGTTTTCTTGAACAAGACCTGAGGGGCAAACATGGCAACCATAGCAAAGTTGCAGAATCTATTCGCCAGAGTGTCAGAGATCATATCAATTCTATACCACGAATGGAATCTCACTACCTCAGAAAACAGTCGTCAAGGGAATATATTGATGGAGGAAAATCACTCAGTGATCTTTATAGAGATTATAAAACCTTGTGTGAATCTAATAACGTACCTTATGCCAATGAAACATTGTACTCAAGAATATTTAATGGTGAATATAATATAAGTTTCTTCAAGCCGAAAAAGGACAGGTGTGAACTTTGTGTACGATATGAAAATGCTATAGGTGATTCAAAAATAAATTTAGAAGTCCAGTATGTTGATCACATTAAAGAGAAGGACCTTTCCCGACTTGAAAAAGACTCCGACAAAAACAGTTCTGGTCCTAATAAAATGATTGCAATTTATGATTTGCAAGCAGTCCTGCAACTTCCACGTGGCAATACCTCTGTTTTTTATTACAAATCGAAACTCAATACCTTCAATTTTACAGTGTCTCATATCGGCAATGATAAAACAGATTGTTTCTATTGGCATGAAGGAGAAGCAAACCGCGGAGCTGATGAAATTGGATCTTGTTTGTTCAAGTTTATTGAAAGTAGTGTGATAAATTACGATGGACCGGGCTTAGAGCTAATTTTCTACTCGGATAATTGTTGCGGTCAGAACAAAAATAGATTTATCATTTCTATTTACTTGTATGCGCTGGTAAAATTCCCTAAAATAAAGTCTATAACACATAAATACCTTATTACTGGACATACACAAAATGAAGCAGACTCTGTCCATTCAACAATAGAAAAGCAAATACAGAGAAGACTCAAGTCAGGTCCGATTTATGTACCCAGTCAATACATTGAAGCTATTAAGTGCGCTAAGAAAAAAGGCAATCCCTATATCGTGAGAGAAATGTCATCCAGTGATTTTTATTCGTTGAAACGTCTGTCTGAGGATATTGGGTTAAATACAACCAAATCTTTTAAAATTTCTGAGGTGAAGATTTTCAAACTCTTACAGGATGACCCCACGAAACTGTTATTTAAAACTTCTTATAAAGATGATCAGTTCTCCGAAACAGTTTTAACGCGAAAAAAAAATCTTAATTCAGTTTCTCTCAAATCAGCGTATAGGTTTAAACCAAAACTTAAAGAAACGAAATTAAGGGATCTCACAGATTTATTACAAAACAATCACATTCCCAACTTTTACGAATCTTTTTATAAATCTCTTAAGTAAGTTATTTACCTTTTCACAGTTGATTGTAAGTTCACGTTAAAAATATTATTATTAATTATAAAGAACTATGTATGTTTTGTAACTTTTTTATTTTAAAAACATGATTGAACTGATGATAGAAGATACAACTTTGCTATAATTTTTTTGATTGTACATAGGTACGTTTTCTAAGTAATTACTGTTCACCAATAACAGTATTAATGATGATTATAATATTTAGACGTATTTTAAGATATATAATTTCACGTTAGCTCTAAGATTATTTTTTTATATTTTTGTCGCCCAAAGATTGAAATAAGACTGAAGTAGGTAAGTGATTGTTATTTAGGCCAAAATTAGTAATTTACATTAAGAAATTTGTTTTTGTTTTTTTATTTTTATAAGAAGTTTATAATTTTGTTGTTTTCTTTATGTTTGATGAATATTGATTACCTTTAATAATTAAAATAATTGTGATGCATCCATAAAAAAGTGTATTATTTTAAAAATTTCACACATTTCAATCGAAAAAAGAGTCATAATATACATCTTATTAAAAGTGTCTTGAAAGTTAGTTTAAAAAAAATAAGATTTTGCTGTTGAATTTAAAGCCTTCTAATAAACATATAAATAACCTATTTACACATAAAATTTCAGTAATCTGACTATTATAGTTTTTGAGATATTGACGCATAAATGAACTAAAATCTATAAAAGTTACATTTTCTCGAAACAGGTATTTATGTATTATGACACTTTTTTTGCCGGGGTGCGATATCATTATTATTAACTTATTTAAATCTGTAAGTAAATAACTGCATGATAGGTAGATTCTAGATTATATCAAAATGACATCCTACAGTAGGATCAACGTAACTTGACCGGATTGAAGTTGGCGAAACGTGGTTGCGCAGATGCATTTTTAGTAGTAAATGGTGACAGGAAGCGGGGGGCAGGGGCGGGAACTAAACACAGAGAATTAGAGATGTGATTACGCATTACATTGTCATAATTAGTATTACTAACTCATGTTTTTTGTGATTGTTTCGTAAAGAAATTGTTTTTCAAAATTTCTTTATTATTTACTGTAACTGTTCTAAATTTAAACTTTTATGAGCTCATTTAAAGAGGATTTTTATATTGTTGAATTAAAAATTTGTTGGTATTTTTAATCGATTAAACATAATTTATCATTTTCGTAAGTAATTTTAGGGCCGCATCTCTATGACATGCGCGAAAGTGATATGAACCTAACTTCAATCTCAATCCTAAATTAATTACGTTGATCCAACTGTACTTAATCATCTTTCTGTCCTTTCTCCCATTAATTTCTGGTCCAGCGCTATATACACTTCTATCAAACGTCATCTCTGTATTCACTCTCTTGCTCGCCATGTCTTCTTTTACACAGTCCATCCATATTTCTTCGGTCGTCCTCTACATTTGAAACCTTCCATATTATTAATTAGTAACCTCCCTTCCATAATTCTTTCATACTTCCTCATGACAAGTCTATATCAAAAGAGGCGTGAAAAGTGACGTGTGAAATAACACTCTTAATAATATAGTAAAACCTAATAATATCATATAAGCATAACATCGTTCCTGCTTTTTCATCAATCGCCGTGGTCATTATACATTTTGACTTAACTCGCTTATTACTTGCATCTCTTTCTTACAACGACTATCAGACAAAAACAGAATTCAATCTTAATATCTCAAATCCTCTAAGTAACAACAGTAATATTTCCTATCTAACACATGTAAAATAAATAAAATATCCAATAAATTTAATTAGCGCTGTTATAAAAATCCCAAATACACGCCCAGAACGAAGTAATAATTAGTAGGACACACTCTTCTAATCTTCCTCAACAGCCATCATAAAAAAGAGATGCAGCATTTAATTCATAACCAACCACCACTGGCCCTTTTATAGGTCGGACACAATTTAACACCGAAACAGACCAGCAATGTATTAGATTGTGAACCTCACACATCTCCTATATATTTAGAAGCTAAATTTCCCCCTGACCTTGAAGAATCCCATGCCTGTCTTGTTATGTACGAGTGACGTCACGCCAACGTAGCTCTGTATCACTATGGGAGAATGGTGTATGCAACAAGCAGAGGACCCCATGCCTTCTATGGCTCCTTGAAGTTTAACAGCAAAGATTTCCATGTCGTACATAGCTTTTTCTTCTACTGGTGTACCATCTGAAACTGGTAGTGTTATAATGTAGTACGGATATCGAGTTTAGAGGTACGTTTTCGGACACCTAAATCTCTCTGATGTTTATTAAAACAGATGCTGAAGAAGCTTGTTGGGTATTATTTTGAGTCATCATTGTCTCAAATTACAATTTCTCAAAAAGGAAGATGCAATATTTTAATTATTGTTTTTATTTTAAAGAATTCTATGTAAAATAGACCACAAGTCAATTTAAAATAAAAACTGTTTTTGCAAAAACTGTTGTTTCAAAATAACAGTTTCAAATCGCTCGCGAAAACGAACCCAGTTCTGATGACGTCACAAATGTAGTTGTGTCGTGACTGTCACTTAGATCAGTCACTAATCATAGGTACACAAGTACCTAATATTCTCATTATCTCTCTTCAATAATACCCTCGTGCTAATAATGACTTTCCAAATACATATATTTTTTGTTTTGTGATACTTTGTAGGATTTAAAATGGACTTCCATCGACATCAGTTAGTGATAAAAATACCATCAATAATCAGAGAAAACGCCGTGTTGACTTTTGTTTTGCGTCAATGTGTCCATCTAATTCAACTAGGTTTCCTAATAAACCGTTGTTGGTTGGACATAACCGACGGCGTTGTTTAGTTTGCATAGCCAGCTGGCTTTTTACAATAGGATGCACCTCGGGTCCAAATCGAACGGTCGGCACCTCTATGGTGAACTTGTCGCTAATTAAAGACGTGAGTGCAAGGCCTTTGTGTGCCAAGTTTGTGTGATGGACTTTGAGGTATCCGCTCGATGAATTACACAATGCTAGTTTGATTGCTGTGCCTCCAATAGCCATGTAGTATAGGGCCACCCTGCTACGACATATATATTTATATTCCGCAAGAAAATTTGGACACTGTGAGGTATATATTTTTACCCAGGTAAGTAGCGGTCGCCGTTACCTCATAACGAGGCAAGAGGTAAAATATATCTTTGTTGAAATATCGGTCGGAATAATATTTATAGCTTAACATGTAATTTAATTTATATCTCAGAGTAAACAGTTCCATTCAAAAGTGTAGTGAGTGGTATAAATTTACATTAACTACCTACATCCCGTAGTAAAAGTCAGCATTAGATTACCTTGTTAAATTTTTAAAAGAAATGGTATACTCGTATGTACGAGCTGTAGAATGAAATCCAAAGTTTAATAATTGATAACTGTAGTGTAGGTATACATACCGCAACAGTTTACCCACTTAAAACACTACACTTGAAAACACTGCATTATCAACAAAAATATGTTACGACCATGTCGACCGTAACTTTTGTCACGTTCCTAGAGTCCTCCATTTTTTATTTAATAAGCACAATAAATTAATTTATGCAACAAAATAACTTTTGCCGCCAATAACTCAACAAGTCGTAGATACATTTGTGACGTCACTGGGCGCTGATTGGTGTTTTAAAATACGTTCCGTTTCAAGATACTTTAATTCGAAATTATTCTTAAAAAATAATATTAAACTAATGGCTCTTCTTTTATACTCTTTAAATATTTTAATCTATACTAATAATAAAAAGCTGTATAGTTTGTTTGTACGCAAGAATCTCAAAAAGTACTGGTTCGAATTAAAAAAATATTTAGTGTTGGATAGCCCATCTATCGAGGAAGACTATATGCTACATAACATCACGCTGCGACTAAGACTAGGAGCTAAGCATCAATGAAAAATGTTGCAAAACGGCAAAAATTGACGCAGACGAAGTTGCGCGGGTATAATATAAATAATCTTATATTAATTTTATATATGATTATTATTATAAATAGTATAATAATAATCATAAAATATTTGTAAATAAAATATTTGCATCTTCCCTATTTGAAAAATAGAAAAAGAAGTTCTTAACCTCGATTTTGGTGTCCGAAAGTTTATGTATGTATATTATTTAATTAAATTAATTGCGATTACAGATTAGGCATATTGGCGCGCGTTTTTTGTAACATTACGTATGTAAATATTACGGTCAACAAAATATATTAAATCTAATATATTTTGAGCATTTGATAATGCCTAATCTATAGCCTCAATAAAACAAAAATCTTAATTATATTTTAATACGTACCCGAGCGAATTTACTTGTATGTCAACGGAAGTGTTGTGATATGGCACATCAGCTTATAGTAATTAATTTAACGATTTGCGCGATATCATTTTTATAGATGTAGATAGTTTTGAGTTGCGTTGAAAATAAAAAATGCGTGCGTTGAAAACAAAAGCAATGACGGAAATATAAATACTCCTATTATGCAATAATGTGCGGAATATGAAAATGTACTTTTATTTTTGAAATTGTTAAATCAAAAAACGGCAAACATAAGTTAAAACCTTAAATAAAAAATAAAAATCGACCTTTTATAAACATACCTTTATGCCAAAAGATAGGATGGGAAGCGAAAGTAAGGAAGGGCACGTCTTGACTGAACGGGTTCCAAACAGTCTTCAGAGGTAGGGGCTCGCCTTTGTTCCACATCAGACGAACGCCGCGAAGGTGCCGCTCTCTGAAGTGTAGTATATTCAGAATACATTAATAAATACTCAACATTACTTAAATATATTGAAAATATATCAAATAATACTTATAAAAAAATTCTGGTAATTATTGTTTTTTTTTAAATACTTAGAAACTAGCAAAGTGGTATTGTGGGATCCACATTACAAGCAATCTTGTCAACCCCTCCAACTAAGCTCAATGGCTTGTGTTAGAAGTGAGTTCACGTCAGTAGTATAATGCATAGGGAACCATAATTAACGACCTAAGTAACTACGGAACAACACACAGTATTATTAGATATTTTTTGAAGCAAAGTATTTTTTTAAAATATTGCGATAAGCTAAAGTTAAACTAGCATACAGACAAAAACACAAAACGTACTGGTGGTTAATGCTAATAATATTAAAATTTATAAATAATCCAATTTTAAGATAACCAAATTAATGTCTAGATAATATATTAATAAAACATTTCTTTCTAATGTCTAACATTTTTAAGGATATATAAAAGTGGTCCATGCAATACCAATGACAAAATAGCACATTGGCACTTGCTATGTTAAATTGCATGTGCCCATGTCAGCTAAGAAAGTGGTCTATCAGTTTTGACAAATTTTGTTGTATAACCAAAATTCTGTTGAACTTGTACCCTTTTTTGGCCTGGCTTTTGTAACAGTATTTCTTTTTTTAACCGATGTAAAAAAGCAAAATGTTGTATGAAATGTAATGCCTTATCATGATAGATCTTATAGATATGTCATGCTTACATTTCATACATGGCTGTATTTGATTAGGTATATAATATTGACATCTAGACGGGAAGATCAGTTTTGACAAATTTTGTTGTATAACCAAAATTTAGTTAAACTTATACCCATTTTTGGCATGACTTTTGTGACAGTATTTCTTTTTTTAACCGATGTAATAAAGCAAAATGATGTATGAAATGTTAAGCCTTATCATGACATATCTATAAGCTGTATTTGATTAGGTATATAATATTGTCATCTAGACCGGAAGACTGACAGACATGAATCGCCTATTATTTCTACAATGATAAAGCAATCATTGTACGCATTTCCTAAGGAGATTCAAGTCATCATTGTACTTCATTGTCAGAACTCTTTGGAATTAGACCTGTTTTGTCATCAATTATGAACTTAATACATAAGGCCTTGTACAGTACATACATTCCCATTGACCCTTTCCCAAAAATAATGAAACCTTTTCAAAGTCGGAAAAAAATATATTTTTACTTTTCCAATGAGTTTTAGTTGAAATCAACAGAAAAATGTAATAAAAATCAATAGTTGATGTCCTTACTGTAATAGCTTTATAATAACTCTATTAATTAAAAACTACTAGTCTCAAAATGACAAGCAAGCCGCAAATGATTGGGCCCGTCTGTTGATAACTTAGCTGCTTATGAACTACAAGCAATAAGTACATAAATAATTAAGAAAATGTTGTGCAGACAGCATAAAGCCTCGGATGCACTATGGACGCATGTTGTGAAACATGTTGCTCAACATATAGTACAGATACGAATGATGAGGCATGTCCCCTCATTCTGATAATTCGTTGCGATGTTACGCATCACACCTCAAATGCGTTACAAAATGTTGTACTTTTTTTTTAAGACGACTCCTGCAGTAGGGTACAAGAAGCTTGTGTCGCGGGGGACTTTACAAATATACAAGTCACGAATACAAAGTACACCCAGACTCGGAACAACAATTTGTGGATCCCACAAAGTAGTGTCCCGTGTGGGAATCAATCTCTTGCGTGGCAGTCGGATACACTCCCATCGCGCCACAAAGGCAGTCAGTCACTTGTACATGTTGAGGAACATTTTGTCCGCTAGTGCATGTCAATAATCCAGTTTCATTGCTGTCTAGTAAATACACAATGAGTTCTAGTGCTCGAATAACTAGTAGAAACATAGCATGCTGTTTCATATCTAGTGATTTATCTTCAATGAACTCAAATTTCTATTAAAAGCGGATATAACTAAATCTAAACAAAATACGAACTAAAACCATAAAAAGCTAAGACAAATATGATATCCTACAGCAACTGAAAGGTACCTAGGTTCAAAATACTTGGGATCGAACAGTCTACTGTTCTGATGGTCGAGGTCTTCGTGGGAAGGTCGTCGGCATAGTCGGTCTATCACGCAGTCCTTCACCACTGTGGTGACGCCTGATGCGATGCCGTTCAGACGACTGTGCACCAAGACAGTGTGAAAAATAGAAGTAGAGTATCAGTAGGGTAGTTGTTTTACAATTTAAACTACTGTAGCTTTAGTTCGAAATCTACCGTTTAATTAACGTATAGTTAAAATTGTTTTAGCTTTATGGTAATTGCCAAAGAAATTAGCGCTTCGTGTTCGTTTGTTTTTTGTTATCATTAATTTTGCGTTTATGTTGTTACTAGTATGTTTAAGGTGAGAATATAAGAACTATGGAGAACTTAAGTCAAGCACAGAAAGTTTTTTGGCGCGGTGTTTGAATTGGTATTGGTGCATTTTGACTAGTGACGAGACATGGACTTACGAGTTTGACATGCAAACTAGTCAACAACCTTCGTAGTGGCGGCTTCCAACTGAATCGAAACCGAAAAAACAACGCCAAAGTCGATCATAAGTCATGTGTTGTATTTTGTGTTTCAAGAATTCTGAGTTGTGCACTCAGAATTCTAAAAGAAGGCCGGAAGGCCTTCAAAATTTTAGAGCAAATTCTATAAAAAAGTCAAATTTTTGGAAAGAAAACACCTACTTGGATGTTGCACCACGATAATGCGCTTTCGCACAAGGTCATCATTGTGAACAAATTTTTGACCAAAAAATCAACAAATACCATTGAACAATCACTTTATTCACCAGATATGGCTCCAGCCGGCTTCTTTCTTTTTCCTAAACTCAAATTACAATTCGTGCCATCCGTTTTCATTAGGTAGAAGACATAAAAAAGAATTCGCGGCGAGAACTGAACTCGATTCCGGAAAAAGCGTTTAAAAATGTTTTGATGATTGAATAATCTAATCATCAGAACATTTTTTAAACGCTTTTTCGCTTTTCTTGCTTCTTTAGAAACGATATACTTAAACTATATCGTTTCTAAAGGAGCATACTTTGAAGGCGATAAAATAAATTAGGATGAATAACCAACATTTTGTGTATTGATCGTTTCCCGGTACTTTCTTGACAGAGTAGTAAATCGTAGGTATAGTGTATACAAATGGCAAAAGTTAAAAAATATTTTTCAATAATCTTATATTGACTGACCGAACTTCGTAAGACTCGGCCACAGCAGTTTCAGCTTTCGCTACTTTTGTAGTTTCGAGAAAGGCGTCGATAACCGGCCTCGCAATACTACTCGATCTGACTGGTCGAACAGTTTTATAGCAGAACTATGCAGCTTAAGAATTAAATACCATACAGCGAAGTGAAGTGTACCGTTAAGGTACACATGTTTACCCGTGTCTATCCCTACTAATATATAAATGTGAATGTAAGTTTGTTTGTTACGCTTTCACGCGAAAACTACTCAACCGATCATCATGAAATTTTGTACACATATTCTTGGAGGTATTAGAAGTAACATAGGATTATAAAAAAAAGGGGGAAAATTTACGCAGACGAAGTTGCGCGGGACAGCTAGTATATTTTATAATAAGACTGGTAGTAGACAACATTTATTTAATAGTAGCTTATGCCTGCGGCTCCGCCCGCGTGGCAATATACGCTAATGCTGAGGTAGGTCTTAAGGAAAGTAGTGTAATTATATATAGCCTATAACTTAATCCGGACATGGGAGTTTTACAGTAATTTTTATAGGCATTTCTTGCCAATTACTTTATAAATACAATAATGCAAGGGCCCAAATCGCAAGCATGAAATGATAGAAAAATTTGAGGTCTAGTAACATAGTCCAGATAGGTGGTTCGATTCCGGCCCCGGATTAGCTTACGGAAGTATCGGGTTCGATTCCTGGGTCTGGATATCAAATTTTTCTATCTTTCAAAAATGCAATTATTGTATTTATGGGAGATTATGCTTCCAAAATTTAAATAGTATCTGTTCCGTAGTCTTTACACCAATCCCGAACAAACCAACAAACAGACACGAAAAAACCAAACATAGTTTTGTATTAAGAACCAGGTTTTTTTTTTAAATATCTTCAACTGTACATTGCTACACAGTTATTTTATAATAGTAATAGATTTCAAAACTACTCACGGCACTAAGGAAGACGGTGGATAGACAAGTTCTCCAATAACAATGGTGTCCAGGTCATCCAGGTACGTCTTCTTGAAGTCCAACTGTTTCATCGCTATGAAGTCATACTTTATTGTCATTACCAGCCTGGAGGTAAGCAGAATAATCCTCTCCTTTTCATTATCCCATAGTGTTATTCTGGAAAATGTATAATTATGTGTCTCATTATTACATACAACTTATTAAAAAGAATAATTTAGTAATAGAAACATTGCCCAGTGTTAACTAACTAACTAATAACTCCAACTTACGAGGCGATTACACTTTGTATGACGCGTTTCATCATCATTGCCTCTGAGGCGCGGTGGGAGTGTATCCGACTGCAACGCAAGAGGTCGTGGGTTCGATCCTTATCCAGGATAAAACTTTGTTTGATGAGCACGATGGTTTATTCTGTGTCTGGATGTTATTTGTCTATAATATGTATGTATTTAAAAATATATAAGTATGTTTATCATTTGTCTGGTTTTAATACTACAAGCTCGGCCTAGTTTGGGATCAGATAACGTTGTGTGAGTTGTCCCAAGATTATTATTGGAACGAAGTTCCTTATCGCGCATTGTGAAAGGGGGCTAGACGAAAAAAATCTCACGAAAAGTTGTAACGACACTTTTTGACACATACAAGCCGTGCGGCGTGCGCGTAAGATATGAACATCTAATTTGACAAAGAAGTCACCTGTCGATTTGGTCTAGAGGCATAAATTCGGTACACAGTATTGATGACAAATTGTGTAGTTGTGGGTTCGAGCCTCCGGTATACAATCGTCTTTTTGTAAGTTATTTTCTTTTCGTCTTCCTATTTCGCATTGAACAGTGTGGTGTTGCGAAGATTATAAAAAAAAAATTAAGATAACTTCGTTCCATCCGCGTGTCCCTTGACACCTCTCAAGTTTTTTATTATTATATTACTCAAAATCGGTGAAGAAAAACCTGTGTGTGAACACAAGTATGTGCTTGTATATAAATTCGATTACATGTGGCAAACATTGCATCCACCAACTTGAAGTGAGTCCATAAGGTGGCCTATTGTTTATGACATACCCTGTTTTAGAGAAGAGGTATTGTTTTCCTGTAGCAATGCAAACATAATAAGGCTAGACTATCATGTATCTATTACCTCGGAAATTACTATCTCAAAATTACCAAACATAACATCACTATAAATTGAATTCCCTTTCTATTTGTACCTACAATTAATCAATTCTTATCGTTTTACGGTTTTTACTATCATTCATAGAATTTCTTAAACGTTTACAGCAAACGGTACTTCTTTAAAGAACTCTTTCTTTAAAAAAGTTTTTATATCAGAAAAGTGGTCAACATTTTATGAATAAAATTAACTTTGGGAGATAAAATATTAATATAATAAACATTATTATAATAAACATTTAATTCTTTAATATAGTTAGTTTTAACAATAAATTACAACCATTTATTTGTAACAAAACACAAAAATATTAATTTACTTTATTAGTAAGTAGCTGTCCCGCGCAACTTCGTATGCGTAAATTTTCCCCGTTTTTGCAACATTTCACGTCGCTACTCCGCTCCTATTAGTCGTAGCGCGATGTTATATAGCCTATAGCCTTCCTTGATAAATGGGCTATCCAACAAAAAAGAATTTTTCAAATCGGACCAGTAGTTCCTGAGATTAGCGCGTTTAAACAAACAAACAAACAAACTCTTCCGCTTTATAATATTAGTATAGATACTGGCTGTTTTTGTGCCTTTGCCTTAAAAAAAAAGCGCTGATGCGCGCGCATCGCTAATTTGTGAACAAGTAATAATTTTACAAATTGTTCAAATTTTTCCTAGCTGCCTAATAATTTAACAAGTGATTAAAGATTTATTCGTTTACGAAAGTCCGAGTTTTATTTATTTCCTCGCAAATACTAATATTATAAAGCTGAAGAGTTTGTTTGTTTGTTTGAACGTGGTAATCTCAGGAACAGGAACAGGAAGTCCGAATTGAAAGATTCTGTCACTGTTGGATAGCCCATTTATCGAGGAACGCTATAGGCTATATAACATCACGCTGCGACCAATAAGAGCGGAGCAGCAATGAAAAATGTTGCGAAAACGGGGAAAATTGACGCAGAAGACGTTGCGTGGTGACCCACGCAACGTTCTAGTTCACAATACATGAAAGGCTGCCAGCAAGTTTTTTATAAATATTAAATGGATCATTTACCTTGCAATTGTAATGTAGTAAACACTATGTATGTGTATTGTAGGTATATTGAGATTAGGAACTTTTTTAAATCAATAACCAACCACAAGGCATTCTAACTTTCAGTAAACAGTTTCCTATATTAACAAAAGAACAAAGAAAAATCGAAGGCTAGTTTGAATACCGAATAATACTAACATACATTATCTAGTATTGTTATATGATTCACTAATAATACTAGATAACACAGAGCTAAAAATGCTATAAAATATTTTTGTTATCATAGAGGGAAAAGGTCAATATACTTATGTTATAAATAATTCCCTTCAACCACAAAAACAAAGACATTATTATTCCTTGTGTTCTCACATTTGTTAATTAAATTCTAATCATCTTAGACCAGTGTTATTGTTAGCCAACCAAGTTCTTTTTGCAATTTGTCTGAGGTTAACAAAAATATATCTTGCTGGTCATGGTTCTTTGTAGCTATAATACTAAGTAACTAGAATCCAAAGGGAAACCGAAGGTAATGGTGTTCTAGGCCCCCTACGCTACTGCTTAATACCTATTGGTAGTGTGAGATTGAACAACTAGCTGTTCATATCATCAAGTATAGGCTAAATGATGGCCAAGTCAAATCAGTGTCTTATGAAATGTCAAAATGATACAAAGTATGTATAATGCACTGGTCTAATGGTTAGTGACCCTAACTGCTAAGCCGGAGTTTGTAGATTCAATATGCACCCAGGATAAAACTTAGTGTGATGAGCACAATGGTTTATTCTGTCTGGATATAATTTATCTATAATATGTATGTATTTAGAAATACATAAGTATGTTTATCAGTTGTTTGGTTGTCACAGTACAAGCTCTGATTAGTTTGAGATCAGATGACATTGTGTGAGTTGTCCTAAGATATTATTATTATGGAACCACTTATTTGTACAGAGCAATTTAAGACATATTACTATTTTGGGGGTACCCCCACAGTGTCAGTTATCCTTCTGTGACATGGTGCTTACAAACTATTGTCGCAAATGAAGAGTGCAGTGCTGTGACAAACAGATCTTTGCTAAACTAGGATTTGGGTGGGAATGATACTGTTTTGGGATAGCGTGACGCTTACCATCAGGTGCACAACATTTTTGTCACTTCATTTAGTGGTATAAAAATAAGTTGTCCACCAAATTACTGATTTATATCAGAAAGTGGAGAAATAATCAGTTCCTGAAACAGAATCATTATTTCTATAATCACAGTGAAATCCACCTACTCTGTCAGCAGCCAAGATCCCAAGTACTCTCCATCTTCAGGGAACAGCAACCCAGTGATGCACTCCTGTATAGCAGTCTCCACTACTCCTTTGCGAAATGTGAAGAAGTCTTTGATGTTCTCCTTGTCAAATGGCACGTCATACCTCGGGAACACCTGGTTCTCTGGTACTGGGGCCGCTGGGTTGTTTACTTGTTCTTCTGTTCTAGCGTCTAAACAATGGTAAGAGAGATTTATGACTTCCTGTTTCATTGGTAGAAAGTCTGTGTTTTAAAATACAATAACATTTAAATGGAATGAAAAGTTTTATTACTATATTGTCTTGTTTGTTGTTATAAAAAATATCATAAGACTGGTTGAATACAAATTATGTGTCCCCTATTGTAAGTACTTTAAAGCATACCTACTATGGGGTGAGGACACATTAAATATACATGCTAAAAGTACCAAGTTATATCTCAAACAGTGAAAATTGATGTGTATAAAACTTAAAACTAAGAATTAGATAATTCCACTATCAATCATATCATACAAAGCTATAAGATTATAAGTGAGTAATAATAATAAAAAAGTGGTTCAAAAAAAAAAACTTTGTAACAAGATTTTAAGAAAGACTATAAGTGATAATATTGTCAATTTCATAAACCTATAATTTAATCAAATAATTAACATAAGACAATTAAATGTTGATAACAAAACAACAGATAAAACTTTCACAATGGACAACAAATTGTTTTATAGATTACAAAAATATTACAAATATTTCATAATCTTCAAATACCAAAAATGGCATGTAAAACGACACGTAACATACAAAGCATGCATGGCATAAGCATAAAATGATGTAGTTACTTTTCAAAAGTGCAAATACGAAGGAGGTTTATTATCGGTAGGTAAGTACAGCAATATTTTTTAAACATATTATAATACCGGCAAAGGAAGACGTGGAAGAAGTCATAGAATCAGCACCAGATAACACCGAGGGGTTAGCATTGGCATTAGTCTGAGGTTTCCTTCTACCTGGGGGGTCCGTGGTAACACTGCGATGGCGTTCTGAACTCTCCGGGAGTAGTGCATCGGTCAGCTGTAAGGTACCACCACGAAACTCCAGATCGTCGTCCAGTAAATCACTCATTGTGTCTATTTACAATTTCACTATTATTGAGCACTGTTTTTATATAAATTTTTAATAGCTCTGCGTAAATAAAATAATCGACCGACTGATAAGCGACGTCAATGTCATTTGCGTTCCGTTTCACTTTCACGTCTAGAGTTATTGGTTTGTTTGATTTTGTTAAAATTGAAACTGAATGACTTTTCAATAAACAATTTCTACAGGGCCCGGGGACCCATGTAACCCATGTGGTGCAACACCATGACACCATGGGCTGCCAGACATCAGTTATAATCTATGCCATGGGCGTCCCCAGAATCTTTTTAGGGTTTTCGTAACTTCAAGGGGGGTTTTAGGTGTTAAGACTTGACCGCCATCGCTATACCCCGCATTAGAAAGACGCAACTAGCGGTAGGTACAACAGCGATCGCGGTCAAACTATACCTACCTATAGCGGCCTGTCGACACACATAAAGTATGTTTCATTCCCACGGGATTTAACCGATAACGTGCATTTAATCACGGGATCGAATCGACAGTCGCTGACATTACGTCATTACCCATAATTACTCACTGATACGCATAGGACCATTATCGTACTATTTTTCCTCTGTGTAACAGTCTAATAAACTCGTTGAGTGATAGACGTATTTTATATTGAAGAGTTCCTCGGCGCGATTATTATCTCCGGTCCAATGAAATTCCACATATAAACACGTGCTCATGCTCATATTTCTGAATTTAAAAATAAACTACTTTTTATAGTATGTGTGCTGAAAGATTATTTCAATATCTATCCAATGATACTATATAGGTAAAAATAAATGGTAGGTACTACGGCAATAGGAAGTGCGAGCTCGGAGTAGGTAGTAGCGGGTTGCGGGACCTAATCCACGTCGTACATACCTCGAGTAAGTCCAGCAATATTGAATAAAATCCTCATTTAGGTTTCAGTGCTCAGCATTTATTTAATTGTTAATGATTTTAATAATCTTGCTAAATTACGATAATGATCCCTGAAGTCAACCTGTACATAAGCACACTTTAACGATTTATGTAGTATCATTGGATAGATATTGAAATAATCTTTAATATTCATTTCATAATATCTATTTACGATCTGCGACATGTGCGATTTTATTGCACCAGAGTGTAGTATAACCCAAAGAGCATACCTTCTAGATCAGATGCGCGTTGTACAATACTGGCGACAAACTAAGACGCCAAGAATGGGCGTCATGTTACAATTTTTTTTTATTCAGCCAGTACTTTTAAATTCAAAGAATAAAAAAATCTTTATTCACTTAGGATGCAAAACAACTCTTGTGATACGTCGGGATTCTACATGTACATGTAATGCCAAGTTCGCAAACTATAGGCAAAGCCGGATAAAAGAATGGCAATAAAAACTCGCGGCCACTCTTTTCAAATTGCCAATTTTCCAATGTTTGAATGTTTATAAACTTGAAATGGGGGTAAGGTGCTGCGTCTAATATACTATACACCATGTTAAAGGACTGATGCAAATTGTATTATCAAAAATTTAGAACATGAGTTAAAGCAAAATCAGCCTTAGTGGGTACATTAATATATAGTAGGAGCATCTACTTACAACAAAGGTAAAAACTATATGTGCTTAAATATTGGCCAAAGTACTGGCTGTGTAGTAAGTAGGGCTGTGTAGCTCGTTTATGAGACTGAATCATGTGCAAAACTATTGCAAACATATTGCCAATAATGGCCAAGCAATTAGTTGCCAATAGTGTCGCCACAAATTGCCGTAAAACATGGCCCGTTTAGACGCCTCTTAAAAACTAAGCCATCCAATTGCTTTATTGTTTGTTTACACAATATCAGCAAAACACCAATAGCAGAAATCGTTGTGGGGTCTATAAGTATCATATACTTTTTCCACATTTAATTAATTTAGGTAGGTACTATGCGAATGCTATAGATAATATTTTATTAATAAAACCACATAGCTTAATATTACGAGTATTTTATTTTACAAAAATATTGGATAGCTAAATACAAAAATCTTTTACAGCTTACTTTTATTATTTCTGGCACTTTTATTTATTTTATAAAGTTATATCAGTAGGTATATGGCAATTTTATTTTAAATCCAGGAAGCGTTTTTAACTAAATCACTTTTTTTTGCTTAGATTAGATACAAAAACAAAATTGCACTTAAATAATATCCTAGAAACTGTACAGTGTAATTTATTTATAAATCAATATATACATAAGCTTTTTTATAAAATTATACACAGGCAATAGGAATGGGTAGGCAGCTACTGCATCTGCCTACTCAGGATGAAATAAACTTTTAAGAAAAAAAAATCACATTAATTTATTTTTTTGACTTGTCACTTAGTCGTAGTCATGACATTTGTCTAATAATTTTATTTGTGATTTATGTAGGTACTAACCCCCAAATTTAAAAGCACTAAATCATTGACATTACGCGTTGTCAATCACTCACCTGTCAAAATATTTCTGACAAATGAGAGATTTAACCAACGATACATAAAAGTATAATGTTTCACTTATTATAAACAGAAAATCTTAATTTTACAATTTGATAGTAATATTATACAAAATTAAGAATACCTACACGAGCCACTTTAAAAAAATATGATTTTAGGTAGAATGCGTCACAGCAATTCCAACACAAAGAAATGGTTGTCTGTGAAGTCGGTTTAGGGTTTATAACGTCATATGAAAGCATTGATGACATTGTATACAGCCATGCATCTTTAGTTCCGCCATTCGCGTTGCTTAGCAACCAGTCAATAACGTGACACGTTTTCGTGCGTGCGGCCGGTCATCAATTTATAAGATGTTATCTATCACATCAGTAAGTGAATAGTGTGTTTAAATGAACAAAATTACTGTTAGGTTTCGTGAATCTATCATTTACAGAAATGTTATTCCTAATATTTTAGAAATTACTCTTCCTTGTCTATTGCTATTGTTTTTTTGTTAGGCGTTTTGTTAGGTCGTAGAAGTAGCTCGTGATAGCAAGGTGTTCTAGTAGCATTGGCAGCGGTTGGCAGGACAGTGAGGCGGGTACACGATGCACTGGTCCATGCAGTACACGTCTGCTCCTGGACGGCCTTCTAACTCGCCCACAGCCTCGCATACATTGCTGGAAATAGGCATAAAATAAATTTAAAGCAAACATTTTTTGCTGAAATAAATAGCTGGTCAAAATAAAATAATAATATACTACCTAAAATTTCTATTAATACCTTGTTAGTATTAATCTATATCTTCTTTAAAAGTATATAAAAGGAGAAGCTGAATGACTGACATATCCACGCAGGGCCTAAACTAAGGGTTAGAAACTTGAAATTTTGCAAAAGGGGTTGTCTTATATAACGTTTTTGAAAATTCACCCCCTAAGGGGGTTAAAAGTAGGGTGCAAAGTTAGTATGAAACTTTCCCGTTAAAATATTTTGGTAACAATCTGGCATCCACGTGGCCGAAGCCGCGGGCATAAGCTAGTATATAATTTAATTAACTAACTAACTATGAGTTTTATTAGGTTGATTTTTTTATGTTTAAAATCGGTCTATGGTCAAGGGTGGGTCTGATTTATTGTGTATACAGTGGATCAAGATCACTGAGCTCTGTAGTAGGTACTATAGGCCGACCGCTTAACTCGTATATCGCCTGCGCGGTGAGAAGGGAGCGCGGGGTGATGTTAACGGGTGGGTGAGCGGGGTGCGCGGGACAGAGAACTTCCCGCGCACCCCGCTCACCCACCCACCGCGCAGGCGATATACGAGTTAAGCGGTCGGCCTATAGTAATCGAAATTCATACGAAATAGAAAACGTCGCAAAATATTTTTGAAATAATTGCTTAATATGGATTTTTTAAATATAAAATACCAAAAAAGGGTGACGTTATTTTCTTTTTATTAGCTATAGCATAGCTATAGAATTTCATAAGCTACACGGGTAATCACTGTATTATTGCCCGACATAATAAAATATATCATGTCGATTTTCAATTTTTTTTTTTATTTCATTGTTAAATGTCTTTAATTGTCTATAATAATCCTTAGACCCACTGTTAACCAGGGGGTGATTTATTGTTCGCCACACAGATTCAAAGTAGTTTTCTGGCACTTTTTTGAAGCAGCGGTAGCCTAATGGTTTAAGGTATCGGACTCGCAATCGTGAGGTCCTGGGTTCGAATCCTACCCGTTATACCACCGACGTGAACCCACTCCTAACACAAGCAATTAAGCTTAGCTGGAAGGGTTAACAAAATTACATTTTTTTTTAAATTTATTTAAACCTAATATTATAAAGCTGAAGAGTTTGTTTGTTTGAACGCAGTAGTCTCAGGAACTACTGATCCGAATTGAAAAAATATTTTACTGTTGGATAGCCCTTTTATCAAGGAAGGCTATAGGCTATATAACATCACGCTACCAATAGGAGCGGGGCAGAAATGACAAATGTTGCAGAAACGGGGAAAATTTACAGAGATGAAGTTGCGCTGGACAGCTTGTGTAAGATAACTAGCAATGTGCATATGCTAGTTATCTTACTTAAAAAATATATTAATCTAAGGTCGCTGACTCATTGTTTACCCGGTGACACTAGAATAAAACTTTAAGTACTTACTCATAATCTTGGTCACAAAATGTTTGACAGGTAATAACAATGGAAACTTACGGGCAAGTACAAATATCTTCAGGGCAGTTGGGTGGGTACCGCAAGCAATTTGTTTGACACCAATTCAGCATACCCGGGAGCGCTCGGAATTTGTTAGTTGGCACGCATACTTGATCCCTGGAAAAATTGATTCATTCATGTTACAATTTGCTAAACTTGGACACGGCACTCGTATCTACTATGTTATGTACAAGTACATTAATTACGATAAAAAGTAGGTGCGTCAGAACCAATGCATTTTGACGACAAACTAGAAACTATCTTAATAAAACGTGTTTTATTGGTTTTGTTAGTTAATATTTTTGATAAGATAATCAGTCATAAATAGACGACACTTTCCATTCAAGTTATTATTTATTGGAGTAAGTATTATTCTTGAAATACCTAATCTCATGACAGTGGGTACATATGATTATTTAATTTAGTGCCTTAGTACTTAGTAGAGTGATTTAGTTTCCAGTTAATGATCTGACGTATATCTTCCTGAAACTAAAAGTCTTAATCTAAACACTAAACTACTTTTATGTAGGTACAATGTACAACTTAACATAAAATTTCAAGCGATAATTAAACTTAAAGTGGGTATAATACAGAGGTTCTTTCTAAAGACTTGCAGTGCAGGGTTTTGTTAGTCACAGGTTCACAACTAACTATAAAAACTAAAGTTGCATACATTTAAAATAGTTCATTTGTACAAAGAATAGGGGTCAAGGAATTGACAGTTTGTTAGTTACGATACACTTGTACAAATTAACAAACTAAATAAACAACATCATTATCAACATGGAATACCAGGAGGGGGAGAAAATTTATTCACAAAGGTACCACCACGACGACAGCCATAACCCCAAATCATAACAAGGACATATCAAGTTATACCTAATAATTTGTGGAACAATGTCCTCCCCTGATTCTGTATCTATATCGTTGCTGAAAGAAAATGTTCATCATTAAAGTGCACGTTAAAGACAAAAAACATATAATTTATACAGAACGCATACATATATTTTACCTAATTACGTATGATGCCTTTCGTAAGTCCTTCAGTTTTTCTCTGAAAATATTAAGCCACAATACATAGAGTACTTACATAAATAATACAAATATGATAATACTAATATTTCACATGAAAATACAGTGACAAAATATACACGTGGACAGAGAGAAAAATACACATAAATACATAGATTGAGCAAATCATTGGAGGACTTACCTGACCACAAGTGGATACACATTCTTGGGCATATTAAAGTCCCTGTAGTATAGAAGGAAGGGATAGTCCCTTCTGAGGTCTCCTGCAAACGCTGGAGGTATACCACCAGTACTGGTTACCACACTGACGTCAGCGCAGTTCCTAAAAGTCTCCGAGCGACCACAACCGACTGCTTCAGTTCCATTTGCGCAAATACCCCACATGTTGCCTGTGAAAAGTTTAAAGCAAATTCAGAGAAATAACCAGAATATTTTGTTTTAAAAGTACGCCATCTTTTAATTTCTGTGAATACTTTATTCTTACCAGTATAATAAGTCCATTGGAGCACACATTGCGTGCAGGTAACATAGGGCGGTAGTCGCACCCTGTATCTGAAGATTTCTTTTTTGGCTGTGTCCAGAGGTATCAGGAACCTATCTTCTCGAGTCTCGGAAATATATAGCGGGTATCTGTAATATTACTTTTATTATATTTAGACCTTTTTATTTAAATCTAATATTTATTGTAAATGATAATAATTGTGAAGGATAATAAAGTGATATTAATTTTTGAATGATATAATTTGAATAACTTTTTATAACTTATTCAAAGTTTTTCTTATGTCATTTTTAACATATAGAATAGAAAGATTTTTATTTAACACTAGCTGTGCACCGCGGTTTTACCCGCGGTTTATTAGCCATGTGTTAATCGAAGGTGTCAGCTAACTCCATACCTATATTTTATTAGAATCGCTCCAGCCGTTTAGACGTGAAGAAGTAACAAACATACACACTCATACACTCACAAACTTTCGCCTTTATAATATTAATATAGTGTGATGTGTGTAACTGTAAATTACCTGTCAAAGCATTCCTGTGTGGCTTCCTGTTTAGGATTGTTGTTCGGACAGAGCTTCATAACAAAAGTTCCAAGGTGGTTGGCCGTCAGTTCAACTTCTACTTCGATTTCCTGTCAAAATTGATTAAGCACCTAACCATTTACTGATAGAAATTTTCGCTCAAGATATTATTTCATCTTGCATTTTGTGGCAAGCGACACATTATTTTGACTCGTTTATCAAACAAAATAAGTATTAATAAATAGTTAAATAGTTTAAAACAACGCCAAAAGATAAAAAACTCGAACTAAATTGCAAACTTCAGACTTTTGTCGTTAACTAAATATGACTGGCCTGTTGGTCTAGTGGTTAGTGACCCTGACTGCTAAGCTAAGGTCGTGGGTTCGATCCCCACCCAGGATAAAACTTTGTGTGATGAGCGCGATGGTTAATTCTGTGTCTGAGTGTAATTTATCTATAATATGTATGTATTTAGAAACATATAAGTATTTTTATCAGTTGTTTGGTCGCCATAGTACAAGCTCTGCTTAGTTTGGGATCAGATGGCGTTGTGGAAGTTGTCCCAAGATATTATTATTGTTATACATATTACATCCGTCCAGAGAAGCGGAGCTTATAGTTATAATAAATATATATATACTTGGATGCTTTTAGATTTAGGATGTTTTACATCAAGTAAGAGATGCAGTTGTGCTTTTGTCATTCTTTCTTTTTCTTTTTAAAAACTCCCGCAGTAGGGTACAATCCCTGTGTCGCGGGGGACTTTACAAACATAGAAGTCACGGACACAAAGTACACCCAGACTCGGAACAACAATTTGTGGATCACACATAGTAGTGTCCCGTGTGGGAATCGACCTCTTGCGTAGCAGTTGGACACATTCCCACCACGCCACCGAGGCAGTCATTACAATAAAAATAAAAGAAAAAAAAAATAGAATCTATTATTGACTACAAAGTGGTTAAATGCAATAATGACGCTTTCCTTGTTAGGCACTGACCTGTCCGACGCTGTAATGCCGAGTGACGATCCCCTTACCGTACATGCCGCCAGCTTCATGGGGCCGAGGCTCTACCAAGTGGTCGGCGTCTCCACACACGCCACATCTGCCGTCATTCTGCTCCCATTGTACTAAAAACCCCAAGAATAACTTTAGATTGTAAATAATGCCAAGTTAAGTAAACATACGTCTAACTGAATTACTTTTTCCATTAAAACTATTTATTATACGGGAATTAACGTGCATTGTTTACCTTAAAATTGCTTGACGTTACGACCAGGTTGCACGGGCCGTGGTCACAAGGGGACTTCATTCCCGTATAATAAATAGTTATAATCATGCAACGCGAAAGTTTAAATGTTAGTACTTTTTCCATTGTTTCCGAATCAGTTACATACATCTCTACTAGGTCCTAATTGTTGAGAGAAAATATGACATCATGCATAAGATAGGTAGGTATAGGTATGTTGAGAAATTGTTGTTATAACAGGCTTTGGTAAATCGGAAGATTATGCAAATGTATCGTTTTCATATCGTTGATATATAAATGTCAAGATAATAATCATAAGACGTTTTACATGAATGTTATTGAATAACTTATTCCCATAATAAATTATAATTACCCTGAGTTTAGTCATTTGCCAACGATGTGTTATTGACGTTTTATTTTTTAAAGCTAAATTTATTTGACACAATTTTATAAAGGTGCATGATTTATTTTTTATTAGCAAACTCAATAGATAAGTGATTAGGTACGTATCTACCTGATCCCATGTGGGATTGTGGTCCCCACATTACTAGCAATCCTGTTAACCCCTCCAGCTAAGCTCTATGGGTTGTGTTAGGAGTGGGTTCACGTGGGGTGCTGTTTGCCGGAAAACCTCCTCGTGGTGCACCCCGGACAACGTGTGCTGGTGGATTCGCGGCTTTTCGCGAATCCACCGTCACACGGCTAATGTTCTGGCAGAGTAGGAGGTGGCCTTTCCCTGGGCCGCCCGGAGGAAGGGCGAGGGGCGGCGGGTTCGCCGTCTATTTATAGATGGTGAACGCGGTCTGATGCAGACCACCGACCGGCCCGACCCGTAACCCTGAACGGACAGGAACGGGAGCCCACATTGTTGTGGGCTGCGGGGAAGTAAACCCCTTTAAAAAATACCCTAATCCTACGCTTGTGGTGCCTGGCAATGGGATGAATGGCTGAGGGGATCTCAGTCCCAAGGGCTACCCTGACGGAGGTCATTAAACTCAAACCAATATGTCGCAAGTCAAAGATAATCAAAAATCTACCCAGGAGGGTCCCGGGCGCATATCGCTCGGGGAATCCCTTGCGGAGCCAGCCGGCTCCGTCAGTCCCACGTACTCTGGGGGGGACAACTTCCGACAAACCAGCCCGTCGCCGAGCTGTAAATCCGGCACCAAGAATGGCGCGAAGGTCGCGCCCCATATGGAGTACCTAAAATCAGGTTTGGAGTCTCCACTGGTCACCGCTTCAACGGAGAGCTTAACGCTTAGGAATCGTCGCGGTTCTGGGTCCTCCACCAGCGATTTGGAGCTGTTGGGGGACAGGAAAGTAACTAACGAAGCTTCGGCGGGTAAGAAGAGACGCGCTACACAACACCAAAAGCGCCGCCGTTCACCCGAAGATGATGCAGACCTCCCTGAGGTAGACCTTAGAGTCCCTCGGAAGGTGAGGTCCTCCAGTAAAAGAGGGGGGGCAAGAACGCGTTCAGTGACGCCATTCTCTCGCCCCCAAACACCCGTGTCGTTAACGGACACCGAAAGAGTAGCAGGCGCATCTACATCTGTGTTCTCCAGACGGGAGGCATACATGCGCGGTCGTACGGAGGGGGAGATGGTCGCGGAAACTCACGTGGGACAAATTTTGGAGAACCTACGCGCGGCGGGAGGGGATAGTACCCCGAAAACCGCCGCGGACCTCACTCAAACCGCGACTAAATCTGTGGCCCTGATAGCGCAGGTTGCCACTAAATCGAGGAACCTTAAGGGGACCTTCGCCAAGGGTCTAAAGGAATCTGCCTCCGTGCTGACGGAGGTCGTAGAAACGCTGGCTCAGCGTGCCACGGCCACCGAGTCAGAAACTGTGCTGCGGCTACTGGCAGACAACGCTCGCTTGGAGGGGCAATTAAGCGAGCTTCGTGCAGAGCTTGCACAGTTGAGGGAGGATATGCGGTCGGCAAGAGAGGGGGCTCCCTTGGCTGCCATAACACCGGTTTTGCCATCATCTGCCGTTTCGGACCATGCCCATTCTGTCTCGGCTGGTTCCGCGACGGCTGGTCCAGCACAGGCAACTTCAGCCACCGCTTCCGCGGCACAAGCCTCTTCTGTTTGGGACGCTGATTGACGCCAAGCTCGAGACAATCAAGGAGCGTCTCCCCCCCGAGCCAAACTGCCGGCCGCCACTGGCGGTGAGTAGGCCGAAACTCTCACAGGGGTATACGGCAACACCTCCCACGCCCCTACCCTGTTCCGGGGGACGCGTGGACTCGTTCGCCGCAGCGGCTACCTCAAAGGCACCGCGTGCATCTCCTGCTCAACCAGCGGCAAGGCAGATGCAAGCCGCGAGGTCCGCATCCACTGTACAGAAGCGGGGGGTTACTCAACACCAACTCCTCCCTGAGCGGTCACTTAAGGGTGTGCGTCGTGCGGTCTCGAGCGTACTCAAAGCGCCGGAGACTCCACTTAGTGCTCCGGCGCCCGCCCCTGCTCCCGCCGGCACACTCTCTGGCGAGGAATGGCGTACCGCCGAACGCAGGAAACGTCATGGGAAAAACAAAAAAAGCGCAGCTCAACCAAAGGCTGCTCTGCCAGCCCAGCCCAAGAAAAGTGGCAAGAGGAAGCTGAAACTTACTCCGCCCAAGTCGGCAGCCGTCGTCGTGACGCTGTCGGCGGAGGCGGAGAAGAGTGGAAGCGTCTCCTACGCGGAGATTTTCCGCCAGGCGAGGGTGACCCTTAACGCCAACAATCTAGGCGCGGGGGTTTCCTTTCGCCACGCCCAGACCGGGGCCAGAATCTTAGAGTGTCCCGGTCAAGACGGCGCGAGGGTGGCGGACCTCGTGGCGGAGACGCTGCGGGAGATTACCGCGGGGAAGGATGGCGTAAAGATCGCCAGGCCCACGAAGTGCGCAGAGCTGCGCATTTCGGGCCTGGATGATTCGATCACGACCGAAGATATCCGAGAGGCCATCGAGACAAAATCTCAATGCGCCTCCGGATTCGTAAAGGTCGGCGCCATCCGCCCCGGTCCCGGTGGAGTGGGTGCAGCTTGGGTGCGCTGCCCCGTCGCCTCGGCCAAAGCCCTGGCCGAAGCGGGCCGACTCCTCATAGGCTTCTCCTCCGCCAGGATCACCGTCCTGGAGGAGAGGCCTGTGAGGTGCTTTAAATGTTTGGCCACGGGGCATTTGCGAGCCAGGTGCACCAGCGGTTTTGACTGCAGCACAATGTGCTATCGCTGCGGTCAACCGGGACATAGGGTGGCAGAATGCTCAGCCGCCCCCCACTGCCCCATTTGTGCGGCGGGCAATCTGCCCGCCAATCATATGATGGGGCGGAAGGGATGTAAGCCCCCCGTTGCTTCCAAGCCACTCCCGGGCAGCAGCCAATCGACCCAGGCTGCCCCCGGAGCTCAACCGCCGACTGAGGTGGAGGTGATGGATGTAGTGCCGCATTCCTAAATGGACAGCGATAACTTCTCCATCATCCTCCAGACGAACCTCAACCACTGCGCCAATGCCCAGGACCTTCTCCTGCAGTCCATGGCGGAGTGGTCGATAGGTGTCGCCGTAGCCGCGGAGCCCTACTTTGTTCCTCCCCGCCCGAACTGGGCGGGTGACCGGGACGGCTCCGTGGCAATCGTCAGCTCCGCTGCGCTTCATTCCCTGCCCTTGTCGATCAGAGACAAGGGTTCGGGATATGTTGCTGCCGACTGGGGAGGGGTCACGCTCTACGGAGTATACTTCTCCCCAAACCGGAGTTTTGCCGATTTCGAGGTCTTCCTTACCAACCTGGAGACCTCGATACGGCGGTTGGCACCTCGCCACGTACTGGTGCTGGGGGACTTCAACGCCAAATCTACGGCGTGGGGGTCACCCAGCACGGACGTCCGCGGTTCGGCGGTTGAGGAGTGGGCGGCGTCGGTGGGTCTCTGTCTCCTAAACAGAGGCGCCACCAATACGTGCGTTTGACAGCAGGGGGGGTCGATAGTGGACCTTTCGTTTGCTACCCCTGCCGTCGAAGCGCGAGTAAGGAACTGGGTCGTCCTGGATGAGGTTGAGACGCTCTCGGATCACCGATATATCCGATTGGAGCTCTCCCGGTCTTCCAGGAACCAGGACTCAGTTAGGGGTCACACGGCGCGCAGAACGCCTCGGTTTCCGCGGTGGGCTGTGGGTGCGTTGGACAGGGACCTGCTGGAAGAGGCGGCCATCGTGGCATCGTGGTCGTCTCCACCTCCGACCGAGGAGGTGGACGTCATGGCTGGCCGCATTCGCGATGCGCTTACGCATATCTGCGATGCGGCCATGCCCCGCTCACGACGTCGCACCCCGAGGAAGGGGGTGTATTGGTGGTCCCAGGAGCTTGCCTCCCTCCGCGCCGCTTGCATCCGTGCGCGGAGGTCCTATACCCGCAGCCGGACTCGTCACCGCGATGTCCAGGAGGAGAGCCAGCTTTATGAGGCGTATCGCCAAGCGAGGGACGCCTTTAAGCTGGCTATCTGTCGCGCCAAGGAGAGGGCGAGAGAGGAGATGCTGGAGGGTCTCGACCGTGACCCCTGGGGTCGCCCATATCGAGCGGCGCTGAACAAGCTCCGCTCGGCGGGCCCCCCCCTTACCGTGACTCTCCAGCCCAGCTTCCTTGCGGAAGTGGTCGAGGGCCTATTCCCGCTGCTGGCAGAGCACGCGCCCCCGGCGATGGTCTACGAGGATGAGACCGATGACCGGGAGGCCGACACAACTGTGCCGCCTGTCACCGAAGCGGAGGTGGGCGCGGCTGTTCTTCGAATGCGTTCGAAGAACACCGCCCCTGGGCCGGATGGGATTCCCGCCCGGGTATTGGCCCTGACCCTCGACCACATAGGGGACCGCCTCAGGGGACTGTTCGACGTGTGCCTGGCGTCCGGACGGTTCCCTGACTGCTGGAAGGCAGGGAAACTGGTGCTCCTCCCGAAGCCGGGACGGCCTCCCGACTCAATTGCGGCCTACAGGCCTATCGTGTTGCTGGACGAGGCGGGGAAGTTGCTGGAGAGGATTCTCGCTACCCGCATCGTCCGGCATTTGAACGAGGTCGGCCCCAATCTGTCGGACGCTCAGTACGGCTTTCGTGCTGGGCGCTCGACCATTGGAGCTATTCTGCGCCTGAGGGCCGCATCGGAGGAGGCCGTCGCCGGTGGAGGAGTGATGTTGGCGGTATCGCTCGATATCGCCAACGCCTTCGGGTCTCTGCCATTCAGCTGCATCAGAGAGGCGCTCCGGTATCATGGAGTGCCCGTGTACCTGAGGCAGCTAGTGGCAGACTACCTCGAAGGCCGAAGGATTCTGTACGAGGACCGAGAGGGAGAGGCAATCCGCAGGGACGTCTCGTGCGGTGTTCCACAGGGCTCTGTATTGGGGCCCCTCTTGTGGAACATTGGCTACGACTGGGCCCTGCGGTGTGGTTTCCCCCCTGAGTTAGGGGTCATCTGCTATGCGGATGACACCCTCATCACGGCCCGGGGTGGGAATTTTGAGGAGGCGGCGCGCCTGGCCAACCTAGGGATTTCCCGAATGGTCGGGCGCATCGAGGCGCTGGGGCTTAGGGTGGCCCTTTCCAAGACGGAGGCCCTATTATTCCATGGGCCCCGTCGCGGTCCACCTGCTGGCGCCTCGATTGCCGTCGGCTCGGTCCTCGTACAGGTCCGGGCCCAGATGAAGTATCTGGGCCTAGTGGTAGACGGGCGGTGGCTCTTCGACGAGCACTTTCGCATTTTGGCGCCCAAGCTCGAGGCTACGGCGACCGCACTGGGGAGGCTGTTGCCGAACCTGGGCGGGCCTAGTGCCTCGAGTAGACGGTTGTACACGGGGGTGGTGCGGTCAATGGCTCTGTACGGCGCACCCGTGTGGGCGGCGTCCCTGACCGCCCAGAATAGGGTCCGCTTAGGGAGACCCCAGCGGACCATGGCGGTCAGGGCCATACGCGGATACCGCACGGTGTCTGCAGAGGCGGCGTGCGCATTGGCCGGCACACCCCCGTGGGATTTAGAGGCGGAAGTGCTCGCCGAAGTGTATCGGCGGGCGGTGGCTGTTCGGGCAGGGGGTTCGGTGCCTCTGCCCGAGGAGCTACGCGCTTGGCGCGGTGAGGCACACCGGGCAATCATGGCCCGGTGGCAGGGCCGGCTGGAGGCTCCACGGGCAGGTGTTCGAACCGTGGAGGCGCTCCAGCCGGTCCTGGAGGAGTGGGCAGGGCGGCAGCACGGGACCCTTTCCTTCCGGCTAGTGCAGGTCCTTTCCGGGCACGGCTGCTTCGGGAAGTACCTGCATACGGTTGCTAGGAGGGAACCGAGTCCCGCCTGCCACCACTGCGACTGCGGTGAGGACTCGGCGCAGCACACCCTCCAGCATTGTCCAGCTTGGGAGGGGCAACGTCGAGTTCTCACCGCAGTGGTCGGAAGTGACCTCTCGCTGCCGGCCGTGGTTCTGTCCATGGTCCGAAGCGAGGGGTCGTGGAATGCGGTCGCATCCTTCTGCGAGGACATCATCTCGCAGAAGGAGGCGGCGGAGCGCGTCAGGGAAGAGAGCTCCCTGGCGGATCCGCTCCGTCGCCGGCGAACCGGGCGGCGTCGGCGCGCATATCTGCGCCTGATGCCGCCTTAGGTGGGGCTGCGGGCGGGCGTACGGGGCTATCTGCCTCGCCCGCGGCCTTCCGTGGAGGCGCGGCACCCTGTGTGTATCCAGGGGCCGCGTAGGTGTGAAATGCCCGGAACGCAACAACATCGCGTCCGGGCATTGCCACTGGGCGGGCCGCCGACGGCATAACAAATTCCGGCGGCCCGTTCGCGAAGGTGGCGAGAGATACACGGCGGGTTTTTTTAGTGGGTGCAAACCCCACACTACCTCCACCGTCTTCCCCGGATGGTGGAGGTGTTCGTCAGGAATTTTTTACCGCCAAAAAAAAAAAAAAAAAAAAAAAAGGAGTGGGTTCACGTCGGTAGTATAATGGTCAGGATTCGAACCCACTAGGCTACCGCCGCTTTTATGTTTGATAGGAATATAACTAAACTAGTTAACACTCAATAGTTAAATTTCTGTCAAACATTTTTTTCGTTAATATTTACAGGTTGATAAATATAATAAATTCAAGACACGATCTTGGCGGTATTCTTGCGATAACAAAAAAAAATATTTAGGGGAACCGTGCTACAATATACCTACAGGTCCCAAAACTATGCCACACGGAGGGAAAGTGCCTTATATATTATAGAAAAGACATTTTGTTGAAAGGAAATTTAATAAAAAGTCACACTTCGTCTATGAGAAGTTCAGTTCAAATGGTTCTAAATAGTCTATACTAGCTCCGCTTTACGGCTTTGCATCGATCTTCCAAACACCCTGTATAATATTAAGTAGGTCCCTGTTATCCTATCTTCTTATTCTACCTACCCTACTACCCGATACTATAGCTTTCGCCCACCGCTTCACCCGCGTGGATATCGGTTATCGCGATAAAAACTATGCCTTTCGTCTTAGGTAGGTATACCTACGTACTTAACTCTAGGTAGGTAGGTAAACCTGAGTCTTTTAAATGAAATATACAGAATCCGACGGAGACGAGCCAAGACGAACGTGACTCGCATTTGTTATTTTTTTTTTAAACAACAAATTAAATAGACTCCGACCTTGAAGGATACTTATTGATAGTTTGTTGAACTTAATTTTCCGTAAGTACATTGCTCTTTGTGTCATTAGCAGAATCATGGGTACCTAAGTAGGTAACAAACTGTTTGACTTTACTTACAGGCTGAATGGGGAATGCTTGATGCACAACACAACCCGTTTTCATAAATCACAATTAACTACTTAAATTAGTAGGTACCTACATAAAGAAATTACGGATGATTAGATTTCAATTTCAAAATATATTTAGCTAGTACATAAAGGTATTGTGTTGCAATTTTTTTTTTTAATAAAACGTTGATATAGAAAAAAACAGTAGGATAATAGTAAGATTAAAACTCCGAGCAACAATTTCTAGATGATACAAACTAGGTATTACTAGGCATTTAACCTTATACTACCTATTCAGGTAGTATAAGGTTAAATGGACATTATTATATTTAAGAACCCTTGTAAACCCTTATTTCAAGCAAATAAATGAATTTGTATTTGTATTTGTAGGTAGTGTTCCGTGTGGGAATTTTGTCAATTTCAAAATATGTTAAGCTAGTACCTATAGGTATTGAGTTGCATTTTTTTTTAAATAAATCATTGACACAGAAAAAAAACTGTATTGCATCTACATAGGTAGTATTTTTAAAACTACGAGCAACAATTTATAGATGATAAAAAGTACTGTTCCGCGTGGGAATCGAATCCACAATCTCTTGCGCAACTGTCTTAGATACAGTAAAAGGGCACTACTGAGGCAGTCAAAAGACTTTGAGGGATGTTATACCTAATTTATTTTCGCTTGGACGTATAGCAGTTGTAAAGTGCTGTCACTCAAAATAGTGGTTACCGTACCAGCATACCCGCCACAGAACAGCTCATTGTCGTTATAGTTGACGGGGTTGGGGAAGCCGAACCTCCACATGGAGTTGCGCGCCGGGGGGTCCATCAGCCTGCCGTGGCCTTCAGCCCCGCGGCGAGCACTGCCCAACATCTGGAAACCAGGAAAAAAAATATTAAAATGTTAGTGAAAACAGTGTTGTGGAAAAATCCCCACGGATCCTACTCTTACGAGAGCACGTAGAAGAGGGTATGTCGTAGTCGATCCGACTAAAAATCACACGGCTTTCCTTCATAACAGCCTATGGCCGAGGGTGAGGGTGTCCCTTGCGGATTTGGTGCCTCCACTGAATTATTTTCTTTCGTCCACATTTGTAACTGAACTTTTTTAACCAAGTACGAAAAAAAAAACTTGTTTGATATCCAGTTACGAAATCAGAATTAAAACCCTGCCACCATGGATGGATCCAGAACGGACGTATTGGGGTTCGTGATACCTACTGGAAGGACACTGCAGGTCTCTGTAGGTAGGTATTTATTTATCGGTGTAGCCAGAACTGGCTGGATTTTCTCACCCTCCCTTTCCTTGTTAGGGTTTCGTAGCCAAAATTGTAAAAATGGAACCCTTATACTTAGTCCCCGTTACCCTTACGTCCATCCGTATGTCACATTTTACTCAAAAACTACGCAAACTAAATGAATGAAATTTGAAGTACCTATACCTAGGTGTCTTGTATAAGCCGTTTTTTCAGCAATCATCTACGTATGGCACATCATTCGATTATTACTGATTTATTAGGTAGATATGTCGTAGGTATGCCACAAAAAGATTAATATTTAACATACATTTCGGTTATTTATAGTACCTACCTAATTCCAACAAAAAAAAAAGCTAAGCTGTAAGACTAGTGTAATTAGCATAATAATCATTACACGAACTAATTTTAACTAATACGACAAGTTAATACCAATACCGGCTACAGGACCATTCTCTTTTATATGTCAGGTCAAAATACTAATTCAACCTTCAAATTGAGCCATGACAGTGACTTTGACCACATACTTGTTGCTTCCGTATATTTACGACAAGATTACCAATAGCACGTTAATAAAATACTTGACTAGTACCATTGACGTCTACCTACGTCAATATACAGGGTGTAACAGAAAGGTGTGGTCATATTCAAGGGTTGGTATGTGCCCATGATACTGAGTGCACATAACTAATTTTATCGAAATCGGAGTACCCTAAAAAAATATTTATAATTTTTTCATTCGTTTATTTATGAATGAACTTAAAAAGTTCTATGCCATAATAATCCAATCGAATTTTGTACCAGGGGAGTTATAATTCTTATGCTACACGCCCTTCACTACTGAATTTTGACAAAAAGAAAATGCTATAACTTTGTAATAATAATGCAACCAGCTATGGCACCATGGCAGGTGCAATACTGATAACATAGCCTATCCGCTGCTGAAATTTGACCACACCTTTCTATAGTTGTGTAGTCCTGTTCTCTAGAACAGGACTGCGCCATCGCTTTCAATTAAAAAGTAAAAATTGACTGCAAAGCTTGAAAGAGAGAAAAAACTTGTACGGCGTTTGACAGATTATGTACGCAAAGTAGCGTTGTCTCTTTCTAGAGGTGGTCAATTTTGTTAGGTTAAGGCGCGGTCCTGTTGTCTACGTCAATAACTAGTACCAATAGCAAACAAAGTATTTACAGAAACTTTTCTAGATATAAAAGTTGGATATTTAACTACTATCATAATAAAATATTTTAAATGAACCATGCATTACTATAGAAGTATTTTTTATAGGCATTTCTTACCAATTACTTTACAAATACAATAATTGCATTTATAGAAAAATTTGAAGTCCAGACCCAGGAATCGAACCTGAGACCATCGTAGCCAAACCGGGGCCGGAATAGAACCACCTATCTGGACTATGTAGACCTCAAATTTCATACTTGGTCTGTACTTCAAATTTTTCTATCTTTCAAAAATGCAATTATTGTACATGCTTTACTATTATATATGTCATAAACTCATAAAGTATTCGGAAAAAATATGTTCGTTCATCATTTAACGTGTTTATTATTTTCTATTCATCAAAAGAAACACTAAAAGTGAATGATTTGCTCTTTGAAATTATGACGTCACACGCTAGTATTTCATACAAAGTGCACGTAGCAAGTTGTTTTTAACGTTTCTTAAAAAGACACTGATTTGACTTTTAGTCAAGTCATTAGTCAAATACCCTATTCCAAATTTTAGACCAAATGACCTTGACATTAGTCAGAACTGTAATAGTAGAGTTAGAACTGTAACATCATTAGACTACAGGTAGGTACCAAGATGGCTGGGATATTCTATCGATAATAAACGCTAAAATTAGCTCTTTATACCTTACCTTACCTTATCTATACTAAAATTATAAAGCTGAAGAGTGTGTTAGTTTGAACGCGGTAATCTCAGGGATTACTGATCCGAATTGAAAAATTATTTCCCTGTTGGATAGCCCATTTATCTAAAAAGGCTATAGGCTATATAACATCATGCTACGACCAATAGGAGTGGAGCAGCAATGAGAAATGATGAAAAAACAGGGAAATTCTACGCAGCCGAAGTTGCGCGGGGCAGCTAGTACCCTTATGTAATCTGTACTAATATTATAAAGCTAAAGAGTTTGTTTGTTTGGTTAAACGCGATAATCTCAGAAAGTTGGTCCGAATTAAAAAATGATTTTAATGTTGGATAGCTCATTTATCGAGGAAGGATATATAACATAAGGAAATATAATGAGGAAGGATATATAATGACTGCCTCTGTGGCGCGGTGGGAGTGTGTCCGACTGCTACGCAAGAGGTCGTGGGTTCGATTCCCACACGGGACACCACTTTGTGTGATCCACAAATTGTTGTTCCGGGTCTGGGTGTAATTTGTGTCCGTGACTTGTATGTTTGTAAAGTCCCCCGTGACACAGGGCTTGAACCCTACTGCGGGAGTTGTATTTTAAAAAAGAAAGAAAAAAAAAAAAAAAAAAAAAAAAAAAAAAAAAAAAAACATCACGCTACGAGCGGAGGAGCGGAGCATCAATGAAAAATGTGGCAAAACTCGTGTCAGCTAGTAGATGTACCTACCTAATAAAAAGAATAACTATTTGTCTGTCGGGTTTGAGTTAATAAAACGTTTAGATAATCTTAGGCGAAAATTATATTGTTATGGAGGACCCAACGAGGATAAGTTTGTGTTTCTAGTAGAATCGATAATAATACCTATGTATGTGTGCATAGGCAGATCGCAGACGCACCCTTGACCGGTGCATACAACAAAGCAAAACGAAATGCACCCCCCCCCCCTCTCTGTCGTAAGCATGTTAGATCCGATACTGCCATCTAAATCCCCCCCCCCCCCAAATGAAATGCTGGATCCGTCCATGTATGTGTGTATGAAGAGGTGGAAAGGCATAAGTAGGTACCTTACCTGTAGTAGGAAAATCCAGAATGTCAGGAAAGATGTCCCGCCTGATCTGTGATTTCGTAGTTCCATCTGAAACAAAGCAATTTTTATAGTACAACGTAATCCAAACTATATAGGTAGGTACCTAATATTATAAATGCATAGTTATAATTATGACGCACATTGCAATAAAAAAAATGAAAAAACACGTGCGTCGTGTTTACGTTTTCACAGCTAGATTTGGTGGCAAGATGAAAAAACTAACTACGCCACGCCGATACGAAATGCTTATATTATAAGCAAAAATACTGCCATAATGAAACCTAAATAGAATCATGAATCATAAGTACGATAATATCTAATATCTATCTCTCTTAAATATTATTTCATAATATCTAAGAGATACCTTTAAGCTATCTACAAATTCCTCTCTTCTCAAGACGACTTGCTTCGTCGATGCACAAGCACCATCAGCATTTAATTGTTATCAAACATCTCGTTTTGTTTAACACCGTTAAGTAGCACACACATGCACCGTAGGTTCATAATCCAAATATTACCGCTATCCGCTATCATCTGATAACCTCTCCTTGGGACATGTTAATTTAGGAAGTAAGCAATATTTTTTTCGGCCACCTGCAGCTTTTTACCGTTTTCATGCAACGGTGTAAGAATCCGACCATTTTACGTCGTAAAACCAATAGATTATTGTGCAAAAAAAACCTTTTTAAATATAACGGGAAATGGCGAAATCTGATATCGAAAGATCTGCATGGTGTTTTGGCAATAAACTTACAATTTATGTCTTTTTGCCAACATTAGTGTCGACCGAATGGGTTCGTTGTTCGTTGTATATGATAATTTATTATTTACCCAAAAGAGTTCAAAAGCTTTGAATTAATTATGGCGGAAAATTAGTAAATACGTGTAAATTATGAATTGAAATGCCGACTGTTGTGAATTTATGTCGGAAGGATCATTTGGCGGAATCTGTTTAGATAAATACTGGTAAAATATTGGAACTTTTGAGGTGATTATAAAACTATAATGGCTTATGGCTGACTGTTTATAACTCTAGAGTCTAGACAATCGATATAAAAATACATGCGGTAAAACAGAAAGTCTCAACAATGTAGAGATATGCAATTGCCAGTTAGAAACCAATGAATTTACATATCTATCTATGAAGAGTCTACAGATATATGTAAACTTATTGGTATCTAATGCTGCATTGACTTGTAAGTGTACTAAAAACAGTATACATATAAGCAACATATAATATAGAAAGAAAGAAATAGCAGTTGTTTTCATAGTACAAAAGCAAATCATAATTAAAACTTATACAATATAACCAGTGTGTAAAAAAATGGATCCCACTCAGCATTGTGCTACTAGTTGCTACTGGAATCAGCGCTGATTTTCAGTGATACTTATTTACATGTTGACGTTTGACATAAAAGATATAATTAAACATACTTATGCGAATACATTGCAGAGGAATAAATAATAATCATACCTACTCTACATAAATACAATATAATACAAAGGAAGGATTAAAGGATACACTAATTTGATTTCTTGACGTGGAACTACCCGGTACTACGTCTCCCTTCCAGCAAAACAGTTGACGGCATTACTTACTTGCAGAGCTGTTGCTGTTGGTACCGGTTGTTACAGTACATACTTAATTACCTCACTCTGTAGGTAATAACACCTAAATTCAGTATTTCAAATCGCATAAATACCTAACCTAATATTAGTTTCGAACCTAACCTAACATTAATTTCGAACTCTTCAAATAGGTATCGACTTAACACGGAAGAGTTGGTTTAATCCTGAACAGCACGAGCTTTCTATTCACCTACCTTCTTTTGCAAGAAAGAAGAAAGAAGAAGGTTCTTGTTAAAGAGTTACTGCTAAGTGAGACTAAGTAAATAATAAATATTTCGTATACCTCTAGGTGCTTTGCCTGTAAGCCGACCAAACAAAGACATCCAACAGCAATTACAAACCAAATAAGTCATTAGTCACTCTGTTTTTCATGTTAAACTCTTAAACAGGGTTACCTACCGCGAAACATTTGCATAGAATGGATAATTGAACGATGACTTCAACGTTACAATACCGTTCTTAGATAACACGAGTTTAAAGCTAATTGCCCAAAAAATAGAGTCGCGTTTGATTTGGCAATAGCAGGAAGGTATGCGTAAAAGTGTTTGGTCTAATTAAGAAGCTGTTGCTATTTTGAACCTATGATTTCAATATTTGGGCAAAATTTTGATGCCGATCGTTCTTTTGTATTGATTCTGTTATTATAGTTTACTTCGCCTGAAAACTTTTAACCTATACTGTAGTTTTTTTTTTTTTTGTTAAAACCACAGAGAATAATATAATCGGAGTACTACTTAACTATGTTGGGAAAACATGCGTCTTCTGTTGTATTACCCTTACTTGTATTAGACCGTAGACGGCGACGGTATTCCATCCCTTATCGCCATAGTGCAGCAAATAATGAACCGAAAGCTCAAGACACAGAACTAAATATCAAAGCGACGAGACGAAAAAGAGATACCCAAATCAAATATATTATCAGAAGAGAGAGAGATATAAATATTATCTTTCCAATTTTAACAAGGTTTTAATAATTGCCAATTTAATTGGGATTTTTTTATTTTATCGGCCGTTACGTTTTTTTGGAAATAAGACTTTGTTTACGCAAATAAAACATTCTGGATTATTCTAACTTTAAGCTTGAGCTTTAAGTTAACCTACTCTGTGTGTAAAGGTCATTACTTGGACCACAGTCGAGTCCTCCGGGCGTTGACAGGCCAGCATTGTTTGTAGGCGTAGGTCAAGATCCTCGCGGCCTTGACAGCTGTGTTAGATGCGCGAGCGCAATTATGCGTGATTTACTCGTTATGTCAGCGGGGTGTCGATCACATGCTATTCTTATATTCTCATGTATCATAAATCATTTTATTTAATTAATCCTATATTAAGTCTGTTTTTGAAAGTTTTTGTTATTGCTTTTTAAGATTATTGATTTGATTTATTATTCTAGTTTGATTGAATGTAAATTACTTTTTAATACTTGGACATTTGTACAGAACAGACCGGCATCGGTATCTTTTATCTCAACAAAATCATGATTACCTTTGATTATTAACTATAATAGGTAGGTAGGTATGTCACTTATTGTCTAGATAGAGCTTTCCCTCAGTAGGTACCTACGTCAAGCATATCAAAAAAGTCCTATGTGGCGCGGTGGGAGTGTGTCCGACTGCTAAGCAAGATGTCGTGGGTTCGATTCCCACACGGGACACCACTTTGTGTGTTCCATAAATTGTTGTTCCTGGTCTGGGTGTACTTTGTGTTCGTGACTTGTATGTTTGTAAAGTCCCCCGCAACACAGGGCTTGTACCCTAATGCGGGAGTCGTCTATAAAATAAAAAAAAATAAACAAATATTTCTTAGGACGTTTTTTCGGAAGTGGTTTTCGTAATAATAGGCACATCTATTCATGTTTCATTACATAATAGGGCATTTTTCTAGTGAAGACATTATACCTATTAATTTTATCTCACTAATTTTATAATGTTGGTAAATCTAGCCTTTGATGAGATGTAGGCCTCCTCTGTTTCTTTTAAACGAAATTCATGAAGTTTAATTTCCTTAAATTTCTTAAGTTTACAGGGACTATTCTAATTAATTTTTGGATAAGCACAAGAAGTCGAACTCATGGACGATTTTCTGGAATGATTGGATTAAATAGATGTTCCTGGTTCTGTATATTACCACCTCATTTTTGACCGAAACCTCGTTTTCATTGAATTAGGTTAGGCCTCCTGTACTGTACCTAGCAAGCGTCCATATACTGTACCAACCTAACAGTCGTCAGGAAAAGTGAATAATGGTTTATCCTAATCTAAAATATTTTATCTAAAATTATTTTAATTGTTACATGGATTAAGAGCATGATTTGACTTTTGTAAGTAAAGATTCTGCGTAACGAATAAAGGCCATTCTTTTCTTGCTTTTGATATCAAAATTAATATTTTATATTTAATTATTCGTTTCAAGTACTTTGGCCAATATTTAAGCACATATAGTTTTTACCTTTGTTATAAGTAGATGCTTTTACTATATTGTAACCATTACGGCTGATTTTAGTTTATCTTATGTTTCAACTTTTTGATAATATATAAATTTGCAACAGGTCTTTATCATGGTGTACTTATAGTATATTAGTCGCAGCACCATTTTTTTTTTTACTTTACCCCTATATCAAGTTTAAGTTAAGTTGCCTATTGTTTGCGAACTTGGCATTACTATGTACTGGGTGGCGCAAAAGTAAAGACCCTATTTGGTTCAGCTATAACATTTTTTCTAAATTAGAAAACTAGATTTAGTTTTTTTTAAATGTATATTTGTGCCATTAAATTTCGTACCATTAGGATTTAAAGATGATGTCTTTTAAATGGTGACCTCCAGAGTTGATACACATTTGAGCCCTATTTATGACATTTTGCATAACTTGCCGTAACACTTCCTGCGATATGTTCGTTATTTCTTGACGAATGTTTTCTTTTAGAGCTGCGAGAGTCTGTGGCTTGTTCACATACACCCGAGATTTCAAAAAACCCCAAAGAAAGAAGTCTGGACTGGTCAGATCGGGTGATCTTGCAGGCCAAGGCAAATCGCCAAAACGAGAGATAACTCGGCCTGGAAAAGCGTCCCTCACTAAGTCCATAGTGTCGCGCGCTGTGTGTGCCGTAGTGCCGTCTTGTTGAAACCAGATGTGCTCCAGCCCCAATTCGTCCAAACTGGGTATCAAAAACTCACGTAACATGGTTCTGTAGCGTTCTCCAGTGACAGTTATCGCATTGCCTCCAGCGTCTTCGAAAAAATAGGGTCCGATCACTCTGTCAACACAGATGCCACACCATACAGTAACTTTTAGTGGGTGTAGAGGTGTTTCTTGAATAATGCGCGGATTATCAGTGCCCCAGAACCGAGTATTCTGCTTATTGACATGCCCTGAGAGATGGAAATGCGCTTCGTCACTCATAACCAATTTTGAAGGAAAATCATCCTCTTCAAGGTTGAGGTTTATGACGCGCTGGCAGTAATCTAGACGAGCTCGGTGGTCAGCAGGCAGCAGCTGATGAGTCATTTGAGTTTTATACGGGAACATCTTTAAGTCTTTCACCAAAATACGCTGCAGGGTCCGTCTGGAAATGCCCAATTGCGTGGCACGTCGCCTCGTTGAAGTTTCTGGACACTCTTCCACATCTTCGCGCACAGCATCGATATTTTCAGCTGAACGGCCTGTTCTTGGTCTCCCAGACTTAGGTCTATCCAATGTTGAGCCAGTTGCTTCAAGGCGTGTGGCAAAGCGTCGAATTGTGCGACCAATCGGTGCCGGACGGTGGGGAAATCGTCGACGAAATTCACGTTGTGTTCTTATCACTGATGAATTATTCCGTAAGAACATTGACACAATTATTCCACGTTCTTGGGGAGTAAAACGGTCCATGTTTATTTTCAGTGTATTTTACATTTGTTCACTACACAATTTTCAACAACAGAATGACAGAAAATGTCATATAAAAAAAAAAAAAGTATTTTCTTTAGTGCCAGTACTTTTGCGCCACCCAGTACATGTAGAATCCCGACGTATCACAAGAGTGGTTTTGCATCCTAAGTGAATAAAGATTTGTGAATTGAATTGAAATAAATGGTCTTTACTTTACGTAAATAGATACTTTCTTGTCTATAAACTGTTAATTAACTTAATACGTACATCTTCTTTAATGTTATGCATTTATAAACTAGTACTACTATTTTCTACAAAAACTTGATGACGTTCATAAGTTTACCTCATTATCCTTAAGAGGAGTAATTCGATATGTATGGTAACCTTGTCTACTTCGAAATTAACATAATGGTGGGCAATTCAGCACGGCACAATAATATATACTTAGTATAGGGATATTTAAAAAAATAATACCCGTATTCCTACTTTTTATGCATAAATAGCGAGTTTTGGTTGAATAATTATATTATGGACCCGTTTTTACAAAAAAAAATGGTTTTCTTTTTTGTCGATATATTACATGCATGGATAAAGTTTAAGTTAATTGTATTTTTTCATTTTGTTGATGAGGATGGCTCTATATTTCTCCATACTTTTATGAAGACATTATATTGATCAAGATTGACTGATCTAAAATAAACCATTAGTGCTTGTTGGAGAATGAAACTCGACGAAATACGAGAGGGATCGTGTTTTGCGAATATGCTTGTGAGCGAGTATAATGTACTGCTCCGGAGGGATAAGCCAACTTTGGGTATGTTGTGTCACGTGGACATTCTCCTCTTTCCTCACTCCCCCCCTGAACATACGGGGAAAACAGATGACAAGAGAATTACGGACAACATGGGCTGAAAATAGTTAAAATTAAAAATAATATTTTAGCTTGAGCACAATATTGAGCGTCAACTTTCTACCCATATAGATAACGCTTCGGGCATTAAATTAGTTGTAAAAACTTGTCTGAATCTTGTTACTACATTATTATAAAATAAAAACTTATTGACTATCCATTTTACATCAATATATTAGATTGAATGTCACGAATAATCTGATTTTATTGTGGCCATTAAGTACTTACTTATGTAAATTAGATTAAATTGATGTTATAACAACGTCTACATAGATAGGAAGATTATGCAGTTTTAGGTAGTACCTAAACCGGTGATGTAGTTTTTAGGAACTCTATGATCACATCGACCCATATGATGTCCCACTGTTGAGCACGAGTCTCCCCAATAGAACCTACTAATTATAGATTCTGGGGTTATGAGCCATAATCACCAATCTTGGCTAAAGTAGCTTGGCGCTGCTGCCCGTCCTCCGGTGACATCACTAACGGCCGGTCTCAATAATCGAACTATCGATGGACTTGGCTACTAGAGGTAGAATTTTGACATATTTTGTATGGAGCTTAAGTCAAATATATAGCTCTAGTAGCCAAATCCGTCGATAGTTAGATTATTGAGACCGGCCGTTAGTCGCCTTCACGACACGACAAGAAATTTCATCTCAATATGTAACGTGTTTACTAGCAAGTAAACCCAAGTATGCTCAACAAGAAGGAGCGAGCCCGGAGATCTGTCATACAGGTCTCGAACTTACTACGGATTCCAGCTCTCACAAGTTTATATTTACCTTAATGCACAAAACTTCTAAAATCAATATTGTAACCTTTTGAGAAAATAAGTAAATAAGTATTATTCTTATTTTAAGAAATTCCCTTGACACATAAGAACCAAGCAAACTATAATTCATGGCAACTAAGCGCTTTCTAAAAAAAACTTATTCATATTCAATGGAACACAGACTATGTTTTCAGAGGGCCTACCAAACATGGGTTAAGTAGGCCCTCTAAAAAAATTACTGTGGTCTCTTACCATGGGGCAAGGAACTACGAAGCTACGATGCCGTAAACAAGCATGATATTATGACTCCTACCGTAGCATCGTGATCAAAAACTCTTCAGTAAAACTAATTCTTCCAACTCTAAACCAACTCGATTTGATTAAAATTTTAGGTATTGTATTTGAATGTCGGTTATGTTTCCCTGGGATTTTTTGGTCTTGCGATTGCAGGGAGCTATGTAAGTACATTTTTAGTAACATGTTACTCGAATTCCGTGATTTATCTACCTCTACATAGGTCAAAATAATAAAATTTACTCGAATTCCGTGATTTATCTACCTCTATATAGGTCAAAAATGTACTTACATAGCTCCCTGCAATCGCAAGACCAAAAAATCCCAGGGAAACATACCTCATCGCACTTATGGCAACATTTTGATTCACAGATTCGCATCAATAGTCTTTTAAACGCAATTATACCATAAGTGAGAACTGCAATTAAAATTCATCGCTTCGTGAATACTATTCGGTAATTATAACGTAATTATTAAGAAGGTATCACTTGAAACATATAAATTGGTACCTTTTCGCAATGCATAGGTAAATAAAAAAAACCGGGCTAGTGCATGTCGGGCCACGCACTATGTAGGGTTCCGTAGTCCCACACTACTCCATTCGAATAATGGCTTAAGAAGTAGTTTTCTGTTGTTTTTTTCATACTTTTATCGTTATATCTACTTATTAATATTCAATAAGGTATCATTTAGTTGCGGGGGGCACTTGTCCCAACCCCTAAACGTTTTTAAAAGACCTATCTTAAGATAATCAACGCGATAGGGTACCTAGGTGTCAAAAAAAAATCACACCCCCACATTTCATATATATTGTACGCTAAAAATTTTTTTTTTAAAGATTTTATTCTTTCACTTTGTTGGCGAATGTAATATTTGTAACCATGCAAAATTACAATGCACTAACAGTCTCAGTGCGGACGGACGGACATGGCGAAACTATAAGGGTTCCGTTTTGCCATTGTGACTACGGAACCCTAAAAACGTTTAAAACTATTCGAATCATTCGTATGCGGAATATGGGTGTAAAAAACGAAGTGTTAAATTCTCTTTGAATTTAGGTGCCACTCGAATAGTTTTATACGATTTTCTGTTTTCATTTATAATCTACCTACTTTGTTATTATTCATGTTAACTTCTATGAATTTAAATTTAACGACACCCGAATACCTAAATGCTACTTATCGTTTTCAATATTAGAGATTGGTCATACGATGTCATGTCTTAGACAGGTTAAAGAAAGGACATATTCTTACATAATGTGACCTCTTTTAGGCGATATTATCACAGGGTTTTTTACCACGAAGCATGTATGTTCAACAAAATTCTGCATTCAGCGCGTTTTGTCGACACGCCAATAAAATTTAACTGTTACACCATAAATGTTTATTTTGTACGGGTAGGTAAGTACTTCGAGACAATTGGGTCGCACAGCGTTCAAAAAGGTGACACGCCCTTACTATATAAACCAATTAACATAATAAGGAAAATAAAAAGTTCAATCAATCTCACGCCTTTAAAAAGTTCCAGGTAATGTGCTCCATCGAAACAGTTTTACCTTGTAACTACAAGGTAGAGTACAGTCAAAAGCACAGACATTGTACCACACATTTAACCTTTTGACCAACTTAATTGGGTTAATCCCCAATTAATTTCTTTACATTCAAAATCTGTGAAGAATACTAGTTTATCTTTAAAACTATTAGACAAAACTAAATTGTAAAATTCCAAAACTTTTCTCATTAAATTATTTTTCGCATTTGACTTTATATCGCATTGACTGCCTCTGTGGCGCGGTGGGAGTGTATCCAACTGCTAGACAATTGGAGAGTTTTATGAATAAAACAGGATAAAACTTTGTGTGATGAGCACGATGGTTTATTCTGTGTCTGGGTGTTATAATATATGTAATATATGTTACAATATGAATGTATTTAGAAATATATAAGTATGTTTATCATTTGTCTGGTTTCCATATTACAAGCTGTGCTTATTTTGGGATCAGATAGCGTTGTGTGAGTTGTCCCAAGACATTATTAAGACGTTATTATTATATCGCCCCTGGCGTCTAAAGCGACCGCTACCTTACCGCTTCTACCCTATAATTGGATAAGCTATTTATTTAGCTATTTATAAATACATAGTAAGTACCTACTTGATTTTTACATAAATGCGGCCATTTGAGAGCTACAATACTACACATTGAAAGACACAAGACATACAGGTAGATGTCGAGTTAATTGAATTTCATTGAATTTATAGATATTGGTATGGTGTTTGTTCATGAGTGTACCGACGAAATTAATAGGGATCACGATCCAACCATTTAATATTCGCCGCGGATAAACGAAATATAATTATTATACATTTATTACCTTGTAGTTACTGATAAAATGGGTTCATTCTCTGTCTTGTTAACAAATTATTTCTTTATTAAAAACGCTCTGTAGGTAAGCACAGTCGACTACGCAGCAGCTACGTGCGGTACAAGACGGTATTCTTTCTGTTTAAACGACTATCATTTGCTTTATACTTACTTTTTAACACAAATAAGAGGCGGAAAGTCAATTTAATGCACTATAAGTCCTACTTAGTTGACTGTTTTATCTGTCTTTATCTAGAAGCTACATCTAATCGGAAAAATGTCTGACAGCTTCTACTAATGATTATAATTATAAACATAGCCGGCTAAATGTGTTTGTTTTGAACTAACAATTTGGAAGAAATAAATAAACATAAAAGCAGGTATGTACTTACCTTTCATCGAAAGATCTGAAGTTTATCTATCACGAAGACCATCTCGATTTATTTCATAACAACTATCACAGGGTCGCAATTAAAGAATTTCCATAAAATTGACAGTCGACAATAACTTTATCAAGTTAACTTTAATTACTATTACTGTGAAACAAGTTGAAATCTGTGTCATTACGAGTAAATGACGATAAAATGCCTTAAAAATGATATAGGCATATGACAGCCCGAAAAGGGAAAGAGCGGGAAATTCATAAGAAATTTACGCGAGTCGTAGAATTTTATGATGAATATTATGTAGTTAACATAGTAATTTGTTTAGTCATATTGTAGATAATGCTGTGTAAATATAGGTCAAGAATTCAAGGTATGAGCTCTAAATGGTATGCCGAAATAAAAATGATTGAACATGATGACATTTTAAACAAATAAATATGTAGGTTGATGAATGACAACAAACGAATGAAGAACAATGATATTCCAAAAAAGATTAGAAAATGATATACATAGATATGTTTTCTTTCATAACGGAGAGTATGAAATAGACAATAAACACATAATGCTCAGAAGCCATTTCACTCCACCATAGTATTAGTTTACTCTTTACACTCCATTCTAAAGTACATAAAGCACTAAACAAATTCATCTAAAAAATGAAAACACCTATCTATCGTATATGTAATTATTGTTTTTAAACTTTCGCGATTTTTATACATATTACTTTTATTTCGGGACTTAATCGCGTGAATTATTTAAAGGTACGAACCTTTTATTTACCCGACGTTTCGATCGAATTGCACCGATCGTGGTCACGGGTCGACTGTCGTATATGTGTTGCCAACTCAAAAGTAAGAAGAAAATCATGAATAAATAATTTAAATAACGGCTTATTATTATGAAAATAAAATGATAAATATTCCCGGCAGTTACTTTGACTTGCTCTGACGTGACGGTTGTATTAATTAAAAGAGGCTGGAATTTCAATTGCAGAATTAAATTTTTAAACAACCATCTTGTAAGACTTTTGACAATTTAATAACAGAAGCGAAGGTTTACAAGAAATAAACTGTGTTTTATTAATTAAACCGATATATTTTTATTTGTAAATTAATTATTCCTTTGATAATAAAATTATTGAATACACAGCGATACTTGCGAACTTACTGTAGGTAGGTATGTGCACAAACATGAGTGCATTTTCCATTTTCTTACTATCAACCATGTGAAATGTAAATTAGTTATAGGACCATCGACGACTCCTCCCAATAGAGAGGTAGGTATAGTCCACAATAAGCAGCCATGACAATCTGGGTGTGACGCTGGAATGGCGAAGACCAAGACTGTACGTCCTACAGCTGCGCAGCTACTTGGGGGACTACGGAACCCTACCCGCCCGGTTTTTTTAGGAGTAAATGCCCATACACTATGAAATAATACTTATATCTCCAGGGCCTCATTATCACGTCCTAATCTAATTACAAGAGGACCAACTTAAAAGTATCTATATACTCTTTTAAACACAAAAATATTTTTTCAAAATGGTCCTGCCATCTTTCCATAGTTAGTAAACCTTAAAAAAAAACATACAGACGAACATAGATACTTTCATTTTTGAAGTCGTTTATAAAGACAAATGTATCATGGCAATAGTGGCTTGCGGCACAGATAATATAATACTATACTAGTACTTGCGGCTACAAGAACCAGCAAAACAATAAATTACTTTCATTTCGAACAATTAATTCATCCAAATAAGCATATTCATTCTTCACATGTATAATTACAATCAAGACACGCACCACTATTTCCTCAGTGCCTCAGACTTGTGAAATAAATCAATAAAGATCTCATAAATGATACATAGCACTACAGAAATATGCTGTTTACTTTCAATAAACGAAAGAAACATACAATATTAGCTTCTTGACGATGCCCTAAGGCTTCGTAACGTGATCTTTTGGACCATGAGGTGATAAATATTCAGGGGATCGCTAAATGGTTGCTCATAAACTGTTACAGTCGATACCACCATGTTGTTTCGAACTGACTTTTATTGGACCGAACAAAAAGAAACGTATTTATGTTGTATTAAAATGGAATGGGTGTGGATTGTGGATGTTTACGTTCGTGAATACTTAAGGGTTAATCAATTTGTGGTTTGTTAGTTCGTTTTTGATGATCTCAATTGACACTAGTCAACTGCGCAGGAGATATTAAAATCACATTTGTATACAGTTCATATTGTATAATCAGTTTGTATCTATACTAATATTATAAAGCGGAAGACTTTGTTTGTTTGTTTGTTTGTTTAAGGGGGTTATTAATATAATAATAATAATAATATCTTGGGACAACTCACACAACGCTATCTGATCCCAAACTAAGCAGAGCTTGTACTATGGAAACCAGACAACTAATAAACATACTTATATATTTCTAAATACATACATATTATAGATAAATTACACCCAGACACAGAATAAACCATCGTGCTCATCACACAAAGTTTCATCCTGGGTGGGGATCGAACGCACGACCTCTTGCGTAGCAGCCGGACACACTCGCACCGCGCCAAAGAGGCGCCATCTACTACTAACTACTGGTCCGATTTGAAAAATTCTTATTTTGTTGGATAGCCCATTTATCGAGGAAGGCTATAGGCTATACAACATTGTGCTACGACTAATAGGAGCGGAGCAGCAATGAGAAATGTTTCAACAACGGAAAAAATTTACGCAGACGAAGTTGCGCGGGACAGCTAGTAACTATATATAATGTATAACTATAGTAGGTACCTACTCCATTCCCCCACTATCTTAGGCTGGTGGATGTACAACATGATTGGACAGAGATTAGGCCAGAACAAAAGCTTAACGTGATCTCCGAGATAAGGAGCATGACATTATTAGAAATCATTATCCTTTCCTGGCAGTGTAGTATGCTTGTAGCATAGGCGGATTCAGGGAGATTCTCCCAGACGGTTGTTTTGTGTACAGAATTTCTTGTAAGTATTGTATTGACTTTGCCCATAAATGTTGATAAACTTTCGCGATTTCTACACATTATGAAAATATATAAGTATATTACGGGTCTTAATCTCGTGAATAATTTAAGGTAAAATACCTTGTTTATTGCCCGACGTTTCGACGTCACGGTAGACTGTGCGATTAAGACCCGTAATATATAACTATATTTTCATAATGACTTAGCCCATTTTTTTTAAGGATAACTAGTAATGTATGATTTTAATCCCACATTACTAGCAATCCTGTTAACCCCTCTGGCTAAGCTCAATGGCTTGTGTTAGGAGTGGGTTCACGTCAGTGGTGTAATGGGTAGGATTCGAACATGCGATCTCACGATTGCGAGACCGATGCCTTAGCCATTAAGCTACCGCCGATTTACCTCTTCTGCCCCCACCACCTCCTTGTGTCCTTCCTACCCCCGTCGTAAGGATGCCATTTACCTCTCGTGACACCCCCCCCCCCCCCCACAGAATGAAATAATGAAATTCTGGATCCATCCGTGGTTACAAGTTCGAATTTTGGAAAGTTTACAACGTACAAACGTAGGTATCTACTCGTGGTGAACTTTCCACTCGAACACGCGCACGATATACAATAATCACAATCCATTTATAAAAACCAAGCCCCTATTTGGCTCGAAAGACCATTAATTTAACTTTCTAGGTTTCAGTCCGCATACCTAAGTAAAGATCAGAAGTCATCTACGAGCAACCTTTTTGATACCGCCATTAGCTTATCTAATCGATTTGATAGTCCAATTCAATCAAAAATCGATTAGGGACAATTGATACCAATTACCCGCATTAAGACGATACGTTAGAGCCGGTACACATCACGACAAAGCGATCAACCAAGTTGAATGTCAAGGACTTACGTTACAACATCGCGAATTGTCGTCCGCGTTTTTTTGCTCAGCATTTTATTTATGGCATACCAATCACAGTTATTAAATGCGAGATAAGGAGATTTTAAATACATGCCGGCTACTGTGATACGAAAAATTCTGAGATAGTAGATAGAGATCTGAGATAGTGTCTTAAGGATTTGGTTAAAATTCAACGCATAGCATACTGAATTGCTTCCTATTTTGGACAATACTAGGTTGGTACTGTGACACCAAAATTTGTCGTCACGTTTGGCTGCACTAGGTAGATATTTTCATTATACTATACCCAGTGATATGTCAACATAACATACCTACTCATTTATGATAACGTAATTTTATTGAAGCGGCGGTAGCCTAATGGCTAAGGCATCGGTCTCGTAATCGTGAGGTCGCGGTTTCGAATCCTACCCATTATACTACCGACGTGAACCCACTCCTAGCACAAGCATTTGAGCTTAGCTGGAGGGGTTAATAAGATTGCTAGTAATGTGGGACTCGATCCCATATCGCTAATTATCTTTATAAAAAAAAATAGAAACTTGTGCACATAATTTTTTTCTCTTATTTATGTTTTCTATTGCCGAAGAACTCAACTGTTTTTAGGGTGCCGTAGCCAAAATGGCAAAAACGGAACCCTTATAGCTTCTTCATGTCCGTCTATCTGTCTGTCTGTCCGTCAGTATGCCAGAAGCATTTTACTCAAAGTCTACTCAATGAATATATCTACTACAAGACACCTTTTTACCAAATTGTACGCTACTTAGTTTGATAGCTAAATAATATGAATAAATTTTAGAGGGGGGGCACTTCATTCATGTAACATTTGCTGATTTTTTTTTCAGCAAATATCAACGTGTGGCGCATCATTTTACAGGTTTCTAATAAACTTTTTTGATTAAGTGAATATTTTTGGAAAAAATCGCTCCGAAAGTTGCAAAGATTGTATCCCCCCTCTTAACTTTTGAACTGTGTGACCATAAATTGACTGCTTAATAAATATTTATACGAAAATTATTTTGGACATGATTGGATATACCGTCATTGGGTTATTACCGAAAACTGCGTTTCTCAACAAAAGGGCGTAAGTGCCATGAACATCGCTCTTCTGCTGATGCAATTATTTAAGGCTGCGGAACTCTACACTGAGCATGATCCAACATGCTCTTGGCCGGCTTTTTTCATTATAGTTTTTTTTTTATATTTTAAGAAACTAGTATAGTTTTTCAACCAGTGGAATTAGGGTGGGCCGCACAAAGACTCGCTTGGTGATCGAGGCCGCAACCCAAGCAAAATTAAATCGCACTACATAAAGGTTGTCGGGTGGTAATAAATTAGTTATGTTTTATGGATGCTGTACTCGTCAACAGCGTAATCAATCAATAAATTAATGTTGTAATCGATGGCAGGAGACTTACATGTGCTTGTGAATTAAAGGTTCATTTCCGTGCATCGCGACCGATCGCGAGCCGCTCGCGGCTTACGACAAGGAGGCTGAGTGACAGACGCGCGCGGCCGACGACTGTCGTAGGCCTGCGCGCGCACTGTGAATATTGTCGCATCGGCCGCGTATTAGAAAAAGCTTTATTTTTCACACTTCTTGTTTTTGCCATCCGAACTGCTTTTGCCCGGTTTTCTTTATTTGATCACGATAATTATATAAAGCACCAGCTGACCCAACTTCGTCGCAACTTCGTCTGCGTAAATTTTCCCCGTTTTTGCAACATGTTTTATTGCTGCTCCGCTCCTATTGGTCGTAGGATGATGTTATATAGCCTATAGCCTTCCTCGATAAATGGAGTACCAATCCAAAACTAAAATATTTTTCATTTTGGACCAGTAGTTCCTAAGATTATAGCGTTCAAACAAACAAGCAAAATTATAATCTTTATATATATATAATTCTTCTGTTCGTGTGTATGTCGCTGAACTCATCCTAAACGGCAGGACCGATTTTAATGTTATTTTTGTGTGTTTCCAGTGGATTCGAGAATGGATTAGATTCACAATTGAACACGACTCACAAAAAAAGATGCGGTACGAAGTTCGCCGGTACAGCTAGAATTAGTATAGATTAGAAAGAAAAAAAAGTTATCAAAATCACTTCACACCATACAGAAAGCTTAAGGCAAAGTACATGTATTCGTTATTAAAATATATATATTACGGGTCTTAATCGCGTGAATAATTTAAGGTAAAATACCTTGTTTATTGCCCGACGTTTCGACCGTATTGCAACGGCCGTGGTCAGTCTTCCCGTGACCACGGCCGTTGCAATACGGTCGAAACGTCGGGCAATAAACAAGGTATTTTACCTTAAATTATTCACGCGATTAAGACCCGTAATATATATATTTTAATAATGTGTACAAATCGCGAAAGTTTATCAACATTTACATGTATTCGCTCGCTCAAGCATAGCGTTTGCGTGAATGAACATTTTTTTCCGTCACAACTCTACAGGTACACTAAGTGAAAAAGTTGTTTTAAACTTATCCTCATTTAGCCGGTGTACTTACCTTACACTTATCGATTTACCATGCTTACAGAGTTAAACAGTTTGGCATCCAGCACAAGATAAAAACGGACTCAGGGATATCATAAAGAATGCTTCGCTCGATCGTATCGAATTGCGCCACGATCTCCCAACCTGCTTATTTGTACTGACTATCTTTACATTATCGTTTGTAAGAAACATTATTTCTACTTACTTAAGGTTTTTACAGCTTATTTTTACCTGAATATGGATGAGCGAAAAGAAGGGCTGTGATATTAGAACGTACATAAAGACACTCCTAATGATGCCTCTATTATCAGCTATATTCAGTAGCTTAGAAGTGGTGCATCAAGACATGAACATGCCTATGTAGTAGTACCACAGATACTATAATACTACTGGTAGTACTAAACTTAGTTTAACAATAGAGGCATCTTAAGGAGCATCATTTATTATTAGAAACATTTTTAAAAGATGTCTCCCGCAGTAGGGTATAAGCCCTGTGTCGCGGGGGACTACACAAATACAAGTCACGGACATAAATTAGACCCAGACCCGGAACAAGTATATGTGGATCACACAAAGTGGTGTCCCGTGTGGGAATTGAACACACGACCTCTTGTGTAGCAGTCGGACGTAAAGAAATATAGGTAGGTACTTATTGCAAATCACTTGTGTATGTTATATATGTATCTAGTGTTAGTATGTTTAGTGTAGTTAGCTATGTGTAGTTAGTAGAAACATATCTATAACCACATTTGATGCAATGAAGGACTCTGTTCATTATACCTAAGACCTACCCTTTTTTCAGCTAGATGTAGATTTAACAAGAAGCAGACTTTGTATAAGTACAATGTTGACGTTGACTAAAAAACCCAATCAATTGCTACGTCAATACATCTCACTTTCTGATTTATTTTTCCAGTATTGAATTCTCTTTGCCTTTTGCCACCGAACAACGTCAATTTCATCTGTCAGGCTATACCTATAAACAACAAATCGATCAGTCTTTCACACGGATTGACATGCAGTTTCTTGTAAACAACACCCATCAATCGCTGTGAGATCTTCCTCATTGACTTTATAAACATATAATTATTTTAAGGTTAAAATGAACAGAAGCTGGCTGTGTAATTAGAGTAACAGAATGGAAGAGGTGTGTGTCAGTATGTCAATAATTAGTGGAGTTTATGTGAAGCCGTCGTGGGGAGGCTACAAACCTGCCGAAGCCCTTGGCATTCAAGTGCGACAGTCGGGGGCTCGCCGGCGAACGACTTACTTCAACTTATTGGTATAGAACGATGAATGGAACAGAATAGATAAAATAACCTTCGTTTTTCAAAAGTATGTATTTGCGTGTGTAAAAATCCCCACAAATATCGGGTGTTAGAAAATCAAAACGAGATTTTTTTGGAAAAAAAATCTTCACATTAAATGGACCGAGAATGCGGTTTTATGCAAAGAATTGCAACGACTAATGATATTTTAGAAAGGTTATGTATGCAAATTCAAGTAGGTATGTCTGTTAACAATGGTCGAAGAATCATGATACCGTCCTCACGTCTTCAATACCGTTACTTTAATGAGCTCATTGTCTTATAATTTATAACTTCGGCGGTGTAAGGAATGATGTCATCGCCTAATTTGATGTGACATGCCGCTCTGGAATTCATGAAATAGTTTTCTTATCTGGGTCCTTATTCCACTATCTTTTTTTTCGTTTCCGCGTCAAGCCCGCGCTTTTAACTGTCAAATCTTGACATAATGGTTTAAAGAAAGAGTTGCATGCTATATAGGAAAGCATCGCGCATGCGCGCGACATCTTTGAGCGCACCGCGCATGCGCCAATTTGCGCGGTTTTGCCGCGAAATCGAAAAAAAACATAGAGAATAAGTACCTGGGTACTTATTCACCATGATTTTTTTCAGTGTCGCGGCTAGCAACTATGCGTCTGTGAGCAATGGATTACGTGAAATTTACGGTACGAAGTGAGGATAACATGATACTTAGGTAGGTACTTCTCATACACCAATAGCGATTCTTTACACTGGTCGGTGACAAGACTTTCAGAGAGTGTTCGAAAGCTAGTACTAAATAAATATTTAAACATTTGTGAAAACAGAAAAATATGATGAAAATTTGCACACATCATAAAAATTATATAGGTAGGTATTTTACGGCTTAATCGCATGCGTTGCAACTTTACAAACATTCAATTCACGGACACAAAGTATACCTAGACTCGAAACAAAAATTTGTGGATCACACAAAGTCGTGTCCCGTGGGGGAATCGAACCCGCGACCTTATGCGTAGCAGTCGGACACCCTCCCACCGCGCCAGAGAAGCCATTTTTACTGTTGAATAGCTCATTTATCGAGGAAAGTTATAGGCTAAATAATACCACGCTACAACCAGTAGGAGCGGAGCAGCAATTAAAAATGTTGCAAAAACGGTGAAAATTAGCTCGGGTCGGCTAATATCAAATATTTGCCAAACTGATATTACAAAGTTATTTAGTAAAGAAGCCCGGGAGATTATTAGTATTTTAATTATTTTTTTTATAATTATAGAGTCAAAATCGAATAACGGAATCTTTTTCTCTTCTCTACACTACTATGCATCGTACAATATAGGTAATTACACAAAAATATATTTTAGTTATCACAGGTGAACCCAGTAATACATACCTCACAACACTAGTCCAACCTCTCACCCAACTAGAAACTTAAAAATCGTCCAAGAGTAAGTTTCTCAAACTCAACACAAATTGCTGAAAAAGTAAAGTAAGTTTTTATCAACGGACGAGGGACGTCTATCCACATTCTTTACTCTATAACCAAAACTGGAGCAGTACGCAGGCACCGACGCAAATCATTCAAACTGGTCCACTTTTGGCATATAATTGGTTAATCTCATATCCACAGATACCGATCGCACCCCCTCCTCCACACAACCAGTTCGATACAGTTCCTAGTTACGTTTTAGTCATTTTTTACAATTAAAGTATCGGGTAATGAACACGCCAGTATTTATTAGTATCGGCAAGGAGTTGAGTAGAATGAATATCAATGTGTCAATGTCTTCTTTACGTTGTTTGATATATAAAGATTTTGATTAAGTGTTTGGTATTGATTTTTGGAGATATTTAATAATAAGAATAATAATAATATCTTGGGACAACTCACACAACGCTATCTGATCCCAAACTAAGCAGAGCTGGTACTATGGAAATCATACAACTGATAAACATACTTAAATATTTCTAAGTACATACATATTATAGATAAATAACACCCAGACACAGAATAAACCATCGTGCTCATCACACAAAGTCTTATCCTGGGTGGGGATCGAACCCAAGACCTCTTACGTAGCAGTCGGATACACTCCCACCACAGAGGCAGTCAAAAATTGCAGTAAAAAATTTGGACATTTCGGTTTGAATATTTCTTGAGAAACTACCAATTCCCTCTGACTATACTAAAGGTTAGCCGTAAGTCCTAACAGGATCTTATTTAACCTAGTTTTTTTTTTGCAGCAAGCGCATCGGGTCAAATAAAAACTTAATCTTATTTAGGTATTTAGTTTATCTTTCTTAGGAAGTAAAAACATAATTTAGTTAGTATTACCACAGATAATATAATACTATACTAGTAGTGTTACATTATGTTTTTCTGACATTGTTTGTGTATTTTTATAGCATTTATTACAGTTGATTGATTACAAATGTTGATGTTTTATTTTCATCATCTACAGATACCTCTGATCTTTTTAACTTTTAATTTAATAGTTTTTTTTTACGTTTTGTCAAAAACGAGAAAAGAGAAAATTTCTTTAAAGAAATTGTCGTTTTAAGAAGTGGACGTTTTGCTAACATTTAAACTTTCGCGTTGCATGATTATAACTATTTATTATACGGGAATTAACGCGCATTGTTTACCTTAAAATTGCAAAGGTAAACAATGCGCGTTAATTCCCGTATAATAAATAGTTATAGACATTTTGCGTCCGGTTGTCATTTTAGGAAGTCGTCATTATGAGCTGATATGATATCTTCAGTTTTAGTACAAAAACGATGGACCTAAGCAAATTAAAACGAACAAACACACCTGATGGGAGCTAGTGAAGACTTCTTAAAATGACACGGAGAGTTGAGAAAACGGGTCATCGTTTTCACAGCTTCGCATTTAACGTATGAAAATACATGAAGTACGTGCAAAATTCTTAAAACTGAACCTTTTTACAATTCATGTGTGCAATAAATACTCGACACACATAACATAACATACATAAATACGTTAATCTAAACTAACATTATAAAGCTGAAGAGTTTGTTTGTTTGTTTGAACGCGGCAATCTCAGGAACTACTGTGCCGAATTGAAAAAATATTTTTGTGTTGGATAGCCCATTTATCGAGGAAGGCTATAGACTTTATGGATATAAGTCAAAGTAAGAAAATGACATGACATTAAGATGGAAGCTAAGGCGATGAAAAATAATACCATAAAGCACAATAATTATTAGAACCATAAAATGCACTAATAAAACTTGATAGAATGACTAATAAATATTAAGAAAATTAATTAAAACCTAAAATATTCAAAGCTAAAACGTTAATGTTTGATAAATTTTATTGCAAGTTTGAAATTTATTTTTAGAGCTGGTTTTCTATCTTTATATTATGTTAATCTAACTACATATATTTGAGTCATCTTGAGATATGACTCAAATATATGCATTTGGATTTGGTTATGTACGTACCTAACACAAAATTCTCTTTCGTAATTTATAATTGTATTAGAATATTATCGGGACACGCGTGAAATATTTAAAAGTAGGTACTAACCTTTTATTTACCCGACGCGCATATTTCGATCGAATTGCACCGATCGAAAGTACCTACCTTTAAAAAAAAAGTCAAAAATACTTTATTCATTTAGGTTACAAATGCAACACTTATGAACGTCAGACAAAATTTGGAATATCATTATATTCCAAATTTTGTCTGATGATTACATTTAATGCCAAGTTCGCAAGAGTAAAGCCGTGAGAAAAGAACTTGGCAATAAAAACTAAAGCCAATAAGGTGCTATAACCATTACACCATGAAACTCAGGCAAGCCATAACCATAGTACGTAAACTGGTAAAGAACCCGATTCTTAACTTAAACATTTCACGCGATCAAGTTACGATAAACTATATTAATATTATAAAGTTGAAGAGTTTGTTTGTTTGTTTGAACGCGGTAATCTCAGGAACTACCGATCCGAATTCAAAAAATATTTTTTGGATTCGGATCAGTAGTTCCTGAGATTACCACGAATCTAATCTTGAATTTACTGTTGGAAAGCCCATTTATCGAGGAAGGCTACAGGCTATATAACATCGCTACGACCAATAGGAGCAGCAATGAGAAATGTTGCAAAAACGGGGAAAATTTACGCAGAAGAAGTTGCGCGGGACCGCTAGTATTTTAATATATGTGAACATCGCGAAAGTTTAAAAACAATTATCTTTGATCATAGTTATGATAGCGACTCAAAATTAAATTGAAAGTTGACATAGTGTAAGCCATTGACTAAATTAAACAGACTCTACATTAAGGACGGAAGGTTCCTCTATAATTCTCTTCGGCTCTTCAGCCTTAGAATTCTCATCATCATCCACCCATATGGGCCCCTGGCTCTCTCTGTCATCGGTCCACCGCGTCGCGATCTCTATTCTAGAACTCGTTTGCTCCGCCATCGGTCTTTAGGCAGATATGGCCAGCTCATTATTACTTCAGCGTGCCGTAAGTTAGTTTTAAGTTGACAGTTGAAGACGAGCATCAGTCGTAAATGCACATGAATTAAAGACGTAATACAAAGTAGTTTAAGATCTAAAGTAGTTTTAAGACGTTGAGTGAACACTTATTAAGACGAACAGTATAAGACGAGTAAGACGTAATGTTGATATAAGATAGTCATCTGTTTATCAAATAAAAGAAGCACACACACACACTTGTGGTACTTCTTTGCCCTGTGATTCCATTAATTATTGGTACCGATACTATAATTTATCTGCGAGTTATGTTTTTGAATTCTACTAATTTAATACTAGCTGACCCGCGCAACTTCGTCTGCGTAAATTTTCCCCGTTTTTGTAACATTTTTCATTGCTGCTCTGCTCCTATTGGTCGTAGCGTGATGTTTATGTCGTTAAATGGGCTACTCAACAGATTTTTTTTTTTAATTCGGACCAATAGTTCCTGAGATTACCGCGTTCAAACAAACAAACAAACTCTTCAGCTTATAATATTAGTATAGTGACCTGTACGTGCAAATATCGAGTTACCTCAGACAAATTTTAAGCCCTACATTTAATGTCAAGTTCGCAAAGCAATGAACCTACCTAGACACAATGATATTTGATCGTAATCTTCTTCCCACGTAACTAATAACACCCATACCACACAATGGAGGATCGATTTGAGCGAGATTACTATCAACTAATCGATTTCCGATGCTTACTGAATGCAAAATTAGAATAGGTAACTGTAGACCCCAGAGACGTGATATGGCAACTGGGAAAGTGCCGAAACAGCTGAACAGATTTTCAATACTCATAGCTGGGAATAAATAAACAAACGCTTTTCGAAATGCACCATTCAATTCATGAACATTGTTTTAACACCATTCAATTCATGAACATTGTTTTTAACACCATTAAATTCATGAACAGTGTTTTAACACCATTAAATTCATGAACATTGTTTTTAACATCATTAAATTTATGAACATTGTTTTAACACCATTAAATTCATGAACATATTTTTTAACACCATTAAATTCATGAACATTGTTTTAACACCATTAAATTCATGAACATTGTTTTTAAATACAGGCTGATTTTTAACATACTTATAACCTCCCACTGAAAAAAAAAAACTTTTGTCACACAACCATTTACCACACATCTGACAGACCCCGGCGTAAAATCGATGTTTCCTTGTCAGGTTTTTGGCCTAAACCTCACAATAAACAACGATTTTACTCCAGTAAAATAGTCTGTGTGAGGTCATAACTCCTAAAACAAGTGGTAGGTGATTAAGGGTAGGTATTTATATTAAATATTTTCCAAAACTGATATTACAAAGTTATTTGCTACTGATCCAAATTTAAAAAAAAAATTGGCAGGTTAAGGAAGGCTTTATAAGATCCCGTTACGATTAATAGGAGTGGAGCAGCGAAAATAATAAGTATTAAATATTTTCCTAAACTGATAGTACAAAGTTATTTGGTGTTATGAAAAGAAGCCACGAGCAGGTGGTTATAATTATATTACAAATCACCCTTTATATTTTTAAATATCGAACGCTCTTCGATTGTTTTCTTTATTCCATAATTAGGTATGCCGAAAAGAACAAGCCTCCATCACCATGTGCTTAAAAAAAAGGCTTTAAATTTATCATGCTTCGTAGTTATTTATGGACGTTTTTTGTGGTTTGTAAGGTATTGTGTTCAATTCATTAATAAATTAGCACTATAATAAGGTATCCAGTGTTAACTGTGAGACGGTAAGTGCGGTGATCACACCACACAATGTAAAATGACAAGATGTTGATATCCTGATACCGTCAATCTATATACGCGCGTGAATTGCAAAATGTATTTATTTTTTTATTTATTTATGTTCACCTTTCGAGGAAGCTTTATTTATATTTAATTAAACAGATGCCGAACAATGATCCGATAACGCGCGGGCTACTTGACAAAATGATAAGTTAGTATAGATATGTAGATTTAAGCATACATTTAGTCATACACATATAGTTATACATACCTACATATAACTCGTAGATACTGTAGATGTATAGATAAAAAAAAACCGGGCAAGAGCATGTCGGACCATACTCACTGTAGGGTTTTGCATCAGCACAGAAGAGCGTATGTTCATGGCACTTACGCCCTTTTGCCAATGACGGTATATCCGATCATGTCCGAAATAATTTTAGTTCAAAGTATTTATTAAGCGCTACTCTTGTTATTTTTTTCAAATTTTTTGGTCACACGGTTCCAAAGGTAAGGGACACAATTTATGCAACTTGCGGAGCGATTATTTCCAAAAATATCTACTCAATCAAAAAAGTTTATTAGAAACCTTATAATATTTTTAAAACACCTGTCGAATTATGTGACACACTTTGATGTTAGCTGAAAAAAACAACAGCTTATGTTACATGTATGGAGTGCCACCCCTAAAAATATTTATTATTATTATTTAACAAACTAAGTTGCGGCTACTACAAGACACCTTATCCCTAAATTCCGTAAATATTAATTAAGTAGTTTGAGTAAAATACCTGTGACATACGGATGGACAGACAGACAAACAGACGGACGGACTGACATGACGAATCTATAAGAGTTTCGTTTTTGCCACTTTTTTGGTGCACTTTAAGTCCACGTCCACGTACCTAATCATGACGTCATATCGGCGGCGGAAGGTCCTAAGAACACCATTCTATTCGGCTTCCCTTTGAATTCTACCGGCTTATTATTGTAGGTACAAAATCCGTGCCCTACCAGACAAATTTCGTCGGGTTACCTCAGAAAAATTTTAACCCTTCGCCTCTGCGCCATAAGTAATATAAATCACAAATATATAATAATATATAATAATAATATCAGTTTATTTCTCTCAAAAGGTTTGGTACAAAATAAGATATAAGTATTACAATCGTTTGCTTTAGTAGACTTAAACCTATTATATCTAACCTATATATATAGCGCAAGTATATACTATACTTAACTAAGGTTCACAAAACTAAAAGCTTCCTCAATGTTCTGGTTTTTACGTTTTATTTTTATCTAGCGAAATGTGAATCGCTAAAAGCATCGTGACTGCAGTAGTGATGAGCGACAATTGATACCAGAAACTATAAAATCAACTTATCGTAACTCGTTAGTCTTAGTAGCTTACAATAAACAGAAATGCTCAAAATATTTAGTATTTTCTGAGTCTGTACATTCTCAAAATTCAAACAACCATTATAATTTATAATACTTATTACAAATTAAAATCTTTAGGTATGCCACCAGATTTATTTTTTAAATGTGTGAATGAAAAACTTGTTCACATTTTTCATTAAGTAATAAAAATTATAAAATGAAGTAAGAATCTGAAAATACTGCCAATTGAACAAGTAAATAAGTCATAAATGATCTCAAAACGATGTGTTAATTCTGTGCAGTGAGATAAGCGTTAATTTACATAAGTTATCCGCTTACGTACATAATGCGTGACAAATGGTCAATAAAATACATAGAAAAACCTTGAAAAAATAAAAAATAACCTGCTGAGGTCGACAACCGAGCTGCCAACGTAAATATTTAGACATAATAAGCATGTTTTCGCCCAAAAACTGCATTTAGCTTGAATTTGTATTAAATAGCCGTTAAGCAAATGTGTATTCAAACTTTTGGTTGAAATGTCATTCGCACTGCTTAAAATGCAATTTATTTTAAAATAAAATCAAACATGGAATTCTCATTTTACATTTAAAAATCGATCCGATTTCGGCTGGTCAATATTTTATATCGAAAAGTGTGGTACATTTTTTGGGCGATACTCAGGTCTTCTTAACTATTTTTTTTTTATGCGACATTGGTAAACAAACACACTATCCGCCTGATGATAAGTAACCGTAACCTATTTACGATAGCAACATTTTAAGGCTATAAATAGCGTATTTATTTTCCTGGGGTGGCATTGCCAGAGATTATAATTATTCAAGCAAGTTAAATTAAGGTGATCGCGTACACATGGCAAGGCCATGTTTTACCTTTGCTTAAGAGCATTATTCTGCTGACCATGACGTCTCAATCTGTGTGTCATTCAGATATTCATTTACTTAAGACAATTTAGACGGAAATCATTGCCAGGAGAAAATTGTACTTTGCTGGCATTGACCAACTTGATTAAAACACCTGGAATCGCAAGCGTCTTAGACTAAGGATACTTTCGCGCTTGTAAAATTCTGGTATTTTTGGTATTTGGTATCATGATACCGAACATCCGTCACCTCTAGCCTTCCCAAAACATTTGACAAGTCACGAATCCTCTGTTACCTTGTCCGTGTGTCCATTGAAGGTGCTTACATTGTATCGAACGTACGATAAAGGACAATTTGTCAATTATACGAGTATGTTTGTTTATTGTAATCTAAACTAATAATATAAAGCTGAAGAGTTTGTTTGTTTGAACGCGATAATCTCAGGAAATACTTGGTCCGAATTGAAAAAAATTACTGTTGGATAGCCAATTTATTGAGGAAGGCTATAGTCTCTATAACACCACGCTACGACCTATAAGGAGCGGGGCAGCAATGGAAAATGTTGCAAAAACGGAATAAATTACGCAGACAAAGTTGCGCGGGTCAGCTATATAACATACACCGAGATCCTATATTAATGACTGTTTGAATGAGCTTTGTTCGCTCTTTTGTGAAGCAAGGACGATTGCGTTTTATTTTTTTAATTTGTATTCCTACATATTTAAATTTGCTATCATGGCATAGTGGGAGACAATTCAGTAAACTGATGATAACGATTTTCTTATTGAAAAGTGAATTCGTCAATAGTAAGCTTGATGAATCCTTTAATGTACCTATCGCAACTAAATATGAAAGACATCAACAGTATTTATTATAAATACTTTGTGATTCACTATTGGCTAGTTACAATTATGTTTGTTTACCTAGATACGAGTAGTGCTACATTCCCTTTCCAAAACATACGGTTGTAAAGTCAGTTCTTGTACCTACATACCTACTATTTATATGTATATTATACGACATAATTAGTTCATTGACGATACAATATCCAGTATACACACTTTTTTATTGATTTTTTCCGCGAGGAATGTGAAAGGAACTTGATGCTTAAAGATACATTTAATTTGAATACATTATATTATTTTGTTACAGTTAATACTAGTTACTTACATTACAACCAGAAACTTCGTTCATGTAAAACTTATTATCCTAAAAAAATGGTTGTCTCTAAACACGGTTTACGGACGATCATTTTACGTGATAACGTCATAAGAAAATATTGATGACATTGTAATAAATAACCATGCCTGTGACTGTTATTTTTCCAATTGTATTGCATGTCGCTGCAATCGCCAAAACATTGATGACATACAACCATGTCAGCCTGTGACAGATTTAGTGGACCGAGTATATGCGGGCGCATGTGCCCAACGGTCACAATAATTCAGCCTGACAGCAGGCGGAATTGCCGCTTGCGTTGCTTAGCAGCCAATCAGTAACGTGCCTGCTAAGCAACCAATCAATTACGTGACCGTTGTTACGTGACACTTTTTCGTGCGTGCACCCCGTCATCGATTTGATTAGACGATATCACGTCAAAACCTATGAGGCTATGATGATAAGCCAGAATAAGTAAAGTCTACTTCTGTAATGTATCTTACCGTAATTTTATTCATATTTGTTCAGAAGTTTGGGATGGGCTTGACATACAAATCATGAGATAATCAAACTACGGTTACACTTGTATTTTTTCGGTATTGCACCTCTTCACCTATCCTTTAAGAACTTTTGCAAGTAGGTATGTACCTAGGTACCTATTAGTTACATAGATACAGAAACATCGAAACTCATCATAAATGAAATGAAAAAAATGAATGAAATATGAAATGAAATGAAATAAAATTTATTCACCGAAAGAATTTACGATGTGCACTCGTTACTTCTGCCACACTGTTTAACAGTTTGTTGGCAGATGGAGCTCCCTAATTACAAACAATTTGCAAAATTCTACATTTCATTTATATTATATTATCACATTATTAAATTAAATTATATTAAATTAAACAATCCATACTATTAACTATCTAAATATACTAAGTAGGTATATGTGTGAAGGCCAATGTTTCCAAAAAAAAAAATTGTCTTATTTAAAATAGCCGCCCGATAATTTTCATTGGATTTTGTCGATTCGACATTTCAATATTTTCAACCGACTTAAAAAAGGAAGAGGTTCTCAATTCGTCTGTATTTTTTTTAGTTTGTTACCTGATTGCTTGCAGGCGGCTGGACCGATTTGAAAAAAAATGTGTTTGAAAGGGTACTTTCAGATTGGTCACATTGTCATCAAAGTTGGGATCGGATGAGATCTTGGAGAAATCGAGGGAACTTCCAAATATTAAAGGCAGTTGTTGTTGTAACATTATTATTATTATTATTTGCTTTTTAGTTACCTTATATTTATTTTTGAAGTCAGTTTTATTTTTTTGTTAAAAATGTTTTTATTAAAAAGCGGACGCGTAGTTGAATGTAAACAGGGGACCCTTCTATCTTTAATAGGAATACCTCAGACTTCGCTCATTAAAATTGTAGGTATAAATATGAATAGGTAGATAAATTACTCTGTTAATGATAATAATATGATAAAATATTAGTATCCACCAACCAAAATCGATTAACTATACGGTGACATATTGCTTTTATTACGTTCGTTTGACATTAAACATGTATTTTGATTGTCGTGATCTCTACCTCTCTACATATCAAAGTAAAGATGTGATTTATTTAAAGTTATTTGCAATGAATTTATTTATTGCCCGCGCAAATTCGTTTGCGGCATGTTCCTCCCTTTTTGCAACATTTTTCATTGATACTCCGCTCTTATTGGTCGTAGCGTGCTGTTATAGCCTATGACACTCACAAATAACATGGCTTTCTATTGGTAAAATCATTTTCAAAATCGATTCAGTAGATCCAGAGATTACCCCCTACAACCTCACAAACTTTACCTCTTTATAATATTAGTATAGACTAGCTGTGCCCGCGACTTCGTTCGCGTGAAAGTCGGGTTTAAATTATGGAAGTTTATGTTACGAAATAATTTGTTGGAATTAGTCCTGTCGGATGAACCGCGATATTCAGCAGCGAAGAATCGTCTTAAACTCATTTATTGATAGCTTCAACACCCAGAAGCTTTGTGAAAATAAATAAATACCAAATACAGACTCTTTAGGTATTCGTTTACTGTGTTTTTCTATTAATAATTTGTGTCTGTTTTCTTGTTTGTCTATTGTTATTTTTATAATTTTACTGTTTTTTTTTTATCTTCTTCATGACTTTTCCTGGTCAATTATAATAATGTTTAAGTGTCTTCTGTGTACTAAATATAAATCTTTCTATTCTCTTCTTTTAGATAGTTAGTTTGGTGTGCGGCTTAAGAAGTGGGTTTTCCGTTGTTTTCGTTTCATTTTTTCAACGTTATACCTAATAATTTTCAATAGAATTTGTACACGCTTTTTAAAAGACCTATCTAATGATAGATACCCCACACGATGGGGTAGGTGAGAAAAAAAATTACATCCCCACTTTACATATCCTACGTACCCATAAAAAAACGATTTTGTTTCTTCACTTTATCGGCGTATGTAATATTTGTATTCATGCAAAGTTGCAGCCTTCTAGCACTAATAGTCTCTGAGCTAAGCTGCGGACGGACGGACATAAGGGTTCCGTTTTGCCATTTTGGCCAAAAATGGGGTGTAAAACGCAATATTTATAAAATTTTTTTTCAAGTTTTTCCATTGTCTGCAAAGATATACAATTGAAATGCTTATAAAACTGCTGTAACACTTTAGTAAACGCGAATATGGCAGCGTCAGATATCTATATAGGTACGTACTAATGTATGGGTAGCGTTGAAATAGGTCAATCATTAGCGATGTTTTTAATGATTTTTTAAAGCTTGATCTCCAACCATAACCCCAGAACATGATCCTCAATGTACCTGTGTGATGCGTGGTCAAACAAATGGACAGACAGACAAACATTTCTAAAAATGATAGCAATGTGTTTCTTTTAAATACTATTTTAAAACTTCTTTTACTAATTATAGAACATTATTGAATACAACGCCATCTACTTTCAAAACCAGTGAAGTTTCTTCTAATACTTAAAGTTTTTTTTTATTAATATACGCAAGATGGTTTTAGTACAATAAAACCTTAATTAAATAAATAGGACAATGTTGCCACTCAGCAAGAAACGAATACGTGATCGCAAGCAGCCCTAATGAATGTTTTCACAATTAAGGAATTATAACACGGTGGGCAATTTGATTACATAGATGGCGCTACATGTTTTTTTTTACGTATGTAATGTTTTTTTTTAGCAATGAGTACATCAATTCTAGAAAATGTCGAATACTTTTTAATTTTAATCTAATATTGTTTTAAATTTCTACTACGATTAATTCATTACTCAGCAGTGCTTGCAATACCTATAAATATCTTACCTAGGTGCATTTTTCACTTGATTTATATATAAAAAAAATAATAACCACAGTGAAAAAGTTACCTACGGTCGAAAAAATAACTATAACATTGCGAAAAATATTAAAAAAGGAAAAAGATAATTTAAAAAACTACAAAAAGAACATAACCACATGAGATTCGAGCTTGGGACTTCGTCGTTGAAGACCGCTAGCATAGCTTCGAGGCTATACTGCTCGCTACTGCGCATGTCAAAATAACTGTTCTTATGAAACTTAAAAATGTTGTGTTTAGCTCCTTATAGTTTTAGCGTGAAGTTATGTATTCCATAGGTTACAATTATAGATAATGTCTAATTGTGGAAAATTTTGGGATAATCCATTATGGTGCGACAAAAAATACGTTTCTGCTCGTTCCCCATAGACGTTAGCGTAATGATTCATAGTGTAAATAATGTCCTATAGTATTTACTATAAAACTGCAAATTTTCATAAAGATCCGTCAAGTAGTTACTGTTTTATAACGAAAAATAGCTACAGACATTATCCCTTACTGCTTAGCTCCTATGGGAAAAAGCGTGATAATTTATAGCCTAAATGTTAATCCGCGTCTATTAGATAGCACATGCAAAATTTCAACCGAATCTGTCCGGTAGTTTTTGATTGATGCGTGTTCAAACAAACAGACAGACAGACAGACAGACAGACAGACAGACAGACAGACAGACAGACAGACATTTCTAAAAATGCAGCAAAGTGTTTAAATACTCTTTTCGAACATTTCCTAATATTTTTTTTCACTAAGTTCGGCCATGTACAGACACGTGAAATTTACAGTTTTATTATATGTACTAGCTGTGCCCGCAACTTCGTTCGCGTGGAAGTTGGGTTTATATTAAGGTAGTTTATGTTACAATTTAACTTCTGTGTAAAACATATTGGAAACATGCTCCACAATGCTCTGTGGCATCTATGGATATTAGGGCCTAGCTCTAATCAGGGCCCGACCTATGGCAAGGTAAGCCAAGCAAATGCCCAGTGCAGCAAAATGAAGGGCGACAAAGTTTATGGCGCCAGACGGTTAGAAGACAAATTATAATAGTATTTTACCAAAATGATTTGCATCACATCAAATATTACTATTATCGGTTTCGGGTTAAATGAAGCCCGAAACCGCCCAAGTACTCGCGCGAAATAGGGCTAGTGTGAGATAAGTTTTTAAAAAAATATCCTGGTTTTAAAACATTGCATTCCCGCGGTACTGTGATGCGTGTTCAAACAAACAGACAACATTCAAACGTTTCTAAAAGATATACTGAATTAGTAAGTATATCTTTTAGAAACGTTTAGTTTAAATACTAAACTACTGTCGTAGCCGAGGATAGAACAAAGTGGCGTGCAATTAGAGAGGCCTATGTCCAGCAGTGGACTGCGATAGGCTGATGATGATGATGATGAACCTGTCGTTAATTAAGAACATCATAAATTCATATCCGTAAATAATATAATACATAATCGTAAGAATTTCAGATTTATTTTTTAAATCAATTTACCTGATTCTGTTTAATTTGTATTTAAACGCCATCTATTTTCAAACCTGGATAAGTTTATTTTAATACTTGATGACTTTAAATTAAATTATACTTAAACTATCATGCATATTAAACGTAGGTAAGCAAGGTATTTAACCTAAACGCGATTAAGACCCGTAATATATTCATAATAGTTGTGCCCGCGACTTCGTTCGCGTGAAAGTCGGGTTTAAATTAAGGTAGTTTAGGTAACGAAATAACTTCTGTGTAAATATGTTGGAAACAGTCCTGTTGACTAAATACTTACTAAATAAAAATCGATCTGTTCTATTCTTTTAGACAGTTAGTTTGGTGTGCGGCTTAAGAAGTGGGTTTTCTGTTGTTTTTGTTTCATTCTTTCAACGTTATACCTACTTATTACCTAATAATTTTTAATAAAATTTGTACGAAAATGTTGTTACTTCTCATGTGATCGTAAACTTGTAAAGCCTAAGTACTTAACTGTGATAGTTTTCCTTATAATTTTAGTATTTATACTACTACCCTGATTTGTTTCACATACCCAACATCAACCATTTAGCTGGCAGGGGGACACTTGACTCTAACAAAAATGTTCACTATAAAGCCTAATATTATACACAAAGGAATCCTTAAATCTAAAAATAGTCTTCACAAACCCTAAACGCTTTTTAAAAGACCTATCTAATGATACCACACACGATGGGGTAGGTAGGTGAGAAAAAAATCACATCCCCACTTTACATATAAGAGAGGTACCCTTAAAAAAATAATGATTTTCAAGATTTTGTTCTTTCACTTTATCGGCGTTAGTAATTTATTCATGCAAAAGTTGCAACCTTCTAGCACTAACAGTCTCTGAGCCAAGCTGCGGACGGACGGCCATAAGGGAACTATAAGGGTTCTGTTTTGTCATTTTGGCTAAAAATGGGGTGTATTTCATATAGTGTTACAACGCAATACTAATAATAAAACTGCTGTAACACTTTAGTAAGCAAACACAGAGCGTGTCATGTGTGTCATGCCCGCGAAAATGTCAGATATCCCTAAAGGTACGGTTGACAAAAACGACCCCCCTCCTCCCGTCACCCGAACTACTCACACTTGAACGATGTTGAGCCATTCATTATCGTTGAATTGATGAACACGTAATCTCCAACCATAACCCCAAAACATGATCCTCGATGCACCTGTGTGATGCGTGGTAAAACAAACGGACAGACAGACAAATATTTCTAAAAATCATAGCAATGTGTTTCTTTTTAAAACTTCTTTTACTAAGTATAGAACATTATTGAATACAACGCCATCTACTTTCAAGAATGTTGCCGTTGTTTTGTTGTTCACAATTTGATTTCATAGATGGCGCTACATGTACTTTTTTTATGTGTGTAATGTCTTTTTTTTAGACGAAACATCATTTCTGGAAAATGTCGAATACTTTTTAATTATAATGTAATATTGTTTTTCATTTCTACTACGATTAATTCATTACTCTCAGCAGTGCATGCAATACCTATATATAATTAATTGCATAATTTACTGGATTTTTAATATAAAAAGTAATAACCAAAGTAAATAAGTTACCTACGGTCGAAAAAATAACTAAAACATTCAGAAAAATATTAAAAAAGGATAAAGACAATTTAAATAAATACAAAAAGAACATATTCAGACATCAGATTCGAGCCTGGGACTTCGTCGTCAAAGTCCGCTAGCATAGCTTCGAGGCTATACTGTTCGCTATTTAACACGTCAAAATAACTGTTCTTATGAAACTTAAAAATGTTGTGTTTAGCTCCTTTTAGTTTTAGCGTGAAGTTATGCATTCCACGGGTTACAATTATAGATAATGTCTAATTGTGGAAATTTTTGTGATAAACCATTATGGTGCGACAAAAAATACGTTGCTACTCGTTCCCCATAGACGTTAGCGTAATGATTCATAGTGTAAATAATGTCCTATAGTATTTACAATAAAACTGCAAATTTTCATAAAGATCCGTCAAGTAGTTACTGTTTTATAACGAAAAATAGCTACAGACATTATCCCTTACTGCTTAGCTCCTATGGGAAAAAGCGTGATAATTTATAGCCTAAATGTTAATCTGCATCTATTAGATTGCACGTGCAAAATTTCAACCGAATCTGTACGGTAGTTTTTGCGTGATGCGTGTTCAAACAAACAGACAGACAGACAGACAGACAGACAGACAGACAGACAGACATTTCTAAAAATGCAGCAAAGTGTTTAAATACTCTTTTCGAACATTTCCTAATATTTTTTTTCACTAAGTTCGGCCATGTACAGACACGTGAAATTTACAGTTTTATTATATGTATAGAAGATATAGAAGATATAGATAGAACGTTATTGAATACAACGCCATCTACTTTCAAGAATGTTGCCACTCAGCAAGAAACAAATCCTTCCAAGCACCTATACCCTAATAAATGTTTTCACAAATAAGGAATTATTTGATCACGGTTAACAATTTGATTTCATAGATGGCGCTACATGTTTCAGAAGAATGTCAGAAGAAGAAGATATAGATAGAAGATGGAATTATTAGAGAGATGTCACGCATCATGACTTGTGTTGTTTCTGTGAAAGCATTAAGATATGAACATGCAATAATTATTTAGTACCTAAGTAGTTATAAATTCTTAATTAAGTTGTGATTAGTTTTATATATTAAGTTATATTAAACTTACGTACCTACTTATTTGTCAAATGTATTATCGTCTACATCAGCTATACTCTAAGTGTGTTCCGCGGAACCCTAGGGTTCCGTGATACCTCTGTCGGGGTTCCGCAAGAATTTAGAAATAAAAAAATCAAAACACCTCTCTCTGGTCGCTCCGCGGCTGTGCGGACTCCGCGGCCGCGCGGAGACAAAACGCTATGAATGTTATTTATTTATTTATTTGTATTTGTATAAGCTTGTGTTACATTAGCTGGTACAATATCTTATAAGTTTGGTCTCAACAATTTTATACTTGTACAACGCGTTCGCTCTAAGTTTGCCGGTCTGTGGAATGCGCGTACCCTCCCCCACGTGACAACAAAACTTATAATGTGTCATAGTTTTACCCAAATATCTACCGTACACAATTTTTATTGTTACAATTAAATAAAAAATTTCGAACGTCATACACTCATACCTATCGCCAGCGGCAAACTTAAAACGAGCGGGTAGTATACTTGTAAGCGCTCAGTCTCTTTGATAAAAGCCGCCTCTGAATTAGACGCTATAGTTGTCAACAAGCGACTTTCGTCTCTAACTTCAAAGGATAAAGTCGATATTGTTTACAACGCTATTTTTAAATTTCTGTTTTTATTTTTGCTTTTTGTTTATCAAAGGTGCCGACTCGAGTATTTTCGAGAATATTTGAGATCGAGCCTAGGACTAAGTATAAAAGCGGCGATCGCGCGTTGGCGTCGTCAGTTGATGATTAGCGTTCGGAGCGATAAGTTACTACCTACTTACAAGCTCGCTAGCGAGAAACTAGTGTTCATTGTTTTACTGCCTGCTGTATTCTGTTGTCTCAGTTTTATACATTTCTTCCCTGTAGGTTCTAAATTTAGTCTCTTATACGCAGTAACGATTGTGCATTATTTAAACCCCACTATCCTGACTTGTAACATTATAAATAAAGAAGAATGGAACGTTGGCTTAAAGGTGTTAAACGTGTTCCAACAACATCTTCTAATGACGCTGAATGTTCAAAAGCAATGCGCGCGGAGAATTTAGCAATCACCGATCCAGAAGATGATGCCACGACGTCAAGCTCGACGGTTTCAAAGACGAAAAAAAGGAAGTATGATGAATCTTATATCAGGTTCGAAATTTGTTGATTCCAACGGCTCACCTCTCTGCATGCTCTGTAGTAAACTGCTTCCTAATAGTTCCATGGCACCTGCCAAATTGCGTCGACATTTAGAAACCGTACACCCCGAGACTAAAGACAAGAATAAAGAATTTTTTGTTCGCAAAAAAGATCAGTTATTAGAAAGTCAAAAAAATATGATGCATGTAACACAAACTACCAACGAAAAGGCCACGGAGGCATCATATTTAGTTAGCTATCGCATTGCACAAGCAGGTGAAGCGCACACTATCGCTGAGAAATTAATAAAACCATGTGTATTAGACATAACAAAATGTATGCTTGATGAAAAATCTGCAAAGCATCTTTCTACTGTTCCGCTATCAAACGATACTGTTTCACGACGAATCCATGATCTGGCAAGCTACGTCAAACAAGAACTAGTTACACGTCTACAAAATACACGCTTCGCTTTGCAAATGGACGAGTCGACTGATGTCGCTGGTTTGGCTATCCTGCTGGTTATTGTGAGATATCCACATAAAAGTTCTTTTGAAGAAGACATGCTTATGTGTTCATCGCTGCTTACAAACACTACCGGGGAAGAAATTTTTAATAAAATAAGTATATTTTTTGAAGAACATAATCTCAGTTGGAACAATTGCATTGACATTTGTACAGATGGGGCCAAGGCGATGACAGGTAAAACAGCAGGAGCAGTGTCACGAATGAAAAATAAAGCGCCTAATTGTAGTTCCAGTAATTGTATTCTGCATAGACAAGCACTTGCGATGAAGCAAATGCCGTCTAATCTAAAATTAGTTATGGATGAAGCGGTAAAAATAATTAATTTTATCAAATCACGACCACTACAATCCCGATTGTTCTCATTATTGTGTGAAGATTATGGCAGCAAACATAAAACACTGCTGCTCCATACAGAAGTGCGATGGCTGTCTCGGGGAAAAACTTTAACAAGGCTATTTGAACTTAGAGCCGAGTTACAAATGTTTCTTTCAGCAGATACTTCTTTTAATTTGAAGGACCGTTTGTATGATAAAACTTGGTTGTTCCGATTGTCTTTTATGGCGGATATCTTTCAAAAACTTAACGAATTAAATTTATCATTGCAAGGTAAACAGACAACAGTGTTTCAGGCCTATAATAAAATAACTGCTTTTAAAAGAAAATTAGATTTTTGGATCATTTGCATTGGTAAGAAAGAAATAGAAAGTTTTACGTTACTCAGTGAGTTTGTTAGCGAAAACGACTCAGAAATGTTTGAAGATAATGTGTTTAAAGAATTGGTCCAATATCTCAGTTCGATGCGCGCATCTTTTGAAAAGTATTTTCCCGAAGAACACAATACAAAAATTAAAGTGAACTCCTGGATTCATAATCCTTTTTTACCCAACTTGGAAAAGCCTGAAAACATGTCAAATGAGATATATGAATCTCTTTTAGAAATGTCATCAGACACAAGTATGGAGTCATTGTTCAAAACGACGCCTCTTAATGATTTTTGGTGCAGAATCTAAGATGAATATGCAATGCTTGGCCAAATGGCTCTGGATATTCTTCTCCCGTTCCCAACTACATATTTGTGCGAAACAGGATTCTCTACCTACGCAGCCACGAAAACAAAATATCGCAATAGACTGGACGCCGAAGCTGATATGAGACTCCAACTTTCTTCCATCAAACCTGATATCAAGCAATTGATGAAAAATAAAAAACAGTTTCATACCTCCCACTAGTTAGATTTTTTCTTTTTTAATGTTTTCTATTATTGTCCTTACCAAGTGGTGAAGTAAATAATAATTAGTAACTGATACATTGTACTTTTATTATGCTGATTAATAAAGAATACACTTATAAAAATAATTGTTTTATTGTAGGGTTCCATCAAGTATTTTGCTTCCCAAAAGGGTTCCGTCATTTAAAAAGTTTGAGAACCACTGGTCTACATATACAGCGTTATTCTTGGTATAAACTTGGTATTAATGCAAACCTGAAAGTAGTTTGCTTAGAATCAGTAACACAATCCAATAGGGTAGTTTTTGGACCATATTATGTTTTTCAAATTAATTAATTAATAATTAATTAATTAATTAATAATTCATTAATTCATTAATCATTCTAACAGTCCAAATCTTGTTCACAATGTGATGTGAAATTTATTCTTAAATAATAACCATGAATTAGGTACTAGGTAGGTACGAGACGCAATGAGTACGATAGCGCGAAGAACACAAGACAACTTGAATGGCTTATAACTATGCAAGTTTTCAATATTTTCATTTTTTTAAGTGATTTTTTGAAGTAAAAATCTTGATGGGGTGTCTGAGCTTAGCACTATACCAAACATAACCTTGTAGATAGATAAATAAGAAAAGTGGCCTTCTCGTTTTGAATAATGGATTATGTTTAGTGTCTTATCTGCATAATGGTATTTACAGTGGCTTGCTGGTGTATAAATTTCTCTTTAACAATAATACAGGACCTCCATGGTTGACAGTGAACATTAACTCATAAACATCATTAGTCATTACTGCTGGGAGAAGTCGATGTAAATATTGGTACACTGTACATTTCCCGAGATATATTGTGAACGTTTCACTTCATTTATTGTGATTTATTGGGAAATATTGTGCGGTAAGTCTCCCTATTTCTGGTCCCGCTATGTTCGACTGAACGATTACAACTAAAAAGTTTCGCAATGCATTAAATTCTTCGAGAGAATAAACAATGGTAGGTACTGCTCTGTAAAGAGAAGTGTTTTTTAAGTTGAGTTTTTTAAAGTTTATCTCTAAACTTATATCCTGATGCGAGAATTGTTATTTTGAATTGTTCATTGTAATTTTAAACGTAGACAAATAAATCTAGACAGTCCCAGATCAAGAACATAAAAAATACAATAAAATACTAAATATCAAACGTATTTATTGCGATCATAAAAATGTTCTTGTGATCTTCACTTAATAACATTAATAACGATTATTACAAAAGGTCTGATGCATCTTGAAAATAACAATCTTGTTCTTGAAATATTTTGAAAACAATAACGTTCACAACCTAGAATTATAGTGCGATTAAAATAGGTCCCAGTTATTCCCGCGTCTCCATCCTATAGTGTTAGTTATCTTATAAACAAAACCTGCTCATTCTTCAATTCTCATACTACTTCCATATCAGATTTCATCGCAATTGACCTCGTACTTTCGAAAAGTACGCGTCAACGAACAAAAACTGAATTTAAATATTCTAAAGCTGAAGATTAAACCATTTTTCTAAGTTGGAAGAAAATAATTGAACTATGATGAAAACTAGAAAGTAAATAAACAATTTCTTTCTCCTCTATACTAATATTATAAAGCCGAAGAGTTTGTTTGTTTGTTTGGACGCGGTAATCTCAGGAACTACTGATCCGAATTGAAAAATTCTTTCACTGTTAGATAGTCCATTTATCGAGTAAGGCTATAGACTATATAACATTACGCTACGACCAATAGGAGCGGAGCAGCAATGAGAAATGTTACAAAAACGGGGAAAATTTACGCAAACGAAGTTGCGCGGGTCAGCTAGTTAAATATACGAATGAGGCTTTGCGGGCTTTTTTCTCGTAAGGCAGATCTCCAATAAGATGTCAATGTTGAAATATTTAAATATGTTATCGGTAAAAGGCTCTGCGTAAAGAAAGGGAATGTCAATATTCATTGCGAGTACAATATCTCATTTTCATTCAGTCGGTGTCCCCGAGTTTTGATTTGTGATACATAACAGGTACCTACGCTCGGCGCACCCCGGGAAAATCAGCCATCTCTGCTGACTAGACAATGTTTCTATTTTCACTATGATATACTAATATGATTGTTCGTTGATAAAGATTCGTAGGAACAGTAGGCCTTCAATTTTTTTAAAACGAAAATCATGCATTTTGTTTACTTAAATTTCTTAAGATTACGGAAACTATGTTTCTGAAACGAGTGGATTAAATAGATGTTCCTGGCTCTGTATATCACCACCTCATTTTTGATCGAAACTTCGTTTTCATTGAATTAGAGTTGGCTTCCTGGCCCTCGCTTCTTGAAACTTTTAATAAAGCTTTATCTAATAGCCAACTTATCTATACTAATATTATAAAGCTGAAGAGTTTGTTTGTTTGTTTGAACGCGGTAATCTCAGGAACTACTCAACCGAATTGAAAAATTATTTCACTGTTTGATATCCCATTTATCGAGGAAGACTATAGGCTATATAACATCACGCTACGACCAATAGGAGCGGAGCAGCAGTAAGAAATGTTGCAAAAACAGGAAAAAATTACGCAGACGAAGTTGCGCGGGACAGCTAGTTACCTATAAAAACAACATTCATGAAAGGCCGCGAATGATTTCCTGCGTCTTTTCTCGTGCTCTCATCGATATTCAATTTTGTTAATTATTAACATTTGTGAATTTTAAGAAATAATTGATAAAAAATCCAATGATATATGACAAGCTACGGGCAAACAACTTTCGATCCAACATACAAATAGCCGTCAGGCACTCCGAAATTATTCTAATTTTGCTTAACTGCAGTCTTGATTAATCTCTCTTTAAACGTCTTGCATAAACCTTGAAGTTTAAAGCCTACATGATCAGTACTATCGAATAGAGCATCAAGCTCTTAGATCGATCGATCCAAACTTCTCTTTGTATTAGCACCTCGCGGAACCGATCCAGTGACGGTAATGTCACGGCCACACTAACTGGTCCGCCTGACATTTCTACCGGCCGCTTCGTTCCGTAGGTGTCACTCAAATAAATACATAAATCAATTCAGGAATGTTGTTATGATTAGAGGGCATTTTGGCAAATAAGACCAAGGAAAAGCCTTATTTGGAAAGTTATTTTATTTAACTAAAAAATAAGCAGATTCTTACTATAGGCAGTGTATACTATACCACAGTTCTTGAAGGCTAATAATATCCAGATTAAAAGGTATGTTTTTTTAAGGGTGATTAGCGATGTATTATTTCGTGGCTTCCTAGTCCGCTTCCTCTTCCATACACCGTCATTAGTTCAGTTGGCTGCCGCAGCTGCGGCAACTTATGACTAGGTATCCTAGGGCGCGCCCAGCAAACACATACCTACGCAAAAGTAAGAAGTGTCGTTTAGTGAACAAAATGGCTAATTCGCCATGCGGGATGGACTATCTCAGGGGCTTACTAACTTGCCTTAGCCCTGTAAAAAAATGTTGGGGTGCCTGATGTCCAATGGTTCTAACGGACGAAGGAAGTCGCCCGCACAATTTTACTATTGACTCTTCAGCGTCGCTGGCAGGGGGCAATTGGTACTGCTCATTCAGGGGCCCTGTAGCTTGGGGGCGCCGTATAATTGAAACACTTAATACGGCGGTAATTACGTCCCCTAGATTATCCGTAAAACGCCTAATTGCAAAAAAAAATCCATCGCATCATTTGACCGTGCGTTGAGATCACTTTTCGGCCGGTACTACCGTTTACTTTGTTGATTTTTCTGGCAATTTTTGCGATGAATATATTTCTCGGGGACGCTGAATTATTTATATTTTTGTTTTGTTTCGTCTCCTTTGATCAGTACACGGTCTGGTTATTTATTTCTTGATCACGAAGGGGCAATCGATCGTGTCGAGCGTGGTCTCGGCTACCTTATGCGTTAAACTTATTATTTTTTATGGAAATTTATTTTATTTATGTTAAAACTTGATAGGAGAAACACGAATCGGAGAGATACGGAATATTTTGATTTTGATCCGAGAAGTAAGTCTGAAAATAAAGTATGTAAATTTAAACTGGAAGGTATGAATTTAGCTCTCTCGCTTTGATTAGCTAAGTATAAGAAATAGCACTTCCTCGGTCGCACACTCAGCTATCATTATAAATAGCATTAGATGAGTCCCTAAACTTGGATGTTTATACTACGTATTTGTATGAAACACTGAACAATGTTTACTACAAAATAACACTGTCAAAATTCTAAATACAGCCTATTGATATTCTTACAACGAGGGACGCAGGTTGTTGTTCCAAACATTATTGTTTGATACGATCAACTCCACAATTTTAAAGTTTTATGGCTTCACAATCTGTATAGGACGTCATTGCGTCTCCTTTACCACAAGAGGTACAGGATTAAAAGGTCATTAAACCTCTTAAATCTACAAGTCAAAGAGAATTTGAATAAAAAGTGACCCTTTTAGGGTGCTTTTGGGACGTGTATGTATATCAAATGGGTGTAGTTTTATTTTTATTAAAAAAATATGGTAATTTGGGTGATAATCAGTCGTAAAAAATAAACAAAGTGCTACGCAAAGGTCTAAAATTGCTACGCAAAACTAAACGTGGGACACGCGAACCTTGGCGTTCTTGCCCTTGCAGTTAGCTCTTCAATCAAAGTCTAATAATACTAACGGATGGAATCAACCAATAATGACATGGCATTTGTTTATCAAACTATGTGAACTCAATTGCCGATTTTTTTCAGTCGAACTATACCACATTGGTTTACATAATTGATGAATCTTATTAGGGTTCCGTAGCCAAAATGGCACAACGAAACCCTTGTAGTTTCACCAAGTCCGTCCGTCCGTCCGTCCGCAGCTTAGCTCAGAGACTCTTACTCTTATTACTTACGCCAACAAAGTGAAAGAATAAAGGCTCCTAGGGGAGGTAACTTAGGTAACAGAAAAAAAAAACATCCCCATTTCAAATATAGGTATTTGAAATGGGAATGTATTTTTTTTCTCACTTACCCCATCTTATGGGATATCATTAGATCGATAGGTCTTTTAAAAACACTTATGGTTGTAAAGAACATTTTTCGATTTAGGGATCCGTTTGTGAAATATTAAGCTTTAAATTGCTAATTTTTGTTAGAGTCAAGTGTCCCCCCCCCCTGCCAGATAAATGGTTGATGTTGGGTTTGTCAAAAATATCATGGTAGTAGTATATACATATCACAGCTAAGCAGGCTCTACAACTTCATGAGTAACAGCAGACCAAGTGAGAAATAACAAAATTTTCGTAGAGATTCCATTGAGAAATATAACGTTGTTGAAAAAACAAAAACAACAGAAAACCCACTTCTTAAGCCGCATTATTCTGGTAGGGGACTACGGAACCCTACATTGTGCGTGGTCCGACATGCATTTGTCCGGTTTTTAATTTAAGTTTATTAAATTACTTACTTAAACGCTAAAAATGAATTAATTCAGTCGTAAATAAATTATCATTGAATTAACAGAATACAAATAATGAACCTTAATTATCAGAAGCAACCAATGCATTTTATAAGTATAATTTCTTACCCAATTATTATTTGCGCAAATTAATTGACATGCGCCGACGCACATCGCACAGCGTAGATGTCGACAGAAAAAATCATGAAAAGAAAGAAATTTATTGAAAACCAACCTTAAAAACGAAGGCTCTAAAGCACCTTTAACAAAAGCCTTAAATAAGGAAAGTGAGCATGATTTATTTAAATTAGTTTATTTGTTTCGATGCCCACAGTGTATAAAGTCATTATTTTGCCTTCTTTCAAGGCGTCGGGTATTGTCTTAAGATTATTTACGAGACTTTAAGAAGGTTATAATGATATGATTCGAGAAACCAATCGTGATGCGGAATCTTTTCATTCATATTTAATGGAATTGAATCATATTATTTTACTACCAAGGGGCTGTTTAATCTATACTAATATTATAAAGCTGAAGAGTTTGTTCGTTTGAACGCGGTAATCTCAGGAACTACTGATTCGAATTGAAAAATTTCACTGCTGGATAGCCCATTTATTGAGGAAGGCTATAGGCTATATAACATCACGTTAAGATTAATAGGAGCGGAGCAGCAATGAGAAATGTTACAAAAACGAAGAAAATTTACGGAGGCGAAGTTGCGCGGGACAGCTAAGCTGAAGGGGTTAACAGGATTGCTAGTAATGTAGGACCCACAATCCCACATAGTAAGTTAGTTTTTTAATTAAAAAAATAATAATTTCGCAACTTTTCTTTGGAACTCGACTGAGATGATACCGCACTAGATCTGTGTGCTATATTACAACCCAATCCCTTCAGTGGTTTAAGCTGTACATTGATATGTAAGTCAGTCATGGTTTCCTTTTAAATACCTATTAAATACAGATTTGAAGCTACGCATTAAAATCACCAAATAATTAATAGATTTAAAATGAACACCAACGACCTACATAATTAATAGCTCAGGTAATTAGGCTAATATACACATTTAAATGCGGCTACATAATACAGATGACTAATTTGTGAGGCAATCATTTCGTAGAAATAGGACTCGATGATTAAAAAAGTTGAATGACCCTCCAATAGCAGGTAGGTATAGTCATCGAGGTTAGAAAGACCATAGGCGTACCCAGGATAATTTTTCAGGGAGGATGGGGTATGTTTTTGGTGGCACAATTAAATAAACACCGGCCAAAAGTGTTCTGTGCACCTACTTGTCTTTTTTGTAATATGGGAGGGGAGGTTCAACCCCCAAATCACCCCCTTGGTATGCTCTCGGTACGCCTATCAAAAAAACCAAGATTTACATGATTTACGCACGTTTTACATTTAGGTACGCGTCCACGCCCGAGCCATGCTAGTCTGCAGCTGGTCCAAAATATCTGATTGATTAACAAGTAAACTTTCATACTTAATTTCATCCCCTTGAGAGCTAATTTTCCTAAAACGTTAAAACACATATTTATACATACACAAGCAAAGATTATTTAAAGTTGTATTTATATGTATAAATACAACTTTAAATAATCTTTGCTTTAAAATATACCAATACCTAACTATTTAACAGGAGTTAATTAGGTAATGAAAGATTATTTGAAAATCCCTATGTTTACATATTCAATTTTTTAACTTTAATGGTGAAGACTTTTCGAGGATGGATCAGTCATCGACACCTTTTTTAAACTAGCTTAAAAAAAGATTCCAATTATGTCACCAATAGGCCTCTAAAATCTTCATTCTAATGCTAAACGTAAAGGACAAATTTGCGTGGTACAAAAGACTTCAACGCACGCCGGAACAAGCTGCCTTTTCGCAACTGCTTTCAAAAGCAGTTGTATATATATGAAGCCTTTTCGAAAGCAGTTGTATATATATGAAGGATTATAAAACACACGTAATATGTCAACATGTCATTATGACAAATGTCAGCAATTCCAACATGCTGATTGCAATTTAAAAAATGCTCAGTAGTTTTCAAATTGGTGGTTCTACAGTTTCTAGACATAAAACACAACACAATGATTTCATATCGTGTTTCTATCAAAATAATCCTGTGTTCATCAATCTCTAGTATTATATCCTAGATATTCTTCATCCTGCCCATTACACTACCGACGTGAATCCACTCCTAACACAAGCCAGAGAGCTTAGCTGGACGGGTTAACAGAATTGCTAGTAATGTGCGTCCCATAATACCACATTGCTATGCATATCCAAAAAAAGAAACATAATATTATTTACAACTACTAAAATTTTAATAACATAACTTTTTACAGAGTAATTTCATTTAGATAGGTAGTTACTATTATTAAAGGACACATATTACAAATAATAAACGAATCGATTAATAACAAGACGTGATATACTCATATACATGTAGTATGCCGCAAGTTAAATTGCCGTTGAACGATTTAAGAATTACAGTTTCCGCTATAATTATAATATTAATATTTTATTCTTTTTAACATATGATTGCCCAAGATTAATATTCACAATAAATCAGCTCTGAGACCTCAAATTATGCTATATGTCACAAGAGATGTAAAAACAGATGTGTCACTGGGCCACACTGGCTCACGTCAAAATTTTACGCATTGTATAATTGATCATGCAAAATAACATGTAGGGCTGTAGGACGAAGACAAATTGAGCAGGATTACCATAACAACCATATACAATATGTACGTATGTATACTAAAACCTTGCTGGGTCTATTAATTTGTAGTTATCGTGGTGTAATTCTAGTTACGATAATCGTTTTATAATATAACAATCTTTGATTATATAATGTCTAGATTCCTAATCCGGCATCTAAAATTGAAGCAAAAACTGTCAAAATGTAAGGTCAAATGGACGTACTCGTTGAGAGGTAAAAAGACTCCTATGTCGATGTTCTAGCCATAGCAATTTTAGCGCGCCATTTTCGAGAAGTGTCAAACGTCAAAAATAGTAGCTTCATTTTTTTTATAGTGTTACTGAGGGAATGCTCCATCTAGACATTATATAATCATTTCATTTTTCATTTCATATATTCAGGAACAATATTACATTGTATTTGAATAAATCACCTACAATCAAAGATAACAATAAAATATATTTAAAATAGATTACCAAAATATTTTTTTTAGTGTAAATTCCCTACTGAGTAGCCTAGAGACATTTTTAAAACTCCGTTCCAACCTATTAACTATCTAATTGCCGCAACAGCTTTTAAGATCATGTTTAGTCAGTAAGTAAATGATCTTTTATTTTTAGAAGACAATTTTATTTGAGACAGATACCTAAGGGTTTTGTTACATCAGATATATCACACTGACAGAGTCAGCAATGCAAATCTACATTTAAACCAAGTAAGTACCTTCAAATTAAATAAATCCATCAGCACATGCGCCATGACAAATAAGCGCCCGTGCCCTGTGCTGATAGCATGTGCGTCGCGTACTCGCGAGTGGACAGTACACGTCCAATATGATGAATTTATAATAAACAATTTTCGTTTTTGAGAAATATTGCATATTATGTAAATTATGCCCTTGGTATGAGATGCAACTTGCGCCGATACCTTGGCGCCTACCCATCTCCCAAGCACGGCGAGTTAGGCCTGCGCTGCTGCTGCATCCGCTGAGAACCTCAAACAGCGTAAATACAGTAATCTGGTTGGGGATTATGTATTTGAGCCGTTTGGGGTTGAGACTCTATGGCCCCAGTGAGTGCCTATTATTTAAGGAAATTTCCCGACGTCTTATCAGTGCTTCCCGTGACCAAAAGGCTGACCTTTTCTGTGCACAAAGAATTAGCATTGCCATCCAACGTGGCAATGCTACCAGCCTTCTGGGAACGTTACCAGTTGACATCGATGGGGAGGAATTCTTTTCTTTTCTGACGCCTAAACGGTTTTGTCCTCCTTTTTTTATTTTAATTCTGTAAATATCTTGTATTAATGGATGTAACTAAGAATAGTTTTAATCGTAAATTGTATGTTAATATAATTATGTATTAGCTTTTTACGATGTAAATTAATAATCAAGACGAGCGGTAGCGAATGACCTACAGACGCTGGTACATCCAGGGTAAATATTCAGCACACAACAACCCAAAATAATAGGAGTAGAACTTAAGAAGGTAACCTTTATAGAACGCGTGCTCGAAAACATAGACATCGTTCATGGACACGGAATCTCGCAACGCCTACCGAACAAAGTAATGCGAAATGGTCCGAGATTCATACAAGTGAACGATTTGAGTATGCGTTGCTTGAGCGAGGTACCTACGATTAAGATTATCTTCTGTACTGTTCTGTAGGTATTAAATTCCCAATGATTCGTTAAACATGTCTGCCTTACCAGTCATTTGTATTATTAAGTAATTTAACATTATCAAAGAAGTAATCACACCACTCTGATATATTTATTGCGATCGATTGGACATTCTCGGGTTAAGATATCACAATCATTCGACTTCTGTTCGTTCTGTTCACATAAATTATGCAGATATACGAAAACGCAGTTCATTGATCTGTATTAAGTGCGTCTGAATATTTTTGTGTTTAATTTGCGAGATAAAATAGTTGAGGAGATAAATTTTGAATTAATTTGTACAGAAATATGTTTGGATGTCGTTTAGAGGTGCAACGTCTTTCTTCGTTTCTACGTAATATATTTATTATAATTATCATTTAAGTGAAAGATTAATGTTTACACTACTAGTTACCTACTTATCATTATATTTTAAAGGAGGTAGAGGATGTTTTTAAAGTTGGATTTAATCTCTTCTCCCTAAATTAAGAACTACCTTTTCCATGCTGCATTGCCAATGGAGGTAGCTTGAAATTTGAGGACAGGCTGCCTCTGTGGCGCGGTGGAAGTGTATCCGACTGCTACGCAAGAGGTCGTGGGTTCGATCCCCACCCAGGATAAAACTTTATGATGAGCATGATGGTTAATTCTGTGTCTGGGTGTTATTTATCTATAATATGTATGTATTCAGAAATATATAAGTATGTTTATCAGTTGTCTGGTTTCCATAGTACAAGCTCTGCTTAGTTTGGGATCAGATAGCGTTGTGTGAGTTGTCCCAAGATATTATTATTATCATATAACTAAATTTCACCCAATCATAGCCGTAGGAAATCAAAGCAAAGATCCGTCGACATCAATCTGAAGTTTAGCAGAAAAAATAGCGATGAAACAGCGTGAGGAAACTACGAATCCACACTGGGCCCACATGGTGAAAGACCTATGCCCAGAGGTCTCTAGAAAAGGCTTGCGTCCAAAATGGAAACGTTTAAGTCTGATTACCTACGCATACGTTTAAGGAAAAATCGTGGATTAAAACAACGAAAACCAACATGCTCAAAGGCTAGTTAAATATAAAGACACGTTAAGTCAACAAAACCAATTTGATGAGACAAGAACCTGTTCTGTAACCGAAACCATGTTATAAATTTAACGCCAATATTGCTTTTCCATAAAAGTGATGAGTTGATAACTCGATGTAAAACAATCGATCATTTCTTATAACCAACCAGTTGGTTTTTCCCCCAATTACTACACGAACGTTGGTGTTATGATAAACGATATTAATTTTGTTCTGTTGTTGCAAAAAAAGTGTCAAAGCTATCAATTCCTGTCCACTACGCCATTTTACACCATAAATGGGCAGCTTTTAAGTGCTGGCGCCTTGTACTCAGATTGCGCAAAAGATCAAACGATAAATTACAAACTAGTGGCGGCATCTTGACAGCGAAGCGTTAATCTACGATGAGGAATCCAAGACAAACAAAGAAAATTCATTTTTTATTATGTTTTCACTCTGAATTTTGCTGAAATTTGATGTAGAGGAAGTTGAAACCATGACAAGAACATTTAAGACTTTTAATTGCGGTGATAAAACGCCACACGGGCGAAATCTAAATAAAAATAAAGAAGAATCCTAGGAATAGATAAGGAAATACGACATCAGAACACGGCACAATTTATGCTGGAAAAAGTTTTTTTACTAAAGGCCTTCGATACTTTAAAATGAATGAGACAGTTGTCTTATAACGTATCCTTTCCAAAAGCGATGCTACTGACAGAAATCAACAATGAACTTAACAGAAAACTACAACCTTAAGAAGTAGACAACAAAACACATTTTCCAGGTTTTATATATCGATCGATGATAGTTAATGACAGTTTTTTCTTAAATTATTTGCATTCAATGGTAGCGAACCAGTGACAAAAGTAGTCATCATAATGTGAATATCCTCGTAATCATTACAAGGCAATTTGTCAATCGAAAACGGTTGCACGTCTCAAAATAATGAACCAGGGAGATTAAGATGTTTTATTTTAAATATATTTAATGAGATAATGTCGATGAGTTTCGATGAGATGTCGAATTTGTTCTGAGCTCATCTCTAGTGCTGAAATATTTTGTTAAACGAAGTTAGTTGTAATCTTGACGTTTGAGAATTGAATAAAATATACTTTTTATAAAAAATATATCTTCGTCTCATTATCTATCGTTAGGATTCCAGAATATAAAAATATAAAGTTTGTAGCTGTTTTCAAGGAAAAACCCAAACTAAGTAGGTAGCTACATTTTTAACTCTCTAAAAGAGAGATTTTCATTCTGACAAAAAACAAGTGATGAGTAAAAACTTCATACTATAATGACACAACGAAAAAACCTATCATAAAAAGATTTATAGGTATTAAGCTACCATCGACCCATCCTCTTAATATTGACTTTAATAATAATACTTTGCAAAGTTTGTTGAACTTATAGAGCTCTATCTTTTTCGCACATTTGAACGTCTCAACTTTTTAACATTTTAATTTAATCTTGTCACTCGTAGTAAATTGTCTTTGGCATTTTCATAAATAGTAAATCATTCTGACGGTACGATAGCAGATTAAACATGTCAGGCGTAAATTAAATTAAATAAAAGCAATGTGAATGTTACAAATAAATGTCATATCGAGCTTCCTAAAGATTGTATGAGCCGATAGTAAGGTACCTAAGAAATGCGCTTGCGGAGGCAATTTCTTCTATAATTAGTTTTACATCTCCCCTGGAAATTGTGACTATCTTTAATTAATATTCAAGAGCTACTACCGAGCTCGTACAAATGTTCCAATCAGAAGCGATAAATATCTATCTGAAATAAGCCAGGCACATATTAAAAAAATAAGATTCCTGTTAATTTCTCTGTTTCAAAATTAATAACTGATCGAAATCAGTAAAGTCATAAGTAAATACGGATTCCATTTCTACATTCTGACTAGCCTGTTGGTCTAGTGGTTAGTGACCCAGACTGCTAAGCCGGAGGTCGTGGGTTCGATCCCTACCCAGGATAAAACTTTGTGTGATGAGCATGATGGTTTATTCTGTGCCTGGATATATATCTATAGATAATATGTGTGTATGTATTTAGAAATATGTAAGAATGTTTATCAGTTACCTGGTTGCCTTAGTACAAGCTCTGCTTAGTTTGAAATCAGATGACGTTGTCTGAATTGTCCCTAGATATTATATTTAATATCGCAAACAGATTAGAGACAGAGAAACTAGGTACTTGCTTGTGCCCAAACTAGGTAACTTCAACTTGAACCGTGAAATTTAACTGAATACTAATTAAAACAATATGAAGATGTGTATAAAGATTTATCGAAGTACTTACTTACTTACGAGGACACCGCAGTTAATTTCGAGTGATTTAGTGTTCATCAGAAATTCTTGATTTCAAGACGACGGACGGTGTGCGACGTTTATATTACTGTATTTGGATATAAACAGGGCCACAAATACTGTTTAATTAATACCAAAAGAGAAACAAACTGACTGACATTTTTCTGGTTTCTGTCCAATTCCTGAAATTCTTCTGTGACCACTACAAGAATAAGTTAACAAGACAGCTGACTATTAGCATTGTTTACGTATTCCTATCTCGTAATTGCATTAAGTTCTTCACTTCTGTATTTCTCAAGATGTTAATTATGATTACAATTTTAATTGGTCATATTCAGATTCGTAAATAAGTTTTTTAACGAGAATGCACTTTAAATAGCGGACACGAGCCGGCACTAGACCCCATTTAATATTTTTGATATCTTTGATTTAAAAATGAAGATTTTGGTTTTTTATTAAGATGAAAATTTGCAATGTTATTAAAAACAAGCTAGTTTACCCTACGAACTAACTATATACATACTATTAACATTACCTAGTTAAGTACAAATAAAGGATTACATAAAAAGGGAATAAAAAAAAAGGAGTTAGGCATCGAAGAATTCCTCCCCATCGATGTCAACCGGTATACCTAGTGCCCAGAAGGCTGGCAACATTGCGACATTGTATGGCAATGCAATTGACATTTTGTCAAATGCAAATGCCGGTATTGCATTGATATTGGAGTCGAGCATAATCTTCATAATCCTAAAACATGACTAAGCACTGGAAAATGACTTATCAAAGATGTCAACAACAGCGTAGAAGTAACCCCAACACAAATACGCAAATAGGTAGGTCGATCAATATCAGTCTAAGATACCTATTACATAATTTCAATTTGTCATCAGATTATGGAAAATAAATCCAGGCAAGAGCATGTCGCACCATGCTCAGTGTAGGGTCCCGCAGCCTTAAATAATTGCATCAGCAGAAGAGCTTATGCTCATGTCACTTACGCCCTTTTGTTGAGAAAATTAGTTTTTCGGCTATAACTCAATGACGGTATATTCGATCATGTCCGAAATAATTTTAGTTCGAAGTATTTGTTAAGCGCTACCTTTTACGTTTTTTTTAATATGTTTTGGTCAAACGGTTCAAGATAAGAGGGGGTGGGGTGGACACAATTTATACAACTTTCGGAGCTATTATTTCCAAATATATAAAATTAATAAAAAAAGTTTATTAGAAACTTTAAAATATTTTTTAAAAGGCCTGTCAAATAATGTGCCACACGTTGATGTTTGCTAAAAAAAATGTATCAGCTTTAGCATCCCCTAAAAATTATAATTTTTATTACTTAATTTATCAAACTAAGTAGCGGCTACTACAAGACACCTTTTCACCAAAAATCATTGAGTGAAATTCCTGTGACATACGGACAAACAGACGGACCGTTCCGTTTTTTGCCATTTTGGCTACGGGACCCTAAAACCTTTTAATTGTATGATTTTTTCATTTATTTATGTTATGCAACTCATTTGTAAGTTGTTTTTTTATGTTGTTGACAATTCCGCCGTGAAACAAGAAGTGAACGGCGTAGAAGCACGCCGGGATACTAATAAAATAATAAGTAAGTAGCTACAATGTAGTCTGATGGATTTAATGGCAATAATGAAAAAAAAAAACCAAGTGCGATTCGGATTCGCGCACGAAAGGTTCCGTACCATCGTTATATGTATAAAAATCAATGTTTGTCTGTATGTCCTCTATGCGTTCCAAAACCATTGATTAGATTTTGATGCAACTTTAGTAGAATGTTCTGAGAAGGCCGGCGAGTGTTCCTGGCTTTGAAAGCCACAGCGAAGCGTGGCCGAGTTCAACTACGGCAAAGAAATCATGTCTGTTATATGGGAGCCCCCCATATTAATTTTATTTTAATTTAATGATTTATTTTTAAAGTAAATAATATAACTGCGTCTACCTGTTCTCGTTATCAAAATCGAGTAAAAAAAAATCACGTTTTTGTATGGGAGCCTCCTTAAATATTATTTTTTTCTTTTTTTAAATATTTGTTGTTATAGCAGCAACAGAAGTACATCATCTGTGAAAATTTCAACTGTCTAACTATCACGGTTCATGAGATACAACCTGGTGACAGACGGGTCCCGTTTTACCCTTTGGGTATGGAACCCTGAAAAGAGAAAACGTACCCGTTACCTACTGCAATAACATTTACATCAAACATTATTTCTTGGTAAAACTGCAAGAATTTCAAGTTTTCTGATTGGCACGGCACGAATTCGGGGTAAACCTAGCCGTTACTGAGAATTATCTTCAAAAACTCCAGAATTGTGTAACAGAATGAGTAATAAGTAGTCTCAATACTAGTAGTAATAAACTTTCCACGGTAATCTCTCAAAATCTCACGCGTTAATAATAACGACCCAAAATTGTTCCATTTAAAACTTTGTTGAATAAATAAGGGCCATACATCTGCTATAACTCATACAAGACATCCATATATCTCGTATCGAACAATAAAGTGATCGTTAAATCGAATCATTTCAGAATTAATACAACAATTATTGTGGTCATTTTGTATTTACCCGTTTAACTGAGTCAGTTTTTTTATAATTTCCCCATTGGCTTAAAAAGGTGGTCATATTTCATGTGGATCGTCCACTTTTTAGTTCAGCTTGCGACCATAATCAATGAAGGAAGCCATTACTGTGGATATATCGTACTTACAAGAATGCTGCCGCATCGATAAAGTAAACTATACATATTGAAAATTAAAAATTGTTTGATATGCCTGCGTTATATTTTTACCGGTTATTTGCGAGGAGAAAATCGGTAAGTATATTATATTAAATACTAAAATCTATGCTAATATTAAAAAGCTGAAGAGTTTGTATGCCGTGTGGTGCCGGCTTAAGAATAGTACCACCCCATATCTTCCCGTGGGTGTCGTAAAGGCGACTAAGGGATTTCACACCGGAGGACGGGCAGCAGCGTCCTCTGCGTACTTAAAGCCTTACTGCGATCACCAACCCGCTCGCCAAGCGTGGTGATTATGGCAATTACCCCCAGGATCTACATACTAGTAGGTTCTACTGGGGAGACCCGTGCCCAGCAGTGGGCCATCATATGGGTTGATATGAAGAGTTTGTTTGTTGTTTCAACGCGGCAATCTCAGGAACTACTGGTCCGAATTGAAAAAAAAATACGGCTATAGGCTATATAACATCACGCTACGACCAATACTGCTCCAGTAGTGAAAAGTGTTGCAAAAATGGGGAAAATATACGCATACGAAGTTGCGCGGGACAGCTAGTCTATCATATTTAAGAACCAACACACCATTATTTTAATTCGGAAGCATCGTATTAATATATCGCCAAAAACCAATCAATAAAAATTGTCACTAGTCGGTTTTCTAATCTAGTGTGTAGATAAGTCATTGGTGTACTTAGGTCCTCATCGCGAACCTTACTCCTTGGAAAGGGAGAAGATTCGTGATGACAACTACTAGAACCAGACACAGTTGGATGCTGTATAACTACTCGATATGGGCAACTACTTTTTCAATCATAAGTAGGTACACTAATTTATACCCTTTGATTTTATGCTTAGAAAATATTCATTGCTTGCTGGTTGCTGGGGTGCAGCAATTCCCGGCTATCTATGTAGGCGTAAATGGCAGTCTCTAATCGTCTTCATCATTTCTAATGTTATTAATACTACTATACTGATTTAATAGATATCTCATTTAACTATGGTGTGAGGTCAGAAAATTGCGTGTCAGAAACAATAAACGGACTTAAACACGAAGTTAAGAACAAATTATTACAAAAGTGCCTTAATTTGTCAACAGAATTACCACTTACACCCGAGACATCGTAAATTTATAGAATAAAAGCAAAATAAGCAAGGTATTCTCTTACTTTTTATCTTTTCCATTAAACTTGGCAATAATTTAAGATAGCCAACTTAGGAATCGAAGCGTGTTCACCTTTTAATATGAAAATCTGTGGCGGGGCAGCCGTGGCCAATTTTATGATGTGACGAGTATTTTTTTAATATTCGCACATTTTCGAGCAATTAACTCTCTTTAATCGGGTTGTACAGAGCAGACATAACATGGTGTAATGAATGATTACTGTCCCATAGGTGACTGGGTAACGAACTCTTGAGTAAGATGGAGGTTTTTATTTTAACTGTTATTAATGACCACGCACTCGATTTTTAAACGTTGAAGCACGTTCATTATTTTAAATAAGGTGCGAAAGGCGCCTAAAATAACGTATTACTTGAAGATCTCTTTTAAGATTACAGTCTTTTAAAGTTCAGGAAATACGTAGATAAGAGTTTAACGCGTTTCGTCGTCTTTACTCTGCAGTATAAAAATACTACGATACGAGAGGCATTAGCTGGTTGAAACTCTATATTTCACTGGTTGTGTTGTTTTTATGATCATAATATTTATGATTGATTACCTCCATAGACTAGGACGATCATTGTTACTGGCCACTTACCATTGTAAACAAACATGACCTTTTTGGAATAAAAAAGTGTAAATATCCCGCCACATTTTGATGTTTTATTTAAAAAAATGGAATGCTTGAAATATTAAAAAGAAAATAAGAATTCCCTTGAATTAAGGACTTCTTTCGAATTCAGTTCAAAAAAGTGGTATCAATGAATTAAATCCAGGCAACGGTATGCAGTAATGGGGCCTAGACTGCGGGTGGCTAAATCCTGAGAGAAATTAACAGATACCACAAGTAGATTTAATTACAAGCTTTGGTCATAAAATTTAACGAAACATGTCAGTGATTTCTGAAGCGATGGTTAATTAAACCTCCGGTAAAGAGCGAAATAGCTCATTTAATGTTGGTTCTGCACAAAGACCTTAGTCTATACTACTTCATGAATATATCGAACTCTATCCCTTTAATAGCTTAACTAAAGAAGAAGGGTCTAATTATCCTCTTCCTGAAGAATAACCAAACAAACAATAACACTGGGGTTTTGTAAGTCAAATTGACAATAAATTATGAAGAAGCTCTCATCCCAATATATATTTATTTGTGATTATCGTTTATGACAGAAATGTGTTTATTTAATGTTTGCATAGTAAATACTACACTCTATTTTTGTTCTTTACAATTTTAAATTTAAATTTTTCAACTATTACAAAAAAAAAAAATGTTATAACGTAAGTGAGTTCCCCTCTTGGCCGTGACTTACAGGTTACAGGTACATTTCTAACACAGGTTACTTAAGGTGTAATTGTAGAAAAAAAAAATGTTTTTTAAATTTAAATTAAATCTTAAAGAAGAATCAGGACCGAAAATGGACAACCTCATTCAAGTCGCACGAAAGAGATTTTCAGCTCCGTACTCTGATTTCTAAAGACAGCAATGTTTTCGTCAATTAACAAACAAGACAAGTTTCACAATTCAGTAATTTGTGTCGAACAAAAAACAGCATTGAACTTGAAATAAAATGTTGTAAGACTGGCTCCGATTCCACATACCTATATATTTTTTACAAGCCTGCTCAAACTTGCTCCATATTCCAACTCTAGTTTGACCTTTTCCAATAATGACAACAGAGAAAAAACTGGTAGGTACTATATATATTTTTACACAACCATTAATTATTACCTATTATATATTTTATAATTAACAAATCGATCAATATTTGATTTGAGAAATTATAAACTGACGAAATTTGTCGAATTGGCGTCTTATGTGATGGAAATCTATAAGGCATCTTTTGTGGTGGATATCTTTTAGTGTAATAAAAAAAAACTGACTTGTTTCTTATGGGTAATTTCGAGCTGATTTGATGAAATGATATATACATTTACTTTTTGGTTGGTTTACAGGTAGCTTAAAGCTTGAAAATTGACATTCAAACAGACCACTGAACTATAATAAATTATCAAATTGGTACACCGCTGTCATTTATTGTACTTACCATACTCTATGGTTCATAGACTAGCTTGTCTTAAAGCCTGTTAAAAAAAGGCGGCACACCTTTTTATCGCAAATTTTCTTTTGCACGTCTTGCAAATGTTTACGATTATTTCAATAAACCAGATAACAGATATGGAGGTACAGCATTTTTAACATAAATATAATGAATTGTAGAGCAATTCAATTTTTATTTATTGTTTGTCATTAAAACGGGATTGGCTATTTTAAAATACAATAAACCGTTTCCTTTTTTAAAGTGTGCCGAGTTTAATGGTGTTTCTGTATAATTAATATTATAATTATTTAAATATCTAAAGTAATATCATTCGGAAGTGTGCCATGTGTGTATAAATAATGAATGACGCATTTCGATAACTACATTTATTAAGTATTAAATAATTTGGATAAAAGTTTTTTGTCCGACGAGTAACCAATGTAATTAAACAGTGTCAAATTATATTTAAATGTAATTTTGAGTTATGTACTTACTTATTGCCATTTCGAACTTTGTGTAAGTAATGTAAGTCTAAAACAGAAGAAATCAAAAATTAATTGAGTAGGTAACTACTTATGCTATGAAATATGAATATCAAACCAACTTCAATCACGGTTGTATTGCTGGCATTTTTCCATCAGAATTATTTATTTGCTTTGACGTAGATATATACCTGGACCACTTCTCTTCAAATATAGGTAATATTACATTTCTGTGGTTTTTTATACAATTATATTATGTGCCTTATGTCTTACCATTAGGTGTACAAATATTAATAAATTAACATGTCAGCCATTAAATACCAAAGAAAAAAAAATTGAGGAGTTTCGTCGTCTGTCTCCAAAACTCTTACAAAATTTATATGAAATTTTGAAAATCAAAATATATGACAAAGTTATGCCCGAACATATAAACATCTAAATTGAAAAATTCTTCTTTCTTAAAGTCTCCTTCTTGATTTATTCGTTTTCTATAATACCTACGTCAAGATCCTTTGATGTATAGGACAAATAAGTCTTTTATCGCTATTACTATACCTATGAATCAACTGTAAACTTTTAATTTTAATAATCCTCACTAAGCATAACTTATTGATCTTTGAATATATTGACAATAGTTCGTAAAGGTCAGCTGCCATTAAATCAATGCTTTCGATTTAGATAAAATTGCCAAAATAAAAATAAGTCATCACTAATATATTCATGAAAATATGGCGGGAACTTTACACGGTTGGCAAAGATGGCGAACCAAAATTTACATGACAAAGCGTAAAATTACCATCTGCCATTCTTTCGCTCTTTCTTGAAGTAGGGTTGACAAGTGACAACATCCTGAACCAGACTGGTTCAACGACAAGTTACATATTTTTTATTTCAGGTTTTCCACCATAGGTACTCTTACCATTACTACACTTAGGTACTACTACCATGATTAAACCTTAAAGTAAAGTAAATATCCTGAAAAACGCATCTTTTAAAAAATGAATTTGCTCAAGTAAGTTGGTATTTTTTGGTGTTTTTTAATGACCTTAAACATTCAACAGGTAAAAATAGAGTTGGTTCTCATCAATTTGACCTGTGCCTAAGGTAAATGTTTCTAAGTAGGCACCAATAAACTATTCTGTCACCGTACAAGTGAAATGACAAAATCGTGGTTAGCATGGGACAAGGCCCTGTGTGCTGTTACGTGACAGCCCTACGTGATAGGTATCACATCACATGAAACAGACGGCATATCATCTTTTTTTAAAAATGAAAATGTCAGCCACTATAAGTTGTTTTAATATTATTACCAGTCCGCATTTGTTTGTCAATTCCGTTCTGTTCTCTTTTGTTTATTAGCTGTTAACTCACCCGGTTCAGAGTGCTTAATCGGTTCTTGACTTTTTTAACATACGGTAAACTTTAAAACCTAGATAAATATTCATAATAACGACTCCCAAGACAAGTCTTCACTCAGTTTCATAAAAACAATAAAAAAATATTTATGGCACTATAATTTTTTAATATGTCGTTTGTTCATTTTTTGCTATTATCGTTCATGAAGCATAATCAATGGATTCGTACGGATCTTAAACAATATTACAGATATGTTTTATAAAAATGAACAACATAAAATAAGCGTGCGACAAGATAATAATCGACGCACCTTTAAAATGCCCGGCGCTCATCGCTCACCGTGGTGCATTTAAATTAATTTTAAAGCATACAAATAGGTAGCTGCATGCAGTTTAGCATCGATAAAATATACTGTGACTTGGCAAACAGGGAATATTTTATCGAAGATATAAAAGTTTATGGTATTCATTCATTATCTAAACTCACCTTGCTAAACAACTCCAAGGAAACAAATCACACAGCCTTTGTAAAATCACTATAATCCCGAAGTGGTGCACGTGGTACTGGCACAAGTATTATCGAATACACCGAATCGAAAAAAAAACAAATGCAAAACTATTCTAAATTCAAACGGCGCGCGATCCCGCAGAAATGTGTCAGTGGCGCGTCGCGGCGGACGGCCTAGGCACTACCCGTGTGCGGAATAGTAATGGCGGGACCAAAATCGAATTTTTCGAAATTTTGAGAACGGTAGTGTCGCATCGGTGGCGGGGTTTTGAATGGCGCGGCGTGCCGCTGTACATCCGAGACTGGCTAACAAGGCGGCAGGACATCGACTTTATAAATTGATTTTGTCCAACACGACGTAACTGTACCTTTGTGTAGAAGATTCGGCAAAAATTGTCTTTGATACCCTTAAAATTACTTTTTAATAGATATTCGGCATATAAGTACTTTACATAATTATTTTCGTAAGTATCTACTTAATTGCTACTCTACCTACAGTCATATAAAATTTTAATTTTGTGTGCTGATAAAATAATTTGTTACTTATATATTTAGAGGCTTTAATTAAAATAGTCAACAATGGAAATTGCCATCTGTGTACGCTGTTAGGTTGCACAGAATAGAACTCATACACATCTACCAAAAAAAACATGGCGGAATCTGTCCCTATATCCCCATGGACGATCAGGAAAAGGGGTAGTTTTTCCGAATAAATTTGGTTCTGTCTGAATAGATTTCCTATTGATGACTTAGTCTTTTTGTACTTTCAGGGATGTGGTTATCATGGTGCTCAGTGTCATATTTCTTGTTCTTATTTTTTTAATGACAATATCTATCCACACTATAAGCCATCTGTCGTGGGGTATTGTGAAAAGTGCCTACACCCAAACACGGAATCAAAATTTGTGACCTTACCAAGCTCAGTTCTGTAGGTATGGGTAGGTATCAAACCCAAAACCGTATGCACAGCAGTCTTATTATATTCTCTCTCGCTGTGCCACCGAGAAACTTTAAAGCTGTCTCATTACTAGGTAAAAAAACATGCAAAGAACAAAGAATAATAGCATATACCTATTCCAGATATTGGAACGTAGTTATTAATCGCACGATGTCATTTGTTTGCGGGCTGAGAGGCTAGACGAAAATAAGCGTAACATTTAGACATCGATCAAATGATGCTAGAATAGGGAGGTAGTATTATACAGGGTGATTTGTAATATAATAATGCCCGTGGCTTCTTTATATTACACCTAATAACTCGTCACACAATTTTTGAAAAAAAAATACAAATTACCCTTCACTACCTACCACCTACTTTTGTCACACAACCATCTACCACGCATCTGTAGACCCTGGGGTAAACTCGATGTTTTTTTTTTGTCAGGTTCAGGGTCTAAAGCTCACAATAATAAACGATTTTGCTCCAGTAAAATAGTCTATAGGTGGTTAATGCCGTAAGTCCAAAAATAAGTGGTACCTAGATGATTAAGGTTTAATATATTAAATATTGTCCAAAACTGATAGCACTAAGTTATTTAGTGTAATACAAAGAATATAAGTACTCTCTACCGAGAGGTGTAATGTAAAGAAGCCACGAGCGGGAGGTTATTAGGATATTACAAATCACTCTTTATAGATTGTTTGTATTTTTGTAAAAGGTTGACATGTTTATTTTACCTATGTCAAACTGGCTGTGTATAACGTATGTACTTATCTGTGAAAAATCTATTATTTATAAAAAAAAATGAGATTTTTTTTTAAATCCTCTAGTTCTTTCAGCTTTTTTTTAATCTAATTATTAGTTAATACAAACACAATCTACATCTACACTAAAATTATAAAGAGGAAAGATTTGTATTTTTGTATGTAACGAATAAACTCAAAAAGTACTGGACCCATTTTAATAATTATTTTTTTGTTGGATAGCCCATTTATCGAGGAAGGCTATAGGCTATATAACATCGCGCTACGACTAATAGGAGCGGAGCAGCGACGAGAAACGTTGCAAAAACGGGGAAAATTTACGCATACGAAGTTGCGCGGGACAGCTAGTAAAATATATAGCAAAAGGAACTAAACAGGGGGTCCGCCTCAAGACACCTCTCTCTTTTTTATAACTATTTGGGGTACATATAGGGTACTCACAGATTAGTAGTAGCACAGATAATATAATACTATACTGTAGTAGTAAGTTTAAGATACCTAACATTAAACATAGCCTATAAAAATCTGATACTTACCTTTAATAAGTTTCTACAGATAGAAATCTTGCATTTAAATAGTAATCCTATTTTAAATTTTAACGTAGACAAATCAAGATTATCATCTACACTAATTCTTACTTTTTAAAAACTCTATGGCGGGTGCCGGTGGTAAAAGACGCCGGTATTTCTGATTAAATCTAGCAAGCAATAAAATCAGCTTGGCCATACACGGATACCGTCAACCTCATAATGTCTTAATTTTAATTAGCCCTATCTTTTTTCTTAAGGAATGCCGCTATAAGTGTAAATAAACTGTATAGCTGGGTGCCTGCCTAGGCAGGTACCTACATTAATCGAAAAGTATACGAATACCTAGGCATGGTGAAAAAATATAGTGTAAGTGCTTTTTATTATCCTGGCCAGAAGAACCACGACGAGTCAACGGCATTAAACCGTTTTTCAAAGAGATAATTATGGAAAAATCTTACAGTGAGAGCGGAGTTGGGACCGCTCTAGGCGCGAGATCGCAAGGGCACCAAAAAACAATTTCTAGCAAATAATTGTATTTGCCAAAAATTGATTTTTGAATTTAGCTTTTACGACTTTCTAAGTGAATTGTCACTTGACACGAAGACCTTGCCGTCAACCAAATGACGCTGAAAGACCAATACTAATGATAAAATGCTGGAAAACACGGGTTACACTCCGGGAGACCCGGCAAAAATGAAAACTTGAACATTAACGTTGTGCATTTTTGAATATTTTGAATGGTTAGGGAATAAATACGCACGAATTGCTTTATATATCAGTATAGAAGGACTATCTTTCGTTAAATACAATATTCATCTATTGCGCTGCCGTACACAAACATGACAATTTATATTACACTAGCTGTTCCGCGCAACTTCGTATGCGTAAATTTTTCCCGTTTTTGCATCATTTCTTGTCGCTACTCCGCTCCTGTTAGTCGTAGCGCGATGGTATATAGCCTATAGCCTTCCTCGATAAATGGGCTATCCAACAAAAAAAGAATTTTTCAAATCGGACCAGTAGTTCCTGAGATTAGCGCGTTTAAACAAACAAGCAAACAAACCTTCCGCTTTATAATATTAGTATAGATAAACACTTCAGAACATTACGATTATTTTACATTAAAAAGTTTATCTTTCAGAAAGCGCGGCCTACTCTCCCTTCGTCTTACGAATTTTCGATCATGTCACGTGTCCTAACGCGAGTTTAACATTTTTTACCCATCCCAAAAAAGTGCACAACGCCGCTAAAGAAGTTTGCACTTCAATAAAAATAAAATGATCCAGGTTTAGGGTCGGCGTTGATGTTTCACAAATTCTTCTATAGTAAAATCAGATATCTAATGAGTCACCTATATGATGGGAAGTTTTTGATTTTGGGGTTGAAAAACCCCCTCCCACCGAAATTGTAATGCCTACCACATCTTCTAATTCATCTAATCCATCATACATATAATTGCTTGTCCATTTTTAATATCCACGAGACCAGCAGTTAAAATGGATATATGTCCTGGGGGCCTAGACAAAGCCACATTCGAATAGCGATATCGTTAATGGAAAAGTAGGTACAAAATGTATGGAATTAAAATAATAATATGTCACGTGATAAAGCCAACTCGATGCGTAGATAAGCTGCACTTTTTTTTGCGAACGAACTTTGGAATTGACCTTTTGTTGGCGTTAGCGAATTCGCCACAGAACGAATGTACCTTGTCTAAGCCCACTTAACTGCTATATTTTTTGCTATTTATCGATAAGCATTATAGGTATCTACACAGGAAAAGCCGAAATGCTTTTTTTTATCAGGTCACAGTTCATTGAACTGTTTCAATACTTATTTCCTATACCACAACAAAGCCTAAGTCCTAAATTATTCATAGTGCATATAGCCGTATACTTTTTTTTGTGAGTAGTGTTCGGCTCTTGAAATCGTATTTCAAGAACATAATTATTCTTGAGTGTCGACGCTAATCCGTTAGCTAAATATTTGTCATCCACATCTTCTAACAAAGACAGTGTGTGTTGAAATAACACTTCGTACCAAAATAGAAGACTCTTCAGTGGGCAATGGTCAATTAACTGGTTTCACTAATACAATAAACTTATTTAATTACGACTGAAAGTAATAAGAGGAGAATCAATTTGATCGCAGTCTAGAATCTAATAGGTAAACAATGTTCCATACAACCTATATATATACCTCCTCAAGCACTACTTATTAAAGACGTCTGTCGTTTGGTCTCGTTTTGTCTTTACCCCTTTAAGGTGAACTGTAGTAAGAGAGAGACATTTGAAACATCTTATGGGCGCGGTTTCCAAATCTAGAACGTTTTCAAATATGTTTTGCCTGTTAAGAGTTGCATAAAGTGTTGTTAAGGGCGTCCTAGTCGATGATTCTACCATACAAACGCGCATAAGTGATTACTCATCTGTTCTGAATATCAATTCGTTTTACCATAAACTAGGCTTGTAGAAAGCTATAATTGAAAATAAATTAATATTTTGAAAGTTATAAGCTTCATTTCACATATGCGCGTTTGTAAGGTAGAATTTTCGACTGGGGTGCCCTTCGGTGGTTATTTGATCCCGAATCCGGCCTAGGTAAATTTAAGCCCTACAGCTGCACTATAACCTAAAGTACCATGCAACACAAAAATCTACTTTATCCAGAATTCCCTAATGGTTAAGGGGTCGGCCTCGCAATCGTGAGGCCTCGCATTCCTACCTATTATACTACCGACGTGAACCCAATCCTAACACAAATAATTTAGCTTAACTGGAGGGGTTAACAGGATTGCTAGTAATGTGGGACCCACAATCTCACATTGCTAGTTATCTTTACAAAGAAAAAAAATATATAAAAAACTTGATAACTTAATTAAATGATTAAAAAACATAGTTAGATACTTAGTTACGATGTTTTTTATGGTTTAATAGGTTTTTATTGTGATCAGATATTTATTTATTTATTTTATTATTAAGATATCTCGCTTTATGTGTAAAATTAATAAAATACAATAGATTTGTTAGATACTAATGGCAAAAACAAACAATATCTAAACAAAATATCCTAAAGTGATGGATGACTCAATCAAACCGAGTGATTTATCGCTCCGAGCGAGCTTATTAGATTGGTCCAAAATGTAAGATTATGCGATATAGTGTAAAATCATACATTAATGACATTGATGACTGCAAACACACGAAAGAAGCGATCCCAATGATGTTTAATAGATTCACTCGCAATCTCATCAGGAAAACCAGGAGGGACAATCTGCGAAAGGCAATAGGCATCGTAACCACTGTCCCCAAAACAAACACCTTTTCAGGGGTGACGGACAATGGATGATTTTGAGGATGCATAGAGGCAGAAGAAACACTAAAACACGTGCTTACGGAATGTAGTGTGTAGAAGACCAACGGATTCAACTCATCGCTCATTCACTCAAGCTTCACTGACATCCCTTTTGCGGTGTTCTGGGAGTTGGCTGGAGTGACAGATAGGATAAGAACAACACGCACAATGGCCCAATCAGGAGCCTAAGTTTCTTCTCATGAACTTTACACTTGGAACTGATGCCTAACTTTTTTTTTGAAACATATCATAATTTTATGTATGTATTAATTTGACGTTTTCAAACAATCATTAATTTGGTTTTAGGTCTCTATAGCCCTGTTCGTACGAACCTTTCACATAGTCTAAAGGCGGAATACTCTAAGCAAATCAGATTTAAGAAGCTGTTAACTCTCATGCTGCAAAGTTAAAAATATGGCTTTAATATTTGAGGGCTACGGACAATATCCACCTACACCTAATTATGCTCCATAGCCAGAAAGATAGGCCCACATATAATAGGTAGGTGGCACATGCATGAGCCGATCATTCCATAATTGTAAGTATGTATGTATCTATAGGTAGGTTGGTTATCTGGCTTTTTATAAATTATATTTATAATTCCAGTATATAATAAGGTATAAGCAGGTGTCCGCATCGCATCGTAGTAGTGGAAGTTTTGTTGTAGGTAGGTACCTACCTATCTAGATTATCTGCTTATAGGTGTCCGATTTATTCTTCAAAAATCATGAAAAAACGCTTTAAAAAAGGTACATCATTTCACTTTTCTGATCGTTTTAAAGAGCGACCTCGCGCAATTTATGTATCGAGATCAAGTATATAACAATGCAGTAACCTAATAAGCTGCAAATGTTGGCACAAGTGCACTTTTTCATTGCGTAATTGTATCTACCATGAGTCTACAGACAGAATCATTAGGTAAGTATTATAAATACGTCTTTCTGAATCTGCCTATTTATTACCTACATTTCGTAAACAATAATAAAGCTAAGAGAGCTTTGGTCTATAATATTATTGGCGGCAATGCATGCATTTCTCTGTGGCACTATTTTAAGGCAACTCATCCAGGATACACTTATATAACATGGGCACATGGCACTATCAGTTAGTTTAAGCCCATGAGATTTTTTTTACCATGGCATCTCTTATAGCAGCATCAAGCTGTAGTGCCGACCGAGGATACCTAACACCCGTTTTTCAATTATTTAAATCAAATTTAGATACCTATCTAATACTCGGTTTTTACAAGATGTGATGTCCTTAAATCTAGCACCCTTGGAGTAATATCGAAGGCCGTCTCTCTAAGATCCTTACTGGAATTTTGGAATGATACCTTAATTATGGAACATAAATACACCATGTAACTTAATAAATTCATCAGGTATCTAGGCGCTTTAGAAAGGAATATAATGAATGCAACTACTTACATTGTAGTATCTTTTGCATTGACATTCCTACACGTTGAGAGCGTAGGCAACAATGATAGGTAGATACAGTCAACGGCAAGTATTTAATTTAAAATTAAATCCACAAATGAAGCAGTAATCGGACCAACGACTTGGAATTAAAAGGCACGGTAGGTTCATTTTGTGATCCACGAATTGATGTTTATGCCCGAGTCCCCTAAGTGCTCTGTCACATTGTGCATTCAGACGCCATGGTGTCTGCGTGCACCGTGCATCAATGGAAGACTACAAGAAGGCCTATTCTAATTCAATGAAAACAAAGTTTCGATCAAAAATGAGATGGTGACATTACAGAGCCGGAAACATTAATTCAATCGACTCGTGTCTGAAAATCGTCTATGGGTTCGAGCTTCTTGTGCTTATCCAAAAAATCATTAGAATACTCCCCGTGAACTCAAGAAATTTAACAAAACGAACATTCATGTTAACGCACATTCGGGGCTCCAGTAGCCTAAGAGACTCATATAATTGATACGGCTGATATGGCGGTAGCTACGCTCCTTACAATAACCTAAACTAATACGCGACGACACAAGTACGTACCACTTAATACTTATACTCCCTTCCCGTCCCTTAATGTATTTATGTAGCCCCCTATGACATGTTTCAGTAAATAAGTTCATCGAAAAGTTACATATGTACCTACTGAAGGTAAAGTACCTACTAGTGGTACCTACCAGCGAAATCTAGGACTTTGTTTTCAGGAGAAGGCTTAACAAGGCTTGAACCCGCACCTCTTTTACGTCTGGTCTCAATAATCTCACTGTCGATTTATTTGGCTACTATAAGTATATATTTGACATAAGCTTCATACAAAATATGTCAAAATTCTACCTATAGTATTGAGACCGGCTGTTAGATCCATCACTGGTACCTTTTTGAATAGTAGGTGCCTTTTTTAACAGAGCATTAACTAATTAAACGCCTCTAACTTGGGCCTCTGTCAAAGTAAGAAGCAGCCGGATTTTATTAATATAAAGTAGCTTGCCACGCGACCGAACATTTGCCATTTGGTTTAACATGATAAAAACATGGTTTATCTGAAACCATTACCTATATATTCGTGACTTGTTTGGTGCTGAAAGGTGACAGTTCCAAGAACTGCAGAACTTTGTAAGCTTAAGGAAAGTAGATAACAATTATGGTATTGGGAATAACCTACCTTTTGTAAGGTTTAGGAGAATTCGTTTTCCTTATTGTGATTGGAGGTATTTGTTTTTAGACCGCTAAAGATAAACAACTGACCTACGATTTATAGCAGCTAGAGGAGGATCTGAAGGGTTAGGGACTAGGGACTTAAATCCTTCTCCAGAAAATCTGAGACGGCATAGACGGGGTCATGCTACAAGAACCCCTATAGTTTCGTCATGTCCAGATGGACAACGTCGTTTCGATAAAAAAAGGTGCCTTGTAGTAGCCGCTACTTAGTTTGATGACCGATTTTTTTTTTTCAAACATCAACATGTGGCACAGCCTAATCTAGGGTTTCTCGACGGGGTCAAACTTCTCTCGAACCAAATTGTTGACTCCGCCACTGGCAGCCGCTGACACCATAGCCTATGATGTTAGCAACACCTAGAGCAAATAGACTCATGTGTCGTCGACCTCACCTAAGGTTCTCATTAACGAAAATATATTATCTTAAGAAATTGACTTATGAAATGACAGTAAAATGCCAAGTCGAAAAAAATACAACACGGTACTAGAAAATTTTAAAAAAGTATTTTTTTCAATTATATGTATTAATAACAATATATTATATATAATAATAATTATAATTAATACGAAATTTACCCAAGATACTAACGCCTATAATAATTTAAACAAATGTTGTCGTAGGTATATATTGCTATGTAATGTCAGTAGGCACTTTTTTAACACAGATAATTTCGTCACTGTAGGACATACCTACCTAAACAGCAAAAGAGTTTTTCAAACCATTTAGATTATTATATTTAAAACTTATCACCCGCCCCGATTTCGCATAGCTTTCCTCCGCGAGAGAAACAGAATAAGGAAGGAGATTTTTATATGGCAATGTTAACTGACAATGGCTCCTACTGCGTGCTTCTTAAGACCTTTGATACTTTTTTGTTGAAACGTGTTAAAACACGGCAGAATGGGCATTTAGAACCTACTTACCTTAACCTTGTGTTAATCTCTAAATTATAATTTCTTCATTTTTCATCAATAAGGTACACCTTTAATGGCCATTTTCGTACCTACCTTCCTATTTAAAAAAAGTACCTACCTATTTAAAAAAAACAGTTTCTCTGCCGTAACACGATTCTGCCAAATCCCTACGTCCAGATAGTAGGCAGGCTCCGCAATGTTCCTAAGACTAAAAAGGCATAAAATATTCTCGTCTACATTTTCTACATCAGAATGAGCTTTTTGTGTTTTTCTTTTTCGTCTCTCTTTTTGTACGTTCGTTCGTACCATTTTTAATACCTTTAACAAAATTAAATTCAACTCAACTGAACAGATAGTTTTTGCGGACACAAAGCATAACAGGGTACCCTATTGTGCCCCATATGCATGTCACCGATATGTCTAACATAGTTTAAAATAAATAATAAAAAAACAAATCGTCTTTTTCGTCTTTTGAGTGATTTTTTCCAATCAGTTGAAACAATCAATAAGTAGTTTACCTAGAAAAACACAACGAATAAACAGTAGTAATATAAATACTTACATTATTGAATCCCTTTTTTAAAAAAAAGCTACCTAATACCTGCTCCACCAATACGTTATGCTCAAAGAAATGTAGGTTAATTTCGTATATGTACAAAAGAATAATTTCATTATTTTCAGTTAACTTTTAAATTAATTTAGTTTTTTCTAATTACTTTGTAATTTTTAGTTTTTACGTAACAAAAAAATATTTTTTATACGTATGTACTATTTGACCAAGGTTTTGAGATGTTTTTACGCGATAGTTAATATTTTTTAAATTCGGACCATTAGTTCCTGAAATTACCCCGTTCAAACAAACAAACTCTTCAGCTTTATATTATTAGTATAGATGAATGTATGTAATATTCTTTATTAGTACCTGATATCTCACAATCCACTAAACAAACATGGCGGCTGTGAGATGTCAAAATAAAGAGGTGTGAAAAAAAAGTTGTTTTCAATAAGTACTGCAATATCAATATGGATATCAAATTAAGCATTTTAAAAAGGTATAACATGATTATGACACCAAAAAAGTTAGTTAGCAACCATACTTTTTTTCAATTTTCAATCCCTACTTGACAATACCTGTGATAAAAGTTAATTGTTACATCCTAGAACTACTCAAAAGTAATATGTAAAAAACACATATTTATATAATTTATTATAATTCATCGAGACTCATTAATGAAATTATATAATTATGTAGGGGATCTTGTTTCCATCATTAAGTGCAGTCGGGTTTTTTTTTAATGTATTATTTTATTCCTTTGAAATTTCTGCAAAAATGTAAGCCAGGCCCTCAACTTTACACGTTTTCGTTTATATCTTTCAAACTACTTAACCGGTTTTGATAAAACTTACACTGTTCCCCAAGTTGAATTAAATATGAATTATTAAAAAAAATATTATCACAGTGTGATCTCTAGTTTCGGAAAAATTATTGAACAAACATAAACATATTTTTCTAAGCAAATTCAATCGTTTCATATTTTGTTTCAAAAGCCCAATCCCAGTAATATCTACGTATCGAATACCTACATAGCTAGATAACATACTTTTTTGAAATCTGATAAAATATAAAATTACCACAGTACACAACAAACAGCCTCTAACATGCGGCGTCCCCCAAGGCAGCGTTATTGGTCCAACCTTATTTCTAATCTATGCAAACCAACTCTGCAACCTGAAACTAAGAGATGAAAAAAATATACCATTTACTGACGACAGTGTTCTCACATTTACTGGCAACACTTGACACGACACCTTTGATGCAGCTCAAGTAGGACTTAACACAGCCACTCAAGGGCTTAGAACCCACTTAACACATTCAATGCCACCACTATTTTCTAGTAGATCACAGCGATGCCGCCATATAAAAAGTCGAGAACACGCTAGGCGTGCTCACGGCACTGCAAGATGAATTACATGGACACGCTAGGCGTGTTCACTGGCACTGTTTAAAGGTAAAATCATAAAAAGCGATATTTCGGCTTCAGCGGTGCTTATTGATTAGTCTTTCTTGCGTTACCGAAGATACATTCTGTTTTTATTCGTGTTTGTGTTTGTGAAAGTTGTATTATGGCACGAAATAGATTTCAAGATAAGTAGTTATCGTAATTTGTTCAGTGAATGTCAACTTTTTGTTACATATTTATGATTTTTATAGGAAAAGCAAAATATGTGCCAGAAACAGAGCAATATGATGATGATGCAACGCAAATGGATAGCCCCCCATCAAATAAACTCCCAACGGTCTTAACGAAGCCGGTAATGATTACCGATAAATTAGTCGTGAGAGCAATCACAAAAGTCCAATAACACTATCCGGGGTCGTCGTGAGAGCAGTCACAAATGTCCAATAACAGTAGCCGGGGTCGTCGTAAGAGCAATCACAAATGTCCAATAACACTAGCCGGGGTCCCAAAATTCCAATAACACAAGCCGAAGTCGCAGAGAGAACGATCAACGAAATCCAACGAAAGGAAGCAAGTAAATGAAACATGCGATGTCGAATACTTCGAACACTGCACTGATGGGTGTTATGCAAATTTATGTGATCCAACCGAAATATATCTATATCTCTATTTAAGAACAAAATGAGTACCAATGAAATACCTCTAAAAACAATGCTTTTGTTTAGCAGTCATAAATAATAGCGAGAGCTTTAACTATTTGCACAAAGCAACGAATTAAATGGCAGGTGAAACCACCGATCACACTCAGATAATAATAATTTAATAATAATAATATAAAACAATTAAAAAACTTATAATTTAATAATTTATTGACTTGTTTTATATTTAATATAAAAGGTTGAGAACTCTTGTAGATGAACACGCCTGGCGTGTTCGCGGCATTACATAGTTATCTTTTTTTGATAATATAAAAAAAATGATCAATCATGAAACCACTTCAAAATTCTTTAGCTTACAGCATCAGGTTTATGCCCTGACTGTTTCGAAGGAAAACATAGTCTAATCTTTGAAATATTAATGATTGATCGGAGAGCACGCCTGGCGTGTTCGCGGCATTGCGCTAGAGATTAGTGAGAACATGCTAGGCGTGTCAGTGGCATTGAATGTGTGACACATAATTCTGACAAAACGAAAGTACTTAATTACAGCTTACGATGTTCCAGCCAACCTCTTGAGTTATACAACTTAAAAAATGTTGGAACGTTGTTGTACTATTAAGAATCTAGGAGTGATCCTTGACGACTGCCTGACTTTTCAATACATATAGAGCTTTTGACGAAAAGAATAAGAAAACGAATTTATGTTTTTAAGACTTTTCGTCATATTGTTGAAGCCCATGTAATAAAACGTACTTACCTTGCCAATCTCTTGACTCATTGTATCAGCGCATGGGGTAGAACTCCTAAAAAGGTCCTGCTGCAACCGGAAAGAGCTCAAAGGGCCGTATTTGAAAGTGCATACTTTTCCAACAGAACAACTTTAAAAGGACTGTGAAGTACTCACAGTCAGACAACAATTTGTATTAAGCACAGTAATTTTACAACACTAAGAAACGAAGAGAACAACTATACACCTAAAGGGTGTTTATTTTTTATAAAAACGACTCCCGACGTTGGGTACAAGCTCTGTGTGTGTGGAGACTATACAAACATACAAGTCACGGAAGCAAACTACACCCAGACTCGGAATAACAATTTGTGGATCACACAAAGTGTTGTCCCGTGTGGGAATCGAACCAACGACCTCATGCGTAGCAGTCGGATACACTCTCACCGCGCCACCGAGGGAGTTGAGTTATAATATAGCATTAATGTGAATAAAACAAAACATCACTTATAATACATAATATAATTAAAAGATCTTGTCCCAATATCATTTACACAAGTAAAAACTCTCCATACTATTTACAACATCAATTCACAACTCATATACAATAGTAATAAATCACAAAATGTATAAAAAAACAATCTGAAATAAAGTGGACATACTTAATTCTCCATTTACACATAAAAAGTCATTTGATCATATCCTACATGAAAATATACACTATTTACAATATCAATACTGCATTTTGTGTCTTTAGACAATACAATATAATGCATTTACTTAAATAAATTATGCTGTGGACAATTTAATTGAATATTTTCCGAGTCTAAGATCATTTTCACAATGACAACTAAAGTCTTCCTTGTTCGGTCTTTTCACGTGTTTCTTACTCTGTATAATGTTACAATCAAAGCGCCCTTAACGTCACGTTATTTGTCGACGTCTCTATATGATTATAAAATCAGAAGAAGTGAAATTGACAAGGCAAAAAAAGTGTATGATATCTCCAAGTCGTGAGTATCAATGACAATGGTGGGGGGTAATTTCATCAACGTGTGTTTCGACTATGTTACACTGTAACATTAGCGAGAAAGATCGAGCATTGTAAGTAGTAAAGGTTCAGTCAGTGAGACGCCATCTTCAACGTGCCTCACCAAGATTCACACCAATACCTGCGTAATCTGACGCGCCTAATGGTAAGGTGTGACAATAAACTTTTATACGCCAGAGGTATTAAGTTCATTTTTATATATTTATTAGCTTTCGCCCGCGAATCCTCCTGTGTAGATGTGGGTTATCGATAAATCCTTTCTTTTCCCGTAGCTCAAACTATCTCAATGCCCAATTTCATCTAAAATCAGTTCAGCGGTTTAAGCTTACAAACGTAACAGACAGACATACACACACGAGTTACTTTCACATATATGATATTAGCTTGGATAAGGCTACTTTGTGATGTGACTATTTTGTTATCTCCAATAAGAACCACATACAGGGCCCGTCGAAGGCCAGCTACGTCCCCGATGACAACACACAATCAAATACGTAATCCGATTAGGCACTAGATTGCCATAGAAAGACATCAATCAATCTTATAACACCTAAAAAAATTATGCGTCGGAAGTTTCTAGAAAAAAATAGAAGCAATTAATACTTTTTCTTTTCACAACTTTAACATTAATAATTTATTTAAACTGATACGGTCGTGCTTTTTACAGCAGTGACACTTGAAAATGAATGAATAATTAATAAATCCTTGATGTTACACATTTTGTAATAAATTATTTGATTGTCATATTGTTTAATGTTATTTGAACGCAGATTGAAATGCTAGGATCGACTTCTGAGAGAGACTAGGCGCAGGACCAATGGCTTAAAGCACTAATAAATTGGTCTCCAATAGTGGTAATATTACTTAACCTCACTGATTTCTCGGTCTGGGCGGTTGCCACCGAGTCAGACCCTTCGACGGTGTATAGTAGTCGAATGTAATGTTAAGACTTCAATGGACGATGAGCATTGACTAACGAACCCAACACGCAACGAACCAAAGCGCCGCGTTAATCTATACTATTATTATGAAACTGAAGAATTCGTTTGTTTGAACGCGATAATCTCAGGAACTACTGATCCGAATTGAAAAATTCTTTCGCTGTTGGATAGCCCATTTATCGAGGAAGGCTATAAGCTATATAACATCACGCTACGACCAATAGGAGCGGAGCATCAATGAGAAATGTTGCAAACACGGGAAAATTTACGCAGACGAAGTTGCGCGGGTCAGCTTGTCAAATAAAAAACAAACTAGTAACGATTGTGCTAACGCCCAGTATTTTTTTTTACGTAAGAACCTTCTACAGTGTATTAGAAAACTAAAAATCAATGAAATCGGTAATCTCTAGGTAACTCGTGACCAAGGGTAATAGGGATTCATTTATACATATATAGATAGATAGATAGATAAGAGGTTAAAAGCAGATATACATGGGAGGATTCAGATAGATTTGGTGGGTCGAGCACAAATTATCACGAGTATGTGTAGAAGGTCTCCATATGTATTCACTCAATCACCACAAACTCAGACCACTTGAAGCACTTTGTTAGCAAGGTGTTCCGTGCGTGCGTGGAGCCAGCATTTGATAAAAGGGTTGCCCACCAGCAGTATCGCTAGTATTTACGTTGTGCCACAAGTTGATTAAATGTATAATTCTTGTTTCTAATTATAACGTTATTATATTATAATGATATGGAGTCTCACATTTGCCGGAATATTGAGACGCAAATATTAGTCTTTCAGTTTATTTATTTCCTTTTTTTTCGTATGTAGTTATTTTTAACGGTGGTAACACTATTACAAAAATAAAATTGTAATATCGATTAGGGTTAATATCGATTTTTATTAAATAATTAATATAAATACTTTATTAATTGTTGCACCGTTTGAATGTAAAGAATGATAATATTTATACACTATACTTTTTAATAAGCATATTCTTTGATACCTTTAGATTAGGACCCGGCTCGATTAAAAATAAGAACATAGTAATGAATTTTAATAAAAAAATCAATTTGTATAGGATATGACAAAAGTTATGGCAACACTGAAATGTAATGTCATGTCACTTGTTTGTCTGTGCATAAAGCTTGTTTGGCGCCGGTCCATTAAGAAAACAGTTTAAAGTATTAATAACAAATAGCTTTTGTTATTTCTCGTGTTGTGTATGATATTGTGGTTACATTACGTGAGTTTGAGATAGAGACTCCATATACATAGTAACAATCAGAAATATTTTGTGAGACAGAGACTCGTACCAATATTGTGACAATTGTGAAGTGTTTGTGAGATAGAGATTCGGATTATATATAACTGCAAAGCCGAATTCATACCCATAAACTAGTGTTACACATCATGTGTAATACATAATTAATACGCAATATCATAGTTATGTCCTATTTAAAAAAAAAATGTATATAAATATTTCGATTTTCGAAGTTCATCCACCCATATCAATTAAACCCGGCAAATTAGGTAAAAAGTATATATTAATGTCTACATAAATCAGTAGTTTTCATCTTGGCACAACAAAATTTGTAGCGATACTAAATTCCATAGTCCTTTACGGTTTCAGCCCTTTAGACCTGGATGCACCGCTGCTGAGGTCTCGTATTAATATGCAACACTAAGGTCAAACATATAAATAGGTATTTAAACATATAATAGGTATATAAACATATATATATATATATATATAGGTTAAACTATGTCTTATATTACAAAAGTTGAGATCTTTATACTATTGTAATATTTTATACTAGCTGACCCGCAACTTCGTATGCGTCAATTTTCCCCGTTATAGCAAGATTTTTCATTACTGCTCCGCTCATATTAGTTGTAGTGTGATGTTATATAGCCTATAGCCTTCCTCGATAAATGGGCTACCCAACAGAAAAATATATTTTCAACCAGTATTACCGCGTTAATACAAACAAACAAACTCTTAAAATTTTTAGTATTAGTATAGATTATTGCTGGTTTTTGTCTAATTCAGATTACTAACAAGTAATAAATATGATACTATGACTTTGTTTTGTTTGGATAGTACTTAACATGAGGAACAACATATGTTACTTTTTATTGCAAGCTAGTCTCCCACAATTGAATTAACAATTTCTTCAATAAAGTATTTCTTGATAAAATAAATTATAATTTGATGAAACAGTACATTTAAATAATAAGTAATTAAATTTAATACAATTGAATGATGTAATATTTGGCTATTTTGTTTTATTGGCAAGATTGTATACTTGGTAAATAGTCAAATAAATATATCAATACTGTGACAAACCTAGTACATAAGGCCTATCACAAGTTGAAGAAAGGGTGGCGGCATTCTGTTTTGATTTTAACATCTTTCTAAGACAAAAACTTTTCTCCTCTAAGCTTATAGTAGTATGAGATCAGAATCGATTTCAAAACTTAGATCAAAAGATATTGAAGCAACTTATTATATATACAGAAGAACACCCACTACTCTCTCGCTTAAGTTGTGATTCTAATGTATCCAGAGCTCATTTATAAGGGTGATATATCTATCTTTGTTATACTGTTTCACAGTACTGCCGTGCAAGATAAGGAGCCTATAAACTTTTACTGGTCACAGTAATCTTTAATTAAAATAACTAAACTATAAAGGTTCTTTTAGCTTGGCAAACTTTTATAACATTGTTTAGACTCATGCTGTCACTGTCACTAAATGAATACTAGAAACAGAAATACATTTGTAAAGTCTTAAAATGTAAGTATTGCTTGAGAATTCGGAGGCAAGTGTTATGCTATCAAAACAATATTTACCATCAAAATACAACAGCTTTTTAAACTGACTGGCAGTCCGCAGTCCACAATCCATCATTTTCTTATTTCTCTGGCATTCTTGAGCACTAGGCACAAACACACAAACACTAGCTCGAACTAGCCGTGGCATATATCAACACACTATGTTACTATATACAGTAGTTCATTTACGATGCACGTCTTTTTAACGTCACTTTGCCGCGAGCTAACTGCGATATGTATATTCGTACTCGTTCTAGGTTTGTTTTCTTCACCCATATCTGAAACAATACAATTCAAATTAAAATGATATTCAGCTATAGCTTTCCAAACACAAGCACTCTGTAGCTTAAATGGAAGTTCCAGTAAAAACTTACATGTTAAAATTTGTTGATGAAATAAACATTTTTATTTTTTTTTAATTTATTTTTTATTAGCTTGCATGTGATAAGGGATTGCAATCCCGCAAAACGGGATCATGCATTCCCGGGGGATCCTGCACCTTCAAAACGCGGATCCACGGATCCCACAAATTATAGAATAATAATAATAATATCTTGAGACAACTCACACAACGCTATCTGATCCCAAACTAAGCAAAGCTTGTACTATGGAAACCAGACAACTGATAAATATACTTATATATTTCTAAATACATACATATTATAGATAAATAACACCCAGACACAGAATAAACCATCGTGCTCATCACACAAAGTTTTATCCTGGGTGGGGATCGAACCCACGACCTCTTGCGTAGCAGTCGGATACACTCCCACCGCGCCACAGAGGCAGTCGAAAGTAATAGACAGTAGAAAGTAATAATATATAATTAATTCATTATACTATAGGCTATTTTTCCATTTTATATGCTTCAAATATGCAATCCAAGTTGAAGTCATAATTAGTTATCGCCGTCGATTTTTATCATCGAAGATATTTTTTAATTTACAAGTAAAATTAATGTTATAACACTATATTCTACAGGTAGTTTTATGAGAAACACGTATACAGGGTGATTTTTGTGGTTAAGGTCATAACTTTAAAAACAGGTGGTAGGTGATTAAGGGTTATGTAAAGAAGCCACGAGTGGGTTATTATTAATATAATTAAAAATCACCCTGTATTTTTTTTTATTATGTCCTAAGTCGAGTAATTCAGTAATAACAAAAACACTCGTCCTCCCAATTATAACATCGATTGTTTATTAAAAGTTGATTTTTACACAAAAATGTAGGTATACTTTCAATTTGATTTTATAAAATAATTTCACAGATGCCGTATATCAATCCCGCGGGATTGCAATCTCATACAAACTTTAACACCATTTTTTTTTTTTGCTTTAATGCGCTTATTACAACTATGTACACTAAATCAGAGACCCTAAACCCTTAAAAAGAGAGGTGTAAAAAGAGTTAAGGCCCACTAACATCAAATTTTTAAGGCCACCTTGATTTAGGGTAGTAATCTTACAAACCAGTTAAGTGCAAGTCAAATTTGCTTACTGCTCCTAACCATTAGTCATAACAGCCAATCTCATTAACTACTATGCGTTTACTAACATTTAAACTTTCGCGTTGCATGATTATAACTATTTATTATACGGGAATTAACGCGCATTGTTTACCTTAAAATTGCTTGACGTTTCGACCAGGTTGCACCGGCCGTGGTCACAAGCGGACTGTCGCAGCGATGTTAAGACTCCGTCAGGCCGATGAATCTTCATCCACCCTCACTTTTTTACTTCTCGAAAAGTTAGGGTCACTGCACACTACACTGATTTTGTCCATGTTAACCGACTGCGAAACAATACGAGGTTGTGTTTTACGAATCACTGGATTCCACGTCACGGATAGTTTGAAGCCCTCTTCCCGATTGAAAGTTTTATGTTTTTTAATTTCAATCACTTCACGCACAATTCATGAATAAAAATGGCGATCTGTGGAGAGGGTTTGTGGACGATGAAACTCAATCCAGTGATTGGTGTTCGATTGCAGTATGTGTTCTGCAATTGCCGATTTGTTCACTTGCTGGTTTTTCACTGCTGCGATGTGTTCTTTTAGCCTTTCCGCTATAGTTCGCTTTGTTTGGCCAATGTACGAACTACCGCAGCTGCAATCAATTTTGTAGACACCTGGCGTCTGCAGAGGTATAATATCCTTCGGAGTGCCCACCAAGTTGCCCACTTTAGCCACCGTTGTGTAGATCGTACGGATCGAGTACTTTTTCATAATTGATCCGATCTTGTCTGTCACTCCTCTGACGTAGGGCAAATAAGCAGGTTGTCTGTTCACCTCCGAAGGTTTGTCACGTTTTGGGATATGCTTCATTCTTCGGTACACCTGATATCCGTTTTTCTTGAGTACCTCCTGAACATGGACTAGCTCTTGCTCCACATGATCAGGGTCACAGAGGTCAAAGGCTCCGTTTTTCAATGACGTCATCATGGATTGTAGGTGACGAGGATGGTGATGTGACGTAGCATGCAGGTATCTGTCTGTGTGTGTGGGCTTTCGGTATACACAGTGTGATAGCGATCCATCAGCTCGCGCTGTTATCTTGATATCCAGGAATGACAACGATCTATCCGTCTCCATTTCGCATGTAAACTTCATCTTCGGATGAATGGAGTTAAGGTGCCCCATATACTGATCCACATCATGTTGGCTTCCTCTGACGACAGCAAACACGTCATCTACATTCCTCTTCCATAGTTTGATGATTGGTGGACCCAGAGTTAGTGCCTTCTCTTCAAAATGCTCCATCCAGAGATTAGCTAGTGCCGGGGCTATTGGGCTCCCCATTGCGACACCATCTATCTGGAGGTAATATTGTCCATGAAAGAGGAAGTAGTTTCCTTCCAAACAGTGATTCAGCAGATCAATATAATTACTATGCGTTTCAAATGAGAAGATAATCGCGATCGCGTCAACTTCACTCTGTACTTGTCAAAATTGTACCGCTATAAACATATATAATATATAAATATATAATATTATAGAAACAAAAACTCCCAAGTCGGGTAAAGTACGTATGTGTAATATGGTAATGGCACGGACGTAATATTTATTTTCTTTGAACTATGTAGGCAGGTTCTTTATTATAATATTATTAGTATTCTTTATTATTCAATAAACACGAAACAGAAATAAGTAAATAGGTAAAATATTAGAATATTCTACACTTTAGTGGCCTTTCAGTCAGACGTAATATTTTTACCTAAAACGTAATAAATAGTAAAATACAGTGCTTATAAATAGTTTATTAGAGTAGGTATGTACTTCTGTGTAATACTAATGACACCTTTTTACGAATAATTTTATTGTTGACCTTACGTTACACAATGAAGTTGCAGTCGTATTGCGAAACAAAATATCATCATGACACTTATCAACTTATTTGAAACGCATAGTAGTAACAAACTCCACATGGAATAATAAAGTGCATAAATGTGTGGAGTCTATTCCCCCAATTTCATAATCCTATAGGACAATATCCAACACAACCAACAACAACATTGCATAGCCTTGCCAATGTCATGATCTGGTTGGTTGCTGCTGCTACATGGTTCTTTGTAGTTTTTATATTAGGTTTAGGCAGATCAGCATCAGACAGATCTTGACTTCCAAACTAGTCAAAATTATGTATAATATGAAAAACAAAATATCTATTAATATTCTCAGACAATGCCCGCAAATTGAGGCCATTCTTTTCTTTCTTTTGCAAAACATTTATACTTATTCATTAATTAGCAGTAATTTGGCCGATATTTAAGCACATATAGTTTTTGCTATGTCAATAATATGTTGTAGCCATTGAGGTTGATATATCCAATCTCATGTACTCTTATTTTAATATTTTAATCTCTTGTTTTTGCATCAGTCTTCAAATATGGTGTATAATATAATGGTGGCAGAATCTTACCTGCATACAGGGCCGTCTTTAAACTATTTGAGGCCCGGGGCACATTAGGATCATGGGGCCCCTATGACCTTGAGAAAACACTATTTAGTTATAATATATAAAGAAAATAGACAAACAATGTTCTAAATTTATTTTTACTTAGTTACTAACTATAAAAAAATAGGATATATAAAAAATAATCTACAAAAGTAACTCGCTTAGCATAAAATCCTTAGATTAATTCTATGTTGATTGCAAAGGTACCCTTCTAGATTTAAGATGAGCAAAATCGTTAATCACTTCTTCAAAATCGATGGTATTGAGAATATCACATTCTATGGACATCAGCGACAAACTAGTTAATCTCTCTTGAAGCATTGTACTTCTTAATTCATTTTTTATTCGTTTCAATTTGGAGAAGGAGCGTTCTCTGCTGCAATTAGTTATCATCATGCTTAAAAATATTCTCAATGCAATTTCTACGTTAGGAAATGTGTCTTCAATTTTGTTTTGCTTTAATAGATTATATACTTCCTGTACACTGTTAGGTGCTTCATTTTCACTCTGAACATTTTTTAAGTATTCTTTTAAATGTTGACATTCTATTTCTAACTCTTTTTCATTTACATCTTCTTATGATTAAAGTTAGTTGGTCAATATGAGACAGATCGGGCGTACTGTCAACGCTAATGGAAAAATATTTTGCTGATTTAACTTCATTTATAATTTTTTTTAGAACCTGTTTTCCCATTACTTCAATAAACTCATTACAGATATTTGCTGATTAATAAGAAATGTTACCCTTTCCAGGATTCCCAAATTTTTTTAGGTGATCTGCAAGAAATGGATCAAATTCACTCAATAATTCCACACAACCCAAATAATTTCCATTGTTTGGAGATTCTAGGATTTCATTGTCGCCGCGGAATGGAAGCCCTCTCGATGCCAAAAATTTTACAACAGCTACAATCCGTTTAAGTACGTTTCTCCAGTAATCCACTTCCTTTTGATGTTGAGATAATAAGTCTATATCTACTCTACCAACCGCTTTACTTCGTGCCAGATAAGTCATCATAGATTGCTTATGCGCTTGGCTATTTTCATGTGATAAAATTATGTTATTAATATGCTTCCAATCATTACATCCATTCCGAGAGCAAAGATTAACATCAGTTAGGTTAAATAAGCATCATGAAAAACAAAATACAGAGCATTTGGAAGGCGAATACAGCAACCATTTTCTTTCGACGCTTTCATTGTTCTTTAATTTGCGAATAAATAATGCTTTGTTGAAATATCTCTTTACTAATTTATTACCATCTTTGTAGGTTCTAGATGCCTCGGAAAAGTCAGAATCTTTATTTTGAAAATATACTGGTCCCTTACGAATTAAAATTTTGCGATTTATTTCAATAAACTTTTCGTGAAAATAATCGGCGGGGTCGTGTGATATTAATTCTTCTGTGTTGGAAAACTGCTGTTCAATTGACACAGTTGTCGGTTTTAGTGAAGTCACTGAAGTTGTTGCACTTTCGTCGTAGGAATATTCGCTTTCTGATTCAATCTCTTTTTCAAAATTGGAACATGAAGGTTTGGAAATTCCCGCAATTTGTGATTGAGCTGACTCATCATGTGGAACATATATTAGTTGATTGCTACTTACAGAAGTTTCTCCAGTAGTAGTAGTAAAATATGATGTTAATTTTGGTAACTTTTCAATTACTTCTTTCTGATGTAGAGCTTTTTTCCTTTCTTCAGATCCACTAGGATATGACCGTTTCGACATTTTATATAATAATTCAGTATTTAATTAATTTTATAACGAAAATATTCGCTAACACAAAACAGACAAACGACGATTTAATCAAACAATACTATTTTTTTATCAGAGCTCGAGCACAGACAGTAACAACTACAAGCAAAACAAACGTCACAACATCGCAGACAAATACAGGGGAAATCCCGTTCGTCAAGTCAAACGACGATCGGGAGTCGGGAATTCCCCTTTTTGTCTTTGGTATTACGTATGACGTTCCAATAGGTTTCTTTATGACATAAACCACACCGCATCAAATTGTATTCTTATACCTACATATAGTATAGGTATTTAATTAAGTGGAGTACTTATACCCTGTTTATAGTTGCATTTAATAGTTTGATCTTTTTGACGGATGTCAAATCTGAAAATAATCATAAGAATAGACACACTACACAAAAGTACCTGTTAAAGACTCAAGCATTTTCCGAAGGTCTTAAGTGGTTTTTATTGCTTCAAAGTAAAATTTAAATAGAAAAACTGAAAACAATGGTCTCTTACCTACCCAATGTTTTTATGTCCAGTGCAATAAAATTGATTGATGAATGAATTAATTTATTTTGAATAGTTTAAAACATACATACAGCCACATATTTTTTACACCAATAGATATTTTCTGTTTCCCATCACTGACCCATCTGTCAAAAAGTTCAAGCTATGTTGTACAAGGTATAGCTATGCGCATGCGGCAAACTAAAGCTAATAAGCGTAGGTATTGTAGTAGGTCATTATCATCAGATTTTTCAAAATTAATGTTTTTCGGTAATACCTAAATATCGGTTATCATTTGGTAATCTGGCAGGAACTAGGGGGCCCCATTCGATCGCGGGGCCCTGGGCACATGCCCATAGTGCCCAGTGGAGAAGAGGGGCCTGCCTGCATATACAGTTTATAAATAAAGAAACATTGTAAACATTGGCAATTTGAAAATAGTGGCTGCAAGTTTTTATTGCCTGTTCTTTTCTCCGACTTTACCTATTGTTTGCGAAGAGGCATTACATGTACATGTAGAATCGACTTTTCACAAGAGTATTATTTGCTTTCTAAGTGATATTATTATTCTCTTTATTTAAATCTAATACCATAAAATTTTCATTTTTTAAATATAGATATATAAAATAAATACATTTAAAAATATAAAAAATAGTGTCCTACCGGCATAAGATACATTATTATTATTAAATTGTTATACATATATGCATTGGTTAAAATATCTTACTAACAAGCTGTCAAAGAAGCCAAGTGGACCTTATTGTAATAGCAAATAGGTTCAATAGCATCTAAATATTAAGAATAGTCAAAGATAGCTAGTATAAGCTACTCAGAGTAGTATACTGACCGCCTCATCGGTGATGGCGTGTATGTGTCCGGGGAACTTGGGCAGGTCCCGGCCCTCGACGGACACGCTCTGCCCGCGGTGGTACCAGCGCCGCTCGTACAGCAGCTTGCCGTCCTCCACGCGCGTCTCCGTCGTCTCTCCGCTCTCGCGGACTGGGGATTCGCCTGTGTAACATGTAGCTGAATCTATGACAATTGTTTTGTTTTTGTATTGGAATTTTAGAGCATGAAATACTTTTTATATTTTACTGGTATCCGCTAACCACGATTTTATTGGCGTGAAAATTATTTTTTTCCTTTACTGGTCCATTTTTCTGTTTAAGTGCCATTCCAAGAGGCCTTCAAATTAAAGAAGTACAGTTGCAGTTAAGTTTCGATGAAAACGGCCATTTTTGTATTTGTAACTTTGAAATCGATCTCAAAAACGCGTACTACCTACTCAATAAAAGTTCATAAATTAGTTGCAGCCCCTCTGGCCCCCGTACTCGCTCACTTATTTAACACTTGCATAAGAACTGGAACATTTCCTGCAACTTTGAAGTTAAGTAAGGTTTCCGCCTTATTTAAAGGAAAAGGTAAAAGAGACTGCATTGACAACTACAGGCCAGTCTCGATTATACCGGCGGAGGCAAAAATATTCGAAAAGAAAAATAAAATAAAAAAAAAAACAAATTACGGCATAAATAGCACATCGCATACATTATTTTTTTTTTTTTTTTTTTTTCTTAAAAAAGACAACTCCCGCAGTAGGGTACAAGCCCTGTGTCACGGGGGACTTTACAAACATACAAGTCACGGACACAAATTACACCCAGACCCGGAACAACAATTTGTGGATCACACAAAGTGGTGTCCCGTGTGGGAATCGAACCCACGACCTCTTGCGTAGCAGTCGGACACACTCCCACCGCGCCACAGAGGCAGTCATTATTGACAGATATGTTGCGCGATAGAATGCAAATAGTGGTAGAAAACAAAGGTACGGAGAGGTCAGATCCCGTAAAAACAGAGATGGGAGTTGCTCAAGGTTCGTCGATCTCAAATATACTGTTTTCCCTGCTGTTGAACGACTTGCCTGAAGCCGTGACTGAAGCACAAGTCCTAATGTATGCCGATGATGTTGCAGCTGTGGTGAAGGCAGGGTCAGTAGATCAACTAGAGCTGAAATTAAATCAGACCGCGAATCAGCTAGCGCTGTGGTTCGACACAAACGGTCTAGCACTAAACTTAAAGAAGACACACTTCATCCATTTCGTCCTATCAGGAAGGTCAACAAGACAGATGAATGTGACTTCGAATGGAGCTAGCCTATCTCAAGTAAACACCACTACTTTTCTTGGATTTGAGTTGGATGCGTGCCTAAAGTGGGAAAGCCACATAGATAAAATCTGCGGTAGAATAGGCAGTGCGTGTTTTGCGCTTGGTAGAATTTCTCGTGTACTCACTACAAGAGAAGTACGGTCCTGTTACTTCGCTATGGTGCACTCCGCGCTACAGTACGGAGCAGAGTTGTGGGGCCGCGCTGCTGACTGGCAACGCGCCTTTCGAATGCAAAAACGTGCTCTACGAGCCATCGTTCGAGTTTCACGCGAAACATCTGTTAGGCCGTATTTTAAAGACCTAGGCATTCTCACGTTACCTTCGATAGTGGTATATCAGGTTGCAGTGTACGTAAGAATGAACGAGAATAAATACCCTAAGATCGGCGATGGTCACTCGTACTATACTAGAAGCAGAGGATTGCTAGCTACTGTCTCGAGGACGCTTACTAAGTCTTCCAAGACAACTCATGTGATGATTATTTATAACCGCCTCCCAGCATTCATCACTAGTGCGACCAGTGCATGTAATTTCAAGCACAGGTTAAAGACGTGGCTTGTCGAGCAAGCATTTTACTCATTTGACGAATTACTAACTTGATGATATATTATTTTTATTATAATTATTTTTCGTTGACATTACCTACAATAATATTTTGCTGTTTTTTATTTTATTGTATGACTTATTTATATTTTATTGACATTATGCACTCTATTCGATTATTGCCTTTTTTACTTTTTACTTTTATTTTTTTCTATTTTATTGACATGCTATGCTGTTATTCGTTTGTTGACATTATTATTATTAATTTTTGTTGTTTAATAGCTATAAGTTTTTCTATGATTAATTCGTTATCCTAATGAATTGACATAACCTGTATTATATTGACTATTTTTATTTTTGTACCTTAATTTATTAAATTATAATTTTGTGACATGTAAGAATTCCTTACCAATAAATTACTATGACTATGACTATGTCGTTATGGCGCTCTCGTGACGCATACTTGACGCAAGCGTATTTGAGATCGATCCCAAAGTTACAAAAATAAAAAATGGCCTATTTAATAGAAACTTAACTGCAACTGAACTCCAACTGCACTGCTTTAAATACATGAATTGACACCCTGATTATAATCTATTTCTGTGCTAAATGTCATGCAAATTCCTTATGACGTGATTTAATAACAAATGTTCACATTCACATTTGCATTATTAGTATAGTTATATAACCTATAAATTGCAGCAGTCTGTCAGTGTCAATGGAAATATAAACCACACACTTTTGGCAAAACCATTAACACATCAAGTGCGAGATGCGACAGCTTTACACGCTATAAATGTTGATAAACTTTCGCAATTTGCGCGTAATTACGTTTAGAACGTATTGCAACGGCCTGATTCATAAGGCCTATCACGAGTTGTAGAAAGAGCGGCGGCATTTTGTTTTGATTTTATCTATGATTTTTCTATGAAACAAACTCTTCTTCTTTAAGCTAACTCATGAGATAACCTGTGAACACCTGGTTCACAGGTTATCTGCCTGTAACCACGACCGTTGCAATACGGTCGACACGTCGGACAATAAAAAAGAGAGAGCTTACATACTCTCTGAAAGAGAATTATGACTTTTCTAATAGTCACTTGCCCATAAACTTGTTAGTACTACTCTTCAAAATCACGACTAACAAATAGTAACCATAAATACTCACAACTACTAGAATTAAGATGTTTCCTAGGCGGCGGGTTGGGCGCGGGCGCGTGTGCGTGTGCGTGCGCGTGCGCGTGCGCGTGGTGGCGAGGCGCGGGCGGCGGCGAGTGGCGCGCGATGGCGCGCAGGTCGGCCTCGATGTCGCGCTCGTCGAGCTGGAACGTGAGCGTGTTGGTGATGGGCTTGCGCCGCTTCTCGGGCGCGGGCGCCGGCTCGTTGGCGCGCCGCCGCAGGATGCGCTTCATTACTGGCTTCACCTGAATACAACACCATTTCAAATTAGTTTATGGCTTTAAGAAACTTCTAGACATTAAAAAACAACATTAAAGTTACAATAAGTATAGTCGGTTCAAGTATTACGAAGGTTTTCTGAAGAAGACAAGTACTGTGCGTCGGTCCTGCGCCTAATCTCTCTCCGACCGTATCGGATTTCCGTCCCATTGGGCTATGTAAGTGAGGGAATAGAGAGTGCACTTGTGTATGAGCTCACACTTAAGCATTATAATTTCTCTTGCATAGTTGGCTGGTTGTAATGGGATTGGCCATGGCACAGATAATATAATACTCGATAACCGACATTGGTTAGGAGACCATTATTATTATTTGATAGTGACTGCTTCAGAGTGTGTATGACTGTCTCGTACATGGAAGGCACTGGGTGTACTTTGTGTCCATTAATAGTATATTTGTAAAGGCCCTTGTGACACAGGGCTTGTAGCCTAATGTGGAAGATGTTGTTAAAACATTACTTATAAACTAAAAATTAATCAAGGCTGTCAGTAACAAATAGTATAACCAAGTTTTCTGTCCCTACTATAAGAATGAAGTAGAGTGCACTAGCTACACAACTTAGTTGGTCTTCAAAATTAGAACAGTGAAGAAAATTGTTTAAAGTTTTACTGTTGACTTCAAAATTGTCCTACCTCCATAGAATCTCCATTAAGCTCCATGTTTTGCCTCTCATTCTCTATTAGTTTCCTCTTGTCCTCGAAATCTGTGAGTAAGTTCTCCCTAAGCTCTATTTTCTTCTCCTCAAACTCTTTTGCTGCTGCCTTTTTCTCTGCTATGTACTCTCTTTCCACTACATCATACATGTGTTCCCTGTAAGATATAAGATTTTCTTATAGTTAAACTGATGTCTGTTGCTAACTGCAAACCAAAATATGGAAATACTTTGAATGATAATATGTACTTTATAAATTTGAATGTAACTTTGTCTGGAAAGTTCACCAGAATAAAAATATATAATATGCTAGTTCAGGAGTTATTTAATTATATATATAAAATAAAATATAAGGGCCTTTTTAGTATTTTTGTGATGAATATGTATATTCTTAACATATATAGCAAAATATTTTTTTTTGTCTTGTTAAAAATTTATTGGGAAATAAGGAATATGCATATGATGGAAATGAGGGTTACATATTTTTTATATATGTATACTTTATTGGTTTAGAATTGTGAACATCAATATATTTTAACAAAATGCATCAAAGAATCTTCAAGGTACTTGAAACAAATGCAAAAAGGATTTTATCAGTTTGTAATTTTAAATGTTGCGTTTTCCTAATAAAAGTAGTTTTTTCCTGTTGCATTTTTTTTCAATAACATGTTGATGTAAGCCATGGTATAATAACTAAGAAATATACAGGCATATTCTCTATTGCCTTAAAAATAAAATTAATGTTACACACCTAAATCTTCATTTTGACTTAGGAGGTGAGGTTGCTAGCTGTTATCTCTTACCTATATATTTTATTTATCCTGAGCCTCTCATTAAGTTGATGTTCTAGCCTCTTGACCCTCCGAAGAAACTCTGGATGTATGCCATCTTCTAGTTGCTGCAACTGCTTCTTTAGACTTGCTAGTTTGTCTTGGTATAATCTGAAATTATTACAGTCACATTATGAGAAATATCCTTGTGGTATTGTGACCCACCTGAGAGAAGTTTAATCTACTTGTTTCCATGTTGACTGTAGATAATTCTTTTCAGGCTGTCAAAGTTAATGAATTTAAAGTTCATTGAATGTTTTGCTATTGAATTTGAAAACTTTTGATATTGAAAACTTTTTCTTACTATAAAGATAATTTTTAATTTATTGAATTATAGATGTGTTTGATTATTTTGACATATGAAACCAGACCATAAGTTGAGTTATGTATTATGAGTCCAAGGCATTATGTGGATGTTAGGACATAATATTTAGAAATGAAATGATAAACTTACTGTTCTTTAACTTCTAATGGTTCATCATTATTAGGTATGTCTGTCTCACTCGCTTCTTCTGTATCTGTAAAGAACAAATCATAAACATATATTACAACTATTTTTAACCATAAATGCCAAGTTTCTACTACAATATTTCAGTCAAAATTGTACCCTAAGTAGAAAACTAAGGTCTGGTGGGGATAGTTTAACCATTGAATGGCATACTGGCCTTAAATATATCAATTTAGATACTGAGAGAGACAAGGAGGAAATATAGAAATTCAGTCACAAGTTATGTCCCAATAGACAGAGACATCTCTACCAAAAGTGTAGATTAACTGATAAGTATTTATGATAAGCAAGATATATATATAACATAATACATCTTTTGATCAGCCAATCAATATAGTTTAAGCAAGTATAGAATGTGTTTGAAAATATTTCAGGATTTTTGGAAGATTATGGCACTCAGAGGCCAGTAACTCATTGGTCTTATGTACAGCATAGATAAATTGTTTTTTTTTTATAGAAAAAAATGTTGAATGTAGGGTTTGCTTACAGCTGATTTGAAAAAAACTTATGACAAGAAAGTTGGTCACATGAATAAGAACATGTACAAAGGCGTTATTTGTGGAGAAAGTGACAACAAAAAGTAGTAATTACGTCACCAAACAGGTTGGCTAAAAAATAGGCGGGAATTCAACATTTTAGTTCACTTTGTGTATAAATAACCTTGTTGTAATTACATAAGCAATGTTTACATGTGCTCTGATGTTGTATATTGCTACATATATGGCGAAAAAGCGAACTTTCATGAAATTAGATACCAAAACAAGGTTAGACAAAGATCGTAAACAAAACACACCTTCGTCACTATCTTCCACCGGTGGCTGGGCTGGTAACGCATCTTCTCTGTCCCTGTATTCGTCCAGGTCGTCGTACCCGTCGTCCTCGAAGTCATACTCGTCCCCTGGGCCCGAATATGGTGATCCTTGGTAAGACATGGTAGAGGCGACGCGTAATAGTTGCATGCAGATTGGATGCGAACACCGTCTCAGAAACAAACTCTGACAACGAGTAACACCGATATTGACACGAGCAACGAATGGCAATTGCCAGTTATGTCACTCATGAAAAGAATTTATCATAAATTCCACTGGACGAAAAAATGAAATTAGAGCAAATTGAAGCTGTTTTACGTCAAACTGGACAAAAAGCATCATGCTAACCTGTATAATAATCACAATCAACACGGTATCATATAGCGCTAGTGCTGCAGGAACAACTATGAGAGTAAAAGAGAGATCCGACAGTTTCTTCCAGTACACGTAAATATTCGATTTTAACGCATTATAACCATAGACACCTGGATTTTATATTAATCACATAGGTTAAAAATAATAAAAAAATACTTGAAAGTAGGTAATAATGTTGTAATATAATTGTCAATTTACCATCTTCAACATTTGAACGAAGACCTTATCGGCTACCGCAGCCATTATAACAATCTGCTAATACAATACATAGCACGCAGGTTGAGGACGCTGAAGTGGTAGCAGGCTGATCATATTTGCCGAAGGACAAGTAGCCGCCTGGAGGAAAAGGAGTCTGAATGAAGACCGCGACTCGGTAAACGTAGTTATGAGTATCTATAGTAGGACGACCCTCATTGACGTAGAGACCAGGACTGCGCCATAACCTCACAAAATTGACCACTCTCTAGAAAGAGACAATGCTACTTTGAGGACACACTGTCAAATTCCGCACGAGTGTTTTCTCTCTTTCACGCTTTGTAGTCAATATTTACTTTTTACCCCCAGCCAGATGGACCAACGACCATATAGAAGGTTGGGATGAAATGAATGCAGAAGGCGGAGGACGAGATGTTGTGGCGTAAATTAGGAGAGGCCTAAGTCTAGAAGTCGACTGTCGTCTAGAAGGACCGATACAGACTAATTGATTGATTGACTATAAGCACGGGAGAGTGGACGACTCGATAAAAGCGCCCACCCTCTCTGTCCTTTAGCCACCTACGTAGTAGATACGTGAGTATGTTAGTCAGAATTCCAATCTCAATACGACACCAAGCCCAATAGTTTACAGGAGGCGCTCGTTTTTCTCGGTATAATTGATGCTATAGTCCAGTGTTCTTCAGGCTGTAGGTCCACTTTTGTGAAATAATAGTTACGTACGACTGGGCATTGTCCCTCACAGTACCTTAAGATCGAACTATACTGACGACACTTCATCACAGCTCGAGAATAGATCTGCCGCCCGGGAGCGTAGTCGTCTGAGGTCCTGCAGCTACAGTGTCTGTAGTCCTATTCAGACGGGTCCATGCTGTCTGAACAGGACTAGCCAGATGAGGTGGTTCGGAAAAAATAAAGAAATATCAAGTGATTATTTTTCTTCAACGCGGGATTTTTAAATGACTAGCGTGAAATCAATTGCTCTCACCCTCCCCCACTTCTTGCGAGCTTCTCACACTTAAACGGTGTCAGACCTATTTCACTTCCCCCCGCCTTCGTACCCGTCGTACCTAAAAAAGGACGTAATGTTGGGTAGGGGATGTTGTCTAAAAACTCACCACGTATCAAGTGTGGTTAAAAGAAACATCACGTGATTAATGGACAACCCCTAATGAACAACATTGCCCAGTTTAAATAATACAATTTTCAATGACATTACATCATACATCATCTGTGGCCAGTGAAACACTAGATTTAAAAAAAACACGTCTTGTTGTCTATTGTTATGATTTGACGTCACGAAGGTGGACGTCATCTTGAATGAAAAAATCTTATTTTATTATTTATTTTGCTAAATTAAACACGTAACGCGGAGCTATAATCAATATTTACCATTTAAATTAAACAATTTTGCTTGTGGTTTATTTAATCTATATCAGTTCTGTGTGTTAGTTGTTAGTGAAGGTGACGCTATTCGCTATTGTGTCGGTGATGTAATTTAGGTGATTGGGTGGCTTCCTAGTCCTAAGTACCACAATGGAAGAGTCCTCATTCACGATCCCGGCCGACGACAATGGTGATACTGAGCTCGACCCTAGAATACAGGTCAGTGAGTGAAAAATTATGTACTGAGTAACTGTTATGGTAGGCCCTTCTAACTGCAAAGATGAGTGTCAATTTTGTCGATTATTTCGCCAACGAGCACAATGGATACGATATACTATATCAAAACATGAAATACGGACTCATTGCCAGCAAAGAACTCTCAGAGTATCTTAGGGAGAGGTCTAATATTGAAGAGACTAATTCGAAATCATTAGCTAAATTAGCGAAACAGGCGAACAGCAACTGCGCGCAGGGTACGTTCGCTCCCTTTTGGGGCGTATTGAAATGTTCCGCAGAGAAATTATCCAATTTACACCAACATATGTTCCAAAAACTTAGTGAACTAGTGAAAGATGTAGCTAGGTATGCAGATGAGCTTCATAAAAAACATAAAGCTGTAAAAGATTCTGAATCTAATACTCTAGAAGTTGTTTTGTTGATTCAAAACACAAAACAGGCATTGCAAAAGGCTAAGGATGTGTACACAACTAAATCTGCTGAATTGGAGAAGTTACGCAAAGATAATGCATCTGCCAAGGACATTGAGAAGGCCGAGGTGAAGTTGAAGAAACTCCATGAGGATTACAGGCAATTAGCTGAGAAATACAACCTGGTCAAACAGGATTTTGAAAAGAAAATGACCCAGACATGCAAACATTTCCAGGATGTAGAGGAAGCTCACTTAAAACAGATGAAACAGTTTGTTAACTCTTATGCAGATATTATACAGAATAACCATGATCTTATGGGACAAGTCCACAGGGATTTCAAACACCAGTGTCTGGAACTAACAGCGGAAAAACTGCTGGAACAGTTTTTAATAGAGAAATACAATGCTATAGAGAAAGCAATTATTGAACTGCCAGCAACATTACCTAAGCCAGGCTCAGCAAATAATTCAATATCTGAAGCGGACCAGATATCTACTGTCTCAAACGGGTCACATAAGCCAACCCAACCGGCCAAAGCACCAAAAAAAGAGCCTTCATTTGCCACCAAGACTTCAAGGAGAACTACCTCACTTTTAAATCTGTTTACACCAAATTTTCAAAGTAAAGAAGAACCCAGTGGAAGTGTTGAGGGTGCGGCACCATGCTCCGCACCTTCCAGCCCCAGTGGAACACCAGCTACACCAGTGGCACCCGACAAAGATGACAACATGGGACGTACAACCCTCAGAGAATCTAAGTGGTTCATGCGCAGCAAAAGGACCAAGCCTAAGTTGAAAAAACCCAAGAAGAAAAAGGATGAGATTTCAGAAAATTCGAATCCTGGAGAAAAGTCTGATTTAGAGGAAAAAGAGGAGGAAGGACCAACAAAAGAAGATTTAATGAACTCACCAGAAGTTGATGAGGAAGGTTATTGCATCAGGCCCAAAGATGAGAAAGGTAGTGTGTACTCATCCACAGATTCTGACTCTGAGGAGGAGAGGGAACAGAAAATACATGTAGAAATAAAACCTATAAGCAATGGTAATCCTATATCAGCTAGTGTGGATGAACTGAGAGCTACTGTTGAGAACATCTCCTTGTATAAAATCGCACCAACTACTGGACGGCGCGGTTCGAACGCCAACACAAGCAAAGCCAGCAGTGATTTACTAGACTTGAACTTTTTTCATAATACTCCTGTTAGCAACCCGGCGTCGCCTCACGGTAATGTGTCAAACCCGTATGCTCCTTTACAAGCCAATCAGTCACACTTATTGGAAAGCCCCACACCCATTTCCAATCCTGATGTAGGCGATCTATTTTCTGAAGTTGGTGAGATGAATCAGTCGAATATTCGGACTTCAACCCCGACAATATCAACTTCGATATCGCTACCGCGTCCGCCCTCGAGGCGGTCTGAAGGTGACTTCCGCACTGCCGGCTCCTCAGGATCGCGCGGTCCCTCACCTCTTACTATTGGTATGGCTGATACTATACCATTAGCTGTCGCATTTCATGAGATTATACACTCATATTTCCGAGGTACAGAAGAGTCCAAGTGCCAAGTAAAAATGTCAGGTGATATGATGTTATCTTTCCCCACCGGTATAGTCGGCGTTCTGGCCAACAATCCAAACCCTGCTAAATTATGCTTCAGACTGAAAAACATACATAGATTGGATAATGTGCTACCGAACAAGCAGTTGATTTCAATCAACGCGATGATGTCTACTCGCGATAACACAGTCGTCGAGTTCAACATGCCAGCGTTAACTTCTCTACTGAAGCGACAATCGGAGAAGAACCCTACAGCGCAGTACTTCAACGTTGATATACTAAAATATCAGATACGACCGAAGACTGGCGCTGCGTCGTGTCCCTTCCAAATGGTATCTTATTGGAAGTGTGAGAAAGACCATACTGATTTGAAAGTGGATTACAAGTATAATCTGCACGCTATGAGTCCGCCTTCGCCCCTATTGAATGTGTCGGTGTGTGTGCCTATGAGCGGTGCTGTGCGCAACGTCATCGCCATGCCGAAGGCCACATGGAGCGGCGAGAACGAACAGGCTTTATGGCGCTACACGGAGCTCTCGCAGCATTCAGAGGATCGAGGTGTGGGCTCGTTGAAGGCTCGCTTCGAGCTCGGCAAAGGTCCGTCTGATAAAGCGACCATTTCGGCGCAGTTCAACTGCGAGGGCGCGACCCTCTCCGGCATTGAGTTCGAACTAATAGGCAGCGGTTACCGGCTATCTCTTGTAAAGCGACGTTTCGTCTCCGGCAAATACATTTGTGATAGTGACGTGAATTGATTGGTCCAAAACACTTATGAATACACATGTTTGTATATAGATGTTGTTGTCGTATATTCAAAGTGTGTATGGGATGCGTAGGTTTCTATACTACAAGTTTTGATGTGTATATGTTTTGGTACCTTATAGGACTGTTTCCTGTCCACAAAATAAATAAGTTACAATAATGTATCACAACATTGTTTGTCAATTTTCAAGTTAAATTGTTAGTTATTAATTTGGAAATTGTATTACTTATTATAGGAATATGTTTCACATCTACTAACTTATTTTTCAGAATAGTTAATGTGCCATTTTATACTGTATTTTGTAAATTTACACTTGAGTACTTGACTGTTGCTTTAGTACACTTGCCTACACTATAAACACAAATTATGTTCACATTTTTTTTTAGTGAGTACTCTGCCTATTTATGTATATTGAGATGCATCACATTATATTGATTTAAAATTAAAACATTCTAAAATCATAAATCTACTTAATATCAATATTATATTTTCTCAAAAAAAACGAAATCTTTGGTATTCTCTACTGCTAAGCAGATTTTATAACAGATAGTTAAATCCTTTAAATTTTATTTTTTAATTGTATAATATTAACCCCAGAATATACAGCTTTAAAGCAATACTAATACTTGTAACTATAATGTGTTGCATAGTAAATAATTATCTCTTAAAATAATGTTTAATTATTTTGAGGTCAGTAATTGATAATGTTTCTGTTTTCACTAAACAGACAAGTATGTATTTGAAACAAAAACATAACTTGTTTGTTGTATTAATTGTTTAAGGTGTAGTTTCTGTTATTATTATGAAGGCCTAATTAATGGAATAGGCGATGAAGGCCACAAATCACTATTATTGATAGCCAGTCATTTATTTGAGGTTTGACATCATGTAACTGGCTGCTGCAAAAGTAAAATACTCTAACAAGTGTCAGATTTTTTCAGTGGTGAAAAAAAATCCTATACATCAGATGTTTCTGTAGTTTTTTTTTGGCATCTTAATAATTGTTCAATATATTTTTATCATTTATTAATTTATGTATATATATTGGTATATTAAAATCAGATTATTAATATTTCTTGTGAAAGTTTTTTTTCTAATTGAAGATAGGTTTAATTAAAATATTAATACTTAACCAGGAACTCTATGACCCAAAATGATTAAAATACATCAATGGTTTAATAAAGCTACTGCCTTTTGTTTATTCATTAACATCTGAAACTGATAAATTCCAGCCATAATCTTACACTGTATGCCAACTTTAAAGGCTTGTTACATAAATAATGTCAAATCAATCAATCCTCATAATGACATTTTTTCATTAATAGTAACTATTAATACTTATATATTTTATTAATTATGCATATTATAACATTATTATTATTACTTTCAAATAAGATTCCTTGAATCTCCAAATTAGTGTATAATATGTCATTTTTAAATATTATTTTCAACATTAATAATGTTGATATTAAATGTTGTATTTTTGTAGACAGCATTTAGTTTAGATTTCGACCACCGGACATGTTATTTTTTTTTTTACGAAATTATTTTTTTAATTTATATCGACATGAAGATGTAACTTATTATATTTAACTCATTTTTATGTAATCTCATATTGTAATGTATAATGCGAATCCTTAATATCCCAGCGGCCTAATGAGTTACGAAAATAGCTAAGCATGTAACTTTACCAAAAGTTGAGTGTTCATACAATATATTAAATAAAGGTCAGACTATATAATAGTACCTATAACTGAACCATTCCATTATATTATTATTTCTCATAAATTAAGTATTATTTTATTTTTATTTTATCACAAATTTTGTTTGTTTTTTACTTAAAATTGCATAGATTTGGCTGAGTTTTTTAAAAGTGTAATAAAAAATCTCTTTTGTTTATAAAAATTAGATAAAAAAAACAATTGCAAAATGCGTAATAAAATATTTTTATATTGTAAAATTTATCGCATGTATAATTCTAATAATAATGTATCTACTATGTTAATTTTAAATAAAATGTAATTTAGCATTTATTTAGTTATTTTATTAGTGTTATAACCACAAAAAAAAACAATAAAAATGGGCGTGAACTATGTAAGTAATACTTTTTAGTTTGGCTTTTGTTGTAGGGACAGGAAACGTTCGTTATAAGGTACGGTTAGATAAAATGATGAATAGTCTTTTATCTAGACACTTAGTGATAAATATTTGTTTTGTGATAAACGCTGTTGAAACTATAGTTATGTCTCGGATGTTTCCCGTCTCTACATGTTGCTTGCTGTTGCCATATGTGTGGGAGTACAAAGTGCCTGTGCCGTGCGACTGTCTCAAGTTCTTCAAAACGTTTCAGGTTGAATTGGAGAAGCTGAATGCAGCCACTGATGAGATCAACAAGCTGGAACTTGAACTTGATGTAAGTATTTTTTCCCCCTATTTTAGCGGTTAAGTATGTCCAACAAGAAGTAAAGTATATTTTTATATTGTACTCTGCCCAATCCCACCAACTCCACCTTAAACAAATGGTCGAATAGTCGTTTAAAAAATAAAAAGAAAATACTTTAACCTATTTTAAAATACTCCTAAAAAGATATAATTAAATGTTAACGTTAGTTGACTGAATAAATTCACTTACAAAAAAATAAAATAATTAGGTATGTTCTGCCAGGACAAATTGTGACCCACATTAAGCCTGATGAAAAAATTAGTTCGAGACCTAGATACAAAACACCATTTTAAATTACCAACTTGGCAATGTTGATTGTCATAATGTTCAAAATAAAGTGTTGTTCCCGTTTTTAATTTCGGACTTATAATAGTATTCTGGCGGTTTCTTTTTTTTCGTCGCAATGTTAATATTTAAGCCTCAAAGGGCTGTAAGCAGTCGAGATATTTACCTTTTTGTTCGTAGATTAAAGAAGAAATTACAAAAAGAAATTTTAACCAGGTATTGCGTAAGCGTAATATACTAAAAAAAAAATTAAAGTCTTCTAATTGTTATCGTTGGCACTTAACAGTAATCTTAATCCTAACGTGACGATATTAACGCGAATATAACAATAGTATCATCGCATCATCAAAAATACACTTTATTTGAACAGATTAGACAAGAGCGACTCTTCAAAAGAAGTACCTATTATTTTCGATGGCGTAACCCATTTCTTCTGTTTTTTTTCACCAGTTAAGTGTAAGAAATAAAAATAAATAATGTTATTCATTAACACTCGTACGGTACTCAAAAACTTATTTAGAATGAATAAAATATACTTCTAAATACAATAACTAACATAAAGAACTTCTTTTTCATGTTTTTCAAATCCGAGAATTTTGGCAGGAAAGTCGCCCTGAGTGATTATTTAAAATGCAAATGTTCTTTTGTATTTCACGATGCGGCAAACTTTAGGCAGGTATTATTTGTGTGACTGTGGGTACTCACTCCGTAGTAAGTACAACAGGTAGAGCCAAAACATTTTAATAAAGTAGACCCAGGCTTTCTACGCAGTGAGTCGTATTGATTGTGCAAATAATAATCGAGGACAAGTGTCATCCATTAATCGGATTACAATGTGGCAGAATAACTGCCATTGTGTTTCCTAGAAACCTCCATTTAGGGCCAATTTGTATTAATATTTTGAAAGTCACAGAGAATTTGATCGCTTCAGCTTTGTACCTGAGCTTAGCGCCTAAGATTACCATTAAACAATATTGTCCGTGCCAGTCATAATTTCCCTAAAACTGACTCGCGCAACCAACACAATATTAAAGTGGCGTCTAAACGGGCCATTTTTACGGCAATTTGTTGCGGCAATGCTGTGGCCGGCAACATGGCTACTGCCATGTTGCCGGCCATTTGCATTGCTCTCCAATATTGATTTGATGGTTGCCGGACGTTCGCTGAGCGATCGATTTTCCGTAATGTTGCCCGGCCAATTTTGTTGTTGTTTCTGTCGCTCTCTATTTTATTGTTGCCCAGTTGTGTAGCCGTTTAGGAGACTGAATCATGCGCCAAACAATAGCAGACATATTGCCATTATTGGCCGAGCGAGTTGCCAGCAGTGCTGCCACGAATTGCCGTAAAAAATGGCTCGTTTAGACGCCCCTTAATACTATAGCGTTCATAGGTTCTTGGTATTGCTAACGTCAGTAATCTTTAATACAGTGGCTACTTATAATCAGTCAGGCCGCAGTAATAGTTTAGCGTGGTTGAAAAACCAGTAAACGTGTTCCTGCGTAGTACGACATATGCGTAATACGTTTCCATTCATTCAATTGCACGCAATGCGCTGGGGCGTCACACCGTCACGCCTCGGCAGCTTTTTGACTGTACCTTTACTTAGCGAACTTTAACGCTTAAACTTAGTACCTATAGAACATTAATCATTTACACGAAACATTGTTTTCCGGATGCTATTTCACGCAGTCATGGCGTCTATGGTTTCGAAGGCTGTTGTATTTTCGTATCCAGGGCAAGTGTGATAAGTTGATGGATTGCCGTAACGATTTAGCTATCTCTCGCTCTTAAAGTGTTGCTACAATTTATCAGCATATTGTTATCGGCTTTTTAGAAAATTGTTTCGATATAATCTTCGTTTGAATATTTTAGTAGCATTAGGTGTATTGGTAATGTTGTGTCGAACTAGATTTTCCCCGTAAACAAGTTCGTATGAAATGTTTTTTTGACACTGCGAGAGCGGTTTTTTTTAAAGACGACTCCTGCATTAGATTACAAGCCCTGTGTCGCGGGGGACTTAACAAACATACAAGTCACGACTCGGAACAACAATTTGTGGATCTCACAAAGTGGTGTCCCGTGTGGGAATCGAGCTCACGACCTCTTGCGTAGCAGTCGGACACACTCCCACCGCGCCATAGAGGCAGTAAATTTTTTAAGACTTGTTTTTCAATTCAATAGTCGCTTGTTACCAGGCTCATCTTAAAGTTAACGATGGAAATAATACCGAGATGTTTTGTTCAGCCAAGCCAACCACGCCAAGTTCTGGCCAGCATTCGATTTACGATGCGTTCATTCGTAGAAAACATGATATTACCTCGGGCCAGCGAGGCCGCTCGATCACATGTGCTTAATTGATTGGTATCGATCGCATCGACTGCATGGACTCGTTACCAGTTAACCAATCGGTTTATGAAAATCTATTAATATGGAGGGTCTACTATACTGGCTTATTACAAATTAATTACCGCGTGTAATTAAATAACTTACAAGACAAAACCTTTACAAACCTTCTTACAAATAATCTGGCCGAATTCATTTGTTATTTTAATGTGGATAATTAATATTTTGTGACATATTTTACTGAAATATGCATTTTAGCCTGCTTCTGCATCTTAGCGAAAAAAGGGTTAGTTTTTAATAATATAAAGCTGAAGTTTGTTTATTTGTTTGAACGCGGTAATCTCAGGAACTACTGATCCGAATTGAAACATATTTTACTATTGGATAGCCCATTTATTGAGGAAGGCTATAGACTATATTCACGCTACGATCAATAGGAGCGGAGCAGCAATGAGAAATGTTGCAAAAAAGGGGAAAATTTCCGCAGACGAAGTTGCGCGGGACAGCTAGTGTTTGATAATTATGTTACCTAACTCGCAATGAGAAATCTTTAGTGAACTAATTGAGATGTTCGTTGTAGACTTAAGTAGTGTTTATCAATGTTCTTACCTCAGACTACGAATTGGAAGTAAATAAATACCCCTATTTACGACGAGAAACGTATTTATTCCATTTATTATACTTTTAATTAAAGTCTGTTCGTAGAAATGTTGTTTTCCCTGGAATTTTACTTAATTAAGCAGTTTCAAAGCTTCATTGGCGGAGTACTGCTTCTTAGTTATATATAACTAGCTGTAACGGCGAACTTCGTACCGCCTTTTTTTTTTCAAATTGGGTTCAATTGTGAATCTAAACCATTGCCGACTCCAATGGAACAGAACACACACAAAAAAAAACATGACATACACACGTACAGTAGAATCTATACTAATTTATAAAGCTGAAGAGTTTGTTTGTTTGAACGCGGTAATCTCAGGAACTACTGATCTAAATTAACGCATACGAATTTGGGCGGGTCAATTAATCTTTATATATATAACTAGCTGTCCCGCGCAACTTAGTAGGTATGCGTTAATTTTCCCCGTTTTTGCAACATTTTTCATTGCTGCTCCGCTCCTATTGGTCGTAGCGTGATGTTATATAGCCTATAGCCTTCCTTAATAAATGGGTTATTTAACAGTAAAATATTTTTTCAATTCGGACCCGTATTCCTGAGATTATCGCATTCAAACAAAAAACAAACTGTTGAGCTTTTTAATATAGGTATAGATCATTTTAAGCATTTATATTTAAACCTAACCAGTGTTCAACAGAGATGATTTCTTTAAAGGGTTGTTAAAGATAGGATTAACTGCTAACCGCGAATATTCGCCCATCTAGTTTATTCGTCAGTACATAGCCATACCTGGCTTTCCGTTATGCCACGATATTTCACGTGCGAGTTACCGAAGCCATACAAATCCAATGAGGCCCTTTACATCTAATTTTAGTTCGTAACCTTGCGATAAGGTATGTCAATACCTTCGATAACTTCATTTGTGCTTGGGTTTTATGTTTGCCAAATCACTAAGGAAAAATATGTGTACCGTCATAAAGAAAAACCTTTGCTTTTTGGGTATTTTTTTATATAGTACTTGCTGTCCCGCGCAACTTCGTCTGCGTAAATTTTCCCGTTTTTGCAACATTTCTCATTGCTGCCTATAGCCTTCCTCGATAAATGGGCTATCCAACGGTGAAAGAATTTACCAATTCGGATCAGTAGTTCCTGAGATTACCGCGTTGAAAAAACAAACTCTTCAGCTTTATAATATAAGTATAGATAATGCTATCATTATTTTCGACTGGCAAAAAAATAAAATGTTATAAACCTATGTAGTGTAAATATTGGCCTTATGCCAATACCAATGCCATCTTACATAATAACTGTTATCTTAGCAGCTTAGCCAAACTCAAAATGGGATTGGATTTAGAAAAAACTTGATACTTGCGATGTATTGTCACCAAGAAACCATTTGCACACAATTTTGGCTTAATTGACGATGGGGCATAAATTCCAAGATATGAAATACGATGAAGCTCTTACGAGTATACCTATATATATCTCTTGGAAATTATTTGATGGATACTAAGGTCGTTTATAATATATACCTACAATACTAGCTGTCCCGCGCAACTTCGTCTGTGCTAATTTTCCCAGTTTTTGCAACATTTCTCATTGCTGCTCTGCTCCTATTGGTCGTAGCGTGATGTTATATAGCCTTTCTCGTTATTTGGGGGGGGGGGGGGCTAGGTGGTAAAATTGACAGACAGAACACCGGCCAAATGTGTAACTACCTTTTTGAGGGGGTATCAAATCCCCAAATCCCGTGTGCAGTAGTATAGTAACATTGCATAATACACGTTTTTATTCCGCACTGAACTAACAATAATAATATTTATCTAAAAGGACCCTGTAGGAGTTATTAGGAGATTTGCGCGTTCAAACGAGCAAAGAAACTCTTCAGCTTCATTATATTAACATACCTACATAAGTCTGTGTGTGTATTTGTATTTACATAAAATTTACGTAGAACAAGTTGCGAGTGTCACTAGCTGACACTCGCAACTTTGTCTACGTAAATTTTCCCCGTTTTTACCATTTATCCAAAAATACTTTACGATCTATCCCCATACCTACCAAATACCTATTTAAAAAATATATTGGACGAGTTCAACACAATAACAAACAAAGATTTTTATGTATAAAGATGAATCTATGTTATTTGTTTATATTAAAACGGAATTTAATAAAACAAAACGAATAGCCTAAGAAAGTAAATGAACAAAGTCGTTTATTGTTTGTGAAAAAATGCCAACAATAGGGACAAGGAATGGTCTCGAATATTTTCTTTGGCATTGATAGAAAACTTTTGCCGTAAAGCACCGGCAACATAAAGTTCAAAGGTAACTAATATCCGGTTCGTAGACAACCATTTTTTATTAGTATCCGGCCAATTACTGATTGACTATTCAGGCTCTCTCTCACCGTGAGCATGCGCCTGTAATGTAACATATATGATTCGATTTCGAGCATTACAATACAGACTCCCTGACTGACGAGCATTCACCTGTAACAAAACATGGTTCTATTTTCGAAGCGATCGTTTAATGTTTTCATTGATGTTGTAAATTGTATCAAAATATTACAGATTGTATCATTAGAGTTTGCGCACTGTGATGCTTGATTCACCTCCCTATATAAATCTCTAATCTGTAACGTTACATTACAGGCGAATGCTCGCGGTAAAGGACCACCCTTCAATCAATTTATTCATTGTTAAAGTAAAATATGAAAGACTGCGTTGTCATCATAACAGAACCATAATGTTAAATACCAATTCGTAGTGTGTCTTAATAAAAAAAACTAATTTAACCGAAATTGTTGTCAGCAAACTAAATTCATTTTTTTTATACTACGAAAGAGACAAGCAGGTCTTGCGCCTGATGGTAAACGTCACGCTAGCCCATAACAGTATCAAGTGCTACCTAAATCCTTGTTTGCCAAAGCCGCACCGCGCTCCTCATTTGAGACATTAGTTCGTAAATCCACTTGCTACAGTACCCTTCAACCGAAACACATGCGTTAACATTACTATTTCATGGAATAATAATTAACACTGTTCTGGTACCGATCAAGATGGCCTATGGTTTAGATAGGTCTATCTAAGACACAAACTTTTTCATCTGAGGTCAAAAAGCGGGTACTACTATTTGGTTTTTGACCTCAGATAAAATAGTTTCTGGTACTTTGCAAAAAAAACTCAAAACTTCAAAAAAAAATCAGGTTAATGATTATTTGAAAACGTCAAATTAATATATACTAAAAATTTTATAAAATTATGATTGTTTGAAAAAAAAAAAACAAAATGGGGTTAGGTGGCAGTTCCAAGTGTAAAGCTCATGAGAAGAAGCTGCCAAGAAACTCATGTGCCACTCTTTTAAAATCATCAAGTTTTTCCTTACAAAAAATAAATTTTACTGAATGAACCAGTGTGTTTGGTGAGTACCACCAGTGCGTTTATAAATTAAAGTTATCTTAATCAGAAAGCTGATTAGTTTGGGCAGGTTCTCTTGTTGTTTACAAACTGCTTCAAAAAATAGTATTTATATCTCATGTGTCTGACTTGTTCCTTTTCTCTTATTACCGTCCAAAACCTGGTTAAAAGCATGTCGAAACCTATTTTCGCACTTTTCTTTCCCTAGCGGGGTACACCGCACTCATGTTGTGTAACATAACAAACAAGATGAACATAAATCCTGTTATGCTTGCTCCAGTTACTTGCTAGCTGTGACTTGCCCGTTATAGGCCTTTGTTTTTACAAGGTTTTACTACTACTGGGTACTTGCAGCTTAACGTGAGTGTTGCTATGAGTAGCGGGAAATTGGTCTTAATTTGTTGTTTATTTTACTTGCAACGTAAACCTGGCTAATTGGTAAAAATATGAAATTTAAAAATTATGCATTTATTTGATCGTGGGTCCGACTCACACCCAAATGAAGTATGTATTTAATTAGTATGTATATCAGTTGTCCAACAGACAAATCATAAATATCTTAAGGTTTTTGTTTTGTTTTTTCCGCGTTTGGTAATTTCTAAAACCTCCATATTAAATCCACTTTTAAGCGCATGAGCAGGTGTTATAATTTTTACATCCATGCTAGCGGTGAATTACGGGACTGCCGTTCATTTTTTGTGTTATCTATAGTTTGTGAGCCGGACTACGTTTTGCACATTTCTTTTACCCAGAAAGAGATAACAACGCACCTGTTGGTCCGAAAAAGCAAATAGACTCCTCAACTTACTCAAAAGCATCAACAATCGGTTAAAACGGAAGTGACCCGTAACATAATTTTCAACAGTTTTTAACTCTTTCTACTCTTCTGTTGTTAAGATAAAGATTTTTGTCTTTACCCATATTTTGGTCTGAAATGGACAATTTATTAATACGACTTGTCCGTTATGTCAGCTTACATAACGTAACATGTGTTCTATAATAAAGTACTGACATAATATAAATTCATAAAGGCCTTTGTCCACGGCCATACTAGTTGACTGCCATTAGCGCCAATGTAGTTAACAGTGCACCAAACGGTTGCACAATCATATCTCGAACGAATGAATTGACATTAATAATGTCACTTCGAGGTTACGGCCCTATGCAGTTCTTTATTATTTTGATTTCTAAACGCATTGTTGTTTATTTTGTATATTTTTGTTTTTTGTGGGTACAGAAATCAATAACAGATCACTTGAACAAAAAAAAACAAGCTATAACAGTTTCTAGGACTTTCTTGAAAAGCTTTAACGCCGGTTTTAGAGGCGTTTGCATCCCCAAATCACCTACTTAGGTGTTATCAAACTTAGAGAATCAGTGAATTATTCATTTGAAAGTGCAACTCTATTAGCGCCTACATAGCGAAAGTCATTCATGACTTCACGAGGTAGTTATTTAATATTTATTCAGAAACATATCTTATGTGAGTATAAAAATAGATTCAGCTCGGAGAATGCTGACACATCTTTACATAAGAATCTTCATGCAGTCTACGCTGCGGCTAAAACCTAATAAAAAAGTATTACATAACTGAGATGGTTGCCGTAGTTCTTCACAATGTATTTTGGCACAGATATGGTACATATTTACGTTTCGTAACAATAGTAATGGCAGAAAACAATGTTGGATATTTACTGTTAGGTTTTATGGATCAAGGAGATCGCAGTAACACACTCACATGTAATATTGTTGGGTTCCCGCACCGCCAAAATGGTGTTTTAATTATGGCAAACCATGGACTTGGTAAAATAGTATCTAGGGCCTCCCATGTCCGTGTATGTAGGCATTTAGTTCCTAAAATATATCTTTAGTGGGGTCTATGTCTACATTCTCCCCAAATCGAAATCTAGGATTCGTCAGCAAGGTTAGCTCGTCCTAATCCGAAACCGTGGCACGTTTAAAAGTTATATCACCCAAGAAAATAATTACGAAAATGTCAATCAAGAAAAATTTAACAAAAATTTCACTGACACTAGAGAATTGTTTATAAAACGTAACTGAATAGTAATTTCATAAATAAATACATTCTTTACATTAGTAGATCGTAATCCATAAGGTATGTATGTATGTATACCGTTCTTATACGCATTTGGTATGGTGGACTTAACGACAGGAAACGCAGTAAACTGAATTAATTCCACGCACACCTTTGAAATGCCATCACGTATCAATCGATAATTTTAGATGGTGGAAAATTAGCAATAACATATTACGACTCGTGAGTCGATCCTTGCTTACTAACAGAAAACACCGTGAATATAATAAGGTAGGCTAACGCTTCATACGTACTTCCAGTCCCAATAGACAAGTGGAATAAAAGGACGTCAGAAAGACGTCATTGCGCCAAAACCGCGTATATGAAATTTAGCTAAAGATCATTAGCGTCATTAATTTTCTATTACCGTTTATGCCACTTATCTATGGGGGCAGCAGTGCATCAGTCATCGTTCGATGGCTAGGAATCTCGGAACAACGTGGTCCAAACTGGACGTGCCCGTGAGCGATATATACGTGGGGTTGCTCGAGCGCATGTATAGGTATGACTCCTTTTGTGTGGTGTCTTCTCTTTAACACCTGATCGCTGAGTGTTGAATACGACCGTCATCAATTACCGATAGTGTTTGCGCTTCGTTTATCTTGTTATTGTTTGATGCGCGGACGCCATAACATGCAATGCAGGCTAACAAACCTGTAGATAGTTTTTTGTAAATATGTGTATGTACTTTTTTTCTTTTCTTTTTTTTAAAGATATCTAGCAATGTAAGATTGTAGTCCCATATTACTAGTAATCCTATTAAGCCCTCCAGCTAAGCTCAATGGCTTGTGTTAGAAGTGGGTTTATGTCAATTGCGATACCGATGCCTTAGCCATTAGGCTACCGACTCTATAATAAGTAATAACGCTTCATTCATGTGCCAAATTGCATCATCCAAATTCTTTCACCAGTTCAAACCTGATTGTGTAGTAAACGTCCGGACATTGATATTAGGTATATTAATAGGTATTAAGTCAGATCATAATCTTTATTTTATGGTCTGTGATAAGCTTAAAAACAAAAATAAATACAATAACAAACACTACACGATAGTGTGTCATCGCACAAATAGGTAAAACGTACGGAATGGACGACAGCGTGAGGTCGGCGCAGGCGCATGGATTAGGTCAATTACAGCGCCTCTCCCTGCCCCGCGTACGTCTACTAACGTGACATAATTTAGCTCGGAATGGTATTTCTATTGAGGAAGTATTCTACTTGCGACTTGAAAAATCTGGTACTTGATACCGCTAGCCAATTAATTGATATCTTTCTTAAAGGTTTTCAAGTTCAAAACGCTCTATCCATTGCTATAAATGTCAACTTGATAACTCCACGCGTTGCTCAATAAAAGTCTTGCTTAAAAAACTTGTAAACATACCTTCTTAGGTACAGTTAAAATTAATAAGAAACTAACAGGAATACTTTTTTGTTTGTCGGCCTTTGAAGATTTTTCACAGGAATAGTTAGGGTATAGAGTAGTCCTAACAAGTAAAACTAATCCCCACTCTTCATTCCAGGAGTCTATGAAAACCTTTCACCTGCTGTTGAACGAAACATCACGTCGGCTCCAATCGTGGACCAAACGTTTAGGAACATGCGTCGACAAGTCCAGGCCGTACTATGATGCCGTTGGGGTAGCAGCCGCCGCCAGACAGGAATGCCAGAAAGCTGCTGTGCAGTTTCAGAGAGCTAGTGGTGAGTGGTAGTGACTCCAATCAGACTCCTAGGTTTATGATAATTCAGCATGATCGAGCTATTTTCTAATAAAAAATACAACTCTTAACTGGTTATAATCCTCTAAGAAAAAAAGGAGGTAGGTATTAAAATGTTTCTTGTCTTAGTAGGTTTGTCTATGGCACAAGAACGTCAAGACTCTTGGACATATTCCGTTTCGTAGAATTCATATATCTATGAATTCTACGATATATTGCGACGCAAATTGTGAGTGAAGCTTCCAAAAAGAATCAATGATTTTTTTTGTTTATTGTGTTCTATTAAACTTCTATGTATATGTACCTACTACTAATATTAAGTGAACGTGATGTTTTGACGTTTGTTCGTATATCACACTCAGACCGGTGAAAAAAAAGTTCGAAATTTGAACAAAAATAATCCTAACTAGAGATTAGCACACGCGGGAAACAGGATTGACGTAAGGGAAACCGAGGGCGAAGACTACGCAATGTCTCAGTGGCATTAGTTCTTTTCCTTCTATACTTCCTAACGCCGGAACCAAATTGCACATACATCAACAACTTGGCAACCTCACCAGATTCGGACAATAAAATATTCGGAACTCCATTGAAAAGGTTTAGCCAATTTCACTTTTATGATCTCGTGTTGTGATGGCGCGACCTTCAGCCGAGGAAATGTTTGTTTCAGGAAAACGATAAGGCGGTTATTTGTTGAAATATCTCCAGGGTTAACTTGATACTATTGTTCATAAATGATACAATTTTGAAACGATGTTTGAAAAGGATCTGCTAGGACAGATTACGGGGAAGAAAGGAATATATATATAACAGTAGTCGTAGTCTTAGCAGTAATTTCTATAACTAAAGCCACGCACGATGTGAAGTGTTTACTAACAAACCTAATTATAGGGTTGTTACGTCACTGCCATTGCAGTAAATGAAATATAAAATAACAACAATATTTGTACAAAGTAACTATGGAATATACAGGGTGCTAATTTAGTTTGTCGTATCCTTACAGAGGAGTGATAAGACCATGATACTGACCGAAATATTTGAAAAACAACCTACCTTAATTTTTTTTTTTCATAAATTGTTAATCAAAATTCGAATCCGAATATTCGCGCTTTAACCCGCGACAACGGTTTTACCACACTTCGACGTGTGACCTTAATTGTTATTCAACAACATAATACATGTACCCCACCATCTAACTAGGTATACTCATTGTTACGCGTCAAAAATTTCGGTTCAGTATCACGGTCTGATCACGCCCATGCAAGGATTCGACTGACTAAATCGACACCCTATTTAACAATTATCAACTATGATTAAACAAATGACAACCCTAACTTTAACACTTTTGACAGTCGTAGTCGTTGCTAAGCAACTTTGTTTTAAGAAGTTGTAAAAATGGCGGTAGACTGCTGCGCATTTAACATGTAAAAATACTAGAAATACATGCAATTAAAGTGTTGTTACAATAAATACATGACCCTGGCAGAAATTAGACTTTAAATAGGCTAGATTGCCATAAATTAAACTAAAAAATAAGTAAAAAAATGATTGTCTGTAAAGTCGGTTTACAGACGATAATTTTAAACGTCCTATGAAAACATTGATTCCATTGTAATAAACAACCATGCATGTGGCAGCTTTAGTTTCAATTGTATCGCATGTCGCTGCAATCGCCATTCGCTGATAGGCTGTTACTTCACCCCATCAGCGAAAGTGTAACGTGACACTTTTTCTTGCGTGCGGTCATCGATTTATAAGACGTTATCACGTCAAAAATAAACGTTTCACATCGTGCACGGCTTTAGTATACTTAGTACCCATAGGGGAATAATGCCTATGTCGTCGGATTCTCATAAATATTAAAATCATGGTTACAAAGTATACCTAAAATTGCCTACAACATTTTTCGAATCACTACATTTTTGGGTAAATGTTTACGCTGTTGTGAGTGTAACCCAAACGCTATACTGAATTAAAGGGAAAGCTAGTTTTCCTAAAGAGCGTGTTCCAATCTACTAAATAACCGCTACATGCGAATCTACAATTTCTTAAAATAATGAAACTGAATAAATTAATTACTACAGTTATTACCATATACACTACATTCAGGATTCAAGAATCAATGAATTTACTTATATTTTTTTCATAAGTCGATTAATTCGGAAAATTATAACTCTGGTAAAGTAAAACTAGGTTTACTGAGATAATGAATGAGGAATACGTCTTAAAGAAGTGTTTTTGAAGTTATTTATCATTAGTTTTACTGTCTTAACATAGTTTTGTAACAGTCATGCAATGATATGACTACACGAGTGCACTGACACTAAAGTCTAGATAAAATATTTAACAATGTTGTAGATTACACTCAGCTAAATAATCATATCTTTACATTAAATGTTTTTTTGTGGGCGTCTTTGACCTCATATCTATTTTCAACTCTGAAGGACAACCATTGGGGGTCAGGGAGACTCCAATACATCATTCGTGTAATAAATAATAAAATTAAGATACTTGAATGAGAGAAAATATTTCACTGTGTGTGAGGCGCCAGTACAAAGTATATCTTGCTCTCGTTGTTTCTGGCTATATTCCCGTCTCAAAACATTTTAGCTCTGTGCCTAAGTCCTCTTCCTAGCGTTTCGACAGCAAATATTGTATTCAATAAATATTAAATGGATATGGCCTAGAACGTGGCCACATCATCTGCATTGTCGGAGGCATCTAAAAGTTTTCTTGTATACAGGTGATATGGTACACAGAGGACAGAGGGTGTGACTTGTTACGAATACCAAATCGTTGAATAGTAAGAAATGAATCGGGTAGATAATGAAATACTACAAAAATCTATACTAATATTACAAAGAGGAAAGATTTGCATTTTTGTAACTTAAAAAACTACTGGACCGATTTCAAAATTATTTCACCATTAGAAAACTACAATAACGGGGAGTAACATAGGCTATAATTTACTGTCAAAAATAATTAGAGATTCTTACGAAAATTACAATAATGTAATTGTAACTCAAGATATAAAAAACTATGATAGGACACCCGTGCGAAGCCTATCAGCTATTGTCTCATAAAGAACATCATTATCAGGGTAGTGGCGTAGGGTCCTGAGAACACCATTACTTCCATCTTCCCTTTGGATTGTAGTTACTTAAGTATTATAGGTACAAACAACCATGTTCAGTGAGGAATATTTTTGTTAACCCAGAAAATATTTAACCTTCCGCCTCTGTCAGGCTGTATCGGTCTACTGCTAGACAAAGGCCTCTCCTAATTTTCGCCTATGCGTTCCACATCCAGTCCAGCCCAATGACCTTCTTTAAGTCGTCGGTCCACCTGGCCGGGGGTCGCCCAACCTTACGTTGACCAAGTCGCGGTCTCCACTCTAGGACTCGTTCGCTCCATCAGCCGTCGGTCTTTCGGCAGATATGTCCAGCCACTTTAGCGTGCTTAACCTGGGAGCTATATCGGTAACTTTAGTTCTTTGTCGGATGACCTCATTGCGAATTTTATTCTTCAAAGAAACCAAGCACGCATGGCTTGGTTATATTAAAAAATGTAGCAATTTCTTTTAAAATTTCGAGCCTGACCTAGTCACATATGTACATCTTTTGTGTACTTTGCTTTGTTCTTCTGTGTAAGTGTTATCGCTATCATATCGTAAGTAATGAGGTTACAGCCATATTTGTGTATATCTGTTTGTATGTGACATCATATCGATAGGATCTCAAATTAGTCACTATTTATTTTGGTAAGAATGGCAAATCGAATGTGCTTTAACTTTATTACCAAAGAATCTTAAAGGTTTCAGTTTCTAGACATTTTACGAATTCATTTATTTCGCGGCTTAATTCTTAATTTGCTTTAATCTTTATTTTTTCTTTATAGTAGGTAGAGGTTCACCTTGAACGTTCAAATTCCATTTTGAGGGTTCCGTAGCCAAAATGGCAATAACGGAACCCTTATAGTTTCGTCATGCTCGTCTGCATGTCTATCTATCCGTCCTTATTTTACAGGCATTTTACTACACAATGAATATAGAATAAATTTGGTGAAAAGGTGTCTTGTAGTAGTCGCTACTTAGTTTCCATACATGTAACTGAAGCTAAAAAAAAAATCTTGAACAAACATCAACGTTTGGCACATCATTCGAAAGGTCTTTCAAAAACATTAAAGGTTTCTAATAAACTTATTTGATTATGTGAATATGTTTGGATATAATCGCTCTGAAAGTTACATAAATTGTGTCCCCCCCCCCCCCCCTTACCTTAAAGATAAGGACACAATTTATGCAACTTTGCCCAAAAAAAAGGTAATATTAATTAATTGGTAATAACGCAATGACGGTGTATCCGATCTTGTTCGAAATAATTTTAGTTTAAAGTATTTGTTACCTTTGTGATTTTTTCATATTTTTGGTCACACGGTTCAAAAGATAAGGGACACAATTATGCAACTTCTGGAGCGATTGCTGAAATTTTTTTTTTTCAGCTTCTGTTTAATGTACAGAGGGCCTCCCCAAAAAATATTTTTTTGTATTATTTACCTATCAAACTAAGTAGTGGCTACTACAAGACACCTTTCCACCAAATTTCGTCAATATTCAGTGAGAAGTCTTTGAGTAAAATGCCTGTGACATACGGACAGACAGACTAACTAAAAGCGAGACAGAGAAACTATAAGGGTTCCGTTTTTGCCATTTTGGCTACGGAACCTTACAAATATCAATAAAAATAAAAACCCTCCTGCTCAAAAAAGATGAGAACAAGATTCCCTACGTATATCAATCAATTAATCAAATTTTTATTGCAACTACTAGTATAGTATTATATTATCTGTGATTGCAACGCATATAATAATAATAATAATAATAAATATCATGGGACAACTCACACAACGCTATCTGATCTCAAACTAAGCAGAGCTTGTACTATGGAAACCAGACAACTGATAAACATACTTATATATTTCTAAATACATACATATTATAGATAAATAACACCCAGACACAGAATAAACCATCGAGCTCATCACACATAATATACATACGCAGTCGTATATGCGTTGTACTAATACTAGCTAACCCTCGCAAATTCTCAGGAACTAACTACTGATCCGAATTGAAAAATTATTTCACTGTTGGGTAGTTGGATTTTTTGAAATCAATTCCAATGTTAAAGTGGTAGTTTTACACTGGTACTGATTGCATGCAACAAAAATTGCTTTCATAACACACTGAGTAGCTTACAAATCTGCCTCCAGAAAGCCATTTGGCTTATGTGTAGAGAAATCAGTTCAAACATTTGGTCCAAAGTTATACGAGTATGTTATCAGAGCGACTTCCTGCGAGGTCTTCCGCCCAAGGTCACGCGGCCAAGGCCCTGAATGTTTCATTATCTTCCAAGGTCAGGGCATATTCATTATCATTAATGACTGACCTGTACGAAGGTCTCGGTAATAGTGCTTTAGGTTATTAATGTAGTTATTAATCTGTAGTGGATTGAAAGGGCAGGTGTAGGAACTGTCACTCCTTTTTATCTTAAGACTAGGAGTTAGACTATACGTAAATATATAAACAAATAGGTATTTACGTGCAGGAAGGTTAGAAGAATTTAAGGTTTAGTAGCATAATCCCGAATAGATCTATTCGAGATTCCATCTATGCGGCCCCGGTTTGGCGTACGGAAGTCTCGGGTTCGATTCCTGGGTCTGAACTTCAAATTCTATCTTTAAAAAAAAAAAAATATTGTATTAATAAGGTATTTTAAAAAGCATTAATTAAAGCTTCTAGAAGAATATAACCGGCAATATTTTTATTGTCTATTGATGTTTTATTTGCATTATAGATTTGTTTTTGAAAGAAGTATTGACAGCAGTTTCTATAAATAAGTTATATTTATGTTAATATAGAGAAAATTCAAATCTGTGCGTATTTTTTTCATAAAAGACTTGCGTGCGACAGCCTATTATTTGTCTGAAGGGCGAGTTCAATGTTTGCGTCGTAATATTTAATGAATTTATAATCAGTACAAAATCGATAAGGTGGCCTATGTTCTTGATAAAACGCTCTCGATGTATATGTAGGAAAGTTGTTCAGTTAGAAACTTTCATATTAAATGATAAAGAGGAGAGAAGATTTCTGAAAATTCTCCAAAAACTTTATCCTTATTTGAACACAATGCCTTGTGCCGAATTAGATGTTTTTTTTTTAATTCATACCAATTCAGCGGCAATGTATATGGACATTTTTCACGAAACGGGGCAACTTTTCTAAGAAGTTAGCAAGTTTTCTGCTTATATATTTAAATAAACTTATTTAGGAAATATATACCGGCAGATGAACCAAAAATATTTCCATTATTTTAGAAATATTGTCAATTTTCTAAAAATGACAGTTGTCCAGCTGATAGATGAGAGTGTCCCCCGAGATATGGTGCAATGTTCACTCCACTTCATATTTGCTTCCCAATGTTCTCGTGGAATGATTGTTCTGAACAAGTTCCTTGCTTCCGTCAACCCTCTTCTTTTTTTTTAAGGTATATTGTGTTATTTCTCTGTAAGCGCTACTTTTTTGTAGGGGTAATTTTTCGCACATTTTTTTTTAAACCTTAGAGAACATTTTATTCCTTAAAATACAAGTGTACCTAAATCAATAACGGGGGAATCAAACTGCCTTGCTCTTGTACAGTAACGCAACGCAAACCACTCGAGCGCTGCTGTTTTTGAGGCGGTGTGAGCATTCTCGGCACCCATCTTGCACTGACCTTTGTCATGCCAAGATGATCATGCAGAATTTTGAAAATGATGGTGTCTGATACTCCAACCATTTCTGCAACTTGTTTCTTCTTCAGCCGAGCATCTTCCAGTATAATTTTTCTACTTTTTCAACAAGTGCTGAAGTGGTCACCTCAATTGGGCGCCCAGGCCGTGGGTCGTCTTCAAGCGACTCTCTGCCTTGCTTAAAAAGCCCATGCCACTTTTAAATCATTGTTTTTCCAGGGCAAGATTCCCCGTAAACTACTGACATCTCTTCCATAATGTTTTACTTTCCCTGCTTAGTCAAGAACTTTATAACGGCGCGGTGTTCGATTTTCTCCATGTTTTCAGTTCACTTCGTGATTTAGTTGCTTGATTGCCGATAGTTCAAAGACTAATGACCCAATTAAGACAAAACTTTGTATTTATACTAACTATGAGTCCCAAAACACGTCACGACTAAAATTACCCCCACTACTAACCCCTATCCTCTCCATTCCGCGGACTTAACAACGCACCCTCGTAATACTATTAAGTAATATGTATTCTACGAAATATGCATGATCTTTGCTGTTTTTATATAATATTGGGCTGTGACAACGAGTTGCCCAGTTTACAGAGAAACGCCCATACGATCAATTAAAAACCTCTTTTATTTCGTTGCTTTAAAAACCCTGACTTGAGATATAAAATAGTTGATTATTTTCCTCTGGTAGTGTACACGTCTACGTCTGCGATAGGTAAATTACACTACACTACAATAGGTACATTTGTTAATGCGGACTAAGCCGATTTTCATCAAATATAGATAAGAATTATTCAGATTAAACTAGATTTTTTGTTAACAATATCGCATTTCAAACCGTTTAGCAACTTGGGCGCTTGGATGTCATAAACAGCCAAAAATAGACGTAAACCCATATATCTCTTTTTATTTCATTAGCGTTTAAAATGAGAATATAAAAAAATCGGGCAAAAGCATGTCGGACCAGGCTCAGTGTAGGGTACGGCAGCAGTGATTACAAATAAATGCACTACATATGAAAAAATCCGATTTCAATAATTGCACCAGCACATGAGCGTTCATGGCACTTACGCCCTTTTGTTGAAATAACTCAATTCGTCATTTCGGCAATAACTCAATGACAGTTTATACGATCATGTCAAAAAAAATAATTTTAGTTTATAGTATTTATTAAGCGGTACGTTCACTTTGTGATTTTTGTAATTTTAAAAGATAAAGAGAGGGTGAGATTTCAAAAAACTTTTTTAGAAACCTTAGAATGTTTTTAAAATACCTATCGAATGATGTGTCACACATTAATGTTAGCTGAATTTAAATTTCATCAATATTCATTGTACCTATAGTCTTTGAGTAAAATGCTTGTGACATACATACGGACATGACGAAACGGTTCCGTTTTTGCCATTTTGGCTACGTAACCCTAAAAAAGAATATAAAAGGAATGGAAAAATCTGATTTATATACCCGGGAAGCGGAAATCCGTGCGACCGTGCCGTCGGGATGCGACCTTTTTTAATAAAACCGTTTTTTGCATATTCAATATTGAAAACGTTAGATAAAAAGTGCTCTTAGTGCAGTGAAGGCTGACTAGAGCATTGTCAGTGCCATCTTTGTCTATGTATTCTAAACATTACTACTTTTTTTACTACGTTAGCCTGTAGCTTCGCTAGCGAGACATGCTCGAATTGCGTAGGTATCTACTGAAAAATTGTCATCAGCATCCATGCAATACTTTTGACATGAAACAGTAATAAACATGACATCCTCACTTTTACTATCGATACTTGGGATCAGGTTTTGAATTAACTGGTTGCCGGGAAGAAATTCTCTAAATGACAGTGAAAATCGTTTTAAAATACATTGCAAATTTCAGTTGAACAAACACTCGCTCTATTGAGATCTGATTAAATGGCCTAAAGATAAAACTATACTTTTGCAGCTTCAAAATGCTTTTTTTATACTTTTGATACTACCATTTTTGACTTAGATACACCCCATCAAAAATCAGGTAAATTTTGCAGTGATTGTTTTTGGCTCCCTTAACTTTTGTGACAAGTGTATAAAGCAATCAGATAATATAAAATCAAATCAGTAGGTAATGTTTTTATCAAATCAACTATGTAGTTATCAAATGCAACTGAAAGTACCTACCTATTACATAATTATCTAACACAAGATATGTCAATTAACATGTGTAGCGGAAGATCGCAATACTACGAAGTGAATTGTCGATAAATTCTGATTCACCAGGTGATAATCACTATTGATTCGTATAATTATACTATTTGTTGACTATCAACGAGTTTGAGTGAGATGTTTTTGTTTGAACATTAAGGTATTTGCATCAAATTTAAGCGTTTGTTTGTTACATCGAAATAATTTAATTTTTACTAACGCTAGACCGATACGGAATTTCCAAATTCCATTGTTATATACACCACATGGTGATCAATTGAGGCTCGTTCTTATTATTCAGTGATCAGAAACAGTTGATATTTGATAAATAAGTTTTACAAATCTTTTACTAAAAGTTGTCATTTATAATATTTATAAATTACTAGCTGTGCCCCGCGGTGTTACCCGCAGTTTATAGCCTATGTGTTCATCCAGGATGTCAGCTAACTCCATATCAAATTTTATTAAAATCGCTCCAGCCCTTTAGACGTGAAGAAGTAACAAACATACACACTCACATACTCACAAACTTTCGCCTTTATAATATTAGTGTGATAAGTATGGGTGAAAAAAAGTAAATTATGAGATAAGGGTGCCAGTCAATCACGATTGAGGGACCACTTTTGAACGGTTACTTAACAAATTAATGGCTGTATTTACAATTTTACGAGAACCTTTACTAAAGGTTGGCGCATTCAAAAATCAAAATAGACGTGTGGTCCCTCAGAAAAGCGAACGAAAGCAAGGTGCCAAAGAAAACGTTACTGAACGCGGTACAGTCACAGCATAAATATGTACAACATAGTAAGGTCGCCATACAACACTAGAGTAGGTACTCTAAGCTGCTCCGCACAAGAACATTATACAGCATAATCTTTGTTTTGCTAATTAAAACTTCTAGAATTACACAGTATAAAACCTAACATTCTAGACGCTTTTTTAGTTATGCTGTAGGTATAGGTATGGCAAGAAGATAGCTTTTTTGTCAAGCGTAACTCCTTGGTCTCTGATTGTTTCCACTTCTTGAATTTTTATATGATTAATAAGGTATTCTGACATTTGCTGACATTCAGATTCATTTTGTTGTTTCTACACCATTTAATTACCCTATTTAAATAATCTTCGTGTCATTTAAATTATCTATTGTCCTGGCAAACTTTAAAGCGGCTGTAGCCTAATGGCTAAGGCATCGGTCTCGCAATCGTGAGGTCGCGGGTTCGAAAATCCTACTCATTACACTACCGACGTGAACCCACTCCTAACACAAGCAACTTAGCTGGAGGGGTTAACAGGATTGCTAGTAATTTGGAATCAAAATCCCACATTGCACAGGTAAATGGGAGCCTTGGTGCCCCAGGAGTAATATCACGGTTTGTTTCGGTAATTAAAAACTACCCTACTAATAGAAAATTATCATTATACACAATAGAAAATAACAGTTGGTACTGCATTACGAACACGATATACCAATTATTTCTAATTCACACTCGAGCCCCGCTGATTATTGAGCACTGACACAAAACACTTACAATACAGAAAGTAAGCTTATAATGCGCTCGAGCAACGTACACATAGACATCGTTTTCGGCCACGGAATCTACCACCACTTCAAACCACTATGTTTGAAGCAGGTGCGGATCCAGAACTTTGTTCGGGGACAATATTTCACTCAACTTGCCAAGTGTGAATCACTCTCATGACGGGGTTGTGCATTTGATGCAACACCGGTACACCAGCCAATACCGCCAAGTGTGGAAGGTGGCAATTGCCCGTGAAAACACACCAGTGTAAAAATTCTCAAATTCTCCAAAAAGAGGTCTTTTATTCGAGTCTAGGATTTGAAGTTGTTCAGAGATTTCCAGGCCGAGAACGATGTTTATGTGTTGCTTGAGTGAAGTACGTATGAGGTTGGTTTTACAGTCACGCTGACCGTCGGCGCTGACACTCCTACTATATGTAGGTACTAACCAATAGAATAGAATTGCATAAAATCTCCACACTCTTCCATTGGACAGATCCTATTAGTTATTATTTCTCCGTTACGCAGCCTTGCTCCGCTTCCATGGCCAGGCAGCCTAAAGCTTGCCTTCTGTGCTCTCGATACTTTGTGACACTGGGCATACAACGTGATCATTTACCAGTCAAATACCGGATTATATTTGAGTGGCCGAGCTTGCGAACATAATCTGTAACGCGTCATGTGCCTAAAATATCTGTGCCAGATGCCTGTGGAAATATTTTGATGATTTATTGCATTGGGATATAAAAGTGAGTAAAATGGGCATTTATACACCCGAATTTTATTGACTACCTCGTGGCGCAATGGGAGGTCGCAAGAGGTCTGGTCCACTTGGGACACCAAGTCTGGATCTACATAGTTTCCGTGTAATTGTATGTTTGTAAAGTTCCCGATAAGCGAAGTTGAGTTTTGTAAAAAAGTCACTTAAAATAGAAACGAAAGAGAAATTTAACGCTAATAAAAGGTAAAAATAAGCAGAAACAGATAAAGAAAATGTACTACAACGTCCCCTAGAGTAGCCCTTACTGCTCAGTAGATGTAGTCATGGTGTTCTATGGTAGGTAGATTTTTTTAAACAACAATAGGGAAAGACGAGCAGGTCGTGCGCATGATGGTAAGCGTCACATAGCGCCTTTCAGTATCAGTGCCACCGAAATTCTTGTTTGGCAAAGATCTGAATGACACCGCACCGCGCTCCTCATTTGAAACAATAGTTCGCTTCGCAAACTTGCTACAGTGGCTTTCAACCGATACACTGTGATGTGTTTTGGTACGGACCATGTACCCAAAAGAAAAATATTAGTTCATATTTGCACATTTATACAATTTATAGTGACATATCATTGCTAATGTACGCAAATATAATGCACGTATACGACATTCTCTAATAGAAAAATTCCCACATCAATTGGCTCCATTTTAGTTTTGGAGATCGTCGACAACAGCTAATATGATAATGTCGCTGTCGGGTCAAGGTGGGCAATGTCTGAGTAACTAAACTGGACCGAATGGTTCATAAACTTTATAGCTTAAGGCACTATTTATGAAGTTATCATTATATGGACCATATACTACAGTGGCACCACGATTAGGAGGCGTCAAATCTATACCTACTAATATTATAAAGCTAATGAGTTTGTTCGATTGAACGCGATTATCTCAGGAACTACTGGTCCGAATAGAAAAGTTATTTTACTGTTAAATAGCTCATTTATCGAGGAAGGTTCTAGGCTAAATAGCATCACGCTACGACTAATAGGAGCGGAGCAGCAATGAAAAATGTTGCAAAATCGGGGAAAATTTACGCAGGCGAACGTGCGCTAATAATTTATATATCACCATCTCTGTTCTACTGAATCACATTTACTACACAAACTAGCAAAGTAGGAGAGCTTCAAAATATTTACGGTGTTAGTTTTGCCCGCATCGTCGCTTGAAATAGTCTCACCCACTTATGTTGACTGATACAAGTTTTGAGTCTTTAGCTCTACAATTCAAACGTGCTAGAAAACCCAAGAATACAAGAGGTCACTCGTGAGGCACTCCACTCTCGTTCTAATGATACTTAGGGCCTATGCACACTTGTTTCCTAAGTATTGACGACCGGTTTTCTCTGATTGCATAGCGTTTTGAGACTTACAGCGTTCCGTCGTTACATACAGCCGAAATATTTTACTAAAACTTATAGATACCTGGATTAATTAAATTGTATTTTCGATCTCAGTCTCATCAATTTTGATAGTTTGGTGTGACTTTTTAATGTGCCAGCCCAAACCTTGTAAAAAAGTCTATTTTGTGATGACAGGATTTCAGAATAATCGAGCTTAGTGAATATGTACCAAAACACGATGCAGTAATCATATCGCATCGAGTTTTGGGGCTGTATGCGTTAGAAAAAGACTGACTATCGTCTAAAATGCAACTTGATATCCTCGACTGGTGTTTATGTGTGTGCGAATTGAAGCGGTCAGTCGCGATATTCGGTTTCCGAAAGGTGATTAAATCGGTGGTCTCCGATACAATAAGTGGCCTGTGTGCTATGGCCCTTACAAGCTCATATCATGGAGTAGTTTCTCTTAACTATCTTTCAAAAACAAAACCTACTGCGTAATATATATAATAGTGTTCTAGTTAAAAATAGACAAGTACTAAGTACACTAACTTATAAGATTAACCCTCAAGATGTTTACCTAAGTAGATGTTTATCTGGTGACGTAAATATAGCATCTACGTCTCATTTCTATGTGCTATATGAATGTGTTCCCCATGTATCAATTGTAGAAGCAAAAATATGTTTATGATGCGAGCACATGTGAATACGAACAGGAAGTTGCTTATCAATGTGTTTGTCTGGTTATACAAGTTATATTCAAATCATTGTTAGTTGTTCCTTATGTGCTATGTATGGGATAGTTTTTATATTTGCCACGTGTTGTTCTCATAATATAATCTACCTGTACAAGTCAGATTTCCACTGTTGACTGGATTCTGAATGAAGTCGGTTAGTGGCACTTCTTGTACAAGCAAATGTATGCACATTAGAAACCCCGATACAAAGCAAAAAACAATCTCACTGCTCGGACGCAGGCAGAAAGAGGACTCTCTGAGGTAGGAAAGTAGGGCCAAAGAGCCAATGCGCGAGCTGTGGACTTTTACTTGATAGATACGCCCCCTTCCAGTGCTCTCGCCTAATCAGCCTATATTAACCACTGCGCCACTTCCCAGTCAATATCTGGAATAAATACATTATACCTACTTACATTATAGATAGGCCTGTCTGGTCGCACCACATATATAAACTTTCAAATAGATGACACGTCACTCTGACGTTCAATTACAGTAATCACTAATCACAATAAAGATTGTTCTTTATTTGACCTTTATCCTCTTCCCTCACCGCGAGCTTGCTCTTGTAATTTAACATTTATGATTCGATTTCAAGCATTACGTTACAGTACTGCCAACATGACTGACGAGCATGCGCCTGTAATGTAACATTTATGATTCGATTTCGAGCATTACGTTACAATACTGCCTTCCTGACTGAAGAGCATGCGCCTGTAATGTAACAATTATAATTTGATTTTGAGCATTACGTTACAATACTGCTAACATAACTGACGAGCACCAGTAACGTAATATTTATGATTCGATTTTTTAAAGCGATCGTTTAATTTTTTTATTGATATTACAAGTTGTATCAAAATATTAAAGACGAACGAAGTCGCGGGCACAGCTACCGACTTCGTTCGCGTGAAAGTCGGATTTAAATTAAGGTAATTTACCTATGTTACGATATAACTTCTGTGTAAATATGTTGGAAACCGTCCTGTCTGGTGAGCCCCAATATGATTCAGTAGCGCAACCTTAACACCGCAAATAAAATAATCAAAGCATATACCTACTCAGCGCCATCTATTGATATGAAACTTTGAGGTCTACTAGCTGACCCGCACAACTTTGTTTGCGTTAATTTTCCACGTTTTTGCAACATTTTTAAATGCTGCTCTGCTTCTGTTGGTCGTAGTGTGATATTATATAGCCTATAGGCTTCCTCGATAAATGGGCTATCCAACAGTAAAATAATTTTACAATTTGGACCTATAGTTCCTGAGATATTGCGTTAAAACCAACAAACTCTTCAGCTTTATAATATTAGTATAGATAAATGCTAAATAGGTGTACAGTATATTTTCGGTAATTTCCAATATATTACAAACAATATTGTTAACCCCTTCAGCTAATTAAATTGTTGTAGTTTTTTTAAAGGCGTTTACGTATAATTTCGACTTGTACTTATATTTAGGTTGCCGCCACTTTAAACTATGAACTTTTCCGCTAATACTAATTTGTCTAATATAACCAAACGCTGTTAGCTTATTTGGTATATTTTGTTTAGTTAACAAACGCATTGAATGAAAAACACACATTCCCCGAATACAGAATGTGTCTGTTTTCTGGTCATGATGTTATCAATGACCTTGGTTGCTCATTATTGTAATACTAGTCACAGTTGACCTGCATTATAAACCGAGACACATGAGCGCTGAATTTCCGTTCCAAAAAAATCTACATTGTCTCCCGACGTGACGCAAAAACTAACGGCGTGCATTGCGCATTGTGACGTCGCACTAAGACAAACTATTGTTTTATTCCGATTGAAAGTCTTGTTGGTGTTGTAGTTGTGACCCGAAATACATTTTGTCTCGAAAACAGTCATAAATTGCCAGAATAGGATTTTTAGATTACACCCATTTTTGAAATACTCAATTAAATTCTATAGTGCTAATATGCCACTGAAAACGATATTCAAATTTTACATTTTCCCATTTCGAGCGAAAACGCTGGACGCAGTGATCTGTGATCATGACGTCAGTTGGCTGTGTAAAAAAAATGCCTATAGCCATTCAGTTGTCACTTTTTAGTTGACACACTCGTATGACGTAATAACATGGGGGCTACTATTTCATGTTGTTATACAACAGATTAAAAATACTGGCTTTGAATTGAATTTTAAAATGTATTTTGTTATTTTATGAACTAAAACTAACATATTCCGACTGCTTTTTGCCTAAACTACCTTTCTCAATAATACATTTCTAGATTTTTTCTCATATCGTCGGTCAAATCACGAAAGGGCGTATCCAACAAAATTTTGGATTTTGAGATATTAGCACCATCGAAATCTATATGTCAAGTTTTAGTATGTCACGAAAAGACGTATCCAAAACTCCAGTGGAAGCGGACTTATAGACCGTTGCGAAGAGCCCTATCTACTATTCCTTATAATTTAAAAAATCACGAAGAGCCATAGCGGTAGTTATGCCTTATCATGCGTTTTATTTTTTCTTCACGAAGAGGCGTATGCAATTTAATGCGAGTAAAAAAAAGACAAATCGAAACTTGTTTTTGTCATTCATCACTGTTCAAATACTAAACTGCAAAGTTTATTTACGAGAGTTAAAAATAACTAATATCTTTTGTTAAATGTGAATAAATACCCGATTAAAGTGATAATTACGTGCGTATATACAAGTTACAAGGTAAAGTAAAGTGTTTATTTTATTTTATGAGGAATTTACCTAAAACTGTAAATTTACGTTACCATTTTTTCAAAACTTAACTTTTTTATTACTAGATTATTTTATTGACTAGACTAAATAAAAACGATGGTTCTAGTGATAGTATAACTACTTAGAGGTTGTGTTTAATCAGTCTATATGAATAAATATGATATTTTTGTAATAATTAATGTTTTCTTTAGATACTGCGATCCTGCTGCTACTGCGTTATTTACTGGAGGGCAAATTTCGTAATCATTGGATGTGTTGGAGCTTAAGGAAAGGAAAGGTGAAAGACGGAACTCAAAATGTTGTCAATACGAGAATTATATCCCGTTCGAAAAGGTCAGAAGATTACGGTTGGTACTGGTGCATACCACCAGTACCAACCGTAATCTTCTGACCATTACACCTTACTTCTGTACATTAAGTGTTATAGGAGAATTAGAATCCTCTTCGTCTGAAGATGAACCACCACTTTCGTTTCATGCCTCTAAAAAACGTATGAAGAATGCAAAAAATTGCTGCGAGTACGGTAATTGTCATTGTCCTATTTTGACCACTTGTATGAAATGTGCTTGTTTCTTGTGCACTGAACTTGCTCCCTGTTTTAATAATTTCGGTATTAAAACTATTTAGGTACCTACTAGAAAATGAGCACTACCGCTATGAAACAATTTTGAATGGCATGGAATATAATATTTTTGACACACACTCTACTGAGATATTTTTATTTGTACGGACGAGGTGTTTAGTGCTTGTTAGAGTTATTCGTGTCTTCTTTGCTATGACCATTTTGACAACGATTGCTCTACCTGTAAAAAACATCAAACCTATGAAGCTGCCCTAACAAACCCTGCTTTATTTGAAAATAACCATAATAATATAGACCAGACTTGTGAATTTGCCGACTGCACTAATCCTATTTAGACTACCTGCTTTGAATGTGCCTGTTTATTGTGCGATGCTCATTTTGAGTCGCTGCTTGATGTGCCATCATGTGCTGATCATGCTATAAGATATACAATCTGTTGAATCATTCGTTATCTGCTTTTGATATGCATAATGCAGAGAATATTTACTACGATTCTGATGCAACCGTAACGTTATCTGATGCACTCGCAAAAGCAATTAGAGGATAATTTAGCCCCCGAAGACTTTGTAGTAGATGGCGCCCCTAGAAAAGGAGAAAGATCAGTAAAAGTAAAAAAGGAACACAGTGGTGACCCATTTAGGTGGACAGACGTTATGGAATTCCGAGTATTGCGAAGCAATCCAACTGTATTGTTTTTTTTTTAATTGAGCCACTTGGAAACGCAATGCAGATCCATATCACTTATGCGAGCAAATACGCAATGGCTGAGGACAAACGTTGAAAGACCTAATGAAATTGTGTAGCGGAGATACACCGATAATAAGGAATCGAAAACATGTTTCTTACTACTAAAACCTCCCCCACGACTAAATAGATAAAAAACAATATAAGTGGTGAATATTGTAAAAAAATCTTTGTTTGTTTTCTGTATTAATATTAGTTACTAGTTCTTCTTTGTTATTTTCAGGTTTAAGTGTCTCTAAATAAAGCCTAATCTTAATAAATACTGATTTTTATTTCATTTAAAGCAATAATACTCGGGCGTATATGAAATTACTAATATTGGTGGTACATCGCGAAGAGGCGTAAGTGAAACTTTTTTCAAAAAAAAGATTATATCTCTATAATGAACTATAGTACACAAAAACTATAATTAAATATATAAACAGTGTTAGGTACTTCTTTAAATAAGTATCGTACCAAACACATAAACGTATTAGACATAAAGTTATGATAATACATAAGGGTACAATTTCATAAAAATGGCTCTCCTGTAAAATTTTGCAAAACACAGATACGCCTTTTCGTGTTTCGACCGACGATATACTTAGAATAAAATACACTATTGTGTGAAAGACGTTACTACAAAAGGCAAACAGCTAATAACAATTTAAATAATATTGCTCTTCTTAACTAGTGAAGTTTTACATCACTTTTTAAGACATTCGTTCTAACTGCAGAGCTCCACGCGGCTGCTAAGGAGACGGTGACACTTGCCGAGCAGCGCTTCGTGAGCAAGCAAGACGAGTGGCAGTTCGACAGCAACTGGCAAGAGGTTCTCAACCATGCCATCATCAAGGTAGGACACTGTTGAGTCAGCTTCACATTCCCTTTCATTTGTTCCTCAATAAAAGTAAGGACCCATTGTGTGGTGTTCAGTGTTTGAATCGGGTCTTAAAAATAGTTGTAAATGAGCTCATTTCGTGACTTCCCGTTCACTTGTACTTAGGTTTGGTTGACTTGTAAGATCAATATGTGACCTGACTGCAAAAATAAAAATATGAGGCACCAGCCAGAAGAGGTAAGTGTGCCTATGGGAAGACAAAATCTCATCTCTCCAGTGGGACCATGAAGTTAAAAAAGAATAGCATATATCTATGTCGACCTATAAACTATCTTTATGTAAAAATCCATTATGCAATAAAGAAGAGTAGAGAAAAAAAAAAATTATGTTGTTAATGTTTTTAGGGTTCCGTAGCCAAAATGGCAAAACGGAACCCTTATACTTTCGCCATGTCCGTCCGTCCACACTTTTGCTCAGAGACTGTTAGTGCTAGGAGGCTGTAATTTTGCATGTATACACATATTACTTCGCCGATAAAGTCGAAGCATTAAATTTGAAAAAAAACTTTTTAGACTACCTCCACTATAAAGTAAAGTAAACTTTGATTTTTTTTTGACACTTACCCGAACGTGTGGGGTATCATTAGATAGGTATTTTGAAAACGTTTAGGGATTGGGAAGACCATTTTTAGATTTAGGGATCCGTTTGTTAAGTGCCCCCCCCCCCCCTGCCAGCTAAATGGTTGATGTTGGGTATGTGAAAAAAAACACGGTAGTAGTATGTATAGTGAAATTAAAAGGAAAACTATCACAGCTAAGTAGGCTTTACAAGTTTACGAGTAACAGCTGATTAAATGAGAAGTAACAAAATTTTCGTACAAATTCATTGAAAAATATTATTAAGTAGATATAACGTTGTAAGTATGAAACAAAAACAACAGAAAACCCACTTCTTAAGCCACATTATTCGGATTGACTACGGAACCCTACATTGTACGTGGCCCGACATGCACTTGCCTGGTTTTTATAGTTTAAGCTTACACAAGATAATACAAGACTTTGTACTTGTTTTTTTAATTAAACTTTATTTCAAATCTTCAGGTCATGGACGCAGAGAAGCGTAAAGCTGAAAGTGGCCGTGAGCATCAGAAAAAAGCGGCATCTTATATCGCAGCTGAGAAAAAGGTATAATATAACTTTGGCACTTGATGACATGTAAAAAAGTATTTTCGAGTTATCCCGACATAACCCTTTTCGAACCATGCAGTTTGGCAGGCTTACAAAAATGTAAAATGGGTAGGTTTCGAATAAATGATCTATTTATTTTATTTTTTTATTTATCTTTAAGTTTCTGCTTGTTTAAGCTGACCACTTAAACTGCAGTACTTCTGTGAGATTTTCCATAAAGTACTGAACCATCTCTTAGGTTTCGAATAAATGATCTATTTATTTTATTTTTTTATTTATCTTTAAGTTTCTGCTTGTTTAAGCTGACCACTTAAACTGCAGTACTTCTGTGAGATTTTCCATAAAGTACTGAACCATCTCTTTCAGGTGACACAACTAGAAGAAAATTTAAAACGTAATATCATCAAGTCCCGCGTGTACTTCGAAGAAAAAAAACTATGCGACGAACAGCTGCAAACTCAAAACGAGAAAATCATGAAACTGCAACGTCTCATCGCTGACGCAAAGTTCAGATACTCCAAATCTCTCAAGGCTTTGGAGAAAATATCCGAAGAGATTCACAGAAGGAGAGGTGAATACCCACCGGGGAAGGATACCATCCCTGTCGGACCTAGGGAGCCTGGCGTCGGAGCAGAAAGAGACGCAATACACGACGAAGACACAGCGAAAGCTGAACACGAAAAGGATGAAGAATCAAGCCTACAAGAACTCAGAATGCGAGTACGAGAACTAGCATCAAAGCCTATAGAAAAAGATGTAGAAACAGATGAAGCATGGGCTTTGGAACTTAATGAAACCATAAACAAACTAGACCAGTTACTAATGATGAAGGAAAATAACCAACAAAAGAGGTCGAAGTTCACCACCAGTAGCCCGAGAAACTCTAGTGCACCTTCCACTAGTACTAACACGGGGAAATATAGCCAACCACCGAGCGATTCTTGGAAAACGGAGACGAATTTGACCAGAACTAAGTCTATAAGTAAAGATGTTGTCTATGAACATATTAACCCACCGATAAGTAAGACTGAGAAGTCCAAGTCTATGATGTCCTTGGACGTCCTGGCATTAGCAAGAGATACTACGATAATGGATAGGGAATCTTACCTAAAAGCTGTCATTGAGGATAAGTCACCAACTGGAACGTATACCGAAAGTAATTCTGATAGGAATGATACTCCAGATGAGATCCTGATGGTGGAATGTGATTCCAGTGACTCCAATCAGAATCCAGTAATCCGTATGACCAGTTCCACAGTTTCTGACAGTGACAATAGTTAAATTAAATTTGTAGACACACAATTGCTTTTATTTTTAAAGTTGTGATGTTTCGGTTGTGTTATTTTTTCTAAATTTTATTTATCAGCAATGATATTTGAACATCTCGGACCAAACCAGATAAAAAACTTGTTATGCAATAACGTTCTTTGATTCTGTTTTGTTTAGGTCTTATTTTCTGTAACAGATTTTTTATGGATTAATTATTTCTATCATTGTAAAAGCAACTTTATTGTGATATGGTCAAGGTTGATATTTTGGTTGAGATAAATGATAAAGTTTTAACTTGTTTCATTGGTCCAAGAATGTTCCCAAAACAACAAAAATTTATTCATAAATGTGTATCTAAAGGGAGACCACACTACAGGAGGTACATATATCTACAGAATTACGACGGATAAGACAAAAAAGATTCTATCTCTTTTTGCGAGTTGACGAGAAAGAGATGGAATATGTGAAAGGGACAAAACTCTACCCTTCACGACATGATTCTTTGTGTGGACTCTATTCATGTATAAGTACCTTTTTAGATCATATTTTTAGTAAGAACACTATTTATTTCTTCCACTCTATAAAATATCATATCTCACTTCATCATGTTGAGCAAGTGATTTTGCTGTCTGTCACAAAAGGTTCAACAAAACTTCAAGTGAAAACATTTTTTTTAATTTACATTATTACAATCGTGCGAATATTTTTTTGATATTATTGACTCAGTGTTACATTTTCAATATTCAATGTCAATTCGAATGTTTAGATGTTTTTCTATAAAATTAGAAGCGATAATAAAAATGGTAACATTAATTTTTCGTATTAATTGTTAGTTTAGTGTTGTTTTAGAGTGCAGTGCTAGTGTTTTATCAATGCTTTGATTTCTAACTTCGAGAGTAAAATTACAATAAAATACGAATGGTTTGGTCCGTATTGGATATAATGATAACTTACAAAAAATATATTATTTTAATCGATACAACATACTAGGTGATTAATCGTATTATTTTTTTAGATCGAATTCATTCGGCTAATTTATCAAACAAATAATGTTGGCAGCTTTACAATATCCCGTGCTGATTTTAAAAACCATTATTTTTGGAATATATATTTTTATGTACAACTAAACTAACTCTGAGCATTTACCTACAACCTTAATTAAAGACTAATTATCTCAAAGATAGTAATTATAAAAGATAATGCTAAAAAATCCCCTAGGCGGGGATTTTTTACACAGCTTGAAACGAAGTTAACAAAGATTTTAATATGCCATTACTATTTAATATAAATGTCATTGACTACTGTTACGGTTTCACAATATATTAAAGTACAAGTGGCTGATAAAATACTAGCGCTGATATATCACGTTTTAGAATAAAGTATTTCATGAGTATGCACTACGGCCGGTGTCGTCAATGTTTCGTCATAAATACCTACATATTGTAATTATATTTCTTTGATAAATATATTTTGCTGAAAGGCATTATTTGTCTCGGTAGGTGGATTTTGACGTATACCTAAGCCTTTGTAATTACACAATAATTTTCTTAGGAGACTGGTGATTTAAATACGGTCACAGATTTTTATAAAAGACGGACGGCAATAGTAATATATAAAAGAAGCTAGTTATAGCGGCAAATTTAATGTTGTTTTTTTTTTAAATAACCAAAACAAATGTTTTAATTTAAGAAATGTTGACAACATCGGCTATCTTCGGTAGGTAGCTCTATATTTTATAATTACGAGCCATCACCAGTCCACCGATTTGTTCACAAAACGTATTTATTATTGTAATAATTACTTTTGTTTCATATCGTGATCGTGAATTTTCCGTCACGTAATAAGGACTTTAGGATTGATGATGAAAAAATTTAGAAACGAATTATGTACCTAAATTGTTTTATCAGTTGTTTAGTAAACACATAAAATGCGATTTTAACTTTAAAGACGTTTACAAATCCAACGTCGTGTCTGACCGAATTTAGAATATCATTTCTTGCATCGTCATTTATACATAAAAAACGATGCATACGTCTCATAATGCCAGTTACTCTTTTTGTATGAACTCACCCGTATATTTCTAAGGGACACATAAGGTGACAAATGATTTAAGCGTTGCTAAAAGAGTCTTATTATATTCGTATTTGAAGCGCGTTTTACGATCTAGAAAGAGATTACATGCTATATATGTTCGTCAACTTTCGCGATTTGTACACATCATAGAATTTTATAAGCTACGGGTCTTAATCGCGTAAATATTTTATTTTAAGGCTAGACACCGTATTGCAACGGCCGTGGTCACGGGTAGACTACCAGTGACCACGGCCGTTGCAATACGGTATTCAGCCTTAAAATAATTTTTTTACGCGATTATGACCCGTAGGTTATAAAATTCTATAAGATTACATGCTTTACGAATGCATGTGTATATATCATCTGGCTAATCCCTCACTGAGGAAAATCGAGTAACACGATCAGACAAAACTTAAAAGAAGCGAAGATAAACATCGTTCACAAGGTCATAAAGCGCGACTGTCAAAAAAGTCACAGCTCTTCGTTTTAGGAGAATACGTTTAGCAGCACCTCCTGCACCTATTCTTTAATGGAATTATGAAGTGTTAATAGGGAGTAAACCTGTTTGCACTCATGTAGTATATATAAGTATATCATAATATCTGCTGCCTAGTCTCTGTAGTGACTGGCCGCCGTGATGGAAATTCGGCGAGGAAATATGTCTAATTATGAATGTTTGTTTCGATAGATTTAGGGGGCCATTTTAATGATATTATATTAATAATCTCTTTCATGTCTTTTAAAGACTTCCATGTGAAAATCCATTCATTCATTTAATGCTTATATCTGTGAGATGTTTATTAGCTTTACGTTAAGTAAAATACCTACCTCCACAATCGGTTAATTACTTTTATTCATACTATTTTTGGACTTGAGGATCAATAAACATTGACATGCATTTGGAAGGACACTTTTTTCTTAAACGCATCCTATATAGTAAATGATTCTACCATACAAACGCGTAAAAGTGATTACTCCTCTATCGCAAGTCAAAGTTTAAAATTAATATGAATTCGTTTTATCATAAACTAGGCTTGTAGAAAGCGATAAATGAAAATCTCGTATGAATGGTAGAATCATCGACTAGGGCGCCCTTTATACACATTCGTACTTTAACACGTAGAGATAGAGGTCAATACTCTGTGTCAAGCCACAGTAACTGGCTTTAATACACTTTTTTCCGTGTCATTAGAAATTGAACCTTAATTCCACACACACACGTAATATTATAGTGCCTTCATTTCTCACAATTTTATACATTTTAAAACTTGGCTCAAGAAGACTGGACGTGGTTGGTACTTAAGATGGTTGTAGAACTGAAACTTGCTATAATTATATGATTTTTTGAATAAAATTGTATCTATTTAAGTAAATCAACGCGATGAGGGTTCACTAACATACTCATAAGTTTAAGAAATAATAAAAATATTTTTTAATCATCAGTATAATTGTTTTAAGATAATGCATTTATATGATACATCGAGTGAGTTGGAGTTAGTACTTCAAAGTAAGTCTCATTGGACTGTGTGTCTTATTTAATTTTGTATTTTAATGTCATTGCCACATGATGCAACCAAAACTTAAACAGAAACCTAGCATTTACATAACTCGTACCGTTTGCAACCGGTTTTCAACCGAACTGCGACCGTCACGAATTGATTGCGAATATATTTCAGTTCAGTTTTAGTTGCTCCACGTGGGAATGACACGAGACTTGCGCGGGGAACCTATGTTTTAGATTTATTATAACTTTTTATAATTAATACTTTCTAACGAGTTGTGATAAGAATTCAACGTCACACGGGATTTTAATAATAAGAAAACATGTACGAGGTACGATTGAATAAGTCGACAAACTCATACCGCGTTTTATAACATTATAACTACAGTTTTATTTAAGTTAAAATGAAAAAAATTAATGCCATTCCGTTTATTTTTAAGCCGAAAAGCAGCTGAAACTGTCAAGCTCTGTATGTTTCTAAATGTTTTTAATTATTTTGCGTAACTGTAACTATTGAAGTTTGTCGACTAAATATTTTTTAATAAGATCACATTTAATACAATTTGTAAACCTACCAGACACCGCACATTAATCCATAATATAGACTGAATTATATTTATAACATTTGAATTACATAAAATATAACTAATTTATTTTTATTTATAACAATGCACAATTCATCGAAAATACCGTCAAAATCTGATTTTATTTTAATATTCTATGGTTATAATAATTATCGAAGTCCCATACAAATGTTAGCCGACCACCCAACTGCGTTAATCGAAACTAGGTGGGGAACTGATGACAATCAAAAATCATCCTTATCTGATTCAAATACAGTTTCTAATCGTTTGCAGGAACACAAGCTATTGTCCTTTAGTATTCTACATCTTATTTTCAACTTTAATAGAACCTAATAAGAACGATTTTAGATTATCTTCTAAGAAAATGCTTGAGCAGTTCTTCGCCTGGTCCAAATTGACGCTTTATATTAATATTGTCTTGGTATAGTAAAGTACACTTGTTGCACTAAGTGTCGCACTTTTCAAGTTTTCCACATAAGTGTTACACATAAAGTTACTGTACTTGTTCGTATGCAATTTAAACCATTCTACGTGTTTTCAATAAAATCAATGTTCTAAATTGTGTTTTATTTATTACGATTTTTAAAAGTTTGTGTTCGTATTTTTTTTTCTTAAAGAAGACGACTCCCGCTGTAGGGTATAAGCCCTGTATCGCGGGGGACTTTTATGACGTTTTTATGTCACGGACACAAATTACACCCAGACTCGGAACAACAATTTGTGGATCACACAGAGTGATGGTCCGTGTAGAAATCGAACCCAAAACCTCGTGCTTGGATAATCGCCACAAAAATAGTATATATGACAAAAATAGTGTATCTTCTATATGTATGAAAATCTCGTGTTTGTGGGCGAACTTCTACGAAACGTCTCGACTAATTTTAATTATTTTTGTATATTTGGTAGTTATGAGAATAGGTCGTAAAGTATTATTTTAAATTGCGATTTTTGTATGAGTTGCAATTGTGTGGAAAAATTTACGCAGATGAAGGTCAGATAGTAATATCATCCTACAATTGTTATAAATTTGAAAATTTGTTAACATGGATAGATGTTTGTTGCTTTTTCACGCAAGCAAACCTTACAAAAAGCTCGTTTTAGAGTATATGTGATTTATTTTAAACTAGCTGTCCCGCGCAACTTAGTATGCGTAATTTTTCCCCGTCTTTGGAACATTTCCCGTCGCTTCTCCGCTCCTATTAGTCGTAGCGCGATGTTATATAACCTATAGCCTTCCTCGATAAATGGGCTATCCAACAAAAAAAGAATTTTTCAAATCGGATCAGTAGTTCCTGAGATTAGCGCGTTTAAACAAACAAACTATTTTGCTTTATAATATTAGTATAGATGTAGCTTTTTGCCCTTATTATAAAAAAAATAAAGAACAAAATGGTTAGGTCACGGACATAAGAATTTACGAGAAACGCTGACAAAACTATGTGCTATCGTTATTAAACAACACTGTGTAAAAAAAGGGCGTACGCGAACATTTGATTAATTGGGAAAAAAAAAAATACAATATAGTTTGTTACTCCATTTATATTTCACATTTGATAATATTCAACGGTCCCATATAAACAATAGCTTACATCTACATAACATCACGAAGGTACGTTACACAAAGGGAAGGCACTTCTAGGGAGTGATACAAGTCGTAAAACACATCTATATAATTTCAAAACGACCAAAGAGGTCGATGGTTTTATATTCCTAGGGTAAAGGACTTTGATTTTAAATGATTCCTTTGTTCATAATATTTTAGTAACAGTGTTTTAAGTACGAATGGTATGTCTTCTATTACATTCTTATTTTAAAACCGAACGAAAAACTAAGACGAAAGATTCGCTAGTTATAATGCTGTTACTAAAGTATTATGATGGGGGTATGTGTTTATTCCTTTCAGTTATATTTAAAATGTAGTTTAGTATTATAAGCATTTCTTGCCTATTACTTTATCTGTACAACATTGCATTATAAAGAAAAAAAGTATATACCCAGGAATCGAACTCGAGACATAGCGAATGACCACAAAGTCACCCGAAGTCAAGAGTCTTTTATTTATTTTGCAGACTTCGGATTATTTTTCGAATCCGAAGTTTGTCTATGGTAGGAGGATAGGGTAAGGTCAGCTTTGCAGCTTTTTATAAATGATTTCTCTATCTAAAGCTAGCTATTTCTAAATATGGACTATGTCACATTTCTAACATAATTTAAGGTTTTCATAGCATCGCTACTTGTAATAAGGAATTATTTTGTATCACTTAAAATTACACTAGAGTTTGAGTTTAAAACCAAAGTTAGCGATTTTGTGAGGTATTTTATTGGTTCATGGCTGTTTGTTTGTAAGACTGCCTTTAGAATGATGTCTTGTGCCAAAGAAATAGGACATAAATGAAGCAGAAGCTAGTTTTTTCAAAAAGAAGCTGTTACGACAGACTTTAGTCAATTAACAACAATGATTAGAATCAGTAACAGTGAATAAAATACGGTACATATTTAATTTACACGAATAGTAGTATACTGGCGCACTTCGCCATATTGGAAAACTGGCCTTAAAAACCCTGTTCAGTAGAAATTAAGAACAATAAGAATAAAAAATAACATTAAAATACATTAATAATGACTTTACCAAAATATGTAAATATAAATAAACATAATTTGTACTGTTAACACTAAAAAAATGCTAAACTTGGCTCTATGATTTTATCTTTTAAACCATAAACTAACCATGAATACAGATCCATAAACAATGTCAAAGAAATATAATACCTCTCAAAGATACTTACATACATAGAGCCTTCGCTATCATTAATTAAAAAGACCGTTTGGTATATCCAGTACACTTAAAATAAAATAATGATACAAGTCCAAGACAGACCGCAAACTCCAAGCGACACTACTGGTTTCTATAAATGTTGAATTGGGTAGATGGAATACAACAATGAAAATAAATTATTTTTCACAAATCAGGTAATAGTATGTTTTCATTAATAAATACATTCGTCAATAATTTAACGCGTTTAAAAATGTCCAGTCAACATCGGCTGCTCAGGTTGGCGCCAACATCAGTCCAAACGCCACTCATCCAACGTGTGGATCTAGAAAATAGCATTGGCGCCAACGTTGGACGAGTGCCGTTGGGGCCAACGTGTGTAGCTGACGTAAAAGTAAATGATTATGACGACTCTCAGTACTCATAACTGTGTGGAAAATTGTGCGGAACATATAGTTTTAATGTTTCTTTAACACACTGATTTGATTTGACAGTAATCTAGCTTAATCAATAGGGTATTTGACTGAAGTCAAATAATCCTTTTTTTAAGAAACGTCAAAAATGATTCGCTTCGTACAAGTTTGTATGAAATACAAGCATAAGCATGTCACATAACGTTTCTATTGCCAATTAATAAACACGTAAAATATAGAAGAGCATATTTTTTCAGAACATTTTATGACATATTTTTGCATGTATTAGTTTAAAATATTTTATTTCCAATTTCATGACAGCAGTAACAGCGCGAAGTGACTTGGTCACGCTGACCGCAGAGTATAAATACGTGTGTAAATGACAAAATGTATGTTGTCTCCCTCTAACGTATGGAAACAAATGAGACCTATACCCAATGAGGCCTTGTCGTGCGATCTGCAGTGCATCTTGATATAAAAACGGCAGCGACCACATGTAGCCATTCGGGCGACTGCGGCCCGTCTCGAACTTGTACAGTGGGCCAAAGATTGGTCTATCACCTTACGGTTGAAATTCAATTGCATTTCATAAACAACAAGGTCGTTTTTACCTTGAATTAATACTCTTGACAGTACTAATGTCACCTTAACGCTATTTTGATTACAAAGGAAACTTTGTCAAAACTGATAGACCAGTTTCTTGGCCGCCCATACCTTAATTAGTCCGTACGACTTGGAAATTCGGAAAAGAAAATAATACCCATATTTTTATTTACAAAAAAAGTCGACAATAATTGTCTTCAAACGACGAAGCCTCTTTGTGAAGCACTCCAAGACTTGACACAATTCTCTATTAATATAAGAATAGATTTTCAAGCTAAACATACGGTCTAAATAAACACCGCAAAAGAAAACCTAAATTCAAATTAATCTCAAATTTTTAAACACTAGAATCAATAAATGCTTTTTAAGCAAAATCAAACGAAACATAAATTATAGAATTTTATTAAAAATCGTGTCTATTTTTTGAAATCCTGATCTAAAGTATTAGAAATCTCGCGATAATACTTCGAAGTATAAATTAACCCATTCATAAAGTTATTATGCTTTGCTACATTCGAATCTATTAACTTGCAATAAAGATTAAATTACAAAAATACCCAATGTGAACGTATCCTAAGTAAAAGTATAGTAAAGTCATTTCCATTGCCGTCTGAACTGTATATTACAAGAAAAAACAATAAAAAATATATTGAACAATTGCCTTAAATAATTAAAAACAACATTCGACTATAAAAACAATTACATTAAATATAATGTATAATCCATTCTTTAATACCATTTCAAAATTAAATAACGATTACATCTCAAACTAAAGATCTTAATTATAAACATAACTTAAGATCCTATTAGTTAAACAGTATTTAAACCATTCTTAAACAGGTATTTTAAATTAAACACGCTTAAAAATACTATTTAAATAATTGAACGTTAAATTATGTTTTAAATAAGGAAGTAAATTAATATCGATACAAGAAATCGCCCAACTCAAAGGCAGTGTTTTTAAAAACATATTAATACTACATCAAGGTAACGTTATTTTTTAAAAAACAAAACATATTTCTATAGAAAAATACTTTTATAGTGCTCAATATATCGTCGAAGACTTATGGCATACGTAGATCAAAACCATCAAAACGGGTGGCAATCACAAAATAAATTTTGGTTACAAAATTACAGGCGGTACGAAGTTCACAGGTACAACTAGTGCTAAATAAAATGCTTTATAAGTAGTAGATATACCAAAATACAATACTGGTTAAAAATATATTTTTAATCGTTTCAGTTTTGAATTTTGATCTAAATGTGCGATATGTCTTGACAATATTAAGTTTAAAATTTTAATATATTAGACAAATACATGTCAGTATTAAATAATAATACACATACTTAATGCTAGTTATAATGTATAATTCAATATTATAAATTGCAATATCAACATAAATCATTATTTTTAATAACAAAATTCGCTACAATGATATTTAATTTACCGTGCATATAAGTATGCTTAATGTCGCCCGCTTTCATAAAATAAATAAATCATATTTTTTTATTTTAGAATAAAGAGAATTATACACGTAAATTGCCCACGCGTTGTGTGTATGTAAACGAGCCTTTATGATTGTTGATAAACTGATTGTCATACAGGCAGAGAGGAATATGCACACATTATTATAGTAATTTTGTGCACATAACCCAATGAAATTACTCGTATATCCTCTAAAATATTGGCATAGCCTGAAATAAACCATTTAGAGAAAAAATATTGATAACGCAGTTATTTCCACCTCGTTATGCACCTCGAGCTATGGCAGTTTAGATAAATTGCGATTTTTTATATAATTTAAATGAAACGTCTGAGAACTGGTAAAATATTCATACTAATGTAAACCCAATGTATAGTAATTTCATTGTATCCTATCATCAAAATCTATTCTGCTGTTTTGAGTAAAAATATAACAAACATACAGTACAATATAATTTATACTAATAGTATAGACAGGCGACTAAATTAGTTATTTATTTAAGTCATTAAGTAAGCCTAAATAGTTGGTAGCAAGGTATATTTGTACGATAAACGCAAAATAAATGCATCGTTGAGGCACCTCTATAACGTCAGACATTTTAAATAATTTGAAATAACATTCCGAATAATACCAAAATAATCTCAGTATCTTATCTAGGCCCTCGTCAAATAGTGCTCGTTCTCAACGCGCGTCAAGGCGTACAAACGCTCCAGGCAAAATACTGAGACTATAGAAGGCGACCTTAACAGAATACGCGCTCATGGCACGCACATATAGACATCACTCACAAATACGGAATCTAGGAACACCTTTCGAATATGGTGGTCCGAAGTAGTTTGAAATTCTTGTCCGTGAATTATTACTATGTTCACGTTGCTCAGATAAAGTAGGTCTGAAGGTCATCTTTGTTAGTCTTGGTATTTTGTTAGTTGTATTAAACACGTCTGAAACCGTTTCAATAGAAAGTACGTGAAGTCACTGCGTTTGGGCGCTGTCGCCTTGACGAGCGTTAAGTATGCACGCTATTTGACGACGGCCTTATAGTACAGGTTAATTGTATATACAAAATTATGGAAGGTTCAATTGCTTATAGTAGGTACAGTGTGATATTATTAGTAGGTTACCATATTTCGCCACCGTTCCCATTGCTCATTTTTAAATCACACTACAGGCGCGGATCGAATGGTAACAGGACCAGTTGCCCCTCCCAACTCGATTAAAACACCGTTTTTTTGGGAATTTGTGAATTTTGACGCTAGACTGGTGTGTTTTGACAAAAAATTCCCCCGCCCCTCCTCGGCAACGGTGGCTGGTGTACCGGTGTTGGATAAAATGCACCCCGTTATGCCTTGCCCCCCCCCCCTGAGCAAAGTTCTAGATCCGCGCCTGCACATTAAACCTTATTATTTGAGACCTGTATCCATCTGGACCCTACAATCGTGGTACAACACACGGACATACAATGATGAACTAGAGACATCTGGTGAACATACATTAAAGCTTGGAGCTCGGGACGACCTCGCGCCACCACTTCGCTCGCTCGAACGCGCCGGGGTGACTGAAGAAGGCCTTCTGTATATTTTGGTATAACTGGAATTAATAAACAAAAAATGAGTAAATAAACCCATAATAATAGTCAAATGATACTTAACGTTCTGCTGACGAGCGTAACACTTTCACACGTCATTCACTAACACGCGTTTACAATTATGTACATACTAATACATACTGAAGTTGTAAACTCGCATTAAGTGCTCGAACGTAGGCTAACTATTCGCCAGTGACAGTGACAGCATGAGTTTTCATGATTTATGCAATTGAATTCAATTTAATGGACGAAATTCAAATGCTAGAAAAAGAAAAGGCTTAGTCGTTTCGCAAAATATCTCTTTTACAATGTGCCGCTTTCGCAAAATGTCCCTCCGTAACTTAGAATAAAATACATTAAAGTTACAAAGTAAATTTAAAACAGAAAATAATATTGTTGTTGTTTAATAGATTTGATCAATTATAATAATACTAATCTATTTTTTTTTTATTTAATGATTTTTATTTAAAATGTTATTTTTAAGTTAGAGAGACATTTTGCGAAAGAGACATTTAGATAACCGTTGGGCAAAAACTAGCACCAAAATATTTTATCAATGCGGGTGTTAAAACTTATTATGTAATCACACATATTTTAGTAATATGCGTAGTAGTGATTTAATGCACCAAATGGAGGGTAAATTAATTTTACTACGAGTTTAATGACAACAAGAAAAAACTAAAATAATGCCATTTTAACATGAAACTTACGTCAAATTTGGCGTAAGTAGGCTTCGATTTGTGATGCCGGATAAAGAATCTAGACTGATATTATATACAATTTTATAGATTACGGGTCTTAATAGCAAAGATATTTTTTGTATACCTTTGATTTAGTCCTTATATTATTATAACAATCAAAGGTATATATACTCACGTTTCCATCACTCTTCCCGAGCACGGAGTTAAGAACGAAGTCAGTGGGCGCGAGTGCATCCGCCACCGACACCACTTCCGTCTTCAATTCCGCGCACAGCTCCAGTATAGATGAACGTAGCAGACGAGCTAGTGATTCACCCTGGGGAGTGATGAAACACAGTTATTTGTGGTCTAACTATATAACGATACGTTACAGAAAGTTGTAGCCGCCGTATGAGTGTAAACATCGTTAGATTATAATTTTACGCGTTGATTGGTTCAATTGACTACTTCTGTGGCGCAGTGGGAGTGTATCCGACTGCTACGCAAGAGGATGTGGGTTCGATCCCCACCCAGGATAAAACTTTGTGTAATGAGCACGATGGTTTATTCTGTGTCTGGGTATTATTTATCTATACTAATTTTATAAAGCTGAAGAGTTTGTTATTTGAACGCGGTAATCTCAGGATTTACTGGTCCGAATTAAAAAAAGCTTTTACTGTTGGGTAGCCCATTCATCGAGGAAGGCTATAGGCTACATAACATCACGCTACGACCAATAGGGACGCAGCGGAGCAGCAATGAGAAATATCGCAAAACGGGGAAAATTTACGCAAACGAAGTTGCGCCAGACAGCTAGTTATAGAATATACCTAAGTTGCACTTTTCTACTAACAAGACCGAACGGAGAAAATTCGTAACATTTCACAAAAAATATTACACTAAATTGTGGATGGTTTGTTGTAGTTCAAAATTTTTCGACAGTTTATAATATTGCGACAGATAATAAACAATCTCCACAACCATAAATGAAGCGACTGCGACAAACGCCTATTTATTAAAAACAAATTAAAAAAAACATAAATTACCTGTGCATAACCTCCTTGATACAACTCAACCAAGTGTTGATCGAGTGACCACAACCCATACAAACAGAACAGCTTACTAAGCACAGGCTTCAAACCCGCCTCCTTTTTCTCAAGACATTCTAGTGAGAACATCAGCGTACAATGTTCCGCGTACGCCTTAGTTAGTTCCTTCCACATGTACACTTGTGATTTGGCTCTCGCTTCAAATTTAGACAGGCCTTTACTGATTTCAGATTCGTATTTGTCGTGTGTTTGTTTTAGAAGATAGCATATTAACCATTTGTAGGTTGTTGTTATGACTGAAAGAAACGATAAGGTCTATTATTATTATGCTATCTGTTAAGCACATAAAGTACATCCAAATTCAATTCAATTCAAGAATCTTTATTCATGTAGGATGCAAAACAACACTTGTGATACGTCGGGATTCTACATGTACAGTTGTCTCAACGTAACTCGGACGGATTAAAGTTAGCTTCATATCACTTTCGCGAATGTCATAGAGATGAGACCCTAAAATTACTTATGAAAACGGTTAATTATGTTTAATCGATTAAAAATACTAATACAATTTTAATTCAACAATATAAAAAGTACTACTTTAGACGAGTTCATAAAAGTTTAAATTTCGAACTTAAACGATTTAGTTACAGTCAATACCTAGTACAGAAAATTTGAAAAAAAAAAAATCTTTACGAAAATAATCAAAAAAAACATGAGTAATACTAATTATGACAATGTAATGCGTAATCGCATCTCTAACTCTCTTGGTTTAGTTACCGTGCCCGCCCCCCGCTTCCTGTTACCATTTACTTTCAAAAAATGCATCTGCGCAACCACTTGTCGCCTACTTCAATCCTGTCTAGTTACGTTGAGGTAACTGCAAGTGTCCAAGTTCGTAAAGAACAAGGCAAAAAGAAACTCGCGGCCACTCTTTTCAAATTCCTAATTCTACAATGTTTAAATGTTTATAAACTTAATATACCACTATATACAACTTAATAGCCACTAATATACTATACACCATGTTAAAGAACTGCTGCAAATTGTTTTATAAAAAAGTTGGAACATGAGATAAAATAAAATCAGCCTTAGTGGGTGCATCATAGTAGGAGCATCTAATTACAACAAAGGTAAAAACTATATGTATTTAAATATTGGCCAAAGTACTGGTAACAAATTATTAATTATAAAATTCAGCGCAATAATTTGTGGAGCACTTAAGTCGTTGGTCCGAATATCCGTTTTTAGAGTTCCGTACTCAAAATAGCAATAACCGAACCCTTATTGTTTCATCATGTCCGTCAGTATTGTCTGTTATAGTCGTATTTGACACAAAAACTACACAATGTAGTGTTAAAATTTGGAGTACAGGTGTTTTGTTTAAGCCGGTATTTAGTTTGTTATATAAAAAAAAAAAAATCTTGGAAGGCACACTTTTTCAACATGAGACAGCGTATTAAATACATACATACATCGACAGTTCTATTAAAAAACACTAAGATTTCTTAGCAATTTTTTTTCATACAAACTCTGTTGTCCCCGCGCTTCACTGTTGCTATAAGTTATTTACATATATACACTACTATAATGCCATCAACACTCACATTCTTTAGTCTTTAGCTCCTCCGTCTTAGTACACCTAAACCTGACCGCAGAACACCTCTCCCAACTCTTCAAGAAGGCGACAGTGTTGAGTGGAGAGTCGACCGAGCCTCCGCTACGAGCGAGGTCGAACTGTCGCAGCAACCAGTTGCCTGTTTGTTGCGAGAGCACGTTGTTGTCGCCTTCGTATGTTACTGTTGCTTCGTGGTTGCTGCGAATGTCGCCGAGGTTTGCACACTGGGAAATATAGATCAATCAATCAATCAACAGATATGATGTCCCACTGCTGGACACGGGTCTCCCCAGTAAAACCTACTTATTGTAGATCCTGGGGGTATGTGCCATTATCACTACGCTTGGAGAGCGGGATCCTTATTCACTATCTTTATTTTGTTGTCGTAACAAGCCCGTGAGAACTGGTGCATGCGCGGTGCGCTTAAATATGTCCACCGCGCATGTGCGGTAGAGAGCTGCGCTTAGAAACGCATCAACACACATGCGTTGTGGATATATTTCTCACGGGCTTGTCACGACAACGTAATAAAGATAGTGAATAAGGACCCCGGTTGGCGATCGCAGACATAACTTAGTGGCGATGACGACACCCATGGGAAGAGATGGGATGGTACTATTCTTAGGTATGCTATGCCAGGTACCACACAAATATAGACGTTAGATAATTAAGCCAGCTTCGTGGTGAATAACAGGAAATATGTGTGTATTTTTTTTTAATCTTAGGCTTTCGTTTTATATATAATAATTATCCTAAAACGTTATATATATTATTAATTTATTATTTATGCCGAAAAGTTATTAAAACGCTTATTGATTTTCGTTGACCTATAATTAAATAATCTGTTTTGATTAAAAAGCAAGTCTATTGACTCATTTAAACATGGCCGCCGCAAGATGGCGTGACTTTAGTTTGACGTTTACTATAAAGTGCCGGTAATGGAGGCAGTGAGTCTAATTCGGCAGTCTTAATCGAGCGGTCGTAGCCACAACACGTCTACCGATAGTCGTCGCTATTTTTATAGTCATGTGTGTAAAGTGTTTGTGTGGTTATAGGGTCAGTGATGCAATGGCATTTGTGTAATCAATCAAAATGATTAAAATATAGTGTTTTATTACCATAATATTAATTGGAATATTCAGCCGCTAATAGCTCATACGGCCACGCTTCGACATATAGACTGCCTTTAGTATAAGTTGGATATAAAATAAATATGTATTCGTATGGTTTACTTACTTTAAGATATCCATGTCCACCACAAGCCTCTCTACACTGTTGTATGGCGGCGAGCACTGTCCATGATAGTAACGGCTTACTGCATGATACTATCGCGTGGATCTCTGATACCGCCTCGCTCTGGAAACAATACATCTTATTAGGTGCATCATTTTATACTACATCACGTGGTAAACAAGTTTGCACGTGTTCATCAGAATGAGGAATCCCCGATGTTTTAAAGGTGCAAACTTATACACAAATAAACACCGACAAGTGATGATTTCTCTGTTTGAAGTCGTACATTAAAAAGTAAGAATTATGTTCATTTCTATCGTCATAAACTTCGATTAGAATTACATAAAAGTTATAAGCCTTTAAACATTCGTATTGGAAAGCGGCGGTAGCCTAATTGCTAAGGCATCAGTCTCTCAATCGCGATCATTATACTACCGACTCGAACCCACTACTAAAACAAGTCATTGAGCTTAGCTATAGGGGTTAACAGGATTGCTAGTAATGTGAGACCACAATTCCACATTGCTAGTTATCTTAAGAAAGAAAATGCAATTTCAAAATATATTACGTATTTTGAAATTGTTATATAGTTTGTTTAATCTTAATCACAATAGACCTAAAGGACTTTTCATGAAATTCCACTCGCTGTTTTCAATTTAAATAAACTAGCTTCTGATTTAAAACAACATAGATTGCGCATTATCTTTTATTGCTTTTTACTGACTTTATTGCATTCTCGCACATTGTCAAATGAAATAGCATACATTTACTTCGCCGCCAACTACGACCAGTTCGTTCGCCTAGCGCAATTTAAGACTAGGATACAATAAAAAGATTCTATAACGCACAAGACATATTTGCACAAATGCACTCCCTATTCTATCTTTTGAGTCTCTTATTCCCTTTCCCAGCCCATCTGAACTCGCTACTGGTACCTGCTGTTTGAAAAGGAATGGATCATACCTGACTGCCCTATCTTTCGACACTGGGTGCAAATTCATGCACTTGTGCCCGGAGTCCCGGAGAGTGGAAGGTACAGAAAGTAAAATTAAATGTCACTAACATAGTTTATAAGTCATTTCTACTAATATAAATCTAAATTTATTTTATTTTATTATTTATTTTTATACTCACCAAATTGTCAACTTTCATGCCGGCATTAGATTTCTCTACGATATCGAGGTAGACGTTTGAAAAGTTCTCCAAATACATTTTGAACACCACCGCCGCAGCCACGTAGCCGAATAGACGCCATTGCTGTAATAATAATAAATTTCCATATTATAAATATAAACCAGACACCATTCTTGAGAACAGAACGTGCAAAATTTATTGGGACCGAACTATTATAACCGATAAAACAGTACATTACAATAGACTTGACATAACCCTACATGATAAAACTACTAATACCGTATATATTATTGACATAGCTATACCTAACACTCATAACATTCAATCTACAATATCAGAAAAGCTATCAAAATATCAAGACCTTGCAATAGAACTCAAAACCCAATGGAAAGCGCACACAGTACACTTAGTCCCAATTGTTTTGTCGTCAACTGGTCTGGTACCGAAAACGCTTAACCAAAGCATTGACCTAATACACATGCCCACTCATACAATACATCTATTACAAAAAGCTATTATTCTTAATACTTGCCGCATCACTCGAAAGTTCCTCACATCATCATCTTTATCATCAACATATTCCATATAACGCGTCATGGTTGGCTTAGGCCCGCATGCCACGTAATTTACCCCCAAGCGGGATAAAAAAATAAAACATACACAACGCTATCTGATCCCAAACTAAGCAGAGCTTGTACTATACGATAAACATACTTATGTATTTCTAAATACATACATATTATAGATAATATAACAATTTTGTTAATACTTCTTCCGTATTTTTAAGTTAATGCCAATCATTTGGCAATTATATAAGTCAGTTTTTTAAGTAAATTTAAAAGTTAATGTACACTTTAACTTACAAAACCTCAGTCGCATGTGCACATATTTTCTCACTTTTAAAATGATGACTGCAGTTTCACGGCATTTTCCAAACTACAACATCAAAGGGGGCGTCCATAAATCACGCGATGTTTTAGACTACCTATCTAGCTAGACCTACAATCGTGTGAAAATACACGTGATCTTGGGTAGGGGGGGACCCCCTACGTGTATTTTCACACAATTGTAAGTCTCTAACGGCAGGGGAGTGCAATAGGTCAAACACCGGTAAAGTGTGCAATTAATTTTCAACGCCGGTTCAAGTCTGAGGAATCACAATTCAAAAAAATAAATAGGAATCTCTCCCCTCCCCTTAGCGCTTCACGTCGAAAACCCCAAACTCAAAAACAGCTCAAATCTGTGGCGCGGTGGGAGTGTGTCCCACTGCTACGCAAGAGGTCGTGGGTTCGATTCCCACACGGGACACCACTTTGTGTAATCCACAAATTGTTGTTCCGAGTCTGGTTGTACTTTGTGTCCGTGACTTGAATGTTTGTAAAGTTCCCCGCAACACAGGGCTTGTAGTTACTGCGAGAGTTGTCTTTTATAAAAAAAGAAATCAGTAGGTACAGTGGACCCCGGTCCCTGGCTTATCTGGCGCCCCCTGTAAGCCGACAGGCCTATCACTGTACATTGTAATGCACGATTAAACAAGTTGTATACCACATATAATTTATACATCGCTCACTTATTGCAAAACCGTCATAATTAAAAATCTTGATTTTTTGCGAAAATGTATTCGCCGAGAATATATTCGCCGTATATGAACAGTAAATATATAACATAATTTGATGGTATGATTTTAAGCACTAATAATCAACACAAACATTCCAAAAAGATTTAACCTGTTTGTGTTATTTTTTTGTAAATATATCGAATTAAAAATTTAAATTGGCCTCCTGTAAACTGAGTATTTTTCAATAAGTAGTATGATTTATAGTTCAGATAGAATCTTATCACTTTGATTTGTAATTTGTCAAATTACAAGAAAGCGTTTAAAAAAACCCGATTATTCCGGTCTGTGGCTCTATAATCCAACAAATTCGATAGTCACAGTCCTGTAAAACGTTTGTCGGGTAACCAAGGGTCCATTGTATTTATTTTAAGTTCTATTCGCTCTAATACTCGGATGTATTATCAAGAAATAGGGGACATCTATAATAATAATATCTTGGGACAACTCACACAACACTATCTTATCCCAAACTAATCAGAGCTTGTACTATGGAAACCAGACAACTGATAAACATACTTATATATTACTAAATACATACATATTATAGATAAATAACACCCAGACACAAAATAAACCATCATGCTCATTACACAAAATTTTATCCTGAGTGGGGATCGAACCCACGACCTCTTGCGTAGCAGTCGGATACAGTCCCACCGCGCCACATATAGCAACCTACATTTTTATTTATGTCTGTGTATTGCAATTGTTACCAAAACGGACACAGGAGTTTAAATCATGCCTTCAATCATTTTATCAAAGAAATTAATCGCATTTTTTCTTTATTAATCGCGATTTAGGAAGGAAAATATCGACCTTGGTGTATTATTAAATTGCATTATCAGTTAATTATGTATACTTAGCATCTTCTTTTATCAGTTTTATTTTGACATCCCCAACTAAGCGGATTTTTGCAAGTGTCGTCGTAATCCTGTCGTCATAATGACCTCGAAATAATAATTACTGGTAAACTGTGATTGGTCAATTGTAACGGTCAGTGGAAACGCGCCCTTACGATCTCCATCCAGTACACCGAACCATATTAAAATAGTAACTGTTTTTATGAACGATCACCCCTTACTACTCCATTTCTCATACCCAATACTTCCTTATATTCGATATATATTTCGGTGCCAAATCGGTGAACGAATCCAGAACAAATGAAGACTGCCTCTGTGGCGCAGTGGGAGAGTGTCCGACTGCTACGCAAGAGGTCGTGGGTTCGATTCCCACACGGGACACTACTTTGTGTGATCCACAAATTGTTGTTCCAGGTCTGGGTGTACTTTGTGTCCGTGACTTGTATGTTTGTATAGTCCCCCGCGACACAGGGCTTGTACCCTACTGCGGGAGTCGTCTTTATATAATAAAAAAAAAAAAAAAAAAAAAAAAAAAAAAAAAAAAAAAAAAAGAGTAGTGTGTATTATGTAGTCGAGACTGTTGTTTTTGAAATTTAAACCATACTTAACACCCCACAATTTTCACCCCCGGCCAAATTCATGTTACCTCGTATAAATCTTGGAGCTCAAATAATTATTTGGTCTGTATGGTTAATTACTACTTTACAAATTTTATTGAAAGATAATAATTTCCGCACCAAGCAGCAATCTCTGTGTCTTAAGGGACTTTTTACCATACACTGTCGCAGACACTAATTATCTATGCAGACATTTAATATATTTTTTTAACTGTATTTTAGCCAATTGACGTATAGAACAGGACCGCGCCTTATCCTTACAAAATTATTATTAAACCACTCTCTAGAAAGAGACAACGCTACTTTGTGCACAATAACTGTCAAATTTATTTTTAATTGAAAGGAATGGCGCGGTCCAGGTCTATACGTCAATGTTTAGACCCCATATTATAGCGTGGTGAATTTGTGACAAGTCCAAAACTGAAGTATAAATTGACACGCATAGCAGTGTTATATGCAGCAAAAAAATTCTGGCAGATCAATGTTGCCAGTAAATGAAACTCATTATGTAATTAAATATTACCAATAAATGCTAAAAGACTTAGTTGTTAATGTGTTTAACTCTACCTATTTATGATTATTATGTTATAATTCTATAATAAGCGTTTTCGGGGTATCCCAAACACTAATAGGGATGTTGACTGTCAAGTCAAATCAGTCTCTTTTTATGAAATGTCAAGCTCTATAGATATGTGTTTGGAATAGCAACCTATGACGTCATAAGTTCCTATCGTCAAATCATTACTTATAGTATTCGTTTTCATGTTTTTAAATTCAAAAACATGTTAAATTGGAAAATAAAACTTATTTTCAGAGCAATTTAAGATCTACTATGACCTGATTAGTATAAAATAATTTACTTTTACTGTAGTCAACTACCCAATTATATCCTGTTCAAACATACACTATCACAATACACTAATTACGTCCAGTTTAAAACCGGTGAGTATTATAAATATATACTAACATGTAACTGGTACTCAATAAGGGCAATCTCGTTGTCCCTGTTGCCGAACTGCTTGCGTGTGGCCGCGTACCGGATGGCAATGGTGACCGCGCTCGCTATGGAGTGGCAGCTCTCTTGCATTATACCTATGCGACCTGGAAGACAAACATATAATTCACAACTGACCCGTGCAACTTCGTCTTCGTAAATTTTCTCCGTTTTTGCAACATTTTTCATTGCTGCCCCGCTCCTATTGGTTGTAGCGTGATATTACATAGCTTATAGCCTTCCTCGATAAATGGGTTATTCGACAATAACATATTTTTTCAATTCAACCAAGAAACAAACAAACTTTTCCTTAGCATGATCCGAGCTACTCGTGCTCGGTTGTTTTCACTGTATGGTCTAGGTTATATAAATAGATTTGTTTATTTGTTTATAGAAAAGAAAAATATATATAGGTATAAAGAAAAGAAAAATATTTATTTGTCACAAAAACACAGAATACTGATGTTGTATTAAAATCCTGTAAAAAAATAAGCTAGTTAGTTAGTTTTAATTAGATCAACCATTGAGACCAAAGTACCTGCTGATAAATTCTCAAGTGCTGCGCCCAATATTCTGGAAGGATCTGAGAAGGAAGACTCGTAAATGCCATCTTCTGTGACGTCAGCGGTTCTGTTCAGAAGATTCTCTCTAGGTATCCTGTATTGGTTGAACATTATGAACCTGGAACAAACAAACAGTACTTTCTTTCTATTAGGAACTCGGAATACAGAAGTCACTAGTTCAAATCTCTCACCAGTAAGCATTTACAAAATTATAATAAAGTAGTTGTTCCGGTGAACTTCATACCGCCGCGTTTTTTTCGTTTTTGAAGTGAAAATTTCTTTAGCGGCGTTGTGCACTTTTTGAAAAACTCGCGTCAGAACACGTGACCTGATCGAAAATTCGTAAGACGGAGAGAAAGCAATGAACAACTGCTACAATATCATTAGAATACGAAGGTAAATTTCGCCACCAATGTAATGTCCAAATAGTGGGATGTCGGGCGGTCCAGAAACCAGAAGACCCCAGTTCGAGTCCGAGTAACGATTATTATTATCGCTTTTTTATTTTAATTTTTGATTTTAGTTTTTTGATTTGTGATTTATTATTTCATATTTTTTTACTATTATGTCCGTAAGATCGAAAAATATTATTCAAATTTCATCAGTATTTAATATAATGTATAAGTTTTCACTTCTGCCGGCACTCCTGGAGCACAATCCGTTGTTTTTTTTCACGTAAGAACCTTCTACGGAGTATTAAAATGCTAAAAAAAAGAATGAATGAAATCGGTAAAGTCGTTCTCTAGTTAAGTGGTGACCTAAAATGAAATAGAGATTCATTTTTATATATTTAGATAGATTAAGTGTATTTGTTGGGAAGTTCTGCTTTCACTCGTAACGAATCGACGTGTTATTTCCGCCGACGACGAGACCATTTTTAAAACAGAATGCAAACAAAAGCTAGCCAGTGAAAATAATGTTACGGGATTCTAAATATGTAAGCGATATTTCACATTTTACTATGTGCTTGTTTGTCAGAATTGTGGTGCAAAAAAAACGAAGCGCTTGTGAATAACTGGTAGTGTCCCAGTGCGCATATCCGGGGCTCCTACTCTACTTACGCATTTCTTATCTTTTATTATTAGTATTAGATAAACTAAGTGATATCGATTTGCGTCATATCAAAGGATTAATTTTATTTATACTTCCCACGTAATAATGCATTATGTCATTGCAATGTTGTACAATACACATTTCGACGTGAAAAAAATAAATCTTTATTGATTTTTTTTACATTAATGATAATTTATCGATTAAGATACAAACTTTCTGATAATGAATTAAATTTAAATTCAAGATAATCCTAGTTTTTTTTTTATTAATATCGATTAGTGTTTTCTGCGTTTCTACTGATTAGTGCAATACGATGAAATTGAAGTATCATTTTGTAATGTACAAATATCTTACTATTATTACTTATTATATTAAACAGGAACTTTTTTGTAACTTATAGGTATTATTATTTAAGCGTCATCAAACGTCCAAAATAAGTTTTTAAAGTTTTGACATGTCTGTCCGTTCCGGCTAAACATTTTTCGTTGGGTTTTCTGTTATTCCGCTGCACTAGGGAAATGCCCTGGGTACAACCAGCTGTTAGTATATGCATGGGATTTTTTCAGAGGTGAATTTTGGGCTGTTGTACAAGAGGTCGTAAATAGTAGTGTGTGCTCCTACACACTATTTAGAACTCTATTAGAGTTGGATAAGGCCCATAATTTTATTTGTAATAGGAGCTGTCCTCCGCCTAGTTTTAAATGACGCTAAAGACCTAGCGCAAACCTCAGAAGGCGCGCCAAAGATACTGAGAATATAACAATCTAAAATAAATCTTAAACGTTATAACATACGTCTGAAAATAGCAAGCTTTTAGGGTGATCGCCACAATCAATATCTTTGGCATGCAATTTTCAACCAAATGCATTACAAAATAGAGTTTAGTTTACTGTGTCATCTTCTTAGTATCTTCGCCGTGCCTTTAGTCATCCAATTCTAGCGAATTATCTACAAAACTGTTGTAATCTTCTATGAGTAATATCTTATCATTATTTACTTGAAAGTGATGAGTAATAAATGTCAAGTGCCAAAGAGATGTCACCGTCGCACTTTGGATTTTAATACTATGACCGTAAGATATAAAATGACTAATCAAAACTGTTGTTTTTTACGAGTGTAGTAGATAATGGAGCACTAGACTTTGCAGTGACTGATCACCGGTGTGTCTAGGTTTATGACATTTCCTAAGTAGTTCGTTCTGTTCCATTTTTCAGTGAACTCTGGGTTGCGACGTCAGAACCGATACCCCGCTAGATGGACTGATGACCTAAAGAAGGTCGCTGGGATTGACTTAACACAGTTGCAGAAAGTGGAGGGTAGGTAGCTAGGTATTGGGAAACAAATTGGGAGGGGCCTATGTCCAGTAGTGGACCAATAAAGGCTGGTGAATTGAAATTTAGTACGTGATATCTGCGTTGAATTATGAAAACTGTGGTCCTGTATCTACTTATTTACTGTACTACTTACCTAACACGATTACATTATTTTGTGAGGTGTCTATTTTGATTTGTATATTTATTTTGTTTTTTTTTTTAATTATTGATATTTACCAAACTCAATGGTTCGTTCAATAAAATCATCTTGTAATATAACTTGATGATTTTAAAAGAGTGGTTCATGAGTTTCTTGACAGCTTTTTTCAACCATATTGTAATTTTATTATGTATTAATTTCACGTTTTCTATCAATAATAAATCATTCATTTGGTTTTACGAAATAAAGTAATTTGAAGTTTGATTTAAGTTATCTCTGAAATCAAAATTAATTACGCAGTAATCGTAATAGCAAAAAAACATGTTTATTATAATTATTTATAACATAGATAATAATATTTATTTCAATTTCTTAGGTTATTTTACAGTCGTTGAATTTGAAATTTCCATTTAAGCAAAACATTTTCACACAATAAATGCAAAAAAAAATTGAATGAATTAACATGAGAGTATAAATATATGTCAAAAATAACTTTTGTGTTTAAAAAAATTTTAAACACAAAAGTTATTTTAAATTTTTAAACACAAATACGAAAAAATACTAATGTGAATTTTTAATAAAAATTCACATTAGTATTTTTTCGTTTTAACATGTCATTCAATTGTCATTGTGACAGCTTAATGAATAACTACTAATTTAAATTGTGGAAGGCAATTAAACAATTAAACACTGAACAACCAAGAATATTTTGATTATACAGGGTGTAACAGAAAGGTGTGGTCATATTCAAGGGTTGGTATGTGCCCATGATACTGAGTGCACATACCTAATTTTATCAAAATTGGAGTACCCTAAAAAAATATTTATTATTTTTTCAATCGTTTATTTATAAATGAAAAAGTTATTAATTAAAAAAAGTATGACTTTAAAAGTTCTATGCCATAATGATCCAATCGAATTTTGTACCAGGGGAGGTATAATTCTTATGCCATGCGCCTTTCACTACTGAATTTTGACAAAAAGAATATACTATAACTATGTAATAATATTGCAACCAGCTACGGCACCATGGTAGGTGCACTACTGATAACATACCCTATCCGCTGCTGAAATTTGACCACATCTTTCTGTTACACCCTGTATATTGATGTTTTGACCTTTCTGTTACACGGTATAAATTATGAATGTCTAATGAAAAAAACCGGGCAAGTGCAGTGCCGACCGACTTGAGAAGTAAGTTTTCTGTTGTTTTTGTTTCATACTAACAACGTTATACCTACTTAATAATAATTTTCAATGGAATTTGTACAATTTTCGTACAAATACCATTGCCATGCCTCTGTGGCGCGGTGGGAGTGTATCCGACTGCTACGCAAGAGGTCGTGGGTTCGATCCCCACCCAGGATAAAACTTTGTGTGATGAGCACGATGGTTTATTCTGTGTCTGGGTGTTATTTATCTATAATATGTATGTATTTAGAAATATATAAGTATGTTTATCAGTTGTCTGGTTTCCATAGTACAAGCTCTGCTTAGTTTGGGATCAGATGGCGCTGTGTGAGTTGTCCCAAGATATTATATTATTATTATTATTATTATAAGTTAAGGTAACTTATTACTTCTCATTTGATCAGCTGTTACTCGTAAACTTGTAAAGCCTACTTAGCTGTGATAGTTTTCCTTTCAATTTCACTATATTATACTACTACCGTGAATTTTTTCACATACTCAACATCAACCATTTAGCTGCCAGGGGTGGAGAACACTTGACTCTAAACAAAAAATTGCACTTTAAAGCTTAATATTTTACAAACGGATCCCTAAAACTAAAAATCGTCTTCCCAACCCGTAAACGTTTTTAAAAGACCTATCTAATGATACCCCACACGATGGGGTAGATAAGAAAAAAAACACATCCCCACTTTACATATTGGGGAGGTACCCTATTTTTTTTTTTACGATTTTATTCTTTCACTTTGTCGGCGTAAGTAATATGTGTATTCTTGCAAAATTACAGCCTTCTAGCACAAACAGTCTCTGCGCAAATTTGCGGACGGACGGATGGACGGACAAGGCGAAAGTATAAGGGTGGTTCCGTTTGCCATTTTGGCTACGGAACCCTAAAAAATATTGACGTTAAAACACTTGATATTGCTGACGCTGAACTAAATTACCCTCGACTTTTTTATAAGTCTTAAAAAATACCTCAAATATATCTTCAGAATATAAGTCGTAATCATAAGACGGATATGCCATAGAGTAAGATGTTTTTCTTTACCTGCACTAAATTCACCATTATTCTATATTTATTAGAAACGTCCGCGTCATGGTAACATCACATCCCCCTCCCACTAATAACAACTTAGAATACCTGCGTTTGAAACTACATTTAAATTAAAATTATTTCAAAAACATCACAGCATAAATAAGTTGAAAAAACTAATGGCCGGATTAACTTCGTAGGTACCTCTACCAGCGAAAATTTGAATGAAGTAGCAAATCTCACAGAATTACCTGTTTTAATTTTAGCAGTTTCTTTGGGAATTTTCCTAATTTACTTAATTTCTAAGCCACACCAGTATTGAGGTGAATAAAAGAAAAACAATACAATAAGTCCAACCATTTTAAGTTTGTCCGTTTCAATTAAATGTAAAGCTAACGTAATACAGTATTGTAGATTTACCAAAGCACGTCATGTTCTTGTTCAAATGTACACCGTAATAGAAAACGCCTTTAGCTATACAACATGTTAGAGATATGGAAACGGCGTATTTGAAGGGGTGTATGTTAACTTTGAAACTTCACAAAACAGGCACACACCTTCAAAACGAGAACACGGATTATCTTCCCGTTTAAATCAGCCTTCTAATAATAAAAACTGCATACATATTAGATATATTTCGAGACTTAATCGCGTGAATTATTTAAAGGTACGAACCTTTTATTTACCCGACGTTTCGATCGAATTGCACCAATCGTGGTCACGGGTCGACTGCATACTTCGTTACTATACATACGTTGATTTTAATGTTTTTTATATGATTGTGTCTAGACAGGCTTTGCTTCAACAAATTCATTTATTTTAATCATTTAGGAAGCTAAATACTTCACTTGTGATAACTCATGATTCTACAAGAGCATTTAGTGCCATGTCTGCAAAGCCATTGGTAAAACCGGAAAAAAGAACAGACGTGACATGAAAAGTCAATACTCCTCTAAGTTTATATGTACCGTATGTACTCGTACCTACATTACCGCCATACCGGAAACCCGACTAGTAAAAAAAAATCTTAAACATAAAAGTCGTAAAGTTCAAAATTGAATGATTCCTAAACACTTTTAACATAATGATAATGACCCATACTTAGTAGTAACAGTGATTAGATAAAATAATCAATGCATAATATTTTAAAAATAAATTCGCAAGTCAACGGGTACCTATAATTCTTTCTCTTTGATTTATATGTCTAGCCGATTCTGATAAAATTTGATATAAAACTGCTTGTTGTTAGCAATACGCGGATACATACAAATCTAGTATAACAGGATGTACGAGAAGAAAAATATAATAAAAAAGTAGTTTAAAAATTTCAATTAGTAGTGAAGTGTTTTCCTTTTCCAGAGCAATTTATAATTATCAGTATAAGGTAAAATTCGTGTGAAATTAGATAAAATAACGATATCTGGTTAGGTAGCAGACAAACAAATATTGTTGCCTATGCCATTATGTCTCGACTGAAGGTTTCAGGTAAAAGTAATTTTACTATCATATTTTGGTCAAGGGCGTACCCAAGGAGAAGAGTTTGGGGGTTCAACTCCCGCTCCCCCCCCCCCCCGAATTGCAAAAGGGTAGGTACACACAGTACACATTTGGCCGGTGTTTAGATAATTGTACCACTTAAATTCTAAATTTTCCCCTCCCCTGAAAAATTATCCTCTCACGACTACGATAAAACCAAAGCATTTTATACACGACTACGACTGCATGGATTTCGGTTATCGCAAAAAAACTGTTATTAATCATTTATTAACTATTCTATCTCCTTCACCGAGACTCAAACTATCTCCATACCAAATTTCATCTAAATCGGTTCAGGGGTTTAAGTGTGAAAACGTGACAGAAAGAAGAGTTACTTTCACATTCATAACATTAGTTTGGATATAACAATTTGAGTTTCTTGGCAGCTTCTTCTCATGAGCTTTACACTTGGAACTGCCGCCTAACTAACTTCGTTTTTTTTTAAAATTATTATTATTATATCATTATGTTGTTATGTATTAATTTGACGTTTTCAATAATCATTTCATCGGTTTTACGAAATAAAGACATTTTGAGTTTGAATTTATAATGATCAAAACGAAGACTAATAGCAGATCTGGCTGGTCCAGTGATGGTGGTGGTAATGCATTATCATCTGTGCCTCAAAATTTAAATACCATACATACATTTAAATTTATTCTCTCAATTTATTTCGATTGTAGGTGAGCAGCCTCTTCAATAATAATAATATCTTGGGACAACTTACACAACGCTATCTGTTCCCAACTAAGCAGAGCTTGTACTATGACAACCAGACAACTGATAAACATACTTATATAGACACAGATAAAACCATCGTGCTCATCACCCAAAGTTTTATCCTGGGTGGGGATCAAACCCAGGTGGGGATTAAAATGCATTTCTCCATGTGACGCACGATTCAATCAGCGTTCCTGTAGTGTGTTAAGTAAATTCAACAAATAGGTATCATGTCCATGAACATACCTATTAGTTCTTTACTTACTAAAACTAAATTATAAAATCCAAGAACACTCACCCATTATCAATACCATTGACGCCAATCTTCTCCCCCATATCTCCTACTATTAATCCAGGATATGTCTCCAAGGTTTCAGGGTTTCTGATGGGCACCACGAACCCATGCAGGCCGTGGTTGGTGCCGTCCGGGGTGATCAGTTGTGCGAATAACAGTGTGTGAGTGCATGTTCTGCCTGGAGGAAAAAAAATGTTTAGATTTCATTAATACAAAGAGTGCCCAAACTTTGATCATCAATTTGTGGATAACAATTATTATTTTAATCTGCGTGATAAATGTTGGTGAGTTGAATGTGTAACTCGACTTCTAGATGGCTTATGTCTATACTAAAGCCGACATGGATGTGGATGTTTAATAACAAAGTTGCTTAGCAACCGTTCAGTTGTATAGTACAGTAATTTTATTTATTATTATTTGGACGTTTTCAAATAAACATTTAATCCGTTTTTTTTTCGAAATAAAGACATTTTGAGGTAGACTTTAAATTCATAATTATCAAAACGAAGACTAGGTAATAGCAGATATGGCTGGTCTATAGATGGCGGTGGTAAGGCATAATCATCTGTACCTAAAAAAATTAAGTTATAATATCTTTTTTATTATTTTTCACTAAGTTATAGTTACACACAGTTGTCTCAATGTAAGTTGGCCGGATTGAACTTGGCGACAAGTGTTTGCGCAGATGCAGTTTTTGGAAGTAAACCGTTCAGTTGTCAATGGTTGCTAAGCAACTTTGTTATTAAACATTTCAAATCCATTTCGGCTTTAGTATAGAAGTCGAGTTATAACTTTTTCGCTACGCTTGTTAAAAATCTATGCCGACGTAGTAACAGGCAAAAGCTAGTATTCCATATACATAAACTTATGAATTAGTATTTCATCAATATTAGTATAGTTATTTAATTACGCTATACCAGAAACAACCTACCAAATTCCTATTAAAACATTACATGCATAAAATTCCAAGTAGTAATCATTGGTGATCACTGATCACACATAACTGCTTTATAGCTCTGTCAGACGACAGATCGATATCGAGAAATTACATTGAAATTGTAAAGTATGTGATAAGAACATGCCATAAATATTTGCGTAGGAAACTTATGAGTTATTCATTGCAACTAAAATTACACGTACAGCGATAACACTTCGGGATATAATGTAATCATTTATCCTATAGTGTTATCGTTTTCAATTGACGTTATTATGAGTCAAAATTGGCTAGTATCTAACAATATTATACTCGCATTATAACCTAATATAAGTAATTAAATGTGTAAAGGACAAAATCGTCTCGGGCGACAGGAACTCTAACCCTCGACGTAGAGGTTCAAACAATATATCCAATATATAATACGATTTTACAGTCTCCCAGAAGAAATTGTACGGCTCAGTGAGTTTCGTTGCATCTCTATCAAAAATCTGTGCTTAAATGGTTTCTACCATTTAAACACAGATTTTTGATGAAGTTAAGTAATACTTTTGTGTATTTTTCCTTCATACATATCATTTTTCCTCATATGTATGTGGTATTCTCCTATATAATACATTATACACACATATACATTACATAAACATATAATACATATACATACATATCTCCTATATAATACATATACATATACATTATGCAAATGTTTTTTATGTTTTTCTTAACATGTTCCCATTCGATTTATGCCGTTTTTCTTAAATTCAATGACAAAACAAAAATAACTTGATTTTTTTTATCTTGATAGTCTTAAGGGAAAACATGTGGAAGCGAAAAAGATTAGTTTTGATTGTTAAGAGGCTTTATGCTAACAATGTTGATAAAAAATTTAGAAAATTTACTTACACATTTCGACGAAATTGGGAACTTAAATCGTGAATTTGAACTATTCAATAAAAAAATCATTATTTGGATATAATTTTTTTTCTATTTTTTTAGCATTGTTAACAGAATACCTGCACATCCATTTCGGGTCGGACAGGGATTTATTTACACCTTGTATAGAGAGTGGTCGAGTTTTTGTAGTAAATGTAGATTATAATAACAATAAAAACAATCTTTATTTATTTCTCTAACAAAACATTATAGAGTCATCATGACTTATCATCACATATATTGCATTGCTTCTTAAGTGTATGTTGACTCATACACATTCCTGATTCATAAATCAGTCACGGTTGCCAATCTCAACCGAGAATAGTCAACTACAAGTAGTGCACAAGAGTGCGTGCGCAGACACAAGTGCACTCTTTATTCCCTCACTCTTATAGTGGGATAGGACGGAAATCCGATCAGTGAGAGATTAGGCGCAGTATCGATGGGGTGACGACTCTCCAAGGCACAGCGTGATTTTTCGAAAGCTTGCACCAATCTATGGATTTCATAGAATAGTACCTAACGTCGGTACTGAGTGACCGAGTCCAATTAATCTATACTAATACTAGCTGACCCGCGCAACTTCGTCTGCGTAAATTTTACCCGTTTTTGCAACATTTATCATTGCTGCTCAGCTCCTATATGTCGTAGCGTGATGTTATATAGCCTATAGCCTTTCTCAATAAATCGGCTCTATCCAACAGTAAAATATTTTTTCAGTGCAGCCCAGTAGTTCCTGAGATTATCGCGTTCAAACAAACAAACAAACTCTTAGGGATATGAAAAATAGATGTTGTCCGATTCTCAGACCTTCCCAATATGCACACAAAATTTCATCAAAATCGGTCAAGCCGTTTCGGAGGAGTATGGCAACGAAAACTGTGACACGAGAATTTTATATATTAGATTATAAAGCTGAAGAGATTGTTTGTTTGAACGCGGTAATCTCAGGAACAACTAGGCCGAATTGAAAAATTATTTCTCTGTTGGGTAGCCCATTTATGAAGGAAGGCTATAGGCTATATAACATCACGCTACGACCAATAGGAGCGGAGCAGCAATGAAAAATGTTGCAAAAACGGGGAAAATTGACGTTTACGAAGTTGCGCGGGACAGCTTGTATTATATATACCGTGAAATTGGCTAGTTATCTGTTATCTAATATATTATGCAATAAAAACAGCCAAATAGATAAAATAGATAAGCAGCCAATTCGGTTGAGATCGTTTGGCTTGGCTGTTTTTTATTTGTTCACGAGAGGATTAACACCACTTAATATTGAAAAAGCAAGAAAATAATTTTATTTGTCACTATGTACAGAACGAACTTAAACAAAGTACATAATTGTAATTTTGTGCCGGACAAGCGCGTTACTCAGAAAATGATTTTCTACGAATCTGTCTTTTTTTTTGGAGAACCTCAGTAAAAGTATCAATTAACTTGTATCTTATTACATTTAAATGAGCAATTCATGTTCCTATATATATATATTCGGAATCTCGGCAACGGCTCTAGCGTTTTTTATGAAATTTAGTACGCAAGGGGTTTCGGGGGCGATAAATCGATCCACCTAGGTTTCATTTTTAGAAAAAGTCGTTTAAAAAAACGGAGCGCAGCTCGATCGTCCAGGTATCATAAAAGTTTTGTTCAGTTTGACAGTTTGTCAATAGTATATATTGAAGTAATTTTTAAAGGCATTTCTTGCCATTTATTTTACAAATACAATAATTACATTTTTGGATGGTCCATGGTGGGAAGTCCAGACCCAGGAATTGAACCCGAGACTTCCGTAGCCAAACCGGGGCCAGAATCGAACCACCTAACTGAACTATGTTACTACGTTTGATGCTCGCGAATTTGGCCCTCGCATGCACCATCTAGCCGGTAGTTAAAGAGTTCTTTAACTACCGGCTAATATTTACTAGCTCTCTGTAACGAAGCAATAACAAAAGCCGTGATAGTTATCACGGCTTTTGTTATTGCTTCGTTACAGAGAGCATTTTAACAAATTATGATGTCGCAGGCCGAATATTGAAGTAATTTTTATAGGCATTTCTTGCCAATTACTTTACAAATACAATAATTGCATTTTTCAAAAATGCAATTATTGTATTTGTAATAGTATATACTTCGAAGGCTAATAGTACTGTTTATTTTGCAAACACAAACTTTTTGATAAGAATAATCGGGGCCATGAGCAGAAAAAAGGCTTGCCGGCTTTATAACAATTTTGATGGATGGAAATTACGGAAATACGGAATGATATCATTTACATCATACGCAAAGCCCTTGAATAGATATAAGCACTTGAACTAATCACTTTAATCGCTATAATCAATCACATTTGAAATATTTGCCACACATGCGATTACGTGCGATTATTTCATATTTTGTGTGTCCTGATCGAAATGATAATAAATAATGCATTTATCATTGCATAATATTAAGTTACCATCTGTTTCCATTCTTGTCTGTTGGACTATTTATTAATTTAAAAAAAAATCCGGATCTAGATCGATTTATCACCCCCGAAACCCCCAGCATACTAAATTTCTTGAATTCATTGGAGTCATATATACACACACAAGAATTGCTCGTTTAAAGGTATTAGATTTTATATAATTGACTGCCTCTGTGGCGCGGTGGGAGTGTATCCGACTGCTACGCAAGAGGTCGTGGGTTCGATCCCCACCCAGGATTAAACTTTGTGTGATGAGCACGATGGTTTATTCTGTGTCTGGGTTGTTATTTATCTATAATATGCATATATTTAGAAATATATAAGTATGTTTATCAGTTGTCTGGTTTCCATAGTACAAGCTCTGCTTAGTTTGGGATCAGATAGCGTTGTGTGAGTTGTCCCTAGATATTATTATTATTATTATTATTTAACTAGCTGACCCGCGCAACTTTGTCTGGGTAAATTTACCCCGTTTTTACAACATATTTAATTGTTGCTCTGCTCCTATTGGTCGTAGCGTGATGTTATATAGCCTATAGCCTCGATAAATGGGCATAAATCGCATTCAAACAAACAAACAAACAAACTCCTGATCTTTATAATATTAGTATAGATTGATAATAATAATATAGACTTAACGGAGAGTGCCGAGAGTGGAGAAAATTTTGGTGGGTCGCTATAATCTACTATATATTTTGGTCTTTATATATGTGTAGGTATTAGCCCCCATAACAGATAACGAAGAATATATTAATCATAAAGTATAATCTACTACGTGTTTTGCAACATGCGTAAATGTGTGATCGATTAAAGATATTCGTATTCGCGCAATTTTGACAATGTTTGTGAATTCCCCAGTGTAAAAGATCTTATCTATAGTAGGATAAGATCTTTTACACTACATATATATATTATTAAAAAGTTTAAAACAATAAAGTATATACGAGTACAAACAAGGTTTTATACAAAACATTAGGATTTAATTATTAACCTTAAATGACGAGACAGACAAATGAAATGTAAATTTCCCAAACAATGATCGTAATTAATTAGAATGTACATAATTATGTGATTAAAGACAACATAAAATAATAAAGGATTGTAAAAAATCTAGTAAATATTATGTTTTACTGGAAAATTTTGAAATTTGTATAGTAGTTTTTTTTTTTGGTTGGTTTAAATAAACTTTTGTGTCATTAGCAGCAGATGCCCGCTTCGCGTAGTAAATTTTATAAACATTGTCCTACGGGAACCGTTCATTTTTTCGGGATAAAAAGTATAGGTACTATTCCAGACTAACGGCCGGTCTCAGTAATCTAACTATCGATGGATGTGGCTACTAGAGCTATATATCTGACATAAGCTCCGTACAAAATATGTCAAAATTCTACCTCTAGTAGTCGAATCCATCGATAGAAAGATTATTGAGACCGGCCGTAAGTCTATCTCTGTGCCAAATTTCATCTAAAAACAGGTGAACGGAACACCTGTTTTTGCGTGAAAGAGTAACAAACATCCATACATCCATTTTCACCAACTTTCACATTTACAATATGTAGCATTATAAGTACGGATTTAAAATAGCATAATTTTACGTTTCCTAATGAGCGTGATGGAGCCTACACACATAACCGGGTCGGCATTACTTGCCAGTTCGAATCACATGTTCGACTTCATTAGCAATTGCCAATCGGGTAGTTCAAAAAGCCCTTTTGCCAAGCCGAGCAGCTTTTTTTACGAACGTTCATCCATAAATATAGCCCGGCCTGTGCCGAATGATACCGGCCCGAATATGTGTGTAGCAACGTTTAAGTATGATAATATAAATTTAGCATAGTTTTGTTACACATAACTACTATTTGAATATTGATTGAAAAGCATAATATTTCATAGCATAACGTTACACTACACACGCATAACGTTCAAAGATTTACCCTTTCACATGTTTCGGTTGCCGGGTAGTCATGTAAGCCGGAACGGATAGCTAACGTACATCGCCATAGACTTCGCCGCCGGGTAACCGGCCACCCGGCAACCGGTACGTGTGAAAAGAAATGAGAAAATGCATTTTCAAAATTGAATAGAAGGCAAAACTTCCGCTACTGTACATGCCGTTTTTAGTGGCCATTTAATTAATACGATGGTCATCTAAATCAACTATATTTAGGTATCACAAACCTAACGTGACACAAAGCGTTTATAGTTTAAAAATTCATTATTTAAATAAAAAAAAATTAAAAAGAATTTTAATTTGTGTGTTTATCTCATGTATATTAAATACATGAGTTAAAGATGTTTTTTGTTCTCACGATAATATAAATGAAATCTAAATATATTTTTATTTATTATTAAAAACACAATAAGTAAAAAAAAGCTATTTTTAAAACACACTAGAGTGCTATAGTTATAGTCAGGCAGCAGGCAATACATCACTGGTAGACAAATTAGTAAATTATTGCAAAATATGAGAAGTGTGGATAAAAATAAATGTCACACTCCACCTCATCGTAATTTGTGAGGATGTCACAATGTCCCTACCTAATAATACCTATGATATTGGCCTGGACCGTGCCATCCCTTTTAATTAAAAAGTAAATATTGACTGCAAAGCGTGAAAGAGAAAAAAAAATCGTGTGGCCTTTGACAGGTATTGTCCACAAAGTAGCGTTCTCTTTCTAGAGAGTGATCAATTTTTTGAGGTTATGACGCAGTCCTGGTCTCTACCGTAATGGGTGACATAACCCTGAAATATTTCATTTACCTGCTATTATAAAACACTTGACACACGACAGGTTAACCTTGCATAAAAACAACAAACACGTACACAAAAACATTTGTCAAAGTAAAATGTCACACAAAGTTTTACCTAGATTACCAACCCAGCATTTAGCGGCCTCGAAGTCGGGCGTCTGGATGACAAACTGCTTATGTTGTGGGTCGTACGTCGCTGTCGTGCGCATCAGTCGCGCGTCTGATCCGTGCGCGATCTCCGTCAGAGCGAAACTTGCTAATATCTGAAAGGAGATTCGATTGTCATTTGATAGTCATCTTACTCCAAACACTTCTAAGAGCGTCTAATTTTAAGATTCTCCATAAAAAATGCTAATTTAAAGCTAATAAAAAAGGCTTAAGAAATTTAACGTCTTATAATTAGCGTTTGCGAATTTCGCATGCAACGTTTGATTATTAAATTAAATAGGCAGAATGTGGCATCGGGTTCCGGTCCAGGCGCGTATCCAAAGGGGAGAGAACTCTAAACTCATGAATTTTCAAGTGTTCGCCATAATGCACCCACTCCCGTCGCGAGAAACATCTCACACTTGGCCGGTGTAGAGGTCTAATTGCCGCCATAAAACATGATCCAGGATTCGCGCCTGATCCGGTCTAGATCACTCTTCCAACTAAGATACAAGTAATCTCTAGTTTTAGACGACTCCCAAGAAGATTAATGTCCTGACGTATTCAGGTGAATAAGTAAATTTCAATTGAATAATTTCAGCGCTGCGTGATGCAGCCCAAGTTTAGGAAACTTTTGAGGAACAGGTCTGACTAAAAGACTGCATAACCTAGCTAGAAATTAAAAGGCAATCAATTCTTAACCAGGTTATGCATGTGTCTATCATACAACATTTCATACCGTATAAGATTCATTCATTTATTCCCATCAGAATGGATCTTGATTGCCTGTTATGCTTTCAATTTTGGGAGGTACAAAGTTCACCGGATCAACTAGTTTATAACATAATAAGTGTGACAATAGATATAGTATAGCATAATACACAGGCATTAAACTAACGAAATCCGCCCACAAAATATGAAGAGTTATCTCATAGTGTTGTTTTGGCGAATCCTCCGTAAACGTCCATCGTTACATCATATCCCGAACACATGTTGCGGTATTAAGTAATGGTTTGTGCGTTAAACACTGTATTTATGTGTTATTGTGCATTGGCATGTCACTGATGTGTAATTTAGTATTATGGTCACAGACCTTTCATGTTTAATTACAAGATTTTGCCCGTGGCTCTGTTTACCTACCTATATGGTGGTCGGTACAAGGTTTAAGATACTTCTACACTTTTTTGATTTAATTACGTTCCGTATCCGTAGAATACAGACAGAGTTACTGATGTATTATCCTAAACACGTTACCGACTTGGTTTTAAGAAATCGGTCTCAATAGTCACTTACCAGATTAGCAAAATGCCCATTAAAAGTATGCCCAGACTGAAGTTTGATACCTATATCGGTCTTCGGTATCGCACGTATGGGAATACGTGCGATACCGAAGACCGCAAGTAATTATTATCATATACCGCTAATTTTGACACGTTACAAAGAGTTGTTTAGTTTTTCTAGTTGTGTAACTGAACGCAGTTATTATACAATTTCACAGACTACAGATCTAAATCGTGTGAATATTTTAACGTTAAATCCTTTTTTAATTGCTTGGTCACCACGGGTTGCGTTGAAAATTCCAAAAAAAAAATATTAGTATTTTTTTACGTTTCTTTCACATGTTGCGTGATTTTTTGTCAAATATTTAATGTATTTTATTAATAAAAACCAAAAAAAAAAGGTAAAAATACGAACAAACCCAGAAACATTCCATGTTTTTCTTCAACTATTGAGGTAGGCATGGAATTATAGGTCCTGGATTTCATAAAGCAATCTAATGAGAAGTGTGGCGAAAGGTATATCTATAATTTATGAAACGTATGGTCCGTTTTTTTCAACGCTAGTCACAAGTAGACTGTATGTATGTAGAAACAGTGGCGGATTCAGGTCTTTGGTCTGGGGGGGCTTGACCTGGCTGAGTAACCCAGGAAGGGGAATCCGCCTCTGTGTACAAATCGCAAAAGACTTATCAACATTCAATGCACTTACCTCTCTATTTACAAATGTGGCTTGGTAAAACTTAAGATGCCTCTCCGTGCCAAGGGACAGTAAAGCATTTGAAGGTAGATATAACCCAATAGCCATCTTAACTGACACGCTAGGGTTTAGAGACTGGACTGCCTCATTTATTGTCATTATTGTGCGCGTCTGAAAACAAAACGTTTATGAATGTAGGTAGATTTATCTTTCGATTTTTAACTATTAAAAAATCCAAAGATCTTACTATCCTATGATAGTAAGATAAATATTTGGCGGTTTTTTTCAAAGTTCTGTATCGCGGGAGACATTACAGAACATCGAGACTCAGAATTTATTCACAACCAACATTTATGGTTTTCGCAAAGCCCTGTCTCGTGTGGGAATCGAAATCGTACCGTCAAATATTATTTAGCTTTTTCATTATGTCATGAGAGACTAGGAATAGGAGTTGCAATGGTCATTTTTTACCAGACTGCGGAGGATATATGTATGATGAAATTGGTGGTTCAAATGAGGTTACACTTTAAAGAAGAACTACTGCTATACCATAATGGAGCTTCCAAAGAAAAAGCCATCGGAAAAATAATCCTGGGTACGCGTTATGGCAACTGCCATACTGTAATTGGAGTCACATGGGGAGACTAAACCCAGAGCACTTTCAGTTCTAGTACACTGTGGTTGGCTTGACCGCAGCACCATGCTATCCAGATTAAAAAAATATCAGGAGAATACTTACCCTTATACTATAACTAGCGTTAACCATTTCTTTAGTATGGAATTTGTACTCGTTGATTTTCTTCAACTGAAGTTGAGTTAGGCGTTTCTGTTCTTCTACGGTGGGGGTCACTGAGTGGTGTGCGAACAGCGGGTCCTTTTCCAGAATGTGCCATATTTTGTACTGCAACAAAACATTCACATCTTACCACTATTAAGAATGGGAAAATTCGGAGGAATGGATGCTTGCTACAGAATCACGCCATAACAGCTAAACAATCTGGAAGGAAGTACGGATATAATTTAACCGTCTACTGCTCTTTAATCTTCGCGACGACTGGATTTTTCTTCGAGTTCGGGATTTTTCAGTTGAATTGGCAACAAATAAATTTATTTTACTAAACAGATAAAAGTCTCGAGGTTTTTGCAGCTAGTGCCTAGTTTCTATATGCACGGTATTTTACCTGCAAATTGAGGTTTTTTTGCAGTTTACCTAAATACAATGGCTATTTGCAACGTCATACGAAGGTTACATAACGTAAGTGACATTATCACGCATGTATCTCAGAAGCCGTAATGTGTATTTTATGCGATAACTTGTAATCTGCTTTTTAAAGCCAGTAGCAGCTACATATAATATACACCTTACGTTAAGGACCGGTTATTCCTTATAAAAGACATTCACAATCCACACTAATACAAGACTGAACGGGTGAACAAAACTAATTTAGAAATGAGATGGGCGGTATCCCGGTGGAGGATATTTAAGACTGATGGAGTTTAGCCAAACACGGAGAAGATATAATGCACAAATATAAGCGCTAACCCGTAAACCGTTCGCTTTCTATTTTCTCATTCTCATAGTACGATATGACAGAAATCCTAAGATATTAGGCGCAAGATAGGCGACTTAACGTCTTCTATGAAAATGGAGGGGTGTAAACACTTTTAGCAAACTGCCACCTGACCCTACCGACCAGACGTCGATCCGCAATCAAAATATTTCTAGACAGAATGCCTATAGGCCGCCATACACAATGCATCTGGATCGCAATCCTGTGTCTTGTCCACGGATCGCGGTCTAGATTGTCTGACACACTTGTTCCTAAAACGCGCCTCAAATACGCCGCTTTACTACGCTAACCGAAGAAACAGATGTAAAACAAATAAAAACGTACATTAAATTTGCCAGCACGAAATCAGGGTCACGATCTCTGTAACGGATCACGTGTTCCGTCATGCAAGATTAGAGTTATTTCAATGTTTATTTGATAAAAAAAGCTTTTTGAGTATTTAACTATTTATTCTAACGGTATTCGTGTATTTAGTGTAAAAATAGAGTTGTTGTGATAAGGTGAATGCTTGGTTGTTACACATGCCCCTTGTTGACTAGTTTAAAGAATTTGTTTATTAACTCGTATGAAGAATGCCTCTAAGCAAACTATTGTATATTGTTATAGATAAGTACATATCATTGATGAGCAAGTGGCCCACTTTTTATTAATGATAATTGTATTGATACAGTCTTCGCTCACTGAACTCAAAAATCGTAGAAACCTGAAATATCTATTGTGGCACCTCTTTCTTATATTATAAAATACTAGCTGTCCCGCGCAACATCGTCTGCGTAAATTTTCCCCTTTTTTTATAATCCTATGTTACTTCTAATACCTCCAAGATTATGTGTACAAAGTTTCATGATGATCGGTTGAGTAGTTTTCGCGTGAAAGCGTAACAAACAAACTTACATTCACATTTATATGTATACTAGCTGTGCCCCGCGGTGTTACCCGCGGTTTATTAGCCTATGTGTTAATCCTGGGTGTCAGCTAATTCCATACCAAATTTTATTAAAATCGCTGCAGCCGTTTAGCCGTGAAGAAGTAACAAACATACACACTCACATACTCACAAACTTTCGCCTTTATAATATTAGTGTGATTAGTAGGGATAGGGATTTTGAAGATGAATATAGGCCTCGGCGGCCCATAAGATGTTGATTTACCTACACCCCAACTAGCAAAATCTTGTCACATAAACGTTTTTAAAGCCAAAAAAAAAAGTCTTATAAAAGTCATATTAACGTTAATAAGAGTGGGTTTAGGCGCAATTTATAAGTAAATAAACCTTATAGTCACCATATTGTTGTCATATAACAAGCTAATGTTTCTTGTAGAAGGTTTTTAATAGCAGCTCACAAGATAATTACACTTATAATTGTTATATAGAAAACGTTTACAAGGGCGATATATTTATAGTTGCATTATCTAACACTTTTATAAGACGAATTATTCTTTTAACTGTCGTAGTGATTCGCTAATTAGTGTTGTTTTTGAGTGATATAGTGATTCAACCGGCTTTTGGAGAAGACATTTTATTTTTAGCAATTGGATTGTCAAAAGTAAGTATATAATTATTATACTATGCTTGTAGATAATGGTTTTTGGGCATTAAGTAGTGAAAAGCTAATGCAAATTATATTTTACGGTAAAGTATGGTATGGTATTTGATGTATTTTTTAAGGGCCCATTGAACTAACCGTTTAAATGCATTTCAGTATATATATTTTTTTTGTCTTACCTTAGTTAATGCTGTTACAAGTGTAAAATCATTTTTTACTACACCTATAAAGAGCTTATAAAACCAACATTTTTATAAAAGTAATTTATAAGGCTATGCTGTCTCCATTTTGAGTATTTTTGGGGTTCCCTCCAGCTACTAAGGAAACCTATAACTAAAACTTTAAGATACAGGTTATCCTATTTAATAGACAAGGTTTAAAATTAATTAAACAAAAAGTTCAAGTTGTATCATGAATTGTATTTAATCTATATTTTTTGTAAAACTCTGTACTTTATGGCATAATAAAAACATATATTATTTCGTAGTCGGGTAATAAAATATATATGCGAATATACTTAATAATCTCGTCTTTTTTTTCAGATTTTTGATTCAAGATGCCATATAAAATTGTAAAAACAATCGAAAAAGGGAAATCAGTACTTACAACAGTACCTAGTAACGGGGAAAAGGATGGCATTTTGTTCTGGCCACAAAAAAATCAAAATAAATTAAGAAAAATTGAGCAATCAGAGTCTAAAGAGAATTGGCTAAGTTTAAATTGTATATTAAAACGGTCGAATTTAAAATCCTTTCAAAGAGCAGAATATGAGATGGGGAAGATGTGCAATAAATCAGAAGATTTCATTCCAAGAAACCAGACATTGTTAAATAAAGTTATAAAATACTTGTATGAATACCTACCATCACCTTAAAAAGTTCCGTGTCATACAATTGTTTGCAAACCTTACGTTTAAGTTTGCAGAAAATTGTATGTCATCAACACTTACTAAACTATGTCCTGACATATAAGTAAGTAAGTAGGGATTTTCCAAATTATTGATTTTATTACAAATTTGTCAAAAATTGTGATACTACATATTTTTACTATTTTAATACATGGAAATTCCCAGTAAAAATATTATATTAAGTAAATAAAGCCTGAAACTGATTCTAAAAAATACATTGTTTTATTTTACAAAGTATGTATTAAAGGTATGAATTGTATTATTGGTCATTGTGCGTCAAAACGGAAATATATTTCTGAATGGTATTCAATACTTACTAGTTTACATTGTATATTAGCACAAGTAAACTCGTTTACAATCGTTTACTTATTTAAAATATAATCTTTACATTTATAAATATTGACTGCCTCTGTGGCGCGGTGGGAGTGTATCCGACTGCTACGCAAGAGGTCGTGGGTTCGATCCCCACCCAGGATAAAACTTTGTGTGATGAGCACGATGGTTTATTTTGTGTCTGGGTGTAATTTATCTATAATATGTATGTATTTAGAAATATATAAGTATGTTTATCAGTTGTCTGGTTACCATAGTACAAGCTCTGCTTAGTTTGGGATCAGATAGCGTTGTGTGAGTTGTCCCAAAATATTATTATTATATTATTATTATATTTAACAATGAAAACTTAATAGGGTAGTCAAAAGCGTCACATAAATTGTTCATAGGGTGTCCTGTTATTTGATACGGAACCACTAACTGTTTCGTCTTTATTTATTTCTAATGTAGAAAAAGCAGTACTTGATATACACGCTTTTGCCATAGCCTTATTTTTTTTTTTCCACCTGTTTTCTATAGCCACCACTTCGCTTAAATCTTTTCCAGCTCTGCTCGTTCATTTTGAACTTCAGTTTTTAAAACTATTTCTATTCCTACACTTGTTTAAAATGGCGTACTTAAGTAATTTAAAACATAATAATAAAATAGTTATAAAGGTAAGGTTCTTATTGCAGCTAGATAACTGATTACCTATTACTTATGCTCTTTTACAAGTCACTTATATAGCAAGTATGCGTTTGTTATATAAGCATTATACAAAAGGCTTCTAAAAGTATCCAAGCTTTATAATTACCTTATTAACTACTTTAATAGGATTGAAAACACTTAATTTAATCCTTTATAAGGTCTTAAATATTATATGGCCATTAAGCAATATAATAAACTATTATAAGAGTAACTTCTCTACGAAGCGTTATAGTTGTCATATAATTCAGTTTTGTAAACGTGTACCTAGCTGAGTTATAAGAATTAAAGTAGTATTAGCCAAACCCTCTTATAATATGGCTTTATATAGTATATTATCTTAAATAATGCTATTATATAACAATTACAAGTGTTATAGCTATATAATCCGTTTGTTATAAGGTTATTTTGTTAGTTGGGACGTGGTAAATTAGTATGGAGGTATTACTTAAATAGAAACTGCGGTCGGGGTGTAGCAAAGGGGGTGCAAATATAATAACCATTTCTTTTCCAAAAAACATTTTTATTTGTCTGTTTGTTTTTCGATATTTTGGGAAAATATTTTTTTTAGTGCACCCCCTTTGGTACACCTTGACCGAAACTGCCTTAAAGATATTTTTTATGTTTTGTTTGAAAAAACTTCTTACTAAGTATTATTAAATTTTTGTTTGCGAAATGAGTATTGAATTAGGCAAAGCTTGCAAATCTACCATACGTACAAAACTTGCGCCGCGTGTGCTAGGTGCAAGTGTGCATTCACCTTTAAATTGCTACATTAAAATACCTACATTTCAAAAAGTTGGTAACGAATGTCAATTAATTCGTAATTCATACAAAACACGAATTACTATCAATCAGCCACTAATTACGAACAATTAATGACTTTGGTCGAGTCACAATAATGTGCCTCAATTTAAATGAAGACTATACGAGTTTTCATTTGTAAACAATGAATACCAAGAGAGCGCAATATTTTGATGGATGACGTATTAAAATTGGGTTAAGTTTGAAAAATTATTAGTAATTTTGCTAGTTTAAAAATTTTAAAAAAACAATGCTTTTTTCACTTAGGATGCAAAACAACATTTATGATACGTAATGATTCTATATGTATCTGTAATGTCAAGTTCGCAAACATAGGTCTAGGCAAGTAGGCTAGGTCATAGGTCTGTTTAATATTTAAGCTTCTATACCCTCTACGGGTTGGGGTTCCCAACCTGGTGGTTACCCCCTCGTGTGTAATCTCGCAGTTCCACGGGTGTATAACCCCCCCCCCCCCCTCTCTCTCTCTTGTAGGTGTCGACTTAATCAATCGCCGCTGTACGAGCTACTCACCTTGGAGCCAATGTCGATAATCATTTGCACCCCGTCGTTCATGCGAAAATGGGTTTTAAAGTAGTCAAAAAAGGTAATGAGATCAAAAACTTTGGGTTCTAGGAAAATAAATGGTAAAAAAAATAACCCAGGCAAAATCGAAGCCGAGCTAGTCTATTCAACTTCCGAGTATTATGTACTGTACAGCAATATATAAATAAACACACGGGCATTGGTCGAACAGCGTAATAACATGATTACGAGTCAGGTAATGTTTCCTTGAATTACTGAACCTATAATATTATTTATTTACCGCCGTAGCCACGTAATAAAACAGTAGTCCTGTCTTTAAAATGCGCCCTTTACACGACCTGCAGCCTAAAGTACCCCTAAAATGTAGGAGTAGAATTAATTCAATATATATATATATATATATATACCTAGTCTGGCCATAAATACTGTTACAATTAAAAATAAGAAAGATATTACATTTGAATTTGTAATCTGTCATTTTTATACGATTGTTCATTGTATTTTCTAATTTTGGCGCCAATACATTGTACAATATTTTGCTATATTAAAATGGAGTGGGGTGATAAAGAAAACCGAATCGCTGTGATTGCATTACACAAAGTTGGTATGGAGCCGAATGTAATTTTTAAAACTCTCCATACGCTTGGTATTAGTCAAATGTTTGTGTACCGGGCTATTAATAGGTACAATGAGACCTTCTCTGTTTGTGACAGAAAAAGATCTGGCCGTCCACGTAGTGTTCGTACGAAAATGGTGGTCAAAGCAGTAAGGGAAAGAATTCGAAGAAATCCTGTCCGAAAGCAAAAGATTTTATCTCGGGAGATGAAGATAGCACCCAGAACCATGTCACGCATTTTAAAAGATGACTTAGGACTTGCAGCCTATAAGAGACGCACTGGTCATTTTTTAACTGATAATTTAAAAAAGAATAGGGTGGTAAAATCGAAGCAACTACTGAAGCGGTACGCAAAGAGAGGTCACAGAAAAATTTTGTTTACGGATGAGAAAATCTTTACAGTTGAGCAACATTTTAACAAACAAAATGACCGTATTTATGCTCAAAGCTCTAAGGAAGCTTCCCAATTAGTCGACAGAGTGCAACGTGGGCATTATCCGACTTCAGTGATGGTTTGGTGGGGTGTTAGCTATGAAGGAGTGACTGAGCCATATTTTTATGAAAAAGGTATCAAAACATCGGCACAAGTGTATCAAGATACCATTCTTGAGAAGGTAGTTAAACCCCTTAACAACACCATGTTCAATAACCAAGTATGGTCCTTCCAACAAGACTCAGCGCCGGGTCATAAAGCTCGGTCCACGCAGTCTTGGTTGGAAGTGAACGTTTCGGACTTCATCAGAGCTGAAGACTGGCCGTCGTCTAGTCCCGATCTTAATCCGCTGGATTATGATTTATGGTCAGTTTTAGAGAGTATGGCTTGCTCTAAACGCCATGATAATTTGGAGTCCCTAAAACAATCCATACGATTGGCAGTGAAGAATTTTCCCATGGAAAGAGTGCGTGCTTCTATTGATAACTGGCCTCAACGTTTAAAGGACTGTGTTGCAGCCAATGGAGACCACTTCGAATAAGCTTTTTATATTTTGAATTGTTTTTTATTTATGTATTAAACTAACACACTGTAAAAGTAATAAATATTATTTGCAATAAAAAAAAATGTTTTTTCTTCGTAACAATATTTATGGCTAGACTAGGTATAGGGCCTACCTACATTCAACTTAAGTTTGCGTTTGTGAAGTTGTATTCGAATGCAGTTCCACGCAGGGATGTCGTTCCCCGTCTCCTTCATCCCCTCCCATACATTACATTTGAGTTGTGCGCAGTTCACGCGCGAACATCAGACACGCAAACTTGGCGCGAACCTAAATGCTTATATGACCCAGTGCATGTAGGGTTATTTCGTCAGTCTACCCAGCTAATATTAAAATTTTCGAAATGCGTTCAGGTAAAAAAAATGTTTCTAGAATGTTGGGTGATGCTATCCCATTTGATTTTAGGGTTCCGTAGTAAACAAAACCGTACGTGGCCCGGCATGCACTTGCCCAGTTATTATTTCAATCATTCTTAATTACGGGGGATAGAAACTGACGAAACTCAGAAATTCTTCATAGCGTTTGTTGTTTCTTAACATTTGTGCTTCATAATTTATATTTTAAGTACATATTTACTATTTTATGTTATACTATAAATAATCCAATTGTGGTTATGGATTTTGAAACAGCAAGTTAAGTACCTTTTTTACTACTTATGACTGTTTTAAGAAATAGCGTTTGTACTCTTTTATTTTTTGTTAAAAATATATTTAAAGGGTATTTTGTTATAGTGCCCGGCATTGCCCAGTTATGATTCTGATATAATATATTCTTACCCCTTTATTTATAATACTGATTACTCGTTGGCCAGTATTGTGTACTGAATACTGGCCAGCGAGTAAAGCACATTCATCTTTTGCTACATTAAATCTTTGGAGTGAAAGATACAGGCATATATAAGTCTTAAGAGTTACTGAGTCATTTCCAAGTTGTTAAAATGGTTAAATAATATTGGCCAGCTAAATCTATACTAATATTATATAGCTGAAGAGTTTGTTTGAACGCGATAATTTAAGGATCTACTGGTCCGAATTGAAAATTATTTTACTGTTGAATAGCCCATTTATCGAGGAAGGTTATAGGCTATATAACATCATGTTACGACCAATAGGAGCGGAGCAGCAATAAAAAATGTTGCAAAAACAGGGAAAATGTACGCAGACAAAATTGCGTGGGTCAGCTAGTCACTGATATACCCCAACGTCGCTTGAAAGTCTTCAAAGGATCTATGCCAGCGAAATTGACCGAATCAAAAACTACTTCAGATGCTTTTGCATTAACTCAGCGAATTATACTGACGACTCCCTCTGTGCCGCGGTAGGAGTGTGTCCGGCTGCTCCGCTAGAAGTTGTGGGTTAGATTCCCACACGGGACACCACTTTGTGTGATCCACAAATTGTTGTTCCGAGACTGAGTGAACTTTGTGTCCGTGACTTGTATGTTTGTAAAGTCCCCCGCGATACAGGGCTTGTACCCTACTGTGGGAGTGGTCTTAAAAAAAAAAAATTTAAAAGTCCAAGGAAGTCCAAGACGAAACCTAATCGGAAGTCTACAGTCCAGGTTACACTATTGCAAACTTCAGAGCTCATAATCAAGCACCTTATACCTGGTCAGAACCCCTTCGAAAAACAATCCTCTTTGTGCTGATGAAGGCTACGTTTTTGTAGAACCGGGCTAATTTTTGCCAAAGATACAATTTCAAAGTATGTATATAAATCTAAGAATTCAGGTAAAGATTCACTTATCAAACAATATGCAACCGTATGTATAATCCATTACGTATGATTGCATGAGGGTATTAAACTATTTAATAACAGTGAAATGTGTATCTATTTAGTACGACAGGATATTCGGCTACGAAAAATTACGAACGGGAATGGAATGCGTAATTAGGCAAAGTTCTATAAACCGTTTTTATCACCCGGAAGTTTCGGCGCTTGAGGATATTGTTTCTTGCCTGATGCGTCATTTATACGATTTAAAGGGAAATAGTGTCCCGTAATTACTAAGTAGGTAATGGAGGATTTCCTATGAGCAAGACAACAGGTAAAGACGTACACAATCGTAGTAAAGTAGTTAGTTAAATCAGATGAAGTCTTTGCGAGCTGGAATTTCTAAAAAGTAATACGATAGGGAAGTATGGATAATAAATGTACCTAATGACTAATGATAATAAAAAACCGGGCAAGAGTATGTTGGACCATGCTCAGTGTAGGGTTCCGCAGCTGTTTCTACAAAGAATGCGCTATGAAAAAACTGAAAAAGTGCAACAACAAAAGAGCGTATCTTCATGGCACTCTGGTCCTTTTGTGAGAAGCGCAGTTTTTCGTCAATAACTCAAATACCCTGTATGCAATCAGGTTGAAAATAAGTTGAAAGTATTCATTAAGAGTTACCTTTGTGGTTTTTTAAAAAAATTTTGGGCATGCGATTACTTTTGCAACTTTTCGAGCGATTATTAAAAAAAAACACTCATTGAAAAAAGTTTCTTAGAAACCTTAAAATGTTATCAAAAGACCTGTCGAATTATGTGCCACATGTAAATGTTTGTTAAAAAAAGAATTTTTAGATTCTGTTACATATTCCCCTAAAAATAATATTTATTTAACTATCGAGCTAAGTAGCAGCTTATACAAGACACCACCATAACTAAATTTCATCCTTGTACATTTTGTAGTTTTTGAGTAAATTGCCTGTGGTATACGGACGGACGGACCGACAGACGGACGGACATAACGAAACTATAAGGGTTCCCGTTTGCCATTTTGGCTATGGAACCCTAAAAATAGATAGGATAGAAACACAACGAAAGTCCTTCCGTTTTTTAACACGTAAGTAAAAACGTCTTTTCTTTCTCTAAATAAAAATGATAAGAGCTTGCTATTGAGCAACAAAAGCATTCTTGGATTGGTCATTATAATAAAACGACATAAGCGATACGCAAACGCCATTTTAACACTTTTTATTGGTAACATTTTATCGATTCGTTTCTTTTGCGACAAATGTAACTTTACAACCTTCACTTCAGCACACACTTTTAATGGAATTTTAGCCATACAATAAGCTCTTGTATTATACGAGATTTATATAGGCACACGACAATATAGGTCACACCCCAGCTAAAGGGACCTGCTTCAGCTTGGGGTCAGGTGACACTATGCTTTTATAAATCAAAGTTAACTGGCCGACAACATGCTTTAAATACATTAGTCTCCGAATGATACCAAATTTTTCATACAACAAATAATTTAGATCAAAGATTGGATCAGGTTTTATTCACCCGATAAACTTGGCCTAGATTTTTTGTTAATAGTTTGTCACCTTAACAATATGTGCATAAAACAGGTCAATGTCAATGAATTTATCAGAGTCAGTCATAGTATTTTCGACATAGATAAGATATCAGTACCTGGATGACCGAGCTTTCTTTTTTTATATATATAGGCAACAGTAAGTATACCTATAAGTATGTCCTTATATTTTCCCTCAGCGAAACCCTAGCTGCAAGCTGATATATTGCACGGACTGCTATTTTCTGTAGTATAATTTTTTTTCAATATCAGCGGCTTTGCCCCCAAGTTATATGACCTAACGCTATAGAAATTACTAAAATACACAAGTTTGGCAATATTTTCTAAATAGTATGGTAAATTGTTAATATAAATTAAACACTAAAATGGGCCTAAAATCGAACCTTGCAGCACGCCTAAATGAACCGGTAAGCCGGTAGACTTCGTGCCGTTAACATCAACATGCTGAATCCTATTACACAGATATATATGATATGACAACAGCTAGTGTATTGGTCTCATCAGCAGCCTATCGCAGTCCACTGCTGGAAATAGGCCTCAAAAACTGCACGCCACTTTGTTCTATCTTCGGCTTCTCGCATCCAGCTCCTGCCAGCCGTTTTGCGTAAATCATCACTCCACCTGGCCTGAGGGCGTCCTACACTACGTTTGCCGAGACGCGGTCTCTACTCAAAAACTCGTTTACCCCAGCGGTTGTGGGTTCTTCGGCTAATATGGCCAGCCCACTGCCACTTCAGCTTGCTAATCCGGTAGGTATGTCGATAACTTCTCTGCCGAATCACCTCATTTCTGATTTTGTCCCTAAGAGAAACTCCCGAGCCGAGCTCTTTCCACAGCCCGCTGAGCGACTTTAAACTTGTGGACCAGCTGTACCGTCAGTGTCCACGTTTCGGCTCCGTATGTCATGACGGGTACGACGTACTGATTGAAGACTTTAGTCTTAAGGCATTGTGGGATCGACGATGAGGAGACTTGACGTAAATTCCCAAACGCTGCCTAACCCAACCGAATTCTCCTGTTCACCTCGTCCTCGAAGTTGTTTCTACCTAACTGCAATGACTGCCCGAGGTGCACATATTTTTGAACAACTTCGAAAACGGTGGTACATGTTCATTAAACATGACCTTGGTTTTATCCAAGTTCATCCGTAGGCCGATGCGTACATAGGAATTAGACAGGCCATTCAGCATCTGTTGTAGGTCCTGCAGCGTTTCTGCAATGATAACGATGTCATCTGAAAATCGCAAGTGAGAGATGTATTCACCATTGATGTTGATGCCCCGCCCTTTCCAGTGCAGCGTCTTGAACATATCCTCCATTGCATTTGTGAACAGCTTCGGGGAAATAACGTCCCCTTGCCGCACTCCTCGATGCAATGGTATACGTTTTGTTTGCTGATTCTGTATATGGGCGGACATGGTGGCGGCTTCGTAGAGACATCTCATCACTCGCCAACCTACTTGGCGTCGCTGCAGGGACTCCAGAACGGACCAGATTTCAAACGAGTCTAAGGCCTTCTCATAGTCCACGAATGCTAGACACAGGGGCTGATTATACTCCTGGGTCTTTTGTACAATCTGCCGCACTGTGTGCATGTGGTCTATGGTGCCATATCAGCTCCGAAATTCAACCTGTCAGGTGGTTGGAATTCGTCAAGTCTTCGCGCAAGGCGGTTCGTGATGACTCTTGAGAACAGCTTATAGACGTGGCTTAGAAGGGAAATAGGTCGGTAGTTCTGCAGCCGGGTCTTATCTACCTTTTTGAAGAACAAGACAACTACACTTCTACTCCACGCCTCCGAAGTCCTTCCTTCAAACAGGACAGCATTAAAGTGCTTTTGGAGCTCGCTCAGTACGGGTTTACCTCCAGCCTTTAGCAGCTCTGTTGTATCGCCATCTTCTCCAGGGGCTTTTCCATTTTCAATTTTTTCATGTTTAAGAGCCATCACGATTTCGTCAATGTTGACTTCTGGCAGATCTTCGGTGTAGTGGCGTGTTAGAGTGGCTCTAGGAACTTTATTTTCAGGATCAGGTCGAGATGCATGCGAAGTGTATAACCGGCCATAGAAGCCTTCCACTTCGGAGAGGACTGCCGGCTTCGAAGGGTTTTTTTGATAAACTGTTATCTTTCGAGTATTACAAGTAGAAATCCTCCTAATTGCCACAGTGTCTAAAGTTAAATCAGTTGTAATTGCCTTATATAAAAATCCAGTTACTAAAAATCTAGACAAGTAGAAGATGATACTGTTATTCTAGTAGGCTCAAAAAACAAGTTATTTAAATTAAACAACTTAAACAGGTTTATAAATCTATCAGTAATAGGTGAACAGCCTAATATATTGATATTAAAGTCGCCATAAAACTATTATGCTTTTTTAGCTAGATTTAATTCTTCTGAGAGCATCTTCTATCAGACTCAAATAAACTAAAGTTTCTTAATGTGGGCTGGGTTACACAAATAACTACACTGTACAAGCTCAACACAAGACCACTCAGCAGCAAGCTCTATAGATAAACTTGTAAGGTCTTTGCATTCTTTACATGTAATATTATTTCTAACAAGTGTTAGTCAAAAGTGTACTTCTTACGAAGGAGCTAAAGCCAGTGTATGTTTCAGTATTTTTAAAACTTACTTCATCAGCTTTTAGTCCTTGTTCTGTAATCTGTGTGTCTCTAGGAATAAACTTAATTCTAACTCCTTGCTGAACAGTCCCTGCATGTTTTGATGCACAATATTCAGTTGGTTGACTTTGCCCATTGTCTTTAATTTGTAGTTTATAATACATGGGCTCCCCTGATTTGCATAAGGTTTATATCGGGTTTAGTAAAATAGTTTAGGTACTATTGAGTTGGGATTATGCTATGAAAAATTAAATCATTAAAAAAATATGGTAATCCATAGTAAATAAACCATTATAATATGTAATCTAAGATAGATTACATCAGGCGTCGGGGGGTGGCACAAATCGATTCACCCGGTACCTCTAAGTATATCGCGCGATGGGGAGCAGTGCAAATAATTTCAAAAGATTTGCTTTCTAGACGCCTGGCAGTTTTAATTTTGCCACCCTTCATTTTAAAGCATTTCCCGGTTTACCTTGCCCTAGATCGGCACTTGGATAATGGTTCTAATGATAAACAAAAACACAAATGAAACATAGATAAATCCTGTAAGTGAAACTACAAAGCATTAACCATAAAAAAATATCAGAATAAATTCTTTTAAAGTTTCTTACAAACTTTTTTGATTAAGTGAATATTTTTGGAAATAATTGCTCCAAAATTGGCAAAAATGTATGTAAAAAAATATGAAAAAATTACAATGGCAATGCTTAGTAAACACTATTAATTAGATATACCGTCTTTTGAGTTATTGGCGAAAAACTGCGCTTCTCAACAAAAGGACGCTAGGTGCCATGAAGATACGATCTTTTTCAGATCGTATTTTTCCATATATAGTGCATTTCTTTGTAGAAACAACTGTGGAAACCTACACTGAGGATGGTCCCATGATCTTTACATTCTTAATAACCTTTTATCTATGATGCCTTATATATCTAAATCTTAATAGTGAAAAAATTGTATTCACAACTCATAATATTATCACAGCAATAACTTAAATCATCTGTGACTTAAGACATGGCTAAGTTGTAAAAGATGAATTAGAGTCCTGTTTCAATTACATTCCAAATATTGTAAATTGGTTTTTATAATCTCTAATTATGCCAATCAAGAGTTTTCACAAGTAAATGTTTTAATTATAAGTGTAAGGAAACACTAAAAAACTGTGGAACTATTTTATTTTATAAAATGCTCTGTTGAAATAAAATGTCATAGCTGTAACTAATTTGTGTCCTTGTCACTAACAGTTGTACTTGTATTGTCTTTGATTAATAAACACCTAGATACTAGTTGAATATAGTTAGAGTCAGTAGGTTGTGGTATTGTCAGGTGTGTGGCAGTATTCTTCTGAAATTAGATATGCTTAAAAATAGATGAGTACAAATATTTTACCTTGTAATAGTTTTATAAATTTATATAATTTATAAATACACAATGGCCCAATCATGAGGCTAAATGCAGCCTCATATATGGAGTAAAAATACATCTCAGACAGGACTTGAATCCGTGACCTTAGGGGTACAGGCCTCAAGCTGTTACCAACTTTTCCTCCATTTTTAAAATGTATGGAGGAAAAAGTTGGTAACAGCTTTTAAAAAATACTAAAAGCATTCTGCATTTACATAAAACTGTATATTCCCCCTCTTATATATTATTTTTAGTTTAGGTAAGCACTAGAGCATTTTGGCAAAAGTGAATGATACTACAAATTGTTTTATAAACCACCAAAAACTTGATGTTAACACAATAGTTAACTAAATATTATAGAAAAGTAAGAAATACATTTTTAGACTCTTTGCCACTCTGATTTATTCATAATAAGTACTTATAACTATTAAAATAATAGTAGCAATAAATGGTGTTGCAGTTAACATACAGGCCATCACTATGCTTCACCATTGTCCCTACATTGGGATTCATAGATATCTATTTCTATTTAGGAATCCAGTAGTATGTGATCACTGATCACCTAATTAAAAACTCAAATCACATACTCCCATACTAATATAACCTTGAATCTAAAATAATTCATAGTGTCAAAATGATAACTGACTGAATATTATTTGCATAATCTGGCAATTTAATAGCATATTTCAAATTAATAAATAAGGCTTCCCCATTATAAGAATAATGGAAAATTAAGACAGTATAAAGTTTGTTTATAAACCTCTCTCTCGCCTTACAGAGAGATAATGTCGGCCAAAAATAAAAAATAACATATTGTATCACTATGAATTTTGACAGTAAAATTACTCGGCTAAAAATAAGTTATTATCATTAGTAATATACCTACATGATACTGTCAGATCATTGAGCTGAAGAAACTATTTTTTATTTAAAAAAAATAAAAAATCATAAACAACATCTAGTGTTCTAAATATAAAATAAGAAAACTAGGTAATTTTTTAAATCCTTAGCTCTATAGGCTTAATAAAAATTGGCGCGAGATTCTTGTTCTGTATTTAAACTTCTCCAATGTTTATGAATAAATCCTTCCTTCCACTTTTAAATCTTACCTTAAGTTTCAGTAGGTCTAGATCACCCTCCAACGCTAACTTGAGGCGTTTCCAGTCGAATGTCGAGCATTTTCTGTATTCATCCAAAGGCCCACTCGGGAGATCGGGGACGAAACTCAAGTCCTCCATACTAAAAGACAATATCACATTTGAATTCTCCATCCTTACACTATTAATGGTTATGAGCGCGTACCAATTTTATTACACCGGATGACTAAACGACACAGGGACATTTCAAATTCCCTCGCAGACATAAATTCAAGGTCTACGGCGAAACTTATAGAATGAATTCAACGGGCGTGTTGTGATTTCAGGCAACTCTCACCTTTACTATGAATGGGGGAGTCAAAGAAACTTGTAAGAACTGTTAGGGCGTCCGTTACCTATGTGTTACACGCGATACTGATAATTTCCGAGGAGGTTTTAAAGAGGGAAAGCGTCTGATAACGTTAATGCGGCGCACGCTGTTTTATTGGGTACACTACACCGCTCACACACCACACCACACGTCACGTCACATCGGATGATTGTCGCTGTTGTCACTGTCAAATGTATGTCATTAATGTCATTGTCAGTGAGATACTAAAATTCTTCAAGTTTAGAAACAGAAAAAATGGATCTAGGTACCATTTTTTCCATTTTTTTTATTATCTTTGCAGAGCTTTTTCATTTGGTAACAAGTGACAATGTTAGGCAAAATTTATATGAGTAGCCACTCATATAAATTTTGCCGTAAAAGCAAAAAACTATTGTTAAATATATGTTAAAAATAGAATAATCATGAGATTAATATGTCGCATGTCCTCTTAATTAAAATAACATACCATTCAAATTTAATTGTGAATACATACCTATCTATACAATTTTATTAGTAATAGATAACACTGCGTTTACATTTCATTTAATGCGCTAAAAAAAAAATTTAATAAGTGCTGACATCTATCCATCGCTACAAAAACTACTTCATGTATGTTTCACACAAACGTGCTCAGGAGTTGCTTCTCGACGCATTTGTAACTTAGTTACGAGAATTTAATTACAAGATGGCAGCACCGGGAACTTGTTTAGATTAATGAAATGTGAGAACGAGACAGATATATATCTGTGAGACTGTATAGAACGAGACGAAGATAGTTACTCACACTTTTGTATTTCCCACACATAGATAAACTAAGTTACAGACGCATAAACAAGAAAAGAGAAGTTGTAAAACAACAAACTGTGTTCGCTGCTTTTCTATCAGATGTAAAATGGACGGGCGGTCGTGTTGTTGCGCGCTCGCGAACTCCGCGTGTTCGTTATAATATCGATGTTTATTGTTTTATATTTTGACGTGAAAACGAATATTGTTTACGCGATTGTACGACTACTTCGGTGTTCGGTTGCCGAAGGAGATTGTGTTTAGTGCATGTGTTTTCTGTATGACGTTAGCGCTCACTTCACTTGCAGTGATTTCGCTGATAGCTCACTCACCGGTGGGTGCGCGCGTGATAAACTACGTGTTCAGTACGAAAAAAGGCGAATATAATCGTCTAGTGTGGGTGTTTTACAGTAGCATCATGCTGTGTACGGTGACATAGTGAACGTTGAATAGACCCTGACCTCTGGCAATCATGTCTGGGCGATCGGATTGCAGGAAATTTGCACCAAACATCTTCAACAAGAGCAAATGCACTAATTGCTTTCGACAGAAAGAGGAGCATAGTGCTGAAGCTTTGGAATCTAATCGGGTGAGTGTGACTATCACAATAAATCTTTGAATACAAGTTTGGTACGCCGCCGCGCCGTTTACTTCTAATCAACAAGACGAAATATTCGCGTGTAGGTGTGTTCCTTCACTAACGTGCATATACAGTACAATCGCTACATGTGTGCGTAGGCCGAGCACTCTTCAGGTGTTGATCTAACGGATTTCATCGAGTTATTAAAATGGTATTGAGTAGTAGTAGGTACCTACTTTATAAGAACACACCTTACAAATAACTTGAGGATTTAAAAAGAGGACTTCACCTCTTGTAAATGTTTATGACCTAGTCAAACAGGTGATATTATTGGGTTAGTAGGTATAATTTTATTATTCTATGAATGTCTATGACATACCTTATTATTTGAATCTAGAAGTGTAGTTTGTAGATTGTTTAAATGTGTGGGTAGATGGCAACACTTTCATTCAATGCAGAATCTGCCTTCTGAATTTGAAAACACTTTTTTCTAAATATAGGAATGGGCATAGGTAGGTTCATTTCAATATTCTAAGTCGATGCAATGAATTCCTTTTAAATAGCTAGGTACCTAGAATACGTTATGTGCCTTAGGTACGCTAGGCAGGTTAACTTAATTACCTATATCTTATTTACCTAATTTGGTGCAACTTTTTTTTTAACTGTAGGATAACATTAACGTACTTGTTACAAGTATTTTCGTTATAGGTACTTACGTACTAAAAAGAGTTTTTATAACATGCTTAATATTATTCCACTACTAGGTAAGTGCTTACCTATCACATTATTACGAAAAGTTATTTTTTTTAAGCCATTTAAATGCAATTTTACTTTGTAAAATAAGCTAAACTGAAGCATTAAAATGTCTATGCATAAAGGGTGCGATTAATATGAAAGACAATTTTAGCCGCACGTAGGATTCCGTATCATTATCTATACAAAATTATATTATAATGTCGAGCAAAAAAACGGTAAAAAAAATCACGTTAGTTATGTGGGAGTCCCACTTAAATATTTATTTTATTCTGTTTTTAGTATTTGTTGTTATAGCGGCAAAAACTTGAGAGGTGTCAAGGGACACCCGGATGGAACGAAGTTCCTTTCGGTTAATTAGTGAAGGAATAGTAATAAAATTAAGACCAAAAGTAGTAACAATACAGCAAAAAGTGTCGTTACAACCTTTGGTCTTAATTTTTTCCGTCTAGCCCCCTTTCGCAACGCGCGATAAGGAACTTCGTTCCAAAACTTCGTTCCAGCAACAAGCATAAAATCACGTTTGTTGTATGGGAGCCCTGCTTAAACATTCATTTAATTCTGTTTTTAGTATTTGTTAAATTCCAGCTGTCTAGCTATCACGGCTCATGACATACAGCCTGGTGACAGACAAACGGATAGTGGAGTCTTAGGGTCCCGTTTTTACCCTTTGGGTACGGAAGCGCTAGTATAAAAAATGTCCAGAGACCACCAGAAAAAATACTTGAGTCACAGTGATGTGTAGACAACTCAGCGAGTGGTGCAATTGACTACCTCGTACACGTACGGTAACTCGTATGGTATGGAGGGTCCTAACTCTTAGGTCCCGTTGTATTTGAGCGGCGGACAGGATGCACGACATGTTCAGCATAAAATCTCTAGTCGTTTGTGGAAATGTAGCTGAGACGAGTTTGTTCTACATTTAGAGATTAACATTATAGCTATTGTTGAGCTTTATATAAGGTTTACAAACAAAATGCGTCTTCAGAGCAAAAAAAGTACATGTCTGTAAAAGTGGCCTGTGATTTCGCATTTTTCATTGGCAGCCACAAAGTGCGGCAAATTTTCACAGCTCCGGTGATATAAGAAAGAGACTTTATGATTCAAAGAAGAAAACTTGAAAGAAAATAAACTTGAAACTGGCAGATGTGCGAGCCATAATCCTACCGAATAAACAATCGCAGGGAAAAAAAAAGTGCCATGCCATGAACTCATAATATAGCCGATAACTTTGAAAATGGCGGCAAAGTGAGTGAGTGAGTGTCATCATTTTCAAAGTTTTGTATCGATCGCATTTAACGTGTTGAAAATATAAAAAATGCGTAAAATTATAAAATGTACGTAAAATTATAGTCGCACCTAGTTGACACTACAGCAATCGGCTAGATATTAATTGCCATTATGTCAAAATTAAAAAGAAATACGTCCATAGACAATTTTTAGTAGACCAGGACTGCGCCATAACCTCACAAAATTGATTACTCTCTAGAAAGAGACGCTACTTTGTGAACCTGTCAAAGGCCGCACGAGATTTTCTCTTTCACGTTTTGCAGTCAATATTTACTTTTTGATTGAAAGGGATGGCGTGGTCCAGATGTTTGGCCACAGGTTCGAACCGAAGAGAATTTAAAACTTCGTAATAGTTCGAACCAAGAGAATATCACTTCTTTTTTATTTCGACCTTGTAAACCATAGACATAGTAATGAGCAGCATTGATCTAAGTACTCTGGTACTACGTCTACGTACCCACCTATTTATCTAGCCTAGCCTCATTTGTAATCATTGATTAATCGAATCGAATACCATGACCTGCGGTCAGTTATTGATTGGCACTAATTCACGTTGTGAACCTCAACTATTTCCTTTGTGTTTGAGGTTTTAGAAACTTTATTTCTCTAAAGAATAATACATTATTCGCTTAAAAGAGAAAACTTAATTACTTTATAGACAAATAAACATTTCGTAGATTATCTATTTTAGTTTAGTTTGTACTTTTTTTACGTTATTGATCTATCTATGATCTTTTTGGCTTTTCTTAGATTTTTTTCATAGGTTTATTGTGATTACACAAATAGTGCACGGCCATACAGATCAAATCGATTAGGTTCAGCAAAATTCTTTTGCATCAAAGTTCACCGTACAGAATTGTCTCAATAAACCTCTCGAACAACAATTATATATTATAACAAAGTTGCTTAGCAACCATTCAATATTTAAAATACTTTTGTCGATGGTTGCTGAGCAACATTAGGCTGACATATCGTATACTAGTTACGACTTTACGAGTAATAAATACTAGTATTTGTTACACATTAGTAGGTATTACTATTATTTCAAATACGCTAACACAGCCAATGAATACATAGAGAAATTAAATATAAGTATTTCTTATTTTTTGAATGGCAAATAAGCCGATTTCAGTTAATTGGTGCCAGTTAGTGTCAAATATTATTGCACAGTTGTGGCTAGCGTCACGCTAGTACATAGGCTAGCGTGACGCTTACCATCAGGCGCACAACCAGTTCGTCTCTTCATTTCGTTGTATAAAATAGTTAAACTCACACATTCGTCTGCCGCGATTTTCGCAACTCAGAAAGTACTCACGTACTTAATTTAACTTTTTTTTTTAAATTGACATGACATTTAATTTATATTGACAGGTGACAATAAATTGTATTCGATAGCAATTTTCTTAGAAACTAGATAGATAGCTTTCACTAAATATTTCAGCGTTTGGTGCAATAATAACAAATGGTACTATCGAGGTCACTTTTACGCATGCATGAGCATGATTCATTTCGATAACTAAGCATTCTACATAATTTTATTATAATACAAGTGTGGCCTAGCTTAACACTTGTGCTAAGTACCTATTTGAACTCTTACATACCTATGTGATTTAGTCGACTTTAAAAAACAAAGTTCATTGTTGTTTATGTTAGGTGATATTTTCAAGGTTACGTTTTTTTTAAGCTATTGCATAGCTTCTATCGCGGGCCTTGAGCGCGGGGACCGAATCCAGAAATTCCGTAACGAAAAGCGGTGATATTTTTTAGTTTTGCCATCTATCGATGAATAGCAGAACTTTTAATGACTTTTATTTAATTAAAAAAAAAAAAAAATTTAAAGAAAAAAAAAATTAAAAACATTGTTTTGTTATATGTAATTAAAAATAAAATTAAAGAAAAAAAAATTAAAAACATTGTTTTTTATAATGAAAATTTTTTTTTTTTAATTGCTTAATTTGATAAAAATGCTATGCAATAGCTTTACCGCGGCAGTCCCCGAGTGCCACACATTTTTTTTTTATATTGTAAAGGAGGTTATGTTATCTCTGTTACCTGCGTATAGTCGTATAAACAACTGAGAGTGCCTACGTCTGTGCAATGCACACGTTTATATTCTGTACTTTTGGTATTTTGTGCTACGTAATACTGTACTGTAATGTACCCTACATTGTGCATGGTCCGACAAGCACTTGCCCGATTTTATTTCGGGAATAATTTAGAATGCGGGATAATTTAGGGTTCCGTAATTGCCCATCACAATAATGCATACTAAGAAAGTAGGTTTTCTGTTGTTTTTGTTTTATACTACTAACAACTTTATACTTTTTGCTTACTATTTTTTAATGGAAATTGTACGAAATTTATTGTTACTTTTTACTTGGTCGGCTATTACTAAAACACAAGTATATTCATACACAAAGGCGTCTAAAATATCAATAAGTGGTTCACTGATCTGATCACTTGAAAGATAGATGACGGAATTCCTCAATGACTCACGTATTGCGATTAGGTTGTATTTTTATTTGCCTATTTAAAAGACTGAAGGCACGTGATGATCGCATTTCGTCACTGTAGTTAACTGTACATACCTACCTACTTCTACCTTTAAAAATACGTCTTTACAACTTGAAATATTAACGTATTTTTACCGTATACTTGTATCGAAATATCGTATTTTGTCAAACAACACAAACCAGTTTTTTTTTTATCTGCCTGTAATCAATATTTGTCATTAAAATATTCTAGATTGTTATTGAAATAGGTACATTTTTTGTACCAGTGCCATTAACTGTTACAATAAGTTATCGTTGCTCGTTACCATATCTACTTCCTATTATCAGACTAAACCACTCACGAAAAAACTATGTTTAGAATCGTTACTCATATTTAGAACAAGGCAGAAATATGTTATACCGTACGTGGAAACGAGATAGAGAATCACCTGTCAGACAAAACCGGGTTTTAATCAGATAATAAGTTGGTCGTAGACATTGGCGATAATTTCGGCTTAAACAAACGTTACCTACGTTACGGTGAAACACCTGTGACAACAATGTATTCTTGATAAGTAACCCCGTTGAGGCCCGTACCCTATACATTATGTTTTTATCGTAAACAATCTGTCTAGGGCTGTTCAATGGAGCTAGTACCACTTAAAAATTTATTGAACGATATATTTTGAGGTTAAGTACCAACTTCTTTTTAAGTTGATGATAATCTAGTCGATTTTCCCGCCAATTGTGCCAGTATCAATCAAGTATTTATTAAAATAGTCGGGTTTTTTAGTTTAGCAACTTTAATGTATTTTTACGGGGAGTTGTTCAGTTTGCCGCCATTTTCACAACACTCTTACCCATGAGCGTACTTAGGATAATTTTTCGGGGGGGGGGGGGGGGGGGAATTCAACTTTTTGAGATTTTGGGGAGCGTTTAAAATGGTAGAATTGACTAAAGACCGGCCAAATGTATTCTGTTAACCTACCTTTTTTACAATTTCGGGAGGGGGATTTCAACCCCCAAATCTATCTAATACTGTCTATTCTGTTTTTGTGTGTTTGGCACAAATCTTGGAAGCTAAATTAGAACCACTGCCTGGTCTTCGATGGGGCTTACATTTGGCGTACATATGTCATCGTTGGTAGTACAGTAATATGGAGGATACCGCGGAGCTGTTCTTAACTTAATAAGATAACCCATCGAGTTTGGGCTCATTTGTTTTATATTAGTGAGTACTTTGGTGATACGTGATATGTAGGGTCTGATGATGGAGTCGGAAGGTGGCCATAAGAACTTCTGATTTAAACAAGATAAACCCGTCGAGTTAGGGCTCGATTGGTTCATCTTGAGGAGAACGTACTTTTTTTAACATCAAATCTAAATCTTGGATTAAAAATATTTTCTTACAATAATATATTACTGTGTTTCAACTTTCATATTGAAACTCTTTCGTTTCACCGTGAATAAATCAGTCAATGTCATTATGCTTATGATTCTATAATATACCTATAAGTAGCTAAGTATATGCACCTGTTATGCTGTAACAAAAGCAATTTGCAACGTAAAAGCAAAATACACCATGACAAAAGAAATATTTAATTTTCCAATTACATTGGTTCCACGTTTGCACACGAAGGCTGAAAGCAACGTTGAAAATCTGTAAACAAAACTTCAGAAGTGTTTTGATGGCATGATGTATTATGCTCGAAGTCTATCTGCGCACAAAACAACCAAATTTGGTGTACATGATACAATGTCAAAGCCAAGGTTGAATCATACAATATACCACCTAAGAATGCCATTCAAAAACTATTTTTTACTCAAATATACCCCTTATTTACACCACATTAAGAGTAAACACAATAATTTCAAAGGATACTAAACGGTTCATAATAATCAGGAAATGTCAAAGCCTCAAATGGTGCGGTTCGGACAATTATCTTGACAAATGCTCCACTAACGAAGCGAACTGACGCGCGCCATGTTGGATGCGCGTGCGCAAGGTGACGCGAAGCGAATAGGAAGTTAACGATCGATACAATGAACGCTGACTTTACACGGTTTGCTAAATAAAAGCTATTTTTTTTTACTATGCTTATTTGTAATGGTGAAAGTTTAACTTATTTAGCAAAACGCTTCCTCGTATTGACTGTAAAAAGCAATCAAATATCAATAATTTCTATTAATCATTGTATGCATAGAAAGTTTTCTTTTAAAGCCATGTTTGTCTATTTCCTGGTCGCGTAGCATCTTTCCTGACAGTAATATATCTGGTGGTCGTTATGGTTCTTCATTACTGTAGCCGTTTTTCTGCAATTCAGTTGTGTAGACATTTGAAACCGCAGCCAGATATACAGCAGCATACCTTAAGGCACATTCCAGCGGTTAAACCTGATAGGTATTTTAGCTAGGCCAGGTAAAAAGCAGAAACTACATGCCGGCACGTATCGCTATGAACATTTTCTTTTTCTTATATTTAGATTTTATTGGATGTAAAATGAGGCTTTGAGATGTAACTTAGGTTTTACTATGGTATACGTCCAACCAGTTGTACGTAGCATTTGAATTACCATGGGTTGATGGCAAGTCTGAATAATCATTAGATTATTAGATTCAATATGATCTTGTTTTGTAGTACAAGCAGTTGTCTACACTAGGAACTACAAAAATATTACTGGCAAAAAATGTCACAGCATACTGTGGAGTTTGACAATCACTGAAACCTCAGCTGTGATTTCCAAATGAGCTGGCGACTACTTACACCAGGTTTCTGAAGGGCTTGTCGAAGAAATGTCGACTAGTAACTCATGCCCGTTGATTCTTCATCTTTGCATTTCAGGAAACTGAGCGTCAGTCGTAGAATTAACATCAAGTTATTTCTCTATTCTTGTAAATGGAGACACTTCATCAGTTCAAGTGAAAAGTCTCTTCTCTATGCGCTATCGTAATTACCATGGACAAATTTCAAGAGGTATAGTCTCGTGACGACAGCTCGCTTTAATCTCTAGACAAACGCTGACATAATGTTTAGTCTGTGATACCGTTATCAGTCCATTATAAAAATATTTGCGACTACGAGCGTCGTTTGATATGGGATCTCAGCATAATCTTCCGGAACAAGTTTTTAGAGTTTCAGTCAAGGTCTTATATTAAATATGTAAAAAATAGTTATTCAGAACTATTCAATGTCAGCAAACTTTTATCAGTTCTAAACGACTATAGAAGGACATTCGATACTAAGTTCTACTTAAATCTCCACGCTTTAAATAGAAATTGAGTTGACGTAGACCATGCTGCCGCGTGGCATTCATGAGACCTGAAGGACTCATAAATGCCACGCATCTGAATCGGTAGTAAACAGATAGACAGACGGATAACGAGGTGACGCCGTAAGGGTTCCTTTTTTACCTTTTGAGTCACGCTATCGTAAAAGCTTGATGGAACACATATGAAGGTAGCAGCCATTATACGCTCATCAAAACAAAAAATTGTGACATAATAACAAACAGTGCTTGCACTAAAGTACGACATACATTTCTTATTATTCCAAAAAATATGGAACTTGAGGCGTGATGTCACAGGACTCCCAGGTATCACGACTAATTTATGAAGTATAGTAAGTATAGTATAAAATATAGATGAGGATTGTCATCCCAACATTGGCGTCATAACAACAGAACCCATAATACTTGGTAACAAACCAGGATGTTTAAAATATAGTCAGCTGGTAGTTCACAAGGGTATAAGTCATGCTCTATACTCCGATATCTTATATCATAGTATGTTTTCTTCAATGGACCATGCGAAGATAATGCTATGCTATCACTTATGTCGAGGTGTCAGCCCGGAAATAATGACGCCGATTAGATAAAATAATTTTCATTTACTACAATGTAATGTTGGTTTCATTCAAACTGTCGTGTTACTCGTGTTTAATGTCTTGATTGCTCTTAGTAAATGTATAATAAGATAACGTTATGTAAGTATACATATGCCTTATTTGATATGATGAAAGGAAAATGTTGAAAGAAAATATGGTCTTGTTTAGTTTTTTTTTTTTATCTAATGTCTATATTATAATGTATAAGACACTTTTTATTTTTTTCAGAGCCTATGTCAATCTAGCCAGCTAATTTCTGCCAGTGACATGTGTTTTTTTTAACTATTAATTGTATAAAAAGTTTTTGTAACATTCACGAGATGTTTACACACTCGGCAGCCGTCAAAGTGTCAATTGGCCCTTTGCGGCCATTTTCATAATTCTAATGGTGAAACAAATGACATGTCACTGACGTCACGCACGATATGAAAAGGACAACAATAATAATAAATAATTGTCTATCTTCTTCTATATCAAAAGGTGACAATGAATGACAATACAATTTGTTTGACAATGTTCTGCCGTAGTATGATCGTTTAGTAATAACATCTGTAGACAACGTCATACGAACTGTCAATAATTTCAGTATTGGAACGTCAGAATCTTACCGTAAACAATATTTAATAATACAAGTTGAAGTGAAAATAATTTAGCTTTTCCCGCTTTCTCGACTTAACATCGTTTTGTAGGTCGCCCTCATGTGTTTGTTTTAACAAAATTAACGTTTTGCATGAACAGGTTTGTAATGGTGAGACCAGTGGCGCCGAACTCGCCAGCACTTTTGCGGTTAATGCGCAAGCGCAACCCGCGAACGCGTTTAGTACTTTGACACACTTATTTTATTTGTCACACACAAAAAATATACGTTTTCAACTGGTTATACAACTTGTACGTGTGTCCTTAATGTTTAGCAATTAAAATAGTTGAAACTATGCTCGTGTCACGTTTCTGTCCGTGACTGGTAGATGACCGTTATGTTTTCGCCGCTACCTGTTTTGTTTACGAGTTTGTTCTAATGTATGCTAAAAACAGCTTTTAATAGATCACAGGTGGAGTTCCCACTATTCAACGTAAATTTACATTTATTTGACTTTGTTTCAGAAGTCTTTTTTTATTCAGTGTCCTTTTCATTTACAGTGAGACACTTGCGTGGAGTCGTTAGATTTTTATATAATGAAAGCGGTAAAAAGTGTGGGAAGAGTGTTAATTGATTTTAGAAATAAAAGTTAGCCATATTTTTCATAACAGACAATTCAGTATGTCCGACAGATTCGGTCGGTCTTCATCAAATTAACATAAACAAAAGTCATATAGGACTATAATACGACCAACTTGGATCGTCTATTAGTAACAGGACTACACCTGTCGGTTTATACCGACATCCCAATTAAAAGTTCAAGAAAATAGTGTGTACTCGCTAATTCGTTATGTCAAAACTCGACTGTTCACCTAACCCCATCATAAATCTATACACCAAACAAAACACACAGTAAACATTTATTCTAGTGTTTATGAACATTGTATAAACCGGGGTCGTTTCCAAAAAACTTTTGATCCGAACTGCCGGTCAACAAAGACGTGGAGATGGAATAGTTAAATTAAAAAAAAAAAGAAAATAGGAGATGTTGCGTTCCGTTCCTACAACTGTGTCCATTGTAAGCAGAGCCACGCACGAGAGACGCACTGACCTTTCCTAGTCTGTTAATCTTCCTTAGAGAGCGGAGAAGGAGTCCAGATTAGAATGGTTGGGCTAAACTTGTAGTGTAGCATAAAAAGGAGTGCGTGAGGAATGCGCCGGCGCGAGCCAGGTGCAACGGCCGCGCGCCCCGCCCCCGGCTGGCATTTTTGTGTACGCGCACGCCTAATGTGTGAGACCAAAATGATTTGGAAATCGAACTTGGCGCCAATTAACTTTGTATTAGAAATATAAAACTTTATCAAACCTTTTAAGTCACCTCTACTTCTATAACAGATTGACCCAGAAACTACATATTTATCCATTAATATTTAATTTCAACCATCACCGATCGGAAAATATTACACACCCGATGATTTGAATTTGGAATGGTATCTACGAACCGTTAACAATACAATGAGTTGCCAGCGCTAAATAACAATAATATGTGGGTCGCGTCGCGAACTCGACACCGGATAAGGCGAACAATTAAAGTCAACATTAACACCTATTTGACAAAGCGAAATGAGCTCACGTCGTAACTCGATAGTGTATCATATTTACGTCTTCATTGTAATCCGTCAAATTAAAAATTCACGCGTAATGTCCGCCGGTGGGAGCCGACCGGTACTTCGTAATTTGATAGCGTTGGAATGTGTTGCCAGTCACCAATGACGTTTTATCTATGTAGGTTGCAAACGAAAACTTGTTATTCAACAGTTGTTTGGGTGAATAAATATTTTGCTGTTTTGTTTAGCTTTGTAAATATGTTTAGGATAAATCTTTAAGTACCTAAGTATATTGGTTTAGTACGTTAATAAATTTACTTACAGCATTACCAACAGTAAATGAAGCTCAACAATAATTGTCATGTAACTCTTAATCAGATTAAATACTTATCGAGGACTAATAAACATACCTTTTAGCTATTTCCAATTATGCATTTGACCTTTGATATCCTTTAGATAAGCGAATTAAACACGCTCTGACTTACGTCATTTCTTAGCTAGGTACCTACTTTGCGTTAAAATAATTACCTACGTAGTAAAACTTAATCCTGTGTTTACTTGAGCCAAACATGAGATAGTTACATACAGCAAACATTTGCATCGTTAATCGTTTGTTTGATTAAGTGTTACCATAATAAAAATCTTTTACAGAACGTTCTAAATTTAAATATTTTAAGGGTTGTACAGACTAGCTTCTTATTTATAAAACTACAATCAGCGACAAATGGATTGGTTAAACAATGTAAGAGCGTTGTGTAATACATTATCTCTGGTACCTTAATGTTATAAATAAGACAAGAGATAAATAGAGACAATATAAAATCCCAGACGACAGACACATTAGTTGAAAATAAAAAAGGTGTTATAAAGAACAACTCAACGAAATGCGTTCCATTTCATTGTTCGGGCACGAGCATCAAACAAGCCTAGAGAATCATAGCGGCTAATGACTGTCCTTTATTCAGCCTTTGAACCGAGCTGTATTGCGTTACAAGATGGTAAATCTCTACAAAGGTAATTTATGCTTCGAATTAAAGTTTACGAGCCGCTCTGTCTACGATCGAAGAGATGTCACATATCAAATTCATATAGAAACCCGTTCTCACGAGTGCACCCGTCAGATCCATTTTGGTTACGCGTTGTGGCCCGCAACGTAAACATTTTTATGGAAGGTGAATAAAATATTAAACAGAACACATTAACAGTCTTTTACAAGACGTTAGTCCGTAGAATAACGTCGTATATAAAGCTGAACGCTTATTTTATTTAACATTGTTGGTCGTGGTAGCGAATGGTTTGTTTTATTGTCGCTTTGCGGCTCAATAGTACACTACTCATTAACAACATTTATTTAAAATAGATACCATACTTATGTTATCTTAGTAATGTTTCAACAGTCACGATGCGTTTTCACATTAACATATTCACAATCTAGACGAGAGATAGCGGCGCCATGGTAAAGCGAATCTCTAATTAAAACGTTAAAAACACAATTTGTTTCATTTTCCGTACGCAACCGTAAAAAAGTCAATATGGCGGCATTTGCATACACGAATGAGTGCATCGCGCGGCGTGCGTGCTTTTAATTGCCAACTATTTTTATTATTTTATTTTGTTGAGTTTTCTGTGTCGATATCACGGATGTGTCCACGGTAAATAGACGTTATTCCTAGATAGTGTTGTTTTTATGTTTATCGGTCTTGTTCCCATCTGAAAACACATTCCGGTTTGATGGTACGCGGTACCAAACTAAAAGCGTACCGTTAAGTACGCGTCCAATAAAATACTAGTCGGCCGCATATGGTAATTTCGTAATTGCGTGTTTATCCGTGACCACGGCTATATTTAACCGCAAATGTTCACCTACGAAGCGGAATCGCTTACCCAAATAATTATATATCGATTACACATAAGTCTTTTGAAGAAATGAGCAGCTAGCTTGCTTGATGACACTGGAATTGCATGCCCTACATTACACTACCATCATTAATTCAATTAGTCGAGACGTAGTCGTAATAAAACGTTTAGCTGAACAATTAGACGGTATAAACACCAGAGTAACTTGCAAAGTCAATGATATAGATAGAGTTCTACGATTATAAGTTAAGCAATGGCTGTGATGCAAACGAAACGCAATATTGTAATCGATAATCGAAGTCGTGGAATCGAGTTCGGAGAAAGGTTACGTGTTTTTGACTATAAAAATCGAAACCGGGCTTTTCAGGTCAGTGAATTTAGGTGTTTCCGCGCGTGTACGAACCTCGAAACAGCAATACTAGGAATACAGAGCCGAAATTACTTCCTCACGTTTTCACGTAAAAACTAAATAATCGATTACTCACTGCGATTCAATGAATATGAATTAGTTTTTCTTTCATCTTAAAATTGCAATGAATAGATACTGCACTTTCAAATATAAAATAATAACAATGACAGTTTTACTACGAAATTGTAAACTTGAATAATTGTTAGTATTTTTTTTTAAAGAACAAAAGACAACTCCCACTTTAGGGTACAAGCCCTGGGTCACGGGGGACTTTATAAACATACAAGTCACAGACACAAAGTCACCCAGACTCGGAACAACAATTTGTGGATCACACAAAGTGATGTCCCGTGTGGGAATCGAACCCACGACCTCTTGCGTAGCAGTCGGACACACTCCTACCGCGCCACAGAGGCAGTTATAAATATTATAAGTACCTATATATATTTCTTGAATCAAATTTGATTTGATTTGATATGCTAAAATATAATTATATGGGAATATACTTCATTGAAGTAAAAGCCTTTCTGACATAGTTTACGTAAAAGCTGTGAATATTCAATTCGCCTTTAGATTGGTGCACAAGTAGTTAAACCTAAGTATTTATTATTATATAAAATTGAAATAGATAGTAAACATTTTCATAGAATACTGCAACTATCCTTACAAACTATAAGCTTGGTCATAAAAACTCAATATGCGCGTGTCATAAGTAGTAAAGCTCTAACCCGGAAAATGTACCGTACAGTAAATACCTTTCTTACTGAAAACTTTACAACCCTGGTACAAGGAATCAGTAATAAAATTCGTTAAGATTATATTCTCGATTAATCTAAGGTATGAAAAAGGCCATCTTATGTGCCAAGTGTACTTCGGAACTCAATGCTAAAGTACTTGTATTTAATTAAGAAGTCATTATGAACTGGTATATTGAATGGAGTTAGTTTGCTTTATTCCTGTATTGGCCGCAGGCGCTGCGACCGCCGACCCGTTATTCACTTAATCTTTGGCTAGAATGACTGATGTTGATCTACCAGTCAGTATGTACTAATATACCTCTGCTTATTGTTACTGTCAAACGACTCGTTTGCCTAAAAATGAATGGATAACATTGAATAACGTTATACTTCTTGCGTCATTCCGTACTTGTACATATATCTAATATATAAAATTCTCGTGTCACAGTTTTCGTTGCCATACTCCTCCGAAACGGCTTGACCGATTCTGATGAAATTTTTTGTGCTTATCCGGTATCTATGAGAATCGGCCAACATCTATTTTTCATACCCCTAAGAGTTTGTTTGTTTGTTTGACCGCGATAATCTCAGGAACTACTGGGCTGCACTGAAAAAATATTTTACTGTTGGATAGAGCCGATTTATTGAGAAAGGCTATAGGCTATATAACATCACGCTACGACATATAGAAGCTGAGCAGCAATGATAAATGTAGCAAAAACGGGTAAAATTTACGCAGACGAAGTTGCGCGGGTCAGCTAGTTGTTTTATAATATACCGACGTATACAATAATAAGTGTTAAGTCCTTTACAACATATCTAAATTGAACAAAGTCGTAATTCTGAAACCAAGTATCTGTTGCGTTGCAACAAATAATATACCAAGTGAAATTTCAAGCCATTAGCAAAATACAAAATGATCTAACATTACCAGTTGACAATGTTATAAGGCGAAGGTGATGCAGGATCAATGCAACGCTTTTTTATCTACATTGTAACTATAAAAACAAAATAATTCCCATCAATGTAAGAATGTCTGTGAATGTGTACCAACATTTTGTATTAAATTTCGATCAAAACAACTAAAGTGAATTATTGCTCCAGGTTTACTTACAACTTCTTTGCCGATGCTTAATGCGTCGGTCGATTCTCAAGCTACAATGTTGAAAGTTGACAAATGGTTGTATTATCCTTATAAGTAACACTTGCAGTGCTTGTAGTTAATGTTTCTATTTATAATCTACATGTGCGATTATTACCTTGATTAGATTTAAATATGCGGGGCTTTCGAATCAACTAATTGTAGTATTTTCTCTATTTACGACAAGATACGCGGGAAAAATATAACCCAGGAAGGGTAATATTTTTTGCGCGTATCTTGTGTATGTATGTAATATTCTTTATTTATTACCTCATATCTTTCAAACCTCTGGACAGATTTATACAATTAACACGTAGTTACTCGTATATTCCGATTGACCGCTCAAGTGTTCCTAATTAAGTGATGTTTAAAAAACAAACATGGCGGCTGTGAGATGTCAAAATAAAGAGGTGTGTTTTTTAGAATATTGCAATATGGGTATCAAATTAAAGAGCTCATCGTAAACATTTGATAAAGGTACTAGCTGACCCGCGCAACTTCGTATGCGTTTATTTGCAACCTTTTTTATCCCCCTATCGTCGTAGCGTGATGTGCTCCCTTCCTCGATATATGGGCTATCCAACAGTAAAATATTTTTTCAATTCGTACCAGTCGTTCCTGAGTTCGTACGCTGTCGCATTCAAGAACTAATGGTATTCGTAAACCAGTAGTTCTTGAATGCGACAGCGTTCAAACAAACAAACTCTTCAGATTTATATTATTAGTAGAGATAACGGAAAAAAGTCAGTAAGCAACCATACTTTTTTTTAATTTTTAATTCTTGGCAATAGTCTTGATAAAAGTTAGTTGTAACATCCTACAACCGCTAAAAGGTATTGAATAAAAATTATATCATGCAGTCGGAGGCATCATATCGAAATTCATTGCCTTATATAAAGGGTCTTTCAAATAGAGCGGGTCGATATTAATAATCTGTGGCGGCCATTTTGATTTGGCGGCATCTGTCAAATCTGTTTTTTCTTATTCAGTCACTGATGCCAAATCACCATGGCAAGTTACACGGTTGAGCAGCATGTGCAAATGATAAAACTTTATTATCAAAATGAGTGTTCGTTAGTGAAAACGTTGCGCGCATTGCGCCCATTTTACGGCAGACGCGGTGGCCCTTCAAAGTCTACCCTCCAACGATTGGTGACTAAATTCGAGACAACCAACCAACACCTTTACGTCAAAGGAACGCCAGATCGGCCGAGAACATCGCCGCTGTACGTGAGAGTGTTCAGGAGACTCCGAAGCAGTCGATTTCTCGCCGTGCACAAGAACTCGGCCTTTCGCAGACTTCAACTTGGAGAATTTTGCGTCGGGACTTGGGTCTGCATCCATACAAGATCCAACTGACCCAGGAGCTCAAAGTTAATGACCATAGACAACGCCGTGTGTTCGCTGAATGGGCGTCGGAACGCTTGGAAGAGGACCCCGATTTTGGCCAAAAAATAATCTTTAGCGACGAGGCACATTTTTGGATGAATGGTTTTGTTAATAAGCAAAATTGCCGTATATGGGATGACCACAACCCACATGAGGTTCACCAGATAGCAATGCATCCAACATAACGCAGGCCATCGCTCAGATTCAGCCGGATCTATGCAGCAGAGTCATTAAAAATTGGACCTCTCGAATTTGTGCCACCATGCGAAGCCGCGGCGGACATTTGAACGATGTCATATTTCATGCATAATGGCATAAACGGGCCTTTCAAATAAAAAATAAATTTCGTTAATATCTCACACACATCTAGTTTTATTCAATTTTAACATCGACCCGTCTTTGTTGAAAGACCCTTTATATAGGGGATCTAGTTTCCATCTTATTAAAATTTATTATTTTTTCAGAATGGCTCACTATTTGCACAATCTGCGTGCATTGTGAATGCAACTATAAAAATGACATTTTATGCGATACTCAGCTCCGATATCTTACAAACTTATTAACTGGTAAAGAAGACTTTGTAGGATTGTAAACTAATATTATTTATCTATGCATTAAAATAACCTTAAGCGATAATTTGTGGCATTGCCAATGGCGCACCTAAAGATATTTTTGACATAATATGTTGACATACTACACTTTTGTAATGCAGAGTTCAACATTTTAAAATGTCGTATTAAAAGTTACGTCATTTATGAATTTTTCGATCATAAACGAAATGTACTCACTTAAAATTCGTAGACCGTTGATATGTTAAGTAAAATCCGTGCTAAAGGTTATGCATGTCTTCATATTTTTTTAAATATTGGAAATACATTTGGATAATCTTTAGTGACACTTTATAAAATTTAAATTTTCGATCGTGTGAATTGACTCTTTAAGCTGGGAAACCATTTTGTGTCAGCCATGTTTTATAAAATAAAATGTTTACTGGCAGAAACATCGTTGTCCAATGTTACCAAAACGATAACAAAAAAACATTTGTTTGTGTATCGGTAGGTGCGTTTCGTTTTAAAAACACGACAGTTATTTCGTCGATTGTTCGCGCGCTGTCAATTTCGCGCGGGAACCTGAATCCGCCATTGTTTAAAAACGTTCGGATGCACCGGGATCAAATTTCGTCACATAGCCCGTTTTGTCGGCCTGACCATTGTTTCGGCATATTTCCAGACGAATGTTGTGTCAACATCAACATGTTGTTCATTGTTCCTCATTGTTTGAGGTTTAAATTGTTTAATATTTAGTATTTACTGTTCAGAAGATGATCTGCTATTGTTTCATTCTTGATAGCTCGGCGGAGCCATTGATGTAAACAAAGTTACGATGAGCTCATGGTTTGAAACCACGTACACCGTTAATTAGGTTTGCATGCTATGTATTTGCAATGATAATGCGAGTTGCGAATTCTAAATTGCGCAATCGTCCTTCAAATATTTACTGATTTTATAACCTTCATTCAAATTGACGACCATTTGTATCATTTGAGGGTGTACGTGACTGGAAAATGTAGACACGGTCATCGATTAAATGCCTTTTTGTAAACTGTTTCAGAAAAAACATAGAATTTTCTTGGTATTGATGTACAAAGTATTACTAATTTATAACCTAACTTTTTATTGTGCCTTCTTTATGGCTTGAGCCATTTGTAGTTGAGGCAGTAGATAAAGGGATGTCGCAACTGCGAGTACGCATGTCCCACGACGAACAATCGAAGACTGTAGCTATGTACCAACGCGAGCACCGTGTACCATGCAAAGAATTAGCATACTTGCAGAACACCGGGCCCACGCGCAGCACAGTCAATCCATCATATCTGCTGCTGTGTGTGTGAACGAAGCCATTTCAACCCGTACCAATATAAATTTGCGGCAATTGAAGTGATTTTCGAGCGAAAATCGACTTTTCTTTGTTGGGTTTAGAAGTTTGGATGTTGTTTACGTGTCTTTGTGTTTATGTGGGTACAGGAAAGTTAATGTTGCGATTGTAACTGCGTAGACCTCGTGTTTAGACTGCTACCTTTTGGTAGTGTAATAGTAGGTATGGCGTTTAGGAAATTCAACTTAAATCAGAGAATTAATTAGGTACTTTACTGGCCACTTTTGTTAATTGATTATGGTTACAGCTCCAATAGCGTTCGTTTTAATAAAGAACTGTGTTGTGTGCTGCAAAAATTAAAAAACGAGCCACGATGATGATTAAATGTATTATCTTCTGTCTATAATACTTTCACGTCTTAACCCATCAACCTATTTCGAATGCCTTAAGCTTAACTGTTAACACAAACCTTGAAGAGGACATTTTTTTTTGCCGCAAAGCAATAACTGCGGGCTACTAATATAAATGCTGCGAATAATTCAATGTATGTTGAACTTTAAATTAATAAATGGGAATTAAAAAAACGAAAATGAATATTTAAATTGGCGAGCGTGTCATTGCTCACGCTCTATAAATTCATACATTGATGTAACGAATAATTGTAAAATACGTTATAATCAATCAATATGAACACAAATATTTGCATATGACTGCCAATTAAGGTAGTCATTAAATAATGACCGTGTTGATATTCACAGTAATTGGCATAAACGGTTTTCTGCAGAATAATTTAACTTTACCGTGGCAACATTATGCATGCACATCTAGACATCATAATGCTAATATTCGAAAGTTTATTTATTTTGGGCTTCGATGACATAACGATGTAATTTGATACATCAAAATTCTAGAAAAGCTATAGACACCGGAATCTAGTACCATCGGCTTCCTTCTTATTTTTAAATACAAAATTACAACATAAATAATGTTAGGTCAAATGATTACTACCTACCAGAAAAAAACAATAGAATCAGCTCTTTCGTTCTCTCCAAAAAAAAATCAGGAGTAATTTAGATAAAAAAAAAAAATCACAAACTTTATCTTACATTAAACAAGCTAATATTCCATTCATAGGACACATAAACTCCTTAAAAATCAAGATATATAAGCGGCGGTAGCCTAAAGGCTAAGGCATCGGAATGGCAATCGTGAGGTCACGGGTTCGAATCCTAGGGGTTAACAGGATTGCTAGTAATTTGGGACCAACAATCTCACATTGCTAGTATATATGTATATATATATATGTTAAAAATCTGAAGAATTCGAAAGTACTTGTATGTGGAACGCAGCACAGGTGTTCTTACCTAGGCATCAGGAAAACATACCAGATGCTGTTGCGTTACGAATGACTTCCTCAACGCATATTAATTCATTAGTTTCCTGATACATAATTATTTATTTAAGTACTTAGTACTTACGCAGTGGTTTCTTGAAATAACTTAGACTTGTCTAGTGTCACATAAAAGGGTCGGGAAGGTAATTTAATGTGATCAATTCAGAGACTCTAACGGTATCTATAGAAGAAAATTTTAATTAGGTACACCAGAATGGCGTTGTCCGCAAAATGCATGCATCTAATCAACCGTAATATGTTATATGTATAGGAACCTATAGAAGTTCATTTTGTAGCTTAAGTTACAAAGTGAACATCTGACAGAATTTAGAATACTTATGGCTCTACATTTGATGTCAGTGTCAAATGCATAGGTACCTAATATAGAAAAAAAAAACCGGCCCATGTCGAGCGCACATTGCTTAGCAGTTTGCTTGGCACCTATTGCCAATAAACTATAATAGGTACTCCTTAAACTTTTTAAAATTATAAATACGCATAGTTCTTCTCAATCCATAAGGGAAAACATAACGATACACTGCTTGCAAAAATAATTACTAATAAAATTTTCATAATTGGTAAAGTTCGCCTCCGCTAATAAGATTCGAAATTAAGCCAATTTGAACAGTCATACATTATTAATAGTAGTATTTGTCATTCATTGATTGTTTGCTCAAGACTGGCGTTTGCGGCCTCGCCTCCCACGCGTCTATGTCATTCTACAACTGTGCCAATACCGGATGAAGGAGGTTCTGTAAAGTGTGATGGAATTCTTAATAATGTATCGAACAGCTTTTCACTAGAAAACGATTTCTCTCTGAAGCATAGACTTGTGAATATGGTGGCAAATTGAACTGATGTCATTGCCAGAGCATTCAAAGTGTAGAAATACATGAAATACGGACAATATCCGTAAGAAAACACTTAATCATGTGGTTGCTTTATACTTTCTCATAGACAGTTAGTGCACGTCACATAGCAATGTCTCGCAATTCTCAATATTTTTTTACTCTCCTGTAATCCTGATAGTTTAACTGTGCTCCACTCTCCAATTTCGGAATTTGTTACATTTTATTTTAGTCACTTAAATATATTTTTTTTTAGGTTTATACTCTGTTGTAAGTAATGTAAATATATATGTAATGAGATGTGTTCTATGTGTAATCTTCCAAAAATATATAAAAGGTTGCAAATTAAGGACTCGAGCCTTTTATTAAATTGCCTTTGCTAAATTCCTCTTTTCCTTCAATTTGCGCAGAAAATAGTGTCTTTCACATTTTTTTATTATTGTTTAATTTGGAGACGGCATAAAAATCGCATAAAAATGTAAATTTTAACGTCTTATTTACGATATGCGATTTCTTTTTGATTCGGTAGAAGCTAATTTAAGTGGCATTTTGCGTGATAATGTACTGGTAATTTGTTTCAATGTTTTCCTTAATTAAAAAGCAGCCTTGATTTAATAAATACCGTAGAATTTACTCTCACAGGCATTTGAAATAAATATAAAAAATGAATAACAGTCAGATTTATTCAAATAAAAGAACAGCATTAATATCATGAATTTTTAGTTTCAAACATGGAACAAGTCAAACGCCATTATGCAAATATTTTTCATGTTATGTTGATTTTTAAATACGAAAAAAAGTTTATGACCTTTATTTATTACCATAACAAATAATATTTATATTTTATTAACCACGAAGAGTATTTTTCTTGGTAATTCTACTTTATGTACACAAAATAAAGTGCGAAACATTATGTCCCTTCCTGCGCACATACATTTTTTTTTACTTTTGCAACATTATAATGTAAGTTGTTTCTTTTGCAGGTAAGTTACTCCGTTCGGAATTCTCAAAAGAGTAATTAAGGAGTTGATCTGATTAAGTTTTTGCACTCATTACGCGGTAAGTTCATGCTTAATAACTATTTTAGCGAGAACCGTGGTGTCCTTTAAACAATTTAAAATATGTCTTAATGAAATACTTAATTTTATAACCTAGAATTTAACATAATTACACTTTTTATGTTTCAAGTGATAAAAGGGACATGGTGTATGAAATAATATGAAGCCCATGACCTTAAAATAATCAGTTTTCTACTAATTGGATGCAATACAACACCTGTTATGTTGTAATGTAATTTCATAACTTGTAGGCGCAAGGCCCAGATAGTACTGTTTAATTAACACTGTGACATTGGGTGCGCACACAGCGTCGGCGACTAATCCGTGTGTGGGCGTTCTTATGTCACAAACAAACTCACAAGACAAGAAAATATGTAACGGTTTATGGATTCAGTTAAGCTATTACTGTTAGATTTTATTTGGAACAAAATATCAATAAATAATTCGGATAACAGTCAGATAGACCATCTAAGTAGCATTATGGATGTGACAGTTATGAATATGCATTAAGATTGATTCTTTATTTTTTGCGGTAGTGTTTTTGTTTGAGTGTGGCATGTGGCTACCGTGTCGTCTGATGATGCGATAATTTATGAGTACTGAACGGTATTGGCTGGCAATGAAATGATCTGCATCGTTCGGAATTGTTGAGTAGAGTATGCTGTTGTATAGGCTGAATGTTAGGATATCTTTGCCAAAAATCTCGCAGATAAGAAGAAGCAATCGTCTTTTTTTTATGTAGCATTGACGTAGAGACCAGGTTTGCGCCATAACCACACAAAATTGACCACTCTCTAGAAAGAGACAACGCTACTTTGTGGACAATACTGATAAAAAGATAATATAAAAAGTAAATATTGACTGCAACGCGTGAGAGAGAGAAAAACTCGTGCGGCCCTGTCTCTTTGACAGGTATTGCCCACGAATTAGCGTTGTTTCTTTCTAGGGAGTGGTCAATTTTGTGAGGTTATGGTGCCGTCCATGTCTATACGTCAATGATTCGAAATAATTTTTTTTTACACCTGTTTATTTTGACATCTCACAGCCGTCATGTTTGTTTTTTCAAACGTCACTTATCTAAGAACACTTGGGCGGTCAAGACGAATCTAACAACGTCTTCATTGTATAAACCCGTCCAGAAGTTTGAAAGGAATGAGGTAAAAAAGAATATTACATACATACAAGATACGCGCGAAAAACATAACCCTTCCTTGCAGTTAGTTAAAAAAAAAAGAGAACTTTGCCCTCAACTCGACGAAAATTTAATATTATTAATTCTAAATCTAAATGGAGTCATTGATTTCAAATCCCCTACCGGATGTGTAAATAACAGCAGTATATTTTACTATCCATGTTAATGTCAAATTATAAATTATTTAAAATAAATCACTATGGCTTTAATCGCAATAGTTAGTTAAAATTATTGATTAATGCTTTCCTATAACATTAAAACTATTACTGCATTTATGGTCTTACTCTAAATTATTTGCACATTTCGTCATACTCTTATCTGTACATAATTCCTTTACTGCTTAACTTAAATCGCTGGCCGGTTATAAATTCAGTTACTTACTTACCGTACGCTAATTTAAATTGAATGTTATCATTATTCATTGAAAATTGCATAAACACGAAACCGTTGAGATCGTGGCCTGTAAAAATTTCAACGTGATCATTGTCATTGTTAATCAGACGCTTGTTTAAAAACGCGTAACCAACCATTTCGTCATAATAACTATCCTTTTGTAGACTTGTCGATTTTATTACTTGAAATGTGGTCAGTATTCTCTGTTTGTGTAAACTTTTGACACCTCCGTTTAAGGTATGGAACTGGCCGAAAGCAAATAAAAAAGTGGTAAAAAAGTATATCTGTCAAGTTACGCGCGCTGTCAACGTGACGTTTGACTTGCCGCCAACGCTTCACCCACAGATTGTAGAAAATATGGCACCAAGAGGTTTTGGTATGTAATTCGGTATGTACCTTATAATCACTGATGGCGTACCTACATTAGGACACTACATCCAACATGACAGCTCTTTGTCAAATGCATCAGTATCTAAAAGTATTATGATGTAAAATGTCGTGACGCTGATAAAAATTTGACATAAAGCGCTGAATGATATTATCTGATTGTACAATAATTATTGTAACATGTATTTGTTAATTCTCGTAGTCCATAAAACATGGGCACTGATCGTATCTAGAACTTTTTAGTTGCTGTATAACAAGTTTACCTACGCTAAAATTATATCCAGGTGTGCTTTTCTTGTAAAGCTTCTGAAAAAAGTATTACTATTAGAGGTCTGATCGACTAAAAAGTTAATTTGAACTTGCTTATCACGTATAAGTCAGGTTTGAACTGCAAAAACTTGGCTATAATAATAAATCAAGACAGATTAGCTCATTACGTCTCCTTGGTGCAAAAAGAACGCATCTGTAGGTAGTATGTGACCAAATACAGATGTTATATGCCTATGTAGTAGGTCACTGGCCAATCTCACCTTTTATGGATCATTTTGTCGAGGTCACGCGTTACATATAGAACTGAGCGACATCGTTGTGATTATAAGAACTGCATTGAATGTAAAGCAAGTTAATTGTGTGGGTATTTTTATCTTGTATGGATTTCTCTGAGGACCCAAGTTATTCCTGGTAAAGAAGCTATTCAAAACTGCTATGGCCGATTACTTCCGAAGCCCTTCGTCGGCGTTCTCTGTTCTTTCTGAGTGCTGTATTTCATTTTTCACATTTCCAATTAATCATTTTGCGATAAAAATGGCGCCCTAAATCCGTCAGGTTCATGTTTTTAACATTGTTGCTAGAAATATAAGACCAAAATATATGATGCCTTAAATTTAAAGCGAGCAAACACATAAAGTAAGCTCCAAAGTAACTTATGTATGAGTTAAGACAACCCGACCCGCCACGAAATGCCTAAAAAGGCCGCCCAGGAAATTACCACATCGTAAATAATTCATGCATTATTACTCAATCATGTCTGCGCAACGGTGAACGTTTCAGTGGGACGATTTTTTTTTCACCCGTGTCCCGTTTGTACCAGTGCCGTTCCGTTTTTCTGTACGCATTGTCCTGTCCGTCGCATCTCGCGCAGCCTGTGTGGAATCAGATGAGTCATGCTCGCGGCGACTATTCTGTTGACAGCTTCAGTTTTGTTCGGAAACAGGCCGTTCATATTTTTTTAAAACCATAAACATTTCGTAAGTTCCGTGTTCCATGTTTAAAATTAACGGTACCGCACACCGTCACAGTGACCCAACGAAAATAAGCAGATCGTCGACCGGTCACAGTTAAGCGTCACAGGTGCGCCTACGTTCACTTTCAATCAAGATGCTACGATTTATTTTTATAGTTTTAGGCTACTTTTGGTTCGTGATACCGACAATTCCCATGCTAGTAATTGATAATCGAATAAAAATAAATTATTTTTTTGTATATAAGTCCGGTAGACCCTACTATCTCAGAATTGTTAATTCAGCATCTAAGTTTATGGTTCATTAATCTGCCTTATTTAGCATTTCGTTATCTCGAACCGCTACCGTACCAGTTTTTTAATTAAAACGTAATCCGACAGAATTCGTGCAAAGAGTAAAGATGCCACATAGAATGACGGTCACGGCCTCAGCGGAAAATTAAATAGTAAACGTTGAATTATTTTTCAAATGATAAAATATTTTATAACCATGACAAAACAACGACATGTGAGACGTTTAATATAATTTTGAGCAAAAAATATTCATAAAACACAAGATTATGTGAGTCGAGATGTGAACGAGATGCATCTCGTCCTAGTTTTTTTTCTGCGAATGTGATATTAACATAATACTACCCACACATTTAAATATTTTTATCAAGGGTAGCTAACAGTATGGTCTCGTTTTAATAACGCATATTATACCGGTACAAATATCGTTTTTATATACCGGTTTTTGAGAAATATAGGGTGGTCCGTTTGTATGTAAATACGCTTTATATTTAAATAATCTAGACTGACAATAATAATAAATTATGATGTTTAATGGTGCTATATGTGTAGTAGTCTCTTGTAGGTGGTATACCGGCGGTGCAGTAGAAAAAGAACTTTATTGTTTTTAAATGTATATTTATCTAGTTTAATAACGAATTGAGATATCAATTCCAATTTTAAAATATTTATTACCAAGAAGACGGTTTAAAAACCAATCGGTTTCGTTCCGTTCCATGGGAACTGAGTATAAAATGTCAGTCTATGGTTTAAGTATTTATGGTCTCAAAAAATATGAATTAAAGATGAAATGATAATTTATAACACTTACGAATATTTATTACTCTATTTTCTCACGGTTGCAGTAGAAACGAATCATTACGAAACAAGAAATCGATTAAAAAATATCGATAAAATGAAAAATCACATAATCAAACTGGATGTCATCGCGTATGTTTACGCATGTTCCTCTATAAGTAAGCTGGATCTGTAATAAAATCCAACGTACTTCTTCATTCAATAATATGAAAGACATTGCCTGTCGCGAAACAAGTTCCTAAGGGTTACTGATCCTGCGTATCCCATACTGAACTTGCTACCATGTGGTTTATCGCTACCATAGACATCTGTCCTACGTTTTGTTATTGTGTAACTAAATCTATTAAGCCTTAAAAGGCCCTTAAGTCGTACCGAGCAAAACAAGTCATAAAATACCATATTTGGAGTCTAGACTTATAGACCAGGGAATCGACTAACATGTGCCCAATAGTCGGCTCACTAATCGACTAATTAACTGTGTGTTTTACTAAACCGAGTTTAGAAAGTTGTTTGGTGTGGGCGTATTTAACATTTATATGAAACTTGAAATTTAACGATGTAATAATATAAAGTGATAGACAGACGATGGATGCAGAACTAAATTTTTGTTATTACTCAATTTGAATAAGCCTGCGTTTTAAAAAGATATTAGATAGTTGAAACCTCGAGCCTCGTCTGAAATCCGGTGTTGACCAAAATTTCATCGGCATCGGTTATTTCTGTAAACTTGTTACGCATCTAAATTGCTGAACTGGTTGTATAGAACCTATAGTTTAAAGGATATAAATGTAAAAACTATCGTTTCTGTTATTGATTTACCAAAGCTTAATAAAAAAGGTAGTAAAAAAATACAAAAAAGTGAGTTTTCTACATTGCTTTTGCTTTTAACAGTCCCATGTACAATTATAGGAAACATGGTACCATAAATATGGTTTTATTTTTCATGCATAAGTTGTAAAAACGTAACTACACAATTAGCGCGACTACATAAAAACTAATTGACTTAATAAAGATAGTCTGTACTGATATTATCGGTAACGATTCGTAACCGATGTCACATCACTAGCAGACTTGTTTAGTCGATCTTGTACAACAGTAATAGTAGTTGAATCTGCTAATTACGTGGATGAGTCACCGGGACCAAACGTGTAATATTACGACCGTATCTTTCTGAAAGACTAGGCAGAAATGTCGGTTTTTAATGTCGATGGGTCTGTGTTTATTTGCAGTCGTAATGTCTATTTGGCTTTAGTGACATACAGGGATACAAAGTATACCCACGATAACTCCGAAAAATATACAAACAAAAATACTGTTGCACCACCTGTGCTGTTAAACACCGCAAAATAGTCAATATCGAAGTCCACAATTAGTCTTGAAAATCCGTGACCATGGCCGTTGCAATACGGTCGAAACGGCGGGCAATAAACAAGGTATTTTACCTTAAATTATTCACGCGATTAAGACCTGTAATATATGTGTAGGTATTATTTTATAATAGTTCTGAAAAGATCAAAGTAAGTTCAATTCCCAATTTCGATACCTTCCTGTATATATAGAGTTAAACCCGAGTTAATTAAAAGCAGTCTCCTTGCAATCGGGCACGCATCAACATTAAGAGTTAATTATCCGGTTCGTATCAGCTATTGGCGCTTATGATATGGAGAATTAGCGAAGTACATCGGTTGAGACCAAACTGGATATAAAGTTTGTGTTGTACTACAAGCTATGCTTGTTAACTTATTATATCCAACTTTTCTCTATCTATAGATACCTCATATAATAATCATTTAAATGTAAACCATCCGAAAAATATCGAGACGTTTTAATCGATTGTTGAAATATCTCGATGGTTATCTCATATAGTCGATGGTTTTAGTCCAACTTCAACTCGGGTGTCATTAAGATTAACTAACTAGACTAACAGTACACTACATTGCAGTCAACTCTTAAATTTATAGACTTTAAAATATCGGAGCATTTTTTGTGAATTTTTGTGATCATTAATTCGCTAATATTCGTTTAACATTGGTGACATTCGGGATTAGTCGACTTATGCATCGATCGAGGAACTGCAGTTATTTTTTCGATGTTTCCACAATCGAAACATCGCAGTCGATTCATCGACTTATTGCGTATACTCACTGTCTTTCAAGTTGTTTCATTATGGTCTTCTCATCGTATTTTTTATAATATTTATACCTGTTGTTAATTTGAATTATTTATTTTTATTGTGAACAACCAATCAATTATGTCATAATCATAAACTTGCTGATTTAAAAATATTAATCGGTAAAGACTGTGCAATAATTTGTAAGGATTTTGAATCGATATAGACTGATGATGAACAAAGAAAGAACCTTTTTGTTCCAACTCCTAGTCTTAAAATCAACTATATAACTGAACTATTTTTTTAACCAAATATGTTTGTAAATTTCTTCCATTAGTATACCGCTCGAGAGTATGTACTTTAAATTGGCCACAATCTTAATAATGCTTCGACGTCCCTGAATTCTTCCACTGGCGTTATTTACCAATGTTTATAGTTATTTTTACTTAAATAGCACTTTTGAAAGTCCATTCTGATATTTCCGATATCAGGGTTTGCAATCAGCTGACTATTTAGATGCAAAATAGAACCGACGGAGATGTTATTTTGTATAAACATCCCACTAAAAGTTATTGATATATATTTATTTTAATAACGACCATTTAGATGTAGTTTAGGTTTTAATGAGTTTCTAGAACGGAAACTTTACATGCCGATTTAGCGGCAATTTTCTCGGAAATCTTATTACGCGTAGACATCTGCAGCAATTATTTATTAACAGACATACAACCACAGACTATGATAGAACGTTTTGTCGATTTCAAATTTTAAATTTTGAACAGTACACGAACGCCTATCGAATCTTGGAGTCCGTTTTTATGGCTGCTTTTGTTGACGAAGGTATACAAAAGCATACATCCTACTAAAGTTTTGTAAACAAAATAAAGATAAAACTTTGTGCCCAAAATTCCTTATACTGTTACTGTCAATGTCACGCAACCAATAAAATCCGACACACGGGCACGTAATTCCGGTGGACATCAAAGGGAAACTTAACTTAGAAATTTTGTCATCTATTCCCATCTGAGCCATCAATCTGCGTCGAGCCCCCCCCCCCCCCTCTACTCAAGACGCACGCTGCACCTGCGCTGCGCTTGCGCATCTTTATTATTAGACGTCGCGACGCGCCGGTCGTTGACCCCGGCGACCTGCTTACCGAAATAAGTCGTGCACACGTGCCAGTTGAAGCTTTTGTCAAGCTTGCAGAATCCTAGGGTTGGTTACATTCTTCTGCAATTTTATGGTTCATTGCTTGAATAAATTTGTTGCGCGCGAGTTTGTATTGGTCTGGTTTATGGATTAGCGTTCATAAGGCGGATCCTTAGTCTCGTAAAACCTTGTCTTCGTCTTGGTTATATTTTTTTTTTTGGGGAAGTGCAACAAGAGGGTTTATATTTCATTTCCGGTTACTTAACTGCTCTCTAACTTTAAACATATTATGAATTCGTCCTACGTCTATTTTAATTCTAAATAATAGCTAGACTGTTGGATTTAAACGATAACAGTTTAGGTATTAGCATAATAACAATTGAGACTTCATTATAATTATTTTTGTCTATACAATTATTATTATTTCTAGCTCAATGTATTGTAGTTTAGCTTCATTCATAAACCTACTATAGCTACAAATAATAAGCCAGAACAATTGAACCATTCACAAAAAGTGCATATAGGTACATAAATCTATTTCAGTACCCCGGAGACCCGGACGCAAATATCCGACATTATGCGCCAGACAGAGAGGTAAAACAAAACTGTAGGAGTTCCAGACTACCAGTATTGATCTGTCTGGACTTAGCACAAACACAAAGAGCTACCAGACAGACGTATATGCGCGTGCTGAACTGCGCAGCTTATGTAATAAAGTCGCCATACTTGCATCACCCTTTTTCAATTTCAAACTGATGGAAATTATGCATAATCGATTTTAGGAAGCTGTTAAAAAAAATCTAAATTTAAAAAACGAATTTTCTCAATAAAATTCGTTGCTGCAGGTTGATATTGTAAATATAATGTATAAAAAAACAACTTATTGTCTATTTTTTTTTTGTATGTCATGGATGTGGTTGGCATTGCTTGGCATTCATTTTTATTTAAATATTAACTGTAATATTCAATCCGTTTTAAACATCCTTCGAAATTTCCTGCACATAAATCAAACATTGCATTCAAATCCAATCGACATCATTTCACACACAGTTACATCAACAGTTAGAACAGGGGACCAAAGAAATCTATTACTGCAAACAATTGTCAAATGATCGCATGTTCTAAAACTAATCAACTTTCAGAACGAATAAATCTTATTTTTTTTTTACGGCTCATTCAGACTAATTCAGACCATGTTCACAGACAAACGGTAGCCATTATTACATGTGAGAACACTGTTATTTTTATGGTTGTAAATTGAATATGGAATAATAAATAACGTTGATATGCATCACAAAATAGCTGAACGTGGCAGATGATTTAAAATAAGATGCGCTCTGATTAATGTTTTTAGTTTTTAATTAATTAAAATTATCTTGTTCTGTTTATTGGGTGACGACTTTCTGAGATATTATACTGTGTTCAAAGAGAGAGATTATAATCTCTGTGGTATTTAAATAAAATTTATGTTTGGTACGTTATCCTAAAACTTTACAGTATGACACGGAAAAAATGTAAAAAAACCAAACACGTATTATAATACCGTGTACAACAAAATTGTCTAACACTTGTCTGTCCCGTCATAAAATCACAAATACTGAGAATCGTTTTACAATAAAGTCAGGTGATGACATAAAATAAAAGGTCAACGTGGTCGCAGTTTTATTAGAGCGGGCACAGTTCAGCAGAATAGGTTCCTCATTCTCGCGACGATCAATATGTCGATTCTTTACTAACCTTTGAGGACATACCGAGTAAAAGGTTAATGACATTCATGTAAATGATATTGTAAACGATATAAACATCGTAACAATATGCCATTGTAAAAAAATTAAGGTTTAACAATTTAAAACTTGAAAGAATGAACATTTATGTAAACAAAATAAAATAAGATTGAAAGTGGCCTGTGCCTGGCTTTTGTTTGAAAAAAAAATACGATATTGGTATTCCATTTTCGAATTTGATTTTAAGGTTAGAAAAAATAAACATATATTTTTCTTTTTATTTATTACACGACAATGCATGTTGACGGTGCTGTCGTTGCATTAACGATCTATTGTTTGCTGTTACTCCAACATAAACATTTTGTCTTGTATTTGCGATATTTTATTGACTATAACACCATTACGCTATTTGATTTCGCAATGTCACTGTTCACGTGATCAGCTAATGTTTAACTTAGAGTACGTACACAATGTAAGTAATCGCTTATTCTGCTTATTATTTTTGAGTTCATGACAATATCAATTTCTTCCAGTGATATTTTTACAACTCCCATCTATTTAAAAAAAAAAAGCGTAATCTGTTCAATTTTTGAATTATGATTACAGTATGGCGCCTATTTATGTGTAATCAAGTATTACGAATGTTTAAAATGTTCATTTCCACTCGACTTTTCCATTGACTTACATAACCATAGAGCGATTGATCTAATCCCATGTTTACTAGCGCAGTGATCAAATGGGTCGTTTTTTACGGTTCCCGGTAGTCCATATGTTACGGTTTCCTAGAATAACCGTATTGCCACGTATTGCGAATGCAGACATGGTTTAAAGATAAGGCCCGTCACAAACTTTGCGTTATACTGCTTTATGTCAATCTTGGCGGGAAAAAACAAATGTGACAGGTAGCGTGAGATGTTTTTTTTTTCTATTGTGCCTGATTGTGGCCATGTTTGTTTGATGGTTGGTTCGGTTGGTATTCTTGGTATGGTCGAGTAATGTCCTCTTTTTCAAATTATAAACATAAAGTTGCGCTTGTTGGATTGTAAATTTGTCAATTTTTATGCTGCGACGCGTTTCTTCGTTTAATAGCTAATAGGTAGCACTTGTGCTGTCTAGTCACCTACAATGGTCCACTAAAGGACTAAGTGCGGAAACCAAAACCCCTAACATAGAACATAGGTAGCACTTTAAATCGAAATCAAATATGTAGATAGTTATAATAAAAAAACGGCCGATTTTTTATTATAACTACTACATATACTACTACTATACTTTATCATACACATTGATTTGTAATACATGTACTATTTCAATAAAAATCACAGTCCTAGTAAAACTACCACAAAAGAAAAACTGCATTAAAACGCAGGCGCAGCCGGGACATGCTATTCAATTATATGCCCTGTAACAACATGTACCTACTACGCTGTACAGCATATAGCAATAGCAATTGCATGAAACTCAATCAGAGCAATACTGCAAACCAAATGGAAAATTATACAACGCAATGATTAATGCACAATATGAGTAGTAATTAGAGCTAATTACTTACAGTATTAACTGTAGCTGGCACATAGCGTTTGGTTCAAGCAGAACATTGCTGTTTTAAATCCAAATTAGTGACCATTGTTCAGTAACTGAGGGTAAATTGTCCGTTTAAAATAAAAAAACTGCCTCTGTGGCGCGGTGGGAGTTTGACTGACTGCTACGCAAGAGGAGGGTTCGATTCCCACACAGGACACCACTTTGTGTGATCCACAAATTGTTGTTCCGAGTCTAGGTGTACTTTGTGTCCATGACTTGTATGTTTGTAAAGTCCCCCGCGCCACAGGGTACCCAACTGCGGGAGTTGTCTTTTTAAAAAAAAAAGTAATAATAAAAATTCCACATCGGTTACGATTTAATTACACCCCCCTCATGCGAGCGATTCACACTTAGATATATTGGTAGCAGCACGTTACCTATATAAACAGATTATAAATAACCCTCCTTCTTGCGCAGTCGGGTAAAAACATTGGCAATTTGAAAGGAGTGGCCGCGAGTTTTTATTGCCTTTGTTTTTTCACCGGCTTTACCTATTGCTTGGAATACATGTACATGTAGATTATGTTGTATCATGACTTATCACAAGCATCGCTTTTGCTAGTTCTTTTTATTAAGTGAATAAAGAATTTTGAATCTTTTTTTATGTTGGGGTAAAACGGGTAACACGATCAAAACAGATTAGGAACCTCTGGCTTACGTGTATTGCAGTTATAGGTATACATATCAAAGAAAATAAAAATACCAAAATGTCACTTAGTCTCAAAATGTCCTTTTGAAAAAATAGAGATCATTTTCACACATTTTGCGAATAATCCCTTTTGTGAAGTTTCGATTCTATAATCACGCTGTTTGTGGTACAATGTAGTATAGAACTATAGTTTGAAATAGAATATATATATGATAATTTTTTGCAAATGATCATTCATATAATATTTACAAAAAGTTATTTTGCAAACTTGTTTAAGACACAGTAAAATTGCAGTCAGTAAACATAATATCGCGCTGAGAGTTTAACCCACTTGTTTTTGGGGTAATCTAAACAAGCTGTACATAATCTTGCCGACTGCTGACGGCCTGTTTTTAAAACAAATGTTTTGATTAAGTGTTTTGTAGACTGCCATGATTCATTGCGAAAATAACATTATTATATCCATATTGCCACTTACTATATGTTCAAATATACCGGAAGATGAGCACCAGCGTCCTGTGTGTACTTAAAAGCCTTTATGCAATTGCCAACCTGCCCACCAAGCGTGGCGATTATGGCAATTACCCCCAGCATCATAATAAGTAGATTCTACTGAGGAGACCCGTGCAAAGCAGTGTGACATCATATGGATTGATATAATATGTATATGTTCAAATATCCAAACTATATCTAATATATAAAATTCTCGTGTCACAGTTTTCGTTGCCATACTCCTCCGAAACGGCTTGACCGATTTTGATGAAATTTTGTGTGCATATTGGGTAGGTCTGAGAATCGGACAACATCTATTTTTCATCCCCCTAAGAGTTTGTTTGTTTGTTTGAACGAGCTAATCTCAGGAACTACTGGGTCGCATTGCAAATATTTTATTGTTGGATAGTCCATTTATCGAGGAAGGCTATTTATTGTTGGATAGCCTATTTATCGAGGAAGGTTATAACATCACGCTACGACCAATAGGAGCGGCACAGCAATGAAAAATGTGGTAAAAAAAAAAGGTAAAATTTACGCAGACGAAGTTGCGCGGGACAGCTAGTAATACTTATAAATGTGAAAGCAACTCTGTTTGTTACATTTTTACGCTTAAACCGGTGTATCGATTTAAATAATATTTGCTATGGAGATAGTTTGAGTCCCGGGAAAGGACACCGGGAACCGACATCTACTCGAGCGGAACTGCGGGTGAAAGACACTAAAGAGTTTTCCAGACGGTTGGAAACAAACGTACAAACCAAGGTTACCTTGCTGGTTTCCAACAGTGTAGACGGCTGTTGCAAACCAAGTAGCTGTACTTGGTTTGCAACAGCCGTCTAAACTGTTGGAAACCAGCAAGGTCACCTTGGCAGGAAGTCTTGTTTCCAACCGTCTAGAAGACGCCTAAGATATGAGCTCAAGAGTTTATTTGAACGCAAAAAAATACTTAAAATTTGTATGAAAAAAAATATTTATTTTTATTGCAATTGCCAATAGGTATCTATTATGGAAGTATCTATTCCGCAGTAGACATATAAGAAGACGTATGACAATTGCAATAGAATAGTGGAACCACTAGTTACAGTTAATAATATTGTAATAAGCTGTACCTACTTAGTATCTGCTTTATGCAAAGGTATTAACGTACCTATTGTTCAAACATACAGGAAAGTTTAAACATATATTTGTAATAAGGACAGGGAATGTGCGGTTTTGAGAATAACAATGAGTAAGGATGAATAAGGATGAGTATAATCCCACTTTTAGTAATATCATTCAATAACATTATAGGAGTAAAGTAGGTATAATTCTATTTTCTTCGATAAACAATGGAATTGGGTCGTTTAGATATGTTAACCAAACAGTTACCGTACCACATGCATTGTTTACTATTCTATTAAAATATCATTCATTGATTCTTCTAGAAAAGGATTACAATTCCCAGTAAAACAATTTAGTTTTTTCACCGATCTATTTCTATTCTTTAATTGACAAGTCGCAAAACACAGGCTAAAAGAAAGAAAGCTTTATATGAATGCGCCTAGCTACTAATGTAACCCCTTCAGCTAAGCTCAAAGGCTTGTGTTAGGAGTGGGTTCACGTCGGTAGTATAATGGGTAGGATTCGAAACCGCGACCTCACGATTGCGAGTCCAATACCTTAGCCATTAGACTACCGCCATTTGGGGCAATGTAAATTCCCTTACCCTGTCGTTCAAGCGACTCACACCGAGCCATATGATGTGGGTAAAAAGTACTCAAAAAGTTTGGAAATCACTGGTTTAACCGCTACGATGACAGGCAGTCACATTTTATACGAATAACCCTCTTTCCGTCGGTGGTTAAAAATCGAACGGCTTTTTACTTCTCGTTGGTATATCATAGTAAAACTGAGATATATAATTATTTCAGCTCTATTTATCGTCGATGCGTGTGCGCGTCTCGCGTCGTCACCGTCCGCTAACTTTGTTGGCCGATGTATCTTAATATGCGTTATAATAGGGTTAGCATCGCCGTGAAAAGTATGTCACTTCCGCATAAAGACATACCTACCACACATAGATATATGTAAATACAACTTACTTTAATTGACTGGCCTGTTGGTCTAGTGGCTAGTGACTCTGACTGCTAAGACGGAGGTCGTGGGTTTGATCCCCACTCAGGATAAAACTTTGTGTGATGAGCACGATGGCTTATTCTGTGTCTGGGTGTTATTTATCTATAATACGTATGTATTTAGAAATATATAAGTATGTTTATCAGTTGTCTGGTTTCCATAATACAAGCTCTGCTTAGTTTGGGATCAGATTGCGTTGTGTGAGTTGTACCAAGATACTACTATTAAGATATTATAATTAACTATATGAACATAATTATGGAGAAGAGTTTTTTAAAAGCGACTGATGAATAAAGTTCCTAAGTGAATAAAGTACTTTTGACTTTGATGCTGTACCGATTTATATAACCTAACCACTTTTCTCGCAGCTGATTTTATAGTTTGTATGCTATTCTGGTGTATAATATACGTTACTGTAAAGTTTCATCAAAATCTGTGCAGTAGTTTTTGCGTGAAAGAGCAACCAATATTCATCCATCCTAACAAAGTTACGGAATAAAAATGTTAGTAGGTGTAAGTACATTTGGTAGCTTGAAGCATTTTATCACCATCATAATCATCAACAACAAGTAGTTTACCAACCAAAGTACCAAAGCCAAAGGTATTACTGGCGTGTGGCCAACTCTATTTTATTTTTGTTTTAGGTTTACATACGGTATTCTTTGGGAATTATATAAAACGCGACCACTGCTTTTTAGGGTTCCGTAGCCAAATCGGCAAAAACGGAACCCTTATAGTTTCATCGTGTCCGTCTGTCGTCTGTATGTCACAGGCATTTTACTCGAAGACTACTCAATGAACATTGATAAAATTTGGTGAAAAGGTGTCTTGCTACTTAGTTTAACAACTAAATAACAAAAATAAGCATTTTTAGGGGGGCACTCCATACATGCATACATGAAGCAGATTTTTTTTTCAGCAAACATCAACTTGTGGCACATCATTCGACAGGTCTACATTAAACATTTTAAGGATTCTGACAAACTTTTTTGACTGAGTGAATATTTTTGGAAATAATCACTCAGAAAGTAAATTGTGTGTGCCTCCGCATAACTTTTCAACCGTGTTACCAAAAATATTTAAAAAATCACAAAGGTAGCTTAATAAATACTTTAAATTAAAATTATTTCAGACTTGATCGGATATAATACCGTCATTGAGTTATTGCTGAAAAACTTCATTTCTTAACAATAGGGCGTAAGTGTCTTGAACATACGCTCTTCTGCTGATGCAATCTTTCAAGGCTGTACGCTGAGCATGGTCCGACATGTTCTTGTTCTTTTTATTAAATTTAATGGGAATGGTAATGACTAAGTTTATAATGTCAGATAATGACTTATTTGCGAATGAAAACTAGCGTAATACTTAATTCTAGTTGTGATGAACGTTATAAATGGCGGTGGTGAGGTACGACCGAGTCGCATATATATATTAATAGATTCAGTTTAGAAAAAAACTGGGTGTAGACAAGGTATGAAGTAACTAAGACCGGATCTAAGCATTTACGGACGCAATTTATATGAGTACGGGACAGGATATACTAATTATGAGATGGGATTTAGATAACTAACTTTTTTGATGTTAAATTTTTGTATCTTTTTTGGCTCATTATATTGCATTTTGATATTAATTTATGTTTTTTATCTAACTAAATGGAAGCTATTCTGAGTCGATTTAAAAAAAAACCCTGTAAGTTATCAGGTGATCATCTTATTAAGGGCTGAACAGATTTTTTTTTCAGAGATTTGTAAAAAAAACTACTGAGAGTGCATGAGAGAGCTCTGTGACCACATTATTAGGTTTAAGGTTAAATTATTATAATACAATAATTATTATTTATTAATTTAAACTTGATAAACCTTGTTTATTGCCCGACGTTTCGACCGTATCGCAACGGCGGTCTACCCGTGACCACGGCCGTTGCAATACGGTCGAAATGTCGGGCAACTTACTTAAATTATTTACGCGATTAAGACCCGTAATTAAATTTATCAAATGCAGTTATTTGAAAAAAGTGGCTCACCGGCCTTTTTGACAACTTCACTCCAGCCACCTAACATCTTTCTTTAATATTGTTAATATTTATAAACAAACCTTAGTGTAGTTTAACGTAATGAAGTGATAAATATATATCATATTTTTATTCATATATTACATATTTATTAATCGATGCTCATAAATCTGAGCTGGATAATCACGTTACAGGTTTAGTGGAGCCTGTGGACCGTGGTCCGTGCTCTGGTAGTCTTATTTAATCAGGACATTCATATTCAATCCTGCCCGTTCTCAGAATAATTACTGTGTAATTTTTAGTTGATTAGCAAGTTGGCGTCCCAGGAGTCTTGAGATATGTGAAAACGGGTTTCAGAGGCATATTTTGGTCCAGGAAAATGATATTTAAACTGAGGGTAATGACCATATCCGCGGAGGGTCATTTACCATGCCTGATTTTACATTGTACCGTCATTTTTAATAAAAAATGATTAATTATTTTCAAGGCACTCAGTTTGATAGCTAAATAATAAAAATAAGTATTTTTAGGGGGGCACTCCATACATGTAACAGAAGCTGATTTTCGACAAAGTTTGTCAGAATCCTTAAAATGTAAAATGACAAACTTTTTTGATTGTGTGAATATTTTTGGAAAATGATATTTAAACTGAGGGTAATGACCATATCGGCGGAGGGTCATTTACCATGCCATAAATTGTACCGTCATTTTTAATAAATGATTAATTATTTTCAAGGCAATTTAAGGTGTGGACACAACATTTAAAAAATACACAGTTGAGTTTTGATGTATTATGTCAAAACTACTATTGCACCTGCATTATGATGTTTATGTTTACGATGTACCGCATTGCAAATATGTAACATTAACGACCACATAAAAATAGTCTAGAAAATTCTTCTACCTAGGAAACTGGATGTCCCGATGCAGGCCTGAACGGTAATTAATAGAAGGTCACGTAGTCCGTTAGATGCACCGTGGAGCTCATCTCGACATATACAGCGAGCGGTCGGTGTCCGGCCACGCTTTATATAGCGTAGCCCTTTTAACCGCGCATGCGTAGAACGTGCGTTGCGACGTATGCGCAACATAAAGCCACGTTGCCTCGTTCGAAATTTGAAATTGATCACTGGAGCTTAGTGTCAGAAATTTTATATGTATGTCATATGAGTTTTCAGAACGAATGCGGAATATATCGACTAAGTAATCGATATGACTATTTTAGCATTCATTAGTAGTAATTTTATGTAAGTATTTATATTAGGTAAACTCAACTCAAATGTACACAAAACTCATCATCCTCACAGTCACTTTGCTTAATTTTGTTTTTTTTTAAACCTACCTAACTCCATATCTGGTTGAATTTTCAAGCTAGCCTTATAAACTTTAACCTAATATGAATAACTACAAAACAAGCACTTAACTGCTTAATAGCCTTCTGATAATATGTAGCGGCAATTTATCGAGGTCGCGGCAGGGTTAAGATGGGCGCGTCGATATCCTATCTTCGACAGGCAAGGTGTCGATAATACCCCGAACACCGTTACTTCACTAATTAGAGGTATTACGTGTTATAGACATTAATGGGTTAAAAACTATCTCACTATTGGATGGAAATGGATTGTATAGTAAGGCTCTATGAGGATTTTTTTTAGTTTTGTTTAACAAACAAATTTAATAATAGCCACGCTCACGAATACACATGCCACATCTAGCTACGTCCGATCTAAGTAATTCTTTAAGAACGCGTTATTTTATTTTTGAGTCAATGTATTCACATCTACTTACCTTTCCGTGTTTATTGAGTTGTGTTCAAATGTTTGTTTGATTTGTGTGTCATTTGATTATGTCGCTCGGTAATTATTAAAAAGTGTATTTTTGTTAAATTCTCATGTAATTCTTTATGAGAATAAAGTTTCTTAGACCCGAAACGGTTATTGTACATATTATTTAGCTTAAAGAAGACACCGGTCCACGTAATGATAACAAATCAAGGTTGCATTGCACTGGCCGTGGTCACTAACGGTCTGATGATAAGTAGTTGTCTTAACCTGAAGACGCCAATAGCTTATGTTCCAGGGACTTTGAATAGGATCACCTCTATTTTAACATGAAGTTACATACTTAAGAAATGTGGTGTCGCAGCAAGTACTAAGCAATCAGCATAAAGCTGTCATTACCGTAATTGCTTGTCCCTGCGGTCATCATACTAACTCCTTGCTAGCATGTGACAAAACAGCTGACACTTGATATTGGCAGAATTAGCCAACACATTGGCTACATTGCCATAAAAAAAGAAGAAGAAGAACTCCTCGCTGAACCCTGGGTATCTACTTTAAAACAACATTAAGTCGATTTTCAACTGCAATCTATTTGTATTTAAATTGATATTGTATGAAACGGTAATGACAAGTTAAAAAAATGTGTAGGTATAATGAAATAGTCATTACCATAATAATATAACGTATTTTATGTAGAAATGTGACATGTTTATTTATGTAACAGTAGCTGCAGGCCGGATAGATTATAATGAATATCTTATGAAGTCGTGCAAGCAATTTGAATGCGCGTCATGATTCAAAGACTTTCTTAGAACCTGACAGTGCGTGGACGTATGGAATATATTTACCTCCTCACCTATAGATAATACGATATAAATATCTCTATTACCGAATATTAAGCTACGAATAAGTAAAACACATTTCATTTATAAGACATTTTTTTAAATTCCGAAATAAATTCCCTATTCCACTGTAGGTGGCAGATTTGTAACCCAAATTTGGTTAAGGTATAGAATACCCAATCGAGACGCGGAGTTGAGTCGACAGACATTATCCCATTCCTAACACAAGGAATTTAGAATTAGGTTTTTCTTTAAAGACTACTCCTGCACACTAGGTTACAAGCCCTGTGTCGCGGGGGACTTTACAAACATAGAAATCACTAACACAACTGCTGTAACGTTTAACAAAATTGCTAGTAGGTAATGTGTCTTGCCAAACAATTTATTTTTAAATTATATGCAAACTAAAAATAAAACCCATGTAATTAATACAGTTTTTGCGTCGCATTAAGAGACAAAACTTGTCAATTTTATAAAATCACACATGAAAGCGAGACATACATAATATTTCATGGTTTTCTCAAGAGGTGACTTGTCACTTTCTTTATTACCACTGCGTTTGTCACTTGCTATCTAATAGCAAGTGAGGTAAGTTACGTAATAGGCCCTTGTCTAGCTATGGAGCAGCGACAACTTGGGAGTACTTGTGCCGGCAGTATTTGAGGTATTTTAACTGATATGAACGGGCGCCCGTGCGTGACCCATGTAGCATTTATTGAATTTTCACGGCATTTGCAGTAAGGGGCCACTTAGTGCGAAGATTTATGAAGCAGATGATTTGATATGTCATCGTTTACTGTTAAATTTCTCGTTTAGGATAGGGTTAATTGGGATTTTACTAACCGACAGTCGAAGCTACATTAGATCTCTGAGGGGAAAGACATCGCGTATATAGTACTTCTGAAAAACTTTGTGCAATCCGTGAACGCTCTAAGGGGTTAGTTGAGAATCTGTTATAGGTACAGAACACTTTAGTAACAGCATTTTACTATACACAATTTTTAAACTAGAAAGAAATAATTTTTAATTGTCACAGTGCACAGAAAAAAAAAATCATAAAACATATATTCTAGTGATTCGGCGCCGGACAAATAAGCCGTCAGCTAATGTTGCCAGTCTGGAAACTGCAACGCTGATATTCTCGTAGAATCTATTCTTGTTTTTGCTGCTGTTGTCACATACAGCAATCCAATTTTGTAAACAAAAAACAACAACAAACAAAAAACAGTAAACAAACATAAAGTTATATAAAAACTAAAAATAAAATTACAAAACCTGACATAATTTAGCGGGTTTTTTTTGTTGACATTTACAGATAAAGTAAACGCCTTTATTCCCGTGTCAAATTCTGTATATAATGCAACGCGTAAGCTTAAAAGTTATAATAGCATTTTAACTATCAAATTACTAACTGCTCTACTAAATATACCTCTAAATTCCTTCCTGTAAAAAAATATTTAAAAAATATAAGAAAAAACGAAGACAAAACATTCGTTAATTAAAATGCTGGTAATAAAGTATTACAATAGGGGGCTTCGGTAAGGTTTGTCGGTCATCATAGACGAACTCTGGAAGCAAATTCTGTACTAACGATTGTGTAGAATTCTGCGCTCCGTAAATTATATACGTATCTCAAAATACTCAGCAACACCCTTTACATTGGTATGACTAGCAATCATAGTCTATGGCATAAACTCTATGCCATTGTAAGTTTGATGTAAATAGATTTATTTCAAGAACAGAAGACGGCGCCGGCGTTTGATAGTGTTATCAAATGTCGAGTAGCTTTCTCTAACTTCATACGTTATATGCTTAATGGTCATATTAATAGTTATTTCAGTACGAAGACAAAGAAAATGAACTTCAACACTTAGTTATTGTTCTAGAGAGTTATATAGGTCAGGTTAGTGGCAAACGAAGCTGCAAACTCTCTCCACTTATGCGCAATTGTGATCATGAGACCTCACATGAAACATTGTAGCCCGGAATTTATATCCACATGTAGTTTTAACCCCTGTACAATCTTCTAGATCTATCTGATAGGCATAGATTACACCAGTTACTTTTTTAATTTGCATAAATAGGTCGCCATTTTAAGTGTCTATTGTAAAATTGAGACTATTCAAAACTTATACCGCGAATTTATTTGTTTATTTGAAAAAAACATATTAAGCCGTCCAGCTCAATGGTTTGTGTTGGGAGTGGGTTCACGTCTGTAGTATAATGGGTAGTATTTGAACCCGCGACCTCACGATTGCGAGTCCGATGCCCTAACCATTAGGCTACCGCCGCTATTTAAGTGATGTGTTGATTGTTTTTCAATATTTCTCTTCTTTATATTAATATTTTAATGTCATTTTTATTTAAATAAACAGAGAGATAGAGCGATTATTATCTAACAAGAGCCAACGCTTATTTTTTTTTCTTAAATGGCATCCCATTTAGTAGATCAGAAAAAGGTCTCCTTCTATGGTAATACCGTTGAGTGACCAGCCATGGGGAAACACCTACGTAGGTTACAAATAAGGATGTTAACTGTTAATACAATTTAATACACCATCAAAACACAAATTAACTTTGTAAAATTAATGACATCTATTAAAAACTAATTTAATATTTTAAAATAAATCTATTTTAATAATTTATATCCTAGAATTAAAAAGTAGGTCACAAGCGTTCAGTTTGGCCTGCATTTTTGATTATTGTAATATTAAAATTTGTTAGTAATTATAAAGTAATTAGCGAAACCGCTGACCTTGGTTGCAAGTTCGAGTTCCGGACGAAGACCGGACGATCGCAACAATGACCTTATTTCTCTTTTGAATTATTCATGTTTGATTATATTTATTTATTTTGCTACTATTAACCCAATTTGTGGTATTCATTAACCTCTAAATGTTTACTGCGGACTGATATTAAATTAACTTAATAAATTGGTAGTTAAAAAGTTTTATTAGTTTTTCTGATTTTGATAGCCCATGTTTCTTAATAGCTAGCTAGTTATCAATCATATCCTTAATAGGTATGTTACCAAATTCCCAGGCTTTTCTTTTCGATCAATTATTAATATCGTCTCTAGGAAAACTAATTCCCAGGCTGCTTCTTTTCGAGGCTTAAAATTAATAATCGTATCTGGGAAAGTGATTAAAAATGACTTGATGTAATTAAAAATGATATGATTTATGGATTTGACGGTGACGATATTTTTTAACATCATCGTGTCATCAATAGGCTCCGTTCCCACCAAACACATCTATACTAATATTATAAAGCTGAAGAGTTTGTTTGAACGCGGTAATCTCAGGAACTACTGATCCGAATTGAAAAATTCTTTCACCGTTGGATGGCCCATTTATCGAGGAAGGCTATAGGCTATATAACATTACGCTACGACCAATAGGAGCGGAGCAGCAATGAGAAATGTTGCAAAAACGGGTAAAATTTACGCAGAAGTTGCACGGGACAGCTAGTCGCTATATAAATTTGCGTGGATAGTCCACGTAAATTTATATAGCGTAGTAAATTCATAAAGAATAGACATTTAAATATAAAAAAAATTAAATCAAAATTCCCAAGCGTTGACTGTTAACCATTCCAAGTTTAGAGATATAACTCAAAACCAGTCAGTGCGCAGGCGCAGCAGGTCGAAGTTTCCCCGCGTGTCAAAGTGCAGGTGCGAGTGGAAAGCGCGTTTCGCCGCGCCCGCGCACCTCTCCGTTGCAAAGTAACGATGCTGCGCAAGCGCAAGGTTGTTGGATATATTGCCTTTTTGGAATGATTTATGCCTGTTTGTAGTTCCGGTTTAATTAACTTCTTGTTTGACGGAAGTTATCTACATGTATGTATGTCTTTATTGATTTTTCTTGGTATCTTGTGAGCTATGTTAATCATTGAGGTATGTAGAATTGTGGTCTTGATGAAGCTAAAGATGAGTGGTTTATCTTAGTTGCATTGACAGTGGGTTAGAGAGAAAAAAAGGTATTTATTTTAAGACCCAAGATAACTGTCAATCGATATCTCTTTAAAAAGAACTGGACAAGTGAGAGTCGGACTCACCCACCAAGGGTTTTGTACAAATTTGTAGTTACATTTTATAAATAGTTCAGGAATCAAGTCTTGCAGTTTTTTAAAATAAACGGCCGTATATTTTTTTACGTTAACTTAGATTTTTGATCTTTTCACAGTTTCAAGGGACTGTTGACCTACTCGTATATGATTTTAATTTCAACTCGATACTTCCACGCGTTCCCGAGATAAAGGGTCTTGACAGACAGACGGACGGACGGACAACAAAGTGTTCTTTCCAGGGTTCCGGTTTTTCCTTTTGAGGTACGGAAGCCTAAAAATCACACGCTTCACAAATTAAGTGAATTTTCTATAATATCAAGTATTCATACAATCCCAAACGGCGCAGGTGGCGTTCAAAAGACCAGTCGAGTTGTTTAAAAAAATAACACGATAGTCAACGGAGCTAGAAATATTTATTCATCCTGACGCAAAATTATGTTATTATGCCAACAAAATTGTCAACATGCATAACGAGACGTGCGTTGGAAATAAAAAATAAATAAAAAAAAAACATAAAAACAACTTAGGCTCACAAGTCTGACAGATAAATTGTGTACAGTCCCCTTAACCGCACGCGTGATGTTTACGAAACCCTTTAGTTCTTGACGATAACGTTGTAAGGACGCGCTAAATGTAACTCGGTGTGTAAACAGTACGCTCGTTATGATGCATCATGCGAGCTTCGGCTGCGCGGGCGCATCGTGACGGGCGTTCGATATTTAAATATGTGGGAACCTCGCGAAAAGAGCTAGTAATTTTCGTTTTTATATTTTATATACTGGTGCGTTATATTGGCCTTCTTGAAAGCTGAATTCTTTCGATCTAAGTAACATACTCAATTAAAGCAACACCTAGCACTAACTTTAAATTAGTTGGTGTTCTAGGGTAGGTACATTTATTACTAGACTTTCTCCCGGCTTGGTCCGAATTATGTTTAAAATATTTTTTCGATCTGCTTTGTAGTTTTTGCAAGAAAGAGGAACTTACTATTACAACATCCATCCTCATCAATTTTTGGATTTATAATATCAGTGTAGGTTTATTAGTGAGTTGGCGTTACATACAGGTGGATCTCTTCTCAGTCATCTATACTAATATTATAAAGCTGAAGAGTTTGTTTGTTTGTTGGAATTGAAAAAATCTTTTACTGTTGGATAGCCCATTTATTGAGGAAGGCTATATAACATCACGCTACGACCAATAGGAGCGGAGCTGCAATGAAAAATGTTGCAAAAACGGGGAAAATGTACGCATACGAAGGTGCGCGAGTCAGCTAGTATTTAATAGATAGCGAGAAGGATAGAATTTGGCTAAGTATTCAATTTCCTGATAACCAAGCCAAAGTCTAACGTAGACATCTAAAATTAAAATACCAGCACATTCAATACTGAAACCAGTTGCTGTAACAACGCAGAAACAAAGGTACCCTTTATTTATTTCATCTATTCCGAGTACCCAGGGGAGACACGGCTTTCACATTCACTATTTAGCATGCAGCTTTGTTTATCTGGGCCCAACAATGTTGCAGGCTGCTGTAAGATAAACAAATTCAAATTTACGAGCATATAAAAAGGAGGTATTCTTGAAAAAGCAGCTAAAGACGGGGAAAGCCCATTTAAGGGAAATTCCTAAAGCGTAACTTGCGCTTTTAGCTCAAAGCTTGCACAGAACAAACAAACAGACGACCACGCACGTAAACAGTGAGGAGTGCGAATGCAAAAGCAAATGGACAAACTTCGTTTACTTACACGGTGCTAGAGACTAAATAAATTGTCAGGAGTGCAGACGCAGAATTCTGAGCAAACCTCTTACTGGTTCCAAATTAGGCAAAAGCTTTATGGCACTCGAAGTAATGGAATTAGTCAGCTAGGCTGTTGAAAAGACTTATAACGTTAAGTGGTTAGCATTGAGCAACTAGGTTCTATTTGGTATTAGGAATTTAGGGCTAGTAGTTTTTTTGTTGAGCGAGGTGGTACGGTTTTTGTCTATGTAGAATGTTCTAAGTTGTGAAGGTCTTGTCTGTGAAATTTAGAAGCGAAAAACTTGTAGCTGTTAGTTAAAAAGACGTCTTTTGATTAAAAGTATATTATGGTACCTAATGTAAATTATGGTTACACGGGTTATAAAAAAGGCCAAAACAAAATTGGATTCAAATAAACGTTATAGTTAACATAGTATTTCCAAATAAAGGAACATAAATCTTATTTAATTCAAGTCATATTCAGCTCTAACATTTTGTTTTCATTTCTGATTAATTAATAATAGATACAATCAATTTAAATGGGTTTCTGTCATGTGACGCTGATTTAATCAGATAAAGGATCAGATCTTATTTAAATCGATTATCGCGATAATGACCTTTTAGACAAGAATATCATGGAAAATCGATTCTTATCTTATTTAACTTCAAAAGACAGAATCCTGTAGCAGTAAATATCAAAGCCAGTAAAATAACTCCGCAAATATCTCCTGAATCTGCCATTTTTCAAACCACGAGTTACGAAAGACCTGTACAATAAGTAACCTTTAGATCTTTTTATCAGAATAATGGACACGTTGGCGGACCTACAAATAAGCCCAGGTAATTATCTACAAAAAGGGACACAATAGTGCCCTGTCTTTATATGGCAAATAACATTTATCTATCGATTGATGTTAGCATTTACCATTGACGGGTTGCGTTTACATCTGGCTGTTGGGGTGCCTTTAAAGGCTTCAATGTGCCAGATTCCTCGATGGTATGGTACTGTGTTTTGTTTGCATTGGAAAGTAAGGTTTGTGGTAGGTTAACGAATGTTGAGGTGAGTTAAAGAGTTTGAATTATTTTCTAAGAACTCAATCAAAGAAGAGAAAATCTTTGGCAAAGTTCTTCTAAAAAAAAAAACCGACTATAATATGATTCGACTGTCATACAAGGGTATCTAAACTGCCATAAATGGCATGCAAATGATACTAAGGTCTGGTACGAACAATTCCAATTCAGTTAGAGATCTCTTATATATTTATCATATAACAGCACCTTGGGCAGGTCAGTGTAAGAACAGGTCTTCTTCTTCTTAGTATTTTAACAGCAAAAATTATAAATTAAAATAGCAAGTGATATGCATCTTGTCAATGTCTTCTAAAGTCTTTAAAGAATTTCGGATTAAACACTAAAGATTCTAAGGTATTTTAAAACCAAAATACGATACTTAAATGCATTAAAAGAAAGAATTGGAACCTAGTGGACTCACAACCGTTAAGGAAAAATAGGAAATTTGGATCTTTCGCTTCGAAGTATAACTCACTAACTTCCTGTTTAATCTTTTGTAGCTACTCTTAGATCAGGAATCATTATGATAGAAATTAAAAGCCACAAAGAAAAGCCCAATTACATGTCTCAATCTTAGTAAAAGTAACATCAGGAGAGAGTGGAAGGTGACCATGTAAATTGTTATTATCGATTTTCGAACGTGTCTTGCGGCAAACCATGAACTTCTCTTGCATGGATTGTCACAATTACTATTATAATCTGATTCGGCTTAATAAAACTGCGGAGAAATTTTTGATATAGTTATGCCCCGAGGTATAAAGTAGGCATTTATAATTGGACGACTTTCTTGTTTGAATAACTGATTGTGTTGAGTTGTGAATGCTTTGATCACGCAATCGATGGACGTGCCGAAAAGTATGAGGTTTATGGTAGTAAGCAGATGTTTTAAATAACGTAGACATATTATGATCCTACGTAAGTTGTTGTATCCACGAAAGCGCAATTTTACATTATGACAGATCCTTATGCTACTAGTTCGAATTTACATTATAAGCAAAAAATAAAGTTAACTTAAAAGTGTAGGTAGCCGTAGTTGAATACATGTTTTGTGTCTGTAACTTGCAAGTACCTTTGTCTAAATTTACCTCGTTGGTATGCAAGTTATTTGCCACCTCCAAATTCCAACTCACACCCAATGTTAGAGGTGTGACAGCTGATTTCTTTTATGCCAACAATTTTACGATTGTAAACAGATAGTGTTGTAGTTATTCAACCTGATTTGCATCTAGAACCTTGAATACAAACTCAAATAGATCCGAAACCAGAACGACGACATTTCGATCTATTACGACACAAAGATACTTGCAAAATCGATTTCGTCCACGTCCACACAAAATAAACTCTATTTTCCCATCGTTAAAGTTTAAAATGGGCGGATATGAATGAGTCAAATTGATTGTTTCATCACTTTTCAAAATATTTTGATTAGTCGAATTTATGAGAACTTTTTGACGTAATCAACTAAAATTTCACCGCTCTCATATCGACTTTTTATCATGATTAATATGATAATTATGCTAATGACGTACGATTTGTATCTACCGCATTGTAGAAATATCATTTATTATCAAAAGTAATGGCCGTTTTGTAGATGTTTTGTGTTAATTAACTTAACACTAAACAAAATCTATACTTAATATTATTAAGCTTAAAAGTTTGTTTGTTCAGTTAAACGCGATAATCTCAGGAACTACTAGTTCGAATTGAAAGAATGTTTTACTGTTGGATAACCCATTTATTGAGGAAGGCTATATACCACCACGCTACCACCAACAGGTGCAGATCAGCAATTAAAAATGTGTGCAAAGACGGGGGAAAATTACACAGACGAAGTTGCGCTGTGCAGCTAGTTACATATTTCCGATTTTTAGGATAGTAAAGTAGGTAATGGTCTGTACTTAACAAATACTTACTATTATTAGGTGATATCAAAACTATTTAACTATTTAACTCAGGCAATAATCGAATCTAAATCTACTGTAACTTGCATTAGGTATATTGATACTTTATTGTGAGGAAAATGCCGTAAAGGTGGCCCAAACACTCAATAAAATGTTTCAATACTTTCATTTTTAAATTTTATATGGTATTTGCGTGTTTCGACACACATTTCCTAAAATATTTGACATCCAATTAAAACCGACAGACTTGGACTTATCAAATTATAATGATTACTAAATAACAGGCTTATTCGGTTTCAAAAACATAAATTGGGATGAAATCTCATATGTATGTTAAATGAAAGTTGAAATTCCTTCTCATACTGTTTAATTAACCGTCGATAAATAGATAAATATAATCTTAAAAAGTAGCAATTTTAACAAGAGAAACTCTTGATTGAGAACTAATTGATTAAACATAAATATGCATATTAATTACTGTATTAAATTATGATAAATTCACATAAAAATAAATGTAAAGAAAATTTACAAACGCACCATTTTATGATTCTTATCACAATGTCGAAATATTTGTAAATGGTATCGATAGTGCAGATATGAAGAGTCACGGTACTCACGATATTGTTGCTCGCTCACTGAGAAAGCCGCGCTATTGTCAATGAAGTGGGCCACGATGAGCGCTAAGTATCAGATAAATCCACCGCTCAATTCGACTAATTGACCATCGACCACTGACGAAAAGCATAGACAATTTCATGTCTTTATTACGGAACTCGACTTTTAATCGGTATAAATATTCATCGATTTTCAAAAGAAAACGGATTCGACTATTAATGTAAACGGCTTCCCGATTATAATATTGGCCGTTAACAGACGAGGTCGTCATTCGAACTCCTTCGTGAGCCTTTAAAAAAATTGATTCCTTTTTTAAATCGTGTTCTTTCTTTTATAATATTTTGCATCAACTAATCGGTTGTTTACGACGGACATTACAGCACATGAACTGTCAACGAGACAAGGGATACGTGACTAGTGTTGCGAAAACTTATCGATATTCATACGAGACAGTGCGCAATATGGGTTTTCTCAGAATTTATGAGTAGCGGTATAACAGGTGGATTTTTATTGCTTGATATAAAGTCGATATGAATTTTAAGAATAGCGATTTATATTATGGTCCCGCCTGCATACTTTAAGTTAGAATCTATTTATTAAAGTTGTATACTTTGACATTGGTTTGTGAGTCTCTGAAAATGATGAACGTAAATGGACAATTCTTGTCTTTTCCTTACTGCCTGAGGTCATGGCCTCTCCAAGTCTTAAAACCTTATCTTCTATGATGGGAAGCCATCTTTTTACGTTCTAAACGTACGAGTATAGATTACAGCTATTCACAACGGATTGGTGTGATTTTACTTACATTTATCATCATTATTAAAATTAAGCAAATATATTTTATTTCCTACTACAGAATCGTAGAGTGGAATTTATATATAATTCTATGTTGATTATATGTATATTATAAATTATTCGCCTACGTGTTGATGTTCTGCACAATGCGATCATAGTAAGACGCCAGACTGAACAGATTAAACATATGAATTGTCATAGATTCATTCTTTATGTCTTATTAACATAATGAGATAATTAACCAGAAGTGTGGCTGTAAAAGATTGTCATAGATAACGACGATAAAATACTTGTAAATAGTGCTAAATTTGACAGCTTGATTTTCCCGTGCACAATAGAATTTAACGGTTTTTACCAGTTCTAACCATGGCGGACTGTGTAAATTCCTCTTATTTGTGTCCGTAGTATGTAGGCCAATTTGTTACTTCTTTCAACAGCGACAGGTTTTGAAACGTAGGTATTCAAAAAAGAAGTGGCGCCGACACCGTTGTGTTAATCTGTGATACGTTATTTGCGATTTTTATCGATGTTTTTTATATGAGTTACAGCACTATTTCTATTTTAAAATGGCGCGCGTTTGAAATATTGCGTGCGTTTATTTGATGTTTATTACAATTATACTACAATATGAATCAATTTAGACGCCATTATCATCTTTATGGGGGTCTTAAACGTTGTTTTACTGTTAAAATGATAATAGTTTTAAAATCTAGACTTTTTTTGTCTATGAATGAGTCGATTGCCTCAAGATATCATCTGTTTTTCAGTCTATCGGTTTAAATGCAGATGTTAGTGATGAAAGTTTGATCAAAATATATTTAGTAGCATTTAGTTAACTTTGATTTGTTACAATTTTACAGTTTCTAAAGATTTCAACGATTGATGGAGTCAGTTTGTGATGGGAAACTGTAAATCTGTTGGTATCTTGATACATTTTATGGACGTCTCCAGCCGTTGTATACAGTTTCGTTTGCGTGGGCTTTTAGTAGCAACAGGTTCATTTTACACTTCACTTAAAACAAGCTTACTTCGATGTCAGTAGTATCGGTATTACACCTGTATATGTGAATATTATGGTACCGTTCAATCACCTAAAGAAAAAATATAGTTACTTGGCTTTTAGGTCATTTTAATTCTGAGTAGAAGAAAGTAAGAAGTAGAAGGACCCTAATTGGGAGAAGCTTATATCTGTGGATTGGTAAATATTGGACTATATGTAGTTATGTATTACTACCGTTATTTTTTTTACATACCCAACATCAACCATTTAGCTGGCAGACACTTGTCCCTAACAAAAAATTGCACTTTAAAGTTTAATATTTTACAAACGGATCCCTAAATCTACAAATCGTCATACCAACCCCTAAACGTTTTTAAAAGACTATCAAATGATACCCCACACGATGGGATAGGTGAGAAAAAAAAAATCACACCCCTGCTTTACATAATATATATATCTTACCCTATTTTTTTTTTAATTTATTCTTTCTCTTTGTCGGCTTAAGTAATATGTGAATCCATGCAAAATTACACCCTCCTAGCACTAACAGTCTCTAAGCAAAGGTGCGAACAGACGGACGGACATGGCGAAACTATAAGGGTTCCGTTTTGCCATTTTGGCTACAGAACCCTAAAAGATAGAAGTATATATATAGAATTCTGTAGTAGGATAGAGAAGAAGGCAGATTAGCCTTCAGGGTTCATTTCTCTTTAAAACAGTAGTGACCAGGTAAGTATTTCCCTTGAACATCTTTAGACAATACCCAAGTATCAAAACAGCAATCAGTAAAAAGAAAAACCCGCCCTATAATTGACTTCCCAATTTACGTGTCCGCCAATTGACCTCACCGATTTTGGTGAAAGAGCGTATATCAGCGAATGACACTTGGTGTAATTAAGCTTCGTATAGACATGATATCCTCGTGTAAAAATCATTTCCGCCATGTTGCTATATCGAGATCATGTTACCTTGTGTTTATACCTTCGGGTTATCGATGTAAGAGGACACGTTGGCCTCAAGGCGTGGTAAAAAATGTACTGGATAAGTGCGAGTTGCATCGTGGAGATATGATGCTGTATGCATTTTTTTATTTGTTCTTATAATTGGACTAGCTGACCCGCGTAACTTCGTCTGCGTGAATTTTTTCCGTTTTTGCAACATTTTTCATTGCTGCCCCGCTCCTATTGGTCGTAGCATGATGTAATATAGCTTATAGCCTTCCTCGATAAATGGGCTATCCTAGAGTAAAATAAGTTTTCAATTCGGACTAGTATGAGATTATGGCTATGTAACAGTAAAATATTTTTTCAATTCGGACCAGTAGTTCCTGAGATTATCGCGTTCAAAAAAACAAACTCTTCAGCTTTATAATATTAGTATAGATACCCAATATTACTATCTACTTCAAGAATTAAACAGTTTTTAATAAAGGTCTAAATAAACATATTTACATACTTCAGAATCTCCTTATATCTATGTTTTATAATCAGGAAATTTCAAACTACTATGGTTACAAGATTATAATATAGATAGAACCTTTTAGGTAAATTTAGGACAGACATACAGAGGTACAATGTAAATATAGTTTCTTTGGTACATTAAGTTAACGGAACCCTAAAAACCGAAATATGATAAGTGGGTTCACAATACAAAGGTCTTAAAATATATATGGATGGTGCACGGCTTGGAAGCTGCAATCTTGTTGTAAATCAAGTTTCATTGTCGTGTTGTCTTACCATATTGACAAGTGGTTTGAGACCTGATTATGTTACGAAAATTATAATCATTTCAATTTAATTATACTTATTTTGACGGTAAGCGGTTTCGCCTGCAGCATTAGGGGTGTCACGGGTGCGTTTTTGACCCTTTAAAAAATCTATTCACTCTCTTGACGAATCTCATACAGTATTCTTCAAGTAGGTAGGTATTCAATACCATATATTTAAAATGCTCAACCTTTTTACATAAAAAACATTGAGCTTCTGAGTTATGAAAATGGCGGCAAACTGAGCTGTTCAATAAATGTTGATAAACTTTCGCGATTTGTTACATGAAACATTATAAAATTATATATACTACGGGTCTTAATCGCGTGAATAATTTAAGGTAAAATACCTTGTTTATTGTCGGACATTTCGACCGTATTGCAATGGCCGTGATCACGGGTAGACACGGCCGTGGCAATACGGTATTTTACCTTAAATCATTCATGCATTCGATCAAACCCGTAGTACATATAATTTTATAATGAGCTGTTCAACTCCTAAATCTCCCTCAGGGGAGATTTAGGAGTTGAACAGCTCATTATAAAATTATGCCCATCATAATCACGCCCATGCGTAGAAGTGTACAAAAAATACCTACTTGACACTGCCCAAAAAGGTAAGAAAAATCAAAAAGAAAAATAAATACGTGCAGCTGTCAACAGCTAAATTTGCCACCATTTTCACAAATTGACGTCTATATAATTTTCCAATTATCCAATTTCCGTTTGCGCCGAGCAGCATAAATTAAGTCCACTTTCTTCTAGAATATCTAATAAAAAGTAAATAAACAGGCATATGTATTCAAGGCAGTAAGGAACTGGTATAAAATATAAATGTTTATCCTTATCCTGAATCCAGATCGTATCGTAAAAAGGAACTCGGCTTTATCAGTGTTTTCTAATTGCTTATAAACTTTGTGTTTTTATGTGTACGAGTTTTGCTAGGGTTGGAGTGGGCTTTATATATTCTAAAGACAGGATGAATAAAAAAAAAATTGTCTATGTATGGTTTAGTAAGCTTTCTGGCCGGTCAGAAAAAAAAGGAAATAGTTTTTTTTTAGTTCTTCTATGACAATATTTAATACCTACCTGCGGTTATGTATATTTTAAATTTTGAAATTCGGTTATTAAGATACAAGCACAGGCTGCACATTCCTTTAGTGTCATATTCAAATGAATTAAAACAATACGATTTTTATAAAAGGATTATATTTTATATTTTAACTAGCTGACCCTCGCTACTTCGTCTGCGTAAAATTTGCCCGTTTTTGCAAATTAAAGTTTATAATTAACAAATAAAAAATAGGGGTTGATCGTAGAGGGTTGAAAATTCAGGGTTGTATGTATTATTAATAATAAACAAAAAACCTAAAAATTAGTAGTTAAAAATTAGGGGTGGACTACCCTTAATATTTAGGGGGATGAAAAATAGATGTTGTCCGATACTCAGACCTACCCAATATGCACACGAAATTTCATGAGAATCGGTCAAGCCGTTTCGGAGGAGTTTAACTACAAATACAGCGACACGAGAATTTTATATAATAGATATAAGGATTATAGATAGGTTTTACAATATGACAAATTACGATGCGCGAGCGCAGATTGATACATTTCCTTCACGTAGATGCAAATTATTTCCTTATTTGTCAACCCTTTGCATTGCTAAGAATATCAATTAATCAATGATTAAATAGATCGTATGCTGATCTATCGATTACCATAAGTAAACAATAAGTGTCTTCATTTATAAATAGACCATTCATTAACTTATTTTATTAGGTTGCGATGCAGGAAACTAGTTGCGCATGCGCAGGTGATGCGGACCTAGCACGGGATAATGTGACAAAATTATATCATCACATAATACCTAGAGCATAGAAGATAACATCTATAAAATACACGCACACATAGACACAGGCGCGGATCCAAGGGGAGGGGTGTCAACAGGGACAATGCCCCTCGCCCCTAATTTTCAAGATTTCGTTATACGTTTGGTCCAAATTGATAGGAAATTGCGACAAGGGAATTGCTCTCACTTACGTTTCGACGTCGAACAAATCGAGCGACTCTCATACTTGGCTGGTTTCGCCTTCCATGCTCCCCCCACAATCGCAATCCTGGACCTGCGCCTATTTTTTACGGTCATGAATTTACGAGATTTCGCCTTACATTTAGTCCGCACTGATAGGCAATTGCGACAAGGGACTCTTACTTACGTTTCGACGTCGAACCAATGCATCCTCTATCGCGTGGGCGACTCTCACACCGACTGGTTTCGCCTTTCGTGCTCCTTCCCACCCTTCCTAACATGATCCTGGATCCGCGGCTGCATATACACCGTTCACAAATACGGAATCTCGAAACGCTTTCCGAAACAAAGTGATCTGTAATTCCGTTTAGGATCAGATGACCGCGTATGAGTTGTCGCTTTATTTTGATATATTCACTTATTTATAGTATAATAAAGCTTGCTTGTCACGTTGTACATACTCGTATGTGTATTTATCTCTTGTCTTCTTATCCATGCTAGGTCAATATGCGCCCGCGCAGGTGTCATCGTGTGATCGTTTAATCATCGTATTAATACAGGCTTTGCTTTATAAAGCTATCTGAGTATTAATAGATGTATATAAATAAGATTTGTTTTAATAATAATGTTGGTAATTCGTTTACCATAGGTTTCATTCATCCTATATGGTGCAATTATAGGTTTGGTCTTATACCTATAGTTGATTGTTTTATTATTTAGTATTATGTAGTAATATTTGATTAATGTTTTGAGGGATGAAACTTAAACAAGGCTTAAATCTTAATTTTAATCATCAAGTTATGAAGACACAAATATACATACTTTGAGATATATGGATTTATAATACGTTTAAAAGTTTAATTCCATATTAATTTGTAAATCTTTATGTATTATTAAATTTATTAATGTATTTGAATTTTGTTTAATGTGTTTAATTCTATGTTAATTAATCTAATTGGTGATGTACCGTTTTAATTAACTATAAATAAAATAAATAAAAAAATACATGTAAAATTTATCTAAACAAAGATTATGAAGTCAAAGAAAAGGCAATAAATACATAGAACTGGCAGAAATTAGGTAAAAACTATAATAGATTGCCATTAACACTTAAAGAAGAATTGAAATGTGGCAACACTATTTCTAAATTTAAATGACGATTTTGACGTTGACATTTTGTTCGTTTTGTAGGACAAGTTTAACCAATTTTCAAATTTAGCTTGTAAATGCTGAATTGTTTGGTTAATTCAATTTCCGTGTAATAAACTTTGTGAAAGGTTGACAAATTCAGGCGAGTCAGTCAGACGTTAAATAGATACATTGTTTAACTTTGTTTGTGTATTTGAATTGTACTAGATAACGTAATTAAATCAAAATTGAGTATTAAAAGAACGTGGAAAAATTGGCGGCAATTTGAGTTATCACAATTTTGACAGTGCAGATATAATACTTGTAATGCACTCTAATACACTACACTAAATCAGAGACGCTCAACTCTTAAAAAGAGAGGTGTAATAAGAGTTAGGGCTCCAACTCTCTAACAAATTTTCAAGGCCACCTCGATTTAGGGCCCTGATTTAGGGTACTGTCACAACCGTTTAATCCTACCTACCTTCTTTAAAAACAAAAATGAATGTGTTTTCACAGCTCCGCGTTTAATGTGTAAAATATACTTAAAATACGTGATAACTGGATAAGAACGAGACTTTGTAATTCAAAGAAGAAAACTAGAAAAAAAAACTTGGAACTTGTGAAATGTGCGAGCCATAATCCGTCAAAATAAACAAACCGAGAAAGAAAAAAAAACATAAATATTACCTTCAATTATTAGAAAATACGACAACACTTAAAAGAAATGTGGGACGAGAAAACTATTCAAATTTAAATACTCAAAATTGGTCATAAGGACACGTATTTTCTACTTAGACAAGGGCAAAAGATAAATGTTCTGTTCTAATTTCTTATATTATGTACTTACAGTGTAGTCATATGTATCTAATGGGTTCCTTCCTTTTACGACCTAGATCAGTGGTGGCGAACCAATGGCACGCGTTAACATAATTGGTTAGATGACTACAATAACAATAAATTATTTTACACATACAATTATTTTAAAATATTCCGAAAAACAATGTTTTTCTACAATTTTATGTTGTTATGAATTTATAAACATCAAAACGAACATTGAAACTACATGATTTGACAATACAAAAGAATGACGTCATTGTTTTGTATTTCATATAAATTAGTACGAGGCGCAACGTTTCGACGTTTCTTAAAAAGATACTGATTTGACTTGACAGTCATCTACCCTATTCGGGCACGCTGTGTCGTCCATAAGATGGGCGAAGGACCTCGACACCGCCGAAAGATAGGATAGTTTGATTTCATTTCAGTTGTTTCAGTGTTTACTAGTGTTGATCAACGGTTAGTACAATATGACGTGAAGTGCGAGCTGCAAATTCACTGCACGAAATGCGCCACCGTCGGTTTTTTGACGGCATCTCGAGCACATCCTAAGCCAATTATTTAAAAAATTGGCTCTTTACCAAAAAAGGTTCGCCATCCCTGTTCTAGGTAGTCACCAATTAAGGAACGATGTTTTGATATTCCACCTTCCTTTAAGGGTTTTTTTCGATCACTATATAATAGGCAAGCCGCGAGCGAAGCTTTGTGGTGGAATTATATGCTTAGTTGATTTAGTTCATCACTTCATCTCTGTCACTATGGAACCGCCATCAACACTGCAGGCTTGTCTCGAACACAAAGTACAGAGAATAGAGATAGTAACTTTTATAATTAGTAGAAGTTTCTTCTGTAGTACCCTCTGTGCTTTAAGGCATATGCGAAAAAAGACCTTGTAAACATTCGCGTTTTAAGGAGTTCCGAACATAAATATCAATTAACATAACGGTCCAGTGAAATTCACCGAAATTATGAACCGTAAGTCATTTACTTAATTTTAAATATTTGCTAAAGACACCTGTAAAAATAAGTTAATATTTTAATTTGTTTATTTTTAATATGGTAGACAGGCAGACATATTTGTTTAGAAGTAATGGCGTATTCACACCCAAGTCACTTATTGTTGCAACATTTTTTCTTTTGTATTTACGATTGGACAGATGCCCAAAATATATATATTTTTGCTTAAATTGTAGTTTTCAATATTGTACTTTCGCCCGTCTTAAAAAGATGACTCCTTCTGTGGCGCGGTGGAAGTGTATCCGAATGCTACGCAAGAGGTTGTGGGTTTGATTCCCACACGGGACACCACTTATGTGATCCACAAATTGTTGTTCCTAGTCTGGGTGACTTTGTGTCCGTGACTTGTATGTTTGAAACCCCCCGCGACAAAGGGTTTGTAGGCTACAGCGGAAGTCTTAAGTCTCTTCTTTAAAAAAAAACCTTTAGGTGTAATAACATTAATAATATATTTTTAAAATTTATTAAACACAGAGACATTAAGTATCTTTTTGTTACTTGTTATTACAACATGTTTGGTGTCAAAAAGTGTTACTTGTTACCGACATAAATGTTAGTTGGTGGCAAAAAGTAACTTCGATGTGCATGCATCTTAAGACCTCTAGAAAACGCATGTCTTGTCATTAGATTGGTCTAGACGATTTAAAAGAATAACTGTGGATAATTTCATGCAAATTATACTTGTTAGAGACTAAACGTCCGGTCTGGTGTTAAATAAAGCTTGTCACAGACAAGACGAGACAATAAACAAACTACATTTTTCAAGACAAAGTGGTTAAATACTGGATTTAGTCATGTCGCTCTCAATTGGGTAACTGACTACAATAAAAGGAAATTATTTTATACTAATCAGGTAATAGTAGATCTTAAAATGCTCTGATAATAAGTGTTATTTTACAATTTAACATGTTTTTGAATTTAAAAGCATGAAAACAAATACTAAAAGTGATCATTTGACGATAGGAACTTATGACGTCATTGGTTGCTATTCCATACACATTTCTATAGAGCTTGTCGATTTGACATTTCATAAAAAGAGACTGATTTGACTTGACAGTCAACACCCTATTGGGTAACAATAATTTTGTACACCAATTAGGTAGATAAATAGTGTGTGTTTTAATATAATGTAATAAAATATGTCTGGCAGGATTTCAGCATGTTTATTATTTGATTATATCTAAAAACCAACGTGTAATGAGTTTACTATAGAAAATTTGACTTGACCACAGATTTCTATTTATGCGCTTTGTGGACTTGGCAGTAGGGAGACAGCTCAGGACACAGCTAGTTAGTTGTCTCTTGACTAAAAAGAGAAAGAAAACTATCTCTTTTACTTACGCATGTGTAAAGCTGTGCCGCGCAACATCGTTTGCGTCAATTTTCCCCGTTTTTGCAACATTTTTCATTGCTGCTCTGCTCCTATTAGTCGTAGCGTGATGTTATATAGCCTATAGTCTTGCTCGATAAATAGGCTATCCAACAGAAACAGAATTTTTAAATTTGAAGCAGTAGCTCCTCAGATTATCGCGTTCACAATACTAGTATACATAACATTATGGCGTCATAATTACCTGTCGCAAGAATATTTTTGGTGATTGCTATTCCTCTCTAATCCATTGGACAAATCCTTGAATGGATCTGTTTCTTCTCTTTGTATTTTTACAGAGCATTTTACGATATCTGGTTCTCGTAGTTTCTGATTACTGTAAAATAAGAATGCCTGTGCCTGTTTAATGTACAATTAGAATTGTGACTAATTTGACCATCCTGTGTGCACTATGCCTAACAATTAATTGCATCGGATATAGGCCAGTGGGTACACAGCTTTCGTTGGCGATGAATTGTAAACAAGTTTTTGTGATTATAAACTTGATTTATTATATCAAATTGGCGGTTTCTTAAGTCACTGCTACGACGATGAAACGTAGATTTATGTCTATAATAAAGCCATCTAGACGGTAGCGTATCATTACAGGCTTGTTTCGAATATGATGCTGATAATGCGGGCTAAAATTAGCGGTGTGTAAGTATTGATTTGTGCCTGTAACACAAAATACCGGCAAAGCAGAAGGTAACCTTCATATAACGCGCGCTCGACACTTACTGATAGATATCCTTCATTGACTCAGCATTTTGGACCACGGTTGACTGCCTCTGTGGCAGGTACGAGGTCGTAGGTTCGTTCCCCACCCAGGATAAAACTTTGTGTGATGAGCACGATGTTTTATTCTGTGTCTTGGTGTTATTTATCTATAATATGTATGTATTTAGAAATATATAAATATGTTTATCAGTTGTCTAGTTTTCATAGAACAAGCTCTGCTTAGTTTGGTATCAGATAGCGTTGTGTAAGTTGTCCCAAGATATTTAATAGATATTACTGTGGACCAGTATGGGTTTCTTAAAAGGGGAGTCAATAGATTTCTAAAGGTTCTGCAACGCCCGTGACAGCCCTAATGTTGTAGGCGTAACTGTTTACCATCAGGCGGGCAGTAAGCCTGTTTGCTACCGTCATGGTACCTTCGAGTATATATAAAAAACTACAAACCAGTGCCAACGCAAGTGCTACCCGCAGTAAACGCGCATTTACTTTGAAATGTTTTCAATTGACTTAGCTACTACAAACATCTGAACTGGACATTTTGCGAATTGGACATTCTGCGCCTAAATGCATCATATTTGCATGACTCCGAGTTGACTGCTCTAGTGCGACAGCTGGGTGTAGGTATAAAGAAAACCGGGCAAGAGCATGTTGGACTATGCTCAGTGCAGGGTTCTGCATATATTAAAAATAAATGCACTAGGTACAAATAAAAAAGTATGATGTGATAAAATGCACCAGCAGATTAGCGTATGTTTATGGCGCTTACGCCCTTTTATAGAAAAGTACAGTTTTTAGGCAATATCCGATCATGTCGAAAATAATTTTAGTTTAAAGTATTTATACTTTTGTGTTTTTTTTTTAATTTTGTGGTCACACTGTTTAACAGATAAGGGGAGCGGGAGGACAATTTATGCAACTTTCGAAGCAAATGTTTCCAAAAATATTCGCTTAATCCAAAAAGTTTCTTAGAACGATTTAAAAGAAGAATGATGTGCCACACGTAGATGTTTACTGAAAAAGATATTTTTATTACATGTATAGAGTGTACCCCTCCTAAAATATTTATTTTTATAATTTACCTATTAAACTAAGTAGCAGCTTATACAAGACACCTATGCTTCACATTTCATCAGTATTCATCGTGTAGTTTTCGAGTAAAATGCCTGTGACATTCGGACGGACATGACGAAACTATCACTAACGGGGTGTTCGGCAGATTCGGGATAAGGCAGATACTTGATTAGGCAGATAAGGGTTCCGCTTTTGCACTTTTGGTTACGGAACCCTAAAAATGAAGTACATACATAAGTTTACTTACTGTAGCTACTTTAAGTACTTGTCTGTAATATATCGGATTAGGATAATTATCGAGACAAGCTGGTTTTTATTACGGAAGTGAGATTTAGCTTCGCAAGTAGGCACTTGCTTTTCCCATATTTTACGTAACTACGTACATAAATAGCATGTGGAAATATTAAAGGAAATCAAAAGTGGTCGAGCGGATACTTATCTTAAGACCCATGATCGTAAAACATAAGTACCGCACACATACAATGTTGCAAACTGCAATGGCGTCCCTTTATTGAATTGACTTTAAAAAAAGAGCTGTCTAGGTGTATCGGTGTCATCAATTCTGATAGTGTTAATTAAATTCACATTGGATCTTGGTTGTTTAAATTGTATATGTTAGTGTGTTACATTAATTAATTTAGTGATTATATATAGTCACTAGTTATTATGTATAATATTTAGCAAGTTTTAAGTAAAGTAATAAAATGGGTAGGTATATTTCATTCGAAACGAGTTGTAGGTATGTAGTAAATCAAGTTCTAAATTATGACGAAACCGAATTAGCCCACCCCGACTGCTCGTGGATTCTGACACCTCGAGAGTGTTATTTAGAACCGGAGGCGCGGAGAAATTTCAGCCTCTGCCCACTTTGATACGCAAGGGCGAAGGGTAGTATTCATAATGACTAGCTACTATGCATAATCTCGAATTTATCATATTTACTGTAAGAAGCATATAAGAAAACAATATAAACATAATATCATTTGTTTATTGCAATTTATGTGCAGGTTATCTTTGACAAGCTGTCATTGCTATCAAAACTGTCACTTTGACGTTTGTGACATTCGGTGAGAAGTTTATTCGAGATAAGGTTGAGATAACGACAGTAAACAACTCCATGCAAGTTGTAAGCACATAAGTATAAATTGTATATTTTTCGTTATGCCTATTAAATAACACACAAGTCTTAATAGAAGTGTTGAAAACTTAAAAAATTTTTTTTTTAGTACGCGATCAGTTTCATGTACCACAACCTGCTTTTGAAGTCGAGTTATTTGATTTAACAAATACACAATTCAATATTATCGTACGCATGACAGCGGATATTAGGTAAACAACGTTTGTTCGTACAAAACATTTGTTTATTTAGATTTTTCTTAGAAATCAAATGAGGTCGTCTATTATTTGCAGCGGTTTGCTTTCGTAAGTAAAATACAGACTTCGCTTTTTAGCCTCACATCAAAAGTTTATTTGAAAATCAGCCTTTGTACTATGAACGTTCAATTTATTCATTAAATTTAATTTACTGACCTACCGGCCTTGATTGACAGCTCTTTGAATTATGTCAATGACAGCTGTCAAGTATTTACGGATGATAAGCTGGCAACATTAATTTATTAAGCACATAAATTATTTTGTATTATGGTAACACACTGACCCTACCCTACGTAATTATAATTATACATGCATTGATAAATTTTACTGAGCTTGCCTGGTGGCATAAAAGTATAAATACCAGCCTGTTTAAGTTGAATGTATTTTGATAAGATATTTTTCCAGACCTTGAATTGTTGCCTTTTTGAATTGTTGTTTTTTCCTTTACCTTACTCTGTCTCTGTACCTATCAAAAAATAAATCAATTATAATTCTATCGTTGTCTATCTCCTTCGCCATCTGTCATTTTAGCTTTTAGACAAAAAAATCTGTACCCACAAATACTAGGCCTTACATGCAGGTAAAACACTACTCGAATTATATTTCTATCCGGCTATTCTAATTCCAAAATTGCATTAATCAAATAGTACCCGATAAATCATTTCTGATGTTATTTTTTCAAATATTTGCAAGCCCTAACAAATACAATCTAATGATACTGCCTCGATAAACAAATTAGGTACAAAGATTACACCATATTAATCATGGAAAAACAGGCTTTAAAACTAGTCATCTTAAATGCAACTTGAGAGAGCTGAGCCGAGCTATTTCTTAATCATTTTCATTCAGACGTTGAGAAATGATTTACTATGATCGAACTATTAACCATTGGTACCGGTTTCTGCCATTATGCATACTTGCAACTGACATGGTAATAAGTAGCACATACTACTTAGCGATTAATATTTTTAGCTGCCATTTTATTTTTTTGGTTCAACGATTTGATATCTTAACTTGTGTTAGTTCAAAGGTTTCTATGGAAACGTTTGCAGAGTTATGGTTTACTTGTCATTTGTAGTGTGGCCATAAGTTGGTTAATTAAAGAGAAGTGTGCTGTTTATATTTGAGCGATTGTAGTTGAATTTTGGGTTATCTCTAATTTGCCTGACTCCACGTTGTATTCGAGAAGGTGGAGTCGGGCAAATAAGAGGCGTAATGATGTAATATTCCAAATATTAAAAGGTTTTAACTAAAATACCATTATTCCGTTGATTTGTATAAATTTTAAAACCGATTGGCGTATAGCTTACTGGGATAAAAATTGTGTTAAGAGTTCCGTCAAACTTAAGTCATTTATGACATAATAATAATTAAAATATCAGTTTATTTTTCTCAAAACGTTTCATACAAATAGGATGTATGACAATAAATTGCTTATGTAGACTTAAACCTATTGAGCTGAAGTTCGTACTAAGGTCTAAACCTGTATTACAAATCTCCAGGTTTTGTAGCTTCCTTTGGCAAGCTTGTGTGATAATGATAATTATATTACTTGTAAAGTTATATAAACTAATCTTGTATTATCAATACATTACAAACTACAAAGTCACCTTTTGTTTTTAGTTTCCATTATTCAATTAAAACATTGAATATTCGCCTAGTAATGTTTAAAAAAACACTGCATTAAAATCGAATACATGATTTGTTTTTGTTACCTGTTCTGTCTAAATAACAGATAAGAATCTAGTTGTCCTAATTGTAATTTCCAATAGGATTGAGAGTAATAAATTCATCAAGAACACAGTTCCGACATTGTGTTGTGTAACATAACTGTTTCCAAACAAAAAATATACCAGTTTCAATTTTAATAAACTCATTGCGCTGGACCTATATTAGGCAGCCATTTTGCGTCGAACATAATAGTATAATTGAAAAAATATCGGTCAGTAGAAAAATAAAAAATATTTATATTAGGTACCTACGTGACAATCGCATGGTCACCGTAGCGATGGTGCGCGTGCGCCGGTTGGTCGCGGCTTTTTGTGAATGAACCGAAAGCGGACAGGTTCTGTTAGAAACAAATTTAACGGGACTTACCTTCTCTTATAATATTTTTTTTTATTTGTGGTACAAGGTACGAGCTCCCATTCGTAACAGGTGGTAACCTAAAAATGTTGATGACAGCCCATGGTGAGGAGAATGGGGTGATAAAGAATACTTTTCGGTAACAGTAAGTAGGATTTGAACGTGCTTGTATTTATAGGCTTAATTAAACTATGCGGCGTTTGCGCAGGTATTTCATAAAGATTCTTGACAGATGTTTCTCATGTGAACTTCGAACTAATTCTATAAATAATTATCGAATTAATCATCCAGATATTCGATGAATGATTTTTGAATTATAAAAGTTATTAAGAATTAAATTAAGTGCAAAACCTAAGTGTGTAATAAGTACGTATATTTAATTTCTAGAAAGAAAACCTAATCAACTTTGGACTTACGCCGATAATATACATAATTACTTATCGTAATTATGTATTTTAACATTTTCAATACACGGATACAGGTAATATCGTGAATGTTTATCACGAAATACTTGTGCAATGTTATTATCATAATTAACTTTGATTTTGCGAAACGATATCCATATCTGTTATGGAAATAATAAAATTATAATATTTTGATTAAATGTCTATGACATTATCATGTAAGTAATCAATCGATCTTACATTTGTATAGATATAACAAGTTTTATTTTTAGCTTTAATTAATGCCATTAATTATTGTATGCCACATTATTTTAATCTATACTAATCTTATAAAACTTAAGAGTTTGTTTGTTTGAACGCGGTAATCTCAGGAAGTACTCCGAATTGAAAAATTCTTTCACTGTTGGATAGCCCATTTATCGGGGAAGGCTATAGGCTGCAAAAACGGGGAAAATTTACGCAGAAGAAGTTGCGCGGGACAGCTAGTAACGTATAAAACTTCGCGCGTTGGTATATTAAGTATTATAGGTACTCATTCATTGCGAGATGAATGAGTACCTATAATACTTAAATAACATGATCGTATTATTTGTCTGTCAATCACACCTTCTGTTGCCTGTTCATCCAAAAGGAATCGGATCTGAAATTCATTCGATTTCATTAATTATTATTATTAATAGTAATTTCGCATCCCAATTTTTTAAACATCAGCCCTGCTTTTTTCACTTAAGCCCCAATATTCGGAACAACATCAATCATTGGACAACATAGGAGTTCTTACTTTAATTGAATCAAATTTTCCTGTTGTTACAATTCTGGAGAACAAAATCTTATTACTTAGAATATCCACGAATAGCGTCGTATTTGTGTTTGTGCCTTGTAAAAAGAAACTGAACATTTTGAATATAATCGTAATGCGGTTAGCGGTCACCATGTGACGTAACTCTTCGCCGAAACCTCGTGGTTATTGTGACCTACAAATGTAAGTTTATGAGTAACTGGAGCTAACCTATTGTCTTTTTGTTTGCAGGTATGTGTACTGGTTTAACATATGTGTGGATACTTGGTAAGTCATTCAATGGCGGTAGTGACACGTGGTTGCGGGGACATGTGAAGATTTCTAAGACATCAATATTATTTAAGCGGCGGTAGCCTAATGGCTAAGGCATCGGTCTGGCAATCGTGAGGTCGCGGGTTCGAACCCTACCAATAAACTATTGACGTGAACCCACTCCTCACACAAGCCTTTGAGCTTAGCTGGAGGAGTTAACAAGATTGCTGGTAATGTGGGACTCAATCCCACATTGCTAGTTATCATTTCAGAAAAAAAAAATGTAAACCAGCGATAGAAATTTCAACTTTTAAATCATTACAGCACATAAACATCCAATCCATATAAAAAAAAATACAGTTTGTCTATAATAATAATAAAAAATCTTTATTCACATATGGAGCAAAATACTACACTTGTGAAAAGTCGATTCTACTAGTAGAATCGACTTTTCACTAGTGACGATTATTATTATAGACAAACTGTATTTTTTTTTTAGATGGATTGGATGTTAATTTGCTGTAATGCCTGTTCGCAAACAATAGGTAAATAATATAGGTACCTTTTAATGCCATGTAAAATTCATCTCTATTTCTTTGATTTCCTTTCAATATGCAATACTCAACTAACAATCAACGACAGAAAGAGATAGCCAAACAAGTAATACTTACTAAAATTCTAAATACAACCTATAGCAGGAATGTGGAACTAGAATCGCGGACTCGGAAACATGCACTTGCGCATTTGATAGAGATGTAGTTGTCGTTCTACAATGTTGAAGCCTGGTTTTCTTTCCCGAGTTATTTCTTCCGATTATGTTTGTGACAAGTTAATAAAAATAGTTGTTGTCGTCTTGACATATTCCAACGAGAAAGCACTAGTCAACAAAAATACCGATTGGAATTTCTTATATAGTGGCAATAGAAATGTTTGCTTTTTTCACGGTGTTGTTGACAGCATTTTCGGTCCTCGGAGTCAATTTTAGCGATTATGAAGAGAATTGATACATATTGACTGCCTCTGTGGCGCGGTGGGAGAGTATCCGACTGCTACGCAAGAGGTCGTAGGTTCGATCCCCACCCAGGATAAAACTTTGTGTGATGAGCACGATGGTTTGTTCTGTGTCTGGGTGTTATTTATCTATAATATGTATGTATTTAGAAATATATAAGTATGTTTATCAGTTGTCTGGTTTCTATAGTACAAGCTCTGCTTAGTTTGGGATCGTATAACGTTGTGTGAGTTGTCTCAAGATATTATTATTATATTGAGAGTTTAACAGCCCACAGATACTTTAAGACACTCTCAAACGTATTTCTATCTTCACTGTTCGCCTTATAGAGACAGTGACAACATGAGTTGTATTTGAAGATAATTCAATCTACGTAGCAACGACGTGACATGACTTTAAGTTACCTACCGCAAAGAATACCTCGAAATACCTTCAGCTTTCTAAAAACGGTACAACAAATTTTGTATCAAATAACTCCAATTTACTTAACAACAGAATCCCGTCAACACAAACCCGTAACATAAAGAAACCAAACAGATTGTTACAAACTTTCCAGGAATCAACTAGAAAACAACATTATCAGTACAAATAAATTCAAGTAAATGTAACAAAATTGCCAACTACCCACAATACACCTGTCAACAAAGCACAATCATAGGCTTAGGGCACACCGTTGTGGATACCGCTAGCGTCGCTAAAACTAATACAGTTGGAACTCCGCGGTGGGCGCTTCTATTATGTACCATGGTTTATTTGTGGCTAGATGTGCTATGCTGATTGTTTGAATTTAAATTGAGTAACTGTATTTAGGTAAGTACACATTATATTATACGCATTAAAAAGTGACGATCGACTTTTAATTCCTGATGGCATCGTCTTGAAAGTTACCAGTATTATTATGATAAGGCTAAGTAAGTAGTACTTTTGAGAAGTCGAGTATTTCTTAGTTTAATAATAATAAAATAATATCTTGGGACAACTCACACAACGCTATCTGATCCCAAACTAAGCAGAGCTTGTATTATGGAAACCAGACAACTGATAAGCATTCTTATATATTTCTAAATACATACATATTATAGATAAATAACACACAGACACAGAACAAACCATCGTGCTCATCACACAAAATTTTATCCTGGGTGGGGATCGAACCTACGACCTCTTGCGTAGCATCGGATACATTCCCACCGCGCCACAGATGCAGTCAATTTATTATCAGTGTTTAAATTATTCACGTATAATATACACACACAAGTTATTATTAAATAAAATTGACTTAATTCCTTAATGGCTTAAAAAAGTTAATAAATATAAAGTTATTTTCTTAGTTAATTATATTAATATCACCTAAATACACTTTACATCACGCGCACTTTGAAATCAAGTCTGTGAATAATAAAGTTTGAACGAGTATCTTAATAAAAGCATTGTCTTCGCCATCCTTTCCGGATTCGGCTCTATATCTCGGTAAATCTATAAGATGTCCGACAATATCAGTAAATTGACGTCTATTTATCGATAATATCCGCCGATCGATGCAGCTTGGCCGCAATAAATTTGAAGACGGTTAATTCGGAAACATTTAGAGGTCGTTGCGACGATGTACTCCGAGCCTTATAACTTTGATGGAATAAAATGGTTTTGTATTTTAGAAATATGTATTTCTAATTTACAGTTAGTTTTACTGTATAGTATATTTTCATACGACGATATTCCACGGAAATAGAGAGTTACTTAACTTCTGCTAATGTTAGATAAAATACATTATTAGAGATGTTTTATGAGGCCTCGTCATGTTGTCGAATGGATGAATGGGCAGCCATATTGTTCCGCAACACATTGTCCAGTTTAATATTTTACCATAGGACATGTGTAGAAATCTCACAATAATGCGAATTTATCGTTAACCTACTTTGATCCACCAAAGGCTCTCTTGTCAAAATATATGTAGGTACTATTTTATACTTTGGTTTGACGTCTGTCACATAAGTTTATTGCGAAAAGTACCGTTATTTTATAATATGTCGAAAACTTTCCTTTAAAGTTGTTGTTTGTAAAATATTATACTATATTGTTTACTACTATATTGTTACATATTATATTGTTTTGAGGCACAGTGAGTTTTTACACAAACTAAGTGCATAACGACACTATATAAATTTTGCTTGCAACTGCAAGCAAAATTATAAATAAAGTTTAAAAAATAAAACGTGTATTATGTCCATAAATCGATATAAATAAATACTCGAAGAAATCGATATCACAAACATTTTGCGATGCCCACGAATAAAATCGCACCACATACATAATTGTTTCATACACACAGCGAATCGATGTCAGCTTGCACCGAATAAATCATTCGCTTCGATTGACGGCTAGAAAATCGATTCGGTCGTGATCGCATGCCGACATTCCACGGCACTGTTTTTATGTACGTTATTTGAATAAAATTTCTTATTTAATATTCCATATGCGTTATTGTACTTGGTAGCGGAAATGGATCGTGTATGCAGGTATTAATTACGTAGTACTCGTTGGTTTTATAACGCCTACTGGTGTTTTGACGCCATATTCCTGTATAGAAATTCTCTAAAGGTTAAACAACTGTTTAATTAACATACAAAGTATAAAATCAAGTGCAATTGATTGCCCTTTCTAGGAAGTCAATAGTGCTGACATAGTAGAGTAACTCACCAAATGCATAAACTGCTTAGGGATTCGGCTTTGCAGTATTCATGTACAAATTGAGTTGACAGCAGTCAATACAGAATGTATTTTGATGCGACTATTTTATAGTTTTTTTTTTGAAGGTTCATATAAATAATAACGCGCATAGGTATATTTATAGGTATATATATATTTTAGGCCCAACCTTGTTTAAAATCTACTTTAATGAACTTTAACAATGACAGTTGATACAGCCATCGTGGTACATGCTCCTTCGTGGGAGACTGTTAAAGCAAAGGCGGAGTACTGTCTCGGGGAGGTCATGTCAAAGTCAAGCACTTTATTCACTTAGGTTACAAAATGCAACGCTAGTGAACGTCGGACAAAATTTGGTATAGAATGATTTTATATTTAATGCCTGGTTCGCAAGAGTAAAGCCGTCAGAAAAGAACTTGGCAATAAAAACTCATGGGTATTTTTTTAAATCCCTATTTTTACAACATATCAAATCAAATCAAATCAAATATTTTATTTGCGAACATGGGTACAGTAAGCTCTTATGAAATATATAGTAGGTATCTCCATATTCCACCAATCGGCATGCAAAATTATTATATTAAAATTATACATTGCTATTGAGTAATATTATTTCGTATTTATGTCAAAAAAAAATTAAATTTATGTGATAATAATAAAAGATTAAAAATAGTGACATGTCAAACAATTATATATATATATTAATTTTAATAATCATTGGACATCCGAAATAAGAGAATTACATTTTTTTTAATTACAATAATAATATTATTCACCGTCTAAGAAATTCTTAACATTGTAGTAACATTTATTTATTAAATATTCCTTCAGATGTTTTTTAAACATATTCACCTTGAGATCTCTTATTTCTCTAGGAACTTTATTATATATCACAGGCGCCATACAGAATATGCTTTTATGCATCAGAGCCGTTTTGCTTTTACATATACGCAGTCTGTCACATGTGATAAAACGTCTGTTACGATTAACAGTGTCTGCGAGTTTTTCGAAGAGCTCCGGATTCGTCTTTACAAAAACGGCTGACTCGTATATGTATAGGCAAGGTAACGACAAAATTTTATATTGTACAAAATATGGCGCACAGCTATCCGTAGTCTTAAGTTTAAACATGGCCCTTATACATCGCTTTTGAGCCTTGAAAATAATATCTTTGTCTATTGCATTACCCCAGAATATGATTCCGTATCTCAATTTTGAAGCAGTTATACCATGATATGCCATTAACAGAGCATCCGTGTTGAGAATAGGAGCGAGTTTATATAAAGCGTACGCTGTAGAGCTAATCTTTTTACATAACTCTTCAATGTGAGTTTTCCAATTGATTTTACTATCGATTGTCAAGCCCAAAAATTTATTAGAATCAACTACATTTACTTTATCATTTTTATAGTTTACATCTAAGTCAACTATTCGAGGCATTCTTTGTGAAAATTGAATTATATTTGTTTTATTGATATTAATCTTTAAATTATTATTATCCATCCATTCTATTATTGTTGTCAATGTGTTATTAATGTCCGTTTCATACAAATCTCTGTTTCTACAATCTATTGCAACTGTGCTGTCATCGGCAAATAATGTTAAAGGGTATGGTGTTACTTTAGGCATGTCATTAATATACAGAATAAAAATTAAAGGTCCGAGCACACTGCCCTGTCCCACACCATAGTTCACTGTACGTACATGAGAACTGTATAGTTGTTCTTCTCTTGTATCGTGGTTTATATTCTTTAGTTGAACGTATTGTTTTCTATTCGTTAGATATGATTTAATTAAATTCTGGACATTGCCACGAATGCCATACGCGTCGAGTTTAGTAAGTAATATATTATGATCCACATAGTCGAATGCCTGGGTCATATCACAGAATATAGCGCACACGGGTATTTTGCTATCAACTTTTGAAGTTATTATTTTTAAAAAATCGAAAATGGCTCGATTGATGCTTTTATTCTGACGGAAACCTTTTTGTTCCTCAGCCAAGATATTGTTTTTTTCTAAGTAGCCATAGAGTTGACTGTAAATATATTTTTCAAAAATTTTTGACATTATAGGTATTAGTGTGATTGGTCTATAACAAGTCATGGATTCTCTATCATTCTTTTTAAAAAGTGGTTTGACAACGGAAATTTTTAGTCTTTCCGGGTAAACTCCTGCACATATACTTAAATTAATAATATGACTTACATGTTTAGATAGATAATGACCCGCAGACTTAATGACTCGAGTAGATATGCCATCATACCCAACGCTATCAGTATTTTTTAACGCTTTTATAACTACTTCAATCTCCGTGGGTAGACAGGGTTGCATGAACATTGATTTGGTTTTTTTGTCAATGTGTTGTGCAACATTGACCCCATAGTTAGCAACGGGAACAACCTTGTCGACAAAATAATCATTAAAAGCATTTGCTATATCTTGCGGGTGTGAGATGATTTTATTTTCACATGTTTTTATTTTAGTGATAGTCTCCTCGTGTTTAGTCTGAATTGACTTATTTATTATGCTCCAGGAAGTTTTGGATACATTCTTAGAGGTTTTTATTTTATGCATGTTTTGAGCACGTTGGGTCAGTCTAATGATCTTCTTATATCGCGCAGAATATGTTTTATAGTTTATTTTATTGGTATAATTAGGTTGTAACCTACACTTCCACAGAAGTTTTCTTTTATTTGTGCTACATTGTTTGATTTCACGCGATATCCATTTAGGTTTACTTTGTGATTTTATAGTAACATATTTAAAGGGAAAACATAGGTTATAGAACAATGTAAAGGTGTCTATAAACGTGTTGTAGGCTTCATTAGGATCGTCAGTTAAATAAACATCATTAAATGAGAGACTTTTCATACATAATGCAAATTTATCAAGATTTTCTCGATTATAGTCACGTTTTGTTACTTTCCAAGATTTCATTTCCATTTCTTTTTTTATTGGGCATTCAATAATTTGTGCGGTGTGGTCAGACAAAGACAGTTCAATTATTTTGGTTTTTTACCACATTCTTGACACTTTGCTGAGTAATTTTACAAGACTTATTTTCCTAAAAACGACAGTTTATAATACTTGTAAGGAAATAGGAACACGGTTTTGATTGTTTATGTAAAGATTATGTTGTAATTGTATTGTTTTAGTTGTGATTTAGTTTAATTTAACACTTTTTAATGTTCACTATATTTTACTTAATTGTCATAAATTTGTTGGTTTGATTCACTTGATAACACTCACACACGCTTATCACACCACTGTTTACCAATTTTACTTGTAATTTTATAATTATAACGTGTTAATATATTTTATTGTAATTAAAATAACACAGAGTTCGTAAAGTACGTCTTTAGTTAAACAGCGCCATCTAGCGAATCCATATTTGTATACCTATACAGTTATGCCAGTAAGGTGCTGCAACCATTACACCATGAAGCTCACGCAAGCAATAACCATAATACGTTAGGTATAATCAAGTTCTAACTCCTACGGTGTGGATGGGAGCATCAAATTACAAAAATTACAGAAGATGGTAAAGGCAAAACACAAATCAATTTCTTACCGGACGATAGAAAACGTAAACAAAAAGTACTTTGTCATAACATCTCACATAACACAATATTCTCAATAAAGCAATACTATGTAATAAGTACAGTACTGTAAAACAAAGTTGTATGCAGACAAGTTCATCATCAACGAACGTTCACACACAAACACCGCACACAGACACACACACATGCACGCGCACAACATTTATAAAACCACTAAAAGGCACTAACATGCACTACGTCCTTAATTAAATTAATATAAGATTGTCGAATGCTATCTTCTGAAATGCAGGCCATAACTTAGTTCAGAAGATAGTCACTGTAATAAAACTAGTAAAACGAAATATTACTACTACCAAATTAATTATGTGCCAGACTTAAGTTAAAACTGCTATTATAACATAATACTACATACTATGAATATTTGTAAAAATGGTGTTATTTTGTTTTGTAGAAAATGGAGAAAAGTAGCTACACAAGAAGCCGGGGCGGGGGTCGCTAGTATGTTAGAACTCATTGCCCTGCGAACAAAGTTACACGCGTGGTGTCGAAATCAGTCTAAAACTTGTAAGCGATAAAATAAAATGATAATTGCCTACCTTATGTTCTCGTAACGTAATTCTAGTTTGGAATTGTGTCGATAACCTCTTTGAAATGGTTATTTTTTACTTTTATGAGAGTTACGTGTTGAAGAATTTAGTGAGCTTTATAATGTTGAATTTAAAAATATGGACCGGGTTATATTTTGAAACCGAGATAGCTTCGTTACTTTTTCGTGGTGATAATTCTGGACCAATTGTAATGATGTGCCGTATGTAAACGCCTGAGTAGTATCTGTCTTTTTAGAATCGAAGGATGAATTTTTCACGGCAATTTCAAAAACCTTCTTTTAATAAAAACAACACATAAATGTCTGACACAATTGTATTTAATTTTAAAGTTCTATTTGCGCACAATTGTTGTGCAAAGTTAATGTCACAATTCAAAGACAAGTGGGAGGGGAGTGCTGTTGCTTGTCTTAACACGTCGGTCTAGTGATAAGATTCTGAAACTCTTAAAAAAAGATGATTCAGTTAAGTCTTGGGGGGCAGGGGGGCAATTGGCCCTGTTGCCTGCCCCTCACCCCCTTGGATCCGCGCCTGGGCCAGCTTTGTGGATAACAGTTGGTACTCTCAGAAAGGAGACCTATGTCTAGTGGACGTAGGCACTAGCTTTAGCTCTCAATCTATCTACCTTGGTCGGGGTTAATACCACTGCTCACTAATCACCATATCATTTTTTTTTTAAAAAGACGACTCCCGCATTATGGTACAAGCCCTGTGTTACAAACCTACAAGTCACGGACACAAAGTACACCCATACTCGGAACAAGAATTTGTGGATTACACAAAGTGGTGTCCCGTGTGGGAATCGAAACCACGACCTTTTGCGTAGCAGTCGGAGACACTCCCACTGCGCTACAGAGGCAGTTTGGCATTAAAATGTAGGTAGCTAAAGAGTCTAAACACGTTTATTTTAAATATACCCTAGGACCAATTCATGGCAAAATACATATTTATCTGTCATTTACCAGTTTCATTAGTGATTCAACCGAATGTGTGGGGTCTAAATTATACTTCGGTAATGATATAAGGAAAGAAATTATGTATGATAATACGCTTTATAAGTAAACGATGTATTACAAAGTGCCAATCACACTTTAAAATGTAGGGCACTAGGTTTAATTTCGTTTGCGTAAATGCTTATTTTTATTATGGATGAGTAAGACTTTAAAAAAGCGAATTATTTATGGACTACCTCTTACCCGCGGCTGCTTATCACGATAAAAAACATAAAAAGCTGAAGCTTGAACGAATTTAAAATTTGGTATGAAGGTTGCTTCAAGCTACCTTCGTACCCCATTTTACAATGTTTGAATGTTAATAAACTTGACATGGGGATACGGTGCTGCCACTAATATACTATACACTATGTTATAGGACTGATGCAAATTATATCAACATGAGATAAAATAAAATCAGTCTTAGATACGTAGGCAGATGTAGGTATAGATATGAGATGGAGATGAGTAATGTAGATGTATTTAAAAAAATGTTCCAGTTTTCTTCTTTGTACACTTTTTCAACTTCTCTCGTATAAGATCGTCTTGTTCTTAATCCTTCATTGCTGATCCTCAGCGACAGAGCCATTGAAGAAGTAGTAGTAAGGCCTTGAAAAAACATTTACTTCTGGATCATAAGATTTTTAAATTTCCTATTGTATTACATATACTTAAAATATAATTTACGATATTACTATATACATTGAAATACTCTATGTTAATAAATTAATTGTCTATAGATAGAAAGCTCGTAGGCGTGGGAAGCCGCCATCGCTAGTTGACAACACCACATTATACCGAGAGTACAGAAGGTAATCTGAATCTGCTTAAGAACTTCGCTCGTGCGCCTGATAGTAAACGTCACACTAGTCCACAACAGTATTAGTGCTACCCGAATCCTTATTTGGCAAAGAGCTGAATGTCACCTCACTGCGCTGCTCATTTGAGACATTAGTTCGTAAATCTCATATCATTGCGATGCCGAATTACACTTGTTACAGTGCCTTTCAACCGATACACAGTGGTGCGTTAACATCACTATTTCACGAAAGAATAACGGATACTGTTATGATACCGACCAACACGGCCTATGGCTTGGACCTACCTCTCGTGAAAGCTTTGTTCGGAAAGCGTCTCTAGATATCATGTTCCTAACTTCGACTCACTTTATGCGATCCACAAATTGTTGTTTCGAGTCAGTCTAAATGTACTTTGTAGATTTGTTTGTATGTAAAGTCCCCCGTAACGTAAACGCGCGAGTTGCGTTTTTAATAAAAAAAACTTCAAAACTGAAGCTTACGAATAGTGCCATCCCATCACACCCCGTGGGTGTCGCCAAGGCATCTAAGGGATTTTACACTGGGGGACGGGCAGCAGCGGCCTCTGCGTAGGTACTTAAAAGCCTTACTGCAATCGTCAACCTGCTCGCCAAGCGTGCCGATTATGGCAATTACCTCCAGGATTTATAATAAGTACGTTCTACTGGGTAGACCTGTGCTTAGAAGTGAGATATTGTACGGGTTGAATATGAATGAAATTGCGTGCGACGAGCACATTCTATGAAAATTACCTTCTAAACTTTTTGCATTTTGTGACAATACATTTATCTGATTATAATATGTGTGGGTATTTATAACAAATTTATTGTTTTTGAAAGTTATATTGTCCTAAATAGTTTAGTGGTTTTGTGAGATGTTTCCTATATTTGGCAGTGTCCGTCGTCGGTGTCTTTATGAGTCAAGTTAGCCAAATTTATGAAGGAAATCGTTAATTTTTATTGATGATTGATCAAGACATGTTTGATTAGCCTATTTGAGTTAGCTATTGGATAAATGTCTTGCCCAATTCATGCTACAGCTGGTTATCCGTTTTCAGATTTACTCCGTTCCGTTTTTAGAACACCTTGTAAAGATTGTATTACTGTCTTAAGACGTCTTAATACCTACAGCTACATATATGTGCTGAAATAGGAGCTTTGTGATGTAAATCAATTATGAAGGTAAAATTTGCTCAGACGGAACTCGTTCCCGCGAAAATAGGGGTTATTTGTCATTCATATTATGTTATTATTATTTATTTTTTATTATCAATTGTGCGAATCGTATCTGAATGTTGAAATACATTATGCAATTACATTTAATATCAAAATATAGATATGTAATTTGTTTTGTTTTTTCAACATTAAGCTACACTTTTTTTGAACTCCTTATATTGTTTTAGTTAGTAGATTGCAAATTGTTTGATAATGTAATAAACATTAATTAAAATTGACATTATTTTGTCATAGTCCTACTAGCTGTCAAAAATTAGTTTATAACAACAAATTACTCACGTTCTTAGCCACTTTACATACATACAATAATAACATAATATAATACAATACACCGTAACGGAATACAAAAACAAATTCGCATATAATTTAGCAAACATTACCTAAGCCACGGTCGCTGAGTCCATTGTTTCTTAAACAAAAAGCTGTTTATTATATTTTTTATTGAATCATAGCCACAATATACCGAGAGTACCGAAGTTTAACTTCATACAAATGCGCTCAAGACACGCAAGCACATAGACACGTTCGCGGAGACGGAATCTCGCGTCACTTCTAACCACGTTGTTATTTTTTTTTAATAATTGGCAATGTGGGATTGTGGTCCCACATTAATAGCAATCCTGTTACTCCTCCAGCTAAGCTCAGTGGCGTGTGCTAGGAGTGGGTTCACGTCGGTAGTATGATGTGTAGGATTCGAACTCGCAAACCGCGCGAACGATTGCAAGACCGATGCCTTAGCAATTAAGCTAACGCAGATTCAAAAAGTTTTATAAAGTGTTCCGATATTCCGCGTACGTGAGTGATGTCTATACATGTGTTGCTCGAGTCCGTTTGTATGAAACCTTTATTTATACAGTATCTAAATGCCCAAATCGGCATTGCTAATTGACGCCGTCAAAATCCGTCCAGCCGTTTCGGAGATAAGCCGAAACAAACAGACAGACAAAAATCTTAAAAAATAAGTTTTCGTTATAAGTACCATATATACTTTCATATATACATTTAGTAAAAAACTGTTATTTTGACATTATAAACAGACATTCCAATTTTATTTATTTTTATAGATACATATATTTATGATAGATATCAAATCAAAGTATGTAAGCTTACCTTCTCTACTCTTGATGTATCTTGTCATAGCCGTCATATTTATGTTATTTTTATGTTAAATACAAAATTATGTAGTACAATCACGTGCCATAGTGCGTAGGTGTCAAATAAACATATGATTAGGCCATCTTTAATTGTGTTTTGATCGTTCGTTAATTAGAGATAAATCTGTTTAGTAAAAGATTTCTAATTTATTGGACGTTATTAATCGTGTGATTTGCATTTGAAAGAGTTCCGACTTGACCGATGCCTTTTATAGATTTCAACCGCTGCGCTCTCTCTTTTAAACTAAGTTCTAAAAAGGAAAAGAATAATCTGATGCAACCTAATTTGGCCAATATTTAAGCACATATAGTTTTTACCTTTGTTACAAGTAGATGCTCGTACTATGTTGTACCCACTGAGGCTGATTTTATTTTATCTGTTCTAATTTTTAATCAATATAATTTGTATCAGTCTTACATCTAACGTCTATAGTATATTAATAGCTGACCCGCGCAACTTCGTTAGCGTACATTTTCCCGACGTTTGCAACATTTTTCTTTGCTGCTCCGTTCTCTTTGGTTGTAGCGTGATAGCCTTCCTTCCATAGTCTATAGCCGTCCTCAATAAATGGGCTATCCTACAGTAAAAAAAAAAATCGGACCAGTAGTTCCTCAGAATATCGCGTTCAAACCAACAAACAAACAAACTCTTCAGCTTTATAATATTGGTATAGATATAAACACTTTAAACATTGTAAAAAATATTGATTTGAACAGAGTGGCCGCGAGTTTTTATTACCATGTTTTCTCCGGCTTTACCTATTGTTGCGAACTTGGCATTACATGTACATGTAGACCACAAGAGTTGTTTTGCATCCTAAGTGAATGAAAAAAAAAATATCTTGAAGCATTTTTGGGTAGGTACACTTTTCTCGATCTATAAAATAAAATATATTGCGAATGCTATGTAAGGGCATCACTTCGTAACGGCTGCACTGCTAGGACAGGCATTGAATTAAAGGAAATGATAAAAACAACCCTCCTCCTTGCGCAGTCGGCTAAAAACAAGAACAATTTGTTTCATTCATGGTCGTACTGTAAAGGGACAAGGTGTGTATAAAAGAAAATGTTTAAAAGAAAACCGGGCAAGAGTATGTCGGACCATGCTTAGTGTAGAATTCCGAAGTTTTATGCAGATACGATAACGAAATAAAGATAGTGAATAAGGACCCTGATAAAACATAGCAGTGATGCAATCACAAACTTAACTGTACCTATCATAAAAACTTGTCTTTCCATTTCATTTGATACTTCAGCACCATATTTTTCAACGTTCGAAGATAATAAAGGAAGCAAAGGAACGCTCCATAACTGTCGATACAAAATAGATCATTGATAAAAACAGGTCGCTGATTGGTCGGTATCGAGCTCGCTTAATTGTAGAGTGCGCATGCGCCGGCATCCTATCTAATGCCGATACTGACGATAAGCTTATGAAATAATACGTTAGAACACGCTGAGAACGTATCTAGCTACTGATGAGGTACTATTGTAACTCGAAAACAACTCATTTTATACAACTACCCTACGTATCATTCTTTTTAAATTTTCACAAGTCCAAGCCCTTAACAAATCCGCCAAAATACGCTAATTTCAAAAACTCTTATTATCTTATATATTAAATAAAAAAAATGTTGTCTGTAAAGTCGGTTCACGGACGATAATTTTAAATAATAACGTCATAAGAAAACATTGATGACATATCGCTATTCGCGTGGCTTAGCAACCAATCAATAACGTTAGTTCCAATTGTATCGCATGTTATGTCGCTGCAATAGCCATTCGCTGTTGCTTGGCAACCAATCAATAACGTGACTTTTTTGACACTATTACGTGAGTGCAGCCACGTCATCGATTTATAAGGTGTTATCACGTCAAAATGTGTATCATAATTTCTGAGTATTTTTGGTGTATATTTTACTCTCAGAAATATCTATAAACTGACTTTCGTTCGTAATAGCTCTTAGAGTTACGAATATACGCTGTTCTGTCAGTTTCGAATTGCCCGCTGATTCGATTCTCGCCTCATTATGCCGAAGTGCAAATTCCCTTTCAAATGCCACATAAAACAAGTCAATTAGAACTTTAGAAGTGACAAACAAATGACATAATATTCATTAGTAGTACAACAAAACATTGTATAATGTTAAAACGATCATTACAAGTAAAGACAGGGTACACGTTGCATGTTGCAGGATTGTAAGTAATCTGCCAATTTGCGACATTACTAGCTGAGTACTATCCACGCACTACCTGGTGTAATAGACTCTGTACTTGTTCATGCAACAAGCTCAATTATATAAAACTAGCTGTTCCCGCGGCTTTGTCTACATTAAGTTTGATTTTTATAGCTTATGTGCTATTCTGATGTATACTACGTTACTGTAAAGTTTCATCAAAATCTGTCCAGTAGTTTTTGCGTGAAAGAACAACGAACATCTATTCATTCATCCTCCTAAACTTTGGGATTTATAATATTGATGGATAAATTGGATGTTATAGGTTTGGAATTGGGTGTTTGATTTTTATAGCCTATGTGCTATTCTGATAAATAAAGTACGTTACTGTAAAGTTTCATCAAAATCTGTCCAGTCGTTTTTGCGTGAAAGAGCAACAAACATCCATCCATCCTCCCAAACTTTGGGATGGGGATGGATAAATTGAATGTTACAGACTAGTAGACTACGCAGGAGATTTTATAGTGGACAAGTGTATGCGCAGACTCAAGTGCACACTCTATTCCCTCACTTTCATAGTATGATAGGACGGAAATCCGACACGACCGGAGAGAGATTGGGCGCAGCATTGTTTTTAATTTTAAATTGTTGATTTATTGAATTTTATTAAATGAAACTGCCCCATTAGTAATATGTAATTGTACTTCTAATTTAATTTAAATTGTTTTTTATTTTTTTATGTTTTTTTATTATATTTTAATGTTTTTTTTTTTTTAATATTGTATGTCCAAATGGCGGGACATAGCTGAGCTAATCCGTTATTATATAATATTCTCTGTACTTATGGTTCACAATAAAGTAATTTAAAGTTGAAGAGCCGGCGGCTTAGCGTGTTCTCCGAGACACGGTTGTTGGTTGTCTTTGTTATTCATACCATTTTCAAAATATAATAGAAGAAGACAAAACATTCTCTAGTTAAAATGCTGTTACAAATGTTATAAAGTATATTAAAGAGGAACATCTTTATACAAGGACTAACAAATTCAATTTCAATTATCAATTTAATGAACATAGCAGATTTGTGAGCACGCATGTTATTAAAATGTCCATTCTTGTATCTTATCGTGTGCTTAGTTTTAATTAATTAATTGAGATATCAAGTTCAATTTAGATAATATAATCTGGTGTGTTTTACTTTAGCAAACACTTGAATTGGCAGTAAAATTTTAAATAGGTTTTAGTAACTGTAGATTAGACTGTATTTTTTGTTTAGACCTATATGCATTTTGGAACGTAGTTCCTTAAAGCACGTTTTTGTTTGCAGGCTGAGGGGCTAGACGGAAAAAAGGGTTAAATTTGACATCGATCAAAAATCTATTTTTTATGATTATGTGATTGTGATGTGTGTTGTTAGTTTGTATTTTTTTAAAAGGTTGTAATGTTTATTTTACCTATGTCAAACTGACTGTGTGTAATATACTTATGTGTGAAAAATCTTAATTTGAAATGGGATAATTTTTACAGTGCTATGGTCTCCTAGATTTTTTTTTAAATTACTTGTTAATATTTTTTAAGACGGTATTGTTATATGTATCCAGAAATATATCTTTTGAAAATGTAAAGACTGTACTTTAATAAGTATTATTTGTAAAATATGATGTTTCGTGAGTTTATGACAGGAGTTTTCTATTTATGCTGAAATTAAATTTAAATGCTATCCTGCTTGTAGAACTGATTGTACATAAAAACGGACTCGGCTCATTTCGCAAATTCTCCTTTTCAAACCGAACTTGACACTACCAAGGCTAATCATAAATACACAACTACCCACATCTACCTAATAATTTCTAGATCCTGATGGGTTTAACTCGAATGGGTATAGCATCTCAAATGTGCTGAAACACGGAAGCTAAGAGATGGCAAGATATAAATATAAATCAAGCTTGTACTAGCACCCAGCAATTAAACCGATGCCAGGACCTGCGCGCGCGCATATCGCTGCACAAATCATAATCAGCGCCACCTGTGGGCGTTTGACAGAAAACCATAGCTCAGATCCTTCAATACCAACCATCTATCACACAATAATAGCTCTTATTTTGTAACAATTAATGGTTATTTTCTAATGAGAGAGGTATCTTCGTGGATTTTGTAGTATTTGTATTTTATTGGAATAGGGATTTGTTTTGATGGCTTTTAATAAAATACATTGCTGCTGAAATTGCGATTAGGTATCATTTCTGTAAGACTTGTGGAAGTCTGAAATTAATTGCTAGGATTCGGACGTGGCAGCTGCGTTCAATGATCTTTGATATTAATATTTACAACTACAAGAATACGTATGTATTTATAAGACAACTAAAAGCTTTTAGTGTTTTAAGGGCTGCAAAATAAAACAGTAATTTGGACAAGTACCAACGCCAGACTTTAAGACGAGATTTTCAAATGTAGGTATAGGATTTTCAAAGGGGAAATTGTTAACCGTGCGAATCTATACTTTTATTATAATAAAGGTGAAGAGTTTGTGATTCTCTTTGTGTTGGATAGTCCATTTATCGAGGAAGGCTATAGGTATAGGTGTATATAACATCACGTTACGACCAATACGAGCGCAGCAGCAATGCAAAATGTTGCAAAAGCGGGGGAAATATACGCATACGAAGAAAATCCGCATTATTTTCGCCCACTCAGTATTTTATTTTCACGCAATTAAAAAAAATACTGAGTGGGCGAAAATAATGCGGATCGAAAGATGTGAACTTACTTGCTTACAATTTATAGCACTAAGTCGATTCGGTTAGGTTAGAACTGTGACCCTCTGCGCCCACTTCAGTCTTTCGCCCACTTAGTATTTCAGTACGCCATAATCTGTAATTTTGTTACCTATAGTTTGAATTTATATTCGCTTATTTAAATACTACCTTTTGGAAATTATACATTTTGTTTTTTGGATGTCTGAGTTAACTTGAAGCGGACACTGAAAAAAAGAACGTGAAAATTATGGACTGGATTGAAGCTATGGCACCATGATAGGTACAATACTGATAACATACCCTATCCGTTGCTGAAATTTGACCACACCTTTCTGTTACAACCTGTATAACATCACGCTACGACCAATAGGAGCGGAGCATCAATGAAAAATGTTGCAAAAACGGGGAAAGACGAAGACGAATTGCGCGGGTCAGCTAGTATATTATATACAATAATCGTGGAACCGTTGTGTGTAAGTAGGAGTGTTAGTTTTTTATTAAAAAGTATAACAGAAAGTATTCGCGTGTTACACGAAGATTTGGGTATTAGACCGTGGAGCTGTGGTACAAGGGATAAGATGGAAGCGGATACCCACACTGGGAATTAAGTTATCTACTGTTGTAAAAAGCAGAGGCAAGTGGTTATAATTTTTCTTTATATCTTTAACATAGTAATGTAAGAACTATCTTACTATTCAGAGCCCAGAAACCTGGTTAAAATGCGCGAACCGTTCGAAAAAGTACCAAAATATTTTAAGAAAAGCGTTTTCATTTCGATTACTGCAGGGATCGAGCAAAATTATAAGGGTTGTATTCGAAGTATTGGTTAGAACCGTTCGCGCATTTCTGTTATGCACACATGAGTATGCACGAGTGTGGGCACTCGTCTTTACTCCCCTGTATTGATGAGTGAATTAATTTCAGGACTTCTGATTTTATATATAATATATGTAGATACTGCAATGGGAAACTGGTGACTGTCTCTGTGGCGCGGTAGGAGTGTTTCCGACTGCTACGCAAGAGGTCGGGGGTTCGTTCAATAAAAAAATTGTTGCCTAATGTCCCCACCAGTGGCGAACCCACCAGGTAGACCCGGACGAAAAAAAAATCACTGATGCAACGCTATCAGCTCTTTACTTAGGCAACAATGAAAATGCACCCAGACTGAATACATATTGCATAAAAGAAAAATAATGAATTATAGCCGCCATTTATTACTTACTTAAATAACAACTAAATAGGATTTAAATTATGAAATATTACATAAACGAAGTGAGCTAACAACTAGCTGATTAGCGCTTTCATCCACATACAAATCAGAGCTTCTTTTACAATTAAAAAAATACATATATAAAAAGAAGGCTTGTCATTACTTTTTTACAGGTAAATACATTAAATTAAAACACTTACGTGCATTGTGTTGTGGTAAAAGTAATTAGCTTAGCAATTAATATTGATAAATGTCAGATTTGCATTTAACAATTTTTACGTTCAGCCGCTTATTGTATTTAATATAATAAGTAGTCTATTTCGAACCCTGTATATAATCTATATTCAAGCGAAAGACTTATTAAAATCCGACCAGCCGTTTGCCGATATTCCGTTCTTGATTGTGTATGTAAGTATTTGAAGTATACAAACCTCCGAGTATAATTTAAGATAACAATCAGTGCAAATTACCTTGCTGATTTTAGGCTTTTGTAGAATGTAGTTTCTCTTTCTTTATATAATTGCTATGTAACGTTATGTGTTGCGTGTACTACTGTTACAAATAAAATAAAAAATGGTTATGTAGCAAACCACAAATAACTAATGTTTTGTTACAAAATGGCAAATGTGGCCACACATTATGCGTTTCTTCAAGTCACAGTTAAGCTTTTGTTTCCTAAAAGCATTTAACAGATTAAATGCTTTTAGGAAACATAAGCTTTAGTTGTGATTCTATATTTGCATGAACAGATGGGTGGACACGCTTTTATTAGCTTCACTTGTAACTAAATATGTAAGAAAATCTTGGAATCTTAATTTGACCTGCTTCCCGGTTTTCGATTAGAATGAAATTTTGCACACGCTCTGAGTTCTGATGACAATACATGACTAACTAAGAAACGTCATTACAAATCCAATATGGCGGCCTCCCCAAGATAACGGACTGGCTGTTTGAAATCCACCCCATGATATGGGTATCAAATGAATGGGTTTGCTGTCAGGAATACGAAAAAAAATAGTCACGTGACTTTTTGTAATTTTTAGTGCGTGCTAAAAGCGTGTTTTTTTAGTTTTTTAAGCGAATATTATAATTATTATGCTGTTTTTATTAAAGACAGCTAGTATAATTGCGATGGTTCAATAAGTTTGATGACAATCGGATCAGTCGATTTAAAGATTTGGCATTTATCTTACGTGTCAGTTTTGTATAATTTTAACTGTCGTTAGAGCTTATACTTGCTACTACGTGGGCCGGTACTGACAGGGAACCGGTCTAATTCCTTGTCATCAGATATGTTGAAGCGTAAGCAATCATATAATGGTAAAATATAATGTCATATATGTCAAGAAAAATTATAAAATGATTAATGAGGCAGTGTATCCAATGGTTATCTTATTTTACAATTAAGTGTAGACATGGCGAAATGAGTGCTGAATTGAATTATATGTATACAATTTTATGTAGAGGACCGTGGACTTTTTTGTAACGCTACTCACAGCAGAATTTTATATATTATAGTCTATAGTCAATTATAGTATAATTAAATATCTACTAGTCGAGCAAAGTTAAGCTACAATTTTATTTACGACTAAGCAGACCCGCGCAACTTCGTATGCGTAAATTTTCCCCGTTTTTGCAACATTTTTCATTGCTGCTCCGCTCCTATTGGTCGTAGCGTGATGTTATATAGCCTATAGCCTTCCTCGATAAATGGGCTATCCAACAACAAATTATTATTTGTCAATTCGGATCAGTAGTTCCTGAGATTACCGTGTTTAAACAAACAAACAAACTCATTAGCTTTATAATATTATAGGTATATATATAAACGCAATTTTCGTAAGGATCTCTAATTCTCAAAAAAAGAGAATAAAATATAGCCTATGTTACTTCCCGATAATGCAGCTTTCTTTAGTGAAAGATTTTTTTAAATCGATCCAATACTTTTTGAGTTTATTCGTTACATACAAAAATACAAATCTTTCCTCTTTATAATATTAGTGTAGATATAGATGGTGTCATCAACCTTTTTAATAAGTACTTATTACAATAATGGTACAGTTTTCTTAAAAAAAATCCCGTTCGGAATGTTTTGTGGCTGGTTGGATGATTACACCAATTACTTGCTCGTTTTGATACCTTCGAAACACGCGATCTTTACAAAAATACAAGAGGCTCAAATAAATAATACATTCTGTCCGCAATTATGAAAATAAAAGTTAAATAGTTGCATGAAATCAAGTTTCTGTTTCAATGGTTATTATTATAGGAAACTATTGAGTGCTGATTTTCATTAATTTTAATACCTACCTACTTATTTATTTGTTTCTCTTATCTTTTTTTTTAATTTATGGCAATCTATCCGGTTTATCGGTTAATATCTGTCTTGTCTTTATCGATTTATCACGAACTAGCTAACCCGTGCAACTTCGTATGTGTCAATTTTTCCCGTTTTTGCAACCTTTTTCATTGCTGCTCCGCTCCTATTGGTCGTAGTGTGATGTTATATAGCCCATAGTATTCCTCGATAAATGGGCTATCCAACAGTAAAATATTTTTTTCAATTCGGACCAGTAGTTCTTGAGATTATCGCGTTCAAACACACAAAATCTTCAGATTTCCTGTTGCCACGTAACCCGCTCAGGGTTACGTGGCAACAGGAAATCTGAAGATTTTGTCGTGAAAATAGTCAAAGGTCGATTTGCCATCATTTTCACAATTCCATTTCATCCATATGTGGCGCGGTGGGAGTGTATTCGACTGCTACGCAAGAGGTCGTGGGTTCGATCCCCACCCATGATAAAACTTTGTGTGATGAGCACGATGGTTTATTCTCTGTCTGAGTATTATTTAAAAATATATAAGTATGTTTATAAATATATTTGTATGGTTTCCATAGTACAAGCTCTGCTTAGTTTGGGATCAGATAGCGTTGTGTGAGTTGTCCCAAGATATTATTATATTATTTCTTTCTCTACATTTGCATACGCATGTCCTTGACAGTGGTTAAAAACTAAAACAATAATTACGCAATAAAATGCGGGAGGCGGGAAAAGACCATAAACAATTCCCGCGTTTTAAACATCGTTCAGAAATGTACAACAAATTATTATTGACAAATTAAAATAACCAGTTATGAACTAAAATGATTGCTATCATTGATTATTCATTAGTATACAACGCGTAGTGTGTTATTAAGTCAATTATTTAATATTTATTGTTATAATCAAGTAATATTTGCATGCTAGGTAAAGGTATAGATTATGACATTTGTCCTCACTGCTGTTAAATCTGTGAGATAAGCGAGAATGCAATTTTAATTGGTAGGTAGAGGTTTTGTGTAGGTGTTAGTCATACGATTGTGAAGGGATATTCAACGAAGTGGCTCGATACATTTATACGATAGTATTAAGCAATTCGATTTATTTCAAACTAGCTGTCCCGTGCAACTTCGTCCGCGTAATTTTCCCCCCTTTTTTTATAATCCTATGTTACTTCTAATACCTCCAAGAATATGCGTACAAAGTTTCATGATGATCGGTTGAGTAGTTTTCGTGTGAAAGCGTAACAAAAAACTTACATTCACATTTATATGTTAGTATAGATAATAGCCATATGGTGGCGTTTTGTGCTCTATATACACAGCTATTAGTTTGTGTATTTTAGCTCACCAAGAAACTAGGTTGTTTTCTTTACGTCTAATGTTTATTGATTTATTTAAAAATCTATTGCCTAGTTTCGATAGTTAATATTTTATACATTGACTTTGCAAATGGACTATAAATTATATCTTTAAAACAACTAAAGTAAAAATCATAAGTAAAAAATGTTTACAATCTCTCGTTATTTTTTTATAAAAAAAAGGTCAATTGTTGTTTTTAAATACTTACTTATATAATCGTAAATATTGACGTTTCATGGTTTTGATTTGTATGTATGTCCATTTTTTGTTTGTATAATTTAGGAACTGTTTAAACTTTAAACATGGTTAATAACTCGAATTATTCATTCCAAAAACTACACGAACGCTTGACAACTTCATCAAATGTTTTGTTGCGAGGTACTTACACAATAACTTACAATAAGTCTTAGGTAAGTAGTCACTATAATGTCTTTGCAAACTTCCATTACGTATAAACCACAAGATATTGCAAGTACAGAAGAAAATGTTCATTAAACACGCGCTCGAGCAACGCACACATAAACATAGCTCGCGGAAATTCTATCCGTGACCACGGCCGTTGCAATACGTTCGAAACGTCGGGCAATAAACAGGATATTTTACCTTAAATTATTCACGAGATTAAGACCCATAGTATATATAATTTAACTACCTGTCCCGGGCAACTTCGTCTGCGTAAATTTTCCCCGTTTTTACAACATTTCTTATTGCTGCTCTGCTCCTATTGGTCGTAGCGTGATGGCCTATAGCCTTCCTCGATAAATGGGCTATCCAATAGTGAAAGAATTTTTCAATTCGGACCAGTAGTTCCTGAGATTCGTTCAAAGAAACAAACAAACTCTTCAGCTTTATAATATTAGTATAGATACGGAATCTCAGACCACGTTGTTCCGAAATTCGATTTTTATAAGTCTAAAAGCCATAGGCCGTCTTGGTCGGTATCACAACAGTTTCAGTTATTCTTCCGTGAAATAGTGATGTTAACGCATCAATGTGTTTCGGTTGACATTAGCAAGTGTAATTACTGGTCAAATGAGACTTAACTTACTCGTACGAACTAATGTTTAAAATAAGGAGCGCGGTGCGGTGACATTCAGATCTTTGCTAAACAAGCATTTGGGGGGTACTGATACTATAACTATTTATTATACGGGAATTAACGCGCATTGTTTACCTTAAAATTGCTTGACCGGCAAACTTGCACCGGCCGTGGTCACAAGCGGACTGAGACCTTGACTTGACTTGAGTTCGCTTGTGACCACGGCCGGTGCAACCTGGTCGAAACGTCAAGCAATTTTAAGGTAAACAATGCGCGTTAATTCAACGCGAAAGTTTAATGTTAGTATGGTACTGATACTGTTATGGGTTAGCGTGACGCGCGACTATTGGGCGCAAGACGACACCCAGACTCGGTACAACAATTTGTAGTTCAGACAAAAAGGTGCTCCGTGTGAGAATCGAATCCACAAGTTCTTGCGCAGGACTCGCACCACCGGGACAGTAAATATGTCATTGTGTGAAGCTTACTTTCTGTACTCTCGGTGTTCAATGTTTAATCTGTAGGTATATTTTTTACTGTACTCACAGGGAAATCCTGTGTCGGTAAACTTCCTCACATTACGTAGGTTCTAGATATTTCTTTGTAAAGTGACGTAACTCCAACATATTGATGAAGCCTTCATAACGTTAATAGCACCGTCATTCTTTCAATAGATTAACTCTAAGTGATCTCACTATGGAAAATTATATACAGATTTTTTATATGATTAATTAATCTAGGCAATTTCCCGATTTGTGACATTCCCAAGTGGGTCTGTGTCTGTGTGTTTGAGGCGTCGCAGTGACCAAACGGATAGACGGATTTGGATGCGGTTTTGTTTATTAGAAAGCTAGTTTAATCGATATGGTTCTTTCGTTTGATGAAAATCCGTTCAGCCGTTTAGAAGATAATCAACATTATTGTCGCGTGTCAACGTTTCAAAATGTGCACTCACTTTTTAGAAGCTTTATTTTTTGGGTTTGCAAATCATGGAGAGACTTTACAGCCTTTGGTTGGCAATAATACTGTCATTATGCAGTATAAGTTAAGAAAAAACCCCTGAAAGTAATGAACGGTAGGACTCATTAACGCTGAAACTTCAATAGTAGTACCTAGTAGTTATCGAGTATCATTATTTTTTGTTCTTGCAATCGTGAGATCGTGGGTTCGAATCCTATATTATACTACTGACGTGAACACACTCCTAACACAAGCCATTGAGCTTAGCTGGAGAGGTTAACAAGATTGCTAGTAATGTGGGATCAAAATCCCATATTGCTAGTTACCTTATTCAAAAAAATAAATTTAAAAAAGATATCATCATCATCATCATCATCAGCCTATCGCAGTCCACTGCTGGACATAGGCCTCTCCAATTGCACGCCACTTTGTTCTATCTTCGGCTTCTCGCATCCAGCTCCTGCCAGCCGTTTTGCGTAAATCATCACTCCACCTGGCCTGAGGGCGTCCTACACTACGTTTGCCGTGCCGTGGTCTCCACTCAAGAACTCGTTTACCCCAACGGTTGTCGGTTCTTCGGCAAATATGGCCAGCCCACTGCCACTTCAGCTTGCTAATCCGGTGGGCTATGTCGATAACTTTGGTTCTCTGCCGGATCACCTCATTTCTGATTTTGTCCCTAAGAGAAACTCCGAGCATAGCCCTTTCCATAGCCCGCTGAGCGACTTTGAACTTGTGGACTAGCCGTACCGTCAGTGTCCACGTTTCGGCTCCGTATGTCATGACGGGTAGGACGCACTGATTAAAGACTTTAGTCTTTAGACATTGTGGGATCGACGATGAGAAGACTTGACGTAGCTTACCAAACGCTGCCCAACCCAACCGAATTCTCCTGTTTACCTCGTCCTCGAAGTTGTTTCTACCTAACTGCAATGACTGCCCGAGGTACACATATTTTTGAACAACTTCGAGAACGGCGCCGTGCACCGCTATCGGTTCCGGTAGTACATGTTTATTGAACGTGGGTAAAAAAAGATATAGTAGGCAAAAATTTAATGTATAATATGGTTATGTCTACAATTTTCTAGTTACTTCTAGACTAAATATCGTTCCAAACTACTTCAAAACATAACCCACTATAACCAATTCCGGATATTATAAAACCATATCAATAAGCTTTAAAATTCCCACGCACTTCACGTATTTGTTCAGAAAGTACAAATAAGATCTATTCCGTTCGGTAGTCGAGGTGAGACCACCGCGTCGATGCCCACGCGCCGGTGCTCAAGAGCCACTCCTGCGCATCGCAACCGCGACGCGTGACGCGGCCATTAGTCGTCGATATGCGCATTTACTGCAATTTGCGAGATATTGTCGCGAATTTGTAGCGGTCGAAATAATTTGATGATAAATTGACTCGTGACATTATTCAAGATTTTCAGAAACCTACTGTATTTATGTAGGATATTTTATAACTATTTTATTTGACTACGAAGGTTTTAGTTTTGTTATTGTTTTGGTACATAACTAATTACACCACTTCATTCATAATACAATTTTATTTGTGTATACTGATTTTATACAGACAAAAAGTTGTCCATTTTATCCATCATTAACTTATTATTAATAAAGGGGTTAGTAATCTATGCTAATATTATAAAGCTGAAGAGTTTGTTTGTTTGAAAAATTATTTTACTGTTGGATAGCCCATGTATCGAGAAAGGCTATACGCTATATAACATCACGCTACGACCAATAGGAGCGGAGCAGCAATAAGAAATGTTGCAAAAACGGGGAAAATTTGCGCAGACGAAGTTACGCGGGACAACTAGTTAAATATAAAAACTGCTATGAGAGGCAAGCAATATCTTTAGAAAGTTATAATTACTATTTATTGCTTCGACATTTTTGAAGAACAAACCGCCTTATTTTAAATCCGAAAATTGGATTAATAGAACTAGACCCATTAAGTATTGATAAAAATGAGACTCTTTGCCGCTTAGAAATAGTAGAATAACGAATAAGTAAACTCTGATAACTACTATCGACAAGACAGAATAAGACCACAACATCAATGTTTCATTGCTTCAGCTTTTGCCTCATTTATAAAAAAAAAAACATTTCAAACCATTAGTAGGGCCACATACCTTCGTTTATCTTATCCACGAACGAATGTCACCGTTATCCTGCGACCCATGCTTGTCAATCTACGCAATCGCAATTAACGGTGCGCACGCGCATGCAGTACCCTACGACCGCTGATAAGTGGCGCGTGACGGTCGCAAGCGCAGGTCAACTTGTGTTTGTCTATAATGTTGGAAATAAAACCTTTAGTTACAATATTATAAAGCATATGTTTTTTTATATTTCATTGATATAATTTATAATAATTTTTCAGTACAATGATCATGACTAGTTGCCTACTATATCTTTAGACCATTTCCTGAATACAGGGTTTCAGGAAATTCTTTCTTTTAAAAGCAGGAACTCATACTCCTCCTGTAATTATCCCAACTCATTTGGGCATATGGGCTTTTTTTCTTATATTTATTATGTCAACTGCTTATTGCACTTACATTCACTCAAAACGTGCAATAAGCTATTACAGTAATAATGATTTATTATCTACTTAAACATAACATGCAGTCTCCGTGTTAACATCGTTCCTGGCCATATCACCTTTTAAATTTCATCTATCTTTTATTAGGTCTTTCACTACTCGTACATCCTTCTACATTCGTGCATTGAACCTTTCTTACAACATTACTTCCTAAACCACGCAAGTAGAGTTGTTAAAAAACCTAACCAGAAGCTGGTCAGCTTGTCGTTTACAAGATTTTCGATAAAATAACTGCACAGGAATTCACTCTGTTCATCTATTTCGCAGAGGGTTAAAAATCAGATTGTAAGTAAGGACAATCCGATCTCAAGTCGTGTTTACGACCGCTTGCCAGTAATTCCTAAGCAAATATTGTTTATTCCCGTTTCCTTGCTTCAATATTCGCTGGCATTGTTCGGAGGTACCATCTGATACAGGAACGAGAAGACGTGCCACGCAATATTCCCAGACAGATACCTCGATGAAATAGTGCCATAGGAGTTGTACTTCAAATATAATTAATAACAATATATATCCTTCTTGGAATCTCTTAGTTTTGTATGAGAAAACTTAATGTTTTAATGTTCTTGTAATTTATGAAATGCAGTATTATCTGTGGTGGCGAATTGCTGTTGTCATTTCACAAGTTCATGTTATACGTAATAAAAAAAAACGTGAACAAGTAATATTTTAACAAGTAACATTGATAAGAAGGAATATTTGTGTAAGTAGTTAAAGTGCACGATAAACACGACACTACTCAGAAAACTTGACTAGATAGCCATCAAGTCAAAAAGTTGTAAAAGGAAATCGTGACTAACTAATATATCAACTTACAGCTCAAAATACTGAAGGGAATGAGTTGAAAATTGGGAAAAAGATTTTGCCGTAGACATCCAATCAAAATAGATTTTTAAAAATTCAACCTCTAAAGGGGTGAAATAGGGGTTTAAAATAAACGCGGGGTTTATTATAAAGCTGTTCTCAAATAAAATAAGCTGTGTTTGTGACCATAGTGATTGTAAAAAATCTCCAAAGTGATTGAATATAAATTCATTATCATTCACAGGGCCTCTATGCGTCACTTACCTTTCAAATACGTGCTTCGTTTACCGGGGACATTGAATTACATGTTGTACTAATAATTCCTGCTGTGTAGTAAGCCCTTAACGTGTAAACGGAGTTTGCATAATAATTATAGTTTTGCAATCGTTTCGACGGCTTTCTATGGGATGTCGGTGTTGGATTGGACATATTTAAATGACTCTATTCGCCTGCTTGGTTAGACGACTTGACAATGATTTGACATATTTTATTGCGATAGTGGACACTCTTTCATCATCAATCTGTATCGGTCCACTGCTGGACACAGGCCTCTTCAAATTTATACTTCGACACCCGGTCCTCTACCTACGGAAGGCATTCGGCATTGGGGTCGTCAGTCCATCTGGCTGGGGCCATCTATCTTACGTTTACCGAGTCTCGGTTTCATTTGCTTCAGCGGACATAGAACTCATTTGTTATTTGTTGTTTCCAGGTAAGCACATTCATCATTTAACCTGCTTGTAACATAAGATTGGCTGGTTCCTTGATTTGGTAAGTTTTATTAATATCATTTAAAGACTGGATCTGGTTGGATGCAGATAGGAATAGGAGTATATCTGTCTGTTTGGACGCTGGAGTCCTCTGCAAGTTTTGCGCTTATATTTAAGTTATTAACGAAGCAGTAATTGAACTACGGGGTCCTTATTCACTATCTTTATTTCGTTGTCGGGACACGCCCGTGCGAACTGACGCATGCGCAGTGCGCTCAAATATGTCCACCGCGCATCGGTAGAGAGCTGCGCTTAGAAATGCATCAACGCGCATGCGCTGTGGTCATTTCACGCGGACTTGTCACGACAACGAAATAAAAAATGATAATTACTAATTATTTAAGTAACATTATCTCTGAAAGAAAAATAAATCTATTTCAATGTTAACTGTATGCATTTTAAATTGATCATTGAGGAAGAAACGAATGAAATAGTCAGTTGTTTTAAAAATAAATAGGCATCAACTGGCGCCAATTCATATAAACATTAAATTTGACTTCAGCAACAAAAAGCTATAAATATTACGCAAAGGGGCAAAGCACATTACTTTTACGAGAAAACAGTAGCCAATATTCATTCCTTAGCTTCTTTAGAGTGAAAATACTTTGACAAGATGTGACTGCGCACCATGTTAGAGACATGGTGATAATTGAGCGCTACATGTTGCGCCTACCAATGGGTGTAAAACTTGAATAGCGTTTTAGCAGAGCTGTTAGCATCAAGTGGGTTAAAACAGAATAACTGTTCGGTTTGTTATGGTTTATGTTGTGAGTTTTCCCTTGGATTTCGTCGGTCAGTATGTCAGTGGATACTGGTGGTGTGAAACCTTCGTGTTCTTAATTGTTTGGTGTCCGACAAGAGCAGTGGTAGCCCAGGCGAAACGACCCTGAATTAAAGTTGCTATACACATGTTCGCACAGGCACAGGCTGGGCGGTAGGCATATGTGGATGAACGTTCGGAGTAAAAGCCGCTTGACTTTGTCGCCGAACATGTGTAGTAGTAGTTTCGGTTAAGCATTTTCGGTTCGGCAAGTGCTGCCTAACCGAACGTGCCGAATTATTTATATGTGTAGTCTTCCTTACAAACTATCGATTGCGGGTTCAAAACTCAGGCAGGCGTCCATTTCGGCTTTAGTATAGTGATACTAAAGCCGAAATGGACGTGAAATTTTCAATAATTCATATAGTGATGGTTTGATTACTACTGCTTAAAATTTGTGAAAGAAACTTACGATCTTTTCCTTTATCGATACTATATTATTAAATTAAATCAATATAATTTGTATGGAGAAGTTATTTTACCATTTTTTGAAGTTTGCTAATCTCCTGCTGCCTAAGCAGAATTAGCAAATATTTTGAAATGGCGTTCAGTATGTTAACTGGCATCACATAAAAACCAAGCCTAGTTTAATGAAAACAAAACTTCATCAATAGTGTCACTTCAGGCACAGTTTATTGCTAAAATTAAAACATTAACTTGGTACAAAAAGCCAAACGCATCTTAAATGTCCCGTCTTCCGCATTACATCCAATTAAAGTGTATTTAAGTTTTTGCTCAGCAATAATGCGGGCTAGTCAACTGTCAACCGCGATTGTGACGAGAGATAAACCTTATGTTAGAACCGGAATGATACGTAAGGGTGACCATATAACATGACTTTGAGGATAGCCAACACAAGACAAAAACTCACAAAATCAAAGTCGACATGGGATACCCTAATAAAATACTACGAAACAATGAAACCTTTTCAGTTCCTAAAAACTGTTTCCCGCTATTCCGCCCGATTTTATGTCGGTTTATACAGAAGTACAAGCCTGCAACTTTAACAAGAGTCGAATATAATCTTTTCTCCACTATTTTACCTTCGAAAAGGATAAGTTTTGAAATACCTTGTCTGTTTTGCTCTCTACTCACTGTGTCATTAAAGGAAATGATGGTTCTCAAAAGTTTCAATAATTTGTTTTTGGAATATCATAATGATACAACTGTTCTTACTAATTCCAATAAGTAACTTAATGCAAAATTTTACCCTTGTAGACCCAGCGATTTGACGAACAGACGAACATAGACGAACTCGTATTATTCAATGCACACCGCATTGATTAGTAAGTACCTACGTCTATCGGTCAACGCCTTTCGTGTATCGCTCATGAACACATGCGTTTCAATGACCAATCCAAGAATGTTATTGGTGGATTCCATCGCTTGGACAAAATCAAGTTGAATTGTCTGTTAGCACTCTGAGTTGTACTATAACATGTTTTAATAGATGTCACGTTTAGATAACACATAATTTGAAATGTGTCCTAATCAGTTGACAGTTAGATAAAAAATATTGCGTACGAACATCGTATCTCCGATCTCGGAGATTCTGATTTAGATTATTTATTAATTTTGGATGTTTGTTGGTCATTAGTAAACTAATTAGATTAACCTGATTTTTACTAATTTATTTTTAAACAAATTTATAACGGTTGCGATTGGTAATGGCTCGGTAAGGTAAATGCGGAATAGAATTGACTGATCAAATATGTGCCCTCAACCTAACAGATTAGTTAGGTACTTCCTACCCTTAAGCCTTAAGCCTTATCTGTTATGAGACGGCCTTTACGACAAGAACAAAATGTAAGTATAACATTTGTCTTGGCTACTATTCACGCAGCTCTTGAGGACATTTTTTTTGTTCTTATGGGATATAAAGACCAGTGACCTTTTTAATAACACTCCTAATAAGACTCTCAGCCAGCAATAAACGGCCCCATCCGTATTTTAAGACCTGAAGCTAGGTCGTGAATTACCCCAAGAATGTATAGTTTAAACCCAATACAAAATCGAACAGTCGAAAACACCACCAAGTTGACACATTTTGTAAAGTAGTTTATGATTTTACAACAACCCTGCGTGTCGTCTGTCGTTGGTCGGCGGCTTGCGCACGCGCTGCACTTTATGATTTTCGCGCGCATATATTTTGAGCGCGCGCCTAACGGTCTCGCTAGGGTTGTCAATTAATTTACTCGTCGTATTTATTTATTATACGCTAGTTTGTCAGGAAATTATATGGTAATGTTTTTGTCGATTTTAATAACTTCAAATAAATTATATGAGCGTTGTAAAATTATTCCGGTAGTACATCTTATTGTAACGGTTTTTGCAGACTGTGAAACTACCAATTATATTTTAGTGTTTGGCTTTTTATAGGTTATCCCACTCTCCGGATATTACTTATTTTATACATTCAGAGGATTTTTAGTATACACAATTGACTTTGACGCGTTATTAGTATTTTGTTTATACTATTCACTTTAAAGTGAGTGTAGTGATCATAAGAGTTAATTAAGTAGCGTTTGAGTATTAGACGATGAGTGATCTAATTTATTGCTATAATTTTTAGAGGAAGTGTTGTTCGATTGGAACATAGAGTAACATATACCAATTTAGAAATCGGCAATGATTACTTAATGTGTACCTATATAAAATTGTTGTTTGTTTTAAAATCTCTAATCTCTGAAAGTACTTCGGTTTTGATGAATATGGTGTAGCAAAAGAGAACCATGTGAAACTGGTAGTAAAACTAATAACATGGTTAACTAATGTAGTGACACCACTATACAAAATGTAATTCGCCTATTAGTTGCTAGGCAGTTTTGGTTTCATAACTGATACTCTTTAAAAAAAAAGCGACGGACTGCGTAACGCATTTAAGTAAAGACCCTGTATCATGAACGTGAGGTCCTGTGCTGCCCACGCGACCACGTGACCAACACTCGTCATGTTATCTTAGAGCAGTCTTTAGTTGTAAAGGTTTGACCACACTTATACTGGCACAGCGCAGAGATACAAGTATAAAACGTGTAAAATTTGAAGAGATCTTTTTTTTATTTTTCTGTTCTGTGTTTCTGTGCCACTGTTAGGCATTGTCTCACATCTTTTCAAAGGCATCCATCATCGTCTCGCCAGCGGTGAACTGTCGCAGCGATGTTAAGACTCCGTCACGCCGATGAATCTTCATGTACCCTCACTTTTTTGTTTCTCGAAAAGTTAGGGTAACCCAAACCCAAAGTGAGGGTAGATGAAGATTCATCGGCCTGACGGAGTCTTAACATCGCTGCGACAGTCCGCTTGTGACCACGGCTGGTGCAACCTGGTCGAAACGTCAAGCAATTTTAAGGTAAACAATGCGCGTTAATTCCCGTACAATAAATAGTTATAAGTCCTTCCGTGTATATACAGGTGGTCAAGCACACAGGCCTAGATGTAAGGTGGGCCATTATTGTGCACCGCACAAGCAACTCAAAGTCCGTACCTGCCAAGAATTCTTATTTTTCTTGCTCCGACTGTTGCGCTGTAGTGTGTGCTTACCCTAACACAGTGTTATCTTCATAAAGCCAGTCGTAGTTGTAGAGCCGCGGCTGAGGACAGTAAGTACGTGACCATGCCGGGTGTCCTGAGGGGCCATATTTGGGTTACAAACACACCATGACAAGTGACCGCGCTTTTAATGAATTCTTAGTAGACAGTGATACTCGTACCTTTAAAATAACTATTTCTATACCTAGTTATTTGGAGATAAAGTTGGTCAATATTTGTATAAAAGTCTATTGCGGTTAGTTAGTCGCGTTAAAACTCAAAAACGGCTTAATCGATTTGTTTATTTTTTGTTTTGTTTTTATTAATATAGCCCGTTATAATCTAGATTAAAAAGAAAGAAACAAAAATATATCGCTAAATTCGAAATTGTTCATTTTGTGATTACGTTTAATTTTTAGATTGTACGAAGTTCAGCAGGTTAGGTAGTTATAACTTATAAATATATAAATTCGAATTTCAGCTCTAAAATAGTTTTTTTCCGTATGAATGTAGGAAATGGATTTCATGATGGCTGAAAGCGCCCGCTGGGAGTTATTGAACTCGAAAAGCAACTAGTTAAATCTTATTATACCTACTTTTAAATAATTTGTGCTACATTTCCAATAAAAACAAAATACTTATACACGATTTTAAAGCTAGCAAAGGAAGAAGTTAAAGGGCCGCATTAAAGGCCGCATCATATGGCAAAGTGCAACTGAGAGGTTTCTGACAGACTTGTCAGAGCAAAAATGAACAACATTAGTTTTTGTAGTCAAAAATCATCTTATACGTAGAGGTTATTATACAGTGGATGAATATTTAAATGATAAAGAAAAATGGATCTAGTTGCTTGCTCCTTGTTACTTTAATATGCTTGGGTGAATTCTGTTGTCACTTTGTTTTAATTGTCACATTGATAGAGCATGATTTGACTTTTGTAAGTAAAGATTCTGCGTGCCGAATAAAAGCCATTCTTTTCTTCCTTTTGATATCAGAATTAATATGTTTATATTTAATAATTTGTTACAAGTATTTAAGCACATATTGTTTTTACCTTTGTTGTAAGTAGATGCTCCTACTATATTGTACCCACTAAGGCTGATTTTGCTTTATCTCATGTTTCAACCTTTTGATAATACATTTTGCATCAGTCCTTTAACATGGTGTATAGTATATTAGTCGCAGCACCTTACCCCCATATTAAGTTTATAAACATTCAAACATTGTAAAATTGGCTCATAGTCAGCTGGGACGGAAATCTGACACGACTGGAGAGAGGTTAGACCTAATTAGTTAAATATTGCATTGGCAACTCACAATCATCAATTTACAACGACTACGAGACGCAACCAATGTTCCGCCATTTCTCATTCATTAGACTACAACTATTACAGCGTACAACTGTTTTTGTGCGCGTGAGTATTATTGACCAGCTATAAATATCAACAAAGTGTACCGCTGTCATTAAGACGCTTACACACTGAACTCATGCCTCATGTCTATCCCGCAGATAATTTACGAGAAGACTCGTAAATTATCTGCGGGATAGACAGGAATTTGTGAGATTAAGGCTGTATGAGTGGCATCTTTATACTCAGGAGTCAACCATGGATCAGTACTTGGTCTTCTCGTTATTGTAATGGTGAAATGTATGATGTAATCCGAAAGTCCAAATGCCTTATTTATATTATGTACTTGAGTACTTTCGACACCTTGGGCCTAAGTTGTCTTCGTAGTTCAGTCCAGTTTGTATTTGTTTTGTTAGTAAAGATAACTAGCAATCTTGTTAACCCCTCCAGCTAAGGTCAAAGGCTTTTGTTAGGAGTGGGTTCACATGTGTGTTAGCATAGACATAATGTAAAGAGAACTGAGTTTAAAGAGGCGTGTTATAAGTTTGACTCCTCATCATATTATAAGCTCGTACGTAAGTAGTAAATAATTTAATTAAAATAAAAATCTCTATTTTTTCATTCAATTTGTGTCTCTATTTCTCTCTAATCCCGCATCCTGTGTTGACTTAATATTATCTAATAAAGCACATACACAACATTACAACCGGTGTTAACCACGAACGAACAATCAATTTTAACTGCAAAACAATTAACCAAAGTCTTTCAGTCACATTTCTAACTCAACCAAGCACAGGCAATTCTATATTTCTTAATGTAGAAGCGCCTTTACATCTGCAGAACAAACTTACTAATTAGGAGATAAATTATCGAACGCCCAAACACCGTGCTTAGTAGTAATTGCTCGTAATTGCAATTTATTATAGACGTATATCCTAACTGTAGATAGTATAAGCCTTAATACTTCGACTGGGATTGATATTAGATTACATTTTATGGAGATTTAGGGTGTTGAATAATATCATGCTTAGGTAGGTGACTCAGAGGCGACTGAGTAAATCGAAAGGTTAACGGAGTTAAGTCTTTAGATGGGTGAGCGTTTTCTAAAAATGTTAGGGCCAGATCACGTTAAGCCGTCGTCCCTCCGCTTTCTATCATAACTGCAAAGTGATTTATTAGGTCAGTATTATGAGAAATAATCCAGTCATTTTGAATATTAACTAGAGTTAGAATTGAATTCATTACGTTTTCATATCAACCCATATGATGTCCCACTGCTAGACACTGGTCTCCCCAGTAGGACCTACTTATTATAGGTCCTGGGGGTAATTACCATAATCGCCACGCTTGGCGAGTGACTTGGCGATCGCAGTAAGGCAGTATAATACGCAGAGGACGCTGCTGCCCGTCCTCTGGTGTGGAATCCCTTAGTCGCCTTGACGACAACCACGAGTAGAAATAGATGGATGTTGGATGGATTACGCTTTTATAGAATGAAAACTAATTATTAACACGCGTAAGATTGCCTTACCTACCTGATTTGATAACCAACGGCGCCTATGCCGTGCAAAAACATCAGCGCCCTAATTTGTTCAAAATTTGAATAATAATTCCCTAAACCCTCACAAATCACGATACCAATCGTTACCAATCCAAAATTCGGAGAAGCATACATTTATTTACACTTACCGCTTCGCTTTGCCTCGCCTCGAGGCGGTTTTCGGCCATTGTATGTAAAATCAACTGAACACCGAATTTATTACGAGCTCCTCAAGTAAAAAATAGCGATAATATCGTTATTACTGTTAATGTTATTATAAGAAATCAAGTGCGAGTCGGTACGAAATGCGAAGAGCACTCACAGTATTTTGTAGAGTCAGTCCGTCTATACCTTGGGTTTCATATAATACCTACTTTTTGAGTTCAATGAAATGTCACTTTCACAAAATATCGCTTAGTCTCAAAATGTCTCTTTCGCATAAGTCATTTATTTGCTGGAATTTATCCAGTGGTAACATTACCTACATGAGAATGTCTCTTACGCAAAATGTCTCTTTCGTAGAATGTCTCTTTCACAAAATGTCTCTCTGAAACTTAAAATAAAATATAAATCTTTAGTGATTTACAAGTTATATAGAAATTTCAAAGTGAGTTTTCAAAGAGATATTTACTTCTGAAACTTCTTCGAAAGAGACATTCTGCGGAGGATAAATTTTGCGACCAAATGACATTTTGCCAAAGATACACTATGCGACTAAGTCAATAAAATGTATAATGTGTTTATGGCAGCAATAACCAGTATTACAAACAAAAGGTATAAGTCTTAGTCTAAAGCTTAGTGTACATTGTCTATTATTAATGGTACTTTTCTCATCAGCCTAGCCTGTATCGAGAAAACCAAACAGCAATGTTTCGAATTTTATACTCAAATTTTTCAGGACAGTTACAGTACGTCTTACTCACGCTTGACCGCTTATTATATAGACAACTCACACAACGCTATCTGATCCCAAACATATATTTCTAAATACATACATATTATAGATAAATAACACCCAGACACAGAATAAACCATCGTGCTCATCACACAAAGTTTTATCCTGAGTGGGGATCGAAACCACGACTTCTTGCGTAGCAGTCGGATACCCCCCCACCGCGCCACAGAGGCAGTCATTTAATGAGCTTACACGATTAAAGCGATGCGCAACCAAAAAAACTAAACTTTTGAGAAAGATTTTTTAAAGATTCAGAGTATTTGAAATTAATTTAATTTGAAACAAAGGATGTTACCAGTCAGTGTGTTCCTTTGCATATTTTGTAATACAGAACCCTAAAAAAGAAATGGCGCCGATGTAAAGATAATCATTTTGCATAAATCATTGGCAACGCCATTAGCGGGACAAATGCGCTCGCGCACCGTCTTCATTTACATATTAACTAGGCAAAATTGCTATTGCTTTAGAAGGAAAGTTACGTTGTTTTTCTTTTATAACATTATAAAAGATGATAGACATTACCTTACACTACATTAAGGGAATATTAGATCCTTAGATGGTAAATTGAAAATGGGTCTTTGTTGTTTCATTTTCTTGATTAAGTTTCGCCATCGACTGCGCCTACATATAATATACTAGCTGACCCGCGCAACTTTTTTAAAAATAAAAGAAAATTTTTCCCCGCATAAATTTTTCCCGTTTTTGCAACATTTTTCATTGATACTCCGCTCCTATTGGTCATTGCGTGATGTTATATAGCCCAGCCCAGCCTTCCTCGATAAAAGGGCTATCCAACACTAAAATATTTTTTCAATTCGAATCAGTAGTTCCTGAGATTATCCAAACAAACTCTTCAGCTTTATAATATCTATACTATAAATAATATATTATGTCGTTTATAGTAAAAAGTATCGGATGTTCTACTGCTGGGCACGGGTTTCTCTAAAATAACTTGCTTATTATAGATCCTGGGGGTAATTGCCATGATCGCCACACTTGGCGAGCTGGTTAGCGATTACACAGTAAGGCAGTACACAGAGCAGGCAAAAAGTTAGATCACCATCTAACTTTTTGCCGAATTTCAGTATCCGTGCAACTGTTCAGTCGTGAAAAGGTAACAAACAAACCAACTCACTTTAGTTAGAATTTCACAGATGACTGTAAAGCGCTTTACGTACATTAGATTATATAACAAAACATACTATATATTATGTAGTATGTCTTGTTATATGTATATATATATACCTAGTCTAGCCATAAATATTGTTACGAAGAAAAAACATTTTTTTTTATTGCAAATAATATTTATTACTTTTACAGTGTGTTAGTTTAATACATAAATAAAAAACAATTCAAAATATAAAAAGCTTATTCGAAGTGGTCTCCATTGGCTGCAACACAGTCCTTTAAACGTTGAGGCCAGTTATCAATAGAAGCACGCACTCTTTCCATGGGAAAATTCTTCACTGCCAATCGTATGGATTGTTTTAGGGACTCCAAATTATCATGGCGTTTAGAGCAAGCCATACTCTCTAAAACTGACCATAAATCATAATCCAGCGGATTAAGATCGGGACTAGACGACGGCCAGTCTTCAGCTCTGATGAAGTCCGAAACGTTCACTTCCAACCAAGACTGCGTGGACCGAGCTTTATGACCCGGCGCTGAGTCTTGTTGGAAGGACCATACTTGGTTATTGAACATGGTGTTGTTAAGGGGTTTAACTACCTTCTCAAGAATGGTATCTTGATACACTTGTGCCGATGTTTTGATACCTTTTTCACAAAAATATGGCTCAGTCACTCCTTCATAGCTAACACCCCACCAAACCATCACTGAAGTCGGATAATGCCCACGTTGCACTCTGTCGACTAATTGGGAAGCTTCCTTAGAGCTTTGAGCATAAATACGGTCATTTTGTTTGTTAAAATGTTGCTCAACTGTAAAGATTTTCTCATCCGTAAACAAAATTTTTCTGTGACCTCCCTTTGCGTACCGCTTCAGTAGTTGCTTCGATTTTACCACCCTATTCTTTTTTAAATTATCAGTTAAAAAATGACCAGTGCGTCTCTTATAGGCTGCAAGTCCTAAGTCATCTTTTAAAATGCGTGACATGGTTCTGGGTGCTATCTTCATCTCCCGAGATAAAATCTTTTGCTTTCGGACAGGATTTCTTCGAATTCTTTCCCTTACTGCTTTGACCACCATTTTCGTACGAACACTACGTGGACGGCCAGATCTTTTTCTGTCACAAACAGAGAAGGTCTCATTGTACCTATTAATAGCCCGGTACACAAACATTTGACTAATACCAAGCGTATGGAGAGTTTTAAAAATTACATTCGGCTCCATACCAACTTTGTGTAATGCAATCACAGCGATTCGGTTTTCTTTATCACCCCACTCCATTTTAATATAGCAAAATATTGTACAATGTATTGGCGCCAAAATTAGAAAATACAATGAACAATCGTATAAAAATGACAGATTCCAAATTCAAATGTAATATCTTTCTTATTTTTAATTGTAACAGTATTTATGGCCAGACTAGGTATTTATATATATATATACATATATATATATATATATATATATATATATGTATGTATGTATATATATATATATATATATATATATATATATATATATATATATATATATTACGGTCGAAACGTCGGGCAATAAACAATGTATTTTACATTAAATTATTTACGCGATTAAGACCCGTAATATATATTTTTTTCATAGTATGTTTTTTTTTAAAGACGACTCCCGCAGTAGGGTACAAGACCTGTGCCGGGTCCGTAACTTGTATGTTTACAAACATACAACTTACGGACACAATGTGGTGTCCCGTTTGGGAATCGTACCCTCGACCAATTGCGTAGCAGTCAAGCACACTCCCACCGCGCCACAGAGGCAGTCAAAGTTTTGTTGTTTAATCTAATCTTGGAATATACTAAACAGGTTATGTACAGTTTGCATCGTTGTGCAGATTGATTTCTAAGAAATGTATTAAAAAACACAAAACACGTGGCACGCAGCCACAAAAAAATATTAGTAGCTTTTAAAAGACAATTTGATTGAAACTGATTCGACCTTAACCTAGTGATTTTTCTTAGGAACATTATTATTTTATAAGATTCTTTAAGGCCTTTATAATTTTCGACTAGTGTCAAGTATTTAGTGTCCACTTCACTCCACAAAGACTGTCAATTTTTACTTTAGATTTTACACGTTCTACGCGGAGCTGTTAAATTGATGAACAAACCGCTATCTGTTTGAAGTTCTTGTGAATTTATAACATTATATTAGTATGGATTACGAACAGAAACTTCAATTATATTCATATGCATTAATTTATTGATACACCGCAGCATTTAATGGCACAGCAATCAATATGATCAATACTATTATTATGCAGAATTAAATTAAAAGAAAGTCATTAAGATACCAATCATGCTTTATATTCATTTTTTACCTTAATGATCAAGGTGATTTGAGCGCCTTTGGAGGCTGTTTTTATTAAAGTACCCTAGCTTATGGCTTCAGACCCTTGACCCAATGCCACGGCGCTTTCTTTTGTCAGTTTTTGGCGAAAAATTATAATAATACCGCCATACTTATTCAGGGGACTCTGTAAGTGCCTTTTTTGGGGACAATTACCTTATTCAGAATGATTGACCTGGGTATTTAGCTGTTTATTTTTTTGAATGGTTATGTTTCTTTTCATTTTAAAGAGTACTGGTGGTGGTCTTCATGGCATCTTGATAACCTCTGCCTTTCTCTCTCCGTAGCAACTATGGCAAGCTCTCTTTTTACCCGACTGTAAGGAAGGTATGTTTTTCGCGCGTATCTTGTATGGATGTATGTAATATTCTTTATTACCTCATATCTCACAAACCACTGAACGGATTTATACAATCAAGACATCCTTAGATTCGTTTTGACCGCACAAGTGTTCTTAGATAGGTGACAAAAATGTGGTGGTAAAAACAAACATGGCGGCTGTGAGATGTCAAAATAAAGAAGGGTAAAAAAAGTGGTTTGGAATACTGCAATATGAGTATCAAATTAAAGGACTCATCTTAAGCATTTCAAAAAGGTATAACATGATTATGAAAAGTTAGTCAGCAACCATTCTTTTTCAATTTTCAATACTTGACAATAGCTGTGATAAAAGTTGTTACATTCTACAACTACTCAATATGATTAAATTAAAAAATAAATTTTAAAAATAAAAACCCGCCTGCACAAAAAAGATGGAAACAAGATCCCCTACATGATTATATAATTTCATGCAGTCGGAGGCATTAATAAATCTAGATCAATTTAGTAAAGTGACTCCGACTGCTTGTGTACCTTTTACGAAGCTAGCGAAAGATAAACAAAGGTTTTGGTCTATGAAATGGATGATTCTATAACATTCCTAAAAATAAAATGTTTTCTGGCTAAATGATGGATTGTGTAATTTCAGAAAGAAATTAAAATTCGTTGTCAGTTTCAGTCTTGAAACACTTTTATAAAAGTCGAACTTTATAATTGTAGTTTAAGTAAGAGACTCTAATTAATTAACCGTAATTATGTTTTTCGTTACCTTTATATCGACACCAAATTGAAACCAGGGCTTCAATAATACGTTTCAACTTTGACATTTCAATCAATTGCTTATCGTAAATATTCTCTGTGCCCCAAAATGTAAAGTCAATTATTCTTTCATTTCTTGCCCATAAGTGTCTCGTGCGTTGCCACAGTTAAGAACCAGGTTACGCCCTGACACAGACATAATCCAGGCCAGTTAAAATGTTAAAAACTCGTACAATATGAAAATGTAGAGATCAGACTACGTCCATTCCGCGCGCGAATGAATAAACTTGATGAAAAACTGACCGACTCATTTGACAGGTCGGCTGTCGACTGACATTTATGTAAAGAAAAGTTGCGATATATTGTGAGCAAAGATTTAAATGGAAGCTTTATAAAAATAATATCTTTAATTAGTTTTTACTACCGATTTCATCTTGATCCTGATTTCAAGAAAGTAACATAAGAAGTTTATGTAACTTTCTCTCAATCTGAATTCTGGATAAAAGTTTAGACAAAAGCCAAAACAAGGCACAGAAAGTCTCCTAAAATGTAATTGGAGAGATTATTGGATTAGGAAAGTAACAAGTGCAAAAACATACATCGTGACTAAAGGCCGTTGATAATCCCTCGTCACATGTCTTTAAAACCTCGTGAAGGTAAACACAGGCTTTGATATCCGGAAGGGTTTGTGGATCGCTACGGCTTTGTGTACTTGTCCTAAGCCTCCGGAAGAGATTAGAAACTTAAATGGCATTGGTTTTAAGTATTTTCCGGCTTCACGGTTTCATGTCCAAATGTTTTATGACTTATATTACATAGACCTTCTATTGGGCAATAATATGTTTCATTTTTTGGTTACGTTTTTACTTCTTTTCTTGTTATTGTTTCTTAGGATATTCATCATAGTATGTTCTTCTTCACCACTAGTACCTACCACATTCATAAGCTATTCGTTAATATACACTTATCATTCTGGCAGGAATAGCATTATCTTTAGAAACCTATTACTTCCTCAACATTAGACCTACCTCCTATCAAATTTCATTACGATTTTACAGCAGGTCAGCCTTAAAATGTAATAAACCTAATTTGAAGCGTATTGTCACTTTGCCTGTCATATTTATAAGCCAAGAACACAATGAGGTAATGCGAGACCTTTCGACCTCAATATAGAGCGGTGACATTACCATTCAACGTATTTGTCCTAAAGATATTGTTCTGACATTACGACAAATGTCAAATCTCCCTTAATATGGTTAATTAGAACGCATTAACTGCTTGTTTTATATCTGACAATTTCGGGGCTTGAATCTGTAGTGAGTGGAGTACTGATTATAATGTTATTTCGTACTATATTTGGGATGTAGACATCTGTGTTAAATAGATTTTATAGCATTCAACTGAAGTGATGTGTCATTTCATGTGCACGTAGTTATTTATTAATTTTAGATCTATCTTTCAAAGGTCTTACCGAAATCCATCATAGCGAATTTACCTACAAGACCCATTTGTTAATTGCAGTTTTCTTATATACTTTAATATAATAAACATTATATTCTCGCTGCTGGCACCTAGACTGCAGCCACAGAAGGAACATGCCGTAATCCATTACGGGGGCCCAGTGTGGATTGGTGGAAGTCATATGTCTTCACGTCACAACGCTAAAGCTCCTTTTCCTTCATCGATTTTACAACTAAACCTAGTTCCAGTGGCAGTTCAAGAGCGGAAGAGAGGACCCCCACCCGTCGAGGAGACGAAGGGTGCCATCAAGAAGTTTTTGCCCTGGCTCGAAATAATCTTAAATCCGGCACTGCCTAGTTCAGTTCACTTACCACACTTTCAAAATCAGATTGCCCTTTCTAAAAGTAGAAATATCATTGTCAAACATCTTTATACTTGTCAAGAGGTTTGCCAACATCATCTGTAGTCGGCAATTGAGGTCGCGCGGACCCGTCGAAGGATTAACGACATATAGCTACGATGTTGCCGTTTCTGTCCGGACTGGTCAGGTGGATTATTTAGTGGTACTTGTTGCTAAATGTAGCTATAAGTTCAGGTGGTCGATTGACGTATTAGAAAGGAACATATACTGTCTGCATTTATTTAGGTAGTCTTGTGGATTAGGTAGCTTAGTTGTGGCATTGGATTTGCAATTGAGAGGTTTCGAATCTCACCCATATTCTATTCGCTTATTGATTTGCACTCCTACAAGTAATTTAACTTAGTTCCAGTCATGTACTGATTCTAAAAATACTGGTCAATTGAATGTAGCGGTTTGAAAATGGTCTGTCACTTTAATCATCCTGCTTGTTTGTTACGCAGTTTGCTGATATTGAAATTGTTAATCCATCTATTTGGGACGAGCCACAATTGTTGTTTTTTGGGGATAATGCAATATATGAAGTTCAGCAGCGAAATAAAACAAAACAAACAACATCCATCTTAAAAGGGTCCGGTAGAAATTGATCCTACATAAAGTCAGTGTAGTAGATCCTACAAAAAGTTAAAAATCTTGTGCAATTTAAAAGGCCTTTTGAGTTACTTACGAACAGAACCAAAACAATGACTACTAGTTATTTGAATACATTGTTGAATGAATGCCTTCTGAATATAGAAAACGTTTTAAAGATCCAATAATTGCAGCATAAAGATTATCATTATTGTAGCAAGTGAGAATGCAGCCCACGATGACGTACAGTGATTTTACTGTGATGTAAAAAGTGGTTTCAAAGGTCAGCTGTTTTGTACTATAACTGGTCCGTAGGAACTCAGGAGTAATTATTTATTATGCGGTATTCGTGAATTTTTAATTCTTATTGATTACTTTTTGCTGGAGAGCTCATCTTATCTGACATTGTTGTTTAAAAGTCTCTTCAAAGTTATTATTTGAAAGAACTCTTCTTTAAACTAAGTGGCTGTTGCGTGTTATTGAGAGTTATAAACGATCAATAGCATTATTAAAAAACTTGTGTAAGGAAACATAGGTAGTGTCGAGGCCCCATTGTGTATTCTATAAAGTAACTTCTCCTGAAAGTAAAAACAAATTAGGCAACCCGTAAATGTTTTCCCGAGACTTGAATTGATCTCAGTACTGATACACTTTTAAAACTGGAAAAAAGGTAACATCACCTTTTTTACAATATCGAAAGATTGTCTCATCGAATTTTAATGTTTTTTTTTCGTTAGCTCATTTGTATTTACAAAACCATAAGCAATATTTTAGCAATTATTTACAACGCTCTCATACGAAGTGGACAAATTGACATTGTGCAATGTATTCTTGGCAAGAAGATCGTTGAGAACGTTTTGAAACTGATTTCTTTAGTCACACCGCACCTGTGACTCAATGACAATATCCTTCTACAAGACTACCAAGAATGCTGCAATCTTACACTCCAATCTCATTATATCAAGCAGGTAATCAGATACTGACCAAGTGTCAATCTGTCAACAGTGCACTTAGTATTTCAAAACCTTTATAGTAATATGATGTTAAATATCATTGTCCTCGCATTTCTAACGATTACTTCATTGGATACCAGCAACCTGATCTGCCATTGCAACGTAGCGAATCGCATTTCTTTAGAACTGGTTAGGAATTGGGGTAATTACTAATGAGTTACATTTGTATGGCTTTTGTCTTTTAATACCTGTTTTAAAAGACGGAATAGACGTGTTGATGTTGTGTAAGAAGAACTTACTAGGATAAAGTAATGATCATTAAGTCTTCAGAATATATTGAAATTGAGTTCCAAATAGATTGGCATATCTTACACTAGCTGTCCCGCGCAACTTCGTATGCGTAAATTTTGCCCGTTTTTGCAACATTTCTCGTCGCTACTCCGTTCCTATTAGTCGTAGCGCGATGTTATATAGCCTATAGCCTTCCTCGATAAGTGGGCTATCCAACAAAAAAAGATTTTTTCAAATCGGACCAGTAGTTCCTGAGATTAGCGCGTTTAAACAAACAAACAAACTCTTCCGCTTTATAATATTAGTATAGATTGTGTCTGGCTAGGGATCGGGTTTTATGCCCGGTCGTCACTGCGACCTGAAAGATCTATGGCGACACCTCATTCTTCAATAAAGGGTTTCCCCGAGGTTTAGTCTGACCCTAAAGTCGATTATGAGCATTGGCGGAGAGGACTTAACGTCGTTTGGTGTGATTAAGTGCCTTCCAAGGCGCCGGCTTCTGCTATGAACTGTGATGAATTGCCTCGCACTTGCATTCGCATATCTTGCTTTTGGGCTTGACGTTTAACTGTACTAGTTTTAGTTTATTACGTTTATTTTTGCTATCTGTGGTTCGATCTTGGCATCGAGATAACTCGTTCACCAAAGTATCTACACGTATTGAAACTTTTATTACTTATATGGAAATAAAAATGCAGACTCATTTTAAAAATAGTGGACCAAATTTTATTTGTCCTATAAAATGGTGATAAAGTGTCATTTGTTATACATTTGCTTAACGTTTGAGCTCATAGGTTTAGTCGTAAAGAGCGAACCTGTCGAAGTACCCAGCATATACTCGTACTTTCTTATAAAAACTTTTTTGTTTTCTTTATATTTTAATGCTTTTGCAATTGTTGGGAACCTACATTTCCGTCTCTCAGTATAATACAACCACGAATCATCGTCATCTTGTCTTCATAAAGTACTTATTTAACCATTACCTTTCTTTTTGTTGCAGGTACGCATCCTACGGCCACTCCCGTAACGGGCTTCACAATAATCCAAAATATTCGACACACAAGTTCTCATACACCCATCTCACTATAATTTTAAAATTTAAATTCGCCCCACTTCGCTTAAAATGCGACAAGTACCTTATTTGTTTTTAAAAATCATAAATTTCTGGTACCGTGTGAAGTTCGGACCGGATCCGACGATGGCGATATTATGAATTTATGGTACTTTATTGACCTTTACGTGCCAAAACTGTCCGATTAACTTATTGATTGGAGAGTGCGTGAATCATGCGTTTCAATTACAAAAAATCTTTTCGTTCTCCTGGGTCAATAGTAATTTATTCGTAAATTGAAATATGATGGAGGTAATACTTAATTGTTGCAACCTTGGCTTACAATATAATTAAGGATTACGTTTTAATGTTAGAGAGGTAGGTAGGACATAATAGATAGTTATTTTCAATTAAACAATTTAACTTAAGGATGACGTAAAATAATTAAAATATTTGGTATTATGGTAAAGACTGCCTCTATGGCGCGGTGGGAGTGTGTCCGACTGCTACGCAGGAGGTCGTGGGCTCGATTCCCACACGGATCACTACTTTGTGTGATCCAAAAATTGTTGTTCTGTGTTTGGGTGTACTTTGTGTCCGTGGCTTGTATGTTTGTAAAGTCCCCCGCGACACAGTGCTTCTACCCTACTGCGGGAGTCGTCTTTCTTAAGGAAAAAAAGTAAAGTCATCTAATCTCATAGCACAATAAGTAACCAGGAGCAAGGAAATCAGGATACTGGATTATAAGATCTTCTTCATCATCTTCTACACATCTACACCAAAAGAAAACAAAAAGAAAACACACTAACTTAAAAAAACTACGAATCTAACAGTTTCAAACGGCCTCGCATATCGACCAGCGATCGATCTTGATCGGGCATATCGTTCGTGACGTCGCTGCGCAGGCGCAGGCGTACGCAAATCGACGGCTAATTGCGGCCCCGGGCTGGGCCGATCAAAAAAATATAGTGGGCCTTATTCCGTTTGTTAATACGGTACGATTTCTTGAAAAACTTGTCTACATACATAGTAATATATATGAAGATAAATGTCGCTCTTCTTTGCATATGAGGGTCCTGTTACTTCTTTAATTAGATACTTAAGTGAGTGGTTTTACCATTCATCTCTCAAATTAGTGTTCGGCAGTGGTTCTTAATTATGTTTTAAAATTATAAGAATCATCTTAGAAGTTAAAAAAATTGTTTGACTTCTAACCACGCTATAATTCGTTTTTGTAACATACAGAATTGTTTAATCTTGCAATTTCAGTAATATTTATCTTTATTGTTCATTTTACCTTGATCTGAAAATAGCTCAGCCTACTTCCAAAAACGATTTTCAAATAGTTTCAAGCTGTTTAGTGTTTAAGATAAGCTGTAGGACCGGTCGATAGCGACAAGTGACACGGCAGGGTCTTAAATATGTTTCTTTTGGAGATTTTTCTTTGAAGATACATTCTGTTGTTTCGAAAATTTATTTCCGTGAGCCATACGGGTGCATTGGAAACCCACATCTCGAAGCCATTTCGGCCAATATTAGTCCGGACTCCAGAGCATTCCCAGTAATTCCTTTAATTCCACGTCGTTCCCGATCCCTTAATGTTTATTTCGGCTGGCAACCTTACGTGATGGTATTTTGAGCCACATTTACCCGCTATTATGAATTATTATATTTGTTGTATTAAGAATTGGAGGGCCTACCCGCTTCTCATGTCGACTATTTTAACAGGTAATATTTTTTTACAAAATTAGTTTTTTAATTTTGCGTACAACCACAAAACATTGTAAATGTGCATGACTAACAGACATTTTCTCAAAACCTTAATTACATACGTTTAACAAAGTTTACGCAACGTATAATCATTTATTACTTTACGCACCTTAAAATCTTGAATTTTTCGAATAATATTACATAAAGAAACCGTGAAATTGTAAATTCTTTGTAAGTATTTGAAATTAACTATTGCTCGTTCATCTCTCACTTTGTCTGTGGTCTATGGAATATTGGGACTATTATTTCATCCATTCTAATTATATGATATATGATTCAATCTAATTAAGTTAATGATTTTTAGGTAATTTCTGCCATTTGTCAGTAGGTATTTAATGTTCGCTTTAATTGCACAGAGGTCCTATAAATTTTACACTTATTTTATATTTTCACACATTGAACTTCAGAGCTGTGGAAATAATGACAGTTCATCTTGCCGCCATTTTCACAACTCATTTCATTCTTTGTTTAGCAGTTGGATGTGAGAGATTCAATATAAACATATATGGAAATGGAACTCGTGTAAAATATAAACCTGCTAATCTTCTTAGCATGTTTACAAGTGTTTTAAATTGCTATGCATCTGTAATACTATCTATGTTATATTTACCAGAAACTTAGAACTTAGCTTTATTTTAAGTGTTTCTCGAAGCATTAAAAGTATTTTATTTCTTACGTCATTACTCGTACATTATCACGTGACTAACAGATATTACAGATCAGCGTCACAGTTTTATAGCTTGCTCCGTGAACCGCTCGTTGCCATAACTGAGGTAATCTTTTTATAGTGCACTTCGTAAACGCTCACGTTAAACATTGCCAACTTTGTGAGGTTATAAAATTTATTTTTAGAGCATTAGAGTTGTTTTTATGTTAATTTTATTTAATAGTTTGGCTAGTTCATATTTTTTGATATCTTAGAAATAGGTTCTTTCGCTGAAGCCTGACAAGCTCTTGTCAGTAGTCACTATCAAGTGCTAACTAAGCATGCCTTATGACCGCTGGTTTTGTCATTTGGCATCCTATGACTACATTAACTAAGAGTCATTAAAAAAAGTCCGCACAGCACTGAAAAATTATTTCGACGTTTATTGGCTTTTGTAATTTGCATGTTTGTTACAAATATGTAGTCTGAATTTTAAAATTTCTCAAAAGCATGTCTGGAAGCTGTTTTAATTATGAGGGTATATTTATGTGTAAAAACAAGGTGGGTCCATAGTTGCAAAGATGTTATCTACTTAATGTTAAATATAATCGTAAAACCTGTACAGTGTTACATAAAGTGTATTTTATTATGACTTACCGTATCTGTAAGTAATATCCTGCTGTTAAATATCAATTAAGTAGCGGAATTGCGTTGAGCAATCGATTTTAATTTTAAATTGCAATTAATAAACTAATTAACAATATTTCTTCATTAAAATGTTACTATTTTACATTAACTATGTGCGTGTTTTTTTTATAAATGGTCATAATTATCGACGGAAACAGGATCATACCATAATGATGGCAGTTATTTTTTGACGACATTTAATATTTTAAAGCCCTCTACGATGCTAGGTCTAAAGATACTTATTAAACTATGTCAAAATTAAACAGATAACTGATAAATGACTAGTCTCGAGTTTCTTCACTTCAGTCTATTTTTATTTTTTACTTTTTTCAGACCTTTTTTATGTCGATACATCTTTATAAATTTCTGACTTAATTCATCATTATCGTGAGTACTTATTTCGTACGGTATTAAAAAAGCAATTAATAATTAAACTATATCCATACGATTGCTATCGGTCTATACATATAAATAATAATAATAATAATAATATAATAATATCTTGGGACAACTCACACAACGTTATCTGATCCCAAACTAAGCAGAGCTTGTACTATGGAAACCAGACAACTGATAAACATACTTATATATTTCTAAATGCATACATATTATAGATAAATAACACCCAGGCACAGAATAAACCATCGTGCTCATCACACAAAGTTTTATCCTGGGTGGGGATCGAACCCACGACCTCTTGCGTAACAGTCGGATACACTCCCACCGCGCCACAGAGGCAGTCAAAGAATAAAATTGATGTGTCTTATAATGTCATAACAACTATATATGTACGTTTATAAGCATTTTTTTGCCTGTCTGTCTGTCTGTCTGTTTGTTCTAGCTTGTCTCTGGAACGGTTAGAACAATGAATGTTAAAATGCTACTTAATTTTTTTAAATATTTTTTATCCCACGTGGTCGAAGTCGCGGGTCATTGCTTATATTTATTAGTATAATCATATACATTCGCAGGTCCAGGGGGGGGGACAACAGGGGCAATCCCCCCCCCCCCCTCTACTTATTAATTTTCAAGTGTTCGCCATACAGTTGGTCTGTGTTGACGGGCGATACTCACACTTGGCCGGTGTTTGGTCAAATCCCCCCCCCCCCTCCCCGAACATGATCCTGGATTCGCGCCCGATCCTATAAATTGACCAGATAACACAACTATGAATTATATTAATAACATAAACAGGCATCGAGCCGTTGAGTTAACAATAATATGTACGTATAGATATACTTACATAAAATATAATATTTTATAAATACTGGCTACTACTTGACTGCCTCTGTGGCGCGGTGGGAGTGTATCCGACTGCTACGCAAGAGGTCGTGGGTTCGATCCCCACCCAGGATAAAACTTTGTGTGATGAGCACGATGGTTTATTCTGTGTCTGGGTGTTATTTATCTATAATATGTATGTATTTAGAAATATATAAGTATGTTTATCAGTTGTCTGATTTCCATAGTACAAGCTCTGCTTAGTTTGGGATCAGATAGCGTTGTGTGACTTGTCCCAAGATATTATTATTATTATTATTATTATTATGTATGTCGTTTCCATATCACGGGACTATGGAGTCCCGGTCATTTGGGAGGCGTGCGTGGGGCCGAAGCCAACACGTAGAGGCCCGTTAGACACTTTAATCTAAAGGCTATGTGACACAAACCGGCGAATATCGTTGTATACACTATATAAATGTACCCAACGACATTCCCCGGTTAGTGTAAAAACTATTGCCAAAAAGTGGTAGCTAAAAAACTGGGTTATGGAGGTGATGTGTTAGTGGAATGGTTAGCTGGTACTATTGAAGAACTATGGCGCCTGCCCTGCAACACATGGTAAAAACACACGGACAAATGGGCAGGCGGTGACTCGCCACTCACTAGATGGGCCCCCTTCTGGCCGCCACAGGCATACAGCCAAACAGGCGACAGGGGGCAACATGGGTGTGAGCAGCTTGGGGTGTCGAGCGGTGCGGCGCCGGTTTCACCATCACGAAGAAGGCCCGTGAGCGGGTTTCCCCGTAGTTATGCCCTTGAAAATGACACTTCCACCCCCGAGCGTACAAGCTCTGGCGACCTCCCTCTGGCCGGCCGATTAAGGCAAGACAGAGTTGAGAGTCCTGCGGGCGCTCTTGGTGTTCCACTCCCGCCGGCCAGTGAAGGCAAGCGGGAGACGAGGCCCTGACCGACTCTCTGAGGGATCGGGACCGCAGTGTCGCCACGCACATTCAGCTCGCCACAAAGCTGCCCTGCGGTTTGTGTACTCTTATTTCACCCTTATGAGACATTTTTTATTGGTGTCATAAGGATTTCAAGAGCTGCTACTATGCCCTCAGAGTGTTGCGTGAATCTCATATAGGGAGACAACGACTAGCCCCGAGGGATTTATTATTATTATTATTATTACTACCTACTAATCAGAAGCAAGGTATTCAACTACTTCAGAAGACACGTTTAGGTTCACTTAAGATTTGAGGCCATTTTGTTTATTATATTTGTTATTTAATTAGTCCGCCATTATTTTAATCGAAGGGTGTTGCATAATGATACCACCTATATTTATCGATCGTAATAATAAACGATCTATATTTAATAAAATAACAGTTGAAATATATTTTACAAGGCAATATAAATAACCTGTTTTGTAGATAACTTTGTGCACTATGTTTTTTGTGTCTATGTTACACTGTTGGATAGCCCATTTATCGAGGAAGGCTATAGGTTATATAACATTACGAAAAATGTTGCAAAAACGAGGAAATTGGCGCAAACGAAGTTGCGTGGATCAGCTAGTATTATAAACAAATTAATGCCTATATCTCTTTTTGTAGTTTTCTAATACTATGTAGACGGTTCTAACGTAAAAAAAAAGAAGAAAATAACGAAAAAAAAATATAACTGATTCCCGCGGCTCCGTGGATGTTGCTTATCGTAATAATAAATCTAAAGACTAACTAACCCATTTTAATTCAAAATTTCATTAAAATCGGCTCAGTATCTTCAAAGATTAGAGCTCTTATAAAAATTAATCAGATTTATAATATTAGTTAGTAAAGATATAGATTAGCTTTGTGTAGTCGACCAAGACCTTATCTTAAATTACTTTAGCAGCAGGTTTCAATTATAAAATATTAAGTCTATTTTCATTTTCATGCTGTTATATCTTCCTGTTTTACTTGACTACAATTTATTACATTTACAAGGAATTTGTAATTTTCTGATGATTAGCCATTATCTAGCTAATTAATCAATTTCTCAACTGACTGTAGTTAATTTTTACAATTTTCTTAAAGTAGTTTTCGGTAACAGACAGGTGGCGGTCACGCATGCCATCGTTCAATCTTTGTATTGTTGACCGCAGCGGTCAGCATGTCTACTGTCTGGTCAATATAGGCATGCGTTACGTAGACGTAATACTATACAAAGAATGCCAAACGCGGCCGCAGACCGCTATATGACCGCCTCTTATCCGCGAAATTCTTAAGAAAATTTAAATAAATATACCGTAATTGCGGTCAATTAGATATTTTTGTATTGCAAGGTTACATTGTATTTCAATTCGATTTTCCTTCAAAGTTTAGGCGCCATCATTATTCTAAGAACAGTGGCGATATTGGCCAATGTCGTCGGAATACAAATGTCTAATGAAATTGACTCACCGGATTCTGAAAAAGTATGCAAAAATATTACTAAACGGACTAATCATTCTGGTGTCGTGTCACTACATAAATATGTCTGTCAATGTCTCTGTTGTAAGGACTCGGCCATCGTGTTGACTAGGTATACTATGAAAAAAAAAGGCATTATTAAATAGACTATAGAATGTAGACAGTTCTTATAGTAAAAGCAAATAAGGCGGACGTCTATTCAAGTAAAAATAAGACGAACTTTTCATGAAGAAAAAAAATCGTGCGACGGGAATTACCTTCTATGGATACTACGGTCTAAAGGCATGCTTGGGGAGTATTGGAATGCCGACCACTGATTTACATCTTTTTAAATTGAAGCTATTTGTAATTCAAAAATTAAAAGTACAAAGAAAATTCCATAAAAATGCCCGGATCTTTATGGCGAAGTATTTATTTTTTGCTCGAGTTATATACAAATAATGTATACGACACTTGCACTAAAGCGCCTTCTGTCATAAAAATGAAAAATATCCTTTTCATATCTTGGCTGTATGTAAATTACATGTGCAAGAGTTAAACTTGTAAAAAAGGTGTTTTAAATTTCGAACGTGAAGAAACATGGCGCCAAAATCGCCGGTGAACGGTAGCGCGTGCGTACCACAGTAGGCCAATGGATTCCAGTATGAATTCGTTTGTATATCTGAGTGTAAGGCGAAAATTTTACAAGCGTGCCTTTGACAATCCCTGAGTTCTCAATATTCATAACGGGCCCGCCATTGTTTCCCGCCTTTAGAAACGTCACGTATCCGGCGCCATCTTGAAAGGGACGTGCCTCTACACATCCAAAATTAGAAGAGCTATAAACTATCGCGATGTTAGAATTTCTGCACATAATGTGTAACGTTCGGGGGTCTTACTAAAATGGTGGTTTTCATGACCCAAAGAAAATTATGAACGTACGTTGTTGTGCATTGAAATCAGCTACCATGGTGTTGCCGTACATTTTAATTTCTTTTTCTGAACTATGACTTATGTGGGGCGTAAACGCGAAGGAATGCAAGTGACAAGTTCAATATTTCACATCTAAAGAGAAAATATTGTAGTTTATCAGTTGTCTTGTTCCTATAGTACAAGCTCTGCTTAGTTTGGGATCAGATGGCGTTGTGTGAGTTGTCCCAAGATATTATTATTATTGTGAATTGGCTGTTGCCGTAGCATCAAAATTGGTTCAGTAATTTTACGTGAAAGAGTAACAAACACCCATACTCTGCGATTGACTAAGAAATTCGTACCAAGTAAAATGCTGATCGAAATTACACTATAAAGTCTAGGAATATGGATATATTACCTCTAGATTGATTGACTGACACCAAGTCTTTTAAGCTCTGGTGAAATAACTATCATCCGGGACATGTTTATCTAACTAGATATAATTACATCCCGGCTATAACTATCTTTGATATATTCTGTTAAATAAGTCGTTTAATTCGTTTTTATCAAGCTTTTTGAGGCACTGCACTCAAATTTATCCATCTTCATCACTATCTTCTTACCTTTATCTATCTCAATTAAAATTAAAAGTCGGCACAAATACGATATACTCCTTGGTTATAAATAAAAAAAACTGTGAGACTGTATCCTTGGTATACTTGGCGCGTTAAGATAACAGTTTTAATGTTACCCCAGTTAATATGATTTACGATCGTCTCATACATCCATCCACAGACCAAAGTGTTTCGTTAGCATAAATAATTCTGAACAATGATTAACAGCTGAGATATGCTCGTAAAACTACGACCTCGTGCAAAAACTTGTTTAACGACGTGTTTAATTTTTTTTATTAGTACATTTGCCTTTTAATATGGTAACCCTATTGTGGATTATACGACCAATTTGCGTAGTACAGAATGCCGGTTTCCTACAAGGAGCGAAAACAGGCCCGCGCACACTGATGCGCAAGTACACAGATCTGGGTTGAATCACAACCGAGACTCTGCACGTTGAGATCGTCAGTACGTGTCTGTCTATATGTGCGTGGATTTCTTGTCAAGCTGTGAGCCGACCAGTATGCTTGTATTTTATGATAGTAGCATGTGTGTTTTGCTTAAAGAGTTTACTAGGTGATTGCATCTTCTTAGTAGGTCATATAGACTATACTTTGCTTCGAAAGCTGTATATTATCATGTGTTCTTCTTAGAATAATTATGTAGTTACGTTCTTAGCATAGTGGCTTTTTGAAACACTACCCGGATGACTACGTTAATGATATTACGGATAACTCCTTGTTTTGCAAACCTATAAAAACATGATGGTCCATTAAGTTGTCATCTTTAAATGGACTAGCTGAACCGCGCAACTTCGTCTGCGTAAATTTTCCCCGTTTTACAACATTTTTCATTGCTGCTCCGCTCTTATTGGTCGTAGCGTGATTTTATATAATATAAATAGGCTATCTAAAAGTAAAGGATTTATTTAATTCGGACCAGTAGTTCCTGAGATAATAGCGTTCAAACAAACAAACTCTTCAGCTACTTAAATGGGTTAGGAATTCTTGGAGTACCTATAACCATTGGACACAGTTCTAATATACTAGATTAGTTAACACTTGTGTTAGTGAGATTACTGGGCAAATGAGATTTAGGTACAAAGTAATGTCCTAAAATGGAACACAGTATGATGACATTAAAATCTTTGCCAATCAAAGATTCAGGTGGAACTGACACTGCTACCGGCTAGCGTGATTTACCATTATTTAGGCTCACGATCTGCTCGTCTCTTCATTTCGTAAATTAAGATCTTAAAAAAAAAACCGGGCAAGAGCATTTCATATCATGCTCGGAGCCCTACGGTTCCGGAGCGTTGACGTATAAAAAAACGGTTTGAAAAATTGCACCAGCAGAAGAGCGTATTTTCATGGCACCTACGCCCTTTTGTTGAGAATAATGCGCCACACGTTGATGTATGCTCCAAAATTATTTTTTTCAGCTTCTTTCTTCTTTTCCAGTTAGCCCCCCTAAAAATATGTATTTTTATTATTTAACTATCAAACTATGTAGCGTCACTTACCATCAGGTGAGCCGCTTGTTAGTATCACATAAAAAAAATAGACAAATTATACCCAGATACAGAATTTAATCAATGATGCTCATCACACAAAGTTATGGGTGAGAATAGAATCACGACCTCTGGTTTAGCAGTTAGGGTTACTAACCGCCACAAAAAAGTTACAATATCTTTATAACACATTTTGAATTTTCACACCCACTTTTCACTCATTCCCACTTCCCACATAAATGTAATACCAATACATCAAGTATTACATAACTTTTAAACTTTTTCCATACATATATACGTACTGTCACACCTAATAGAAAGTAGTGATTGTGCAATAACACTGGAAATAAAAATCATTGCGTTAAATAGTAGTATATAAAAAATAAGTGCACGGGTAAAATATTAGTAAACAAATACAAAATCTACAAGAAACATTCCAACGCAGTAGCACTGAGAATCGATGCAATTAAATTTCCAAATCAACCTAACGAAAACTCTTAATAAGATTCTAAAGCCCTACTTTGCATTCATCCCATCTGTTACGTTACATAGTAGCGAACAAACAATCTTTTAATTGATCCAACGGTTGCATACGGACCAGTAGAAACACTCACCTTTCTGCGTTACAGTAAAAAGTTGCTGCAAAAGCACGCATTTCATTTTCTCCGAGAACCCGTTGAACTCTAGAAACGCACAAAATGCAGTGCAACGACAATTTGTTGCGTGCCCGGTGGTGAGGAACAAAAAGCAGCGCTAGCGCATTGCGCACAAGATGCCTGCCCATTAAAATTCCCGCCCGCGCACCGCTGTCTATTTAGAGAAATAATAGTTATCATAACGAACCATTCGCTTAAGGATTACTGAGAAAAAATTGTACTGTTTGCTCTGCTGGTTGGAAAATGCTGAGATTTCGTGCGACTTATATTAATTAGATTACATTTTCAATCATAGGCAGTTGCAAGGAAGTGGTCGTGAGTCTTCTGAGGTATACTTTCATATGTCTAGTGGCTAGTGACGTTAGTCGGAGTTAGTGGGTTCGATCCCCACCTAGGATAAAACTTTGTGTGATGAGAACAATGGTTTATTCTTCTGGGTGTAATTTATCTATAATATGTATGTATTTAGAAATATGTTGTCTGGTTTCCATAGTACAAGCTCTGCTTAATTTGGGATCAGATGATGTTTTGTGAGTTGTCCCAAGATATTATATTGATTATTATTAATTCTTAGCCTGTTCTATTTGTATCAGCTAAAACCTGGCACAAGTCCAAAATCTTTTATTTCCTAAAAGCAATCCTTGATACTTAAACAAATCATCAATTTACTAGAACATAACGCTAGTTAAAAACAAATAGCTATCATTGATAAAAATGGGCAAAAAAAAGAATCCAATGTAACATATCCAGTTAGACTAAGCTAGAAAAAGATAGTACAGAATGCCAAATGCCTAAACCAAAACCGCTAAACCACTTTTGCTTTCCTAAGCAAACGACTTTGTATTTGAATCATCAAATTGTATCGTATCATAATCGCATTACATAACCCACTCCACTTTTCTCAGTCCCAACAACAAGCCATCCTATAATTTTATCCTGTACTAATTATAGCCCAGTTACATCAGAAACAAGGAACTTGATAGCCCTCTAGGACCAGACGCGAAAAAACAAACAGTATAATAACTCCTAGTCGCTTGCTTGATACAATCTTAACGATACAAGCGGATTTAGTGGGTGAGAATTTTCTAGTGTATTATTATAGTGCAATCATCGTTACCCCAACGGAATGGGTGATAATAAGAGGGCCAGCGTCACACCTACGCAAATGTATCCCACGCCTAATGCACAATGAAATTTCGGGTCCGATTAGCCCTTATCGAATCGTAATCTGATATGAAAGCAGAGATTTTAAGTTAACTTGAAAATGTAGTGGACGAAGCTGTTACTGTCTCAAAAAGTGATGAATAAGATAGTGTAGATAAGGAAATATGTTTTATTGATAGCTTTGGATAAGAAGGTGTGACCCTATTATGAATATAGATACTACATTTTCCGTGGGTGCCGTGACAAACCACCAACAACATGAACCAGGTAGCAGTACTCATGTACAGAGTTGAGCAACAGACTTTTCTACAGATTTATAAATTCCTGAGGGCTACTACAATTATGTAACAACAAACAAACAAATAAAGAAACGATGCACGTTGATTTCAACTGCGATTACTTAATAGCAAATTTTAAATTGGCTATATTTTCTGCAGTAAAAAGGTAACTAACAATTAGTAAATATAATTAACTAAAACCGCTTTGAAGGTAACAACTTAAAGTCCCATAAAATGTTAAAGAGGTTACACTGATACAAATAAAACCACTAAAATGTTTATAAACTTGAGTTAAATATAAAAATAACCCCGAAATGCAAGTTCAAGGTCTGGCCATTTGTTGTGCCAAAAGAATGCAACAAGCAAAAGAAGATTTCGCCAAAATTGACCCAAACCTGTTTGGATTCGCACGTAAGATTAACAATCAGGAGGACGACGTGCCCAATAAAATACATGATATTTCAAATTTAACACTTAAGGATAAATTACCAAAGGTTATCGATGGAGGCTTGCTCATTTGTCAAATGCGAATCTTGGTCTTATCAAGAAACATTGCCTTAAAAAATATTTGTGAAAAGTAATGTAATCTTACATATCTGGGTCTTTTATCCCGAGGAGCCGCATCGCCATAATATTCATAAATTCGATTTGCATCTTCAGTTTGGTTGCTTTTTAAGGAAATCATGGATATATTGCTTTTGCGTCTTCAGACGATGTCATATTATCAAAGTTGTTAAATGCTTTATCATGTTCGTGAATCGTATGGTAAGTATTGAAAATAATTGCAAACAAACATGTATCCGCTTATATGCGGTCCTTATGAGAAATCTAGCATTACATGCAGAAAAATAAAGAAAACTAATTCGTACCTAAGTATAGATAATTCCAATTAACTTCACATATATACAGAAGAGAAAGACTAGACGAAAAATAACGCATTTGTATTGTTCAATTGATTTCGTTGATTAACAGAATTTTAGTAGAAATTTTGTGGTGTCACTATTTCTCGGCACTGAGTGATTGTGTCAATTCTTAAATATTTATTTTCATAGTTGTAAATGTTTTCACCTAAATCACTCTTAAATAAATAATCCTACAGCCATTTGTTAAAAAGCTTATCTTTCTTCAAACAATAGACAATTACATTCGTACTTAATGGCCGCCAACCGATGACACAAGAAACGAATTGTCAATAGAATGACGTCCAATATACCTTGACACCTCATTTGTTTGACTGCTTTAAACAACTTGAATGTAGAGGATGTCAAATGATTGTGGACGTATACGTCGATAATTTTCTATATAGAAAGTGGTTAGTTCCCAGCGTTCGATGGAAAGCTTGTATGGAAAACGTATTTCACTAAGTGAAAAGCCTCGAGATGAATGGGTGACGTCATTAGGACACAGTGTAGCTATTGCATCTCATTCTGATGTTTATAATAACTTAGAATAAAATTGTATGTTTGTTTTGTGATTCAAGATATTTTGGATTGTCTTCAGATCCTATTTTAATCTCCTATTCTGCTATAGCTGTAGAGAGTTGTCTCCATTTTGAATTTTGGTGACTAGTAAATTTAAATTAATTTGAATATGAGTGTCAAAAAAGTCTCGTCATTTTTTAGCTTATGCCAAGGTGACTTTAACATTAATATTCCTTACACAATTTCAATTTACCGTCAACACGAAACCCCAATTCAAATAGATTGATTTCCAATTTAAATCAATTGCTACACATCCAAACAATAATTGTACTACATTGTATTTAAATATGACGTTACTTAAAATACGCACGTTGTGCGCGGGCGCAGGCTGTCGTCGCGAAGTGGGCGTGACAATTTATCGACCGTAATGGCGAAAGTGTCTCTCGCGGCGCTTTTGATCCAGACCGCTAATGCTGATTAATTACTCGCGATCCAGAGAAATTCTAATTTATGTAGTGCAGTTGGTCTGCTGTTTTAGAAACTGCCTTGTCTCTGAGAAAATATGTCTTATGAAACGTACCGGAACACTTGGAGCTGCCCTATGTTAATCTAAGTTGTAGGACGTAATTGATATCCCCTTCGTTACTAAACTTGGCATGACTAAGATAAGTTTTAACAAATTTTTAAACAAATAAACTTAGTCTGATGTGATACTTGACTTGATAATATAATTCAGCTCAAACTGAATTTCGTTTTTAGATAAAGTTTTGGAAGGCTACAAGTACGATGAAATTATGACGTAAAGAAAACTGGTTGAAAAGGCTATGGAGAATAGAAGGCTTTGTCAGAGGAATTGTAGTTTTTGTTTGTATTGCCATGAAATGAATGTCTACCTTCATCATTGTTGTGTTGTCTATTTTGCTTTTATTTCTATTTTGTTTTATCTGCCAATTTTAGTCTAAATCTGTTTTTGTCTCTTCATAATTTGCAGCTTCTATTATAATAATGGCTTACCTGTAATAAAATTATTATGTAAGTATTGTAAAAACAATTGTATCAAGGATTGTAATAAAAATGCTACTAATCATAGAGTACTAGACTTAGCCACACAAGTGTACGTCGTTCACGAATCAAGTCAAGGTGAGATGTCAACTCTAAACAATCAAATCGATACAGTAGATCACGCGAAACGAATTACGATATCGATACAAATATCGATCAAACAGAACAAACAAGTACGAATGAAACGGTTTCCATCTCGCTTTTACAAATGCTGTTTAAAAGGGACAACGCACAATGCGTTGTATGTAGATACTTTGTGCAAGTTACCCGGCGATACTAATAATACTCATTGACTGTAGATTAAGTAGAACATTTAGTTTCTGACACATAAAATAGCTACGATTTAGTGCAATCATTGTAGTAAGTTTATCTTAGATAGCAGTTTAACGATGAAATAGGTGATTACTATTCGAAACATGCATTTCCGAACGTGTAAATTGAATACAGTAATTTGGAAATTAGGTTATAGTTAAACAAATACAAATATTAACCCTACACTAGTGCAGGGTTCTAGAAGAAAGTTTCGACTTCTGTTAGTCTTTCGTTGAAAAAACAGTTAGGTAAAATTCTGTGACACATTTTCATAAACAGATAGAGTCCAATTATTACAACCCTCAATCAAAATGAATTACTAACTATTCGATCTAAACATCACGGCAAAACTCATATCAGTAAATAGACCAAACTCGGGTCCTTAAAAGACACGTGATAACAACACATGGGTTTTTTAAATTGACAAAGTTGATATATATTTCTAATTTTGTTCTGCCCTGCATCTGATCCATCATGTCTGCAGGTGAGTTGATTAACGTAATAGATTTTAGCACTTGTCTTACCTACACGCTTTTCAGTGCCATTAATTATAACATCAATCAAATCAATAAAGCTATAGACAACGCCATCAAGGTCTCTTTGAGTAGTTTTTGAATCTGGCCTTTGATTCAGATCATTAGCAACATTTTCCTGTTAATCCATCTCTTTTGTTAGTTTAGTGGTAGTGGTGAGAACGAAATATTTTAATTAACGGTTCGTTGATAACCATTGTGCTGTATTGTATCCCGTTTTGTATTGAAGTATTGAAGAGTTACTTTTAATTATACGGTTAACATTATTTAATGAACTGTAAATTAAAATAATCGAGTATACAAAATTGACTTTTTTTGTTCTGATCATAGACTCAAAGAATTTTATGTAAGTGGATATAGATCTTTATCCTTTATAGAAAAAAACTATGGTCATTGGCCTCAAACTGTCATAATCACATAGTATAATAGTGTGACTGTCCAAAATAACTGAATACAAATTCACAATTTGATCCACCATTCCAAGAACCGGACAAATAGTACCAATGAGGCCAACTCGACTGACTCATTTGTGTCAATATAATCGACAATCAGTAATTACGGACACTGTCCGACTAGACGTCTTCGATTATCTCCTAGTCTAAATACACGTCAAGAAAAAAGAAGCATTCTGTCAGAACATGGCCGACGACTCAATCTTGATATCTGCACTAAATAGTCTGTCATTAAGGCTGCGCGGGCGCTTCAACGACGCAGCCGCATCAACGCCACAATGGCTGCTCACGATCTACAATCGAGATGTAAACGATAGTATTGATGTTAAAATTGCACACGATTACTGTCCTACATAAACTCAAGGTGACATTGTTAAAGCTCATTATTCTCCCACTGTACATAAAGATAATTTCTACAACAAAACTAATGGATATTAGATGTCTCATATCTCTGCCAATAGTAAAGAATTTACAGAAATCATTAGAAAGCGAAATTGAACACTCGCAATTAACTGCTTTTAAAGGGTTTCCTCGTAAATCTTGATAATGAAATGCTTACTGACTGCATTCAGCTGCATTTAAAGTAAAATAAGACCTACGTCTTACAGCTTTAAGTTAATTTTCGTTCGATATAAAAGTTAAAGATAAGTCATTGGAAAGTGAAATGGGGGCGCACCTGACTTTGCTTTCTTTACGTCTCGGTGTTCTTTTTGCTTCAGTGAGAGTGGTCTAGATTCGATAATTGTGTCGGTAGCGATTCCGTGACGAGTTCGGAACGCCCTCCCGGCACTAACCACGGGAAGTTGATTCATCGCACTGACACTTTCCAAAGGTTAGCAATTTGCATTGCTAATTGAATTATTGAACACATTTTGATTCCCACCGTGTTCGCGGCTAATGCAAATAATTAGAAATCCATTCATCTAGCTTTCAATTGATGTGTGTTCAGGATTGTGTGAATGAATATGGATGGTTTTTTTTATCGATTGCCGTTTGTTAATTGAAGTTGATACAATGTCGTACGTGCATCGTTTAGATCTATAGAAATTAATAGTTTGATCATGGTCTTGAGTGTTTTATGTTGATTTATAGAATCCATCGAAATCTTTAAATAAATTTATGTCAGGTACTGCTTTATCCCTTATCCGATTTCTTTTTCTGTTTGGTCTCGCCGTTTACAGCTGATAATTTGTTACCTGTAGTATTGAATCTATATTATCGGTAGCTTCTTTTTGGTTTGAGGTATTGTTCGTCTGTCAATTCACAGTACGATTCTTATATTAGCCGATGTGTGAACTTGCAATTTTAACAAATACATGTAGAATGTAAAAGTTGAAACGAATGTGTTAATCTCTGCACAGATACATTTACTCGTTCGTTTGTTCCGGCCGCCTGTTGGTTTTACTTTTTCTTCTCGGCACTTCAACTGTTAATTGATTGTATAATGCTATTTGCATAATTTTGGTGATAGGTGAATGTTTTCTTTTTGACACGCCTTTCAACGAATCATTATTTATACTTGCAATGACCCCGAGGGGTCTCCTTATCATTTAATGTTTGTTTGTTGAAAGTCGTGATTCTATTTTAGTTCCATTGTCACAACTTTTTATATAGTCTCGTCCGATTCTGACGCGATAGAAAGTAAGTTCACTTTTTTCTATTGTCATTTTTATCTTTTGTACTTTTTTATTTGTTTTCGATAGCCATTTTAATACTTTCCTATATCACATTTCCTGCTCACGCGCAGATTTACAAGTTGATTCAAGTCATCGGACTTTCTCCTAGGACTGCCGTGTCTTGTAAAGCACAGAGATTGATGATTAATCAGTACTTGGGCTAGACTCGTGCGCAGACTCCGCGGCGCCGGGCGCAGCGCTATCGCGCATCGAGGTGCGCGCGCGCCGACGAAAGTGCAAGTCGCCCAGTTCTCACGACCCCCCCCCTGCCGCCCCCATCTGCGCTTGCGCCACTGCGCACGACCTCCATCTACCGGTCGACTCGAGAAACTATCGATTATTGTAATTCGAATTATTTACACTTTCGGAAAGTAATCGTGGCCGCGCAATGCGCAAGCGCATACGATGCCGACGATAATGAATGCCATCTTTGGTAGTCAAACGTTTTGTTCCGAGTTGTTTATACGCCGCGTAGTTTTAAATCTGTTTAGTTAGTGTTATTTGTACAGCCTTTTCTCCTTAGAATTTATTAAAACGAAATCTTTGCTTCTTATTTATTTTCTAAAAGTTGGAATTCAAGGCAAGGTCAAACTAAAAGTTAACGTCGATGTTTCAAGAAACTTGTAATTTTATCTAATATATAAAATTCTCGTGTCACAGTGTTTGTAATTTAACTCCTCCGTAACGGCTCGACCGATGTCATGAAATTTTGTGTGCATATTGGAATCGGACAACATCTATTTTTCATCCCCCTAAATGTTAAGGGTTACCACTATTTTTTTTTTTAATTTTTGTTAATTTTTTTTTTATGATACTGGATTCAAAAATACATACAATCCTGAATTTTCACCCTTCTACGATCAACCCCTATTTTTTTATTTACCCCTATTTTGCAAAAACGGGTTTATTTGACGCAGACGAAGTGCGGTGGTCAGCTAGTCTTTCTATATAATACAAGAAATTACAATTTATCGTTTTCATGAGCGTAACGTGCAAGTGTACAGGATTTGCTGTACAGTATAGCGCTACCAGTAATCTATCATATTACTACATTATTACCTTAAACCTGTATAATTTAATGAATTAACTTATGAAGCAATATGTCTGTTTAAATTATGGTTATGAAAGGAGGAAACTAGACCGGTTTGGTTCTAATACTAGAAGCCTATATGATCGCGTTGTAACGACGACAAATCGCTTGATGTTGTTATTATTAATATTGATTATGATTATAAGTTGCAGCAGGAAGCTAGCTATTTTCACAGGGAACTTGTATTTTCTATACTATTATTAAGTGAAAGTTAAATAATAAAATAAAATCTTCCGTGTAAATAGACTTTTTACAAGATTAATAATAGTCTTTGAAAAACGTACAGTTAGCCCACACACGATCTACTTTTTATAGAACCCGGACCTATCTAATCTATACTAATATTATAAAGCTGAAGAGTTTGTTTGTTTGAACGCGATGATCTCAGGAACTACTGGTCCGAATTGAAATTTATCGAGGAAGGCTATAGGATAGACTACGACATCACGCTAATGTTGCAAAAACGAGGGGAAATTTACGCATACGAAGTTGCGCGGGTCAGCTAGCCTAATAATATATAATAATAACTTGGGATAACTCACACACCTAAACTAGGCAGAGCCTGTGCTAGGACAACCAGACAACTGATATACATACTTACATACTTCTAAATACATATTATTGATAAAACATTCAAACGCGGAATAAACCATTGTGCTCATCGCACAAAGTTTTACCCTGGGTGGGGATTGAACCTCTAGCTTAGCAGTTAGGGTAACTAATCACTAGATCAACAGACTAGTCACAGTATCTGTTTTTACCCGATTGCGCTAAAGATAGTTCATGTTTTTCGAGCGTAGGTATGTATGTTCATTTCTTTACCACTCTCACATCATTCACATGAAGGTGTCGTTGGATTAAATATAAGAATGTTCATCAGCTGTCTGTTTTTTTGGAATCAGATGGCGGTGTGTGAGTTGTCCAAAAATATTTATTACTTTTTTTTATACTACGAAGTGAAGAGATGAACAGGTCTTGCGCCTTATGATAAACATCACGCTAGCCTATAACAGGATCAGTGCCACCCAAATCCTTGTTTGGCAAATAGCTGAATGCCACCGTACTGCGCTCCTCATTGAAGACATATTAATATTATAAAGCGGAACGATTTGTATTTTTGTACATAACGATTAAACCTAAAAACAAATGGATCGATTTCAAAAATAATTTTACCGCTGGGAAGCTACACTATCCCCAGGTGACATAGGCTACTCTTTATCCCAGTGAAACGGGACTCACAATAGATCTTTTAGGTCGCAGCGACTTCCGGGCTACACATCCCGGCCTCTATCCAGAAACGGGACTACGCGGGTGAAACCGCGAGGCATCCGCTAGTTAATTCATAAGTCTCATTTACCCAGTAACTACACTTGCTATCATATCAACCCATATGATGGCCCACTGCTGGGCACGGGTCTCCCCAGTAGATCCTGGGGGTAATTGCCATAATCGCCACGCTTGGCGAGCGGGTTGGCGATCGCAGTAAGGCTTTAAGTAGGCAGAGGACGCTGCTGGCCGTCCTCCGGAGTGAAATCCCTTAGTCGCCTTGACGACACCCACGGGAAGAGATGGGGGATGACACTTGCTATAGCGACCTTCAAATGACATTCAACATCACTATTTCACAGAAGAATGACTGACAAAGTTAGACAGCCTGTGTCTAACACCTACTACTAGCAAATAGGTTTGGTATATACACCCATTTCTGCTTGATAAGTCGATATATACTACTACTGCACAAGATTCCTAGTCAATAAGTTCATCTTCTAAATCGTCTATAAATCCTAAATGTCGAAGACTTTGACTTAAAGATACACTAGTGCACATTAGCATAAAATCCCCTTGATATCATGAACTGAGGTGTCAACGTAACTCCTCTTTATATTCGTATTAGTTCAACAATAAATTTTGATATTCGGCTTAGAATATGTTTTAGAGTTATGAGGCTGTCCAAATTGTGAGTTGAAGCGGTTTTTAATGCTTTTGCGCGTGAGTTCGTTCGCGTAGAAGATTTAAAAATAGGTTATGTTGTTTGATAGGTTTTAAATTATAATTTTGAGTTAAATCAGCTCACTGGTTTAGCTATAATCGTAACGTAACTAAACGATTGGCGGAGTTAATAGAAAGACGACACAGAGGTATAAGTCCAAAATTAAAAGTTCGCAAAAATTTCATTTTTCTAGAAAAAAAAAAATCATATTGCTTATCATTAGTTATTTCCAAAAATCTTGTTTAACCGATTACTACGCTATGTTTCAAAATTCAGCAGTTCAAGACAAACAAATAACACAATAAGTACCTATACTGTCTATACAGACATATTCTTGTAATTTGTGATTATTTTTTGTAATGTAATTTAGACGCTAATCATAGCGTGGTGAATTTCGATAAAGCCAAAACGGAAGTAAATATTGACATGCAATTGCAATGTTGTGTGCACCTAAAAATGCATTTCCGGTAAATCAATGTTGCCAGCAAATAAATCCTTAAAAATTACTAATAATTGCTAAAGTGTACAACTTTAGCTATTACTATATTATGACTAATTTTATAATTTTATAGGTATGTTTGGCTGCATACCAAACCTCGTATATTTTCTCTTTAAAGTGTTAATATACGAAGCAATTAGATATTTAACTAACCAAGGAAATCGACCAATAGTCTTCACATATCCATCATATAGAAAGTTTGAAGACGAATGTCGCGTCACCCGATATTTACCCTCTACCGCTCATGGCGTACCTTCATCGTTTATAGGGATCATCATAAATAAAACCATAGCTATCCCTTGCTTCAATAATTTTATGGTTGTCAAGGGGCAAATTTATGATAGATTTGGTACCGAATGATCATCTTTTGGTTAGCTCGGTAGCTTAATACTCAATATAATAGGTTTTGGGTCGTAACACCTATAAATTTTATGGGTTTGGTAGTCTGTATGTTTTATGAACGATTATAGTAAGTTAGTTGTCATCTTGTAAATGTATAAATCTTATTTTCAATGTTAATATTACTATACCTGCACGCGGTAGTAAATCCATAGCCAATATTTAAACACATTGTTTTTGACGTAATAACGTCTTATAAATTGAAGACCGGGTGCACGCACGAAAAAGTATGACGTCACCGCTCACGTTCCGTTGACTAGTTGCTAAGCGACGCGAATGGCGATATTTCATTACGTTATTGACTGCGCTCGGCGCTATTGTTGTTTATTCAATGTCATCAATGTCTTCTTATGGCGTTCAACCATTTTTTTACCTTTGGATGGATGCTCCTATTATGTTGTTACCCATTGAGAATTATATTTTTCTAATGTTCCGATTTTTTATTATATGTAGTATAATCTTCATCATTTTTCTAATATCTAGTAGCAGCACCTTACCTGCATATACAGTGTATAAAAACATTGGCAATTTTAAAGCATTGGCCGCTAGTTTTTTGGGTTTACATGTACTCGTACATGTAGAATCATGATTCATAACTTATCACAAGCGTCGCTTTTGCTTCCTAAGTGAATGAAGAGTTCCGTTTTTTTTTTATATGTTCCTCCAAAAAGGTATGGGGATCAAATTTCTCCCAATCTAAAATCCGCTAAGGCCTATTTGTATTTTTAGTTTAAAATAAGGAAACACGTATTTCAGTGTTTTTAAAAAATCAACCCCTAAATGTAAAACAAGGTTGCAAGTTTGTATGAAACTTTGTCTGTTTTAAAGTTAGACTTGTGAAATTTTGTAAATACAAAATTTCACAAGTCTAGTTTCAGAATAAAAACGAAAGTTTTTATTAAAAAGGAAAATCAACCCTTAACGAAATAAAGTCATCCATGGCGACAGTTTTTTTTAAAATATAGTTTTCAATTTGCACTCTAGTATGAAAGATTTGCTTAGTTTTGCAAGCTCAATAGTTTTTGCATCAATTTTGCACAAAGATAGTAACAGATAACATCTTACATAGTCATGATTACCTTAATAATTTTCAATTTGCGTTGAGTACGATGATAGCGATCTAACGGCTGCGCGCGCGCCGCTCGTCGTGTTGAAATTCGATACGCATAGATTTGTATTGTCGCTTTAATGTCATAACGGTGTGACATGATGTGGTAGTGACATACATACGTACAGCTTTGCTATGGTTTTTGCCATGGTGGGGCCGGTTAAATAAAAAGGTGAATGTATATGGTGTTTTGAAGGTTTATATTCCTATATACTAGCTTCGACTTATATTTTTATCGTCGTTAAATTAATATGAAAATATCCTTCTAATATTATGAATTCGAAGTTTGTGAGAATGGATGGAAGTTTGTTTTTCAGCGCAAAAACTACTGAATTGATTTTATATTAAAGTTTTAGTTTATACTTCAGAATATAACATCTACATCCATACTAATATTATAAATGTGAAAGTAACTCTGTCTTTACTCTTTCACGCCTAAACGGCTGAACGGATTTTGATGAAATTTGGTATGGAGATAGTTTGAGTCCCGGGGAAGGACATAGGATAGTTTTTATCGCGATAACCGACATCCACGCGGGCGGAGCCGCGGGCGAAAGCTAGTATATATATAAAAACAGAAGCTAACTGACTGATATATCAACGCAGGGCCTAAACTATAAGGGTTAGAAACTTGAGATTTTGCACAGGTTTTCTTTTTATAACGTCCCCTACGTTAAGCACTTAGAAAGGATTTTTTAAAATTCACCCCCTAAGGGGGTAAAACGGGGGTGCAAAGTTAGTATGAAACTTTGCCGTTGAAATATTTTGACAACAGGCGAAGCCGCGGGCACCAGCTAGTAGGCTATATAGATAAAACATAACGGAGACAAAGCCGCGGGGAAAAGCTAGTATATTGATTAGATACAGTTATACATACATCATAATATATTCAAAGCTGGGTGCATATGAACCTCTATTACCCCGGTGATAGTTTGTTTGGTGAATGATGTTTTAAGTAAACAAGCGGTCCCTTAAAATTTAGACAATTGACCAAGTTTTTAAATGTCAGTGTAGCAACACCGGCGTCAACAGATGAAAGCAGCGGATTACATTTTTCTCTTTTTCGCTCGTGATAATTAAATCATGCTTTCCTATTTTTACGTGTTTTTATAATAGTGTGACGTTGTTATATGTAGGATATATATGTGTGCATTAGTTTGCTGTTAGATTGAATTTAGTTTATGTAACCTATCTACACCTTATTACTTAAAACATAATTGGTTGAAAAACCCCATAATTAGAAAAAGGTAGGCACGTAGGCATTTGGCCTGTGTTTAGTAAATTTTATTTCATAAAGGCCTAATGGTCCAAGTAGATACAAAAAAACCATGGAGGCAAAACCTATCTCGCAACACTAGGAAACGACCAATAGAACGCGGAACCACTCATTAAAATTCTTCATAGCATGAACCAAAATCTGCGGAATGAGCATCTACACGGAAGACACGAAATTACGCATCTGAAAAAAAAACGAAACTTAAATTTGGCGCGAATCACGCAATAAATAACTGTGTCTGTGACGTAAGCGGTCAATGACCCCGGTGACATCGTACAACTGTACCTAAAGAGGTTGTTTTGATGAGTATAGCCTTTAGTCACAAAACACTGGGATTACAAAAGGCAACTTTCATTCGTACTATCGCGGATTGAAAATGTCATTACCTTAACTCATTACATTCCACTTTTGCTTGAACCCGATCAAAGAGCAGTAACGCCAACATATCAATGTTGTCAAACTAATAAAAAGGTTCAACTATTTATAGTTAAGGAATAATGGTCTGAATGAATTTAACAACAAACAGTTAAGCATAGTTTACAACATACGAGTATACAACTGTCGTTTGAAAAGGTAATAAGTACGTGATATTGGGACTGACATACGTTAAACGTAAAAGTCCCTTAATAAAAAAACGTGCTTGCAAAGCGTTATACAAGTACAAGTAGGTACATAAGTTTATATCTATTATATTTCTACATTAAAAATCAGTGCACTTAATGAAAATATCAATATAAGCGTCTAGGTAAAATTTTAGAAGCTTTTTTTAAAGGATTTTTATCTTTTTCATGCCCAATGTCCTCCGGCAGACTATTTAACAAGCAAGCGTTTGCATTATAGTTGTTCATCCTTATAGTACGGGTTCCCTAGAACAAATTTTAAAATGATACATATCAAGCTGGAATTGCCATGGTAGCTTCGTTTTGACGAGACGCCCATTTTATGTATACGACAACTTTATTTAGTGGTACGTTATAAAAAAAAATAGGTGTTAAATGTGACAAACTTAACTTTGCCATTGGAAAACTATTATTCATGTTCCACATGCGTTTCCTTAAACGATCTCTACGGGTGCGTTGCTGGTATGAAGTATGGAATAAGGCTACCTTCTGTATTCGCAACGTCTTGTGGCTATAGCCTTTAGTCGATTCATACGACCATATGTTTACGGTGTTCTGCGAAAATGGATTACGCGTCAGCTTTTTGTACTTAAATGTAGGTTGTTTTGTTTTGAATATACCTAAGTGTGCTATTTATGAGATATCTATACTAATATTATAAAGCTGAAGAGTTTATTTGTTTGAACCCGATAATCTTAGGAAATACTGGTCCGAATTGAAAAAATATTGTACTGTTGGATAGCCCATTTATTGAGGAAGGCTATAGGCTATAGGTATAACATCACGCTAGGACCAATAGAAGCGGAGCAGCAATGAAAAATGTTGCAAAAACGGGAAAAATTCACGCAAACGAAGTTGCGCGGCTCAGCTAGCCCTAAGAACAAATAATAAAACGCGGCTAACTATAACTTGCTTCGCGAAAAATTTTCATGTGAACGAAATCGCGGGAAACAGCTAGTGGTTTATATGTTGGTATTGGTTGTCGAGAGGTTTTAAATCCTCCCCCTATTTTTGAATTTATTTGCAAAAGTTCATTTAAATCGGGCCAGTAGTTTTAGATTCATAATCATAACAAACAAATCTTTAATCTTTCACTTTACCTAGGTAGTCAAAATAGACACGGAAGAACTGAAACTTCAATCTTTAAATAAACTTTCAATCCAAATTGCATATTTCACAATGATTTGAATAATTTACGTAATTTCCTTCTTTGCTATTAACATTTTTTGAAGTAATTAAAACATTATTTAAAAGTATATATAAATTACCTAATTAGTAGTCACTAAAGATGTGCTAATTAGTAAAATTTTGCAGCTAAAAGTCATGCCACTAATAACACAGAGTACCTACAGAAAGTAAGCTTCGTAAGTAGTTCGCTCCAATAACACACACATACACACCGTTTACGGACACGGAATGTCGAAACACCTATTTCCCAGACGAAAGTGGTCCGAAGTGGTCAGAGATGCGAGTGTGCTTTGTTTTAGCGCGAATTCCCAAAACACCTTTAGAATAAAGTTTTTTTTTTATCAATCAATACTTTATTTGTGAGGATATAAGGATAATACTATATAAGGATTTACTATGTTCGCCAGAGATTGGCTTTTTTTAAAGAGATAACTAGCAAAGGGGTTAACAAGATCGCTCGCACATTACTTGCAATCTTGTTAACCCCTCCAGCTAAGCTAAATAGCTTGTGTTAGGAGTGGGTTCACGTCTTTATTATAATGAGTAGGATTGGAACCTGCGACCTCTCGATTGCGAGTCCAATGCCTTAACGAACGAGATTTTGTGACCAAGAGCAATGTCTGTGGGTGCATTGGTCGAGCGCGTTTGTATGAAGTTTACCTTCTATACTTGTATATTTTGTAGTCATGTTGTCGAATAAAAAATATATTTTCATGGAGATTTTATTCAAAATATGTATTATTCAGCTATAAATTGCATTTGAATAATGTCTGCTCGTGACAAATTAAGACATTTCCTTATGTATTTATTTATATAAACGAATAAACACTTTCATTGCAAATATCCTATTTGTTTTGCAAATGTTCGAGGAATCAGGAAATATGAGCCGAGTTTAAATATCTTCTAAACAAAATAAAAAAAAATAAAGCCCACTAAACTAACGATGAATTAAATAACTTCAGTGGTTCGTCCCACAACTGTTTGGTCACAGTAGGACGAATCGCGGAATTTAAATTTATACTTCTATACTATATTACTATTAGAGGTGAGATAAATGTTGTAGGGGGTTCATCTCTGGATCTACATATCCGATTTTGAAAATATTTTACCAATAGAAAGCCATGTTATTTGTAAGTGTCATAGGCTATAACATCATGCTTGCATGGCGCAAACGAAGTTGCGCGGGTCAGTTAGGAATAAAAATAAGAGGTAACATTAATTTTTAAGATTTATTCTACTGACAGAATGGACTCTGTCTAAAATAAATATTGTAATAATTATAAATATTTTTTCTTCAGTGTTTCGTCCCATTTATAGGTGAGAAAAGTTTGGTGTAGAAGCATCTGCCTTAACATTAAACTTGATGTGTATGTACTAGGCCTTAACATTAAAGTACCTATATAATATCATCGCTGCATTTCCAAAGGACATTTCAAACCAACGAACAGTAACATCAAAGTTTACAGTCATTACCTCTTCTTTCAACTAAAATTATCTAATTGTCATAAATATGTCTGGTAGCGCACTTAAAACTACTTATTACTTTTTAGCACGTCATTAAACTCACGAACAAAATATATCTAATAAACTATTTCACACCACTCTGTTCTATCTCCTTAACTGCTGAGCATAAAATGAGCGAGCATTAGCTTCTAACGTTTACTACAATGTATTTGAGTTAAAATTATATGAGCTGTGGTTTAAAGTTATGGGATTGTGATTTATTATGAAATTGTATTGTTTGATTAATATGAGCAGAACAATTGAAATAATTTTGCAAATTAATAAAACTCAGTTTATATAATAGTAGCTGGTTTTCCGAGTCGCAAGGTGAGACCTTGCGACTCGGAAAACCAACTTAAAAAAAAATAGTTTATGAAGATATCGTATTTATTTCTGGTTTTGCACTTTAAGTTCGAACCCATAATTATAATGTTGACAACTCCGATTTTGTTATTTAGATTATGCCTTCTGCCCTCTTGACAAGTGGCATAAGTCTAATTGAATAGAATGACGTCGTCGTTCCCTACTGCGAATGTCATGTTTAATTTTTTTATTTTCGCGGTCTTGCAAGCGCAAAGACGTCATTCATTTGTCTAGGATCTCGGATTAGTTATCGATTGTATGAAAGTTTGACAACACCATTATCTTGAACTGAGATCCTTTGATACAGGAACAGAACTGGGGTAATTGCCACCCCCCCCCCCCTACACTCGATTAAATGATCTTTTTTTGAATGACCATTTTGACGCTGGATCGGAGTGTTTAGGTAATTGGCCCTCCCTCGGTGGTGGTGGATTTGATGTACAGGTGTTGAATCAAACTCACTCTCCCCCCCCCAGCCATGCGAGCAACTCACACTTGACCGGTTGAGTCAAACGTTGCCCCCCTCAAAACAAAATTAGGCATTTCATATTAATTAACAAACCATTTAATTAGGCCGTGTGCAGCTCTTGATATTGTGTATTTGTGTTGTCTTTTTTTTTTTGCCAACATACAAATCGAAGTCCGCTTAATGCTTGGCTAATTTTATTTTTGAATACAAATACCACCTCGTTATAACTAAACCTAAGCTAACTGCTAAGCAGTAAAGGAGAGGTAGAGGAAGTGGGTAAGCTGTTCAAGATATTATTATTAAAAGAAAAATAAAATATTTTTGGGATGTCAAATTGCCACCATTATCGTTTTAAAAATAAATAATCCGTTTAGAATTCTCGAAAGATCGAATTACAAAGATGTTTTGTTATGTTCTAAAACCTTGGGTATTGGCGCAAAAAACGAGGTCCGTGATCACAAAATAATCTGTCAGCAACTTATTGTAAGGATTGACCTCTCTTTTTATTGTTAAACTTAGGTATTTAAGGTATTGATCTACCTGTGTTTTTGTACTTCTCTATTCTAAATTCTGGCAATTTAGAATCTTAAATCGTTAAAGACCAAACATTCGCTAGCAAAAATGCTGTTATTAATGTATTGTGATTAAGAGACATGTTTTTTTTTCGCCACGGGTGACTTTAGTCACGGACACAAAGTACACCTAGACTAGTTACAACAATTTGTGGATCACACAAAGTGGTATCCCGTGTGGGAATCGAACCCGCGACCTCTATTGTAGCAGTCGGACACACTCCCACCGCGCCACAGTCATGGGCATACCCAGAATAATTTTTCGTGAGGTGTAATAACGTGAATGGAGTGGGGGGGGGGGGGAATCTTACCTGATGTGTACCTTTTACGATTGCCGTTGAGGCTCTGTCCCTATCCCTATCTCAATATACCTAAATGTTAATTGTATATTTTTCTTTCGTTACAGGCAAGCCGTAAAATATCAAAATGCGGTTATCTGTTCGTCGCGCCTGGATGGGACTTCTCCAATCCGCTCTACAGAACAAAGGTAAGAATTTGAAGAATAACAGTCAGTATTTAGTTCAGCACGGAGCAACGCTTTTAGATTTAAATGTAAACATGTCTTCTAATACTAACATTTAAACTTTCGCGCTGCCTGATTATATTTATTATACGGGAATTAAAGCGCATTGTTTATCTTAAAATTGCTTGCGTTTCGACCAGGTTGTGACCACGGCCGGTGCAACCTGGTCGAAACGTCAAGCAAGTTTAAGGTAAACAATGCGCGTTAATTCCCGTATAATAAATAGTTACGTCTTCTAATGTTAGAAGTTTATCTTAACTTTATGGAATAATTGTTAAACAGTCAGTAAATGCAGATATTATAGTTTCGGCGTATTTGACTCGAGATTTTGGATCATTCTAAAAAGCAATGCACACACTATGATGGCACACCTACCCATAATGTAATAACAGAACTGCATCTCTTACTTGACGTAAAACATCCCGAATCTAAATGCATCAAATCAAAGTCCTTGACACTTTTGTCCTGTATTTTGATTTTATATGTATCTGGACGGAAATAATATGTATAACAATAATAATATCTTTGGACAACTCACACAACGCCATCTGATCCCAAAGAAAGCAGAGTTTGTACTATGGAAACCAGACAACTGATAAACATACATATTATACATAAATAACACCCAGACACAGAATAAACCATCGTGCTCATCACACAAAGTTTTATTCTGGGTGGGGATTGAACCCACGACCTCCGGCTTAGCAGGTCACTAACCACTAAACCAACAGGCCAAACCGCGGAGAAATCTTACATATTTATCTGCCATCTTATTCCAATCACATTACCACACAAACACACCCTTGTGACCTGAATACAGTCCATTACACCACACCCTGCGCCTCATATGCTAAACACTCCAGTTACGACAGTTCAATTGTTCGAGATGCGCCTGCGCAGTTGCCCTCTAATTACTTTCCCGAAGACATTTTCATAAAGTACTGTTAGTAAGGACCTCCATTGTTTTACACATGTGTATTGTGCATTAAAAACAGTTTTAATGTTTATAAGAATAATTTGTACTCATCCTGAGTTGGCATTTGGCGGCAAACTGAGCTGTCATCATCTTCATAATTTCACGTTTGTTGTGTGAAAATACATGTAAAATAAATAAGACTGACTGATGTCCTATTGTTGGGCACAGGTCTCCCCAGTAGAACCTATTTACTATAGATCCTAGGGGTAAGCGAGCGGGTTGGCGCTCGCTGTAAGGCTTTAAGTACGCATAGTCATTTTATTCTTATTTAATCATTCGTTAGTAATGATTTTATATGACAAAATTTGAAAAAGGAATTATTTAAACAACTGTGAGTACGGCAGTTAATTGTTGGACAGTTAAAGAATAAAATACCGAGGGTACAGAAGGTAAACCTTCATAGAAAGCGCGTTATAATTCGTTACTCGAGAAAAAAGCAAAGTAGAAAATAGTTCTTAACTTACACTTACTACACTTCAACCATAAACAAAATACCAAGAGTTAAGACTCTTGGTATTTTGTTTATGGTTGAAGTGTGTGAAGCACTTGTCATTGGTTACTGGTTACAAAAGTTGACTGAAAAATTGGATAGATGGCCGATTACCTACATAAAAAAAGAGTAATGCACATCTTATCCAACTGTCACGATCATTTAATTAGCAGAACGTATATCCTCACGTTCCAAGTGGAATTGATAGCGCAAATCTCCAGTGATTAATAATATTCTGCCAACTTAAATTCGCGCCGAAAAAATTCACGGAGCCATCTTTTTTGACACTTTTTGGCGCCGCGTCGCCCCCCGCCGTGGTCTTATCGTAATCTCCGGAGATTCACGATTCAGAAGGTTTTTTTTTCTTTGCATAATAATAATATTTCATGGTGCTCTTATCGATGATGCTTTTCGAGTTTTACTTTAATGAAACGACCAAAAAATCGACAATGGATGCGTATGCGTCGTTTTATCCTCATGTCCAAAATGGCGGTTGTCATTGGTTGTTCTGAAATCGGTTTGGACATAAAGGTTTTGTTTTTGCTCGATTTAAGTCAAAAATATTACTTTATGTGATATATTTTATGTTCAATGTTTTTACATTTTTGGTGTACTTATTTGTTTATTTTGCAAGTTCTTTTTTCGATTGTCATATGATATGTAACATTTCTCTTTTAGCGTGTCTCATAAACACGATACAAGTTTCTTGTCCGTTGCATAAATTTCTATTGAAGCAATAAATTACTTGTATACTTTGTATACTTAGTCATAATAAGGCTTAATACTTTATGTAACAAATTATTTCTAGAAGCGAAACATCATATTAGATTTTATAAAAGTTTCCGAAATAGGTCGCCTGTCTATTCTGTCTATTCGTACGGCAGTTCGTGATCCATCGCCCTTCATACCTTCAAGCGTATACGCAAACATACAACAGAAATTTGAAAAATTCTCACTCAAAAATAGAAATAAGAGAAACATTTGAAAAATGCCAAACAGTTTATTATCCGCTCCTCTCCGCTCATGGGGTTCAGGATAATAGTGTTTATGATGACCATAAATATGGACGCTCCGTTCCGCGAACTCGATTAGGCCACAGAACACCCAGGTACCTATAGAAATGCGGCTCCCTAAAACGAGCGACAGAGACCCACGTACACAGAGACGCACAAATACGCAGATCTCGGTCGAATAACAACTGAAATAGAGCCAGTTGAGATTTTCCGTACGTGTGCGTCTGTGTGCGTGAATTTGTTCTTGACCTGAAAGCCGACTTTCTGTACCTATGTATGTTGCCATTTGGGTCTAATGCGTTATTTTTTTACGAAAATAATGCCGTAACTTTGAAATATTGATAACGATAATAAAAATTAAGATTTATGTTCAAATTCCAACATACTTGATCTTATGCATTTTTCCTTTTAACGAATGGTGTACGGGCAAGCCATAAGGTTGATTTGTCAAGTCTTTTTAGGAAATGTCAAAACGACACCCTCTGTAGTAAATATGGTGTTATAAGTTTGTTAGATATGCATCGGGACTATTTCTAATATGTATAAAAATCGCGAAAGATTAAAAACAATAGTTATAAGTGGTTATCGTCAAATAATTTAGAAAGAAGAAAGAAAGAAGAAAGAAAGAAGAAAGAAAGAAGAAAGAAAGAAGAAAGAAAGAAGAAAGAAAGACTGCTGGACACAGGTCTCTCCTAATTTTCGCCAAAACATTTGGTCCTCTGCCTTCTGCATCCAGTCCATCCCAGAGACCTTCTTTAAGTCGTCTGTCCACCTGGCTTGGGGCCGTCCTATCCTACATTGACCGATTCCTGGTCTCCACTCTAGGACTTATTTGCTCCAGCGGCCATCGGTCTTTCGGCTAATTCCAGATTCGGCTATTTATGATATTCACGCACCATTGTTATGTTAGAATGTGAAAGCATTTCTTGTGAATAAATGAATTTGTATTTGTCAACTACTTAGCCAATCGTAAGCAAAAAATCTATTCATATTTGTTCTGAATGTGATGGTATCTTAGAGTGATCGTGATTTGAAAGTCTTTAAATACAGCGTGAGACTTCAAATTAAGTTGCATTTGAATATACGTAATGCAAAGTGCGTGCTATTTCCAACATAGATTACACAGATAATCAGACACATGATTAAATTAACACATTTAATTATGCAAAAGAAACCGTTTTCACTGTAACGGGTGCATTTAAACGATATTATTCATGTCGCCGTACTTTCTAAGTCATTTTGTTCGATGCGGTTACAAGCTTCGCGGCTACTACGCACGACTGATCATAGAAAGCAACTATTTTTACTCCATTTTTGTACCATGCAGCGTTCAATCACAAAATACCGAGAGTACAGAAGGTTACCCTAGAAACACACACATAACGGTCTCAATATCTGTCTGTTAAAATAGCTAATTTTAGTAGAGAAACTGACAATTGTGCGTTTTGATAACTGTCTATAAATAGAACACCTGAAAGGTTTTCTATATATCGACGGCAGAAATATCAGTTTCGCCACCAGTGTTAGCTATTTTGAGACCGGTCGGTAGATATCGTTCACGGACACCTTATTACAGACTACTTTGAACCATACCTACATAATTTGACACAAGTGTTTCCCATGTAGATTGCTTGACACTGAACATGGTTGGTCGGAAGGCACACCAATAGTACGCACAATATTTGTGTCTGGGTTGCTCCAACGCGCGTTGTACGAAGGTTGTCTTCTGTGCTCTTGCTTTTGTGGTTGAAGGAAATGTTATGTCAATGACAATTTTAGTGAAATTTAATTGGATTTTTAAAAAGGTATTGTGCATTTTCAAATTGTTTCACTGGTGATATACCACTTGTTAATAGACTGACAATCAATCAATGAAGCAAAAACAGGAAGAAAGTCTTAAGTAACACGAATCCAAGACACAAAATTAATAAAAGAAAAGAAAGAAAACGCTATACTATGACAAAAAAGTAGTTTTTTTAGGCCAATTTTCTGTTTTTCACGTCATGATCGTTTAAACAAGTTAAATTGTAAATATATAAATGGACTCGAAGGTACCTACTTATTTCTAAATGATATATCTGATAAAATAAAGCTGGAAAAGTTTGTTTGTTTTGTTTTAACGCACTAATGTTCGAAAATTCTAGACCGATTTAGATGAAATTTGGTATGGAGATAGCTTGAATCTTGAAAATGGTTATAAGGCTAGTTCCTATCGTAATACGCTATATGTAGCAAGAGCTAGCATTGTTATTTGTTACATCAAGGATAACGTTAACTTATGTTTTAAACCCCTCCAACCCCCAACTCGCCCCCTCCCTGCCCCCTTACCTAACATTAACCTTTTAACCAGTGAATTCTTAGTTTCGCGGAGCTCAGTTGAACTTAACCGCTTATCTTGAAAATCTTAATAGTTCATTGTTACAATGTAATTTAGAAAATGAGACGAAATTAAGCTAACTACAAATTCTTAGGTAACTGGTAAACCCTACAGCTAAATACAAAGGCCTGGGGTTTACTTCATGTTCCATAAGCACAGAATAGGGAATAGTGTAGAAGGACCATCAATTTACTTTTGCTTTCAAGGGCTGTCGCCAGTGCAGTCGTTTACTGCGATTCCTCAAAAAATCGTATTTTATGAGTGGCAGTCAAAGTATTTAAAATTAAATGCTATCCGCTTAGTTATCTACGAACCCATTCTTTAAGTCTTTGAAATGATGAAGAATTTGAGTGTGTCGGACTAGCGGTGTAACCAGGGGCGGATGTGGGGGGTCAACAGCCCCCCGATATTGCAAAAAGATAGGTACTCATTTGTCCCGTGTTTAGTCGAACTGTACCATCTGAAGACCTCCCCACCAAATTACGAAAACGCCGCCGAAAAGTGATCCTGGGTACGCCGTCGGATATAACGCTTAGGTTAAAGGTTCACGTGTTTTGATGAGTGTCATAAAAACTGACACTGATTGGAAAACCTTGAATATGTCAAAACTTTGCAAGTTTATTTATTCGCTGATGCCGTCACACACTTCTCCTGCTGATCTACATTATATTTTTGAACTACATTATAGTTTGGTACAAGCCCGCGGGGGACTTTACAAACATACAAGTCACGAACACAAAGTATACCCAGACTCGGAACTACTATTTCTGGATGACACAAAGTGGTGTCCCGTGTGAGAATCGAGCCCACGACCGTATCAGTCGACAACACTTCCACCGAGCCACAGAGGCAGTATACATTATACTTACAATACATAGAATTCATAAACACTTCATAAAGATTCGATATTTTGTTTTACAATGTCAATTCCTGTTCACAAGGCCATTCTAATCTCTTTCTCTGTTCTGTGTTCATGAGGTAGGATTGACAGTTGACCTTAACTTATGGTGGGTATTTATAATGATTGATTACCATTAATGTAATCTTTGGGTTTTCTTATTGTAAAGATTACGATCTGCTTTAGGCGAAGTGTGTGTAATGTTTATGTAATCATTTATAATATTACTTGTTTTAACCTGCGGCTATGTCCACGTGATTCATGTAATAGTATAATCTTAAAGCATTTCTCTATAAAAGACTAGCTATAATAATTTTATACATTTCTTGCCAATTACTTTATAAATACAATAATTGCGGTTTTGAAAGATAGAAAAATTTGAGGTCCAGACCCAGGACTCGCACCCGAGACTTTCGTATGCCAAACCGGGGCCGGAATCGAACCACCTATGTGGACTATGTTACTAGACCTCAAATTTCTCTATCATCAAGGCAGTTAAGGACTTCACACCGTGCGGCGGGCAGCAGCGTCCTCTGCGTACTTCAAAGCATTACTGCGATTTCGAACAAGGAGTGGCGATTATTGCAATTACCCCCCGGATTTACAATAAGTAGGTTTAACTGCGGAGACCCGTGCCCAATAGTGGAGATACCATATGGGTTGATATAAACACTTGGTATCCCGTAAAGGAATCAAATCCAGAATTATAATCTTGTTCCTAACTGTTAATCAGGTCTATCTGTGTTCCATTTACCAGTTTTGGCGTAATTAACCAACAAGGTAGAGTCGTTGACAAAAATAATATGCGTTTTGTGCCAAGACGCATCTTTAGGTATTTGACATTTAAATTAGTGCCAAGTTCACGAAACTATGCGTACAATATAAACTCACGTCCACTCTTTTTAAATTGCCCATTTTCAAAATGTTTGTATATGAATTGTATTCGGAGGTAGAATCAAAAGATAACTTTTTGTGATTTTGACCATTTTTATGACAATTTATCATCCATCAAAGCGGCGGTAGCCTAATGGCTAAGATATCGATCTCGCAATCGTGAGGTCGCGGGTTCGAATCCTACCCATTATACTACCGACGTGAACCTACTCCTAACACAAGCCATTGAGCTTAGCTGGCGGGGTTAATAGGATTGCTACCTAAGATTATAGCGATCAACCAAACAAACAAATAAACTCTTCAGCTTTATAATATTTGTATATATTATAGTCGGCACACTATGTTTGATACATCAATTAAGGTGTAATTTCTTGTATAACTTTTGTAAACTTGATACCTTTGTATATAATAATTATGTACATATTTGTATGTTAAAGTCATCTGACAAACAAACAGACTGCGCTTCACACATTAACACTAACCTAAAGCTTTTCCCACGATATTCGTATTTAATGTAAGCAAATTGTACATTTACCGATACTAAAAAGAATATTACCTTTTTTTACTAAAGAGACCCTTGTGGGAAACTCACCCAAGTATAAAATTTAAATCCCAAAGCTACCCAAACACAAATAAGGGCCATGACTTAACAACAAATCAAAAAACCTATAAGTCATTATTCTGTTTTTTCAAGTACTTATTTACAGTAGTACCGCAACAAATTGTATCATTACAAACATCTGTATGTCCGTCTAATTGTTTTTTAATAGCGACTTCCTTTGTTATGTTGTTTTTATTATAATTTACATCTTCTAAATAATAGTTAATAATACATTGTAATAGTTCAAAAGGTTCCCCTCATTAAAATAGATTGTGTTTTTCTGAATAACATTTTGTTACGGGGAATCGAACGCGGAAATGAAAAAAATCAAGTGTTGTGTTTATGTTCATTAGTTATATTTACTGCTTGATTTGTTTCTCGTATATAATTATGGAATCTTCTATAAGAAAATAACCAGAGATCTTGTACTCATATAAAACACAGTTTCAGAAAATATGCGTAAACTGTATATAATAGATAACCATCCATTCATTTCGCCTTCCACTGAGCTTGCAGTGTTTATATTTCTTCGCTTAATAGTTCAAAGAAATTTTGATGTGATGTTATATTATGTTAATTAAGATACGTACAACATTAAGAATTACAAGAAATAGTAATAGATACAATCTAAAGAACTCATCGCAGTAGATTATGGAATTTAATTACATTTGTCATCGTTAAGTATGTAGATACACATATTTTAAAGAATTTATGTTCCATCCAAAGATACGTAATCGGTTGCCTGATCCTACTTTATACTCTTTGGGCTTTTTCTTTATTTTTCTGAACGTGGCGAACGCGTCTCGGTCCTAAGTGGCTGACAGACTGATAAAAAGTAAGTTAGAAGTAGTTTTTTTTGACGCAGGATTAATTAAAATGTCATAATTTTAAACCGAATTGAAATCTTTTATTGAAAAGTATTTTATTTTAATTTTTAAGCTACTTTTTGCCTGCATCTTCACCTTGATATCGGTACCTACATCAAGGCGCTGACACTGTGTATCTTTATAAATTATAGCTTACGTGTTATTCTAACGTCTAAGCTATGATATTGTAAAGTTTATTAAAATTCTTTGCAATGTGGGATTGTGGATCCTACATTACTAGCAATTCTGTTAAGCCCTCGAACTAAGCTAAATATCTTGAATTAGGACTAGTTTGGAGTAAGTCGCCCAACATATAACAAGTTCCGGCGGCCTATCCCTGTAGGCGGCGAGTAGGTGCGCAGTCGATTTTTTTAGTGGGGCAGGTCCCATACTACCCCCAGCGTGTGCCCCGGGTGCTGCCTACCATTAAGATTTACTCATATAAAAGGAACAAACATACATACATCCATACATTCTCACTAACTTTTAAGTTTAATTACAGTATTAGTTCACCCGTAACCACGGCCGAGGCAATCCGAGAAAATTGTACGCCTTCAAACAAAAAGTATTTACTTAACCATAAGATATCCACACGATTAAAACCCTCAGTTCATAAAATAGTAAGATAAGCAGATTGCAAATCATGAGACATAGCTTACTTGTTGTAGTTTCTGAATGGGCGCAAAAGGTAAAAGTGATGACAGCCATACAAAATATATGATGTCAAGTATATTTTTTTGCAACACTACGTCAGTGTAGCATTATATTTTAACAGGCTATGCTGCATTGCCACATTTTGGTCACGACTTTACCGTGCGATACTATTTATTTTTATTATTGTAATTTTCTTTCACGATCTCTTATACTTATGAAAATAGGACGTGTTATTACAGAATACACAATAACAATTATTTCTAAACATTTGAAAAACTTGCCGTGTGGTGCCGGCTTAAGAATAGTACCACCCCATCTCTTCCCGTGGGTGTCGTCAAGGCGACTAAGGGATTTCACTCCGGAGGACGGGCAGCAGCGTCCTCTGCGTACTTAAAGCCTTACTGCGATCGCCAAACCGCTCGCCAAGCGTGGCGATTATGGCAATTACCCCCAGGATCTACATATTAGTAGGTTCTACTGGGGAGACCCGTGCCCAGCAGTGGGCCATCTTATGGGTTGATATGTATGTATGTATTTGAAAAACTATGTTATATGTACAATGCAAGTGTATAATCTCATTTAATTTTATATCCTAATTCTAGCTCAATCAAGTGTATTCTGCTTAGCAACACGACCATTATGAACAGTCAATAAAATATAATAAATACTATTAAATATTTTGACCATTGACCAAACAATATCTCATACTCAATGAGTTTCGCAAATAATGCCAACAGAAGCATAAAAACTATTATGTAATGTAATTGCTGTATTTTTTACAAACATTGGGTTTCGACACTTCGCGATGCGGGTCACTTGATTCACTTCACAATAAAGTGCCATATTTATTTTGCTAAGGTTCTGTAGGTTTAATATTAATTTTAAATTGAACTAACGATCCTGCCTGACTTCACATGCATCTTCTTTTTCTGTATTAGGTACATATTTTAACTGTCGGAACCAAGTTTAGGTGAAAGAAAATATTTCTTAATAAAAATATGCTATTTTACTGTCGAAATAACTAGTTTGTTTTTAAAAGTTACAGCGAATACATTCCCATAGATATACCTAATAAACATTTATAGATCAATTTCATTTCACAAGGTACAATATACAAAATAATAACTATAAAACAACAATAAACGCATTGTATGTTCGCTCTGAGATGTAATCTATTGTTTTACATTATTGCGTTATAAGATGCATTATCTCGTGTTGCTAAATTCTACAATCAATCTGTGATTTGTAACGATAGCGTTTGATATATACATGGAAAGAGATTAAGCCCAAAATTCATGGCTAGAAACTCAGTCTACTTCATGATCAGATCTAACCTTGAGGATATCTTTGAAGGGAAAAAAGGGTCTTAAATAGATCTTATAGATCGCAGCTTCTCCCGAATATGATCTCGGTCTCCCATCTAGTAATAGTAATATTAATTGATGTCTCGGAGGCTCAGCAGGAGTGTGTATGACTCCAGCGCAAGAGCTTGAGGGTTTGATCCTCACACGGGAATATAAAATACTTTTTGTTTGATCTACTGTTGTTCCGAGTCTGATTGTGCTATGGGTGATAATCATTTACTTTCAAAACTATAAAAATGGATCAGACAGTGATAACAGTGATAAAAGTGACTTAACAATGAATCATGGATTTCTCGTAAATGTTATTTTACTATAATATCAATCAAGGATAGCTTAAACATCTCTTATATTCTATTCAATATCCACCTTCTCTATCTAATATAGTGCGTTAGAAAGGGTCGGAATAAGAACTAGTCACGACTAGAGGTTATGATATTAAAATCTGCTTATTTTCATACTACAACCATTGAGCAACTAAGGTGCGGCGTGTTCACTACACGTTTTTGTTAGGTTTGTGTTGTTATTCAAAATTGATGCTATATTTTATAGCTGTCTGGACTCAATAGCGATAGATTTGCAACCGTGGTATGCGGCTGATACTACGTAACACTGACTTAGCCTGCTTACAGTTACTAACTTAACCTAGGTATGAAGTATGCGTACCTTAATATCTATGCGATGTAAAGAATATTTGTTTTCAATATTTAGTGGTTGAAGAAAAGTAACACTGTCAGGTCCACAGAGACGTTTTGTAATAATGTCCCAGGGTTACACCTTCCTTCCTTCTTCAATACCCCTGTACTTATAATCTAATGCAATTCTTGTATAAATCTGAATCTCTAAGACGATTTTCAGTTTCGGAGGCGATAAATCGATGATCGAGATCTGGGTTTTATTTTGAAAACGTTGTTTAAAATACGGTTGGTCATCCGGGTACTGTTTCTTTATGTCAAATTACCTTCCATTGACATAATAGAATTATTAAATAGTAATAGAAATTGTGTTTGTGTTTTATTTGTGTCCATACTGTGTATATCCGCTGCGCAGTTAGCAACTCTTCGTATAGCCATAGCTGGAGTCAGCATGACTATACGCAGAAACATACTACTGTGTTGTGGTGTGTCGCAACGCGTCAGAAGCCTATCGGTTCCATACATTTTGTATGGCTAGAGACACATTAAATCAGAGTGGTCTGTCGTGACACGGTCCGCTCGCAGGCGATCGCGCCAGAACAGTGGTGGGGGTTCTGGCGCGCCACGACACTAGCTTAGTGTATTTCTAGCATTACATAGCACATCTTTAACTGTACTACCAGACTTCGAGAACGATATCTAGCTAAAGTTTATGAAGCAATACTGTATAATTTCTATCGATGCGGCATTTATTAAGTGTAACGAGTGCGCGACGGACTCAACCTGCCCTGTACCCGTCATATACTTGACTGATCTAGTTATTTTGACTTTGTATTGCGCGTGTATGTATCCGGTAATCGAGATGAATCATTGAAAACCGGGCAAGAGCATGTCAGAACATGCTCAGTGTAGGGTTCATATTTGCATCAGTAGAAAAGCGTTTGTTCATGGCAATTACGCCCTTTTATTGAGAAACGCTGTTTTTCGGTAATAAGTCAATGACGGTATATTCGATCATGTCCAAAATATTTTTAGTTTAAAGTTTACCTTTTTGATTTTTTGCATATTTTGTGGTCACACGATTCAAACAATAAGGGGGGGGGGGCACAGTTTATGCAACTTTTGGAGCGGAAAAACCTTAAACTGTTTTTAAAAGACCTGTCGAATGATGTGCTACACGTTGATGTTTGTTTCTGTCACTTGTATGAAGTGCCCCCCGAAAAAAAATATTTTTATTAGTAGCGGCTACTACAAGGCACCTTTACACCAAATTTCATAAATATTCATTGAGTATTTGAACAAAATGCCTGTCGTCACATACGGACGGACAGACGGACATGACGAAACTAAGGGGTTCCGTTCATGCCATTTTGGTTACGGAACCCTAAAAAGTAACATCAAGTATTTTTTTTAATTATGTCTGATTTACTTTAAAAAAAAAATTATATAACAACACATTTTTCGAAGTAGGCAGAGAGTCCGCCTCCTTCCGAAAGTAACCTAACCTCCAGCTTCGAGCTACCTCCATTCATAGTTTCATCTAAATCGCTCCATACGGCGGTCTCGCAATCGTAATCGTGAGGTCGCGGGTTCGAATCCTACCCATTATACTACCGACGTGAACCCACTCCTAACAGAAGCCGTTGAGCTTAGCTGGAGGAGTTAACAAGATTGCTAGCAATGTGGGACACAATCCTACATTGCAAGCTATTCTAAAAAAAAAAAAAAATGCTATTCCAAAGAAACAAACAAACTCTTCACTTGTATTAACATAATTAAGAAGTAGATTAAATGTCAGTCAATAATAGTTACTGAACTTATTAAATTTCTGAAATATAGTTGCATGCGCCGGCTTATTTATATGACTACTGTACATTACATATACCTATGTATTTCAGTACGGAGAAATCTCATCAATTGATCAATATCTATGTTAGTTACTATGACGTGGCTAATTTATACTTCGACGAACAGGATCTATTCACAAATGATCAAAGATTTATATAGGGTTGATTCAGTTTAAAATGAGTCTAAAGAAATAGAGATTATACGTTACTTGATGATATTCATTTCTAGCTTTAAAGTTGGATTAGGTTTATAGATGTGTAGATGCTGTAAAAATGGATAGAAGCGTAGGAAAGGATACCCGGTGATTTTTTATTTTAATTTAAAAAGATCTTTACACAAATATGGATAAAATAGTACTTTATATGATTAAGACATAGATTCGAACTAAAGAAAGAAACTGATATCTATACCAATATACAGAATGCGAAAATGTGTTAGTCTTATACTAGTCCAGTCTCGGACCCGTTTTTTCACTAGAATCCCGATATTTGGGAAATTTTATTTGAAAATAACGGTTTGTAAATTGGGACTTAATTACATGAAATATTTAAAGGTACGTACCTACCTACGTACGTTTAAATATTTCACAAGATTAAGTCCCGATATATTAGGTTATAAAATATTTTTAATATTTTTTTGTTTTTAGGGTTTCGCCATGTCCTTTCGTCCGTCCGCAGCTCAGAGACTCTTAGCTCTAAAAAGCTGTAATTTTGCATGGATACACTTATTACTTACGCCGACAAAACCTTGAAAAAATTTTTTTTGAGGGAACGTACCCTACTTTCCCTATACCTAAAGTAGGGATATATTTTTTTTCTCACCTACCCCATCGTGTGGTATCATTAGATGGGTATTTTAAAAACGTTTAGGGGTTGTGAACTTTTTGTTAGAGTCCGTACAGTACAGTACCTATACATACTATATAGTCAAGCACACGAATTTCTTGCAGTTCATTTTGTAACACCTTGTATATGTTTACTTAATAGGTGACAATTTTTAAAAACGGTCATCCATAATAAACCTGGCAGTAGTAAGGTAGTTTGTCATCACCGATCTTCTGTGGTCGCCAGTGAATCATGGACATTTCGGTCTCAAACTGTCACAAACAGAAACAGATCTCTACAAATAAACTAGAATACCATATCGGCGGAGTAATCATTTCTTAATTAATGTGCAACCTGGCTTTCTCTGAAGGAACTAAATGTTTAGTATGTATCATTTTGATCTTAGCTAGATACTCGGCTAGGTCAGCTGTGTCTTTGATAAACAAGATAATTCGAAAATGTATAGAACTGCGTTTGGAATTTAGGTATTAGGAGTTGGGAGCATTTTGAATAATACCAAAAACAGGATGATTGCAAAAATCATAGGAATATAAAGTAAATTTGTTTTTTTTTCTTTAAATTTGGTATGACAGTAGCTTAAAGCTTATAGGTTACTTTTTATCGTCGACGAAAAATAATAAAAAAAGCTTTTAGGAATTCGCGCCTAATTTATTTCTGGTCGGATTTCCTATCAGAATATGAGAATGAGATAATAGAGAATGCACTAAGTCTACATATACACTTGTGCACTATAACATCTCCTGCGTAAATGGCTAGTCGTTGATGAGATTGGCCGCCTTCATAAAAATCGGCTAGGAGAACAATATTACTATTATCTATACTCTATACTAATATTATAAAGCTGAAGAGTTTGTTTGTTTCAACGCGATTATCTCAGGAACTACTGGTCCAAATAGAAAATTGATTTTACTGTTGGATAGCCCATTTATTGAGGAAGGCTATAGGCTATATATCATCACGCTACGACCAATAGTAGCGGAGCAGCAATGAAAAATGTTGCAAAAACGGGGAATATATACACAGACGAAGTTGCGCGGGTCTTCCAGTAGCTTAATAATAATGAACATAAAACAAACGAGATGCATTATCGAGTAGCAATCGAATGACTCGTAAACATCATCGCAATTATTAACATAGATGGCTATCATTTAAGAAATTGTTATTTATTATAATCACCTGGTTCAGTTTATGTGCTTATGGAGTATAATTTATAAAGTATAATATAATTATTGGTGTCAGTATACCTTTTCATTATATACGAGTGTTTTTTGTAAAATTATAATATGCCACATCTAAGTTAATGCGTTTAATTATTGGCTGTTCAATACGTATAATAGACTTGAAGTGTCTTTTAAGACGCTGACAACAGCTACTGAACTTCGATGTTTCACTATTTTAGCCACGCCCACTATTTCTCCGATGTCCTAGTGCCATTGATAAAGGACGGTAAAAACAGCGAACTACCAACACAAGGACGCGGTCAATAATAAACAATAAACCAATAGATGGCGCTTTATTTTTTGTTCTATATGAAGAACTAGAAAGAAATTAGACAGGGCGATTAAAAAAAACAATAAATATTTTTTATACGTTTGTATTTTTAATTATTTCAGGAGACTTTATTTGCTATGAACTTCAAAACAATATAAAAGAAAGAAAAATAAAACTCGAAAATATATTAGCAACATTTTAAATATTTTCGCACAATTATAATTTATTTGCTCTCGGATATTTGCCGGAACAAACAGACAGACAGACAGACAAAAAAAAACTGTATTTTTGTTATCAGTAATTATTATGGATATATGTTATCCATAATAATTAATATATATGCATAAAACTGTTATTTTGATATTACAAACAGACTCTTCAATTTTATTTATTTGCACAGATAGTTAATAATATATATTATTTTTTATTAATGATATTATTATTTCGTTGACATAAGGTAAATTTAGAGCTGAAGAAAATTCTTCCAAGTTTGAAGTCCTCCGAAAAATGATAACATACCTGCTACAGCACAATAATTGACTGGTAAATAATTTTCGTCACTGGAATCACTTTTAATGATAAATTTTAAATTGCACATCCTACACAAAAGAGTGAACTTCGACAAGAATCCATTTATGTTTTCTCCTACCAAATAAATGTGTTTTAAATTACAACCCAAGGGTTTAGGGGTAAGGGCGAGAAATATTCTGAAGATTTAAAAATAAATGCGATAAGTTTATTCGTCGTCCGATGTAATAATAATAATAATATTTATAAGTATTTTTTGTTGTGCAGGGTGACTTGTAGTAGTCTAAAAAAAATAATACATAAAGCTTACCTATGCGTTAGTAACTAAATACTAACTGCCAGATTTTATCTTCGACAACCTGTTCAAAATAATAATATTTACCTCAAGTTTAGGAATATTATCGGTGGATTCAACTGTCTCAGATACCTTTGCCGATACTTCAAACCAGTGATGAAAAAAAACTATGACTCACAATAACATAAGAAGTATAAGAACGATCATGAGGAAGTTTCATATCACTTGGGCATCATCTTTACCTGGTAACATTTTCTAGAGGAATTATAACATCACTTTCTAATGTAACTGCAACAGCCACATTTCCTAATCTGTACAAAATATTTATTACATTTAAACTTAGAAAAACTTTCTTCAGCACTAATCTTACCTATTATGTCTAACTAGCTGTAGACGTAGCCTAAGTTACTCCTTACATCATTAGCTGTCTGACAGTGACTCCTGTCAATCTCCGTACAGCCGTTTTGGAGATTTGTCGAAACAAACACACAGACAGACAGCCAGATAAAAAAAAACTGTATTTTTGTTTTAAGTACTATGCGTACTTTCATAGCATTTAGTAAAAAACTGCTATTTTGACATTAGGAACAGACACTTCAGTATGTATAGATCGCCATATATAGGTAAAAAATACTAAAACCTACACAACTATTTGTATGGAAAGGGCAAGAAACAATGGATAAAGCTACAAGTATTTTAGGAGTATTTTCCTATTAGGCCAGTTCTAAGATAGTCGTAGGTCTATGCAAATGTGATAGTTTATCATTATACTTGTTTGTAACTATCTTTCTAAAATGTAAAGGGGATCCTCTTTGTCCATGTGGCGATTATTTTTGTGTAATGTTTTAATGTAATATAAATAATAAAATTATTATCTATATTAGTATGTAGGTACTTATTACAAACTTATTGGTGAAAAACTTTCCGAAGTTTCACCTGCTTCTGAACTATTCGCCAAACGTCTCTTTTTACTGAAAAGATAAAAGAAAATATTAAAAATAAATACAAAACTTGAACAGGCGAACCTAGGTTTCGAACACGACACTTGATATTCTGAACCAACGCAGATACCGCTAGACCAAACGAGCTTCACAGTTGCAGATGAATTTTCGCTATACGTTGTACAAAACAACTTAGTGTAGCTTTTTGGTTTGGTACGTTTCACTTCTGTTCGTGCAATATTTTGTCAATATTACAATATGAAAAATATAATACTTACTTTACTACTTCCATGAGATGTTTTTGTTTGTTGGTATAGAAGCGCTTTTTGCTGGCCTCCGACATTTTTGTTTGTTTCCCAATTATAGTAACAAATATTTTTAAACTTAGAACTAAATATATTTAAATTAACAACTTAGATAGTATAAATTAATAGTATATTTATTAAACTTATATTCTTTACCAATGTCTATAATTTTTCAAACAACAAACAAAATATGAAGTGAATGGATGGCGAGGCAAAGCGACATACGTCCGTCTAGCTGCGCGTCTCTGCGATCACTGTCAGATTGCTTATAAAAGAAAGAGAAGCGCGATCACGCAGCGCTCGTAACTAATTATAAACCATAAAACAATTAATTACTTGAAAATAAGTCGAGTAGTCGAAAATAAAAAACAACCAGATTCTGTATTATAACATGATACGTTATTGTTAATTATTTTACCAACGTACGTTGTTAAGTAATACAGATATTTTTGTTAGAAGATCATTTTAAGAGGTTAGTTTGTATTTTTTTTTTATCGAGAAAAAAATTCAAATTCGTTTTGAATACAACAGGGTTCTTAGAAATATGTTCAAGATTAACATACTTATATTTTTTCTGCCGTCACAAATTACGTAGATTTGGCTAAAAAATTGTTTAGGATATGCCTATTTGGCTGTTGTCAGCGCCTTAAGCCCTTATGTAAAATAGGGGCGGCATAAGTTTAACGTGTGTATCTATATGTTTATCTGTTGCATCGTAGTTTTCCAACAGATATTTGTGAGGGTTTTTTTTTGGAAACTATGGTGGTTTTGATGCAGTCGTTTAGAAGATAATTTAATCAACTTCTTATATCACGTATTAAGCGTCTTCCAGATGGTTGTAAACAAACGTGCAAACCAAGGTGACTTGCTTGTTTCCAACAGTGTAGACGGCTGTTGCAAACCAAGTACCAACAGCCGTCTACACTGTTGGAAACCAGCAAGGTCACCTTGGCGGGAAGCCTTGTTTCCAACCGTCTAGAAGACGCTTTAAGGATTTTTAAAAGTTAAGTAAACAGTAATATTATGCACACATTAGTTTTGATATTGGTAAAAAGCTTTTGTAGAAATGAACTTGCTTTCTTTCCCTTCTTTTAAAAAAAAATAATTCCTTTTATTTGTATCGATACATAAAGCATATAAACAAAGAGCAATTTTAATTGTATTGAATCACACATTCTACTTGATTAGACAACGATAGATGACTGCCTCTGTGGCGCGGTGGGAGTGCCTCCGACTGCTATGCAAGAGGTCGTGGGTTCGATCCCCACACGGGACACCACTTTGTGTGATCCACAAATTGTTGTCCCGAGTCTGGGTGTATTTTGTGTCCGTGACTTGTATGTTTGTAAAGTCCCCCGCGGCACAGGGCTTATACCCAATGGGAAGTCGTTTTAAAATAATAAAAGGGGGAATTAACTGACGAATCAATGACATGATGCTCACGATTCATGCCAGTAACTATAACACATCTTCGCTCCGCATCAATATACCCTATTCTTTACATCCCTCGTATACAAAACAAGTTGTAACATCTTTGGGGTCGTCGGCAGCTGATGTTGTTTTAATGATATCCTTTAATGCATAAATAATGTTCGCATTAGCGCGGCCATTGCGCACTGTGCGCTGCGCCCGCGCATGATGCAACACCTGATATGACGCGATGATAAGATAACTCGAGCTTATTATAAAAAACTTGTTTTTTATTATAAGTTTGTTGTCAACTACGTAATTATGCTGAATGGTTCAGGTTTTTTAAGTTATGGTGCCTGGTTTTTGCGTTTTTTTTTTATTTTTGTGATCCCGCTGTTGCGTAAAGGTATGCACTTCCGAATTTTCTTGACTGTTACTAGATTTTGACAAGGTTCATTTAGCATTATGACAGACTTAAAAGACCGGACATTATGGCAAGAAAAAAAACGGGTTGCACTTCGGCAGTGCCGGCAGAAGTTAAAACTTGATCATTAACCTCTTTTTGTCATTAATTTAAGGTATTTTACCTTAATTTATTCACGCGATTATATCCGTAGTATATAGTGTGTACAAATAACCGTAGTTTTATAATGTGTACAAATCGCGAAAGTTTATCAAGATTTTGATCATTAACGTTGTACATTTTTGAACAATTAGATTTTTTATCCCTATAAAAGTACTATCATTTATGTGGTTAAATATAATATTTATCTATTGCTCTATCGTACACAAATACGACAATTTAAAAATGACAATGACAACGACATAACAATTAAATAAAAAATATGAAATATTAAATCACAAATGAAAAAACAAAAACTAAAAAACGACATGGCAATCAATTAAGAACAAGTAAATAAAAAAGGGAAAAAATAATCATTTGAACCGGAGTCTTCTGGTTTCTAGACCGCCCAATTTCCCACCTGAGCTATTATAACATTGTAGAGGCGAAATTTACCTTCATATTTTAATAATCTTACGAATTTTTGATCAGGGTCACGTGACCCTGACGCGAGTTAAACGTTTTATACCCATACCAAAAAAAGTACACAACGCCGCTAAAGAGTTTTCACTTAAAAAATATGTAGTTTTAAGGAGCCGTGTTCTTAGTAAGGACAAGACTGCGATTTGGGCAACGTGAATAAAACCCTTATACCGAAATTAATTTGATGCTCAATATCCACATTCCATTACATAACATACTTCGTTTAATTTAAAACAAAAAAAAATATGGTTAGCAGGCATTAGCGTTTTCATACATAATTAATCATGAAACATTGACAGTTCATACGTGTATGTATGTTTGTAATAGAAAACATGGTGACATGTGATATAGTTACAATATGCGCGCGCGGCGTGACGCTTTATCAGAGTAGAACGGGCATGCGCCTGCGCCGAGCTGTGATATTGCTGTGTACATCGACGCGACGCTTTCTATCGACAGTTTTTATTGAGAAATATTAGTATTGTTTTTATGTTTGTTTATAAAAACGACAGAGTGACTGATTTATATAGATTTGTAATTAGGCTAGGTATAGAAAGTCTAGGAATTTGATTTTTTCATAGGACTTTTTTATGTAGCGTGTGCATTATAAAACCTTGCAAGTGTATAGCTGCTAGTTTGTTTTAAGCGAATGTGTGCACATTTTAAAAGACAATATGTTAGACTAAACGTTGATTTATTGTTTAACCTTATAGGCGAGGATCCCTAGAACAAATTTTAAAATGATACCTACATATCAAGCTAGAATTGTCACGGTAGCTTTGACGAGACGCCCAACTTTATGTATGTGTGATACAACGATTATGGTTTTACTACGAAGCTACATGGCACTTAGCACAAGTAAAAGCCATAATTGTTGCATTATAAAAGTAATTTCTTATTACAATTTTATTTGCGTTTGGTAAACTATGCACGGCCTATGTTGACGTATGGGGATAATAGTTTCCCAACGGCAAAGTTAAGTTTGTTATTTTTAACACCTATTTTTTTCACTGAAGTTGGGTGTGTCGTCAAAACGAAGCTGACAAATCCAGCTTATCGATATTATAAAATTAGTTCTAGGGATACCCACCGATTAACTGAATTCTTAGTTGAAAGCAGCGTTTGTCCGTTTGAATGCAAAAAAATCACAGTTTAGGAGTAACATCTAATTTCTAATATAATCCATTTCGAAGAAATTATTTTTGAAGATAAGTTAAAGCTTGGACAGGGTACATACAGCTTTATACCGAACTAGCTGCCTGCCTCGGCTTCGAACGGGTGTCATATCGTAGTTTTTTTGTACCTTGAGTTACATTATTGTCATTTTCGTAGGGATCTCAATTTTTTTGACAGTGAATATAGCCTATGTTACTCCCCAATAATGTAGCTTTCTAATGGTGAATTTTTTTTTTAAATCGGTCCATTAGTATTTAAGTTAATTCATTACTTACAAAAATACAAAATCCTCTTTATAATATTAGTGTAGGAAGATTAGCCCAAGTCTACAAAAGTAGAATCACGAGTAATAACAGCTCATTAAAACCCCGTTATTACAAAACATCCGTGACAAGAAAATCTACTCCATTTTAATTTAATTCATCTACCATCAAAATTACTCCTCTATACAGGTATATATATACAATAATAATTTGTCTGTCTCTGTCTGCGTGCGGTTTTCGCTTCCGCATTGCGCAGGCGGCACGAACAGACACAATTTTGTTTGTAGCTGTGTTCTGTGCATGCATCTACGCGGTAATACGTTGTTGTTCTATTGTGAGAGTAATTGAGGTGGACTTGGACCACACCGAGGATTCTGCGTGTATTATACAGGTTGTAACAGAAAGGTGTGGTCATATTCAAGGGTTGGTATGTGCCCATGATACTGAGTGCACATACTTAATTTTATCTAACTCGGAGTACCCTAAAAAAATATTTATTATTTTTTCGTTTATTTATGTATGAAAAAGTTATTAATTAAGAAAAGTATAACTTAATAATTTCTATGCCATAATAATCCTATCGAATTTTGTACCAGGTGAATTTTGACAAAAAGAATATGCTATAACTATGTAATAATAATGTAACCAACTATGGCACCATGGATGGTGCAATATTGATAACATACCCTATCCGCTGCTGAAATTTGACCACACCTTTCTGTTACACCCTGTATATGTGGTTATATCTGACTCTGGACTTGGGAAAACTGCCACTCCGTTTTGAGTTAATTCTTATGCTGTCACTGTTATTTATAGGTGAATAGTGGAGACAGAAATATCGCATGTGTCTCGAAGTTAGTTTAGGAAAAAAAACAAATGATAAGATAAGCAAAGTGGTCCATTTAGTGCCTAAGTTCGTTATCTAAACTTTATTAAAAAAAGAGGAAACAATAAGTTTTTTGTTTGTTTGTTTGTTACGATTTAACACAAAAGCTACTGGACCGATTTTAAAAATTCTTTCACCATTATAAAGCTACATTATCGGGGAGTAACATAGGCTATATAATATAGTCAAAAAAATTAAAGAACCTTACTAAAATTGCAATAATGTAACTCTAGGTATAAAAAAACTACGATATGACACCCGTGCGAGCCGGGGCAGGCAGCTAGTTAATAGTATTTCTCAATTCCATCGCTTAAACAATGCCAAATTGAATCGTGTGTTTGCATTTAGAAAGATCCTTTTTTTTGAGATTGAGAAGATTGATCAAACAAACAGAAAAAAATCCTAATCCAGAAGAATATTACATTCCAAACCGATATTGAAACCGTCTGTAAATTATTTTGACTTGATTACTACACGTAAAATAGATGCACTTAAGTATGTTATCTATCCAGTGCAATGTTTTTAATGGTTTTTTTCCGACAGCTAATCTGTGAATGAAATCACATAATTAGATTAGGTCCTGCGCAGTTGTTAGATAAGATAAAACATGGCGTGATTATAATTTGTTCAAATCTGACTTGTTTATTTGGGATTATCTCTATTATGGCTATAAGTACGCATATATTTATTATTGGCGTTACGAATTTGGTGTACCTATCTATACTAATATTATAAAGCTGAAGAGTTTGTTTGTTTGTTTAAACGCAATTATCTACGGAACTACTGGTCCAAATTGAAAAAATCTTTTTCTGTTGGGTAGCCCATTTATCGAGGAAGGCCATAAGGCTATATAACATCACGCTACGACCAATAGGAGCGGAGCAGCAATGAAAAACGGAAAATTGACGCATACAAAGTATTATATTCACCTATATTATATTTATATAAAATAAAGAAAAAAGCGTGCGATGTCGGGAGTCTAATGTATAAATAATATCACGAAATCTATTATCGTTGAATGTATATTTGTAATTTCTTCTTACTCACTTCCCGATAGGAAACATTGGAACACCTACACTTCAAACAATACGCAATTAACTGCTAAACCAATATAATGAAAAGCCTGAGAAAGTTATTTATATTCCTGGTATCAACGTACATAGGTTGAATGCTAATATCTTTTTTTCCCTCACAATGTAACCGGACTGGTTACCACGGTCGCTGGTCGCTCGGTCGCCGTAATAGTGGCGACCGGGAAGTGGAGGATGCACCCTCAATTACCACGAAGAAATGGAGTAGTGGGACACACTGGTGGACAGTTTGATGGACATCATTATGACAAGTTTGTTAAATAAAGATAGTGGTCATTATTTTTATAGGACCAAGTAAATAATTAGTGTATTCGAAGGTCTCAAGGTGGGCAATACATTGGCAATACACTAGACCCATTGTTGGCTACATATCTACAATGCCACTCGTCCAAAGAAAATGACATTAGTGCCAACACCCAAGTACTAACGTTGACGCGAGATATTACCTAAATCATTATGGCCAATTAATCTTTAATAAAATGTTTATCACTTACGGTCCCGGCTGTCAATTCCAACTGAAACTAGCCCGTCGTCTATTTAGTAATTAAATAATGATTACCATTAACTACTAAGCGGCGGTAGCCTAATGGGTGAGGTCGCGGATTCGAATCCTTCCCATTATACTACCGACGTGAACCCACTCTTAACACGAGCCTTTAGGCTTAGATGGAGAGGTTGACAGGGTTGCTTACTAGCAGCACATTACTATGTGGGACCAAGATTCCACGTTGCTATTTATCTATAAAAGAAAAACTAATTATTTGAACAATAGGTCTATTTTTCGAATTATTTTTGCTTATAAATCAATACATCGATAAAGTAATATCGATTTTTATTGTCGTTAATTGTCTATTCTTCTCTGCGGTGTGTATCGAGCGCGTACGCATAAAATATCGAAAGTACAGTAGGTAACCTTAATACGTATCTCGGTCGAGCAAGGCAGACATATACGTCGTTCACGGAAACAGAACTACCACTTCAGACCACTTTGTTCCGAAGGTGTCCTGAGAATATGTGTCCATGAACTACGTCTGTGTATGCATTGCTCAGGTGAGATACGTATAAAAGTTCTCTTCTATACTCTCGGTATTTTGTGGCGTTGGGTTGCGCGGGCGCACGGTTGCGTCTGCGCACATAACACTAAATCGGCGCGGGTTTAGTGCGCGACACGCCCTCAGTTAATTGGTGTCGTCCGGGAGGCGCGGGAATGCTGCGCGGTGCGGTAATACCGCAAGATCTTTTACTATTTGCGCATTTTTCTTACTAAAGATCTTACTCGTTTACTATTTTTTAATTATAAGCTTATATTAAAGAATGTCTTTAACCAGTGGCCATTCAAGTATAACGTAAACACCAAAGGGGGAGGGGTGTCTTTAGGTTGCTTATTTTAATAACATTAGGAGGGGGTAGGGCGCGTATATAACTTAAGTTAACTTCTCTGATATTTATGTAAGATAAAGTAGATTTTGATTTAATAATTTATAATGGCAACCCTTAACCAGTCCACCTATATAGAAAAAATAAAAGCACAAAGTTTTGTTAAATCAGAAATTTTTTTTTTTTTTATAATCGTGAGTCGTCGCGGGTTTTTACTAGTACAGTCTTAATGTAATGTAGTCCCTATAAAATTAAATACGTGAGATATGAATAAAAAAAATAAAGTTCTTTGATTGCGCCATATAAATTTTATTATAATAGAATGGCTACCCGTGGGTTTTATGGTTTATGCAAATAAAAAACACTATTATAATAGGGTACGCGACCAACCATTTAATTATCTTTGCTATTATTGAAAACAATAAAAAAATACTATTACTTTATGTCTGGGTAAAAATCATACTACGAGTAAATACTCGTATGATTTTTATATGTATAAAGAATTCGCTGACATCAAAGCATGTTATTCTCATTATACCTACAATCCATCGAATAGCCCATCAAGTTTTTTCGCATAATATTTAAAGAATCAATCAAAGAAATAATATTTTTTAATCCAGTAACGGACTTGATTCACAAAAAATATCAAAAATAAACTCGTCCTATTGACATTGCATTCGACACACAAACATGGCAACAGTAACGCATGCAGGTGTTAATGTTACCTAATTAGACACCTCTTCACATATCATTGAGTCGTAACACCAACTCGGGTAACGGTTTCAACTAATATTGGCTCAGCTCCTTAACACCTCACTAAGTGGAGCAACCCATTTTTTAACTTAAAGGGTTATTTGTTTTGATGCAATCGGTTGGGAAAACAAAAGGTAAGGTAATTTATAATATTAGTATACTAGCTGTTGCGCTAAACAATTTTTCACCCCTTACTTCACCCTTTTAGAGGGTTCGTTTTGGTTGGTTTTAATGTTTTATTCTTATTCAATGGCTGCTAGCTATACTATATATTCGACATAAGCTCCATACAAATTATGTGAAAATTCTATCTCTAGTAGCTAAATCCATCGATAGATAGATTATTGAAAACGGCCATGAGTGGAGCAACCCATGTTATTTTTACTTTGAGGGGTTTTTTGTTCTGATGCTAATTGGTTGAGAGAACAAAAGGCATCGTAAATGATTATATTAATATACTCGCTGTTGCGTTGAATCCTAATTTTCATGCCTTATTTCACCCCCTCAATGGTAGATTTTATTTTGATTATTTTAAGTGCTGACATAGGAATAAATTAGACCCTATATTAATACTAGTATTGCAGAAGCGAAAGTAAATTCGTCTGTCTAAATTTGCTAGATAAATATTTAGACTTATTTGATAATATTTATAAGGAATGGGGTAATGTTTTAATGCGACACTTGACAACGCAGGTGCACCTGTAAACCCGATTCATTATAAAAATTGTTATCTACAAGTACATATCGGTTCATGTAGTAAAATAAAATTGCTACCGATTAAAATAAGTGTTTTAAATAAATAGTACCGAGGGACATGTGGTGCACAAAATATGTTTCAATGTAGTCACAAAACAAGTAGAGTACAGAAGGCAAGCTTTAAACAACGCCTGCTCGAGCAACGCTCACATAGACATCGTTCGCTGACACATAATCTCAGACCACTTCAGGTCACTTTGAATTTTCTTCTCTTCTTGACAATATAATAAATAATATCGTTTGTTGTCTATTATCACAAAATATTCTGTAAGGCGCACTCCTTGAGCTTCATAATATGAGTAGATAATAAACTGACTTTGAAAGACAATAGCTCCTAAGTATGAATTTTGTTACCATTTTTATTTTCATTTACTATATTCCGTGTCCGTGATCAAAGTCTATGTGAGTTTTGCTCAGGTGACGTACGCATAGGCGGATCCAGTGGATGGGGGGACGAGGGCACGTCTTCCCCTCCGACGATTGTTTTGTGTACCTAATTTCCTATACTGAATTTCTTTGCCCATTTGCCTCTTGATTTGGCCCCATAACAAGGCAATAGCAAAAGGCAGTAAGTAGGCATAAGGGGCAAGTATTTCTCTTGCGAGCAACTCACGCTTGGCCGGTGTCGTATGAAACGAAATGCACCCCGCGTCGTAAGCATGTATCCAGCATTGTCATTTTCCCTGTGCCACCCCCGTCTGCCCCAGAAAGAAATCCTGGACGCCCATGTACGTAAACAGAATACAGTTTACCTTCTGTTCTCTGTTTTGTATTGTTTTGGTATATTCCAACATGGTTCTCAAGCGATATTTAATTCATTTCGTGCTGATATTCCCCAGGTTAGCAGTAAAAATACCGTGAGAAAAGTTGCACCCACGTTTGAATTTAAATACTATGTACTTAAAGTTTAAAACTATCATTTAAATTCTCTCTACCCTGGGTTTCATACATATGTAAATTATATGACATTTTATTTAACAATTACATTGAGAAATTAAATGCAAATATTTGCAAATAAGTAGTTAGAATCGGTTGATCTTCTGTTGTTTTTAATATGCAACAAATACTTACCTTACTGTAGTTACATTTTATTGTCCTGTTTATAAATTCAAGTACACAAAAACACTCATCACATTTTACGACAAACTTATGACTAAACTGTATTTGGATCTAATATTTTCCAAAATTCTTCGCACAATTGAATCCGATCAAAAAACAACATAATTCAAAGGTCGCATACCAGGACAGTCCATACAAAATAATTCTATATTGATACTATATTTAAAGATGATTATAACGCCTTGTTTAAGTAGGGCGGCGCGCGCGCAAATGTCACTGCTATTATTGTTCAGTACAATGAACTGAGGCCAAACTGTTCATCACTTATTATTATAATAATAAATGTAATAGAAACTGTTACAGCTATTATTATCGTTTTGATTGTTTCGCAATAATATTAATAATCTATATAAATAAAAATCAATTAACACATGTATGATCTAGCATAGCTTGAGATCGGCTCGGCTTCGGTAATTGTCAAGACAAGGCTTTAGTAAAAAATAAATCGAAAACTTTTTGTATTTTCTACAATAATCAGAATCTATATTCTCTAATAATAGATGATCACCTTTGTAATTGCAAGTAAGAATTGATTTTTGTAGCACAAATGCAGGCAAATGTTGAGCAAGATTGAAACAAGCAAAAGTAAGGAAACCATACCGCAACTTACATTGAGGGCACTTCGTGTGATTTTTTAGCCGGTTTGAGTTCGACAATCACATACACATCTTTGTCGTACCTTCCACCAGGTGGCTCCGTGGGGGTTGTAACTTGCTTGAATAGTACCACCCAATCTCTTTCCGTGGGTGTCGACAAGGCGACTAAGGGATGTCACACCGTGCGGCGGGCAGCAGCGTCCTCTGCGTACTTTAAAGCCTTACTGCGATTACCAACTCGCCGCCAAGCGTGGCATTGGTGTTAGGCTTTAAAGTACTCAGAGGACGCTGCTGCCCGTCCGTCCTCTGACAATCACAGGAAGAGATAGCCAGATTAAAATTAGTAAGACGGGTAGGTACTGTACTGCAGATTATATGGCATGGGCACTACATAGTACACCCTCTGCAAGCCTGACGTCTTGGTTTCCCCGTCTTAACTCAATTCTAGATTAACATGCCGACCTGTGGCCGATAATATACATTATTTTTTAAATCGCGGCCAAAGTCATATACATTGACATCAATAGAAGCTTACGTTTATTTTATGACAAAAACTATAAATAATATAGATTTTATGACATAATTTTGTAAGATTGGGCATTTATTTATTGTTATACGAATTTAATTTATTAAATAGCTTTAATGTAGATAAGCATTTCCTTTTTGTTTGAGAAATGGAGAAGAAATAAGAATATTTGATATTTATGGAAATTATGGACGCATTTGACCGCTAAACACTAAATAACAATGATATTAATATTCATTAAGATAATTCATATCAATATTATTGATATCGACACCTCGTTATCTATTATAAAAGAAAACCAATGGTCCTAATTTATCTCTTGATTTGAATAGATTGCGTGTGCTTTAACTGACTGGTCGGTGGCAATCTCAGTAGTATAAGACTAGCCAACAACACCAATTGAGCAAACTCAAATGCCTTCTCTATTTTCTCAATCCGCCACGACCAGAGTTAGATTATGCACAGGATTTACGGCACAACGTACCATCTGAAAAGTATATTTTACATTTTGAACTTACTACATTTTTTTTTTAGAAAACGGTCACCCATCTGTTGCTCTGACCGTGGTAATGTTGCTTAACCTGGCAGATCTTTAATCCGTTCGGTGGCCACTGCATTACGGATGGTGACTATGTGACTATATGTAATGACACATTCACTACTTGGTGACTGTAACGTTTCGTAATACGAAAGTCAAACAGGTATATTACTTAAGAGTGAAATTTAATATCGTTTCTTTTAATTAGAAAGAATCAATTAATTAGTTTCTTTGTACGATGAGTCGTTGATCCGTTCGTTATATTGTAACACACAATACCGATAGCACAGAAGGGAAGTTTAAAACAAATGCGATCGAACAATGTACATAGATACCGTTCACGGACACGGAATCTCAGAACACCATCGAAGCACGTTCACAAAATACCAATAGTATAGAAGTTAAGCTTCATAAAACGCGCTCGAACAAGGCAGACATAGACATCGCTCACAGATGCGGAATTGCAAACCAGAACCCTTAGACTCAGCTAGCTTACAAGCAACAAGCAACTTAGCTCATTGAATAGAATGACAATAGAATAGAATAATGTCGGAATATGGTAGTTGCGCGCGCTTAACAGCAAATCTTATACGTTAGAAAACGTCCCGACGGTCTCTGTGCGTTACTCGCGCGCTGTATGAAGGTTATCTTCTTTCTCAGTAGATGTTTTGTGACAAAATTGTCCGAAGTGGTCTGAGATTATTGTTGGTGAACGATGTCTACGTGTGCGTTGCTCAAGAGAAGTACATAGTAATGTTACCTTCTGTTACTTCAGTATTTTGTGGTTACAGCATTTGCTTATGGGTTATAATTGATGTATTATTAAGTTTATTATGCGGTAATGAATTTTATAATTTGAGATAAGTGTTTCTTTGTACAATTCTTAGTTAATAATTAAGAGGTCGCGGTCGCGAACTTTTCTGTATGTAGTATGATATAATAGTATGATTGAAATTATCTTTACTATAGTTTTATATATACTAATATTATAAAGCTGAAGAGTTTGTTTGTTTGAATCCTATGAACTGAAAATATTTTACTGTTAGATAGCCCATTTATCGAGGAAGGCTATGGGCTGCATAACATTACACTACGACCAATAGGAAAAAAATTGCAAAAACGGGGAAAATTTACGTAGACGAAGTTGCGCGCGTCAGCTTTACAAAATAAAGCTATGAAAGTTGTAATATTTTGTTGTTTGTTCACTCATATATTGACAGCAAGGGGACAGGTAAAAATTAAGCTCATATTGGATCACGCGGTTTCCAAACGCATTAGTATACAAACCTAAACACGGAGAACTATACAAAGACACGAAACATAGACACAAAGAACACCCAGAGATTTTGTGATTTGGTAAATAATAATAAAATCGAAATCTTTTTTTTTTTTAAAAGGGTCTCCTTATATTAGTTTGAGCTTCGAAGTCTGTTTATTACCGACTTCAGAATCAATTCCAGGTAATTAATTGAGTAAGGTAATCAATTACACTGCCTCGGTGGGAATGTGTCCGACTGCTACACAAGAGGTTCGTGGGTTCGATTCCCACGTGGGACCACTTTGCGTGATCCACAAATTGTTGTTCCGAATCTAGGTATACTTTGTGTCCTTGACTTGTATGTTTGTAAAGTCCCCCGCGACACAGGGCTTGTATACTAATGCGGGAATCGTTTTTTTTTTAAATAAATTATACTCCAAGCAACAGTATTGAACGAGTTATGAACCGGACCATCGCAAGAAACTGACGTATCTTCACGCATCATATAATAACGGATAGAAGTCGGCTTTCAATCCATTGAAAAGCTATTGATGTCGGCTTTCTCAGGTTTCCTGTGCTAAGCTAACAAGCTTCCTTGACCATTCGCGGCGGAAAGTGTTTATAATGGCGGCTGGAGAAACGAGTGGTGTGCCAATTTGAAATTCTTTCTATAATAAAGGCTTTCTACAAATAATTTATAGGCTGGTTCGTTCGCGTGGATTTATTTCGGAAACTGTACAATTTTTTTGCGATAAAAATTATCTCATCTGCTTTTCCAGATTATCTATACTAATATTATAAAGCTGAAGAGTTTGCTTGTTTGTTTGTTTGAACGTAATAATCTCAGGAACTACTGATCCGAATTGAAAATTTATTTTACTTATGAATAGCCCATTTATCTAGGAAGGCTATAGGCTATATAACATCACGCTACGACTAATAGGAGCGGAGCAGCAATGGATAATGTTGCAAAAACGGGAAAATTGACGCATATAAAGTTGCGCGGGACAGCTAGTAATTAATATATCCCTATGCCAAATTTCTTGCTGATGCGTTCTGCCGTTCTAGTGTGATAGTAAATGAAAACATCCGTCATTATTCGCGTAAATATTTTAAGGTTAAATACCATTGTTTTATTTCTCAATGTTTGTAACCTATTGTAATGGTGTAGTCACGGTACGCGTTATTCAAACAAATGTACAAATCGCGAAGAAATTAAAGGTTTTCTTTGTTCGTTTACTAGTTTAATTGTTTTTCCAATTTTTGTTGATTTAAATTTTGAAAGTATCACACTTTCAAATTTTAAATCAATCTGTAATTTTCCCTTCAGATTCTTTTTATGTTAGACTAGCTGACCCGCCCAACTTCGTATGCGTCAATTTTCCTCGTTTTTGCAACATTTTTCATTGCTGCTCCGCTCCTATTGGTCGTAGCGTGATCTTATATAGCCTATAGCCTTCCTCGATAAATGGGCTACCCAACATAAAAATATTTTTTCAATTCGGACCAGTAGTTCCTGAGATTACCGCGTTCAAACAAACAAACTCTTCAGCTTTATAATATTAGAATAGATTTACGAACTGGCTCTATTTTCAACCGACTACAAAAAGGAGGAAGATCTCAATTCGACAATGTTTTTTTTTACATATTCAAATTTAAAGGATTGTCATGGTTCTACACTTATATGAAAATCTCGCAAAACAATAGTTAAGCTGTAGAAATGAAGAAAATAAAAACTTTCAACCACGTGTTTTATATAGCCAAAGATATGCTATAAAGTAATAAGATTATATACCAATTAATTACATTCATTGATACAGTATTATCACAGACATTTGATACGGATTTTATAGATAGTGAGTTTCATTAATAGTGATAATAATATGAGTTGTATAGATAGGTGGCGTCTTCGGTTGCGCATATTTAAACGATTGCTAATAGTATTTGTTTTGAAATTATATTTAATCTAGTTCTATATAATGTATACTAGCTGTCCCGCGCAACTTCGTCTGCGTAAATTTTCCCCGTTTTTGCAACATTTCTCATACTGCTCCGATCCTATTGGTCGTAGCGTGATCTTATATAGCCTATAGCCTTCTTCGATAAATGGGCTATCCAACAGTGAAAGAATGTTTCCATTCGGATCAGTAGTTCCTGAGATTACCGCGTTCAAAGAAACAAACAAACAAACTCTTCAGCTTTATAATGTTAGTTTATATAGTAAAACGAACGACGATAATAACTAGCGGCATTATAGTGTCCTAGCCCCTTGTGTGTTCTTTATATCATCAGATTCGATTCCTATTAATGTCTTTACATTGAATATAAAAAACGCGCGCAATCGTCACAGTTTTAGTTTTTATAGATTCTTTTGAGCATATATGATGAACTACAAAACGGCTGGCAGGAGCTGGATGCGAGAAGCCGAAGATGCATGCAATTGGAGAGGCCTATGTCCAGCAGTGGACTGTGATAGGCTGATGATGATGATTTTTCAATAACTACTAGCGCGTTACGGTGACATTCAGAACTTCCTAACAAGGATTTTGTGATACTGTTAGGACTAGCGTCATGCTTTACCATCAGGCGCTCGTCACCTGCTCATCTCTTCATTCCGTAGTATAAAAAAACATCTATTCTCCACAGTTTTGTAATCTTACTTAAAAAAAGTATTCTACCTTAATAATAATCATACAATAGAAAAAAAAAAATAAAGAAAATAATGTATGTAGTATTATTTCGTACCCTAATAAGTACCAAACACACTCAAGTACGCACTTAAACTTTTTTCTGCTGGTACGCTGCTCACGCGCATACGGTAGCGAAAAGGAAAGTCAACTCGCCGGATGCGCAAACGCTTTCCAATAGTCAATAAGTATCTTTAATCACGCATAAGTTATGTGTGGTCTTAATTTATTAGAATCATAAATCATGAGCTAATATTCTGAATCACTCCGAGAGGGCAGGGATTAATCCTGGATAAATAACGCCAGCCAAGTGAGAGTTGATTAACGATAGGGGGATAACTTCAATTGAATTACCGGTTAACGACCGGTCCCAAAATCTTATCTATCGTTAACTGCTTGCTAGAATAGCTTACTCTAATAGCGAAAATATATATGGATACTATCAAAAGGTTTTCTCACCTCGATACTAAAGAGATTGAAAACTTCTCGAGTGTTCTACTTATCTATCTGCGGTTATCGAAACGCACAAATTTCGCTAATAATGTTATTGTACCAGATAGTTAACAATAGATAAGTATTGAGACCGGTCGTAAATGCATTAGGATTTCGGGTTATAGGGTGTAGGGGAACTCTAAATCTCTCCCCGGATATGCCTGTCATACATGTGTATATATAGAAACTAATTGATTTTTAGATTGCGTCATTTTCCCATTTCTAAAATTTTTCATTGATGCTCCGCTGCTTGGTCGTAGCGTAACGTTATATAGTCTCTGACATTCACAAATAACGTGGCTTTTTATTGGTAAAAGAATTTTTAAAATCGGTTCAGTAGATCCAGATATGACTCGCGTGTAGGAAGGATAAATAATACTTATAAAAGAATTTGAGGTTTAGTAACATAGTCCCGGTTAGATTCTGGCCCCGGTTAGATTCCGGCCCCGGTTTGGCGCATTACGCAAGTCTCGGGTTCGATTTCTGGGTCTGGACTTAAATTTTTTCTATCTTACAAAAAATGCAATTATTGTATTCACTAACTTTAACTCTTTATACGAGTAATATTACTATAGATTTGTGCATGTTGAATAATTAGCGACAGCCTACGTATACCTACGGTTACTCGACCCTGGCGTAGTAGGTATGTACTATTTGGTACCATATACGTAAATAGCGGACGCCTCGCGGTTTCACCCGCGTAGTTCCCGTGATAATACTAAGACTGCCTCTGTGGCGCGGTGGGAGTGTGTCCGACTGCTACGCAAGAGGTCATGGTGTACTTTGTGTCCGTGACTTGTATGTTTGTAAAGTCCCCAGCGACACAGGGCTTGTACACTATTGCGGGAGTCGTCTAAAGTAGCCTATGTCACCCGGAGGACGGGCAGCAGCGTTCTCTGCGTACTTACTGCGATCACCAACCCGCTCGCAGCATTATAGCAATTACCCCCAGGATCTATAATAAGTAGGTTCTACTAGAGAGACCCGTGCCCAGCAGTGGGACATCATGTGGGTTGATATGTATGTATGTATGTCACCCGGGGATAGTGTAGCTTCCCAACTAGATTTTTTATGATTAAAAAGTTAGGTTAAGACTATACAACTTATGAAACATACGCCCCTGAACACTATCTACAAAGGCCATATTATAATTGATCTCCATAACCAAAGTTATTCTATGCCAAGGCTCCTTGCAAGTAATTATATATTATATGGAACTAATTACTATGTGCGAACATGACCATGTAATCACGTTTTTTACACTTGTGTAATTTGATCCTAATTTATGTAGTTTTACACCGGAAGCTACGCTATAACAAGCTATTTGGGTACTTTAAATAAATTAAGACCATGAATTTACATGTTTTATTTTTACTTTTTTTATATGAAGTATATTTTTGAATACTTAACGATATTTAACTTTATGAAGAGCTCAAAGTATTGCTGTTACAAAGCCTCTCAAACTAAAAGAGAGTATTAAACTCAACGACAAATACTTCCACCTTAAAATGAAGTGGTAGCCTAATGGCTAAGATATCAGACTCGCCATCGTGAGGTCGCGAGTTTGAATCCTACCCATTATACTACCGACGTGAACCCACTCCTTATACACTATTTATGCGTGTATGTGCGTTTGAGTCTAACTCCTCACTCTCATAGTCCGATGGCATAAATTTAGTATAGTAGGTAGGATTCAAACTCCCGACTTCACGATTACGAGTCCAATGCCTTAGCCATTAGTCTACCGCCGCTTTTATTTTTACTAATATTCTTATTACTACTTAGATTTCTACCTACCCCTTATAAACAATAAGATTACTCTTAGCTTTCGCTTTATAAGTCACTTTACACACTCAATGACATATAATATATTGATTAGCACCGCAGGCGATCATAATCTACGCGCTTCCGCCGCGGCACCTGCGCCCGCGCAGCGAAAGTTGTGTATTTGTCAACAGAGCTGTAACTTGTGACTGTCATACTAATTTATTGTGATTGGATTGTGGTACATTGTGGTATTTGTATAGACTAGTAATTGTATAGTCATTCAATTAAAAAAAATAAGTCTTGCCTAAGTAATGCCTTCGCAGCAATGCAATTTAAAATTTATATCTTAATTCTTCTTCGTCTGCGTAAATTATCCCCGTTTTTGCAACATTTCTCATTGCTGCTCCGCTCCTATTGGCTATCCAACAGTGAAAGAATTTTTCAATTCGGATCAGTAGTTCCTGAGATTACCACATTCAAACAAACAAATAAACGAACTCTTCAGCTTTATAATATTAGTATAGATAATTACACTTGCGTATCGTTGATCGACAAAAGCTTTAAAATTATAACACTCTATTTTGATTTATGACAGAACGATGTATCATAAAATTTCAGTGTGTATTGGCAGATGTTATTAATTTAAAAATTTGAGGACATTACTTTAAAGTATTGATAATTTATATTTTTAATTTGATGACAGTTCAGGCGATTTTTCAACGAATTTTTACCAGTTTTAAATATTAATTATTGTACACTTAAAATATTGATAATTTATATTTTTAATTTGATGGCAATTTAGGCGATTTTTCAACGAATATTTAACTGTTTCAAATATTAATTATTGTACACTTTAACTGCACAAAGTATTTAATGCATTTGTAAACGTTCAATGAAGAGCTGTGAAAATAATTACAGCCCAGTTTGCAACAAATAATTAGGTCTCATTTATTAACCGATATTTCTCTCTTGAAATACGTCGCTTATAGTCTATCATGCCATGTCTATGGCTAAATCATTGGAACAGTTGACAATGTTGCCATAACGTATACTATTTAATCTTTCCTTTTAAAGTTATCTGCGTTATTTGCATCTAAATAGCTTGCACCGGATGCGAGGCATTAGTTGGGACATTCGCGAGAAAAAATGTAGGATGCTCCTACATTTTTTATGTGTGATATTTTATTATACAGAGATAGTGTGTAAATTTGTATTAGTAAACATTAATAAGGCGTTTATAGTGTTGTTGAACCAGAATTGTAATGTAAATAAGTCGAAAGGCGAAAGTGTTTATTATTTTTAATCCCGATGAAAAAGGGTGTTTTTTAGGGTTCTATAGCCAAAGTGCAAAAATGAATCCTTATAGTTAGCTTAGAGACCCTTAGTACTAGAAAGCTGTAATTTGGAATAAATATGACATATTAGTTACGACGAGAAAGTGGTAAAATAAAATCTGCAATTAAAAAAAAAACTAAATACACGTGGGGATGTGAATTTTTTCTCAAATACCCCCCTCGGATAAAAATATTTAGGGGTTGTATAAATATCACTTTTTCGATTTAGAGATCCGTCTGTGGAATATTAAGCCTTAAAGTGCAAATCTTTGTTAGAGTCAAGTATCTCTCTCCCTGCCAGTTAAATGGTTATTTTTGGAGATTTGAAAAAGTTCAGTATATATTATGAAATAAAAACTTTTTAACAAAAAATATTACCGACTTCAAAAATAAATACAAGGCAACTAAAAAGCAAAAAATAATATACCTAGTATAACAAAAACAAATTAAACATTTTGAAGTTGGTGCCATGAAATAGTAGTCTTTATGTTTTATTCGGCACCAACTTCAAAATGTTTAATTTGTTTTTGTTATACTAGGTATATTATTTTTTGCTTTTTAGTTGCCTTGTATTTATTTTTGAAGTCGGTAATATTTTTTGTTAAAAAGTTTTTATTTCTCACTTTTTAGTGGGTTGGTTTATAATTCACTTAAGTTACAATAGGCTTATGTCATCTGCTCAAGTCCTTTTACGAAATATTGCTTGCTCCGATGCAGGGCCGTTAATTGTTGAGGAGTTCACTATCAGCTTTATTACATTGTATAATAGTAGTATATCGAGATTAAAGTGCTACTCAATACCATATTAAAGTACTTAATTGAATCGCAAACTGTGAAATATTGAATAGGTCTGCTCGTAATTTTTGGTCTTCATCATCAGTTCCACTTCACCAATTGGTGTTTTTTGAGAGTAAATGCACGAATCACTATGAAATATACCTAAATCACTGTAGGTGTGATTTTAATATTTTAAGAGTTCCCTCGATTTCTCCAGGATCCCATCATCAGATCGTGATCTGGGGACAATGGGACCAACTTGGAAGTATACCCTTTCAAACACAAAAAGAATTTTTCAGATCGGTCCAGCCGTCTTTGCGTAATCGGTGAACAAACATACAAAAAAAAAAAAAAAAAAAAAAAAAAAAAAAAACATACAGACGAATTGAGAACCTCCTCCTTTTTGAAGTCGGTTGAAAAGGAAAACTATCACGGCTAAGTAGACTTTAAGACAACTTCAAGTACGAGTAACAGCAGTCCAAGTGAGATGTAACAAAATTTTCGTACCTATAATGTTGTTAGTACTGTGAAACAAAAACAAAAGAAAACCCACTTCTTATACCGCATTATTGTGCTGGGTAGCTACGGAAAACCCTATCCCTATATGCATGGCCCGACATGCACTTGCCCGGTTTTTAAGTTTAACCTGTGCACGTGTGTCTCTATATCTTTGTAACTGTGTATTTGTATCTGTGTGTTTGTGTATCTATATCTTGATTTATGTCGACTGTGCGTGGCTTATTAAGATACGATTTTATTTATTTGAAAGCTGGTTTAATTGAGATGGTTCTTAGCTTGATTTGGTGAACATTTATTCGGCCGTTTTTAAATAATCTACTTTTTGATTTACGTTTCGGAGTTCTTTAAAGTGAAAAATTTAAGGTAAAATACCTTGTTTATTGCCCGACGTTTCGACCGTAATATATAATGTGTACAAAATTTGTACTACAAATCGCGAAAGATTATCAACGTTTTTTAAAGCTCTGAAAATACACTCACGTGACTTTAACGGTAAAATTTCTTATAAATTATTCATTAATGTACGTTTCCTTGTTACAGGTAAGATCATCTAGCTCCATTATTCTACTTGTAGATACGTGACCCGTACTTACAAACCAGGAATACCACAGAGGTAAAAAAACAAGATAAACTCATTTTCCATCTCGCATAGCATTTACCACGACTTTATTTATAAGTACTGGATGCAAAAGGAGGCAAATGGAAGAAGAAGAAGAATACATATATAGAGGTAGCGTTAAGTGTTCAGCCATTTTGAAGATAAACGACTTTTTGTCAGGGTTTATATCATACAGAAAGAAATAATGCCCGCGGAACTATATCATACATTGTAAGAAGTCAACCAAATAGGTTATACTATCCTTAAAGCTATTAATACCTCTATTTTATCGTATAAAATTATATATACTACGGATCTTAATTGCGTGAATAACTATTAAAGAAAACACATTGTTTATTGCCCGAAGTTTCAACCGTATTGCAACGGCCGTGGTCACGGGTAGACTGACCACGTAACCTAAAACCGTAAACCTTAAATTATTCACGCGATTAAGACCCGTAGTGTATTTAATTTTATAAAATGTACAAATCGCGGAAGTTTATCAGCAATTATTGCAGTTTACATATTAAAATTCTTGTACCTATCTTTTGCTCTTACATTCAAAATAGGATAAAAAGGGAGAGAAACTTGCTGTGTTGTGAAAATAACCACATTATGTTATCTATCCACGATATTAGTGTCACTGGTAATCAATCGCTGACTGGAGAAAACCTATCATTAGTTACCAACCAACATGGCGGGTGCTATTTACCTCGAAATAGATATTTGCTGGAAATTGCCACTGGAATGAAGAGAAAATGTTGTAAATATATTGTTTAAAGACGTGTTTTGTCAGCTGTGACAGGCAAATATTGAGGTTTATTGTAGTCATTTCGTGTAACATTAGACACGTGCAAATATATCTATGCACGACATTACATTAGCTGTTAGGACTTGCATCCGGTGCCATTAAATTGTCTATTTAAAAAAAAATGTGCAGCATTCGAAATTCTAATTATTTTTATTTCACCTTGACAATGGTTTAAACCATGTTTGAACGCAGTCAGTCTAATAACTCATATTGCTTTTTTTACTGTGGTGTTAATAATACTAGTGGTCGGAATTCGGCCATAATTAATTATTTAACTTTTTTTTTAATATTATAATTTCTTACTTCTCTATATAAATTATAAGTGTGCGAAATTTCATACTCCTCCGTCCGGGCAATTCTCGTTAAAAGAGGTACAACTCTCAAAATCAAAATAAAAATTTGTTTTCTTTTTCTTTCTTTTACTTCACGTATTAATATATAGATTACTTGTTGCAATTTTTTCTTAAAGACTTATTCAGATGCGCACTACCGGATAAAGGAAATCTGCGACATTTATAAGTACGACTCAAGCTATGTAAACTACTTTGCCGTCAGTATGCGCCATACAATTGAAAATTATGTTACAATACTGCGTCGCGACACTTACACATGGTCTTAATTCAAGTGTACCTAATGGCACCCAGTATCCTCAATATAGTTTTTGACTCAGAACATCTATTATCTTTGGTTTTGACCATTATTTCAATGTGAATCTTCAAACAAAAGAAATTAATGATTAGATAGACTTTCCTCAATAAAAAACCAATTGCGTTAATTTCGAGGCGCCCAATCCACAGTTATTGTCAAATCATTGCGTTCCCATCCTCCGTATAATATTGTGAGAAAAATCTTTATTACCTTTCTCGATTTGTGTTCAAGTGCCTCCGATTTCGGTAGTCACTTATCTTGATAGCACAGATTAAATAAAAGATTTGTCACTCCTTACATCGTAGTCTCTTTTCTCCATTGTTAAGAGTACCTACGGAGTTGTAAAAATGGCGGCAAACTGACCGGCCATTATTTTTACAGCTCCGAGTTTAACTTGTAAAAAATGATTTGAATACGTGATAATTGACTAAGAACGAGACTTTGTGCATGTAATAAGCGCATAAATATTTGACACTGGCAGAAATTAGCCGTTAAAACGGCTAGATTGCCTTAAACTCGAAGAAGAAGAAGAGTACCTACGAACTCAAGCAAATCCAGCCAAATTGAATGTGACAAATAATAAAATCATTATATTTTTTAAACTTTTTTAAGTAGTGTAAAATGACTAGGGAATAAAGCTAGACAATTTATGAGACTTCAAAAACTGCCAGAGATAACTTGTCGGTGTTCAGGTATTTGCTATAATAACTGCATAGGCATAGATTTTATCTATACAGTAAATGTGCGACTTTGTACTTAGTTACCAGATCAAAATAATGGACCATCTGTTTGGTCCGTTAATCTATGTCCACTGTGAGACTTACACTAATATAAAATGTTTTTTTTTCTTGCCAAATCATTGGTTTTAAAGCATCAAAAGTAAAAGTGTAAAAATTTAATAACTGCAAGTAAAAGTTGACGTTACCCGAGATATATGCGCAAGTGACTATTACGAGTTAGACTTTACAAGTGATATTCCGAGCAATGATATTATTATATCAAAAAAGCAGATAATTACGATAATAACGCGCGCTTTTATTAGCTTCGTCTGTAACTAATTATGAATGTATATAATCTTAGTCACTTTCTGTTTTCTGAGCAAAACCCAATCGAAGAAATATTTTGCTCTAATAATTTCATGACAACGGCCCTCTGAGCTGAGTGAAAATGGCGGCAAATTGAAGTGTCATTATTTTCATAGCATATTTAACGTGTGAAACTACATAAAATAATGTAAAATCCGCAATACCTATCTCCGCATGTCTTTGTGTGGTTAATTAACGTGTACAATAAATACTTGGTACTGTTCATCATCATATCAACCCATATGATGGCCCACTGCTGGGCACGGGTCTCCCCAGTAGAACCTACTGGTATGTAGATCCTGGGGGTAATTGCCATAATCGCCACGCTTGGCGAGCGGGTTGGCGATCGCAGTAAGACTTTAAGTACGCAGAGGACGCTGCTGCCCGTCCTCCGGAGTGAAACTGGTACTGATTGATATTGATTATGACTAGAAAATTGGATAGATTACCTCAAAAATCTTCAACCTGTAAAACTACTAACTTTAACTCTGTTAACCAGTGAAGACTGCTCGCTAGACGGCATCGTCAAGTTTTAGCCCACAACTAAAAGATACTTTTCTTCCCTGATTTTAATAAAGAACAAAAACACTACCTACTAAACTACAGTCTAAAATTACATATACTACGGGTCTTAACTGCGTTAACCTTAAATTATTCACGCGATTAAGACCCGTAGTACATATCATTTTAAATCGCGAAAGTTTATCAACATTACGATCAAAAATAAATAAAGTATTCTACGCTTGTTATAATCTGCGCATCTAACGTTACTCCTTGTTCAAAACCCCATAGTTCCACATCCCGGAACTCAAAAACCAAGAAGAAGAGAAGGAACAGATTAAATCAAAATTCTTGTACTCACAACATGGAGTGGTGTGATGTGTTCCGGCTTTCTGAAGGTCAATCATGGCTGATCAATATCTGTACTGTACTAAGGACAAGGTTCTATGCCCATTAATATACTTTCTAATGCCCTTGTTATGCAAATTGGGATTTTAATGTGTTGATTCAAATTACAGGCTGTGTCGATCTCTTTTATCTATTGAGTAGCTAGTATTTGCCAGCGGCTTGTTTCTCTTTAATGAATGTTGAGTCAGGCTTTTGCCTGCAGTTTTACTTGCCTCATATAATACTAGCGAAACGCACCGGCTTCGTACGTACTGTTTTTTTACTATCTAGACACAAAATATGCATGATACCATCCGCAAGAAATGAGCTTACCCGCATCAAAAGTTAGTTAACGGATATACAGCCAGACGCGGAAAACGACTTTTTTTTTTCTTATATTTATTAAGGGACTTTTACGTTTAAAGTATGTCAGTCCCATCATACCCTAAACTTAATAATAATTCCTACTAAAATTAGATCAAAAGTTTGAACAAGACTTTTGCAGTGCATGGTGAAACATTCCCATATCAGTTCTGTTCAAATTCAAACCCAATATTACATTATTTCTAGTAGACTCATACACATGAGTCTACTAGAAATAACTTTATTTTATATTAGGTACAGGAAGATACGAGTGGCCCCTAGCCAGATACCAACAATGTTTATTATTTACGACTATGAATTATAAACTCGTTTGCATAGAGTAATTAATATTACCGATAAAAATATAAATTGTTATGATTTGCAGTGTCAAACGGGTGCTATTTATTTTCATTTCTGATAGTATCGGCCGACTGTAACCAGTTTTGTGCTAATTACTTGGCGAGTTTGATCGATGAGTTGCGCAGGAGTCGAAAGTTTGAAAGTGATAAGGCTCAGCTACTGGAATGACGAGATCTATTTTGTTTTTTTGATTCCATGAGCTGTATAAATAAAAGCATCTTGAATAAATGATTTACATAATTTGAATATTTTTGCTAACAAGTTGACGCGAAAAAGAAATATAGATGCAGTCAACTTGTGATTTCGGTTTATAATCATACTCGCGATATTATAAACCGTCGAATATGAATTCCAACCAAACACTACATACAATATGAAAATATTATATATATTTTCATATTGTTATTGAATAATTTACGGTAAAATATTTTCGGTCACGAATAGACTGAGTCTACGGCTGTTGCAATACGGTTGAAACGTCGGGCAATTAACAAGGTATTTTACCGTAAATTATTTACGCGATTAAGACCCGTAGTATATACATTTTCATAATGTGTACACATTGCGAAAGTTTATCAACATTTACTACACACAATATAATGCGGTTTATAATATGACCACAGAGATTTGCAATCATACGGCGACATTTTAATAATTGGCGAAACTGTCTGATATTTAATTAAAGCACAGGAGAAACTACTGGGTCTTGAAGCTTAAAAATTTTCTTAGGAATTCCTTATGTAACATAGGTAAGTTAGCACTGAAAAGGTTATTTCTAAAATTTCAAGGTTTTCCGAAATATATTCGGAAGGCGCGAACCAAAACATATCATTTATACTATTTGCCTAGTAGCCTTATAAAATGCCTATGCCGCTTCGAACCGCCAAATATTTTATATTAACTTTCTTAACCAATCATCTTATGAAATTATCTACACATAATAAGCGGTACATCACATCAGCTATTTATAAATCTAATAAGTACTCGATACGTACGTTTACGATATATAATATATCGATATTATCTATAGTTATGTATTCCGAGATAATTGAACCTCGTCGAAAGTCGATTAGAAAATAAAAGTGAGTTGTCTATGAACGGAAGCCTGTCCGAGATCGAAAGTGCGCGCGCGCATTTTTATGTCATTTTCACATGCCCATTTATGACGCAGTCGAGTTCGTTGACTTAGGAAAAGTGGGGAAAACTAGGAAATATGCGGTTTGACTGGTTATTGCGCACATTGGCTTTTTATGTTTTCTAGAAAAAGTTGATTATTATGTTGCTTTTTCTGCGGTTTTTGCGTCTGCGCGGGAGTTTATTGCTTCTTAGGTGGTTTGTTGCGAAAGTAGTAGTTGATACGTGCTTATTTAAACGGTGAAACCTGTACGTTGAACATCGGCAGATTCGTTTATATGGGATAATTGATGGGAAAGTGGACATTTCTATCTTCGACGGATAAGTATAGGTGATACTATTGGTGCTTTAAATTATATAGAATATTCCTTATTTGCAGTATAGCATCGAGCACATCCATGATCATATTATTAGCAGTATCAGTATTTTTTTACTTTTTTTATATAAAAACTGGAATTTTCATAGATGATACTAAATCTTGCTACGCGTAGCATGCAAAGACACTCAAATAAATATTCGAAATCAATCTACAAGTCTCGAAGCGTGACAAAACATGAACTAAACAAAGTTAAACAAGAGTAAATAGTTCTTAAAACTGAAAACAAGGAAAAATTTCGAATTATATACACATAATGACAAAAACCGGGTTCCACTTTACAGCCTCCGTAATTACATCTAAAAAACGCGAATGATACGTGTCTCGAATATTTGTGTCTTTTGCGTTGTTTTTCGTGCACCTGCGCTTGCGCACGTGTCTTTAATGAACATTGTTCGACATGTATTTGTATTATTAATTTAATTATTGAGATAGAAGAGTCATAGGTGATTGTGTTGTTCTAGTGGTGTTTATTTTTTTTTTAATGAATATAGATCAACGGTTTTTGGATCACACGAAGTGGTGCCTCGTGTGGGAATGGAACTCACAATTTCTAGCACAGCAGTCGCACGCATTTATTTAATTTAAATCTGTTAATTACAGCTTTAATAATGTACTAGCTGTCCCGCGCAACTTCGTATGCGTAATTTTTCCCCGTTTTTTAAACATTTCTCGTCGCTTCTCTGCTCCTATTAGTCGTAGCGCGATGTTATATAGCCTATAGCCTTCCTCGATAAATGGGATATCCAACAAAAAAAGAATTTTACAAATCGGACCAGTAGATCCTGAGATTAGCGCGTTTAAACAAACAAACAAACAAACAAACTCTTCCGCTTTATAATATTAGTATAGATATATTAGTTATCAATAATACAGTCTACGTATACGGTATATATGTACACGGTCTGCCATAACTCAAATAGAAGCGGAACTCCTTACACGCGCCAGTTTCACGATGGAACCTTACAAAACCCATTAATCGTCTAACACCCCATATGGCAGTGATGGCAAACCTGTGGCACGCGTCCCATGGACGCTAACACCATAGATGGAGCAGCTACTTTTTTGAAACTGTATTTTGAAAACCTATAGGCAAACTGGAGAATGTAACAGATATTTACGGCTATGGGCTTTTTATCACTAAGTAACTTGTAACTTGCTTTTAATCTACCTTATGAAAAAAAATCTTCCTTGTCATGATCTCTTCCAACTATTGGAGAAGAAGTTCTCGATTACTGCTATAAATCTAGGTATATAATTATTTGACTTGTCACCATTATCGATCCCCACCCAGGATAAAACTTGTGTGATGAGCACGATGGTTTATTCTGTGTCTGGGTGTAATTTATCAATAATATGTAAAATAAATATATAAGTATGTTGTTTCTGTCTAGTTTGGTATCAAAAAAAAAAGAATCTTTATTCACTTACGAAGCAAAATACTAATCTTGTGAAAAGTCGATTCTACATTTACTGGTAATGCCTGTTCGCAAAGAACAGGCAATAAAATCTCACAGCCTCTTTTTTCAAATTGCCAATGTTTACAAAGTTTTTTGTTTTTATACTGTATATGCACGTATGGTGCTGCCACTACACTACTATATTATACACCATATTAGAGGACTGATGCAAAAACATGAGATAAAAATATTAACAGAAGAGTACATGAGATTGGATATATCATCTTCAATGGGTACAACACATTAGGAGATGCCCACTTACAATGTAAAGACTATATGCTTAAATATCAATATCAGATGGCGTTGTGTAAGTTGTCCCAAGATAACATTATTATCATCACTGCTAATTCCTTTAAGTCTGTTCCCAAAGGCTTAAGCTACCTCTATTCTAAATAACATCAAAATCGACCAAGTAGATAGGAAGATTACTTCATACATACTTGTTATAATTAATCTATATCTGCACTAATATTGTAAATAGATTTATATTTTTGTATATTAGTATGTAACGAATAAACTTAAAAACTACTGCACTGATTTCAAAAATTCTTTCACCGTTGGGAAGCTACACTATCCCCGGGTGACATAGGCTACTTTTTATTCCTGTATTCCTACAGGTACGGGAACTACGCGGGTGAATTTGCGAGGCGGCTGCTAGTTGTAAATAATTTAAAAACTTACCTTAGGTAACGTGGCCAGATAAAACAACAATAAATTACAATAGATACATGTAAATTGATTGGTTTTCGCGTAAAAAGGACATAAACCCACAAAAAATCAGACACACGTTGCGTTTATAATATCTAGAAATTAAATCTATAGATCGGACTTAGGCTTATTTCTAGCTTAGCTTAGATACAAGTTTTAGCTTAGCTTACTAAATTTGTCAAAATTACGTGTCTCGGTCGCCATTTTGTTACTTATGTCAAAATTGTTGTGTATAATTATATTTCGTTGAGGTTATTTTGTAATTATACTTATAGTTAGTTCATTGACATACCTAATTACACGAGTAAAAAATATATTGGAGTGGTCAAAAATTGCGAAAAATTACTTGTAGTCATAATTTTCACAACTGCGCTATAGACTGTCTTAGACCAATAAAATGTTTACTATCCCTGCCATACAAGATAGGAATACAGGAATTATTAGCAAGTATTATTCCTCCTGGAATTGTATGAATGTGTCGTAAATCTTGTGCCGTCATCGATGCGCCGGCGCATAGCGGTACTCTCTACGTGGTTATTAGAACTAACACTGAATTATTGTGAGTTTTTGCTGCTCTGTTACTTGGGGAACAGTCCTAGCAGTTAGATATATGTACCTAACCTAAATTAAATGAGTTTGAGCACAACATACCGGGAGAAGGACCCTTATAACCTTCATCACCTTAAAACGACAATTATTTTGTAGTGTTTTTGTAATAATCAGGACATAGTTTACATTTTCAAATAAAAACAATGTAAAATTTTGGGGTTGTAAAAGCTCCAAATAAAAAAATGGCTGACAGAAGACAAAAAGGATTGCGAGTACTTAGCCATTACGCTACCGCTGCATCTGTTTTGTTCGAGTTTCTGTTCATAAGGAAAAATCTTTACACCATATAAAATACTAGCTGACCCGCGCCGCTTCGTCTGCGTATTACTAAAGATATATCATCAGCATCGTATTTAATGTAGGTGCAGGTTCAGTTCTCGCATGTTGAAAACAATTACATCCACCTAATTTAATGATTGTCATTACAACACAGTTCGGTCGCCGGTCGCTGGCCGATAGGTCAAATTTGTCAAAATTACGTGTCTCAGTCGCCATTTTGTTACTTAAGTCAAAATTGTTGTATATAATTGAATTTTGTTGAGGTTATTTTGTACCTAATTATACTTATATAGTTAGTTCGTTGACATACCTAATTACACGAGTAAAAAATATTATAATTTGCGAAAAATTACTTGTCGTCATAATTTTCACAACTGCGTCTGAATTGCGCAGTTATAGAAAATGCCAATGGCAGAAAATGCCAATGGCAGAAATTTGCCTAAAAAAGTCAGAAAAATAAAATTTCGTTTTATGGTTTCATCATTTGGGTTTTTACATAGACGTATAGACCTGGACCGCGCCATCCCTTTCAATTAAAGTAAATATTGACTGCAAAGCATGAAAGAGAGAAAAAACTCGTGCGGCCTTCGACAGAGAGTGGTCAATTTTGTGAAGTTATGGCGCAGTTCGGGTCTCTACGACAATGATTTTTTACCTGCTACAGATAAAACATACATGAACATATAACTGCTAATGTATAAAGTATGAGCTATGAAAAGTTATCATCAAATTACTGACACATCTTGCATTATTCGAAGTGAAATCAGTGTTAAATCAACACTAGAACATAATAATTACGTCTAATTCGTAGTACGATCGTGACACTAGTAATTTGAAAGGATCTAGTAACCGAAGTTGCGCGTGCACAGTTCTAGTAACACAACTAAGGGACGGGATCCAACCGCCGTGAGATAAAACGTATAAACTATGATTTTTATACATAATTATGTAGTATACATCGCACACTAGAATCTTCATTCATGGAAAACGGAATTATCCGCACGCAGACCGATATGTGCGTACTTGAATGTCGCAAGTTCGGGTAACTTCGTCTAGGCAACATTTGAATTATGTACGAATTGAATTGGTGATACCATTAAAATTACGAAGTAAATAAATATACGAACATTATTTTTAATGTTTAACGACAAAAAATAAATATCATTTATATTCTGTGATTGTCATAAAGTCATAAAATTACTAGGGAAATATGTACTTAAAAATAAGGAAGGAAATACATATACAAAAAATGACTACAATTTGTTCAATGTTACCTCACTTATCATAATAATCAGGTGAACGCATAATATAGCCATATTTTTTCCCTCGTATTCATGACATACAAAATATTGCTTATCTGGTTCCGTTATGCATGTTAAGTCTATTTTCATAAACTTTAATATAAATCATTTAATTAAGAACGAAACATGAATGTAAATGTTATTAATAAATTATGTTTTAATGGCTACATGGATTTTACTTCTACGAAAGGAAACGGTGCTTGTCTTTCGCTAATTTAATTCATTAATCATTTAGTGACCATTTTGATATAACATGGTAACATTATGGCACTTTTTAAGGATATGCAACAACTTACAAAATATTGTAAAAGTTTCAATCTTATAGTAAAGTGAACTATTTACTCGACCTTTAATTACACTGCAATAATTCCACTAACTAGGTCCTTACGCTGCCAAAATAATTTAATACATAAATGGTTAAATACTATTTATCGATATAATTTGGCATTAGGCATTTATGTGTATACCTACTTGCCCTAATATTGTCTCGGATTTTCTACTTGAAATAAAAAAACATAAGGAAATAGAATTTGTTCGAAATTCGATATTTAAAAATCGGATTAGAATAGCTTGACCCGAGATCGTTCATGTCACTTCGGCTAAGCTGCCCAAGGTCGGGTCGATGTCAACGACGATCACGAGTGGATTCCATTCATTGATGCGTCATCGTTATATGCGAGGGTTGCTACAATAATCTTTTTTTAAATAAAAAAACACGCATCTCGAAACCTGTTTTGTTGTGAATTCTTTTTAAATACATTCTGTTTTGCAAGGTAATTAAATACAATGTACCTCCATAAATATACCCTTGCGCAATATGTTAATATGTCCCTGCAGCTATTATTACTAAAATCATAAGTTACAATTCAATAATTGCGTGTAATGCTATGTTTTTAAAAACTTGTTGACTGAAAATTGAATGCTCTTAATCCATAGTGGCAATCCGTATACGCCGTGTGGTGCCGGCTTAAGAATAGTACCACCCCATCTCTTCCCGTGGGTGTCGTCAAGGCGACTAAGGGATTTCACTCCGGAGGACGGGCAGCAGCGTCCTCTGCGTACTTAAAGCCTTACTGCGATCGCCAACCCGCTCGCCAAGCGTGGCGATTATGGCAATTACCCCCAGGATCTACTGGGGAGACCCGTGCCCAGCAGTGGGCCATCATATGGGTTGATATGATAATCCGTATAGTATTTCTTATTTTTTAAAGTCATCGCGAAAAGAAAAGAAAAATAGTTACCTGTAAAATCGGTTTACGGACGATTATTTTACGTGAAAACGTCATAAGTAAACATTGATGACATATCGTCGATGACGTAACGACGACATAACGTGACCGTTGCTATGTGACACTTGTTTGTGCGTGCACGTTAGCGGTCATCGATTTATAAGACGTTATCACGTCAAAAAAAATTATTGAAATCGGTCCAGCGATTCTCGAATTTTTACGGGGCCAACGACCTAACGAGCAACAATTGATTTTATTTATGTAGATTTAAGTAATGAATTCCTAATAAGTACAATATTTTTTCAACTATTTTCCTAAAGTGTATCAACCCTAACATCACACGACGATCTTCACAATGTTATAAGATTTAAAATTATTCGATATATGAATTTGAAATAAGAACATCATCCGGCCGGATAGAGAAGGTCACGTGGGTGTGTTGAGGATTTCAAAAACGTTCGAATGAGTGGTTTATTTTCGGTGAAAGTTTTTTTTTTAAGAATACTCAAGAGTCTTTTTTTACCAGTTATAAATTAGAATTAATGCCGAATTAAATACAAGGTAGAGAGAGTCGAGACTCTTAGTAACTAAGTTTACTGCTTACCCAAACTTTTCTTTTCTTACTTCGTAACATGATCAGCTGCTATCATCAAAGTTAATAGGCAAAGAGATTCGCAAAGGCTCAGTACATCAAACAACTTTAGCTAAGGAGTTGCATTTACCCCTATGTTAAAACTCAAATTATATATATTTTTTAATGCGAAAACCCTTTGTGAAAATGTTGTCTTGAACTTATAAAAATAATATCTTGGGACAACTTACACACGTCTGTCTGTTCATCGCACAAAGATTTTAAGTTTGGGTGGCGATCGAACTACGACCTCTGACTTAGCAGTCACCATCACTAAGCAACTAGTAGAGCAACAGGCATAAAATTGACGTCATACGTCAACATACTGGATTTCTAATCTTGTTCATGCCGTCTATCACTGCCCACTAGAGTTCATCTGACTGTCCTGACGTCTTTTCACTCGAGATATTAACAAGCTTGTTATATAATTACTGTTAATTTAATTTGCATAATTTTCTAATTATTGACATTGTCATTTACTATACTAATATTATAAAGAGAAAAGATTTGATTGTTAGTTTGTATTAAGCTACACTAACCCCGGGTGACATAGGCTATTTTTTATGCCTGTATTCCCACGGGAACTACGCGGGTGAAACCGTGTGACGTCCGCTAGTTGGTTATAATTGTCAAATTCAATTTATTATTATGATACCATTTCTACTTACTATTTCAAAATTTCCCCATACTTGATGCGGTCAAAGACGAGAGCAAAAAACGCACTTAATTTATTTATGAATCAGTATTTTATTCATAAACCGCAATGAATAAAAAAAAAAATTCTTAAAAGAGAGCTCAATTATTTAGTAAATTAAAGTGCAGGAACTGAAAAGTAATCCCTGATGTAAATGTTAAAAAAAAGTAAAATTGTACGATCAACATTCCATTAGTCAAATTTCGAATACATAATATTCTTTATTCAAATTTGAAAATATTTAAACGGTACCTATCTCATTCGTCACTCAGAACGTCAACACTGATTTGAAAACTTATATTTCCCATAAATAAGGTAACTTTTTTTTAAAGGAAATCAAAGGTAATTTTTCACACAGCCAGTAATTTTGTAACTGTCACACGGTCCGGTGCCAATCTCTGTTGTCATTAACAATCTACAAAAGAATGAATACACTTGTTATGAACGTTAATTTCGTTGTTTTAAAGTCGATTATGCACTGACTTGATATCAAAATTATGTTTGTTTTGGTTAATGATATTGAATCCGTGTTATCCTGGCAACTGTATTTAATGAATTTCATAATTTATTTTGCGCTATATTATATGCGAAGGGAATTATAGGGGACATTCTATTATTTTTAATAATTATATGCAGAAGTAGATGAGATTCCTTTAGAAATTGCAATTTCGTATAAAAGTACCTAATTCTCTTATAGTAGGTACCTATATCATCATATGCTAGTAATGACATAACTGTACATAAAATAGATTACTTAATCAAATACTGGAAGAGAGAAGATAAATCGATCAACAAGGTATTATTAAAAACGCCCCTAATAATGAGATAAACACATCTTCGAAATTATAAAACGGATTTTCATTGAAACTGTGGTCAAATATTGCATAAGTTATATTTTATCGGGAAATCAGTTACAAGTTATATGCTCGATTATCGCTCTCATTATGAATTCCGTAAAAACAACTACTGATATAGTAGCATCTATCTATTAAATAAAAAAAAAATACAATAACAGTTTAAAACAATCTAAAAGAAGGTTTTAAAGAATGAAGCGGCGGTAGCCTAATGGCTAAGGCATCGGTCTCGCAATCGTGAGGTCGTAGGTTCGAATCCTGGCCATTGTACTACCGACGTGAACCCACTCCTAACACTAGCCATAGAGTTAACAGGATCGCTAGTAGTGTGGGACCACCATCCCGCATAGCTGTTTTTTTTAATAAAAAAAATAATAAAAAATTTAAGCGAAATGTTCACTCACTAAACAAGAAATCCCGAAAGCTAAGCGACTTAAAAAACTAAGAACGGATTTTTGGAAATTCTACCTCTAAAAGTGGCAAAGAGAGGGTTAAAAAAATGTGCAGTAAACGCGGGCAGAGCCGTGAGAAACTGCTAGTGTTTATAAAACTATGTACGAGTAAAGGCGATACTAACACATTACTATATCGGTAAGGTCGTCGGCTACACGTACGCCTTATATGAAGGCGTATCGAAGATCTTTTGTGGCAATTAAATGTTAATCTCAGTAACTATAAGAGTTTGCAGACGGGCTGCAAGTAGACGACTAAAAGTTGCGATTAAATGTCTTCTAAATATTTCACAATCCAGCTTAGTATTCTTTAAATTGCAGAACTTGAAAAATAATGTTCATGAATTGGTCATCAAATTATCACGATATTACCGCTGCGCTGTGGCCGTCGCCATCGTCATTGCTTGATTTCATCGCTTGCACAACTTTACACACAAATTTACCAAGTTGGTTCATATATTAGCACTTTAAGAGACAAGAATACATTTTATTACGTTAGAAGCATGGCGTGGGATGTTAACATGGCTTCTAATTTTTTATTTCCCTTTCTTTTAAAAGAGAAGATACGGCGATGACAAGTTTCATACGTTTCGTTGCTGTAAATTAGATAAATGGAGGCACTAAAATAAAGTATTTCCCGATATCTGTACGTAACTTTTTGATTGACGGAACGAAAAGCCCCAACTTGTCGCCATATTTTTATGGCGACACATTAGGCAACGACAATGCAACTATCCGGTTGCATAAAAATTGCTCGTCTGCCAAACCGAAACAAGCCAAGTAAGTCAGGGTTATAGTACGACACGTAGTTTTAGCATCCTATTAAGTTTCAAACAGTCAGATAAATTCTCGTCTATCTGTGATAGGCAAGTAGGTAGAGCCTACTTACAATGGTGGTACTTAAATGTCTAATTGCCGTGAATCGTGCGGCTCTTTAGATTGTCTAATCCAGACACAAAGTCAACTCGAAATCAATGTAAATTTAAAAAGCTGATATTAAGTGTATGTACAAGTACAAGCGTGTTTGGAGACTCGAATTTAGACCCTTGGCTTTTTGTCGTGTCGTCATTTTGCTGACAAAAAATGACAAAATTAAATATTCTGTTTTATTATTTTCGAGGGCTTTGCAATCGTAAATTGTATTGTCTGTAAGTATAATAAAAAATTTACCGTTGAAGGTGAATAATTGATTTAATTTAGATAGCAAGTCACATTTTCTGATCAGTCGAACGAAAGAAAAAAAAGTATAATGCATTTTGTAATTTTTGAAGCATTTTATGGTAATTTTATACATAAATAAATTTAAATATATGGAAAAAAAAAAAATCTCTGGCGGGACTTAAACCTTAGAGGTACCGGCCCTAAGGTCATGTTGAGGCTAAATTGGACTTTAGCAGACATGTCTCGGTGCCGGAGTTGGCTTAGGGCCGGTACCCTTAAGGTCGCGAATACAAGTCCCGCCTGAGACGATTAATTTTTTTATGTATATTGTAAATATTGTAATGTGTTTTATAACATTCATCTTCAGTCTATATCATTCCACTGCTGGACCACAATACCCAGTCTTCTACCTTCCGCTTCCAGTCCATCCTAGAGACTTTCGAAATCTTTCCCGAAATCTGTAATTTAGCTATAAGTCTTCTGTAGAACAAAATTAATTGAAGCGGTAGGCACTACACGCAATCCATTGTCTTTTCGTTCCTCAACACTTTTAGCTATTAAAATATAGGCATAGGCGAAAGCTAAAAACAATTACCGATTACTTAGACACGAAATTTCATATCGTTTTAAAAGAAAAACTTTCTTTTACACAATTGTAACTTGGATGAACATTTCTGGTCACGCGAATTCGACACTTGGCCAGTTTAAAATCTCGATTTCGTTTGTAATCGATCACCGGTGCGCAGGCGCACCCGACCGAGTCGAATATCTCGCTCTCTCTATTGTTTCAGTTATCTTTCGATTCTATATCTATCATAGTTTTAATGACATTGTTGTATGTGTGAGCTTTTACTTTTCATCGATAGGGATCGGGGAATGTAGTGTTCAGTTCTGGTGCCTCTACCGGATCTTAACCTTGGTGGATGTTATCTACTTCCTTATAAGATAATTTACAAACCGTTTTGCTGTTGCCTATTCTTCAGTCTTCTAACCAAAACTTATTTAAATACATGCTGTTATTCGCGATGGCTCGTGTGTATTGGCTATCGGTCCTCTACACGCAGAAAGTTCAAAACGTAAAGCGATTAAAACGAAAAATGTCCTTCGCCAAAATTTAAGTTACCTCTATCCCAAGTTTAGGTATCTTACTTAAAACGTACCTTTTACAGCTAAAACTGCACCATTATTCGAAGCCACGGGGAAATAGTTATAGCTCTATTTTCTCCCCACATTTCCCTGTCTGTTACATATATGATACTAATATTTTTTTTAATAGTTTGTCTAACTCGTCTTCGACGAGATCTACCGAGAGTAAAAACCTTTATAATATTGATAAGAATATTGAGATTTTATTATTTTATCGGTTATAAACATCCATCAACATTACATTGTTGTTGAATTGCCAATCTAAAAAAAACTATAAACTTCTTTTGCCTTCGAGAAAATCAACTCTTGCAACTTTACTACGCAAGTACGCACACTTGCGCAAGCGCGGCTAAAATTGTCGTCTAACCGCAAAACGCAGAACTCGACGTATTGCGGAAACCGCGTGGTGGCGTGACGTAACGATGCGCGCGCGCCGAGACCTATTATTTTTGGCGTAGCGGTCATTGAACTCTCGCGTAGTGAAAGTTAAAGGCGCCAAGCCGGCTAATACTGCACCCTCGTCCTAATTACATTTTTGAATGGGTTGATTGATAGATGCAATTTTGAAGTATTTTTTTGTGCAGAATGGTCTAGTGGTTAAGTGAATAGGCCATAGGTAAGTGGATAGCGGGGTTTATACATACTCGTATAATGTACTGGACTAAATTTAAGTGTAATTTATATTATTTGACTGGCCTATAAGTGCAAAGTCAAATGTCTTGGGTTTGTTTCAAACCCAGGTTAAATCTTTGTGAGAGCTATTTACACGATTATTGGTTTGATTCTGGGCCTGTGTGTAATTTTACCTAAATTTATAGACAAATAAATGTACGATTAGCTGTTCTCAGGTTCCCATATTACAGATTCAACCTAGTTTGACATATTTTAGTTTTATTTTACAATCCCTAGAGTTGGAGCATCGTATTAGGAAAGAACATTTAATAATAGACGTGTCCGACTACTACGCAAGATCTCGTGAGTTCGATTCCCACACGGGACACTATTTTGTGTGATCCACAAATTGTTCCCTTTTGTCCCTAGTCTGGGTTTACTTTGTGTCCGTACCCTACTGCGAAGGTCGTATTATTCTTAAAAAAAAAATTAGCAATTAAGCAAACTGGCATTTATTCACTGAAACAAACAAGCAAATGCCACATATATAGGAGTCTATAAAGAAATTACATGTATATATACATACCTAATACACAGAAGCTACACAATATACCTACCTATAATCGCATCACAAATTCGGTCGTTGTCCGGCACAGACGCGTGCGCGCGCGCAATACGCAAGCATTCACCACAGTGATACAATCACTTACATGATTACATCTCAACGTACGAGATAAAACTTTCTTATATCAGTCGAGACGCTCGTAATCTTTGTATTACTTCTTGTATACCTACTTACGAGTATATTACTTTATCGATGACTAACGGACGCCTCGCAGTTTCACCCCGCGTAGTTCCCGTTCCTGTGGGAATATAGGGATAAAAATAGCCCATGTCACCCGGGGTTAGTGTAGCTTCACAACGATGAAAGATTTTTTAAAATCCGTCCAGTCGTTTCGGAACCTATTAAATACAAACAAACAATCAAATCGTTCCTCTTTATAATATTAGTTACTTTATCGATGATGTGAAATCTCTTTTTTATCTTCTGGCTCTGGTCAAAAATAGAGTCATATATAATCTATACTAATGTTATAAGCTGAAAAGTTTGTTTGAACGCGGTAATCTCAAGAACTACTGATCTGAATTGAAAAATTCTTTTACCGTGGGATAGCCCATTTATCGAGGAATGCTATAGGCTACATAACATTACGCTACGACCAATAGGAGCGTAGCAGCAATGAGAAATGTTGCAAAAACGGGGAAACTTTATGCAGACGAAGTTGCGCGGGTCAGCTAGTAAACATATGTCTTGGATCAACTCACACAACGTCATCTGGCAAAGTTTGGTAGCACAAAGCTCTGATTAGTTAAACCATCGTGCTTATCACACAAATATTCATTTATCATGGGCGGTGATCGAATCCACGACCTCCGGCTTAGCAGTCAGGGTCACTAACCACTAGACCAACAGGCCAATCAAAAAGTATTTCTGTATGTTTACAGCAGTGGATCCTAACCTTTTTGATTTTACAAATACAATAATTGCATTTTTGGAAGATAGAAAAATTTGAAATCCAGACTCAGGAATCGAACCCGAGACTTCCGTAGCCAAACCTTAACCTTTTTGATTTTGTATAATTCGATAATTTATTTTAGGTAAAAGCTCGTTCTGATGTTAAATTTACAAAATATTAAATATTAAAGTGTTTTTTTTTTTGTATTACCGGAAACAGTGTTGATACCTTTCAAAGAATTTCGACCAATCCCACGTGTTGCATTGAACAAAACAAAGAAAAGTGTTAATTTAAATTGCGCCTGCGCACTATTGCGTTAATCAAGTTTATCGGAACATCTTGGGGAAACAATGAGTGTGAAATGTGCTATTTAATATTTTACTTGTTTCATAATAGTGTCCATTGTATAACATTGTAATACATCTTTACTACTTGATACCATAAAACAGAGAGAGTACAGAAGGAAAGTTTAAACAAACCTCTGACCTTTATACTGTAGTAGGTACGCTGGAATGGTTACCAAGTACGAACTGACAGCAATTTCAAATGTCGAATCGATAACCGTCCTGTGAACTTTTTTGACCCTTATGATATGACAAATGGCTTTTTTACACAAGTAAAGATTTTGGAGTTGAGAAAATGGGGGCCAATGGACCTGTCATTATTTTTACAGCTCCGCGTTTCACATGTATACAAAAATTTGAAATACGTAATAAATCTTTAAGTGTACAATAAGTCCTTGATACTGGCAGAAATTAGTCGATAAAACTTCTAGATTGCCATAAATTCAAAGAAAACAAAAAACTATAGACTTTATAGAATTTTATAAGCTACGGGTCTTATCCCTTTATATATAACCCTTGTTTATTGTAGTCTACCCGTGACCACAGCCATTGCAATACTGTCGAAACGTCGGGCAATAAACAAAGGTATTTAGCCGTAGCTTATAAAATTCTATAATGTGTACAAATCGCGAAAGTTTACGAACATATAGTACAGACTTTCATTCGATTATGTTAAAAGTCTTGAGGTTGTCAGTCAGTGTCGGTAGCCTGAACCAGCGTACTAGCACAATAGAGGTCATCGAAACAAACGCTTTTGAGCAACGCACACAAAGACATCACATCTTGAAACACCTTTGTTACAATGTGATCTAAGAATCCGTGTCCTTAAGAGATGTCTGTGTGCATTGCTCGCTTCCCTTCTGTAGTCTCGGTATTGTACAACATTTAGATGTCCACATAAAAGTTAACCCTTTCTCAAATAGAACCTAGAAAACCAAGCCAGCAGTTTCCCACAAGCCGGGTGCAGATAATACCTTGTTCGCAGTGAGGAAGGCACGCGTGACCTGACATTTACTGCGCCTGCGCCGCGCCGGTGACGCAACGCAGCAGTTTTCCTAGTACTCTTGCGCATCTTCGTTATGTTTAAACACCCAGATTTATGGCGGGTGCTGTCACTTGTAATTTGCAGCTTTTACTTTGCTTTGCTGTTTGTTTTGTAGGTATTGTGCAATTAAAGATATTGCTAGATAAATCGATCGATTGTGGAATGAAATGAGTAGATTTACATCGATAGTTCTTACATCAATCATAGGTAGAGATTAGATGGTTAATTTGTCCGGCATATTAACCGAATTAGGACTTACTAATATAGGTACCTGGGTCCTTATACCGCGGTCTTCCCGCGAAAACTAAAAAAAAAAATACGTGAATAAGGAAGCTGTCCTTGAGTATTTTTGTGGGGAGGACATTATCGGGCATATCTATATACTAGATTTTTCCAAAAATCCGGGCAGATTCTTCATCTCACAGCTTCAATACGAATCTTCGGCGATACTTAGAGATGGACTTAATAACAATCTAACACAAACACAGAGTTATTCGAATTCTAAGATGCCTTCTAAAGAAAATGATCCCACCCATTATACTACCGACATGAACTCACTCCCTTTTCCTATTTGGCGGTTAAAAATCCTGAACTCACTCACAAGCCTTTAAGTATAGCTGGAGGGGTTAACTAGATTGCTAGTAATGTGGGACTCAATCCCACAGGTAATACATAAGAGGTTTAAAAGTAACTGAGTCCTCCCGTATATAGTTATGTGTGATATGTCCTTGATAAACCCACCCTCGAACCAAATATTAGGTTTTTAGCGGGGTCAACTTCAAGATGGCTGTTATCAGATGTGCTATCATCGACAAGACCGACGAACATCGAGCCTAACTTACGCTGTCTACTATCTCTTCCAAATACATATGGCCATTAGCCAGCAACAACTAAAATCCAGTAACTATTTATTTCATCAGATGGACTGTTGCTAAAAATAAATTACCTAATTTAATAAATATAAAACGATCACAAATTGACAGGTGGACCTTTAACCGCGCACCAAACAACGCGTGCGCATATCAATTCGCTTAATATATTAGGTGTCATAACGAATTTCCCTTATCTATTCAAAGAAAAAACTTACTGTGACAAATGATAGCTCGATCACGCTTATGGTAAAGCGCACGATTCTGTGCGAGACGGCAATATGTGTGGCCTATGTGTGCGAAAGAGAAATGTGCCAGATTTGAATTAAGAATATCAGAATCGATCTTGATTTGTCGGCCGCTGACAAGTGATTAGTGAAACAAACGGACTTTCTTAGGGCTGTCAATTTGTAGAAGAATGATAGACATATTGTACTCGTAATATAACGACTCTCTCTCAAGGGTCAGACAGAGATATATTACATATATGTTGCTAATTACATCACCATTCACCTGTGTCAACTTTTGCACGCGATTTTGTTATATGGAATTGAGTATTTTAAGAATGCTTTTCTGCTTATACACTTACAATTGTAATTCTGTACCCAGGAAAGCGAGTTATGTTATCGGTTTTGGTTGTCACGTCTACAAATGTACATTCGTTTAACTAAAGTATTCAACCGTCCTGGCAGTACTTACCTAGACAATTTATGGACAAACAAGACTAATACAAATACAGCGAATTATGATGGTTATAGCCCTCCCCGAATATGAGAATATGACCGAGTACTTACATAAAGGATAAAAGATAATAAAAGCAAAAAAAAAAAACGTTCTGTACACAAAAAAATCAAATTATTTTAGAACAATATTCCCTCTTGTTAGCGTTTATGAGAACCATTAGTCCTAGTTTAAATTTAGATCAATATTATAGTTTATAGTAGCACAACCCTAGGAAAACAATGGCGGGTGTGGCGAGCCTATCAAGAAAGTGGTCGTTCAATGTCGTGCGATACTTGATACGTGGCCACATTCTGACATTGAAATATTGTGTAGTAAGTGCCCGCGCTCTGCGATTGATGAAAACTATCAAACTGCAGCTCATTTGTTATGTTGGGACTGTTTGGTCTTCCCTTTCGACTGAGTCGTTAACGGCTTTTATTGTTGTAATGTTGGACATAATACTTCTTTTACGTAACAGATTTGATCTATCGATAATTCCTACAAATTGGAATGTGTTTATTTGGTTGTTTTTCTATTTAGTAGATAATTAGCAACAGATAGATCTAAGTGTTAGCGAGATTTTTTTTTCTCCAAAACATATGCGGTTTTTGCATAAATTTCATTAGGATAAAATTTACTTATTTATTTTTAAGTGTCCGTTTATACTATAATTCTGTAATAATGTGTAACTATCAAAAACTAACGTTATGTTACGAAGTTTATTCACTCAATTAGAGTCAAATTTGTTGAGATCTTTAAGTCATCGCGTGTCTGTATCATCAAACAAAACTTTTTTGCAAAATGACAGCCTTCCAGACAAAGGGTTTGGGATAAGCGTTGATAAGTGATTGAATGAATCAGGAATTCGCCAATGTCGTATAATAAAGCTTAGGCTCCTAACCAATCTGACCAACATCTGTTGAGCGATTCAACTGTGAAAGCAATAGACAGATTTACTTTCTCGTCTTGGATTAAGATTCAATACGTTTTATCAATGAGAGTTTCATTTAAGTTGTTTCTTGTTTATTTAAAGCCAAAATCAAATGTTAGCCAAGTGGCTACTTCAAATCTTCAACTCATAACCTCTTTACGTCTATAACAAATGTTTTCACTAGCGAATATACCGATTCCTAGGTTCATATTTATCGATGTTTTTTAAGTATCGATACAATGCAATAATAGGATTATCTCGATAATTTGTATCGTTATATATCCATTATAGACATACATGCTGGCTATCTAGTTTTGCAATGCATTATAAATATCTGTAACTTGTTTAACTAAACAAATATTTTGTTGATTTACTTTTATACATATTTTTGATTATTGACTAGTTGACCTGCGCAACTTCGTCTGCGAAAGTATTCCCCGCTTTTGTAACATTTTTCAGCTCCAATTCGTAGCGTGATGTAATATAGCCTATAGTTTTCCTCGATAAATGGGCTATCCAACAGTAAAAGATTTTTTTTAATTCGAACCAGTAGGGCATGAGATCATCGCGTTCAAACCAACAAACAAACTCTTCAGCTTTATAATATTAGTATAGATTCTTTATTTTTTGTGTCAACTGTACTTTCCCGAGGTAAGAACCTATTGTTATTATTTGTAGTCTCATGAAACCACTCAAAAATAATAATTAAATTACAGGAATATCTCGGGACTGCGGTCCCAGTCCCATACCACGTATCTACACAATTTGCAATCATTAAAACCTGTCCTAATCTCATTAGATGATACATCTCATCAATGTATTACTATCGAAATTTTATAGACATCGCTAGTTTTTACCACAAAAGTCTGATAAATGTTCGCTAAACAGCTTTGCATAGCAACTATCATTAGGGATACTTTCACATTTCGACTGGCCTGTTGGTCTAGTTGTTAGTGACCCTGACTGCTAAGCGGTCATGGGTTCGATCCCCACCCAGGATAAAACTTTGTGTGATGAGTACGATGGTTTATTCTGTGTCTGGGTGTTATTTATCTATAATATGTATGTATTTAGAAATATGTAAGTTATCAGTTGTCTGGTTTCCATAGTACAAGCTCTGCTTAGTTTGTGATCAGATGGCGTTGTGTGAGTTGTCCCAATACATTATAAGATATTGCATTTCCTTGCACGACTCTGATCCACGGTAAAACTCAAATAAGGTTATGTGCTATCTTTACTATCTAAAAACACTTTGTGAATAAAAAACATGCATCATTTCACGTACTCATTAGCAAGCATACTCTCGTCCTGCTTTATCATATGCTTTGTAAACACGTTAGAAAGAGAGTGTGTTATCGGCGATCGGTATGCGAAAGTCGTGTGGTGTTTGATCAGGATTGCTGCGATTTTTGGTAATTGACTTTGTGTGGCATACTTTACTGTTTACGTACTTTGTTAAAGAATAGGGGGAGGTCTGTGACTTAGACTTAGATGGAGAGATTTGTGAGGTAAAGTATTTTTACCACTTTTAGTCGTGCCCAGGCGGACTCCACTTTGGATAATTAAGTGACGTTTGTTGGACGTCTTCCACGTCCAACAAACGTCACTCCCATAACCCTTGTTGATTCACATCAACTACCTTGTCTACCTAAATGACCCTGCGAAATACCAAGCTGGCAAATATACATAAATATTTCTGTTTTTTTATATATCAACATAATTGCTATTAAAGAAGATTAAATTACGATGGAGTTACATACTTACATTAAAACTAGATTAGATACCCTACGAGCTAACTATGGTAAAAATAAAATAAAATACGGAAAACTAAAATTTACTAATTATTTACAACTTACAAGAAAAACTACAAAATGAAATATTATTCTCATTAAAGAATAATATTTAACCATTATTCATTAACTTAATTGGCCTTATTTATAAAAATATGTATTAATTACTCCATTATTTTGTTCACAGGTAATTCAACTTTAACTTAAGGCAACACATAGATGGTAAATAAATTTATAATTGCGTCTCTTATTTTTTGTCTTGTCTCTTTGGTAATCACATCTAAATACTTTTACTTCATTAAACATGTAATAAGGATCTCACAAACCTCATCATCATCATCATCATGCCCTTCACCTATCCCAATTATTTGTGATCGGCGTAAAACCAAAGGCAAGATCTACAAGACCGCAGTCAGACCATGCCGGTGCCGAGTGCAGAGCCGTAAAGAAAACCCACGTAAGTGAGATGAAAACGCTAAGATGGACAGCAAGTGTTACCTGACTCGATAAAGTGCGAAACGAGCACATCAGATCAAGTTTCAAATTCACGCCTGTAGCAGAAAAACTCACCGAGAGTCGCCTACGATGGTTCGGTTATGTCATGAGACGCCCCGATTACCATGGCGTAAAACAGACTAGAACCAGAACACTGCCAAATAATAAGAAAAGTGGAGGACGCCCACCAACTACCTGGTCCTTACTTAGAGCTTGCCCAAACAAATATTGTGACAAGCGAAGGACCTGGAAGCCTGTCCTGGCGCCGCAGAACGAGGAATGCGAATAGGAAATGGTTAGGACAAAGAAGAAATACATTTTTATTAGACACCATCTCTGTACCTACTTACTCTCTTTTGCCACGTATTCTTTCACTTAATCTATCTTTTCTTGGATCGTGCTCTACATTTCAAGCCTTCCACATTCATACCGAGTAGTTTCTTTCTGAACTCGTAAAGCAATAGAAGCAATAACCTTGATACGCATTAAGCAACATTATATAAACAGATTATACAGCTAAGTATATAGCACAAATAGGTCTTTGTTACAATTCCCTGACCTTACCCATTCGCTTCATATTACATCCGAGTAGGTCTTGTTGTCTCTTTCCCACGCTAGAAACATCCCAAGGCCATTGTGTAGTCGTTTACAAAAATCTATTAATCAAAATTATTTATTAAGCTGTAAGTGACATAATATTTGTTAAGATGCGCCTGGGCAAGGCCGCGAGCATTCGCTTTGTGTGCCTATATGGTGGCCATGTAGTGAGCAAAATTAATGGGACAGAAATTGGTTTGATCGATACTATCACGACGTGTTTATTTAAATTTTGAAATTAAATTTGTTGCAAAATAAAAAGCCCGGTGCAGTGACACTCGTTTCTTCGCGGAACAAGGATGTGATGATGCTATAGGCTGGCAAGACAGCTTACCAACAGGCTCGTCACCGTCATTATAAAGCTGAAGAGTTTGTTTGTTTGAACGCAATAATCTCAGGGACTACTGGTTCGAATAGAAAAAATATTATTGTATTGGATAGCCCATTTATCGAGGAAGGCTATAGACTATATAACATAACGCTACGGCTAATAGGAGCTGAGCAGTAATGAAAAATGTTCCAAAAAACGGGGAAAGTTGACGCATACGAAGTCACGCGGGCCAACTAGTCAAATCTATGATTTTGCTTTGACAAAGTTGTAAATTCAATGCCAAACGAACTTGCAGCGAAAAGTCAGTACTGATTACAATATTAATGTCCGTTTTAAACCAAAACGCATGGACAACCTACACACCACCCACGTGGCCCAAGATAAATTAGGTTCGCCAATTACTTGCATTATTTGTGCAATTAAGTGCAATTGTTTCATTTATCCTCTGTTATTTGTTGCAAGTCCGTATCTTCACGGCCGATCGCCATTTGTGGATAGACAGAGAGGTAATGACCAAAATAGAAGTAATTGTGGAAGAATGTGTAGGTTTTCTCTTTTGTTTTAACTTCATTGGTATTGTGCGTGGAGAGGTTTTATTTGATACCATTTAAAAACCTTTTTGGTGGTCGTTTTTGAAGAGATTTTATGCAGTACCTAGTAGCCTAGCACTAGCAGGTAAATGTAGTGCGGTTACTGGTAAAAAGGACTGAACATTTCGACTGGTCTGTTGGCTTAGTGGTTACTAACCATGGCTGCTCAGCCCGAGTCGTGGGTTGGATCCCCACTCCGGATAAAACTTTGTGTGATGAGCACACTGGTTTATTCTGTGTCTGGATGTTATATATCTATAATATGTTTGTATTTAAAAATATATATAAATATGTTTATCAGTTGTCTAGTTGTCATAGTACAAGCTCTGCTTAGTTTGGGATCAGATGGCGTTGTGTGAGTTGTACCAAGGTTTTATTATTATTTCCAAACCATCCACACAAAAATGCATCTATTCTACATTTATGTGCCATCAAATACTTGAGCTGATTAATCCTACCTACTACTCATTAATTTGTTAAAAAAATATAATTGTTAGTTCATATGTACTATAAATTGATCGGAAAACACAAAGATGTGACAAAAAATATAGGAAAAAATTACACCCAGGTGAAGATGCTTCTTCTTTCATATTGATACCGGTGGTGGGGGGGGGGGGGATTTGGGAGTTGAACCTGCCTCTCAAGATAGGTACAACTCCTTTGGCCGGTTTTTAGTCAATTTTTACCACTTAAATACCCCCAAACGACGACCCCTTCGAAAAATAATCCTGGGTACGCTCATTAGAAATCATTTCAACTTCTATGATTGCAGATAAACAACTGCCATACAACCTAGCTAATAATCCCGTGTTTCGTGAGTATTTCAAAAAAATATTTTGTGTTCATGTTCGTGTTTTTCAATCGATTTAATGTAGTCTTTCGTATCGTCGATAACAAAGCAGACACCTTCAATTAAATTGGAAAAAATAAAAGAAAATGACCTTTATAGTGTCAATAAAAACAATTTCATTATGTATTACATTTCAGAGAATTAGTCATATAGGGTTGTCACTGTAACATAAATTTCATCTCCATAAGTCGATTAACATCTGTAAATGTAGAAAACAACTTAGCACAAATATCTCTTAATTATCTCATATTCACGAAAATCAGTGTCTAAAATACCGCTATTTCTACCATTAATTTTGCAGCGTTGATTGTGCAATTATTGTTTATGTTATGTGGCTTATGTGGTTGACTATAAATTACAAAAAAGAAAATACAAAGTAAACTAACACCAATTTATTTTTTAGATTTTGTGGGAACAATGTACTAATTTGAGCCAGAATTTGTCAAAAATTACAACACAATTCAACTCGATTCAAATTACAATATCAAATTTGTGTAATATTAGAGAAATATCGCACTTTTGACAACCCTACAGGGATTACGTCGAATAAAATTCGCTGCGCGTGCGCAATAAACGGTTTTAGTACAATTTAGATCGGGTTTTACGGCGCCATTCCGACCCAAGTTAATTAAATAGCCCTTATTTTTAGCGCTCTCACTGTAACTTATTAATAAGAATTGACGTACAATTTCTACGATTTTAATTGATTAGTAGACGTAATCAATGATTTGATAGGTTTAAATGTGGATAAACCTTCGCAATTTGTAGCAGTATATATATTTTTTATAGACTATACCTCTTTATTTTTGACTGGCCTGTTGGTCTAGTGGTTGGTGACCCTGACTGCTAAGCCGGCGGTCGTAGATTCGATCCCCACCCAGGATAAAACTTTGTATGATGAGCACGATGGTTTATTCTGGGTCTGGGTGTTATTTATCTATAATATGTATGTATTTAGAAATATATAAGTATGTATATCATTTGTCTGGTTTCCATAGTACAAGCTCTGCTTAGTTTGGGATCAGATGACGTTGTGTGAGTTGTCCCAAGATATTAAGATATTTATTTACTTAAATACATTTTTATTTTCCGACGTTTCGAACATTTCGCAAGATTATAGTTTTTAAACTTTCGCGATTTTTATACATATTAGATATATTTCGGGACTTAATCGCGTGAATTATTTAAAGGTCGATCGGTGCAATTCGATCGAAACGTCGGGTAAATAAAAGGTTCGTATCTTTAAATAATGCACGCAATTAAGTCCCGAAATATATCTAATATTGCAAGATTGCAACTGCCGTTGTTATTTTTTTTTGGAACTCTAAATATTTTTGAAATAAAAGCAGACCCTTTGAGATCAGGTACTAATCATGATGCCAATTATTAGTTCATTTTAAACTCAAGTTATCATTCACTGCGTTGAGCATTTGTTGTTCCTTTTAATAAATCCCAATTGTAGGTGTGTCGGACTGTCGGTATGTACATTACCCTCACATCTTTGTTTATTCTTTTTTGTCTGAACCCTTTTATATTTTTCTATACCTTACTTAAGCCTTTGTATGTAATGTATGTATGTAAAGCATCAATGACCCAACAAAACCTACCTATATAATTTCAGTTCTTTTCATACAAAAGACAAACGGACCCTTGCAAATCTCGAAATTTATTTTAGCAAACGTATTATTAGTTCGATATCTCGAGATGAATCGATCGTATCTTAATAATCGAATGTTTTATTAATAATAGGGGCTTTATTAACGAAAGGGATGGTTTGTATGGGCTTTTTTAATGATTAGGTCTTGAGATATTGCAATCGTTTTATGGTTTTTGTACTGTGTTGTGGGATTATAAGCCTAAAATACCGAGAGCGCAGAAGGTAACCTTTATACAAAGCCCGCACGAGCTTTAGAGCTGAGAGACATTTTGCGAAAGAGATATTTTATGGAAGAGACATTCTGCGAAAGAGACATTTTGCGAAAGAGACTTGGCGCAGTGGGTGTACGTACGACTGCTGTACAAGAGGTAGCGGGTTCGATTCCCACACGGAACAGAGCTTTGTGAGATTCATTCGAGTTAGGGTGTACTTTATGTCCTTTAATTGCTTGTATGTTTCTAAAGTCCCTCACGACAAAGAACTTCTAACCTAATGTGGGTGTTAAAAAATAAATAATAAATAAAAAAAAATATCGTAATGTCAGTTGGGTCGTTTTCAAGCCCTAACCACACTGGCTGATTTTGGTAAAATTCTGCATAGACATGGCTAGGAAGGATTTAAGCTGATTTTGTAGCGGTAATTGACATTTATGAGAGTTAAGTCGCATATACATCACGCGCACCACAATCTTCCAATTTAGTCATCATTAGCAATATACCTAAGGGGTTAACGTCATTTCATATACCTGCGCGGGCGCAATGCCACTGATCTTCGCACCACACATCCTGCCCATTCAGCGAACCATTTGATCATCAATCATAATTAATTCTTTTGAAGTTTTTCACTGTAAAATAAACGGCCATTCGCCTTTTATAAAAGCATTTGTTACCATATTTATTTGTTCAGCTCTCGGTTTTAAATGATTCATTAAACTAATGCTAAATAATGTGAATCAGTTTTAAAGCTGCAAAGATTGCCGTAATTCTTCGAAATATGCCATTTGGATAAACCACCATTCGATTCCTTATACCTAACCTATACCTACTGCAGTAAAAACCGGAGTTATGATATTTTCTAATTTGTTTTCTATGTGTAGGTACTTGGTACTTTAAAATGTGGAATTTATACGATTCATATTTTTGCCAAATGTACTTACCTACTAAAGTTATTGATTTAGAGGTACGATCTGCGAAACTGCTAGCCCGATTTTCAAGAAATTTGGCTTCAATATAATATTCACTCAAACTCTTATTATTTTTCTTAATAGGTGTTTAAATGAGAATCAGTTGCAGTATATATAAAAGATCATCACTTTATCTATTCATTTGTCAGGATAGCTTTGTATGACAGATTTTTTTTTGGAAATTCCATCGGAAAATTTTGCAATTTAAAAGACTTTTTGTGACGTTCAAATCGATATCAGTACATTAACATTATTCGTGCAAAGCCGGGCGAGTCGCTAGTATTGTATAAACATTGGAACATTTATTATTTACAAATGCATAACAAAACACTTAAAATACCTACACAATAATTAAAGTCAATCAAAATCGTTCCAACAACTATGCACTATAAATTCCAACCATTCATAACTTTTTACTCGTAGGCGATTCTAAATCGATTGAATCGTTCCAATGAATCGATAAATTAATCGCGAGAACTCGATTGTAACCTCAAAAGTGTGTCCCACGCTTAGTGATACAATATTACAAAGTTAATAACAAAGTTGAGTCATTTAAAAATGGTATTTATGGCTTTGTTAATAGAGGTTTTATGGTTGTGTTATTAATTTGGTTATTGTGTCATTATGGATATGTAATTAACATTTCACCTTGCTCTAGATAACAGGTGTGGGTTTATCATTAGGCAGGTTGCCACTTACTGGGGTTTTTAAGGAAATAAGTTCGTTGACGTCTCTTTTGTGGTCTAAAAATGGGGTTATTGAAAATCTTATGGCAAATAAGATTTTTTTTTATGGTTGTTTTATTGATGGTATGGGTAATATGAATGAGTCAAGTTATTATGGTTTGTTATAAAACTCGAAGTTTTGAGATATTTCCACAGTTAATAAGTTCAATGGTTCCTAGTTGGTTGGGATTCGAACCCTTCCCTCAAATTGGAATAGCGGGGACACTTTCACTTTGTAAACACTCAATACTAATTAATTCCAAAATTGCACAATGCACTTATTTGAAAATTTATTTCTCGATTTGATTTTGATTTAAGGTACATTTTTAGATAATTATTGATACTTTTTGAACTTATGCAAGGTCCGACCTTAATAAATCGCAAAAAAATGGATGTCTGTAAATTCGGTTTGCGGACGATAACTTTACGTGATAACGTCATAAAAACCATTGCTGACATATCGCCATTCGCGTTGCTTAGCTACCAATAAATAACGTGACCGCTTCCTTACAAATCAATAACGTGACTTTTTCGTGCTTGCACCCGGTCATCGATCGATCATCGGTTAAAAACTATATTTTTAATGTTGACTTAACAGGTAGAGCATCTCTAACACTACAAAGTTGTAACTGTCTAAAACCCACAATAACATATCTCAAAACCACACCTCTAATAAAATAATTATACCTTACATTCAGCCTTGCCAATCAAAGAAACAATTTTCCTATACAAAAGTCAATATTAATATTACATTACAACAACACAATCGCATTCCTTACTCATTCCTCTGCGTTCACTCACTCATTCAATTATTCACTCATTCAGTATACAAATATTAAGGTCGTATTAAACAAAGACTGACATAATTCAATTCTCAATTGATATACAGGTGTTAGGGACTGATTGCATTGTGCCGGCTCAATTCGCAGTGATTGCGTAAATTTGCGATCAAGATAAATATGGCGATTGGCAGAGCTTGTGTAAAAATAATGATAGTATCGAGGAGATCTGATTTTTAAAAGGTTAGAACTATCATTAGGTAATACATTTAAAATATATATATATGGCAGGTATTGACGTAGTAATCTATCATTTTGTACGCAGAATGATAGATTACTACGTCATCTATTACGTTATAGATCATGGATGGCACTTACGTCCATAGGCATAGAGACTGGACTGAGTGTTCCAGGTTCCAGGTATGAAGTAAATACAGGCTTCAAAGAGAGAGACAAAATGATGCAGCAGCTAGCCGTTGTCTCTTCCTAGAAATCTGATTTGACCACGTCGCAGGCTTATGTCTATGTCATGTGACTTTGACATTACAGTAAAGATACAGGTATTGGCCGCACAGTCGCGTTGTCTCTTTCTAGAGAGTGGTAAATTTTGTGAAGCTCTTGCTGAGTCCAGTCTCTATGTGTATGCTTACGAAGAACTTTCGGTGATAGTTCGATTCGCATTTGACAGGTTTTCTTTTTAAAACTTGGTTGCTCGTATTATTTTGCCGGCAATATGATAGTTGATAGCCGCGATTACAGTTTTTTTTTATACTACGAAATGAAGATACGAGCAGATCGCGGGCCTGATGGTAAACGTCACGCTAGCTCTCAAATTTTAATGGAAATAATACTAAACACTGTTATAATTTCAGTGCCATCAAAATTTTGTTTGGCAAAGATCTGAATGCCATCGCTCTGCGCACATTTGAGACACAGACATGTCAAATGAGACTAATCTCATTTGACCAGTAATCTATTTTCAGTTATGGCTGCCATGGGACACAAGCTGTATTTCGATTTAAAATCACCACAACAGACCAAGCTTCTTAACAAGCCCGTTATGGATTAATTTTTAGGTTGTTAGGTTATGATTTCATCTCGACCTACGAGACTACAATGAATAATCCTCCATCACTACTTAGGCTTAAAAAATAGGCTTCTTCGAATACCCAAACGATAGGTACTTTCGTTTGAGTTGTGATTAGTGACAGAGATAGCAGGAGACTTCAGCCTGTATCGGTCTACTACTGGGCATAGGTCTCGGCTAATTTACGCAACGACACCTGGTGCTCCGCCTTCCGCATCTAATTCATTTCAGCGACCTTCTCTAGCTCGTCGGTCTACCTGACTAGGGGCCGTCCTAACTTACGTTTACCAAGTCGCGGTCTCCACTCTAGGACTTATTTGCTCCAACCAAGGGGAGTACGGTGTCTTATTTCGATCGAGTATTCGACCGTAAACCTATCAATAACCTATAAATATGAACGTACTAATTATAACAGCAATTTAAAGTCGACATAATTCTCACGGTAACAATATAAGCCGGAAACATGCGACTAAGTACCTGCTGGTTGTCCTTAATACGTGCGAATAAATTTGTCGGGAGACCGGACAGTTCGATTTAATTATGTTTTACTTCAATCATAATTAATATATACCAGTAATATTGCACTGAGTGACGCAATAAGGGATTACTGACTTAGGAAAATGTTTTAGACAAGTAACTTATGTGAACGGATTGATTAAGCAAGCATGGGGTGGAACAATTTGAGATTGTGTCTGCCAGTAAGGTCATTGGTAAATTAACAATTGAATGAAAGTAGGTACGAGTACGAGTACAAGATATAAGACAGACTACAAATTCAGAATACCGAGAATACATTATCCGCCGAAATTCTACAAATTTTGTTTTCTTTTTGCTGAAAAAATCCACTTTGTCCAGTTATGATATTTCATTCAAATGGAAGTACCTGGATGACCGAGCTTCGCTCAGTATTTTTTTTAAAGACGTTTTCGTCATACTCCGATGTGTAGTTCGACTCTAATGTTTATCTCCTGTACTCTCGACAGTTGGTTCCTCCTACGGATATTTTAAACTTCCTACTCATTCCATGACGGATATCGAACATACGGACAGCCATCAATACAGTTATAAGTAATTTATCCCGATGTTGCTCAATGTCCATATATTATGAGAAAGTGATTCGAGCGCCTAGAAATTGAAGGAAATTGATTTTCGCTACATCGATGAAAGTTTATTGTTTCCTATCTGTACTAATGTTACAAAGTTATTTGTCAATTTTGTAATGGATGATTTCTAAACTATTGTGCTGATTGTCATGATATGTACATAGTATAGAGATGGCTTAAAGCTTTAATAATAAAAAAATATAATTTAAAAAAACACATTTGATTTTACTCAAACAATATTTGCACTTGCTACAATAGCTGTGGTAGAAGAATCCTACATCCTAGTATGTAATGTGTTTGGTGCTCTTTCAAGCAAAAACTACTAAACAGATTCTGATGAAACTACTATACTTTATACACCAGAATAGCACATAGGCTATAAAAATCACACAAAACGGGGCGGAAAAAGCTACTAACTCAGTAATAATATAATAATATCTTGGTATAACTCACACAACGCCGTCTGATCCCAAACTAAGCAGCGCTTGTACTATGGCAACTAGACAACTGATAAACATATTTATATATTTCTAAATACATACATATTATAGATAAATAACACCAAAGTGCTCATCACACAAAGTTTTATCCTGGGTGCACCATTCATATCACTAGAGATCGAATCCACGACCTCCGGCTTAGCAGGCACTAGACCAACAGGCCAGCCAAAAGTAATATTATACCATTATACTTAATTATACGCGTAGCGTACTCTTCTGCCTTGTCAAATACAGTCACGCGCATCCGAACAACGAGTTTAGAGATTCCCAAACACCATATTGGGTGCCATTTTTTGGCTCGGAATTTTTATTCATGGATTCCTGCAGTCATCATGCGGCCTCTTTTGTATCCCTATAATCCTTATATGTCATTAGGGTTCTGCATTAAGGTCAGAAAACTTCTGAAAACACACAGCCCTTAACAAGACCATTTCCATTTGTACTGTAGATTCCCTCGGGGGTAAACAGCTGGTAATGAAGGTGGTCCACACCCCACTCTCCTGTCGGCGTCGATTCCCCCGTAGTGTGAGCTACTCACACTTGGGGCCAATTCATTTCCAACCCTCGGTCCTCCCGTAGTTTGAACAAGTGTGAGTTGCTCGAACTACGGGAGGACGGTGGTTGGGGGTGAAATGACATTTAAAGTACTCAAAAAGGGTAAAAATATAAAAAAGGTTGGGAACGAACGCTCTATGGGCTGAAAAAGCTTAAGTGAACAAAGCAACCGGCAAAACCTAGCGTGTACCTAGTAAAGAAAGAAAAATACATTTATTACTATATACTAAGGGGGTATTACTTATTAGGGGTCGTACATAAATCACGTGACCCACTCTGGCGATGGCCTCTGGTGATACGTGGTGGTTTTAGACATTAAAATATAACCCAACAATTTTCACACGAATGTCAGTCTCGAACGACGCAGAGATGCAATTGATTCAACGCCGGTCAGGAATCACGAGCCGAAAAAATACACGTTATATCTCACTACACCTCCTGGTGATATTTCGTGTTTTTTTTCGTAATTCCCCCTCCCCCCCCCCCTTTCCTTTCGAGCCTCACGTGATACGGATCCTTATCGTGGCCATGTTCGTACGCGGCACGACTTGCACTTGACCGATTATATAAAAGCGCACGCGCCGAATGTGAAGACGAGTGAGCGATTAACATTACTCCATTTTGCGTTCAGATGTATTTTAAAAGAACAATGCACGTACTTACATATCTTTGTTTTTTTATGGATCTGCTGTCTGCCTGTCTGTCACCGGTTTTGGATGTCCACGACGGCCATCTTTTATTGATGTATTGCGTAACGTATATGCAATTTGTGAATGTATTTTTTGTGTATAATGTTAAAATTGGCAATCTGGAATGTTCTGAATCTACATATCAACCCATATGATGGCCCACTGCTGGGCACGGGTTTCCCCAGTAGAACCTACTAGTATGTAGATCCTGGGGGTAAATGCCATAATCGCCACGCTTGGCGAGCGGGTTGGCGATCGCAGTAAGACTTTAAGTACGCAGAGGACGCTGCTGCCCGTCCTCCGGAGTGAAATCCCTTGGTTGCCTTGACGACACCCACGGGAAGAGATGGGGTGGTGCTATTCTTAGGCCGGTACCACACGGCAAGTTCTGAATCTATACTAATATTATACAGTTGAAGAGTTTGTTTGTTTGAACGCGGTAATCTCAGGAACTGTCCGAATTGAAAACAAAATATTTTGTTGGGTAGCCAATTTATCGAGGAAGGCCAGAGGCCATATAACATCACGCTACGACCAATAGGAGCAGAGCAGCAATGTAAAATGTTGCAAAAACGGGGAAAATTTCTACATCTGTCTGTTTCTTCGCTTAATTCATCTTCTACTACATAACGTCTTTATATACGGATTTTATAAGCATTTTTAATGAACCTCCAACTAGTATGTACGTATCAGTGTATCTGTTTGTACCATCGTAACGCCCATATTGTTAGACTGATTTGGATGCAGTTTTATTAAAAATCCAGTTTAATCCGGATGGTACTTAGCTTCGTTTAATAAAATTTACTATTATATCTTCGGTAAATCTTTCTTATTAGAAACACATCTATGCAATTGAGAGTTGAACAAACGGAGACCGTTGCGTACAAAGCGGGAAGTTAGGTCCTCTCTCCGTAACCCCTCTTTCCCTCTGTAAACACACATAAATACCAAGAAACAGTAGAAAGCAACTAAAATCTAAGAAACAATATAAAATTCAAAAGGTTTGACACAAAGGGCGAACACCGAAACCGACTTTCTTATGCCGCTGTATCACAATATAATGAATGTACAGAAGGTAGGGTTACCTTCTATACAACGCGAGCTCGAGCAACGCATACTTAAGACAAATTGCTCACAGAATCTGAACACACAGAATAAAGTAGATACCTTCTTACGAGTACAACGTGCGTTTCTCAAAACGATTCGCACTCTAGAGATTTGTACCTATGCAAATTTAATTTTAAAATCATTTACCTACTTAAAAATGTTCGTAAACTTTTGCGATTTGTACACATTTTAGAATTTTATAAGCTACGGGTCTTAATCGCGTAAGTATGTTATTTTAAGGCTAAATACGTTTGTTTTATTGCCCGACGTTTCGACCGTATTGCAACGGCCGTGGTCACGGGTAATAATAATAATAATAATAATAATAACTTATAAATTTCTATAACATTTAGTATTTAATTTGATGATTACAAATACTAAAACAAATTAAATTATGGACGAATATATATTTTTAAAAGTGTAAAATAATTTATTGTTATTCATTGATTCGACATTCGAGTACCGTAAACGATGTCTATGTTTGTTGCTAGAGCGATGAACTTAAGAATGTTACCTTCTAAACTCTTGGTATTTCGTGGTTGCATATTTGAACACTCAATTTGCATTCCCTCAACCCGTTCAGTAAATCACAGTACTTTCTTAAAACAAACACGGCTTTCATTACAAAACCAAATACAGTTTATCTCGAGTCTGTAAATTTTAAAGAGAAAACAATAGGTAACGCTAACGCTTTAGTTTCACTAAATCAAACAGCGGCAAAGACTAGAGATGTATAGGGAAAGTCGACAATCCGGTCGTATTTATAGTTAGCGATTAGTCGGCAAAAATCATCGACTAGTTTGCCCATTTCTATGCATAAATTAACTTATTAAGTAACTATTTAAGTAAGAAGATAAGTTATTTAAGTATTTAAATATTCCCACGGTTGCCTCTCCTACGAGGGCATGCAGAAGAAGGTATGTCGGAGTCGAATCGACTAAAAATCATAAGTGTTCCGTCGCCTAATCCCGTCGCGGAATTGGTGCCTCCACCATTAGCAGGCATTTTTAGTTTTACAGTCATACCTTAGTCTAATCTATAGTATTATAAAATTATTGTTTTTAAACTTACGCGATTTTTATACATATTAGATTATATTTCGGGACTTAATCGCGTGAATTATTTAAAGGTACGAACCTATTATTTACCTGACGTTCGGTGCAATTCGATCGAAACGTCGTGGGGTAAATAAAAGATGTACCTTTGAATAATTCACGCGATTATTCACGCGTGGTCACGGATTGACCTCGTGTAATACGGTCGAAACGTCGGGCAATAAAACAACAAGAAGTTTACAAACATACTCATATATGACAAGCAATGTATAGGGATTGCTTGTTCCACCTGGTTGCACCGACCGTGATCACAATGCGACTAAATTTATGACCAAATTCGGTGTAACCGGTGCTTACCTGGCATCACTATAGCTTTTACCAAAAACTAAACCTAAAAAAAATCTAGTCGGCCTACTAATCGGTCTTTTTGCACCTGACAAGTGGGCCAAAGTCATAGTTAGCACATCTCTAGCAAAGACCGAACCGGGTTCGAGAAGGGCTGTCGTTGCGCCCGCGCCGGTGCACGGTGTGCGCGTTATTTATTGCTGCGCCCGCGCACTTGACTATTTATTGCGATTAGAACACTCTTTGTGGTAGCTGGGATTCAGATGTGTTGAGTTTGTGGTTTATTTTTAATTTGTTTGGTTTTAATGGATCATTTTGATATTGATACGGAACAAAAACGTTAAAACTTCCCGATGTAAGGTTTCCTTCATTTTTTCATTGCTTCGGTGGCGCAGTGGGCTCTGGGAGGATTACCACCTTGTAAGGTTCTGATTTGTACTCTGTGTCCGAGATTTGTATGTTTGTAAAGTCCTACGCGTCACAGGCTTGTACTAAATGCGAGAGTTGTCATTTAAATTAAAAAAAACAAATAAATGCACTACATATGAAAAAATCCGATTTGAATATGCACCAGCAGAGCATACTGAATAGCGGCTTCCACAAGACACCTACTTTCAGCACCGAATTTCATCAATATCTAATATAAAGTCTTTGAGTAAAATGCACTAAAATGTGACACACGGACGAACAGACAGAAAGACAGACAAAACTATACGGGTTCCGTTATTGCCTTTTTGGCTACGGAATTGTAAATAATCCTCCTTCGCAGTCTGGTAAAAACCAAAAAGGTTTTAAAGAAATTCGCCTACTAATTTAGCCATGAAAACAACATGAGTTCGTAGTCCAGACACTAGACCCCTCAGACCTAGTCTCTACTACAGACTATTCCAACTTTAATTCATCTAAAAGCTTAAACAATAGACATACCTAACCTTTTCTCTCTCTTTTACAGGTAATTACCAATTCCACGAGGAAATCGGAACACTCTTTAATTGTAATTATAAGTAAGTAAAGGAAACAAAACCTACAGTTAAATGCAGTAAGTAATTAGGTACTATCAGCTCTTCCGCGTTTCGAGGAAAGCCACACACGCGAACTAGTCGTAGTCAGTAGCGAGCACAAACCTATCTACTATTGAATAGTTAACGAAAAGTAGCATTAGTAGCAAGCCTTGTGCGTATTGTATTAACTGAAACGCAACATTATTTAGTTTTAATTCTGGCTGCATCTTTGGCGTTGTTTTTTTTTTAAAGGGTCCTTATTCATTATCTTTATTTCATTGTCGTGACCCGTGAGAACTGGCGGTGCGCTCAAATATGTCAATCACACATGCGCGGAAGAGAGCTGCGCTTAGAAATGCACCAACGCGCATGCGCGGCGGACTTAAACATTTGTAATCTAGATTTTGATGCAATTTCAGATTTTCGAAGAAGGTTATGTTCGAATCCTACCTATAATACTACCGACGTGAACCCATTCCTAACACAAGCCATTGAGCTTAGCTTAGCTTTATTTAGATGGCTGCTTATGTTATATGAAGACATTATCCTTATATTTTAATTTTACTGAGCGCTAGTTTCCATGGGCGGATCTTGGACATCCCCCCCCCCCCATCCGCCTATGCTAGTTTCCACGCCATTAAGCGTTAACTATTCAAAAGTAAGTATAATAAGACTCGTGCTCTCGCCACAGAAATGATGTAGTATCAAAGTGCGTGGTTAGATATTAGTTGTACAAAGGGTAGATTTATTGGCGAGCTTGTTTTAACACGCCAGTAATTTAGCTTCAAAAGGAAACTAGACGGGATTGTGTAGCGGTTGAAATAGTGACTGTTAACTGAAGTGTTGTTGGTTCCATGCTTGGGAGGAAAATTGAATGCAATTTTGAATTAGGCTTGAAGGTAGATATGTATGGTTTCTATGGAAAGAACATCTATTTACAGGTCAGACAAAGTGGTGGACCTTGTGAGAATCGAACCTACCACCTCTTGTGCGGCAGTCATACTGCCTCATCATTACATCAGGTTAATTTTCAAAACACTTCCTGTTGTTCAATTAATTATATTTCTTATAGTGTATTATCTTATTTATCAACATTAGGGAAATTAATATTTCTACTGAAATGATCAACTTTTAATACGTATCTATACTAATATTATAAAGCTGTAGAGTTTGTTTGTTTGTTTTAACGCGATAATCTCTGGAACTACTAGTCCGAATTAAAAAAATAAATTTGGATAGCCCATTTATTGAGGAAGGCTATAGGCTATATACCATCACGCTACGACCAATAGGAGTAGAACAGCAATGAATAATGTTGCAAAACGGTAAAAATTTACGAAGACTAAGTTGCGCGGGTCAGCTAGTTATGAATAAGGAGGTTAGACATTCATTCAATGAATTCTTCACAAATAGTACCAAAATTGTAGTTTTCTTAATAGTTATCGATAGCCACTATTACCTAAAGACGAAAGTAAAAACACCTTAGGAACCATGTCCTCAATAACACCATAAATATACCTGTAATTCGCAAGATTCGCTACACTCCCAAATTGGTTGCATTCGCGATTCGACACGGTGTAAATGCTCACTTTATTCGATTGGTGGATATTCAAATAAGTGTTACAAGCTCAAAGCAAGGGTTTAGCCACAAAATACCGAGAGTACAGACGGTGAGATTCATACAAGACGAGCTTGAACAACGTACACCTAGATAATCACACCGAATCTCGAGATGCCTTCCAAACAACGTGGTATGTAAGACTTTCTACACAAATAAGCGGGCCGGCATCATTCGGCACAGGCCGGGCGCTAAAACCGAATATACATGTATGAATGTTAGGCAATAAAGTCACTCGGCTTTGCCGAACACAGTACACTAGGCCGAGCGACAGCGAATATGTTTAGATGAATGTGCCGGCACAAATGAAATACCCGTTCGGCACTTGTTAATGAAGCCACATGTGTAGTTGCTTTGGGTCGGCACTTTCGGTTTGGCAAATACTGCCAAATCGAACGTACCGACGCGTATATGTATGTAGCAACCCAAATTCCTTTTCACGATGTCTACGTATGCGTTGCTCGAGCAGGATACGTATGAACTATGAACCTTCTGTACTCGCGGTATTCTGTGACTTAGCTCTCTCTTCGGAGTCACAAGCGGGGTCACAATGATAACTCAGTGTTGCCAACTGATGAAATATCTAAAATAGGGTGGGAATCACAGTTACTAATGGAATTCTAGAGATGTGAAAATGAGCTGTAATCATTTTCACAACTCCGCATTTAACGTATGAAAATGCATGAAATATGGCTTGGCCTTTATGACTATCGGTACCTAATAATAATATAATATCTTGGGACAATTCACACAACGCTATCTGATCCCAAACTAAGCAGAGCTTGTACTATGGAAACCAGACAACCGATAAACATACTTAAATATCTCCAAATACATACATATTATAGATAAATAACACCCAAACACAGAATTAACCATCGTGCCCATCACACAAAGTTTTATCCTGGGTGGGGATCGAACCCACGACCTCTTGCGTAACAGTCGGATACACTCCCACCGCGCCACAGAGGCAGTCACATAATATACCCTTATACTGGGTGGCGCTAAAGTAAAGACCCTATTTGGTTCAGCTATAACATTTTTTCTAAATTAGAAAACTAGATTTAGATTTTTTTAAATGTATATTTGTGCCATTAAATTTCGTACCATTAGGATTTAAAGATGATGTCTTTTAAATGGTGACCTCCAGAGTTGATACACATTTGAGCCCTATTTATGACATTTTGCATAACTTGCCGTAACACTTCCTGCGATATGTTCGTTATTTCTTGACGAATGTTTTCTTTTAGAGCTGCGAGAGTCTGTGGCTTGTTCACATACACCCGAGATTTCAAAAAACCCCAAAGAAAGAAGTCTGGACTGGTCAGATCGGGTGATCTTGCAGGCCAAGGCAAATCGCCAAAACGAGAGATAACTCGGCCTGGAAAAGCGTCCCTCACTAAGTCCATAGTGTCGCGCGCTGTGTGTGCCGTAGCGCCGTCTTGTTGAAACCAGATGTGCTCCAGCCCCAATTCGTCCAAACTGGGTATCAAAAACTCACGTAACATGGTTCTGTAGCGTTCTCCAGTGACAGTTATCGCATTGCCTCCAGCGTCTTCGAAAAAATAGGGTCCGATCACTCTGTCAACACAGATGCCACACCATACAGTAACTTTTAGTGGGTGTAGAGGTGTTTCTTGAATAATGCGCGGATTATCAGTGCCCCAGAACCGAGTATTCTGCTTATTGACATGCCCTGAGAGATGGAAATGCGCTTCGTCACTCATAACCAATTTTGAAGGAAAATCATCCTCTTCAAGGTTGAGGTTTATGACGCGCTGGCAGTAATCTAGACGAGCTCGGTGGTCAGCAGGCAGCAGCTGATGAGTCATTTGAGTTTTATACGGGAACATCTTTAAGTCTTTCAATAAAATACGCTGCAGGGTCCGTCTGGAAATGCCCAATTGCGTGGCACGTCGCCTCGTTGATGTTTCTGGACACTTTTCCACATCTTCGCGCACAGCATCGATATTTTCAGCTGAACGGCCTGTTCTTGGTCTCCCAGACTTAGGTCTATCCAATGTTGAGCCAGTTGCTTCAAGGCGTGTGGCAAAGCGTCGAATTGTGCGACCAATCGGTGCCGGACGGTGGGGAAATCGTCGACGAAATTCACGTTGTGTTCTTATCACTGATAAATTATTCCGTAAGAACATTGACACAATTATTCCACGTTCTTGGGGAGTAAAACGGTCCATGTTTATTTTCAGTGTATTTTACATTTGTTCACTACACAATTTTCAACAACAGAATGACAGAAAATGTCATATAAAAAAAAAAAAGTATTTTCTTTAGTGCCAGTACTTTTGCGCCACCCAGTATCTATATCTATAGTAATATTATAAAGAGGAAAGATTTGATTGTTTGTTTGTATTGAATAGGCTCCGAAACTACTGGACGGATTAGAAAAATTCTTTCATCGTTGTTAAGCTACACAAACCCCGGGCGACATGGCTATTTTTTATCCCTGTATTCCCACGGGAACGGCAACTACGCAGGTGAGACCGCGAGGCGTCCGCTTGATAATTTATAAAGTTCCCCGTTACGCAGATATTTTCCTAGTGCTTTTTTTGTGATTTAACCTGCAACTTAGCCCACAGTCGTTAAAATTATCACGTTACAATCGACGCAGTCATCATTAATATCAGTTAGTGGTTATATAAAATGATGCTCATTGATCCAGTCACCAAATCACACGCATTCTCGATCAATTGCCTTTGGGCTTCGCGTCCATGCCCTGAGGCCTGACTTTCACTGCCTATGAGAACATACTACCTATGAGAATCATTTTGACGTAGTACTTCAATCATAGCAATACTTTAATACGATATTCTTTAGATATAGCATTGCGAATTGAGTGTTTATTTGTTTGGGCAAGTGATAAACTACCCTTTTTTAGATGAATCACAGGCATTAGGTTATTTAAATTAAAAAAGCAACGTGTTGCACTCCGGGAGTGACTGCAGAAATAAAAACTTGAACATAATATATTATATGTTGATGAAATTTAAGTTTTTTTTTTGATCTTACTGTCATAATAATAAAAAAATATGAAATAATAAATCACAAATCAAAAATCAAAAATTAAAATAAAAAGGGAAAAAAATTATTGTTACTCGGACTCGAACTGAGGTCTTCTGGTTTCTTATCCGCCCGATTTCCCACCTGAGCTATAATAACATTGTAGATGGTGGCGAAATTTACCTTGGTATTCTAATTATATTGTAGAAGTTTTTCAAAACACGCTAGTCAATACATTAATACCTACATATTTAAATTGGGGCGAATGAACCCCTAAATTTATAGACTGACAAGGGTTACGCTCCAAAGAGGTCTGTCTATCAAATTAATTTTCCTTTTTGGGCTTGCCTTCCATATACATAAATAATATTATTGTATGTATGTATAATATAGCAATTGCCCAGTCGGTTCCATTTCCCGTACTGGCTCCACAATAATTAATATATCGTAAAAGCATGTATGCGCCGGCGCACGCTATCAGCGTTTGTAATTAAAAAACCATTAAACTTTTGCGCCTTTGATTTTAAACATGTTACTCTTTGAAATACATGATACTAGCAGATCCGTGCAACTTTGTCTGCGTAAATTTTCCCCGTCTTCGCAACATTTCTTATGGCTGCTCCGCTCCTATTGGAATATACTATATAACCTATAGCCTTCTTGATAAATGGGCTATTCAACTTAAAATATTTTTTCAATTTAGACCAATTTTTCAATTAGTTTCTGAGATTATGGCATTCAAACAAACAAACTCTTCAGCTTTATAACATTAGTCTAGATTAATTAATTTGTATCCATATCAAGAAAATGTAAAAGAAAAAAACAAGAGGAGAAAGGAAGCTATCTAAGGGTATGTAACTCTCGATGTTTTGGTTAAACATAAAATCTAATCGATATTTCATTTTATATATAACCTTTTTAACAGATTAGCCTGAATACATAAGTATGTTTCTTAAAAAAAAACATCTGTCAAATTGACTTTGTCATAATATGTGACATTCTGGTGCGTTGTGGTAAATATTAAAGCAATAATTAATAATCATTGTAAAAACAGGCCTAATAATGGATTCAGATTCTAACATATCCGATGAAGAGAAACCAGTTGAAATTGTCTTCGAAGCTGACAATTTAGAAAGTTCTGAAGAGCCACCGAGGGAAGAATGGTCTTCACTTGGCGATGAAAACGAAGAGAGAAATCCTTTAAAACTTCTATACCAAGAAGGCCTATACGACCCTGGAAGTGGTGAAATCTGCACTAAATATATCGCACAATCGGCTAGCTCCGTATTCCAGAACCTATACTACAGCTATCCAGCTATTACAGACCCTGGAATAATAGAGGCCTTGCAAAATCCTGAAGATATAATCGTATATCCAGATGATGGACAAAAACTTTATCTTGCTTTGTGCCACGAAGCAGATCAGAGCATAGTAGGACTCTTCCACAGAGGATTGTTGAAAGAAAAAATCAATTTAGGGTATTACGGTGTCAATCCAAAAAATGTTCGAGCTATGGCCATGGCCTTAAGATTTAATAAATATGTTAAAGTTGTAGATTTGACTGATAATTTCTTAACCAATGATGCCTGTTTTCATTTAGGAGATATGCTCGCTATCAACAGTTGTTTAGTAGAGTTGAATCTGTCAGGATGTCGCATCGGCCACGAAGGTGTCTTAAGACTGATGATGGGTCTGTTGACTAACAGATCTCTTAAAATACTTAATTTAAGAAAAAATAATCTTGGTGATGAAGGCGTGATGCATATCGCTGATGCAGTATTTAAAGGTTTAGACGTAACAGAGATAAATTTAAGTTATAACGGTATAAACGGTAAAGGATTAACAGCCTTCGTACAACCTTTCGTGGCTTACAATAAGTTAACGTCCTGGGATTTATCCTGGAACAATTTATTTTTACCTGGAACGAGCGCTTTTCTAACCTCAATAGCGGAAACCACTAAAAATGTTACGTACATGGACTTATCATGGAACAATCTATATGGTCCTGCAGTAGCACAGGGTATAAAAAACTTATTGACTGTGCCTAATTTAAAATATTTGAATTTAAGTAATAATCGATTGAGAGATGATGACGTACGTCTAATTTCGGAAAATTTGGCGAAAGCAAAGCATTTGGTTACATTAAACTTGTCATATAATCCTATGAGTCCTGAGGGTCCGCTTCGCGTTCTTGAGAAATTGAAGTTTCCTGCTGTTAAGGTGACAAATGTATTTATGGATACTGTGACTGTTAATACACGATTTGTGAAATTGCTAAAAGAAATAAAGATAAAGAAACCTAACTTAGTTGTCACATATGGATACATTACAGGCTCATTCGTAGCAGTAGGAGCGGATCCGAAAGATTTGCTCCTAAGTCGTGTGGAGGTTTTATGCCAGAAAGGGAAAAAGAAAAAAGTTGATATCGCATTAGTAATACTACAGAAACGAAAAGAAAATGCTCTTAAAATCCCAATCAAAGAGTTCGTAGCGACCGTGGAGGCAGCTGGTGTGAAACTTGATATTGAATTAGTGGAGGAACTGGCTTTTGCATTTTCCACGACTCGTCCTGGTCCCAAAATAGAAAACATAAACATTGATGCTCTCGCAGAATATGTGGCACGAAAATGGCCAGATAGGAAACTGCCCCCCACCCCTCCCCCTCCAGAACCAGAGATTGTTCAGCCTCAACCTAAAGACAAAAAGAATAAGGGCAAAGGCAAGAAGTAAATAGTTGTTATTTGTAAGTAATTGTTGTACAATAATTTATTATAGTTACGTTAATTTGTTGTAATAATCTTAACTATTTTATGTGTAATGAATTTATTGTTATGTTAATTATTTGTAGTTTGATATCTTTTAAATAGAGGAACTGATTTCAATGAGGTTCTTTTAGTATATTTTTGTCATACGTTATTTTTTTTAATTGTTGTATGAAGAAAATCATGTTTTCGTAAAAAGATGGACCGCCTTTTTCCTGATTGATGATGTTTTTGATGTATTGAAGGTATTTTTAATATTTGCTTGGTCGGATGAAGATTAAATGTTAAGATTGGATACATATTTGTATTTTTTGCTGTCTTTATTACAGCGATATTAACGGGTGATAAATCGCGCAGAAGATGCAGTCGACTCGACTTGTGCCCATTGTCGAACGTCACAGACCTATTTTGGAATTATTTTTATATCTATTCTATTTCCCACTTAGACCAATATTTCTATGTTTATCAATTGTCTGATTACCATAGTAGTTTGGTTTGGATGGTGAGTAATGGAATATTTATTTTTCTGACCGAAACTACTTCTAAAAAGTTCGAGATGAAATTCAGATACCTAATAATATATACCTAATGATAAGAGGTACCTACCTAATATATTATCAGCTCCAAGTACTAGCATTTTTACACGTAGGTACATAAATAAGAAACAATATTAACCTTGTAAGATTCCACTTTGTTGAAAAGCGTAACCGATGGACCTCCATTGTTTAATATAGTTATTTTCCTAGTTCTACAATCATAAACATTAAATAAAATGATTTGTATGCTTTGTAGAAGAACATTTTCATTAATATAATAACCATGCTCATGACACAAATATTTATCCTTGGTGAGATCCGAACCCACGATCTAAGGCTTAGCAGTCAGGGTCAGGGTCACTAACCACTAGATCAACAGGTCCGTCAAATGGAAGTGACATCGGGTTTATTATAGCATTTAGGTGAAACAGCCTTAGGATTACCTACTTGATACACTCGTATTTGAAATAGCGTAACCAGTAAAATAGTGTAGTCCTCAGAAAGAAATGGATAGTCTTTCTACAGTGACTTGGATTTACTAAAATTTCTATGGTAAACATGACTTGTTTCATGTTTACCATAAAAATATATTGTATTGTATCTGGATGCCATCTCCAATGTTTAGAGTATATGATGATGATGATATGATGGAGTGGCATTAACAAGGTCAGGTGTGATTAAGTACCCTCCAAGGTGCTGGCTCCTAGTGTGGTGAATTGCCTCGCAGCCACAGAGGATGAGTATAGGTGTTTCCTCATCCTTGTGGCAGAATCTGCAAACATTAGTATCGTTGAGACGCACCGGTGCATGTGTTTGTTTAGTCTGCAGTGCTCAGTTAGGTGTTTCTGTTGTATGATTGTTAATTACTTTATGTTTGAGCCTACATACCTCGTCAAAATACTACTATATTACTGTAAAGTTTCATTAAAAACGGTTCAGTAGTTATTGCGGAAAAGAACAACAAACGTCCATCTATCTGACAAACATTCGATCTTAAAAATTAGTAGGAAATAGGATCTCTCCCTTAGTCCGGAATCATGTCAAAGCTTTGCAAGATTTTATCATTATTTTCTACCTATGGAGTTATAATAATGCTTCAATCCTATTGCAAACACGCTGCTATACTTACAAGCTTCTTCCTACAATTTAGCTACAAACTCTGAGTTCAACATGGACACAACAAATTACTTTGCGTCGGTGGACACACACACTGCGCCCGCGCACGGTAGCGTGCGTCACGCGACCACTACTTGTCCACTTTATTATTATTTATTAGTTTCCAATAATCTCTTACTAGATACACCGCGTATTATAAAATGCTACCCGACTGCATTCCGAGCAATTCAGACTGATTTTAAGCAAGATGTTAAATGCAGTGTTGCGTCTTTTGATAGCTTATGAAGGCAAGGGTTGTCGTGCGGAGATATGGTCAGAATATAACCTGTTTCTGACCACTTTTGTTTCTTGTGGTGCGATTTTTGATTGCATGTTTGGGGCTTAAAGAAAGTGGTTGGGTGTTGCTTGACTGGCTTGTGATTTCTGTGGAGCAAAATATAATTGTATTCGGGTTTTGTATTGATTTTTGTTTTTAAAATCATACATGACTTATAGCGTTATTTCTTAGTGCAGTGTTCTAAAAACTTTTTGTGTGCAACATAGTACAAATTATCACAAAGGCAAATAGGAAACTACTAATTTTGCCGCCTTCGATCGAACAGATTTTTAATGTATCTAAAAATACTTTTTTTTTTTTTATATATAAAATAACCCATTTTGTCAAGACTTTCTGATTGCGGCACACATTTTGATGAACTCTGGCTTTGTAACATTAATTTAATAAATCAACCAGTAATTTTAATTCGCCTATAAACTAGGGACAGTTAGAATCAACTTTCTTCCAATCTAAGTTTTTATTATTGATGTCCTTTCGCGATCAATGTCATCAAAGTTAGCAATTAATCAAGCGATTGGCGATTTTCGATGTCAACTATAATTCTGCTAGTTATCGATAGTGCAGTTAAAAAGGAAAGTTGACGACTTTTAACCAATTCCAATACCGTATTCTATACTAGCTTTTCCCCGCGGTTTGCTTGCGTTACGTTTGATTTTTGTAGCCTATGTGCTATTCTTATATTACTGTAAAATTTCATTATAAAATTGTTCTGTAGTTTTTGCTAAAAAGAGTAACAAACATCCATCCATTCTCACATTTTTTTTATAATATTACTAGGATTCTTCACATTGTACCTAAAAAAATATCTCTTAATTAACAATAAGTTAGGATTGCAAGTACGTACCTAATCTATTTCAAACTCTTTAGGTAGGTACGTCCTTTTATTAATTAAAAGATGAATGCAATTTTTATATGAGGGTTTTTTGCGCTTAATCATAGCAATTTTTAACTTTTTATTTGTAAACATAGCCGCGTGTATCTTTTTCTATCTATTTCGTTCTGCAAAAGAGTATAATGCCTCGCGAGCTTGACATATTTTCATCATCATCATCTGCCTATCGCAGTCCACTGCTGGACATAGGCCTCTCCAATTGCACGCCACTTTGTTCTATCAACATACATATAATATATATAATAATATAAATAATAGAGACAGTAATGTGCGCGATCAGGGTAGGTTAGTATTTTACCTTTTGGTTTCCTCGAGTTTTCGACCTGACTGCACATTGGCGGAGGGTCCTTAGAATACCATACTTTTCGGCTTCCCTTTAAATTGTATTAAGTTAATATTGTACGTACAAAAACGGTCTCTAACAAGATATATTTTCCTATCGGGTTACCTCAGGAAAATTTTAACCCTTCACCTCTGCTTACTGGGTTACACAAATACATGCAACGTATGAGTTAAAAGTTAAAACTTCATTGTTGCAATTCTAATTTGTAAAATAGGGCCCAAATTGTATCCGAAAATATGGTTTAAAGGGCACGACGCGTTTCTTCACACGAGCCGTTACCCGTTTCCTTCTCTGTATAAGTATCTGTCCGAAGCATTAAAAGTTCTCAATTAAAATTTATAATACAATAAAATATGGCTCATAATACCAACGTATTACCTATCAATAAATATTTATGAAAGTTATGTTTTTTAAACAATGATTTATTACTTTTCCGCCTCAACATTTAATTTTAATTAACTTTTTAATTAAATTTCTTACAGATTTAATTTTAGTTGATTAGGGCAGAACATAATTTATTCATATAATAAAAATATATTCCTGTAATGATCTCGTTTGATGATTATTATAATAAAATGTGTTTAGCCACAAAGCAGCGAGAATACAGAAGAAGAGTTTATTACGTATTTCGCTCATGACATACACGCTCACAGAATCTCGGAACACCTTCGTAACCACTGACTTGTATGGTACTAGTAGGCACAAGCTACAACCGACAACAACAAGACTCCATTTGATTTTGACATTTGGAAGACGAGGGCCCAACTCGTGTGCAATCAAGGGAACGAAAATTTCAAGTTTAGTGACATAGTTCAGGTTAGATGGTTTGGCTTTCTCGCTCCGGCAAAGCGATCGGAAGTCTCGGGTTCGATTCCTGGGTCTGAACTTCAAATTTTTCTTTCAAAATGCAATTATTGTATTTGGAAGCTCATTTCATAAAATCAAAAATGGAATTCTACACTTGTGTAATAAGGATAACAACAACGGTCATTTGTGATAAGTGTCAAAAAAGTTCACATGAACTGTCATGGGATTCTCGTTGTTGACAGCAATTTCAAATGTCGAATCGAATGACCGCATTCGATTCGACATTTGAAATTGCTGTCACTTTGTAAGGGGTGGCCAGTCCAGAATTATTCTTTAGTAGTTGTATGACCTAAAGTAAAAAGTCTAAAGTAATATAAGCAATTGCCGGTCAAACTCAATACTACTTCAATATCATACTGATTGAGAGACGATTGTCGTAATAAAATTGAAAGTAAGCGTTTTTTTCACCTATGATTATACATAAACTGTAACATTGACCGTTTGTCCATCTACTGTAGGGTTGTCACATTATTCAACATGTCCGAGACTGATATTGTTGGATATGAAAACCTTTTTTTTCATGTAGCAGTATCTAATAATAATAATATCTTGGGACAACTCACATAACGTCATCTGATTCCAAACTAAGCAGAGCTTGTACTATGGCAACCAGACAACTGATAAACATACTTATATATTTCTAAATACATACATATTATAGATAAATTACACCCTCGTGCTCAGCACTCAAAATTTTATCCTGGGTGGGGATCGAACCCACGACCCCCGGCTAGCTTAGTCAGGGTCACTAACCGCTAGACTAACACGCCGGTCAAATGATGAAGAGATAGAATGATGATACATGACAAAAGTAATGTAGCTTAAATTCGTTAATCACTCAATCTGCTAGGACGCTACAGATGCCTGATACTTTATTTAAAAAAAAAATACAAATCGCTACAATTTATCTTGAAGTGTTATTTTGTCATGATGGTCTTAAAATTGAGTAATGTTTGAGAATTCAGGTGTAGTTCACACACCTCAAAAAAAATGTCACACACTGCGAAGGACCACCAACCCCAAACGTCACTAATACTAGCAAATTTCAACTACAACTATTCTATATTACCTATCAAAATTCTAAATCCAAATACTAATTTCCAACGCGTGCCATCCCTGGCCATAACAAGTGAAGTGCCAGTAGAAAGTGTACCAAGTATACGGCGTGGGTGCACACTTATAACTTATTCGTACATCGCAGCTTTTCCACACTCGTTCACACTTTTACTTTTGGGTGTATAGTGACGCCCACCGCCCCGGGCTATAAGGCAATTGTCTATGGCTTCGGCCCATACCCCCAAGACAACATATCTGGCCGTATTAAACTTTCAAATTCAAAAATAGAATATCGGAATTTGAGCCGTTTCTTTTGAGCTATGTTCTGAATTTAAAAAATGATCTTTTTAACTTGGTCCTTCGGTTCATTAAAGATTTTACTCGATTAATAAGTTTATAATTGGCAAATAAATAAACGCAGAAGAAAAAGAAGCGCCTGCCAAAATGGCCACTACACACATGAATCACTAAAACCGAAAAACCGCCTTAACTTGTATATCAATTACATAACTTTCCCTACAAAAACTTATTACATGAACAAGCATTGTTACAGAGGCAAAGTAATTACCCATAACACCATATAGGTTCCAAAGAATCTCATAGCCAGTCGGTCTCAGATCTCTTCCGTATGAATTATTCAGAAAAAAGCCGAAGATGCCCGATAATGCCCGAAGCGTTTTCGTAAATTGCGTCCGCGCACCCTCATTGGGTTGCCATAAAATTTTCATCGATAAGAAATTGAATTCAGTGTTGTAACTCGTAAAATTTTAAAGGTAGCGTTTTTTGTACTCATTTATTTATATTGATGGGTATCGATCTTTTTACGTCCACTTTCCTTTTCAGTGTTAAATATAATTAGCTTGTTATGTTATGGACCATTTTTAACCTCCGACGTGAAGGATCAACTCGGACTTCAATAAAAATGCGTAGGATTACAAAGTAATAAACGGATTTATTTGAACTATTACAAACGTCCACACTGTTCAACACGCGGATACAATCTGTCTGCCATCTTTCTATCCCCTCTCCATGTCGGAGTGACATCCGCATGACAGATGTCAACGTCATGTGATGTCACTACCGACATTTACATTTTGAATGTCAACCGTCTAAATCAAATCTCAATAACGTTTTTAAATAGTAACGAGTTAAACTCTGATAAAAATAGAATGAATTATATTAAATAACGGATTAGAATAATATTGAGTCTAACAGCTCGGCCATCCTAATTAAGGTGTGTCCTCACACCTAAATCATAAGATTTACATCTTTTTTAATCTGATAAAATTTACAGATCGCTATCAAAATCATACACTGTTTTATTGTAATCCACTAAATAGTGAGGAAGTGTGAAGGAGAATAAAAGCACCCAACATCAGAGAGCAACGGCAAATTCAAACTTCAACTGCAACAGATCCAAACTTCAACACTTCCACTGCCGACTACCGCGAACCTCGGCCGCGCCGCAACCCTCGGACGCGCGCGCTCCGCGAACACCATGGTCACCACGCCGCAGGACCCGGCTGTGCCGCGAACGTTGTACCAAAGTCTGTCATGATTAAAGCTTTGTATTACTGTTAATGTATAATAATAGGAATTCTGTACACAGTTGTGTATACTTCAGTCTATCGTCCGCGTCTGCATCCACTTAATAAAATAAATCTGTCTGTCATGATTTGCGTCATCTGAACGCTCACAACTCATGGCACCACAGTCTGTCATGATCTGCGTCATCTGAACGCTCACAACCCATGGCACCACAGTCTGTCATGATCTGCGTCATCTGAACGCTCACAACCCATGGCACCACAGTCTGTCATGATCTGCGTCATCTGAACGCTCACAACCCATGGCACCACAGTCTGTCATGATCTGCGTTATCTGAACGCTCACAACCCATGGCATCACAGTCTGTCATGATCTGCGTCATCTGAACACTCACAACCCATGGCACCACAGTCTGTCATGATCTGCGTCATCTGAACACTCACAACCCATGGCACCACAGTCTGTCATGATCTGCGTCATCTGAACGCTCACAACCCATGGCACCACAGTCTGTCATGATCTGCGTCATCTGAACGCTCACAACCCATGGCACCACAGTCTGTCATGATCTGCGTCATCTGAACGCTCACAACCCATGGCACCACAGTCTGTCATGATCTGCGTCATCTAAACGCTCACAACCCATGGCACCACAGTCTGTCATGATCTGCGTCATCTGAACGCTCACAACCCATGGCGCCACAGTCCGTCAAGATCTACGTCATACGAACCTAAAGCACTTACACTCGCAACCCATTGTCGCACCGGTATGGTCTGTCACGATCTGCGTCATCTGTGTCAATTAGGCACTGGCGCTCGTAACCTATACTAGCGTGCTATGTCGCGATCTGCGTCATCTGTGTCAATTAGGCACTGGCGCTCGCAACCCAATCGGTACAGTCTCATTAGTCACATTATCTATACTAAAATTCTGGCACTCGCCACCTATACTAGCGTGGCATGTCGCGATCTGCGTCATCTGTGTCAATTAGGCACTGGCGCTCGCAACCCAATCGGTACAGTCTCATTAGTCACATTATCTATACTAAAATTCTGGCACTCGCCACCTATACTATCGTGGTATGTCGCGATCTACGTCATCTGTGTCAATTAGGCACTGGCGCTCGCAACCCATATTAGTACAGTCTCATTAGTCACATTATCTGTACTAAAATCCTGGCGCTCGCCACTTATACTAGCGTGGTATGTCGCGATCTGCGTCATCTGTGTCAATTAGGCACTGGCGCTCGCAACTCATATTGGTACAGTCTCAATAGTCACATTATCTATACTAAAGTCCTGGCGCTCGCCACCTATACTAGCGTGGTATGTTGCAATCTGCGTCATCTCATCATCTGTGTACATAGCACTGACGCTCCCAAGTCACTTCAACACTGTCTGTTGCGAACTGTGTCATCTACACAAACATATATACACTGGTGACCACTCAGATCTAAACACTTCTCGATTATATCAATTAAATTGTACACGTATGTATTACCCATTTAATAATTTCGTTTTTATTTAATATCTCAATTCGTTTGTCACTTTTATCATGGCTGTCATTAACGTCGCTATCGTTTTCACTATATAATTAGTCCTTGAAATTTAACCATGGATGTACTTTATCAATAAATACTACATTTTCATACTCCTTACCTTACCTCCCTTTTGTAAGGTGTGCATCCTGCACTAAGTATCTGTCTTTTGGTAGTAGTTTAACAATTCCATGAATAGGCAATTCAAATATAAGTTTAGATTATCATAATCGAATATTTGAATATTATTTCCAGCCTAACCAAATTTTCATTTTGGGTTCATTACCTAAAAGATAGGATCAGATTTGATTCCCTTTCAATTTCGCGTATAGATTCTTTCTATATCCATCTATTCATATTCTCATCACTGCTAATTTGTTCTACTGTCGTATCAAATAAGTCACTTAATGTTTTCCGGTATACCTACCTTTTCACTTTGTAACCAAGAAAAACAACTTTTACGAGGCTTTTACCAGTCTCAGAAAGTGTTATTATCAGACATATTCAATCGTAATTGAACTTTGTTAAATACTGATCCGTAGGTAATGTCGTCATGTCTCATCCCAGGTATACTGAGAGCGTCCAGAATTTTCCGATTGAATCTTTCGATTTGTCAGCTTGCCCGTGGGTTTGCCATATTGTTCAGTACAAGTTAATTGCCAGAATTCGCTACGACAGTTTTGAATTTGGAACTCGTGCAACATGCCTATGTCCGTTATCAGCCGAGTGAGTGCTCCAGAACAACTAAAGATGTCTTTAAACACGCGAATGGCACGATTTGTGTCACGAACGGGTTTACACTAATAACTTTGTAAAAGCATCTTTAATCACTAAAGGATATTATCAGCTCTCTTCAACTCAGTGGCGACCGAGCAGACCGAGACATCCGCGAGACTAATTAAGCAACGCTACCACCGTCGGCTCATAGATGGGTGACCGCTTTCAAACATTGTTACACCCCTCCGTGCCGCCTCGGAGAGCACGTCAAGCCACCGGCCCCACGCCCAATCGCCCCCGGCCGCGTCGGACTTCCGTCCCACCGGGCCACGAGAGCGCGGGAACAGAGAGTGCGCCCGAGTCCGCGCACACTGCCGTGCACCACATCATCCCCTGCGCAGCCGGCCAGTCTCAGACGCAACAGGCCGCCGCAACCGGCATCGGTTAGGAGACCACTGATTGGCTCGAATAATCGAACGGTCCAACGTCAATAACGTGTGTCGTGTCTGAAGTATATCTACTTATCCACAGGAGCGCAACTAAGCGCATCAACATGTGACATTTTGCATCTGCTATATATTGCACCTCACAGTCGAACTCTTTAAGCTGTACCCACCATTGGCCTACTCTTAAAATTCTCGGCCTCGTCTTTTTGTCATAGTGGTTTGTAAAGCATTACCGTCCGTAACTCTTTCTTTAAATCCTTACAAATAAACGCGGAGTATGTTCAACGATTGCAGCAAAGATTTCTACATCGAATTTATGAAACTTTTGTTAATCAGGCGGCGTTTTGCGTCTAGGCCTCGTTGCATGGAAATACTAGCTCCAATGCATTTGTACGTAAATTAGCAGGTATCTCATTTGGCAGTATATACTGAATAAACGAGTAAGGATAGGTAAACTATGGGTTTTGTGTCAATTAGTCAGACTTCCACCTTTCTACGTTAGTGTAACCTAAACACATCATAGACACTTGTTAACTTCTGATAACGTATTTTTCAATGGGGTCACTTACCCAAATAGTAGACAAATCTCTGACACATACGTATGAATCACTAAGATCTATAATTTTAATATAGATATAAATGAATTCGTACATAAAGCAAGTGTCATCAGCAATCCCTGTTCCGAACACAGCACATGGTATGAACAATTTTAAATTAAGAATGCGCCAGTCCCATTTATTTAATAATACCTACTCGCTGGGCATTAACTAATACTCCTTCTCAGAGCATTCCCTTAAGGAACCATTAATATATATAGTGTCAAGAGTAGCCAATGTCACAATTCACTTTAATTACACATATATCATTGACAAAAGTAAACCGCAGTTTCGTTGGTAAAGTGCATCCGTAAATCAGGGCATTATACTATACCAAGTAGCCAAGCAAAAGTATAACGTAATAACACATTATCTTTATCAATGTAACTATCAGTTAACTGGGATGTACCTTGCACTTCAATCTTAGTTACCGCTTTTTGTAATGGTAAAATGATATTATTTCCAATATCACACATTGTAACTTCTCTGCCTCGCTACGACATAATTAGGTACATTGACATAAACATATCCGTACAAGTTATGATCATTCACTTTTAAAATAACGAAAAAACTTATTATTATTTATGTTAGACATCAAATTCAAAACCGTTACAAACTTTTTCTTACTCGACTACTATTTAGATTTGTCATTACTCGATTTTGTGAAGTTAGTAGTTACGTGATAACGTGGCCTAATTTGTATAATATTTGTAATATTACATTTCATAAATTCTTTTTCAAACCAAAGTAACCAATCTCATTTCAGTGATAGCAGGTAAGACCCTATCGGTCTTGCGTTCGATGTGTGTTTATACAAATCTATCGTACTCTTAATACAGTTACTTTTAGTCCGATCTATTGCCGTGGTTCCTGTCCTATTGTTTAGTCGATTTAAAAATATTTCAAAACCGGCTCCGGTTCTTCACCTGTAGTTGCTTTGGCACCTAACCTCGAACTACAATCACCTATTCCGTGCAACAGGAGATCAACTGCACGCTTATTCTTAGTCTCGCAACATTTAATAAGTTGATCGTTTCATAATAATATGCTTATTTCCAACAAGTCATTAAATATAGCCCTTTTTGGTGGTTAGAAAATTTACTTAATCATGGTTTGATGAGAAGGACTCAATTATTTTCGTTTTTCATTCGGGTCATGAAAATGACGTTGACGCAAGGGCTAGATACTTATAGTAGATACTTTTGGTCACTTTTGAACATCGGGCACTTTACAGTCGAACACATTCTTCTACTTAGAAAAGCCATATATTGATGGTCTGGTCTTTAATCATGGGATCAAACTTTGGAATGTCAATTCCTAACATCGAAAATTTATTACCTTCAGGACGGTTATTAGCCATTGATCTAATAAGTTCCGTCATTAACAACTGAGTTTTATTATGATTAGAATTGGAACGACTTACTTGTCTATCTTCAGTTGACTTACTACATCTGCAACGTGGCCACGGTGACATGGTCTCGTTGAACGCTGACAGCGTAGTCGAAATCCAACAACTGTGTGCGTCGAACTCGACCGATCGTGACGCGCCAAACGCGATTGATCGCGACGCGTCGAACGTAAACGATCGCAATGAACCACTACTCCGAATTGAATTTGAACAGCGCGGCGTTTACGTTTCAAATGCGAACGATATCCTATTTCACATATATTTAGAATTTTCGATTTGTCACGGTTCTTTCGATTATGACATCACTTTCAGATTCAGTCACTATTACGATGTACACAATCACTATTACTGTAATAATATTATTCAGACGCGACTGAAGGGCAAAAACACACAAAAAGAAAAAAAAACAAACTACAATTTCACAGGACGCGCCTGGCGCGGAAATAACTAGTGGGCTTTGTTTATCCCTCTTCTGAGCTGAAGGATCAACTCGGACTTCAATAAAAATGCGTAGGATTACAAAGTAATAAACGGATTTATTTGAACTATTACAAACGTCCACACTGTTCAACACGCGGATACAATCTGTCTGCCATCTTTCTATCCCCTCTCCATGTCGGAGTGACATCCGCATGACAGATGTCAACGTCATGTGATGTCACTACCGACATTTACATTTTGAATGTCAACCGTCTAAATCAAATCTCAATAACGTTTTTAAATAGTAACGAGTTAAACTCTGATAAAAATAGAATGAATTATATTAAATAACGGATTAGAATAATATTGAGTCTAACAGACGCAAAACGAAGGGTTCCTCTATACCACTAAATGGAAAGACGGGAAGTTCGTGAGCGTGATAAGTAAGCGTCACGCTAACCCATACCTAACAGTGCCAGTGACACCCTAATCGTTGTTAGGCAAAGATTTCTGTCACCAGCTCCTCATTCGTTAGCCTCATTTTCCTAGTAATTACAGTTGCTACAGTGCTCTTCAACTGAAACACGGTGATGTGTTAACATCACTATTTCACGAAAGAATAACTTTCATTGTGGTGGTACTCCGCAAAATTAAAATGGTAATGGTATCTCGGTTTTGTAGTCATCTGGATACTAAGAGTACTTTTAATATGTTTTTGTAACCTTAGAGCACTAATAAATAATTTATAAAAATATTATATTTATAACAAACAAAAGCTACTTAAAGCCTACTAGATATATTGGGGACTTAATCACGTGAATTAACCGTGACCGCGTCGGGTAAATAAAAGGTTAGTACTTTTAAATAGTTCATGTGATTAAGTCCCGAAATATATCTGAATGTATACTTAAAGCCTTGCTGCGAGCGCCAACCCGCTCGCCAAGCGTGGCAATTATTGCAATTACCCCCAGGATCTACAATAAGTAGGTTCTACAGGGGGGGGGGTCCGTGCGTGTAAAAACTAAATAGCCAATTTTGAAAAAAAAAATTTACAGAGGCCGCTTAAAGTTTGAGCTTAATCACGATAGCCAATATCCGCTGCGAACAGATAGTATGTCATAAATATTTCCTGCACTTTCTTCCCACGTGCGCAAGCGCATTTCCCTTTCCTACAGCGCATGAGTGTAGATCATGTCTTAAAACGATTTTGAGAAGCCGTTTAACTTAATACACGACGTGTATTGTATTGTGAGAACTGCATTAATATCGGCTTAGCTTTCAAACCAACTTCTTTCTATCTATTGACTTGGCCTCTTTTGAAGAAATTCCTGAGATAGTTAGTTCTTGGAAAAACTGAAGCCTTATTTAAAGGATTGCCCATATTGCGACGATTTATTAAACAAACATTCAAACTATTATTATACACTAGCTGACCTGCCCAACTTCGTCTACGTCAATTTTCCCCGTTTTTGCAACATTTTTCATTGATGCTTCGCTCTTATTGGTCATAGCGTGATGTTATATAGCCTATTGCTTTCATCGATAAATGGGCTATCCAACACTAAAATATTTTTTTAATTCGAACCAGTACTTTCTAAAATTATTGCGTTTAAACAAATAGACAAACAAACAAACTCTTCAGCTGTATAATACATATTAGTATAGATCTGAAAGTAACTATATCTGCCCGGCTGTTACTTTTTAACGCTTAAACCGCTAAACCGATTTTGATGAAATTTGATATGGAGATAGTTTGAGTCTCGGCGAAAGACATACGATAGTTTTTATCGCGATAATCGACATCCGCGCTGTTGGAGCTACGGGAGTTTCTATCAAACGTTGTCTCTGTATACACTCTTTCTCACTATGTCTTTTTCATACAGTTACAGTACCATACATGAAAAATCAGCCTTATAGTGATCCCAGTAATGTGACACAGGCTCCTCTATGAGAGGTCACAGTCCGTAATTCATATAAAGCGTGTTGGTGAATGACATATGTCTTTAAATTTGATTGCTTCTGTGGCGCGGTGGGAGTATGTCTGACTCCTACGCAAGAGGTCGTGGAAAGTGAAAGAAAACACACTTTTTTGGTACAAACACACGAGACAAACAGAAGAAATAGTAGAAAAAATAATAGTGGGAATTTATTTACCCCTTAAAGGGGCAATTAGCTACAAATATCTCTGAACACAATACGTTTCGATTATTTTCGATAATAATAGCATTTTTTCTTTTTTTTTTCACGCCTAATGGCTAAGTCACCAGGAGTTAGGTCGCGGGATCGAATCCTACCTATTATACTACTGACGTGAAGCCCCTAACATAAGCCATTGAACTTAGCTAGAGGGGTTAACAGGATTGTTAGTAATGTGGGACCAACAATCCTACATGGCTAGTTAACTTAAAAAAAACACGATCAACATTATTCTGTTGTTAACTAACCTTAAAAACGAACTTTCATTCTAATTTACAAAACAAACAAACCACAGAACACAAATCAAGTGTAGATGCGCGCGCGCACAGCGTCCGTCCGCTCGTATGTTTACTAGGACACCTGCGCAAGAGTGGCCGGCTGACCTGAAAAACGCATCGTATTCACATTATATATTAATAGTTATGATATTATTTATTACTCGTTGTGTTCATAAAGATTTAAATGTAATGAGGCAATATTTCTACGAGTAATAATGTTTATAGAAATAATAACTGCGTATTTTTTGCTGAACTTTATGTCTTTGCTATTGAATGGCCTGTTGGTCTCTAGTGGTGAGTGACTTGGTTCGATTCCCACACAGGACACCATTTTGTGTGATTCAAAAATTGTTGTTCCGAGTCTGTGTGTACTTTGTGTCCGTGATTTGTATGTTTGTAAAGTTCCTCGCGACACAAGACTAGCGCCGGATTTGTCATTTAAAAATAATGACATAGTCTGCTAATTAAACATCTACACTCATATTATAAAGAGAAAAGATTTGTGTTTTTGTATGTAACGAATAAACTTAAAAACTACTGGACCGATTTCAAAAAATCTTTCACCGATAGGAAGCTACACTATCCCCGGATGGCATAGGCTACTTTTTATCCCTGTATTCCCACGGGAACGGGGACTACGCGGATAAAACCGCGAGGCGTTTGCTAGTGGATAAATAAAATGGGATTGCCAGGATAAACCAGTAACCTTACTATGTAAGGTAACGATAGAAATAAAACTCGTTTCTTGTAAATGTTTCTTGTCAATATTTCATGGTGTATGTGACAGATGGCGACACCTGTCATCCCTTGGTTTGCACCACATACGTTAGTTCCAGCACCCATAATAAACAGGTCTGGTCACACTGAATATTTTATATTTTCTATCGCCTTTCATGATATATAAGCTTGCGTATCGGACTTTATTTATTATACTCATATATCTGAAATGTACTTCTACTGATATTTATACTTTGTCAACAGAATAATCCGGTACTAACGTATAGATAACTGCATTTTTTCACCTTGCCAACAGAATAGTTTAGTTAAAAAAATAGCATTACATTTCCAAAAATTATGTATTCATTCAACAATGCAGGTAATCAAAAGTTTTACATTAACTGTCGTGTCTTTGTCGTACCTACCTATGTGCAAATGTTTTGGAGGATTTTGACCGATGATAAGTTTTTGAAAATATAAATATAATAATAATAATATCTTGGGACAACTCACACAACGCTATCTGATCCCAAACTAAGCAGAGCTTGTACTATGGCAACCAGACAACTGATAAACATACTTATATATTTCTAAATACATACATATTATAGATAAATAACACCCAGACAGAGAATAAAACATCGTGCTCATCACACAAAGTTTTATCCTGGGAGGAGATCGAACCCACGACCTCTTGCGTAGCAGTCGGATACACGCCCATCGCGCCACAGAGGCAGTCTAGACAGACAGAGTGCAGCTATATGAAGATTATTTATTCAAGAAAATTTAAACCTAAATTAGATATCATATGAAGCAGTAATCTGCACTTTTAACTTTGTACGCAAGTCGAGAAGTATTTACTATGTACTTACGTCATTTTTTGAGATACGATACTGCAAACAGACATAAACTTCAAACATAGTAATCCTCCATTCCACCAAGAATTAAAAATATGAAACCAAAACTTTCGATTTTCTCGCATTCCTCTTCATAACAATACAAATGTCAGATTCGAAAAAAATCAATCCATGATTCGATACGGACAATTTTACGGCAGAATCCGACGACGATCCTTAATATACGTCATAACTTCATAGGCGTTAAATCGGTAGGCATTCCACCGACAGTGGTCCCACAACAATGGTATAACTACGTTCACACGGCGTCAATACACGGCTATACCCCGTATCATCATGGCGAGTCAATCGTAACTAATGAATTGAGATATTTTTCTTCGTACGCATCGATCACTTGGCCAATTTGCAATTACCGGCCGCTACAACTCGTGGTGGTACTGTTAATGCTGAGCCTCACGATCCAACATGAATAAGAGTAATGTATTTGTAGTTGAGCGCTGATTTATGTGCTTGTTTTTATAGGTGGCCGGATTCGATGTTTTGTTTATGTTGAACAGAAGTGATTAAGCATCTCTATAACTCAAATTGTAATTATTGGAGTGTTGTGTCATTGGCTTCCTCGCAGGCGCTTTTCCAAGCAAATATTTCAACACATGATTTATTTACTTTCGAATCTAAAACTGTAATGTACTTATGTTTAAGAATAATTTTTAACATTTAATTAGATAAAAAATGTTTTAGTCAAAAAATCTTAAACTTTTGTCTGACTGTCATTAATCTTATATAAAGTAAGCTTATTTTCCGATGATTCCCGGACCATAAACTAAAATAGTAGATAACTATATAGTCGACTAAATCATATTTTGATACCTTATGCAGCTAGATAACACGCTAAACACCTGCACAGACGGTAACACAGAGAAAACTTATTACAAACGTTACGAACACGCAATATTTATGTTCGTTCGTGTACCGCGACACTTACAACGCATAGGTCTGCCTCGCACAGCAAATGTATTATGAACGGAGAATATGATTAGTGTATTGTATTCCTTATTTGTTTATTTACAATGTAAAATAGTAACGTGAGGGATTGGGTTCACTGCCACCTTACAATGAAGCTAGATGTTGTTTTTTTACATGAGTAAACTGATTTGATATATGCAAAACGTTTATTAGAAGTCGCTTTTTCACCTTTTTAAAATACAACTTCTGTGTAGTAGGGTACTTGCCATGTCGGAGTCGAAATCAACATTTAACAGAACAGATCTAACGCATGTGAATGTCAGGCCATTCAGCTCCTCGGCACCACGGACATAGTGCGAAGACTCAAAAGGACTAAACTCTTCAAGTTAGTTAGTGAGTGTGTGTTACGTAGTGCAATAAGTGCTACCCATTAAAACACAAGAAAAAAGTGATTCCCTTCATTAAAGACAATAATAAAAAGTGTCAATGGGCACATTCTTAGACTTTAAGACTAGATTGTAATGGAATGACGAATCCAGTCAGGGTTCAACATTTAGTACAAAAAAAAGGTCTAACGCGTCGCGACGTCGGCTTCGACCTCATAACTTCTTGCCCAGAAGTTTCAACGAAGTCAAACCAAGAAAGTCAGACAAATAGAACAAAATTCTCAAAAATATTGTAAAGTTTTTATTTGTTTTATAAGATAACTAGCAATTTGTCATTCCTGTTAACCCCTAAGCTAAGAGAGAGCTAAGCTCAATGGCTTGTGTTCGGAGTGGGTTTACGTCGGTAATATAATGGGTAGGATTCGAACCCGCGACCTTACAAATGCGAGTCCAATGCCTTAGCTATTAGGCTACCGCCGCCAGTAGTTGTAACAAACATTTGTTGTGATTTCTTACGTGTTTGTATATTTGTAACTTTGTATTGTAAGTCAAGACCTTTAGACCTTGGGGCAGATGTTGCAGCAACGAAACCTATTATTACTTGAATTTGTTAAGAAATAGCAATCACACAATTAATTTTAACATTTCTGTTTCCACGAATGTGTTACCCTTTGAAGTTCAGAACGGAGTTGCGTGCCGATTACGGATACATAAATTAATACTGTGCTATTGAATACTGATGCTTTTTCTTTGAACAACGCTGCAACGGAATCTAATTTTTGTTTTCATTCATTCAGAATTTTAAAAACTAAAGCAAGAACGGAAATAACATTTAGTTCTGCAAATAACAAACAAATTAAGTAGCTGTATCTGTAGGTGTGTTGAGTTGAAAGATGAATGGTTTTTGAATTTGTAACTATGTTTTGTTTATTCGAATTGTACGCAAAAACACTTACATATATCTTGGGACAACTCACACAACGCTACAGATAGCGTTGTGTGGCCACTATGGAAACCAGACAACCGATACCCATACTTATATATTTCTAAATACATACTTATTATAGATAAATAACATCCAGACACAGAATAAACCGTCGTGCTCATCACACTAAGTTTTATCCTGGGTTAGGATCGAACCCACGACCTCTTGCGTAGCAGTCGGATACACTCCCATCGCGCCACAGAGGCAATCTTGGATGTGGTCAGTCGGATTTGGATGTAATTTGGGATATACATAGTTACTTTATAACTAGGATGAAACACACATTTTCATCGCGATAACTAAATACCCTCGCAGATGAAAATTGTTTTTGAAATATTTTATTCTTAATTAATTAAAATTCTGACAAAATTATTTCATAATTTATGTTTTAGTGCAAAAAAACAACCATGAAGAAAGCCAATAGCAACGGACTCTTAATATTCATTATAATATAACTGCAGTTATTCCATAAAACAAGATTGCTTTCAATTACCCCGGAACTGAGAGAGACGTCCCGTGGAAACTGGGAACGGCCCGGGAATACTGGCAATCGGAGCAATAAGGGCAATCCGGGCAATAGACACAGGATTGAGTTCCGCGTCTCGGAGCGGCGTCTTTGTGCGCACGCGCCTCTAATCGTACGATACGCAATCAACGGCCGTAATGGAGCTGAGATCTACAAGTTACAGTGCCTGATTTTCGTGTACCGTTATTTTTAGTTTTATGGTTCTTTCGGAATTTAAAAGACTTTTTTGTTTTGAGAGAAATGTTAAATGGAATAGCCTTTTTTATCTGATGGTTTTCAGTCTGTTAACTTACATTACTACTTCAATAGTAAGGATCCACAGATCGGGCGGCAATGGTACCTTCTCTCCTTATTATTAGGTACATTTCTTATCTCTATGTTAATATCTATAGGTCAGTGGCGGAAGGTCCCTAAAACACCATTACTTTCGGTTTCCCTTTGGATTATAGTTATTTAGTATTATGGGTGCAAAGAACCATGTCCAGCAAGACATAATTTTGTATCGGTTTATCTCTGAGAAATTTTAACCCTTCCCCTCTGCTATAGGTACTTTATACTAATACTAGCTGTCCTGCCCAACTTCGTATGCTAAATTTTCCCCGTTTTTGCAACATTTTTCATTGTTGCTCCTCTCCTATTCGTCGCAGCGTGATGTTATATAGCCTAAAGCCTTCCTCTATAAATGGACTATCAACGCGTTTAAACAAACAAACAAACAAACTCTTCCGCTTTATAATATTAAGTATTAAGTATAGATTATAAAGCTGAAGAGTTTGTTTGTTTGAACGCGGTAATCTCAGGAACTACTGAACCGAATCGAAAAATTCTTTTACTGTTGAATAGCCCATTTATCGAGGAAGGCTATAGGCAAAATCATGCTTCGACCAAAAGGAGCGGAGCAGCAATTAGAAATGTTGCAAAAACGGGGAAAATTTACGCAGACGAAGTTGCACGGGACAGCAATTTCTTAATAATAACTAATCGTACTTTGAAGTGGTTGTTGAAGAGTCATGCTTTTCTTAAAAGTACGACCGCTAGAAAGGCCCCAGAAAAGTAACAATCAGTAACTCATTGATCTGCACGGTTTAAAACGACATGAATGACTTTTTAAGTAGGTGGTTACCACAATTTTACTAAGAGTGTGTGTTGACCAAATCATCAACCGATTTCTCCAAATATTGCTTAAACATTAACCTAGCACGCCTTATTGGAAAGCGCTAGGAAAATATTCACAGATGCTTGACGGACTAATTGCCGAACACATTAGGGTCTCTTAAATACACAAAATATTCAGAGCCGAGGTCAAATATTGACTAAAGACGAACAATTAAGGCCCAACAATGCAACGTATACGGGCGCGCCATTAAATTTAATTACCGTTGTGTGCGCGCGAGTTTCGGATGCGCATCATGTTGCGCAAGCGCAGGTGAGCGCAAATGTCAGGTGGCGCGCGTGCGCGAAACATAGTACGCTGGTGGCCTTATGGAAACTTCATTCTTTAAACTGGTTTATGGAAAAAAATGATTAAGAGGCATTATTTAATGTTGGAAGTAGGACATCCAGCTACAGAGTAAAAAATAGTAGTAGGTATTTTGTAGAGTACCCTATTAGCTTGTTTTATCGAGTTATCGCTATAATAACTTGTCTTTTCCCGGGAAACAAACTATCTCCATACCAAATTTCATCTAAAACAGATCAGCGGTTTAAGCAAAAAAATTAACAGATAGAGGGTTTCACATTTATAAGATTAGTTTGGATGTAAATGTAACTCATTGGTGTCGTTCGAACTTTTCTTCACTATAAACATATTCATAGGCTGAGTAAAAAAAGCTGAAATTGAATAAATAGTGGTTATAAATCTATATTAATATTATAAAGCTGAAGAGTCAGTTTGTTTATTTCTTTGTTTGGTTAAACGCGACAATCTCAGGAATTACTGGTTCGAAATGAAAAAATATTTTAACGTTGGGTAGCTGATTTATTGAGGAGGGCTTCATATCATTACGCTACTTCTAATAGAAGCTGAGTATCAATGAAAAACAAACATATAAATATATAATTACCTTTTCGGTCTAGCTAAAGATTGTAATGGTGAGCCTAATTGCTAAGCTAGGAGTTTCGATTCCCACTAATCTGTGTCGTGTGGTGCCGGCTTAAGAATAGTACCACCCCATCTCTACCCGTGGGTGTCGTCAAGGCGACTAAGGGATTTCACCCCGGAGGACGGGCTGCAGCGTCCTCTGCGTATTTAAAGCCTTACTGCGATCGCCAACCCGCTCGCCAAGCGTGGCGATTATGGCAATTACCCCCAGGATCTACATACTTGTAGGTTCTACTGGGGAGACCCGTGCCCAGCAGTGGGCCATCATATGGGTTGATATGTAATCTGTGTCTGGATTTAAGGGGACGTCTATTAAACAAGTCAAGCTCAAAAAAAATGACGAAAGACTCCTTGGTTACAAGGGGGAACATAGAAAATTTCGGGAGGGGGGGCATAGTGACGACTACCAGTCGTGTGAAAATTGTTGGGTTATTTTTTGGACCAAAAAAATCACGTGATTTTCGGTAGGGTTATTATATTCGGAGGGGTAGTCTAAAACCTCACCAAGTATCGCAAAGTCCCTTGAATCAAGATTTTCTTTTGGGGACCCCTAGTTTATCTAGTGTCATTATAATGGCAGAAGAACAATTGGTACCTAATCATTATAAGGCTAAGAAAACATACATTAATAAATAAATATTGAACAGTTGATCAACAGAGATCAGTCAAACAATTTCGCAATCGGTCGTGGTTGACCTTCGGCTTCGTGGGAATCCACCAGCCGTTACGCGATGTTATGCTACTAAATTAAGAATGAACCATTATTACGTGTTGTACAACTTAGATACATTGCTTTGTCTTTTGTAGATTGGATGAGAATTCTTTGGGATGTGTTAAGTCTTGATAAACTTTCGCGATTTGTACACATTATTAAAATATATATATTACGGGTCTTAATCGCGTGAATAATTTAAGGTAAAATACCTTGTTTATTGCCCGACGTTTCGACCGTATTGCAACGGCCGTGGTCACGGGAAGACTAGTTGAGCTCAGCGTCGCCTCCGTGAAGCGCGGGTTTCGGAAACTACCCTCGCTTGATTTTTATCACTCACTCACACACTCGGGCAATAAACAAGGTATTTTACCTTAAATTATTCACGCGATTAAGACCCGTAATATATATATTTTAATAATGTGTTAAGTCTTGTTCTGATTGTATTCACTAGTCCAAAAGTGTTTTCATTTAGGCCAAAGTTGACTCCAACTCCTTTCGCCCAACGTGTGGATCTAGAAAATTGCATTGGGCCAATGTTGGCATGATATATTTTCCAATCGTTGAAGGATTGGTGCTGAGCCGCGCAGCTTCGTAAATTTTCCCCGTTTTTACAACATTTTTCATTGCTGCTCCGCTCCTATTGGTTGTAGCGTGATGTAATTTTGCCTATAGCCTTCCTTGATAAATGGGCTATCCAACAGTAAAATATTTTTTTTAATTCGGCTCAGTAGTTCTTGAGATTAACGCGTTTAAACAAACAAACAAACTCTTCAGCTTTATAATATTAGTATAGATTAGACCAACATATAGAGCCGAGCGTCAGCTTCATCAAGCCCCCCCCCCCCCCTGTACTATGTGGTATTATGTCCTGACACGTACAAAAAGTACTTCCTGAAGTTTTCCAAAGACGCTTTTTTGCGCTTCAGGGTCGTCATTGTTCGTCCTATGCCAAATATTGACACACGAATTCCTCACATGATGGCGAAAAACATAGTACAATAACCGCAACATGTGTTATCTCTCAACCAATTCCAAATAAGGCACGTAATGTATTTAATCACCAGACAGGTGTGTGAACTATAAATAAACTTAACATAGTAATTGGAACGATGGTATGGACCAAAGATAACATTTTATGGCGGCATTATTAAAATTGACAAGCATGTGTGACTTTTTTTTATTCATAAATGAATTTTGACACAAAGGGTTGTTCATCGCCATTGAGATATTACTACTATGTAAGTATATATTATCTCGATGTTCATCACATCTGTATTAACAAAAGAAAATTGGAAACAAAATGGTTGTCTGTAAAGTAATATAGTAAGTATGTAATTGACTGCCTCTGTGGCGCGGTGGGAGTGTGTCCGACTGCTACGCAAGAGGTCGTGGGTTCGATCCCCACACGGGACACCACTTTGTGTGATCCACAAATTGTTGTTCCGGGTCTGGGTGTAATTTGTGTCCGTGACTTGTATGTTTGTAAAGTCCCCCGTGACACAGGGCTTGTACCCTACGGCGGGAGTTGTCTTTTTACAAAAAGAAAAAAAAAAAAAAAAAAAAGTCGTTTTATGGAAGATAATTTTACATGATAACGTCATAAGAAAAAATTAATGACATATCCCCATTCGCGTTGCGTAGCAACCAGTCAATAACGTGACACTTTTTAAGAAAATGTTGATGCCATATCGCCATTCGCGTTGCTTAGCAACCGTGACTTACTTGCCACAACGTGACTTTTTGACGTGCATGCTCCCGGCCATCGATTTATAAGACGTTATCACGTCAAAAACACGTTTTACTATAAGATTAGATGTCCTACGATTTTCAGATGGTTTAATACCAACCGCTTTCATTTTTACAAACTTCACCTGCGTGGTTTTTGATTCTAGGATATAGGTCACTGGCTTTCACTCCATGGACTGACTCTCGATATAAAGTATTTATAGTCTGTAGTCTTTCAAGCTTCAAGTTACCTCCATACCAAACTTCATCTAAATCGGCCTAGGTCGTTTGATTTTATCTAAATCGTTCAAGCAAAAAAACTCTTTGTTATATTAGTATACTGTTAGCTTTTTCCTGCGACTTTCCTCACGTTATTAAATAATGAATTATTATGAACTAGAAGAACCCAAAGGTTCAAATTTATGATTTTGAGTAATCTGTATCCACATCAATCCATCCGAATTTAGACTTACGATCAAAAATAGAATAATAAGACTGCTTACATAACTTGAAAATCTTATCTACATAATATACACTTTGATCGGGTTCTGTACGCGATGTTACATGTAGCTACTGCGCGGGCGCAGGTCTGTAATCATTCCCAGTTTCCTTGGTTATTTGAGGAGGTTAGTTACCTATCTCTGGCTATGTGAAGCTTGCAAAAAAGGTCATGTTTTAGCGTGTTTAGTTGAAAGATTTGTGTGATAGGCAGGTACATATTATCACGTAACTGTGAACATGTAAATGGATCTACCCCCCTATCCAAGTGACATAAACACTAATCGAATAGAATGACATCGTTGCGTTGAAAGTCACGAACATGATTTTTTTAATCTTCAGTAAATTTTCATATTCGCTGTTTTGTACGCGCAAGTAAATCTGACGATTAGCGTTTATACTTGTCTAGAGGGGCAGATCTATAGAGCGTACTTGAACTTAACTCAAACGTAGACAAAACTTGGCAAGCCATACCTAATCTGAATGTAAGATTCCCTCCCCAGATACATAATATTCTTCCAATCACTTTAATATTAAATGCAAGAGTAGATTTTAAAGAAGTTTACTGCTTAGCCATCTTAACAATGTAAAAAAATATTTATAAATTCGCATAATTTAAGTCAATGACATGATTCTTCTTCATAATACGTTTTATGTTATCCTCAAAATAGAATAGAATACAAAACATTCGCTACTTAATATGCTGTTATTAACCTATTATGAATGATTTCAGAGAAACCCTCTAAGTTACAACAAATATTTTGGTTCCTGGATTTGGCCAAAAAACCAAAACATAATTATCTTCAAACTAAATTGATTGGAAGCACCTGCATCGATCAGAAATGTGATGTGATTATGTAAAACACTCAAGATAAAATCGCATGCAAATTACAATGTCAACCAATTTGTTTGCTACTTAAAAAATCATTTTCGTTGGGAAATTACGAAGCACAGATAAAAAGAACCAACAAAAGTTTTCGAACGCGGTTTTGTTCTTCTAGAAGATGGATGAGCCTCTTGGGTTGTGAAAATGCAAACTGAGTTGTCATCCTTCATCATCATTCATCATTTTCATCATACGTTCAAAATTCCTAGCACCTAATCTTTGTGCAGTTAAGGGTTATAGTAAATACTTGCCACTGGCAAGAATTGCCGATTGCCATCAGCTCAAAAATAAAGATTATGAGCCTCTTAGAGATGGAATTCGGAATTTGTGAATCAATCGTACGAGTATATGGCTATTCAAGTATTACTTAAACACCAAAGGAAGATGGGGGGGGGGTTATTGGTTTACTTATTTTTAATAACATGGGGGGGGGGTGATTACGTCAGCAAGATTTGTATAAAATATTGTAGATCGGGCGTGTGTTCAGTAACGTCTTGTGAAATGTACGCAATTTCAATGATTTAAATTTAAATAAAAAACAATGACGTATAATGACAAATAATGTGGTTTCAATGTTTGTTTTGATGTTTATAAATTCATGACAACGTAAAATTGTAGATAAACATTGTTTTCCAGAATATTTTTGCAAATGATATTTCCTGTATAGTGTAAAATAATTTATTGTTAATGTAGTCATATACCCAATTGTCAGTCAGTCAATTACCTACTCAGTTATTTCCTTACCTACTGAAATAGCTCACTTGCTGTTCAACAATAATATGTAAGACAGACAGTTCCTTTCGCATTTATAATGTGTAGCACAGATTTGTCAAAAGACCGCTAAAGATTAATTAATAGTCATTAATTCCTATTTTTAGTTAAGCGCCTAATTAGCTATTTTTTTTTCGTACTGTGCCTCCGTTTACCGTTTTCTGCCTATTCCATCGTTAACGATGATAGGAGCTAACTGTTCTGTTCAAAACTCTTTATTTTTAATGAAGAGATATTAATCTTTTCATATTGACCGTTGAATACAAGATGATCTAAAGAAACTCAGAATTAATCACCGATACATATACTTACAACTGAGGTGCCTGTTTTTAATGTCAAAAACAGATTATGACCAATTTATCGTATGTCTTGATTCCGCTACGACTGCACAGATTTTGATGGGGCTTCCAATAGCAGGTAGCTAATTTTATAGTGTCTGACTTAGGCTACTACTTAAAATATGGTTGCTGCTATTTACAGTTTCTTGCAAAAGGATAAAGACAAGCTCAAAAAATCTTATTTGTTAAATTCTACGTGTACAAGTTCGCGAATGGCAGCCAGTATTAAAATATACAATGTTTGACTTGATACCTTCGTAATGACGCGCATCGTGATAATCTTTAACGAAGTGATCCTATTATGGTCCGTCGCATGCGCCCGCGCCGCCCAATCCCTGTCGGTTGCAACATTTGCATATAAGTTGCATGCGCGCACGCAAAGAAAGGGAAATGAGAGTTTATCAGATTTTTTCACTCTCGATGGTCTACCTTTGCTTAAAAATTAATAAATAAAATGCTTATTAGCTGCCAGTAGTTCGTGATTTAAATCTGAAAGTCTAATCCAGTGTTGATAATCTTTGGTATGACTTTAGTTTAAATCTTGCGGAAAGAGAGTTCTTTAGAAGTGGAAAGAGAGTCTTATTTTTAACATGCTTCAGAAAACTATGTTACTTTTTATTCAGATTACTATTAAATGTAGGTATTGTTAAAGTGCGTCAAAGACTCCCTTAAGGATTTTCGCCGCCACATCTCAGTTTGCGGCCATTTTCAACAACTCCTGTCATACCTCTATGTTCTCTATGCCATCCTAGTCAGTAATCTTTACGAGAATATTTGTTTAACAAAACTGTAATTTCAAACGGGCATTGTTTCAACGTCGGTTAAATTATTTTTTACACGTATGTGCGGTTAGATCGTCTACGTGGGATACTCAATCCCCTGTGCTTAGCTTTTTTATACATCGTTTCTTGCGGTTAACAAAGGAAGTTTCGTATTCAGCCGGGAATAGTGTTGCCATGTATAACGATGAGTTTTCCTTATAATCTGTTTTTATTATGTCTTAACGTTAATTGATTTATTTAATACCTAGCTCTGCACGTGACTAAGCCCGAGTTATCACAATATTTTGAAGCCTATGTGTGATTCTCATATCAGAGCTGAACTAAAATTGGTCACTATTCGTTAAGTAGTTTTTTTGCGTAAAAAAAATACAAACAAGAAGATGGGTCATTATGGAAGCATCCATCCTTATAATCTTTTACTTTATTATTTTAGGAGGGTTTTAATCTAAATTCAATGCATTCCATTAAATCATTTTCAACATGTTCACAATAAAAAAAATAGCTTTATTATCAATTATTCCCCGTTTTAAGTTTTTTTTTATAGCTGGCAACATCAGTTATCCTCCCAGGCTTTTACGAACATGGTACAGGACCTGCGGTTTTTGATATGGATTACAGTTCCCATGTAGTTAGTATCCGTTTTTTAATTCTTATTCTCAACAACAAAGTCTTATGGGTTTTTTTCTGATAATTAGTTTAAAGACTACAGAGTGTCAATTTCGTAGAGTTTTTAAAGTTAATGTCTTTTTATTTTTCTCTATTTCGTATGGGTGGTGGTACAACTGGTACCTACTTGGTGGTATTACCGTACTACGAGTAATAGTGGTAGTGGTAGGTACGTTCTAAGTTGTACCAGTAGCAGCACCAATGTATATAAGTAGGTAGGTACCTATTTTTTTTTCTCCGAATTTTCGATCGAATTGCGGCCATTTCTAAGAACAAACGTCCCACGCAAAAGTGTTTAAAATTCCCTGAAAGGTTGTTTAAGATAACGTGTCCGATTCAAATTTATGTATGAATCAAAGTTCAATGTTCTGACTTGACCTACAAACGTTTAGCCAATGTTAAATGCTTTCTAAACGGAGAATTTGATAGTTTATTCGTCAATTCAACCATATAGTCAAATCCAAATTCTATAATCAATTTCGGACCAACTTTTTAATGTCACAAATCCTTTTCGACTTTCCTGATGAGCTTATTGATCCTTACTTAATACTTACTAACTTTTGGCCTCGGCTTCGCCGCTTTTTCATACCAAATTTCATCTATATCGATATAGTATTTTAAAAAAAAACCTTAGCTATAACATCCACCTCGCTACCCATGTTTTTCCAACAAACAGATAGCCAACTGAGAATTCTAAATAAAGCACAAAACTCCAAGTTCTCGTAGTTTCACCTTCAGCCTGCTGTAAATCCCGGCATGAATTGAACCTAAGTGTTGTAAATGACCTGTCAATATCAATAAGTTCTATACATCGCAGGCGCAAGATACCAGTAAATCTAACATGGCTTCACGGCACCCCACTTACTTCTAAGACAGACTAATTTACTTTACGAAACAGCAAACAAATCACGGCATGTCCAAATGATCAATCTCTGTATGATAAATGATAATTACAGCTGTGGTTCATAGTGCAAGGGTGCGCAGGCGCAGACGCCATAAAATAAAGAGAGTGCAGAAGTCAGCCTTCATACATTGCGAGCTTGACGCTTACAGACATAAAGTGCTACCCGCTGTGGACGCGCATTTAGATAGTGTAGTTTTCGCGGGAAGTTTTTTTTAGTAACAAATTTCCAATATTTTATTATAGCAACAACAACTGCTACCACCATAAGCTTTAATTTATCTGCGTCACATTTTTTTACACCAACTAGAGATGCCTGCTCTTGCGCTACCGCCGAGCGTAGGTATAAAAATTGTAGTGCATACATGAGGTTATCTTCTGTATTTTCGGTACTTTGTGCCGGCGCAGTGCGTGAGTCGGCGCGTGCGCCGGTCACGCAGCACTCCTGACGCACGATCTTTAAGCCTTATCCACAATGCAGTCACGATGCGATACGCTATCAATTCGCTGTTGAATCCCCATTTGGGTAATTGGAGGGTAAGGTTGCTTAAAACACTGGTAGCCTAGTGGTTAAGTTTCAATCGAAAGGTCGCGGGGTCTAATCCCATACATTAAAATGCCGATGTGAACGAGTAAGACGAGCAATTTAGCTTGCCTGGAGGCGTCAACAAGTTTACTAGTAATTTACGATCAGTATTGCAAAGTATTTTATTTTTAATATGTAAAACTATGCACTGAAACCTGTTCTCCAACAGATATTTGTTATAAGCTACTGAATTATTAGAGCGGCTACATATTCGTAGTAAAAACGCCGCGTATAAACGTTAGTGCAACGTCATGATACTCCCGCGCAGTTGTCTCGTACAACTCATAATATCGCGTTAGATAAACTCCTTAAATGTTAAATACGCCGAATTTGTAACCATCACTTTTTATTCTTATAATAAACAAATAAATACATTGATTCCAATGAATCTCCGACTGCCTCGATACACAAAACACCGTGAGCACCTATGTGCCTTGAGTACGAGTTGTTTTTACGCTAACGCGATCGAAACATTTGCCGCGTTTGGGTCTCTGATTGGTTGAATGCTTGGAGCGTTCCAATCGGAAGTAAACGTTTCGATTGCGTTAGCGTAAAACAAAACAACAAACACAGCCGTAGTCTCCATACCTCTAATAAGGGTATACCTTAACAAAATCTATCATCAGTAATATTGTTTGTTATGTATTGTTAGTTTTGCTGGCGTATCACCATTTTGTGGTAGGTGAGAAAAAAGTAAATTAGACCACAAATGGCGAGTGTTTGTTTTTTGTGGTGCGGTGTGGTTGTATCTTTATTTGTAGTACGTGTGGGGAAATATCATTTTAGGATTTTGATGGGATCGGTTTAAAAAAAGCTTGTTATGTTTTTTAAAGTTACGAGAACATTTTCTCACGTTTCCGTCCTCATAGATGTTGGTTCTGTCTGTCCAGCCTTCACGCTATCTCCACAATTTCATCAAAATCAAAGTTTTTTTTTATGATTAACTAGCTGTCCCGCGCAACTACGTCTGCGTATTTTTTTCCCGTTTTTGCAACATTTCTCATTGCTACTCCGCTCCTATTGGTCGTAGCGTGATTTTATTGAGCCTATAGCCTTCCTCGATAACTGGGCTATCCAACAGTGAAAGAATTTTTCAAGTCGGATCAGTAGTTCCTGAGATTACCGCGTACAAACAAACAAACTCTTTAGCTTTATAATATTAGTATAGATAGATAGGTACTAGATATCGCAGTAAACCCACAGCGCCTATGATCTGCCTCGAGCCTTAGAATACTTCCTCTATACCAAAATTAACGCGTTCAAACAAACAAGTCAACTCTTCAGCTTTATGACTGAGATTCAGTGCATAGTGTGAAATAAATTGGTTAAGACACCCTACAAAACACCTCCTACATAATAACTTGCACAATCTTACCCAAAACAAGATTACATATTAAATTATAACATTAATTTTCGGTCAACAAAACTAATTTATCTTTTGAACATTAGTTTACATACAAAGTCACGATCACTTAACATATTACACAGGCAGATTAACAGATAATTAAATATGTATATAGAACCTTGAGTTCATGCTCTATTTTTCTCGATATCACTCTGTAAGTGCGGTTTGGTTAACAACTACGCACGACGTCGACACTGTGTTGAAAACATTTATGCCTACTGATTTGCAAATAATATACTAAGTATATGAGATAAGAAATGTATCTCCTGAATCCCGTAAACAAATATTAAGAAGGAAACCACGAGCCACTCCTCGTGGTTTCGTCACTCAGCACGAAATTTCGCAAACTGATCGGTTTGAGAATCTAAAGTTTTGCAGTTTATAAATAGAAGACGTCATCTAATTTTTTTTTTAATTATCCCCCTATGGAGCCAAAACCAAAATCAAAGTATGTACTAGTACAATCGTGGGAGTGTGTCCGACTGCTACGCAAGAGGTTGTGAGTTCGATTTCCACACGGGACACCACTTTGTGTGATCCACAAATTGTTGTTCCGAATCTGGGTGTACTTTGCGTCCGTGACTCGTATGTTTGTAAAGTCCCCCGCGACACAGGGCTTGTATCCTACTGCGGGAGTCGTTTTTAACTAAGAACTAAGACTAAGAATTTAATCCGAAACTTAACATTATCTCCATAACAATTAACAATAAACGTTAGAGTAACAATAGCAACTACTTTTTTAAAATTAGTCGTCGGAAGAGAGACGACAAAAAATGTTATAATTTTGCTACCGTTTCTAGCAACATTTTTTTAAAAGCTTCCATAATCTACTCTCAGTTTCAAATGGTCCAGTTGCAGTAGATGTTATCCCGCCATATCTTGGGGACATTTTTTGTCCCCTGTCACGTATTTTGGTCGTCAGGACGAATGATATTATCTAATGGACATTCCAGTGACGAGCTTGGATCATTTTTTATAAAAGCCTGTCCAATGGTTCTTTTTTTTTTATTTTGGGTTTAAGTTAAAGGGGTTTAAGCAGGGATGGCGGGATGTAATTTCATAGGGATGATCTGTTTTGGACAGAAAAAATAAAGTATTATGGGTTGAGTCTACTTCTTTATCGGTTTAACTAAAGTGTTTGAGTTACCTCGGGGTCCCGAAATTCCAAAATATTCTGAGTTTGTACCTTCACAACATACCTGTGATGCCCGTCGCCACTAACATTATTTGAAATTCGTATTCTGGCAACTTTATTTCAGTAGTTGCCAATTAGAAAAAAATAAAATAAAATCGATCAGAGAATGCACATTTTTGTTGCTGCTAAATGTCCTCAACATCATTTTAAGTTACCTAAATTTCCTAAATTCTTAGCAATATTTATTGCTAATAATTTAGGTGGGCGTCTTAAACAGACTACCTTGTTTATCGCAGTATTCCTTATATCGAATGACGTAACTTATTTTGTTTTCTTTGTTTTCAGGTAAATCTCAGCACAAAATACTGATACTTGGGTAGTGGAAAGCCCGACAGGAATGCAAAGAGATGAGTACAGTCAGATTTAGTATAAAGCAAAATCTGATTACTAATTCTAATTTAAGGATAAACTAAAACTACGCCTAGACGCTGTATTTAAGCATTATGTTTAATTATATAGTTTTGCCCGTCACCGCGCACCAAATGTATGGAGAATACTTGAAAATTCATGAACCTGGGGAGGAGCAAATTCAATTGCGCTTGTACCTTTATTTTTAATTGCTATGAAAGTATCGCGAAGATGATAAAATATTAAATTAACAATCGATTGCCCTTCGCTTTGTCCGTCTCATATCAAAATAGCGGCTTCATGATGCATTAATTTCCTAAATTAATTTCACAGTAACTCTCATCTTTTCTGAAATATTAGTTAGGATAAACTTATTTGAAAAACTCTTCAATTCTTTATTACGTACCGACACTGTGCACTTAGCAATGGAATCCTTTTAGGGTCCAAGGTTTATCATAGTCACGGATAAAAAGAAGGCGGTTAAGAATTTGATGGGTCGTCATTTCGACACGCCGACGAACGCCCCATATTTCGGCCGCCACAGGTGCTCGCTCGTTCACGACCATGTAATTATAAATCCGAAGGATCTTTTGACGGAAACCGGATAGTAAAGGACTTATAATACACGTATCTTCGTTTTTTCTTTCATGGATATTCAAAAACTATAATTTGGAGGACGTTCACCTGAGTTTTAAATGGTCCAGAACTTTCGAAGTTAAGCCTAACTTGTGCGTAAATCGATTTGTAATACGTTGTTTTTTCTCCATACAATGTGTTATACATTACAGTAGTAGTTGGATTAATAAAACAACTGTAGACCGTAGGCTTTAAGCACTGCAGGGCAATTGTCAACTATTACAATCATGTTTGTGTCAATACGATGAAGATAGCTAACTGGAGTCAGTGTGGACTTCAGTTAGCTACACCAAAGGTAAGGTCTAAGCCATAGGCCGTCTTGGTGGGTACCACAACTGTGTCAGTTATTGTTCCGTTATATAATTAAGATCACTATTTCAAGGGTACTGTAGCAAGTGTAACTAGGCAAATGAGACTTATGAACTAATAAGTCTCTCTCAAATGAGAAGCGCGGTACGGTGATATTGAGATCTTTGTCAAACAAGGCTTTAGGTGGCACTGATACTGTTATGGGCATTTTGATGGGATGGGATTAACATCAAGCGCACGACCTGCTCTTCTCCTCATTTCGAAGTATAAAAAAAAATACTTTACGTCAAAATATGTGACGTTGATGGTCCATTTGTCTCTCTCATCTGTTCAGACTTCGTAGATAAGGGGTACATCAGGTTTTCCTAGCGAAGCAACTAAATTATCCGTTTTACTTGACGGTAAAGTTGCTATAACCTAAAGCGTTGATACCAAACCCATATTTTTGTGACGTTTTTGTTTTAGAATTAATCACGGCATGAAATTATTCCACTGCGGTTTTCTGTAAATCCGGAAGCTGTTTCTCCGGATTTACAGAACTTACTCCTGCTAAAATAAAACCTACACTGCACTGAATCTTTTATTCTAAAGAGGAAAGATTCATGTTATATATTGCTACTAAACTACACCACAGCCGGCCATTTCTGTCAAAATGACCAGAAAACAATCGCAAGGACCACTTTAATGCCTTGTACCGCCATTAATTCCAGACAATTCTCTTACACATATTTCTTGCGACAACCAAACTAACGCGGTACACCCAAACAACCCTTGTTTACCGTCAACCACTCTGCGTCTTCTTTCAAACAAAACCAACATACATATGCACCCCAAAAATTACCTCCAGCCGTCAAAGTTACCGAAGGTTTGGTTTCTCCAACCGCAAAGGTCCAAATTGTCGGGCGAGCTATTTAAAACGTGTACCAAAAAGTAAACAACATCCAGAAACGTAGTACAGTCCCTCTTTTTTGGGTGTTCGTATCTTGATTGATTGCCTGGGCTCATCTCGGAGGCCTGCCTTTAATGGAGTCTTGACATTGATTTAATAAAAACCTTCATTATGGCTTCAAAGCGGTCGAGATCATTCCATGCACGCGATGTCGACTAATTATTTAAAACCGAGATCACTTTTCAACGTAGCAATTAATGTTATAACTTGTATATTCGAAATTAGCTTTCTCCTGTAATCATATAGTTAGTTTTTGTAATTGATTAATTGTTGAAGCTCGAGCTTCACTTAACCGTATGTAACCGCAAACTTTTTATTCACAAATGGCAGACACCTCGTGTACTCTCCTAAATAGTGGATGAATTCTTCTCTTGGCATTTACTAGTTAACGCAATTTTAATACTTTGAACCCGGATATGGTGTCGTGGACTCAAGGCCCTCGTCGCATTCCAGTTGACAGTACTTCGACTTTATCAAAAGGGAATCAACTTTTAGTATGCGATACGTTTATATGCCTTTCGAGATCATCTTCAAACCATCAAGGTTGATTATAGAGGCTTGCTTTTAAAACCTCATTATTTATTAACTGTGGTCGTATCAGGCGGGCCATGTCTCGATAAGGCTAAATAAGTCCTCAACAGGACATCGGCACGAGTCGAAACACAACCGCGGTATGAATTGCAAAAAGAGGTTTGTCTGAATTCTGCTCATTTATATGGACCACCTCGAGAAGGCGCAAAAACTCGCCGACTCTAAGGTCAATGCACAATTAGATGCCCAAAACCTGATGAGAGCAATCACTCATCACGTCAAATGGAATATTTGGCAGTCGTTATATACAATTGGTAATGAGGACATTCTGTTTGCCGATAAATAACTTCGTCAAAATGTGCGGAAAGACCCGTCGTGTGTGGGTCGATGATTGAAGATTGAAGGAACCAAATATCCAATGCACAATAATCCAGCATTTTATGAATAACCTTCTAAGTCCGCTTGATTAATGACTCGAACATTTTTTTCTTAAATTACAACCTCGCACTACCTTGGCTGCAAAGTATCCTGTTGTCAAAATTTTAACTGAGGCAAAAAGGACAAAACTTCAAATAATTTACTACAGAGTAATTCCTCTCCGAGGTATCATTTAGTAATTCCGCAAGCGAAACCGCAGCAAAAACAGGACACGTGCGCCTGCGCAGCGATGCGCCCGTAAAACCTTTTTTCTCCCTCCAGGTTTGATAAAAGAGTAAAAAATTCGGTAGGGCAGTTAATAGCATATTTTTTCTTGTTTCGGCTACCGAAATAATGGGTTCCCTCGCACTTCGAATTGGCCTCCAATTTGAATTCGTCTTTCGACGAGTTTTCGCATTTTTTTTTTCTTATTCATCAACACTGTTCTTGGAATCTTCTGGTTAATTAGACGGTTCAGTTATGGAAATATTTGTGTTGTAGCGAGTACAGAGATCAAATAACGACATGCTTGTAGTCACTTTGATGTGACGCGTGACTTATTTGTGCGAGGGGTGTCACCATGTCCATTGAAAAGCAAATTGATTTTGAGGCGACATATTGAAAAGCTTTTGATGTTATTTTCTGTTGATTCGTTTGTAGTTCTTCGTATTATGCTTTGTATTAACAATACTTTGGTCTATGTAGGTACATGGTATGGTAATAAATCTGAAAACAGTTGTAGTTTTCTTTGATCACTGGGTATTCTGTTAGTCACTCTAGTGGTTAGTGACTCTGACTGCTAAGCCAGAGGTAGTAGGCTCAATTCCTACCCAGGATAAAACTAAGTGAGATGAGTGCGATAATTTATTCTGTGTCTGGATGTAATTTATTTATGAACTCGGCCACGCTTCGCTATGGCTTTTAAAGCCAGGAATATTCGCGGCCTTCCCAAAACATTTTGCTAAAGTTTCATCACGATCTGACCAATGGTTTCGGAACACATAGAGGACATACAGACAAAAATTGATTTTTATCTAAGTAGATATGTATATGTACGTATTAATTATTGGCTAGTTGTCATAGACCTTCCCTGGAATTAGATTATTATTACTATGATGTCCGAAGTGCTGGATTTTGTATGTACCTTCTACTGTTATTGCAAAATAAATTACTAGGTATGGTAATTTGAGGTAATAACGTTGTTGCTCCATTATATTTTTTAGTTAAACATGAAGATTAGTCGTTCTAGTGTACAAATACGTACCTTTGACAAATACAAATAGCTAAATGGAACACACTTGACCGCTTTAATGATGGGTGCACAGACGCCCACATCACTCTATGTCGATTCTTGATTCCGACATTCCGACAGATTTTTTTCTTTTACATCAACACAGCACAGTGATTCAAAAACATAGGAGTTTATCTAATTTTACAGTTAATTTATGCCAGTTTCATGTGCTTACTGCATTTTTAACTATAAACCAAACTACTTAACTTTGGGTTATCGATTCCAACGAGAAAATAATATTATCTCATTGAAATCGCCAACCAAGATAAGAATCGACGTACACTAACTGTCGCGCGCAACTTCTGCGTAAATTTTCCTCGTTTTTGCAACATTTCTCATTGCTGCTTTAGCTTTATAATATTGACAGATATCAACAAATACTTGAACTATTATTTGATCGACAAAAGTATTTAGGACAGTAGATATTAGGCGTTTGCATAAAACTGTTCTATAAAAAACCTAAAAATATCTTATAATTGCAATTTCATCACTTCCGTTGTTTAAATCAGCCTGTACTTAAAACAACTTTTAAACTATTAGTTAACTAATACGATAATGAGCGAACTGTTGCTAAGGTAATTTGTTTTAATTATTTTCCATTACTTTTTAAATGTTAATTACGGCCCAGAGGCCTCGAGCGTTTGCAAGAAAAGTTGTTCAATTCTTTGGTAATTATTTTTTTGTTATGCTTTATTGGTGCTGAGATGGTCTGAATTATATTGTCCTTTGTGCAAAAATAGAAGTGTTATTGAAGCTATGTCTTGTCTATTGTCTTTGTCACCTAGAGCTGCAAAAATAATTGGAATCGTTGTCAACTCGGCAAAATACTAAACTGGACACCCAGTTGTTGCAACCGCGAGGCACAACATTTATCATTATAGTTTTTTAATTGTAATTATCTAATAGTAAGTAAGTAATAATAATGTAAAAAAATGATATTCAATTTTGTTTTTCTTAATAATTTTATTGTTGTGTGTCTTAATTTTGGTCTATTTGTTTTATTTTATTTGTGTTTTTTTTAAGTTTTTTAAACTTAAATAATTTTTAACTAGTACTTACTTCTGTAAAATTGTGACATATGGTGCAACAAATGAATGCTACTTTTCTTTTTCTAAAATGCTTCTTTTCTCATATTCTTGTCTGTCGAGTGAATATCGGTGTATCCCATAGACTTATTTACCCATAGGCTTAGGATATAATAACCTAAGTCCATGATTCATCCCACTTTCCACTTATTAACAATACGTGAGTAACTGTATTTTAATTATAGAATAGTTAGTTTTCTTCTATCCTATTTTAAAAAACACAACAAGACATTCTATAGTTAAAATACTGTATTTTCCTCATACGTAGAACTGTTAAAATGATGACAGCTAAAATTGCCACGATTATCACAATGAACAACTTCAGTTAACTGGCAGAATTAGCCAATACATTGGCTACATTGCCATAAAAAAAAGAAAAAGAAAGAGAATAACTTCAGTTAACGTACCTACTTGCTGGTAATGCTTAGTGAGTACCTACCTAATTGTTTGTCATCTTATCCTTAAAAAAAAAAGAACTTTAATAATTTGCCATGCCATTTGCCATGTTTCGCCGTCCCATATGGTGTGATATAAAACTGTTACTCGCTAAACTGTTTCGGGAATCAAGTAATTGTACATAATTATGTATAAAAAGCATTTTAAACCTAATTTATTTCGTATTAAGGTATATTTTTGTGCGGACACTTTTGTAAGGAAAGTGGGCATAAATGCAAAATAATACAAAATGATCGGTTTTTTATAGTATTTATTGGAAGCAACGTTTTATGGGTTGTTTTATGAAGTATTTAAATGTATCACGCTACGAAATTACATTAAATTACAATGTAAACATCTGAAAGGATCAAAATTATTTTTACAAAAGTAGGACATAAACTGAATTTATTATAACACATTATTTTAAACCATCCACTTCTTTCTCAGTCACAGACAATGGACAAATGTAGAGACAATTTATAAGTAACTACTTCGGAAGATTTTTTTTTTTTCTTTAAATACCTCATAATCTGTAGTCCAGTCCATCCATACTATCTTCATGACTGATCGTAAGCAGATCTATGGCCTCAAGAAAAAAACAATAATAAAAAAAAACAAATAAAAAAATAACTTACAAACATACAAACCAAATTGCTAAACCCACAACTACTTATACCGAGCACATATTATTGTCACAACTCACAATTTAATTGCCCCGATGTCGTTGCCCTCAGAAAAATTCGGACATACCATAGACAACATAGTTCATCGTTCACGAAGCCAGCTTTCGACACTCGTGTAATTGCTCGCGAGTTTTTTTTAATTACGACATACTCCGTAAACGCACCACACACGATATTTTAAAAAGTATATCTTTGACAGCACATGTCATTTACAACTTTAAGGTTATAGGATAGGGTTGTAATTCGTATAACTTGTATACAGGTAGGTAGTGATGTAGATGTTATCAGAATGTTTCTATTGCATGTGTAGTCGGTATTTATCTGTCTAGCGATCGTCACTGTCATTTTGAAGGGAATATAAATGTCGTACAATACGAGTACGTACATACGTAATAATGAGTTCAAAGTTGCGAGAGTCGAGTTACGACTGTAAGTTATGTCAAGTTTCGTTGAAACAACTTTTAATGTGATTACATTATTAGAACTAGTTTCTATTCGCGGTTTTCCTTGTCTGAATTATAATTATCGAGATTAAATAACTCTAATTGTACCTTAAATAATTCCTCAAGCCATAAGCTATATAATCCATGTCAAACTTAATTGAAACCGGCCAAGAGAAATAGAGAAATTTCTTATTTTTATAATTAGTAAGCTTAGCTTTTTAAAATTTACGTAATCTACTCCTTTAATCCATATTTTTATATTGGCAACACAGCCATTATTAATTAGCGCAAGAGTCGTCCTTTTACAAAACAAATTACGAATTCAATGTAGCCAACGACACGTCACAGTTATTGGCATATTTAGCAAACATTCTACCGATAATTTCAAAACCCTTGCATTGTTTGAGTTAACTTGTAAGTGAAAATAATGTTAATAAGTAAACATTAGGTAACTCTGCCAGTGTGCCAACGATACCGACACAAAACAGGGAGAGAACAGAAGGAAACAGTTACACACACTTCGTAGACAACGTGCTCACCGAGATCGCTCACGGACACGGAAATCTCGAAACACCTTGGTAACAGCGTTTGTGAGCGATGTCTAAGCTTGAAGCATAGCTCAAGCTTTTATGACTTTATTTGTAGATGTGGTGTCTAGTGGGAATCGAACCCACGACCTTTTGCGCAGCAATCGCACGCATTTTTTCATCGTTGCCTCATTGTTGAGTTCGTGCCCGCCCTGAAACGCTTTTACAGCGTTGTGGATGGGCTGCTTCCGTGCCTCTCAGTCATCATCTTGTCTTGGGGCTGAGGTAACTTTACAAAAACCTTGACAAATTGCTTACCATTGATTTTATAGATATGTGTTGTATGTATCTTTCCTTCTGTAGGTATCCTTGGTGTTTGTCACACAGGGTAATATAAACATAACTTAGAAATCAAAGACATACACGATTTTACTACAAAACAAATATGAGTTTAAAAGGAAATTCGTCATAGCTAATACGACTAAATAGTTCTTTGTGAATTTACAGAATTCGTTTCGCAATATGGTGGTACCTATTTATTTATAGTGCACGAAAACAATGTTCCTCGGTGCTTAGGATTGACTTGTAGGGTTGTCAGTCAAACCTAAGTGAGACTAAGAGACATCACACACAGATCAAAATATTCCAGAAATATTATAAATCCGGAGGTTTGTGGGCATTAATGTTTATGGGTCTTTCACGGAAAAACAATTGAACGGATTTTGATGAGACTTTACAGTAATGTAGTTTATACACCAGAACAGCACGTAGGCTATAAAAATCAAATCTAAAGCTGTCGATGTCGAAGGGAAAGCTAAGCGGAAATGAGAATAAGCAGTGGGAGCGCATACGACTGAAGTGCGAGAGGTTGTGACACAAGACAAAACTGAGATCCATAAATATTTGAGTCTGGGTGTAGGTTCTTTTTGTCCTTTGATTGTATGTTTGTAAAGGCATACAACATAGACATAGAAACTGGACTGCGCCTTTCTTTTCAGGTATAAAGTAAATACAGGATGCAAAGCGTGGGAGAGACAAAACATTCGTGCGGCCAGTAGTTGTCTCTTTCTAGAAATTTGATTGATCCACGTCACAGGACTATGTCATGCCATTTTGACATTAAGAGACAGGTATTGGCCGCACAGTCGCGTTGTCTCTTCCTAGAGAGTGGTCAATGTTGTGAGATTGTGGCACAGTCTAGGCCACAGAGCTTTTACCCTAAAACGGATGTGATCTTTTTTAAAACAAGACACAAAAGTTTGATGCATTATAGGTTAGTTGGCAATATATTATAATACGCGAGCTTTAGCGACGATCGAAAACTAGTATCTACGCTCACAAAGCCGCAGGTAATCGTTATTTATTAAAACAAAGCAATGCAAGCCTGCAAAAAGACAATATTCCTTTCGTAATGATTCGTTGAGTGACAACCCTGTTCTTTGCTATGCGCGTTCCGAATAAGGAGCGCGTTACATGTTTTCATCATTTTGTTCGCATTGTGACGCAACTCAAATGTCAATGCGCATGCGTACTGAAACACGTGTGCGATGATTGATTGACGAATGTTTTGTGCTTTTTGGCAACGTTTTGTATGTAAGGTACAGCCATTACATCATGATATGTAATGTTTTAAATCACTGTAAGCCTTTTTTACTTGCATATGTATATGTGTAGACAAATATGGATAGTCTGCTATTGTGTAGACATGGTAGCCCATTTAGTTTATCCATATAATCATGAACGTGAATGTGTGCAATAGGGATGTTACGGAGATGGTTTTATCGGAACCGAAGTCGGAGTCGGAGTTTTTAAATTTGATTAATTGGAGTTCAAATTGAAGAATAATAACATTTGCATGCCATAAAATGGTAAATGTGCTGTATTATTGAAATAATGTAATATCTCTTGTAACCACATTTTAGCAAATAAACGATTTGATTTGATTTGATGTCGGAGGTGGTGAGAATACAAATACATATGTTGAGAAAGGCTTAAAAAATAAGATAAAACCGTTAAAAAAGCATTATTCAGTCACATTAAAAGTATGAAGGGAAACCTCACAGGGGCGGGACTTGAAGCTGCTATTATATGGGATCCGAGTGAATTTTTCCTTAAAATATTTAATAGTATAAAATTGTTTATAGCTTCGACCATTTATACCCATTTATAACTGTCGGAACCGAAGTCGGAGTCGGAGGTGAAAAAACAATCAGAAGCTCCGACCTTTCGTAGTCGCAGTCAAGGCTATGTAATATCCCTAGTGAGTATGTTTTTATATAGATAATAGTTTTTTTCCTAAACAAAAAAAACTATTATCTCAGTGTAAAGTAGTCTGTGTCGTTTCTCAAGCTACCTGAATAACAAAGTTCCTTAAAATCGACTTAGTACTTTATTCCTGAACAAACACATATTTATATTTCGCATTGAATATTAGCTAGATAAGTATCCATTATTTAATATTATTCAGATACCATATCCCATACGGTTCCTCTTGTCAGTTCAAGTAACTGCGAATCAAGTTTAACTATCGTGAATCACGACTGTAACGAAGTTTTGTAACTCGCCCGACCGGTGCCTAATTAGAATATATTACTTAATAAGTTCTATCATTAGTTCTAGAATGGCTTTGTATTCATCTTGTCTATAAAACTAATCACGCTTGAAATTTATTCAAACAACAATTCTGTTGTATCAATAGGTACCTGTATTGCAACAACATTGTTCGTTGTTCTTTAATAGACAAGTTAAATCGATAAGAAAATATAATGGTAAATATAAAATTTAAAAAAGGAACTTTTTTCTTAACGGCTAGTCGTACGTCAAGTTTATAGAGTGACAAGTGACAACCCTGGATAGAGATAGGCGATTTGTCAAAACTCGTAGCACACAATCGTCATTTACGCAAGCGCAGCCCGCCAAAACTAACAACATGGCCGACCCTTGCAACATGTGATTGATTAAAAAGTTTACTCCTATTGTCTTTGGTACAAAGGCCACGAATAATTATGGGAATTAAATCGGTGTTACAAATGTCAGATGTAGGTGTTGTGTTGTGAATACTGTGTATTTACTAATTATTATTTGATATTTTATGGTTGGTTGCGTTACAGAAGTGTCAAAGTTAAAATGTCTACATTCACCTATTATTATTAGTTTAATATTATGTTGAAATTAATGTAAAATACAAATTTAAGGCTTGTTTTTCAGTATCTACCTTCTGGCTTTAATTACTAGATAGAGCAAAGGATGACAAGTCAACTTCAGGAATTCAAAAGGATTTCAATTACCTCCTAATAAGTCAAGGGGTACTATTGAATTGCCAAAAGTAGTCAACAATCCTGACATAGCAATATTTTGTGAATGCGAGGCAGTTGACCCCAGAAGTTTCAACTCACAATATAGATCCCACAATGAATACAAAAGTCTGCTGCACACAGGACATTTACCCCGAGACAACGAACTTTGACAGTACTAAACCATAGACAAAATAGCTATTTATAATTACTAAAACAATTGAATAGACGATACAATCGATTCGGGCGTTAAATTAACGTAAATCGACTATTGTTCTTTATATATATGACATTAGTGATGTTTTGTTATTAACGTGCTGTGGAATCATTACTTCCTGTATCTTTGTTTCTCCAGTTTATAGGTTATTATTGAATCAGTGAATTGACGGATTCATGAATCGATTCATCATACCAAACATTAACGACTTTTTCATCAGGGCAATGGCCGTGGTCATATATGCTTTTTACATAATATATCAAACCTTTTAAAATTAATTGCAAATATAAAAGATTAAAGTCATAAGAAGACCCCACTTCTTATGACTTGAATCTTAATTTAATCGTCTTCAATCTGTATTCCTTATTTAATATGTACTTTACTGTAGAAATAATATATAAGATTCAAACGTTGAATGCGGAGCATTGAAAATTATGACAGTTTATATTGCCGCCTTTTTCACAATTGCTGGAAGTCATAACCTAACATAGTTATATTGTTCTACATAAGAAGGATGTAATTATATAGATAGTTATATACATTCATAACATACTTAGGTACGTAACAAAAAATCTATGCGAGCATTTCAGTTAATTATAACACATCTGATCATGGAGTTAGCTACAGGCTTGACAGCGCCGTTATGTATTTAATAAATGTATGAAGTCGCTTGTCGAAATTGTTTTGAATATTATAAATGTGTGTCCGAATGAGTTCGGAGCTCTATTTTTTATTTACTGTTTTTTTAATACAGAGTACAATACGTGCGGGATAACTGTGGGTCGCTAACCTTTATGAGAGCGTCGAGTAAAAGTTTCTAGTTATACGTATTTATTGTGCACTCGTATGGCACGCTTTGCCAAAATACTTTCTTATGAAAGAGCCTACTATCTATTTTAATTATAATAAATGGTAGTAGCCTACTACTGCAATTTCACTGTAAGCGATCCATGGTGATATTACAGTACAGTTCAAAATTCGTCCATTGATATTTTTTTTTAAAGATTTTAGAAAAATTTAAAGCTCAACGTAGTATTTTGTCTTTGATATATTTGTGTAGTTTAATAGTAGCAAGCCATGCAAACTCACGGAAAGGTGTCATTAATTTGATAAAATAGCGAAATATATTTATTATAATTATGCACTAATTTTTGCGACATGACAATTTAAACATCGACTAAAGTACCGAAAGGAATAAAAATTAAATGCAACACTAATTAAATGTGACGGATCTGTCGGTCCGTGTGTTTGTTACCACTGCATGCGTGTACGAGTCGCGGTAAAAGTGATTATGTGGCTCTCATGTCGCTTCTTGTCGCATTTCTTATTTAAAAACACGTTTATAATAACACATAATGAAACCACACGCAATTTATTTTAAAACAGTTTTTTTTCGCATAAAATTCAACATAATGAGAGCAAATGCAATTGACATGTATGTAGTTCTAACAGAATTTGTACGAAGAAAATGTAGGATACTAAACAAGTACCAGGTTAGGAAATACCAGTTCACTATTCCACTTATGAACAAGACATCTTTCGCTCTATTCCCGCGGTAAACAGGCACATGTGATACAATCTAAACACAGCCGTACGAGCGATACGAGCACTATGACAAATCGCCTAGTCGATTCATCGATCCGTCGTACATTTATCGAATACACTTAGGCGAATTATCAGCTGTCTACGCGTGAACGATTACATAATAAATAATGGTCAATACAATTCGATTACAATCACACATTAGGACGCCCCGCTGATTTAGAACACCTGATATTTATTATAAAATAAAATCGATAATCGAACAATCGAAAAAAAAATCGCGATCATAAACAATATTTTATTAATAGCCGGTGATTTTTTTTGGCGAGTCATAGGTCATGGCGTGTCAATCTTTAGGCGGTATCCTTGAAGCTGTTAGTCTGTAATTTGACTATATATGATTAGGATTATGAAATCGAGACGTTCACATAGGAAAAGGTCAAGTTTGTATTGCACTTTTGGTCAGTCCTCTGAAATGAAGATGAAGACATTAGCCTCAATTACATTATTGAAACTACAAAATTATGAAAACTTTAGAAGCTAATAATATAGGTATTTTTTCAGCCGAATTAGATTCTTGAATGCAAACAGACTATTCAACGATGAATCGACTAATAGCGTTCGTGCAAAGGTCATCAAACTAATAACTTGAACGATTAGCGAATGCCATTTAGTCGATATTATCAGTTAAGTAAATACATGAGATGCAAGTTTTACTTATAAATCATCCAGAAAAAAATATCTAAAGCATATCTAGTGCAAACCATTTTAATATTTGTTGCGTGATTTCGAACGAATACCTAAGTGAAGAACTGCTTCTTCACTGACAAAGGTGGAGAGGGACATAAATTAAGCTATTTATTATGCAATTGAAATATTTCACAAAATACCAAGATGACAGAAGTACGGACACGAAATCTCGAAACACTTTGTTCCTAAGGTGTTCCGACCGCGCACTGCAGCGCAAGCTTTCCTTCTGTACTCTATTTTGAGCCTTTAATTAATGACGGGTAATTATTCAGCTACATGTAACTATGCCACGCATTTCTTAGGGATGCAATTATATCGAACGTGTAGTATTTAAGACTTGACACATTTAAAATAATTGTAGGCATTGATAGCAGTTATGGTACTCTAAACTAATGGCAGCCATTTCCACTGAGCGTTTTTGCCGGTAACTGTGTTAATGGGCTTGTAACACTAAAACTTAGGATTTCCGTGTTGAAACCATGTAACATTCTTGTGATATAACACCGTTTACAATTAGATTAACTGAACATGAAATATTTGAATTTGGAAATCAAATTAGTCGATTTTGGAACAGAGTAGGTGCTCCAAAGTTGACATAACGATGATGGTTCTATGAACTAAGTAAGTCACGATATTTTAAAAATACTAATTGGAAATTGGAAGTCATTAGGTTGATAAGTCGCTATAATATGCCAATACAGAAATCTTAAAACAAAAATACGGTGCTTTTAATTAATAAATTAATAATACTTATTCAAAACACTTTAAATACCGTAACTGAACTAGCGAATGTTTTGGCTGCGTCTATTTCATTTTGAAAATAGAATAAAACGAAGACAAATCATTAGCTAGTTAAAATACTGTATGACTTACGTATAATATAAGCTTACGTTTATAATTTAAACAACGGTTTAGAATGTATACGCGTTTAAACAACCTCTTTGAATTTATTAATTGTTAAACATTTGTTTCAGTTCAAAAATCAATCAATTTGTTTGACATCGAATTAGTCGATTTTAAAATCGATTACAATGTAGTACCGCAAGCGGATATTACACTAAAATTGCACGTAAATCATTACATAATATCACTTGGGTCGTTGTTTTCGGTATCAATTACGATGAAACTAATCGGAAATTCGTAATCGACTCCCCATGTCGTACAGAGCAGGGATAGCAAAAGAAGTAGATACCTTTCTTTTACTTATCCATTTTTGTATTTATGGCAATCTATCAGATTTATCGCTAAATTTCTGCCAGTATGTTTGCACTAAGTGTTGGGTTTATCCATTTATTATATTTCATTTATTTTCACACGTTAAACGCACAGCTGTAAAAAATATTATTACATGGTGGTTTGCCGCTATTTTCACAACTCATCAAGAAGTCTATAATCCTCTCAAAATAATAAAGGACACTCTCAAATACATTTTTTTTTTTAATTTTTGTATTGTGATATTATTCTCTTATCGTCTCATTGACGTATAGACGTGGAGCGTGACATCCCTTTCAATTAAAAAGTAAATATTAACTGTAAAGCGTGAAAGAGATAAAAAACTCGTGCGACCTTTGACAGGTGTTGTCCACAAAGTAGAGTGGTCAATTTTGTGAGGTTATGGCGCATTCCTGGGTCTCTACGTCAATGTATCGTCTCCTAAAGTTTGGCTAACATTAGCTTTGAATGACATTTATTCGTTAAAAAAATAAAAATATATTTATGTCCTAATTATATTATTAGAAAGCCATAAAACATGGCAAACGAATCACGCAGCGATCGTTTCATTGTCTTCTGTTAGTACAATATCCAATGATCTCGAGATAACATGATTTACAAACGCCATTAATTACGGCATCTCTTATACACATCTGCACACGCAATATCTTGTAAAACATAACGTGTTTTCATACAAAAGTTTCACTTTTAAATTTAATAACTCGAAAAACAATCGATTGTGAGAAAAAAAAATGTTCACAATCTTTGCACAATAGAGCGTTTAGTTGTACTATGGATCGGAGGCTTTCTTGCTATCGCTCCCAAGCGATATGAGACCTCTTTGTAATAGCAAGATAATTATTTTAATACGCATAAGAACAGCAATACACTTTCACTTCGAATTTGCATTTAGCTCTCTGTTCTCGTGTAGATAAGGTTTTTGCAAACAAAGGCTGAATAGGAATTCCTTTGCCTATAATAGCGGGCTCAAACACTTTAGCACGCCAATTAAATTCACCTGTATTTTTAAATTTCGAATCATTCATGAATATTGGTTCTCCTTCATATATGCAAACAGAAAGATAAGGAATTTTTAAATTAAAAAAAAAACTGTTGATTGCAATAAAAAGCTCTAAAAAATAATAAAACTCATCCTTTTCGATCCCAAAGTAAGATTAATACATGTGCACAAAATATACCAACTCACTGCTTCTAATTGAACGATGTTGCCAGTCAAAGACATAATCAAAGCGGCCGGCGGAAACGGCATAATATGTTCAGCCAGTAATGTTGAATGCTTCATTAGAAGGATTTTGATAACATAATCGTATATTCTGATCGCACTTCGGCGGCGCGAAACGATCTGATTGGTCGATATCTTGCGCGTGCGTTCGAAGCATCCGATTTCAATACGGCATTTTACATAAAGGTATTCGCGAGGTTGTTATTTGTAATAATTAATGATGACAGAAATAGATCAGAATTCTTGATGGTCACAATTTATTATTACTATTTCAATGGTGGTGTAATCATACCATCATTTTACTTACAATACGCGGTAAAAATGTTTCAAGGCTTATATGTAGTTATCGTAAGAGGTTTTTAACTGGAATGTTTAAATCCACGAACTGTAGCGATAAATCAATGAGGTTTCTTCTTATTTTTGAGTTTGCCCGTGTCCGTTTAAACCGCCAAAAAATCGAAATATTTGTAAAATCCTTAAGATGGATTTTACAAATATTTCGATTTTTACAGATGTTTCATGTGGTCACCCATATATTGCTCAGCTGGTGCACTCCATATTTAATCTATATCTATGAGGTTACTTAAAGACATTAAACGCGGAGTTTGCCGACATTTTCACAACTCTATCTAGGTCTATGATCCTTTTTAATTAAAAAGGAAAAATTGACTGCAAAGCGTGAAAGAGAGAAAAAACTCGTGCGGTCTTTGACAGGTATTGTGCACAAATTAGCGTTGTCTCTTTTTAGAGGTGGTAAATTTTGTGAGGTTATGGCGCAGTCCTGTTCTCTACGTCAATGGACGTAATGGAGTGAGTAAATAGAGAGTGCACTCTCCTAGTCATAGTCCTACATACTAATGTAGGAACTGTGCTCATGTCTTCGCCTTTAACAGATTTTGACGATTTTTACCCGACTGCAAGGAAGGGTTAGGTTTTTCGTGCATATCTTGGTAATATCTCTCATATCTTTCAAACCACGAGACGGATTTAAACAATTTAGATTTTGGCAATAGCTGTGATAAAAAATATTACGTCGGTTATATCCTACAACCACTAAAAAGTAGATAATAAATAAAAAAAAAAATCGGAGGCACAATACTAAGATTCATTAATGCTTCCGACTGCATATGTAGGGGATCTTGTTCGCATCTTTTTTGCGCAGGCGGGCCTTTTTTTTATATTTTATTTTAAAATTGTATTTCCAGTGCTTCGTAACTATTTTGATGGACCTGGCAGGTGGCATGATTGCCGTCATCAAAATTTTTAGACAGGACTACGTCCTTTATAAATTACAATTAAGCTTTTGATGCACATAATTACTTGAAACTTTTGCTTTGCTTATTAAGAATATTGGAAGTAACATTAGGAGCATAAGGTCTGTGTCCCAATTGTCGTCGGTTTAATGTTAACACCACCGGTGCACCGCGGCTAGATAATCATTATCTTATCGGCTTGTATCAGCCCAGCCCAGTACCATTAGCTGGTCGACCGACTTTCCCCGTAGGGTAGAACGGCGATTGTTGACGATTGTCCTCTGTTAACGTTGGGCTAGTACTATGAGGTAGAGCCGCTTACCTAACTCATTTTACTGCGCAGTTTTTGTTGCATTTCAAATAAAATAAACTTTCTTTTGGATATAGCTACAAAGTTTTTGGCTTTAGTCGTCACAGTCACAGCTTCTAGTTCCAAACTTTACATTAAATGGATTCTTAACTAAAATATAATTTTAATATTTTTTAATCAGTTTTAAAGTAGATTATAGAATAAAATAGATTTTTTATTACCATCCAACCCACATTTACAAATATTTTCTTAGTTTAAACTAATAATTACATACATCGTGTTGTGGCAAAAGGAACGAGCTCAGCAATGCTGTTATATGCGAGATTGCATGTAACAACGCTGATTTTCAGCCCATCCCTTCGACACATCAACGTGAAAGAATAAAAAAAAAAAAAAAAAAAAACAATATAAAATCTAAAAATACAGAATAACATCATAGGTAAAAAAAAAAATATCATAGGATTTATAAATTAATTAACCATTATAACTCAAATTAATTATGAAAAACACATATTGAATAATTTTAGGTAGGTATATATTTAGTTAATTTATGATACCTAATCAAATTTAATGACATTTTGCCAAATCTGAATGAGAGGTATACCAAAGGCATAACCAATACTTCTGGTTTTAGTAGCTCGAAAGTACATTTCAAAATTACACCTTTGAGGATTTTTTCCGACGTCGACATCTGCGACTTTCAAAGGCTACTACAAGAAATAGAAAATTTATAAAATCTATAAATTATAAACGATTGTGAAAATAATTCTAAACACTACATTCTCCAACAGCAACGAGCTCATTGTAACAAGCCCTATTTATCCCTCAGCGCACCGCGACCGCTTTCCAGTGACACTTGCCGCATACTTACCTATTGCGAATAATGAGCGTTTCTGATCCATAACTGATACCAATGAGATTATTTTAGGTCAATATGATTCAACACTGCTAGCTAAAGTACTATTATTATGGCCAGAACATTATTACTTCTGCTGCAATAACGAAACGCGATTCCCGCCAATTTATGCGGGTTGTCAAAGTGTTTTTTTTCTTAGTATTTTTTTTAATAAACTTTTAGGAAGCAGTGTGCAATGTTATCAGCCTATTACAAAGTTCGTAAATGAGCGTGTATTAGCTATGTTAATATTTTTGTTGACGCATTTAATAAATTGTGTAGGTACTTGCGCCTACTTGGAGGATTAATATTGCTTCCCAACTTTTAGCCAAGTTGAATAATACTATTATACGTTATTAGAATATTACATTTTCTTAATGACCGTCTGATTTGATAGATAATACTTATCATTGTGTAAAGGATACAATAAGTTTATCAAGCATATAGATTTGTTTTAAATAATGTTTTTTATGTATTAGTATAATTCTTGATTTAATTCTTAAAATTTTAACTAAAAAAAACTTTTTGCTTGTTTTTACTGTTATGAATACCTAATTATTATAATTTGTCAACCGTTTAAGAAAAATAATGTAGCACCAACCGATCTGGCGAGTAGCATTAGCCGTCAGGAGTAGTTGTAATTAATCAAAATATAATCTTGATATTAAATCAGAAATTTGATATTTAAATGCAAATACTTGTTTACATGTAACTAGTTAGTTTCTAGTAGCTTTTCTACGTGGCTTCGCCCGTATCATTTTTGGTCTTTATAGCCTATGTAATTTATACATAAGTAGGTAAACTATATTACTGTAAAGTTTCATCAAAATCTGTTTAGTAGTTTATGCGTGAAAAAGCAAGGAAAATCAAACATATAAATTTAGTAGGATTTTTAGGTTTGTCGGGAGATGAGTTTTTTTTTCGCAATGGTAACCCTACGAAGCTCGCAATGAATGTCAGTTATTTCATTGTTACATCTCGTTTGTTGAATAATGAGTGGTAGATGTTAGATTTGTATAATAATATAACCTGTCCGAAGTAACAAGGCTGTAGGCTAAGTTATTGAGCCCGGAGTGTGTCAAGGAATAACTCATGTTGTTTGTAATGAATAACTGTTTGACTCATTCATTTAAATTTGCTTATTTTAGTGAATGGTTTTACATGAGCGATTGAATCATTCGTTTCGTTAGTGTTGCTATATATACATATAAACTTAGATTAATGTTGTGACCTAGGTGATAAATTAAATAATTAAGTAATTTAAAACGGCCCTATACGTAGATTATATTATACCTACCTATAGGACCAGCTTACGTACAATGGTCTCCTTTAAACTAAAACCCTAACATAAAACATATGGCTTTTATTTCTATTAATTAAAAAAAATTCAAGGTTTTTTTTTTGAAAATAATGTAACTAAGTATAATACATGCATATAACTTGTATAGACATTGGAGATAAGACAACGCAAAGCCGAGGCACATCCCCATTTTTATATAAATAAATAGATATACCTTCACGTACCTTTATAATAACGACCTTCATTTAGAAATATTGATTTTTCTCTAACCTATGGTGTATTTATCTAAACAGTTGTTTGACCAAAGTTAAGAAAATATATGTATTTAGGCGTCAACCTCATAATAGCTAACAATTAGTCCGTTTGTTTGTATTTCTCACGGTATTTGTATGACACGTGCTTTGTATTTACTTACATTATACTCGATAATTGGGTCAAATGATTCCATCAGCCACTCTTAAAAGCCTTTTAAAAATATTCACTAATAAAAAATATTGTATTATGAAAATGACGCACTGTTTCACAAATCTGCATTTAGGATTGATGGTAAATAATCCGCCACTTACTGTCATATATAGGTTTAAAATACTTAAATAAAAGAACTGGTACTATGGAGTTGTTAAAATGGCGGCAAACTGACGTGTCATAATTTTTAAAGCTCCGTGTTTAACGTATGAAATACGTGATAACTTAAGAAGACTACTAAAGAGAAAATACATTTGAAACTGGTGGCATAGAATGTGCGATCCTACCGAATAAACGAACTGAGGAAAGTAAAAAAAAAGGCCACTTTAACACGCGATTGGGGAAATCGCGTTTTGTTATTGCGATAAAAGTAATAATGTGTAAAAATATTTTAGGGTTTGTTAAAATGATTGGTTCAATCACATACCGTTGAACATGGCATGAGGAGACAAGGATGGACATCAAATCAATCAGCCTGTATCGGTTCACTACTGGACAAAGGTCTTCTAATTGACGCCACATCACCTGGTCCAAAGCCTTCTGCATTCAATCGATCCCAGCGCCCATGTTTAGGTTGTCGGTCCATCTGGCTGGGGGTTGTCCTTCCTTACGTCTGCATTTGTGTGTTAAAATTAAAAAAAAATGTCACAAGTCAACATATCGCTGACCATACCTACTAAACAAGTCATAAAACCTAAGAATATAGGGTAAACCTCCCAATTATTTACTCAACACAAATCGTGCTTATTGTCACGTAAGTTTGGTATGATATCTCCCATCTCATGTTCCCAGGTGTACAACTGGTCTAATTATGTCGATACGAGATCAGACACACTTCGACATTTCCACTGCCTACACTCTACACGAATTAAAAGTTCAACTCGGTACTTTAACAGGTAAACATCACGACTTGTCGCTTTTGGATTATGTCGAACACAACAAACATTATACATAATATCTTATAATAATCTAAACGAGACAAAACGTTAACTCGGTGGCGCGATGGGAGTGTGTACGATTGCTGCGCAAGAGTTGCACTTTGTATGTATTCACAAATTGTAACTGTTTAATGTGTCAATCTGTGTCTTGTCTTGGAGCGGTACATTTGTAAAGTCCACAACACAGGGCTTGTACCCTACTACGGGAGCTGTCTTATTTAAAAAAAAACATATTTGAATATACCATAACTTCCACCATGTAACATTAGGTTATAGTATTGGAAATAACACGTTGCAAATACACGCAATATGCTCAAAATGTCCCATTTTTCCTTCCGTGAATCCATCACTTACAAATACCTAGCTTATTTTTTTACATATCTATCGTATGCTTCTTTTATTTTCTATTGAGAACCTCCTTCTTTTTAGTTGTCGGTTAAATAGTAAAAATAGTTGAGTGTTGAGCACGATATGGTCACGCGAAAACAGAGCCACGACCATCGTAACTAGATATCTTAGTATTAGATATCGGAGTCAGGGGTACGTGGTACAGATAGCAATATAAGTCGGGTAAACATTTTTAGATTATTACTACCTACTAGGATTTTGGTTTTCGTTCATGACCGCAACTCTTCGCGTAGATTTGGATTTTGACTGCCTCTGTGGAGCGGTGGGAGTGTGTCCGACTGCTACGCAAGAGGTCATGGGTCCACAAATTGAGGGCCACAATTGCAAACCACTACGGGGGATCGTCTTTTAAAAAAAAAAATCTTTGTACGGACTTTAAGCTGTCCCCATTCCCACACAAATTTGAATAATATTTCGGATATTTTGATGAAATTTATAACTTAATTTTTTACGGAATTAAAATCTATAAAGAAAAATTCTCAGTACGAGTACAAAATCGATCTGTTACTAGCTGATATTATAATTTTATCGTGACAATATTATATTTGTATCGTCATAATTTCATTATTATAAAGATAAGCATTATAATATATATTAATTGATTCCCTATGTTTGTACCTATTGAGGTTTTAGAAATTATTGTGTTTACCAACTTATGTTGCTATCTGTACTCAATGACCGAACAACATCAGATTATGGGTTAATTGGACTAGCATTAATTGTTCAATGTAGGTGTTGAGATATGCGATCTGTCTAGTCGTTTCTCGTACTGCATTTATCTTGTTTGGTGCACTAGTATTTATACTTATGTAGGTACTACAACATCTAACTGTTTGAATAGTAGTAATAAAGCTGTCGATTGTAGTAAGTTTGGAATTTTGTTGTAATCTGGATAAAAAAGGGATTTTGTGACTTAGGGGTGCCCCTGGTGATTTATAGGTTAAGCAACGTTATCACTGCCAGTTATCAGAAAACTCAGTTTTTTAACAGAAGCGGTGGTAACCGGGTTCAAGTCCTACTCATTATACTACAGACGTGAACCCACTCGTAACACAAACCTGTAAGCTTAGCTGGAGGGGTTAACAAGATTGCTAGTAATGTTGACAAGAAATTTGAGTGTTCTATGGTAATATCATATTAATTTTTGTTTATTTTTAAGAATATAGGGTAAACCACCCAATTATCAGCTCAACACAAATCGTGCTTGGTTTCACACTTGACGGTAATATCATATTAATTTTTGTTTATTTTTTGTTACAGAGATGGCAGCGGAGGTGGTTCGTCCTGTATGACGATGGAGAACTAACGTACTCGTTGGACGAACACGTAAGTACAAAATAACCAAAACTAATTGAAAATCAGCAACATGTTACACGTTTTGTAATTTAAAAAAACTGAGTGTTAGAACTCAAAAAGTGGCATCATAAAAAAAATTCGTACCTGATCAGATACATACCTATAATAAATCTGATAAGTCAATGTGACGTCAAGGCTTGGCCCCCGTGGATCGAATAACAATAAAAAATAGCCTATAATATTGCTCAAACTTCAAGCCCCTTACCAAATTGGTATTCGCGAATTGACATTGCTGAATCGATCCACTAAAATCGAATGGCTTTGATACGACCCAAAGATCGCGATACGATTCTATAAAAGACCGGATCGGATCGTCTTATCAATATTACAAACACTCGACACAACCGATGAAGCTAACAAAAATAACTTTCATCAATCAAGGTAGCGAACCTTGTTATCGCCCTATCGACTTTTTCATTCAATCGACTAAAAAGGCATTCGTATCGCTTCCGTCGTATATATTATCGCTCTTTTATATCATTGTTTTTGCGTCGACAAATCTATCGTTAGAACAAATTCTCTTCGATACCTTAAAGGGTTAAACCTAGTAGGAAACTAGACCTATGTCTTGTTGTTTGAAAGGCAAATGATCTTATACATGTTTTGGTACAATTAACTTTATTTTATCTAACTATGAAACAAATTTTGATGCCGTTGTCACTATCACATTTCAATATTTCAGTATTTAAATAAGAGAACTCCTTACGAAGGTGAAGTGTATTGCTTGTTATTGGAACGTACTTAGTTCCATATCGTATGTTGTTGTTTGCGGGCTGAGAGGCTAAACGGAAAAAAGTGTTACATTTTGACATCGATCAAAAATCTATTATTTATGCTAATGTGAAGCTTGACTAAGGAGGATGTGTTAAATAGGTTGTTTGTATAAGATTGTAATGTTTATTTTATCTATGTCATACTGGTTATGTGTAACATATGTGTTTTTTTAATGTTATGTGTTTTAGGTTTTTTTTAATCATTAGTTAAGACAAACACAAAAATACATTTAACAAAAGAAACTACGTCCCAACCGGGTGTCCTTAAGACACCTCTGTTTTGTAGTTTCAGTTGCATTTCAAGCTTAAGTATTAAGTAATATCATAACATGCTTACAAAATAGATTTGTGTCATAGAAAAAGTCGGAACGTTTTCCAATCAAGCACGCCGTTCGTTTAAATTGTATTAATTATACAGACATAAACTTTTACAAACCAATAAAAACTAAATATAAATGCCAATAATTATGCCAACATCGCGCGTTCTTTTTGGGTTCCATTGAACGAGTATGAAGATCGGAACCCTATATATTATCTAGGTTGTATGTCTGTCCATTAAAATGTTTAGAGTAGATGTTGATTAACCAAACACAATTTCTAAATGATTTAAAAAAATATTGACCAGCTGTTATCTGCGGTTCCACACATTAATGTTGGTTGTGAACTTGTGACTATAAAAAGTCGCATATAACCTACCCTAACCAACCTTTAAGATACTTCCACACCGAATATCATCAAAAACGTCGAAGTAGATTCGAAGATTAACACCTTTATTAAAACTTTACCTTGTCATAATATCATAATCAAATTGGCTACGGAATTACTCCCTGTGTGTGGTCCAACACGCACTTGACAAGTTTTTATCAATATCCGCGTATAATATTAGCGTTTTGTAAAAAACAAACACAACTGAACCGGTCAGGGAGGCTACCATAGTGCCAACACCATCAGCACTTGCCTTTATCAATATCAAATCTTCACATTTTTCTCCGATACTCATAAATATTCATAGTAATTGGCGAGGTTGCAATTTCAAGTGAGTATATGAATTTTAATACGCGCCGTATATAGATGGCTGTGCAGCGAGAGTGAGACAAAAAGTTGATGCGTAATGTAAACTACCAGGAACAATGACCACGGGAAAACTAGGCATGGCTTTCTCCCCCACCGATTTGATGAAACAACTTGCCTTATAAAGAATATACAATCCTGATACTAAATTCGATGGACGACGATTGTTTCTTTTACCCTTAAAGTTGCAAATGTCGCTTATTTACGTCGCTTCCTGGATATTTAACTTTTGTTATTGAAACAATTGTATGGTACAAGAAGATAGGATCTAAATGGAGGTACTCTTTCTACGATGTCTGACTGACTCTTAAGTGTTAGAGCAGAAGGTTGAAAGTTGAGGTTGAGAGATATAGTAAGTCAATGTAAAATATTTCGACTTTAAGTGTCAAGCAGGTGTCGATATCTAGGTCTTAATGGTATTTGAAAGAAAATCCTTTGTATGCCAGAAAGTTTACTAGGGAGAGCACAATCGAGTGTTTTGCTCAGCAGGGATATTAAGAGAAAAACAAAAGAAATGATACTTCCAATTATTTTTTTTCATACTACAAAAGATAACTAACAATGTGGGATTTAGCCCACATTTTTTTTTTTTAAAGAAGATAACTAGCAATGTGGGATTTTGGTCCCACATTACTAGCAATCCTGTTAACCCCTCCAGCTAAGCTCAATGGCTTATGTTAGGACTGGGTTCACGTCGGTAGTATAATGGGTAGGATTCGAACCCGCGACTTCACGATTGCGAGACCGATGCCTTAGTCATTAAGCTACCGCCGCTTTTAAAAATTACTTAAGGTAAACGTATACAAATAACAATCATGACAAAACAGCTGTCCGTCCCCTTATTGCCTTATGAAGGTTTGATTTTACGGTTGGCAATTTTTAACAAGAAAATTGTACGATACGTGAACCCAACGTGAAGTTAAATAATAACAGAATTGACGGTATGTTAAATAAAATATTTTAATGTAAAAGTGTGAACAACTTGTAAGAAATACGGCACCACACGCTTCAAACATATTAATAGGGATATAATCATTTAACTATCAGTGTGTATGATAAAGTAAGGCATTTTATGAATGACATGACAGGCGAGTACTCTTTCCCATAGAGATAGAGTACTTTTTCCCAAACTCTGAAATGTCCTCACGACTACAGCACCTAAAATATCTATGCGTACTATTTCTAACTCTCTTTCTGATTTCGTATCCTGGCTTTAAGAAGCCAATTCCAAGTAAAGTCAGTCGTCAAAGGCTTCGTCTCCGCGTCAATGTGAAGTATAATGTATTCGACGGTTCGCACTTCGTTATCATTTGAATGGAGCTGAAGATTTGCAATGCACCTCGCAAACCAAGCAGGGAAGTCGTTAATGTATTTCTGTTGAGAAAGTAGGAAAATTAATGACTCTTAAGTGTTAGAACAGAAGGTTTATTTTATTTGTTTTTATACAGATTAGTTTGTTTTTCTTCGGGGTATTAGCGTTTTGTGAAGTGTTTCTGCGTAGTTATTCCGATATGGCGTGTGTCACACATTAATGTGCTGACAGACGATCTTTCAATTATTAAACTATTTCATGTGTAGGAATCAATACTTCTTATGTAGGTACTTTTTTACTTTCATGTTACATGATGATGAGCCAAAGACAACTTTAAAAACCATATCTGCAATTGATTTGAAGAGGTTAAACTCGTTTGCGTATTAAACGTTGTTATTAACATACATTTAAAAATACAGGGTGATTTTTTATACACTATTAACATCCCTCTCGTGGCTTATCTACATTGCATTAAATAACATCGTAACACATTTAAAAAAAAATACAAATTAATATACTCGTATCTATACTAATATTATAAAGGTGAAGAGAGAGAAAGAGTTTGTTTGTTTGAACGCGGTAATCTCAGGAACTACTGATCTGAATTGAAAAATTCTATCACTATTGGATAGCTCATTTATCGAGGAAGGCTATAGGCTATATAACATCACGTCACGACCAATAGGAGCGGAGCAGCAATGGAAATTGTTGCAAAAACGTTGCGCGGGTCAGCTAGTTAAATATATAAGCAACAATCTATTTAACGCTACGGTAATAGGAGCTGCAATAAAAAATGTTGCAAAAACGGGAAAAAAATACGCATACGAACTTGCGCGGGTCAGCTAGTTAAATATATAAGCAACGTTTTAAAGCATATTTAGTACGTAAAGGTCATGCACGCAGTTAACAGTGTCATATATCCATCTCCTGTTAGTTGCATTTAGAAAAAGTCCTAAAATGGTGTCAAATACGTCGAATCTTTAACATCTGTAAGTCGAACAAGTAAGTATGAAAGTTACTGTGCTATGTACGTACGTATATATTTAACCTTCTATCTTCAGCCCACACGAGTACTTTACATAGCCAAGCTGTTCCGTGTTTCTCATTAGCTGTCATTATTCATTTATGACTGTTTGCATATGCATGTATGACTGACTGCCTCATTGCAGATGTAGGCGTTACACATTTAGAGGTTAAATGCACCACACTATGAACTTGTATCTTAATTTATCGTATCATAAAATACCGTAAAAATATCGTTACCTACGATATATTTTATCGTATAAACTAGTGTTCTAATTAAATGTGAAAAATATATCCTGTTATTAGTAGCTACGCTTACTTCTTAGTCATTTGTTTTTTTTTTCTTCTTTAAAAGACGACTCCCGCAGTAGGATACAAGCCCTGTGTTGCAGGGACTTTACAAACATAAAAGTCAGAGATACAAAGTACACCCAGACTTGGAACAACAATTTGTGGATCACACAAAGTAGTGTCCCGTGTGGGAATCGTACCCACGGCCTCTTGCGTAGCAGTCGGACACACTCCCACCGCGCCACAGAGGCTGTCAACAGTGGCTCTATGTGTTGTCATAGTCATATTTCGTTATACCCAATTCTGGATTTTGAGTGTGTTTCAAACCAAGCTAAGTGACATCCAAGCACTATCCTACAAAACCAGTCTGCCTCTGCCTGTTCCAAGTAGAACAAGCCCCTGATTATTGTCATATATTAATAAAATTTGAGTCACTGTCTGGTGTACATCAGGGTGAAGAAACCATTTATCGGCCATCGCGCCGAGTTTAATGACTGCGATAAGTCTGACTGACTGCACTGACCAATGGTACCTGATGGTACTTCAAAAACTGATAGCGTTTAATCAGATTCGATTTATGGATGTATAATTAATAATAAATCTGCAATAGCAATAAAAGTGTTTAAAGAGAAACCATTAAAACGCTAACATTTTATTTTAAACCAAAAACTTGTTGCGGTTCGCCTCTACGATTTTTAGACGATTTAGCGTTCGTGTTGAGGATGTCGAAATGTTGTCCTGTCGCAGTTCTGGCAGTCTGATAACGTAGTAAATGTTGATAAACTTTCGCGATTTGTACACATTATAAAAGTATATATACTGCGGGTCTTATCGCGTGAATAATTTAAGGTAAAATATCTTGTTTATTGTCCGACGTTTCGATCATATTGCAACGGCCGTGGTCACGGGGGTCTACCCGTGACCTAACGATTTGTACACATTATAAAAGTATTTATACTGCGGGTCTTATCGCGTGAATAATTTAAGGTAAAATATCTTGTTTATAGCCCGACGTTTCGGCCGTATTCCAACGGCCGTGGTCACGGGTAGACTCCCCGTGACCACGGCCGTTGGAATACGGTCACGGGGAGTCTACCCGTGACCTAATGATAACGTAGTGTCATTCGCAGTTCCGTCTTAGACTCCAATAAAAAGCAGTCCTTGCTTGCTACTGCCACTAAAACAATTCGGAAAGTCAATTCCCCTTCATATATACGAGTAACACGCGAATACAGTAACAAATCGTAGTACACGTCATCTTGAAGCCCCACGCTCTTATTGGATTATAGGCCAAGCCTTACAACTTCACGAGTGTACCTGCTGACCCAACTATTTGCAACATCCACCTACTTTTCCACTCAAAATATGTTGTCTCTAATTGAAGAACGAACTAATCAAAAACCGGAAAATTACGCTCAGTGTCCAGAAGATTACGGTATTTATACGGTGATTAAAAAGTGTAATTGTAAATTGGACATGATTGGGGAGCTGCATACGGAGTCTAAGGCCGCAGTTTCTGACAGGCGGCGCGTACAGCGGGGATTTGCTATAAGCGAGCATAGCTACTGAACGTATACGTAAAAAAAATGCAGGCCTTAATGAATCTCGATGAACTTAGTATTGTGCCTCCGACAGCATGATATTACATATGTATCTTGTTTGCATCTTTTTTATAATTTTTTTTTTTATTTAATACTTTTTAGTGGTTGTAGGATGTAACCGATGAAACAACTAACTTTTATCGCGGCCAAGTATTGAAAATTGAAAAAATAATGGTGCCTAATTGACTTTTTAGTATTTAATCATAACCATGTTATACCTTTTTGAAATGTTTACAATTAGCACTTTAATTTGATACCCATATTGCAGTATTCGAAAAACTTTTTTTACACCTCTTGTTTTTGACATCTTGCGGCCGCCATGTTTGTTTATGACATACATACATACATACAAGATACGCGCGAAAAACATAAGCCTTCCTTGCAATCGGGTAAAAAAGAGAGCTGTACGCACAGATAGACATCGCAACGGACGCAGAATTCAGGCAAAGTGAACCGATGTGGTCTTCGGTTCATGTCCTTGAACGATATCTATGTGTGCGTCGCTCGTCGTATCAGTGTTCTGTGGTATAGCCTTCTCGGTGGGTGTCTTTGTAGCAGCTTTTACAGAGTGCAGCTAGGCGGGATGAACAGTGGAAAAGCGGGGTGTTCAGCATTTCGTTATTGTGTTAAGATGGCCTCTAAAACGCTCCGCTTAAGTGAAAAGCAGTCTACAAGCTGGAACGCTTCGTTACATGCGCCACTGGCTATTATGAATTTGCGGCCTTAGTTATGGCGCCTTTTCAGGTCGTTGGTGAAAACTATTGACCTCGACGTTTGGTTTTCTTATTGGTAATTTAAGGAATAGGTCAACCAGCTTTTTATTTTGGATTATGTGTGTTATGAGCAGTCAAATCCACTAGTACTACTAAAGTTGCCACTGTCTTTACATAGATAAGTGACCATTTTCCACTATGTATCTCGAAGAGCACAGTAACTGCGTGTATGCACACACTCTTGTGCAAAATACATACATTATAGTTTGTTAGTCTCTAAACAGAAAAGCCGTCGTGAATCCATTAAAAAAATACTAACAAACTGGGTTACAATTAATTAGAAGGCGAGATAACGAAATTCTTCAACAATATTGATCGTCAAATCACTGCGTGTCAGATAAGTTTTATGTGCAGACGCACCCAACGTTTTAAATACAAGGACAGACCAGTGAATCTCAACAATGAATGTTAACAAAGCAATATTTAGCATTCTAACTGGCCGTGCACTAAACAATGACGTGTCAATTAGGACACGTTGGTGTAGGCACACTTGACACCAACATACATATTAATGAACTTATTCGAAGCAAACCTACACTGGCCTACTAACAACTATTATAAACAAACACACGTTTAATCTTAACACAAACCTTACTTACTATTCGTATAGTTAACAAATAGAAACTAGCGCTACAGTGAGCGCAATATAACTGGGCTGGCTTGAAGTTACTAGCCATGGTGCTTTTGGTATTAAACGCAGGAGGATTTACTGCATCCTTTGTAGAATGGAGATATTAGAGTTGCTAGTGCTGCCCCAGAGTTGTATTACTGGTTTGAGTTCAATAATACTTTCGCGCATGTGATAGACATGCGATCCTAACATTACTTACGATAACAATTAATTTGGTTTAATCGATTAAAAATACTAACAACATTTTCATTCAACAATATTAAAAATGGTTATTTTTAATATTGTTGCTTTTTTTTGTTCATCATATTGCCTTAACTTTACGGTAACTATGTGAAAGTATAGTTAGACATCTTAAAGCTAAGCGCAAACTAGATGTATGAAGACTTATGTGACGCGTAGTGTAATGCCTCTAATGCTATAGTAATTGGAAGACATGATGCAAGGTAGAAACACGAAGGATTCTCGTGTACTTAGTACTTACATTCCAAACACCGTTACGACTAAAATTACTGCGCCAATTACTAACTATGTTGCTTATTAGATAGTGAATAGTTTTGTTAATAATATACACATTTTTGTGCAATAATATAGTATGATTCCGAAAAAATAAATAAAACGATAGAAGAAAATTGGGAAAATCCTAAAAAAACAGTCGAATAATCGAAACATTTAAATCGGTATTTTTATTTTTTTATATGGCAATTACCACTACAAATTGTATTAAATTTTAGATGGTATGTATTTCAGAGGTCATCTGGTTGCCAATTAAAAGGCGTTAATCTTATAAAAGTGAAAGTGCTCACTCATTCATTCACTCAACAACCCCGTTTCAAGCCCTTGGAAATAGAAAACTGAAATTTTTGCCAAGCGGTTTCTTTTTTGTGATGTAGAGAAGTAGATAATTAGAAAAGATTACAAGTAATTCAAGTTTCTTAAAATCTAGTTTTGTCCTTTCTCCGCTTCGGCTTCGCTCCTGGGGACATGCAGGCACAGCCGCGGGCAGAGCTAGTAAGCTGCAATTTTGCCATTATTTCGATTATCCTTATGCATCCTTTTATAAACTGGTACCCTTTTGGGAGTGTCCTGTTTTTAAGAAAAATTACTTTGGACATCTCAAGGTAAAAGATTTGGGATCGAAACTTTATTAATAATTATTTCCACGCCCTGCTCCGATGTAATCAGTTACAAATCACATTAATAATTGTCGAACAATTAATGCATTCCATTGTATAAGTAAGATGGAGCTGATAAATATTGAAGGTGCGTTTTTTTCATTGTTGTGCGATTGTTTCCTTTTGTTGTGGCCAATGTTTAAAGTTTGGCTTAGATCGTAATTGTATTGTAAACGTGATGTTAGGTAACAATAATTGATGGGAAATTCTCTTTCTACTTTGTTTTGTTGTCATTTGTTTAAAATTTTATGTAAGTGTTATTAACTTTTGTAGTTTCAAACTTTAATATGCTACGGTGGCCTCAAATTATGAATTAAAGAGGTATAATTTAGATTATTGATTTAGAGGTATATTTTCTAGACCTGCATGCAATAAATAGGCGTAACTCTCGATTCCATAGCCTAGTTGGTAACGAAACTGTTGTTTTTTTGTTAATTTTAAGTCTTTTGAAACTGTCTGGCTAAATAGCACTACTATCAAAAAAATCTATTGAATTAAAGAATTAACACACATTTGAAATGTATTAGTGATCGCGTGTATTAACTGCGGACTCTACCGACGGAATGCGGCCGCGTTGTGCAAGTGATGCGCCGGCGCACCGCACCCACCGCGATTCACCTGCGCCCGCGCGCTCCACGCTTCCGTATGTTTGCAATAACGCTTGCCCATTTTTGGAGAAATTGAAGAATGTGGGATGTGATTCTCTTATCTTATGTTTTGATTGGTGAATATATATAAAAAAATAAGCATCTAGCGGCTCACACCTTCCACATCATTGGCTGAGCAAAAAGGTTATAGTTTATGGTATTTTTTTAAAATTTAAAATTTTAAATAAATTTGCCTTTTGAATGTAAGGGTAGATTAGGTTTCAATCATGACTTTAATCAAATTTAAAACGTTTTTTGAAAAAAAAGTATTTTCAACGTTAATTTTACAATCTTCAGCACCAATTATATCGATAGGTACTGTTACATTCCCTATCGCAACATTATGAACTCTGGCCGTGCGCAGGCGCATGTTGCAATCTTCCCTGTGTGAGCAATCACCGTTGATTTGTACCATTCCGCGAGAAATACAAAATAGTTAAGAGAAAAATTTCGTCATAGACTACAATTGTGACTTTTACCCTACATACCGTGGCAATACCGCGTTCCAGTTGTTAAATGTACTAGGGTATAATTACCGTTACTGGCTCTGTGAAAAATACCTGACGTAATGTGAAAGGTTAAATAAATATAAGTTATAGCCTCGGTGGCGCAGTGGAAGAAAACCACTGCTGCGCAAGAGGTCGTGGATTCAATTCTCATCGCGAAACACCACCACAATTTTTTGTTTCGTCTCTGTAATTGTGTATAGAAGTAGTTGTCTTTAAAAAAAAAGACTAGAAATTACTGACCTAACATTTTTGGTTCAAGGAATTGTAAAACTGGCGACAAACTCCTTCCATTATTTTTGCAGCTCCGAGTTTACTAATTATAACTTGTAAAAAATGAATTTAAAACTTTTATTGTGTACAATAAACACTTGACACTGGCAGATATTAAGCCTTTAAAACGGCTAGATTGCCATAAATTCAAAGAAGAAGTTTCAGGAAGAAAATCTACAGGAAAAATTCTAGGGGCCAAATACATGATTGGCTATCTATATACATACCTACACTAGCGATCCCCTCCGGCTTCGGCCCGCCTCTACGACACTCATGTATTATACTATGCATATAAACTCTCCGAAAGAAATGACCTGAATAGCAAAAACTGGATCAAAATCTAAGCGCATATGCAGCAAGAAGATTTTTTGTTTTATACTAAAACTAGTTGCCCTGCGCAACTTCGTCTGCGTAATTTTTTTATTGCTGCTCCGCTCCTATTAGTCGTAGCGTGATATTATATAGCCTATAGCCTTCCTCGATAAATGGGCTATCTAACAATAAAATATTTTTTCAATTCGGACTAGTAGTTCCTGATATTGCCGCGTTCAAAGAAACAAACTCTTCAGCTTTGTAATATTAGTATAGATATTTTCTTTACTTATATCAATGACCTGCAATTCCACCTTCACTGCACGTTCAAAAATTGCAACATTTATCCTTCATATCAGTTCACTAACACAAATCACAGCACCGGAAGCTGTAGCACTGCAGGTAGTAATTAGAACGACACGCCACTCGCTTGCGCAAGCGCATCCGTCGGTGCAACCACCGCCAACGCGTTCTACGAAAATTTAAAAGGTATTTCAGGTTATTTGGCTATGTTTTTAGGCTTTTTTCTTTACTAAATATCAAATGTGTTATTGAGCCTTTTTCGATAGAGCTTCCTAAACCCTTCGTCTTGGTCTTCATCACTAAAGAAACCTCTTCCGCCGATATTTTTATCGGCTTCCTTGGTTCAAAAGGACGTGGGCCATCGACGCCCATCATAGAATAAATGAATGATGCCTTTATATATCTTATAGAAGACTAGCTGTCCCGCGCAACTTCGTCTGCGTAAAATTTCCCCGTTTTTGCAACACTTCTCATTGCTGCTCCGCTGCTGTTGGTCGTAGCGTGATGTTATATAGCCTACTAGCTTTCGCTCGCGGCTCCGCCCGCATGGATGTCGGTTATCGCGATAAAAACTATCCTATGTCCTTCCTCGGGACTCAAACTATCTCCATACAAAATTTCATCTAAATCGGTTCAGCTGTTTGAGCGTGAAAGCGTAACAGACAGACAGACAGACAGACAGACAGACAGAGTTACTTTCACATTTATAATATTAGTATGGATAGCCTTCCTCGATAAATGGGCTATCCAACAGTGAAATAATTTTTCAATTCAGATCAGTAGTTCCTGAGATGACCGCGTTCAAACAAACAAACTCTTCAGTTTTATAATATTAGTATAGATAGTAATGAGGTTTTTTGTTTTTATAGATAGTTTCTGAAACTACTTATTCGATTTTGATTGATATAGAGTTAGCTTAAAGCCTGCGGAAAGACGACAATCTTCTAAGTAACGAACCTTCTAAGACGACAACTTCTTCTAAGTTCTTAATATTCAGATTGTACAAAAACTATTAGTCTACATGACTGGCCTGTTGGTCTAACGGTTAATGATACTGATTACCAAGCCAATCAGTGCCAAAAGGGTTCGATTCCCACCCAGGATAAATCTTTGTGTGGCGAGTACGATTGTTTATTCTGTGTCTGAATATAATTTAAGAAAAGTATGTTTATCTGTTGTGTGGCCCTGGGGTATATTGTCCAAAGATATTTACTTAAATTATATTTCTACATTTATCTATGCTCTATCACGCTAACTAAAGTTGTTAAGCATAGTTACCTCACAATGATCTATAGTTTCCTTACAAAGGTAACCTTTCGATGGTCGGTCAACACCTAGCCGTTAGCCGATTGTATATTGTATTATTATACGTGCTTGAAGAAAATTAACACACCCATCGTACTAAATGTTACTTGTTTAACGCGATACAACTTTGTATATAACTGAACGGTTCTTTGTTAAGTCGAATCAAGATTTATAAGAAATTTAAAAATAAACTACTAATGAAAATCGAGATAGAAAAATTTAAGCACATTGCCGATTCTTTTTTTTTGTTTTTTTTTCCCCAGAACAACGTTATATATGTTAAGGAATAATTATCTATCACTATTAATAATTACTGGAATTCGTGGTAAAAGTAAGAAATTATTTACTTTTACCGGTGATTATTAATAAATTTAACTTTAGTACCGATAGATGCAATAAACTAGTTATATTTAATGCATTATTGTAGCTTTTATCGTCTTTTTGTTACGAATCAATGATGATGATTGATTGTTGAGAATGATTTTTATGATGATTTTTAATAAAGATGTAGATTGAACTGTTAAGTTCTTATTAGTCAAAATTGTTATCGCCCAGATCTTAGAATCGCATCTTCTCTGGCACTACGGGCAGCCTCTTCACTCTTGCGTAACAAAATGCCAGCACCTATGCTTGCCTTCGCAGTTTCGGCCGCTAGGACTCACATGATGCTGGCTTTGTGACAGCGGGTGGAGTCTGCCCCCCATCCGCGCCTACGGTTTGATAAACACCCTCGGGGTATCACAAACAAGTACCTACCACGCGAAATCTGGGTGGATCAACTCGATTCTGTCCTTTTTTGACTCTAAATAATGTCTTAAATGTCATGTACATAAACCAGGTTAAGGTAAGTATTATGGTATTATAAATAAATATCTACGGAACTAATAAATTCCGTAATACAAATAAATGAATACCGTGTGGTACTGGCTTAAAAATAGTACCACCCCATCTCTTCCCATGGGTGTCGTCAAGGCGACTAAGGGATTTACCACCGGAGGGCGCGCAGCAGCGTCCTCTGTGTATTTTAAAGCCTTACTGCGATCGCCAACCCGCTCGCCAAGCGTGGCGATTATGGCAATTACCCCCAGGGTATTGGGGAGACCCGTGCCCAGCAGTGGGACATCATATGGGTTGATATGTATATATGTAAATAAATACGAGTCTTATTTTAATTTATTACTTTTACCGACAAGAGTAGATAATTATTAAAAACAACCGAAAAAAAGTGATAAATTTTGTGGTCAATCATAAGGTTAGTTACTAACTAATTACCCCGCGCAGCTTCGTTTGCGTCAATTTCCCCCGTTTTTGCAACATTTTTCATTGATGCTCCGCTCCTATTGGTGGTAGCGTGATGTTATATAGCCTTCCTAAAAGCCTAATAGGCTATCCAACACATTTGTTTTTTCATTTCGAACCAGTAATTCCTGATATTATTGCGTTCAGCCAACCAACCAAACAAACAAACTCTACCGCTTTATAATATTAGTATAGCTCTCACTCTTACCGTAACATGTACGAGTATATTAAAACCTTCCCAGAAAATGCAGTTAAAGACAAAAAGAAGTGAAGAAAAACGGAGGTGTATTCGATATCTGTATGTGTTTTTAAATTAACTCTGTATAGACAATGATAGAAGTTACTGATTGGATAGCTAGAATGCACTAGACCATAGCCAAACTTTTTTTCAATGAACATCCGAAGCAAACGATAATTGTAACAGAACCACAACTAACATCTCAATTTGTACGCTTACACAAAGCGAACGTAATTCAATAATGCATTACTGTCTAATATTCGAAAGTGAAACCATAATAATTATTGACACTCAAGTGACTTAACAATGGCGTACAATACAACTGCTCCCACGCGCGGGAAAAAGCACAGATTAAAAATAATTACGTTATCTGTACTAAGTGAGCTTTATTAGATAACTTACCTATTATCTAACTGTTATCTTGTTTGTGTAATATATCTGTAGATAAACATAATAAGATAAATTTCAGAATTTAATGTTGTAGCTCGCAGATTACGCAACCGTCAACTTTGATTTGATCATTTCGAAATTTAATTCATTCATTCATTCGATTGAGCCAAGATTGGTACTGGTCTCGTTCTTTTGGTAGGGCTGTACACTGCTGTTTTAAGAAAATGTGTAAAACATTAAGCAGTTTATTTTCAAGAAGATCTGGAAGATTTCTCTTACCGCTTAACTCATCCTCACACCTTAGAACTAACATGATTGCGTACGGTTCTAGGATTTCATACCACATGAAATCAGACTGTGGAATGAACTACCTGCAGAGGCTTCCCCAAAAGATTATTGCATGGAGTTCAGTATCAGGCGAGCCGTACGCTTTTTTGCCACATCAGTGTTTTTTGTCATAAAAACACCGCAGCAGTTTCATATTAACAAAATTAAACATGTAGGTAATTGATTTATTTATAAAGCCGTTATGTTTTCTAAACCTTAAAAGAAATAATGTCTTCAGTATACTGTTACATACAGATGTACCTATATAAGAACTCCATACTAACCCAAATGTTGCTTAATAAGCTACTCACCAGTAACTCAAATACTTTAGGAAGTGTGGGTGGCATTATATCACACACGTTTCCTAAAGAATTTGAGTTTGAATATACGATCTCTAAAAATTTCAATTTTTATCGAAACATTTAGGCACTGTCTACGCACAACCCTACGCATATAATTTGCGACTAACTCGTTGTAATGACATTTACAGTTTCACACGTAATCCGACGATTTGGTATCGCAGACGCAGTTTTTCCACCTATAACTCACTGGTGACGAAATCACTGTGATCTGTTAACTGTTACTTGAAATAACTTGCGCATCGCGCTGGAATCGCGATGTACCCTTTTTAGTTGATCGTCTTACGGTCTAGTGGATGGGAACCATTACTATCAAGTGCCTTGTATAAATCAAATCAAATAATCTTCCGGACAACTATTTTTTCAAGTGCAAGTTAGTTTCAGTTACGGAACTATTGAGTAACTGCTACTACGCATCGGAGAGCGAATTTGTGCAATGAGTCTTTCTTTTGTGAAAATGGTGTATGAATGAATGCATGAAAAGAGTGGCCGAGAGTTTTTATTGTCTTGTTCTTTTCTTCGGCTTTACCTATAGCTTACCAACAGACTTAGAATCATGACTCTTCACAAGTGCAGTATTTTGCTTCCTAAGTGAATAAAGTTAGATTTTTTTATTATTCTATTTTATACGACGAGCCTGTAGAGTCACACCAGGGTCCTTATTCACGTCCTTTTTTCCGTTTTTGCGGCAAGCCCGTGCTAACTGGCGCATGCGCGGAGCATTCAAAGATGTCCGCCGCGCATGCGCGTTGATGCATTTCTAAGCGCAGCTCTCTTTATTTTATCAATAAGACAAGATTTTGACAGTACGTACGGGCTTGCAGCGAAAACGGAAAAAAAGAACGTGATTAAGGATCCAGCCCATAACAGCATCTATGCCACTCATATACTTATTCCCTAAAGATCCAAGCGTCACTGCACCGCGCTCCACATTCTAAGACATTAGTTCACATTTTCTACAGTGCTCAACTGAAACACAGTAATGTGGTCGCATCACTATTTAATAACTACAATACGGTGATACCAACTAGTGGTCTATGGCTTAGACCTCATCATCAACCTATCGCAGTCCACTGCTGGACATAGGCCTCTCCAATTGCACGCCACTTTGTTCTATCTTCGGCTTCTCCCATCCAGCTCCTGCCAGCCGTTTTGCGTAAATCATCACTCCGCCTGGCCTGAGGGCGTCCTACACTACGTTTGCCAAGCCGCGGTCTCCACTCAAGAACTCGCTGGCTTAGACCTACTAGCAGTAAATGTTAGCTTACCTTCGGTTCTCTCGTTATTTTGTGAGTGTGGTCTGAGTGGACCACGCCCCAGTGGTCACCGCTCTCCATCGAGTTGGCACCGGATCCCCGTGTGACCACCGGTGACCCGCTAACCACATAGATGCATATTCCTTACACACGTGAAATAACCTAATCGGTTCGTCAGACCAGTTTTTATTTAATCTTATAAGGCCGGTAAGCACCTACTTTTGGAGTGATTGAGTTTCGTGTCTGATAGAACAGTTAAAGATTAAAGAAGGATGAGTTATAAACAACATGTTTAGTAAGCAATAATATTCTCCTAAAAAAATTTGGACCCAGTGGCCAATTTAAGGACGGTCGTTGGAGACCGGACAACTACGCAATATCTGTTATAAAGGGAGCGCCAACTCAAGCCCTATTCTCTGTATCATAAGCCGAGGAGACGTAAAGCCGTTTCAATAGATTTATTCCCGTTTTTTGATGTGTAATTTTGTAAACAAACGATTCTATTTCAAACTTAAGTTGAACTTCTTGTGTTGTATTCAAACTTACGTTGAACTTATTGAGTGTATCCGACTGCTACGCAAGAGGTCGTGGGTTCGATTCCCACCCAGGATAAAAATTTGTGTGATGAGCACAATGATGGTGGGTGTGATTTTTCTATAATATTTATGTATTCAGTCTGGTTTTCATAGTACAAGCTCGGCTTAGTTTGGGAACAGATAGCTTTGTGTGAGTTGTCCCAAGATATTTTTTTCGAATATATTATTTAAATCAATATTTATTTTTTAAAGTAGTAGACCTCCTAGTCTTAACACTTAGTACATTTTCTTAATCTAGGCAATAGAAACTGCATGTACCAGCTTCCACATAAATAATGAATGTTCCTTCAGTCAGAAGATGGCAGGCGTAGCAAGTTGCAGCATGTGTTTAGTTAGAAAATAACACAGGTAATAAATAGTGATTTGAGTCGGCATTTCGATCTAAAACGTCGTCATAGAAACGGCAAAAGGCGGGTCTAGTGGCCTGCGCGGGCGCAGATGACGTGTGCCACAATCGTTGTCATGTAGCGTGGCTTGATGTTCATGATTTTTAGTGGTGAACGAGCACTTCTGCTTTGTGGTTAAGTAATGGAAACGAGCTTTACAAAATATATAGAATACTCGTAGCTCTCTTGAATTTTGAATTTTTAACTCTTTTAATTATAATTACTGTAGTCAAGGCATCTAACGGCATATTCTGAGTAGGTAGTGTGGCATGATATTTTACAGAGTAGACGTTTTATCAATAAGACCTAAGTGCAAAGGAATGTTTGTTTAAAATAAATGCATTTGTTCTCTCCCGCTCTAAGTGTATAACTTGCAACATCCATCAAGTATCATTAGCGCTCGCGGCGAGCGACACTGCCGGCTACTAAGCAAACTGTCCGGCCAATCTGCATAACACCTGGAAAAAACGAGTTACCGTACACTTTGTGTACTGTGCGCGCACGCAGCCGAAGTGTCATGGACCTCAGTCTCACTTGATTTGTGATATCTGCTTTAGATATGTCAAAGTGTGTCAATAAGTATATTTTCCAAGTTTCTTGTGAAGGGTCAACCATAATAGGAAAGGGCGAATAATATTCAAAAAAACTAACTTCACCTACGTGCAAAGATTAAAGAATCCCTGGTCAAAACTTCATTTAGATTAAAATCATATAAAATCAAAAGCCTTTCAGTTGGTTGTCGCTTCCAATAAGAATAAAAATTCTTATTACCAACCAAAAAATACCAGACGATTATTGATGAACGACCGGAAATTCATTTCGTCTGCACTTTCTTTATATAATCAAATCGATTTTGAGAATCGATCATAAATACTAGTACCGCTTTTCTTCGTGACTCATACGAGGATAAAATGTTACATAGTTGCAAGTGAATGTGTCTGAGCGAAGTGTTTGATACTTCAAATACTTCGCTGATGAATAAACCTGAAATCATTAGGCAAATGAAGCGGCGGTAGCCTAATGGCTAAGGCATCGGTCTCGCAATCGTGAGGTCGTGGGTTCGAATCCTGGACATTATACTACCGTCGTAAACCCACTCTTAACACAAGCCATAGAGCTTTGCTGGAGGGGTTAACAGGATTGCTAGTAACGTGGGACCACAATCCCGCATTGCTAGTTATCTTTATGAAAAATAAATGCATCTTTTATAATAATGGTCTAATAACTGATAACATAGCTATAAAAACGACGGCAAATGTCATCAGAGACTAGGCAGGAGATATTATAATGCAAAAGTTAGTGAGCACTCTGTATTCCCTTACTTTCATAAATTGTCCAATAGAACGGAAATTCGACACGATGGCAGAGATTAGGCGCACGACCGACGGTTTTACGTCCTCTCATATTATATCCGCAGTAAGCTTTAACCTAGTAGTGCCAATTCAGTTAACTTTTGCCAACCGGGCGTGCATGAAATATTTTATTAGGCACTAGCTGTCCCGCGCAACTTCGTATGCGTACATTTTCCCCGTATCAAGTCCCCGTATCAAGTAACATTATTGATTACTGCTCCGCTCTTATTGGTCGTAGCGTGATGTTATATAGCCTATAGCCTTCCTCGATAAATGGGCTACCCAATAGAAAAATATTTTTTCAATTCGGACAAGTAGTTCCTGAGATTGCCACGTTCGAACAAACAAACTCTTCAGCTTTATAATATTAGTATAGATATGAAAAAACCCGAGGTGACTGGTTTATTTATATCACATTTAGCCTAAGCCAGGGTTTTCAAACTACGTATCCCAGGGGTGTCACGAAAAGATCCATGTAGATGTCTGGCTGTACCAACATGACCAAGTTGTGTAAGCGCCCCGCGCATTTTGACTAACCAAACATAAGCCGCGGTTTTAAAAGCTGTGCTCAGAAAAGCACGCACATTCTTCTCATTAGTAGCCAGCCAATGTCCCTTCATTTATTTTGTTTTGCTCGTATTTTTTAATAAAATTATGTTTTTGTAGTGACTCGTCACTGAAATTACTGGTAAGTATTTTTAGGTTAGAGAGCGGGAAAGTCGCACAAAAATGACAAACTCCCAAGGACGTCATAGTAAAAATAGTTTAGGAAGTCTTGTCTAACCCACCTCTTAAACAATAATTGGACGGTACGGTTTCCATACTGCATGTGTCTTCTTGACCATCTATTTTCCTCTCTTAGAGTTTCCCATATCTTATGAAGCTAACTCACACGTATTCCCAGAGTAACCTACACACACAGCAATAAATTAACAACGGTAAGTGTCCCTCGCGGTCATAAAGTAGGCGTTATCTTCAGGCCAATTATCGGCCAGGCCTATGGACAATGATCGTAGCCATTTTAAAAGAATTAACATCCTTTTAAGAGACCGCACATGAAGAGATACGTGTAATCTGGTCACATTAAACTTTTTTAACCTAGATCGTTGTTTTATCGTAGGTCATTTTTCTTTATGGGTGTGGAGACGATGGTGTTCTGCTTGAATTACTTGTTGTTTCGTTCGTATATACTTTGACTGCTTAGGTGTATATGACTTCTGTGTAAGATGTCATGGGTTCGATTCCCGCATGAGACACCACTTATTGTGATCCACGGATTTCTCTAGAAACAAATGGGTCCAAAAAATAGTAGTATATAGAATTATATTTCCATCCCTTCATCGTAAGAGACAAAAACAACAATGTCGCCTACGTCCTTCCCTAAGCTTTGAGCTGCCAATATACCAAATTTCAAATCGGCCCTATGGTTTTAACAAATCTCTTTATCTATACTAATACGCACAATAACGCGGCAATCTCAGGAACCGAATTGAAAAATTATTTTTCTGTTGGGTAGCCCATTTATCGAGGAAAGCTATAGGCTATATATCATCACGCTACTATCAATAGCAGCGGAGCAGCAATGAAAAAGGTTACAAAAACGGGGAAAATTGACGCAAACGAAGTTGCACGGGTCAGCTAGTAATTAATATCAGTAAGACGTAGTCTCCTTGTCTTCCGAAAATGTTTAATTTTAAATCAATTATTTAGTTTAGTTGACGTGCGAATGTGCTAACATCCTTCAGAACAGTAGTTTTTATATCAACGCCCATCGGAATGACAAAACAATACGAGAGATACAGATCTGCTGCGCCGGCGCAGCGGCGCGGGCGCAGGATGCTCTCACAAACCGGAAGTGTCGCGCTGCCACAGACAATGGACCATTGTGGACAGTAATTACTGTACCGGAAACTACGTCATTAAACGTATGGCCTGATTCCAATGGGGCCAATTGTATAGGTGCGCTATTGTCATTTTTTTGGAAAATTATGGTTTGGGCCGGATGAAAGGTGTCATTAACTACACCTGTTTATGTGATAAGGCTTAACCAAGGAAGTATTATTTCAACAAGACTTCTTCATGTCACATTATGACTTATTTCAAGTCTTGCAATTTTGAGTTTGTTAAAACCAAAACAAGTTGATACCAGATAAAGGTTATTGACAGTCAGACAGACGGACCTCCCCTGAGGGTTCTGTTTTTATTTCCTTTTGAGGTACCTACAGAATCCTAAAAACAAGTACCCACATCTAAACTACACCGACAAGTTTCATTTTTTTTTTTCATGAATAATAATACAAAAACTAAAGACCCACTCCAAGCCACCCACGGGGGTAATTACGATTTGAGATTATGACAAAAGAATACTTCACCGCTTGGCACTTCAAGGGTTTACTTGAAGTACCAACCGATGATTTTTTCTATTTTTTAAGTAACAGTTATCCATTTGTTTTATGTCTAACAATCTTTACAAAAACAATAAGCCAGTCAGTCGAGCCGTCACTCCCATAGCAAAAATCTTATTATGTATATAGTTTTAAAAGCACTCAAAAACTAGACTACTCCGGAAATTATAGACTGATTGCTCTCCAACTCAAATGCTGACAACTTATATCCATATATCAGCAAACACCAACATCGGAAAAATCAATATTACAATATCCATCTACGTTTCAATAACAGTGTTATTTTATTCCCCATACAGAATAACGGTACGATCCATTCAGCTATAGGAAATGGTAGTCAGTGATGCATGAACATATAAATGGCCCAGTGAGACGCGGGTTCGGTGCCGGTGGAAGCAAAAATTGTTGCTAGCGGTGTCGGACCCACCGCCTGTGACGAACTGACCCTAGGTTGAATAGTGGTTTAAGTAATAAGAGATGGTATAGTGAATATTGTGGATTTGCTATTCACTTTTCTGAACTAGGTTATTTTTTTTATTTTTTTTTTTTGGGACAACTCACACAAAGCTATCTGATCCCAAACTATGGAAACCAGACAACCGACAAACATACTTATATATTTCTAAATATATACATAAAGATAAATAACACCCAAACACAAAATAAACCATCGTCGAGGGAGCATCCACGGGCTGTCACTGCACTTAACACTAACTTCACTAAGTTAATTCAAAAGGTTTAGTCCTCCTAAGCCTTAAACAGTCAGGCGTAGATGGGAAAAAGAAACAAAACAGCTCTTTTAATGCACTTTATTCTAAAAGCTTCCAACTTATCCCACACAAATATTTCCCTCCAGTTGTTTCGTATCACAATATCGAGGTGATATCTACAGTTTTTGCGTGCAGCCGCGTGCCCGAGGCGTCAATTCGGCTCAAATCAAAACTGGACTGCGGTTGTATGTAGATTGCATGTCTGACTGTAGTTTCGTTAATTTACTCCGCAAGGGAAACTGTTACAGATTTATTTGTGTAACGACAAATTGGTTCGATTTTCCTTTGATTTGCTTTTGATTGTACCTGTCGCGGTTTGCGATGTTAATCTAGATCTCGCTTTACGTGAATGAGTTGGATATATTTGCGTATTGACACAATTACTCACGATGGTGTATGAAATGGAATATCGACTTTTAAATAGAATATTTTTCTTCTTTTGAAACACAGTACATCTTGTGACAGTTTCGTGTTTAATGTATTCCAGTAAATGTCTAAATAAAGCTGAGGAGTTTATTTGTTTGGTTCGATTGAAAAAAATATTTAGGGGAACGCTGTAGGCTACATAACATCACGCTATGATCAATAGGAACTGAACATCAATGAAAAATGTTGCAAAAATGGGAATAAAATACGCAGACGAAGTTGCGCGGGTCCCCGCAACTAGCGCTTTCGTCCACTGTTCCATTGAATTACACATTTTGTGTTAATCTAGCCTATGTATGTTTTTATTTAAATCCGGTAAAAGAACTAACTTCTAAGGATTATTATCGAAGTTTATTCAATCCGGAAAACAGTTTTGCAAATTCCGAAACGCCCATGAAATCCTAGCAAGCAACCAATGAGTTTTATGGCCCCGATTCATAGTTTTACCTCAATAACTACATTATACGTAGAAATAACCACAACACAGTTATTGTCAGTTTCAACACAAAATATCATGGTGTCGTCAATGTGCGAGAATACCATAAAAACGCCATAAATGTTGTAATGGTCGATAGGAATCATGGCGGAGACCATAAAACACCGAAATTGCTTATCGTTTCTACATTTTATTTTTAGGGTTCCATAGCCGGCCGTACAAAGGGTAACAATGGGACCGTCCGACCAAGTGTCACTATCACCATTTGTCTGCTTGTCTTATCTTTGAGAGACCATAAAACACCGAAATTGCTTATCGTTTCTACATTTTATTTTTAGGGTTCCATAGCCGGCCGTACAAAGGGTAACAATGGGACCGTCCGACCAAGTGTCACTATCACCATTTGTCTGCTTGTCTTATCTTTGAAATATTTTATGTGCCTATATTCAAAACTACAATAATTTATTGTAGCGGAATCTAATTAATTATGAAAAATATATATTTTTAAGCTATTGCATAGCTTTTATCGCGGGCTTTCAGCATAAAACCTGACATCCCCCACTACGCCTACCATGTAGCTCGGTCGAGCGTTCGCTTAACGTATATTTATATGGTACGACTGTACGAAGCTCGAACGGATCGAGACAAGCTGCTCCGAAATGTAAAGAAAAGAAAAAAAAATACTGCTTAAATAAAAAAATAATTGCATATGTTGATAAAAAATGCTATGCAATAGCTTTACCGCGGTAGACCCGAGTGCCACACATTTCTTTTTTTTAATCCTATATTTCTATCTAAAAAATTATAGATTTATATCTACCTAGGTAGGTAGATATAAATCTATGATTTTTTAGATAGAACCTAGTAGTAGTAGAACCTACTAAATAAAAATACCCTAATTTTCTATTATTTTTTTTCCAAAAGAAAAGGCGAATGTAAACTACAACCTTTACCTTTGTATGTTTTAGTTGCCATACAGCTAAAACATACAAAGCAGAACCATCCCTGCTCAAGTCCTCCTCGCACTTGACCAGTTTTTTTTATTTTTTAATATCTGCGTAGGAGTGTTTATACGTGATAGCAGAGATTCGGTCAATGATTTTGGGTGTCAATGTGATTATTACCTGGTATTGTTGAAACATAAGGTTATAAAATGGTCTATTGAGTATGCTGGTGGCTTTATAATAGCATGTCGCTTACTTCTCACTAAAAATGGGAATTGGGCATGCGTAGGTATAGTAGGTACTGCTTACGGTTTACCCTAAATCTACTAACTAGTCAGACCTATGGAGGAGGTGTTACGTCCCTCTCACACAAAGGGAGCCTTCGACCAGATCAACTATGCTATTAACATTGCACCCCCCCCCCAATAAACACATACCTAGTTACATAAAAAAGTTCTGGGTCAAGTGTCTTATTGATAACCATTGTTCTGTTTTTATTCGGAAAGGGGGGCGGCTGGGATCATTTTTCCCATGGCAAATTCCCATGTAAAAAATACGGTGACTCGTTTCCCATTGGGAATATTTATTACTACATACTATATTTTTAATTTTCTTATAATAGCGATACCGGAGTTACTGTGACGACAACCGAATCAACAAACGGACTATGTATACTAGCGAAACGAAATTCACCCTGAAACATTTACTGAAAATTCCAGAGAGGGCTTGCTCATAATTTATGGAAATTAATAATAATACAAACTTTCATATTCACATTGTACGACGACATCCAACGACGAGTGAATTATACGATTATTCGATAGATAAAGATCTCAATCGATGCGAAAACTCGTATTGATTGAATAAATTCGATTTTTAATCGATTTCCATTATGAACGTGCGCGAGCGCCGCCCATGGACACGTGTGATTTATTCGGTGATACGATAAAGAGAATGCTATCGTTTTTTTCAAGTGAAAGTCGTTGATGTAATAAAGCTTTAATGTAATTTAATATAATGCCGTGTTAATGTATTTTTGCGGTCATCAGGGCATTAATGTCGACAAAATGTTATATTACACTTCAATTTTATGAAAGAAAGAAATGCATTCATTCATCACACGTCAAATTTCATTGCCATTTTAAATAGAATTTGTTATAGTTATGAGCTATGACACAATGTAGGTAATATATTGCATATAAAAATCATTGATTTCGAAAATGAAAGTTGTAGACTGTAAGACACATAAGAGAAAATGGGAGTAAGCAGTTAGGTAGTAACTAATCTTGAACTTATCGTTGGTGTTTGCTGTCGTGCATACATCATGTTGTGTATTCATATTATAAATCTATATACAGGGTGTAACAGAAAGGTGTGGTCAAATTTCAGCAGCGGATAGGGTATATTATCAGTATTGCACCTACCATGGTGCCGTAGCTGGTTGCATTATTATTACATAGATATAGCATATTCTTTTTTTCAAAATTCAGTAGTGAAAGGCGTATGGCATAAGAATTATACCTCCCCTGGTACAAAATTCAATTGGATTATTATGGCATAGAACTTTTTAATTAAAAACTGTTTCATTCAAAATAATAAATATTTTTTATGGTACTCCAATTTTGATAAAATTAGGTATGTGCTACTCAGTATCATGGGCGCTTACCAACCCTTGAATATGGCCACACCTTTCTGTTACACCCTGTATATTTATATTTAATCCCTGTGCGATCTGTTAAGGTGTTGTTAGGTTTCATGTTCCTATTCGATTACACCTTGTATATAGGTAGGTAAGTAAATAATAAAAAAATATTACTTTTTATAAGTTAGCTATAGGTAACCACTTAACTCAAAGATTTTAATATTCTGTCCATGTTTCAAAACCATTTACCGGTCATTGGTCGTGTGTAGTTACCGCCATAATTACAGTACATTACAATACAATAAGCAATCAAATACGAATAACAAACCTCTTGTATACACGTGTTATGGATTGTTTAATTATTCTTGCTGTATGAAGTGAAAAACAAACTAATATATACGTACACATATTAAAAACCCACGCACCTCTACACGAGATTACTTAATTATACCAACAATAATGAGAAAAACATGTTTTTCATCAAACATTTTTTATGAATAAGACTGTAGACTAGTGGTTAAGGCGTCGCACTCGCAATCAAGAGATCGCGGGATCGAATCCCACAAATTATACTACCGAAGTAAACACACCCCTAACACTAGTACTTTAGCTTAGCTTTAGATTAAAATCATGAGGTTTTTTTCTCGAAACTAACTTTCGTGAACTTTATTTCTCGAAAGAATAATACATTATTAAAATTCTTTATAAAAGAGAAACTTAATAATTATAAAGATAAATAAAAAAAAATTGAGCGTACTTATAAGGTACTAGCTGTCCCGCGCAACTACGTCTGCGTGAATTTTCCCCGTTTTTGCAACATTTCTCATTGCTGCTCCGCTCCTATTAGTCGTAGCGATGTTAGCCTTCCTCCATAAATTAGGTGAAAGAATTTTCAATTCGGACCAGTAGTTGCTGAGATTACCGCGTTCAAACAAACAAACTCTTCGGCTTTATAATATTAGTATAGATAACATAAAAATATTAACAATATTTGAATAATTTAAAAATGACGGTAAAGTAAAATAAACCGTAAAGCGTAAGTGCTCAAGCGCAGTCCACATGGAATCCGCTATTGCTGGATGCGACACCGGTGCATAAACTAGATAATGTACTTATACGCAATAGTATTGTCATCTATCCTAATATTATAAAGCGAAATGAAGAGTTTGTTTGAACGCGTCTCTTAAAATACTGGACCGAATCGAAAAAATATTTTACTGTTAGATAGCTCGTGTATCGAGGAAGGTTATAGGAAGGTTATATATAATTACGCTAAGACTAATAGGAGCGGGTCAGCTAGTTAGTTAATAAGTGTGTTAGATAATTACTAAAATAGGTAGTGTGAACGATATTGACGGTAAGTACAGAGACAGAAATTTGCTTTAAAATTGATCAAATTGACTTGGGTTATAAACGGCCTCTGTACCTGCCAATGTTTGCACGTACAGAAGCCGTTTTTTAACGTGCAGGAGATCCCGTATTCCAGTAAATCACGTAACTTTCGCCTCTTAAATAGTGCCGAATCTAGGTTTATTTCAAGTCGGGGCAAAAACCTGATGGAGTGGGGGAGGGGTGCAAATTATTTCACTTGATGTGGCGCCCCTTAAACGTGGCTATCGGGGCATGTCAACGGTTAGCCCCCCTAGATCCGGCCCTGCTCTTAATCTCTTTAAAACGCTAGTTAAAAGCACTTTAAAGAATAACTCTTCATCAGATCTTTTACCGATACTTCGAAACCGTTGAACCATTTGATACATTACAATGTAACGTGTTCAGAGTGCACAGACAAACACACACTTTACAGTCACAAAACGGACATGCATCGACTCGGTCTACATACGTCGCCACCTACGAAGACCGCCACGCCCTTTGACTTAGGGCTGCCACTACCACAGAATATTAATAATAGCTGTGTCCCTCGCAATTTCGTTTGTGTACCTACATTTTCCCCGTTTTTGCAACATTTCTCACTGCTGCTCCGCTCGATAGTCGTAGCGTGATGTTATATAGCGTTCCTCAATAAATGGCTATCTAACAGTAAAATATTTTTTTCAATTCGGACCAGTAGTTCCGGAGATAACCGCGTTCAAAAAAAAAAAAAACTCTTCATCTTTATAATACTTGTATAGATTATAACTTCAGCTTAAACCAGACTATCAGTCGAAAACTGATTCAATATCCAAGATGATAATTTACAAATGACAGTAAATTAAAATAAAATGTAGGTGCTTAAGCACAGTTTACGAATTCTTAATGTTTTGGTCGAATGTTTAAACTAAACCCCCACGTTATGTGATTTGTTTTATCGACACTGCTTGAGTAATGATCGAGTCGATTTCGAAATCAGTGGCGGAAAACATCGGAAACGTCAGGAATAAACAAGTCTGATTTCTTTTACATATCTAGTTAAATATTACGTACTTTTATATATCCGTCTATTTGTGGAAAAATACGTCTAGAATTATACACTGAAAACAAAAAAAAACCCATTTAAATAAATTCCCACTTGGCAACCCTACGATGCGCACGCGCAAATAGCTCGAGTGACACCGCAATCTCTGATTAACACGGAACGGCTAATCTTTGAAACGCGGACGTAGAGTTGCCAGCCTAATGGATTACCCCGTAAATAGGGTAACCAACCCAATTATAGGGCTCGCCAATCAACATCTAACTGGTTTCTAAGATTTATAAAGTGGGGGTTATTAAACGGGGGTATGTTAGCCACAATGAGGTGTGGTTAAGTTTATGGTGGCATTCAGGATGTGGATTTAAGTGCTGACTGATTACACGTTAGGGGTCTTGAGATTTAAATAGATTTGATGTTAATTGGAACTAGGTGGCTGGGTGACCAAGCTACACTCGGTGTAAAGAAACTTAGAAAGCTAATCTATATAAAACTCTATTCTACGCCTAATATATCTCTTTCTCTATTCATTTTATCCCACCTTACTACGATAGTGATGGAATAGTGAACGCCCATTTCCACACCAAAATCTCCTCTACTAATTTGCATAGACTCAAATGAGATTGGCTGGGCAGCCGAAATCGTTTGCAACCCTTATTATTATACCTGGTGGTCAGCTTAATAGAAGATGTGACATGCATGATCCATAACTCGTTATACAGCGAGGTGCGCACGCGCAGTGTGGGCGACAGCACCATAACGGTGCTAAATACCTGTGACAGGATATATTGCACAGGATCAGTGAGCTCTTATATGGACTCGGTACCCTCTAGACTCGGTATTACGGATAATAGGGACCATGAAACCACCTGAGTTTATATCCTACTAATATTATAAAGCTGAAAGTTTATGAGGGTGTATGTTACGCCTTAACCGAAAAATTACTTGATGGATTTTGATGAAACTTTACAGTAATGTGGTTTATATATCTGAGTAGCACATAGGCTATAAAAATCAAACATAACGCAGGCAAAGCCCAGGGAAAAGCTAGTGACAATTAACCTTACTTTATAGTGGCTTGGCCTCGCTGAGGATAGGATTTAATAATAATAAAAAACCCCATAGACAAGAGGACCCAAATATTCGGCGGGGAGGACCAAATGCTTAAATGCTTAAGCATCAGTAATATTCAAAACTATTTGGATCTTCGACAGCGTCAACTACAAGCCGGTAAAGCTGGTTCCAATACTGGGACTGACCGATATATGCGATACCAATCCCATCACTCAACATACCTCATTATTAAGCAGTCCAACATTGGTTCCAAGCTCCAACCACAAACCTTGGCCCAACGGTACAACCTAGTCATCTCGACACCCAACGGTACTACCACTCCATGACAAATCTATAATATGCCAACTATGGTAATGACCAGACCGGCTGGTCTGCCCTCTAGACCAATTTAATGAGATCTTGAAACGAATGCACAGTTCAGGTTACACTGGATAAGTCCGCTAAAGGTGTAAGGCTAATTGTTTGGAGTTCCTCCATAGGATTTATGACGTCACGATCGATTCAACTTCCGCGCTGTGGGAAGCGTGTTAACCTGTGCATCATTAGCAACACTACCAAGAAATCATTAGGATTTCTATGGAAATAAATAGCTACGTATAAATACCTAACAAGAAAGTGTGGTCTAAATACACACATTACAATGTCCGCTACTGAAATTTTACAAAAAGAATAACTATGTATTTTTTTTTCTTAATATGAGACGACTCCCGCACTAGGGTACAAGCCCTGTGTCGCGGGGGACTTTACAAACATACAAGTCACGGACACAAAGTACACCTAGACTCGGGACAACAATTTGTGGATCACACAAAGTGATGTCCCGTGTGGGAATCGGACCCACGACCTCTTGCGGAGAGTATGACAATGACAGTGAAAACGGACACCCATATAGATGGGAGCAACCTTACCATTTTCGGTACATAGGTACCGAAAATGGTAAGGTTGCTAAACCTTACAAATATCTCGAATTCTCGATCGACGGGCACCAGAACGCCTTCCGAATAAAGTGGTCTGTAATTCTGTGTCCCTGAATGATGTCTATGCGTGTTTTGCTTCGAGCTAGGTATTGGTGCTATCTATATCACAGCAAGAGAACAATGACGTAACAAATACTTGCGCCCGCAAGACAACTCAAATATAACCGTTTGAGGACAGCGAAAGTTACCGTATAAATCAAATTAAGCCATGTTATTGTCAATGTTTGAACATTAATCACTTTTGTAATTTATTATTTATTTCATGTTGAATGAGTGTTCCGTCTCACTCTTACCTTCGACTTAGACAAGGTTAAAATATAGATCAATATTAGTTTCGTAATTCATGACAAACGTAATTTTGAGTTCGAGATTCAATTAAATTATGCAATTGAGAAAGTGATTGCAATTTATACTCATTATACTCGTAAATAAGAGCTATAATCCGTCTTTATATTTGATTTATTCGGTGTTTTTATGGTGTGCTGTTAATCGTAAAAGTATAATCAAATTTCACTGTAACCATTAGTTCCAATAGCACAAAATAGAGCTACTTTTTTCAGAAATTTTTCGCAAATTATGAAAATATAAATATTACGGGTCTTAATCGCGTAAATAATTTAGGGTAAAATACCTTGTTTATTGCCCGACGTTTCGACCTTATTGCAACGCGAAGTCGTTAAGTTAGACAAGACTGTTGATAGACTTTAGAGTTTACTCCTATCTATTACCGTTTAAACTAGTGACAACAAAAACCGTCAAGAGATTTAAAAATATATGTATTATTATTTTTTGATGAAAACGCCATATATGTTTGTAAACTTACGCAATTTGTACACATTATAGAATTTTCATCGTCTGCGTAAATTGCCGTTTTTGCAACATTTTTCATTGCTGCTCCGCTACTATTGGTCGTAGCGAGATGTTATATACCCTATAGCCTTCCTTGATAAATGGGCTATCCAACAGTAAAATATTTTTTCAATTCGAACCAGTGATTCCTGAGATTATCGCGTTTAAACAAACAAACAAAATATTCAGCTTTATAATATTAGTATAGATGGACTCCTAGTGGTTTTTGGTATATAATGGAAAATTTGTTCCCACTACACGGATCTAGGCGTCCTCCCTATACGATAATTCAAGACTACCTATACCCAGAAACTTTACGATCGGAACTACGCAAGCCTGGTGCAGATGCAGAATGATCAAAACTTATAGTTATTTTATTATTCTACCTGGACAAAGTGTCCTTAGATCCTTGTAAACTGATAATACATGACTAAATGATAATTCTATGCTAACGGTTATCACCATACCGGCTAGAAGCTTCATAATTCTCGAGGATTATATCTAAAAGATACTAATCCCACTTCAAATATAATCATTAGTACCTATAAAGTAAAGTTGTCTTCCGTTTATATTTTCGCATTTACTGCACCTAAACATTTATTCCAGAATATTTTAAAAGTATAATTAATAATACAACGTCATTATATTTATAGAAATGGTGAAATGTCATTGTGAAGGGGAGTCCCATTAGTTGGTGATGAGGCGTGATCATGTGATAAATGCTACGTATTTTATATCGTTTATTGTTTAAAAAAAAAGCGAATTGACTACTGACCGACCAATCGTTGAGCACACAAGACACACTCAATTTTTTTTTTGGGAAAAAGGGTCTATGAATGACTTTACAGACACAGATGACAGACATGATAGATGGACACAGATTACCTATACACAGACTCGCAAAGCCCTGTCCTATGGAGGAATCAACCCACTGCGGCAGTACCACGGAGGCAGTAAACTTAAATGTTTTTTATCCGTGAATGCAAAGTTTCATGCCAGTTTCAGCTTGTAGCTTGGGAAGCGTTAAAGGACTTTGTTTTATTACGACAATCAAAAACCATTAAACGGAGCCGCTAGTGTAACATAAATGAGCACTCAGATAGGACGTTGACGAAAAATGTTAAGTGAAAGAGAGAAATATCTCGTGCGGTCCTGTCTTTTTGACAGGATAAAGTAGCGTGTCTGTTTCTAGAGAGTGGTCAATTTTGTGAGGTTATGGGGTAGTCCTGTTCTCTATGTCAATGGTATTAACCTTTAAAGTGGATAATAGAGATGAGTAATACTCACTGTTCTAAAATGTATAATATTATAAATTTTCTAATTCGAATTGTTTCAAATTCTGAACAGCTTATTCTTTTTTTTAAAACAAAACGCCATTCCGCATTATTACCGCAAACACAGCTACACATGTAGAGTATCATATATTCTCACAAGAAGCGAAACTGTGAAAATTTGTCGTTGTAACAGAAAAAAAAACAAATTATGTGACGTATTCGAACCTTTTCTCAAGTGGAGAGTGCTCTCTTTGCAGCAAAACCTGCAATCATTTACAACTCACAATATACATGAACTGCCGACCAAGACATTATCATACCGCTACGATAAGCACTAGGTCATGAGCAGTGCTAAATACTAAATTACACAGTGGTCCATTAAGCACCAGTTCTGCCTGTAACCCAGGTTCAATGTTGCGACTCTTGGTCCAGGACAATCGCAGTTGAACTCGTTTTTAACGGAACTGTAATGGGCGCAGATTATAGCGTAGGTGACATTTGCATTTCAAATTTCGAACGAATATCAATGTCTATGGATGTATTTTTCTTCTTTTTTCTTTTGGCTGCATTATTCTGCTAGTGTTACATGTTTATTGTACACTTTAATTGCACAAAGGTTAGTTCTTATCAATTTAAACTCGTGTTATAAGATTTTTCGTACAATTAGCGGTGATGGTGAAAATGGTGGTGAGATTTCTTACTTCTAATTCTTTCATTGCTCCAGACTAATGTTAGTTCAATAAGAACACACCCCCCCGATATATGAAATACGGTCATCGATTAATTTTTAATTACATTTTCATCAGCAAAACCACATAAATAAAATAAATTGCCTACGACATCAACAATTCAAACTGACCGCCCATTCTAGATAGCTGTACCTAATTAAAAATCTAAGCCTAAGTATTAATTACTGGCCTAGTACTAAGTAATCGCCCCAGGTAGTATAAAATATATCTAGAGAGCTAAATGGACGGGTAGCAATGATATTGACCAAGTAATGCGACAGCGAAAAATAGCCCATACCGCAAACATTATTTCATAGGCGAACAGGAGCTGTTCCTTTAATGCAACCATTTGTAACCTCTTATCGTGGAATTAAAAAGTAAAAGGCTGTCTGTGTCTAGATTGAGTTGTCGATGCCTTGAGCATTCTGTTTGTTTTAAAAATAAACGCCGGCATTTCTTTTTTCTTTTGGCGGGCGTGTTCTGAATTTGAATTCTCTTTAGTTAAATCTTGATGTTCTATTTTTAAACTGTTTTATAAACATGAGTAGTGGACCTATAACATGTTTTTATTTATGTTGTTATTTTATTTGATTGTTAAAAGGGAATTATATCCGAATTGATGTTATTGTTGGTTTATCCCTACTGGCCTAACATACCAATTCGACGTACCTACTACGTAATTGTCCCTTAAGATATATGTAATTATAAAATATTAAGAACATAAAATTGGATCTACCACATAGGTATGTGACAAAAAGTGAGAGTTGCAAAAAGAACTACGTTTCAACCGGGTGTTCGGTTGAAACGTAGTTTTTTTTGCAACTCTCTCTTTATTGCTTTATCCTTTTCGTGTTTGAACTAACTAATGATTATAAAAAAACTTAAAGAAAATAACATTTTAAAAATTGTTGTCCTATTTCAAATTAAGATTTTTCACACATTACACACAGCCAGTTTGACATTGATAAAATAAACATTAGGTACAATCTTTTACAAAAATACAAACAACCTATACAACACAACCCCCTACTCTACTTTCAATAATAAATAATAGATTTTTAATCGATGTCAGCTGTGTGGTGCCGGCTTAAGAATAGTACCACCCCATCTCTTCCCGTGGGTGTCGTCAAGGCGACTAAGGGATTTCACTCCGGAGGACGGGCAGCAGCGTCCTCTGCGTACTTAAAGCCTTACTGCGATCGCCAACCCGCTCGCCAAGCGTGGCGATTATGGCAATTACCCCCAGGATCTACAAACCAGTAGGTTCTACTGGGGAGACCCGTGCCCAGCAGTGGGCCATCATATGGGTTGATATGTATGTATGTATGTAATCGATGTCAAAATTTTACTTTATTTTTCCATCTAGCCTCTCAGTTTGCAAACCTAAACGTGTAATCAGGAACTACGTTCCAATAAAAATCGGAACAATCTAAAGGTTTACTTTAACTATGAACAAGATCTCTTTCGCTAATTTAATTATATATAGAACAAGATATTTTTGCCAATTTCATATTTGGGATAAGACTTTTTTTAACCCTCTACGCAAAAATGAGGGGGTTAACTTTAACGCGTGTTTGAGTGTCTGTCTGAGGTACTGGAGCTCTTAAACGGGTAACCGATTTGGATGCGGGTTTTTATCACACTTTAATAGCATACACTTACTTATATTATATATTTGAGCAAAAGCACTAATCTAAGTTTCCCCCCATTTTTACACCTTTTATCTTTCTTCCACAGCCAGACACGGTCCCCCAAGCCAGCATCGACATGACGACAGTCCTGGAGGTGTCTGAGGCGGACAGCGTGACCGGTCACCCGTTCAGCCTGGCGGTGACCGCACCGGAGCGGGTCACCTTCGTCAAGGGCACCTGCCGGGAGGAGGCCAGATGGTGGTCGGATGTCCTCAGCGTATATCCCAGGAGTAAGGTCAGTAGAACAATGTCATTCTATTCAAAACAGCAATATCACAAAAATCGAATTATTTATTACTATCGTTTATGTGGTTAAATATTGCGCTATTACACAAACATAAACAGCAGGAGCAGGCATATATATTCGCCGCGCGGTAGAAAGAGAGGGGGATAATACTTCCTCTCCTACGCCGCGCCGGCGGTCTATTCTCCCTCCGTCTTACGAATTTTCGATCAGGTCACGCGTCCTGACGCGAGTTTAACATTTTTTACCCATCCCAAAAAAGAGCACAACTCCGCTAAAGAAGGTTTCACTTCAAAAAAAAATTAGAGATTAATTTTCAATTTTTATAGTAATAAATATTGAAAAGTCGGGTCAACTAGTACGATCATATAAGTTTAAAATACTGCTGTGCAACTTTTAACAGCCTTATTTCTTGTATAAAAGGTTGGCAGCCCTAATTATCACACCTTACAACATATAATCGCTTGCTTCCCTCTCTTCCCATCAATTCCAGGGAAGATTCGTAGCAATAAGCCGCAGTATTGGCGCTGCGTTTGCGCATTATCGCGAGTAAGGAAGTTGTTATGAGCCGTGCGCATGATTAGAAAAGCTTTCAGAAACGATTTTATTTTACGGCTCGCGTAAATTGTTGCCTGGTTTTTTTATTGAGGTACTAGGCTGTGGGCTGGATTGAGCTTTGTTTATTTTACTTTAGAACTAAAAAGCCTGTATTAAGAGATAAACGCGCATCAAGAGTGTTTGCCATCAGGCTTGGAGCGTTATGTTATGCTAGGTACATCAGGGCCACTAAAATCTAGATTTGAACATTACCGCACCACGCTCTTCGATCTTAGGCTTTAGTTTGTTATTGGCTATAATACAACATTTTACGCTTTAACACCTGTTTCACGGAAGAATATACTGCGTTGGTACCCACGAGGTAGGTACTCCTGTCGAGAATGGATACCAGATTTATACAGGATGTTTTTTTAATATTAAGTATATTAAAAAAACACCCTGTAACGGCTCTCTATTGGCTTCTTTACGTTATTAGATATATTTCGGGACTCAATAGCGTGAATTATTTAAATGTACGAACCTTTTATTTACCCGACGTTTCGATCGAATTGCACCGATCGTGGTCACGGGTCCTAAACCTCACAATATACAATGATTTTACTCCAATAAAATAGTCTGTAGGTAGTCGTAACCCAAAAACAAGTGATAGGTGATTAATGGTTAATTTATTAAATACTAGCTGTCCCGCGCAACTTCGTCTGCGTAAATTTTCCCCCTTTTTTTATAATCCTATGTTACTTCTAATACCTCCAATATGTGTACAAAGTTTCATGATGATCGGTTGAGTAGTTTTCGCGTGAAAGCGTAACAAACAAACTTACATTCACATTTATATATTAGTAGGGATTTTCCAAAACTAATATTACAAAGTTATTTAGTGTTATATAAAGAAGCCACGATATGGGATACATTCCACTATTAGACATAAACTTCGTATATAAGGATACTACAACATTCTTGAAAGTCGTGCAGGAGGCAGCCTTTGAAACACATGTTCAAATCTTGCCTCGCAAAAGCCGCCTTAGAACATAAACAGCCCTTCGCCACTTCAAACCAATCATATTATTTATATAATAATATTATCTCCTGCAAAGAATAGAACTGAAACACAGCATTTTCTAAACGAACACCAGCCAAGTAATAACCAACACTTCCTGCCGTGAAAGTGGCGTGTGCGCAAATTGTCGACCAGTTATGCGCCTGCGCCGGCGCAATTTTATACACTATGTTAATACGCCCTGCGTTCCCTGTAATAAGACGTTGGTATTGCTCTGTGGTCGATTTAATACTTCGCAAATTATAAACTGCGGACAGTAATTTTAATTTCCATTGGCTTATTCCGGGATTGAGGTAACGAAGTAATAAATTCATAAATGGTTGGTACCAGAAGTCATAAAAAGTGACTTTAACTAGATCTAAGAGTTATAGTTATTTTCTATCATTCTGGTAAGGTTTAAAGGCAGCTCCCGCATTACTATACAAGCCCTGTGTCGCGGGGGACTTTGCAAACATACAGGTTACAGACACAAAGTACACCCAGACTCGGAACAACAATTTATGGATCACAGAAAGTGGTGTCCCGTGTGGGAATCGAACCCACGACCTCTTCCGTAACAGTCGGACACACTCCCACCGCGCCACAGAGGCAGTCGACCTGTGACTATTATGTGAATGTTTTACCTGGGACTATTATCCGACTGCCTAGAAGAGGACGTAGGACGCTTTTTAGCCTAAAAGTCTTGGAGATTCGCTCTCGTAATTATTTTAAAATTAATAAATGTAGTAACCATACCTTAACCTAATCATTGTCATACTTTATGTAGGTATTTTTTAATTTATTTATCATATCCGTATAGTAATGAGTTTTATCTATTATCTAGTTTAATATATCTTTCTTCCCACTCTACCTCAAACAGTCGACACTGCAGACGTCACTCTATATCTAATGTAAAGTAACCTAACTCCGTTCCATACAATGAACACTAACAATACTCTGCTAACCTGACTAACAAGTCCTTGCCGTCCTTGCGTAAAAGCAAACCTTTTATAACACACTAGCTGTCACGCGCAACTTCGTCTGCGTAAATTATCCCCGTTTTTGTAACATTTCACATTGCTGCTTCGCTCCTATTAGTTATAGCGTGATGTTATATAGCTTATAGCCCTTACACATGTAGTAGTGCCTTAATAATAATAAAAATATCTTGGGACAACTCACACAACGCTATCTGATCTCAAACTAAGCATAGCTTGTACTATGGAAACCAGACGACTAATAAACATACTTATATATTTCTAAATACATACATATTATAGATAAATAACACCCAGACATAGAATAAACCATCGTGCTCATCATACAAAGTTTTATCCTGGGTGGGGATCGAACTCACGACCTCTTGCGTAGCACTCCCACCGCGCCAATGAGCAGCTATCATTATCTATATACATAAAAATGAATTCTTATTTCCCTTGGTCACCAGAAAACTAGAGAACGACTTTATCATCATCATCAGCCTATCGCAGTCCACTGCTGGACATAGGTCTCTCCAATTGCACGCCACTTTGTTCTATCTTCGGCTTGTCGCATCCAGCTCCAACACATCACTCTCATCATCCTGAAGGATCACTACGACTTTATCGATTACATTCATTTTCTTTTTAGTTTTCTAATACTCTGTATAAGAATAACAAAAAATAAATAACATGGCAGCTAGTAACAAATTATAACTATTTCTACGAAAGATATAAGCAAATCTTATACAATGCGTCATCAACAACTCTTGTAAAATATTGTGAAACAGTTACAAGAATCCTTAATTACTTACCTTGAAGAGGTCTTCAACCAAATTCTTATAATGGAATGACGTCAGGGGACTTGGGACTATACTTAAGATAGCTGTACATTAGTCCTCATAATTAGGGTGCCGCTAGTGTCCTTAGGCGTACGGTACTTGGTTACTGAGCGGTGAGCTTGTATGTCACAATTAATTATTATCTTAATGCTCACGCGAAACATCACTCACTCATACACTTAAATCTAAACTAGCTCGATGGTACAATAGGGAGTAAGACTGCTGTGCAAAAACACATTGGTTGAACACCCCAACAAAAATTTAAAAAAGTAGGTATTTGGCAGGGGGCAATAGTGTTGACTCAAATCCCCCCCCCCCGAACAAGATCCGTATTCGCGCCCACCCGCTCTAAAAATTGATGCGCCCATGACTTCCTGTAAAATCAAAACCAGAGGCAGCGATGCTGCAACCTAGTGTTTAAAATATAAGGTTCGCAAATAGTAGTGATTTTGAATCTGTAATGATATTATATACTACCACTTCTAAAACAAGCAATTTAGCGTAGCTGGAGGGGATAACAAGATTGCTAGTAGGTAACTAATAATGTGCAACCCGCTTTGCTATTATATGCATTTTGTTTTTTATGTAAATTCTTATTGAATGTGTCTACATGGGCTTAAAGGATCTCAATTTAAAAACCGGGCAAGTGCATGTCGGGCCACGCACAATGTAGGGTTCCGTAATCCCCCCGCCCCATCCGAATAATGTGGCTTAAGAAGTGAGTTTTCTGTTATTTTTGTTTCATACTTACAACGTTATTTATAATTAATAATATTTTTTAATGGCATTTGTACGAAAATTTTATTACTTCTCATTTGATCAGCTGTTACTCGTAAACTTGTAAAGCCTACTTAGCTGTCATAAATTTCCTTTTCATTTCACTATATATACTACTACAACATCAACCATTTAGCTGGCAGGGGGAGGAGACATGACTCTAACAAAAATTTGCACTTTAAAGCTTAATATTTTACAAACGGATCCCTAAAACTAAAAATCGTCTTCCTAAGACCTATTTAATGATACCCCATACGATAGGGTAGGTAATAAAAAAAATCACACCCCTACGTTACATATAGGGCTTCCATTACGTAATTACGTAATTACGCAATTACGTAATTACGAACTTATTTTAAAGTATTTTTAATTCCGTAACTGAAGATGTCAATTCCGTACTTACGTAATTATTGGTATAATAAATTAATCAAAATAGTCAACCAATAAAAAAAGGATTATACATACCAGTTATAATGTGGCAACACTACGTTATAACTACTTCGAAACTATACAAACAGGGGATTCCCCGCAGTTTATTTTATCGTTTGTTAAATCTTTCAAAAAATTGTTCTAAGACGTACAGAATAGAGTTCAAATATATTAACTTGGCGAGTCGTTAGGGCCGGGGAGTCCCTGGCGAAAAGCCCCTACGACCACGGGGAACTACTATGCTCTTCACTTTCTTAGCTAAAATGAAAGTGTAGTTTCATTGCTCAATTGTCGGTTATTCAGTTCACATCGCTAGATTCTCACAGTTGAAATTTGATCAAATTACCTAATTAAAAGTTATTGCTAAATGCGTGCAAATATTAACAATTTATAGCAGTTGTATCTTTATCGTGAGTGACTTTGAAGGTGTGGATTATCTCTTGAAAGATGTAAGTACTTAAACCAAAGCCTTAATAAGTCTATTTAGTATTAAAAGGGCATTAAAAACCCCGTAGAGCATGCATAGTTCATACAAAATAATTTGTAAATCAAACATTTTCTTAAGGTGTATTTATTCCGATTAGATTATAGAATATCTAGGTTCCCAAATACATATTAATTAAGAACACTGATTAAAACATAAAATACCTATAAGAAAAATAAGTTATTTATCAAAAAAAATAAATGATATAGCTCGTCTTTAAATCAGGAATGAATGAACTAAGCATGCTCTGTCGTTTGGCTATAAAATACGTAATACGTTTGACGACACGGTTGGCGTAATGGCTGAGTGATCGACTGTTGCGCAGCGTATCGCGGGTTCGATCCCCGCACGAAACAAATACATATTTGTATGATCTGGAAGTAGTTGTTCCGGATCTGGGTGTTTGTGTGTTTCTGTGTTTGTAAACGTAATTATAAAAATAAAAATAAAGTATATTTGTAATGAGTGGGCAACTATGTTTAACAATATCATGATTATTAACCTAACTTCCTTTTATTTTTTTTCAGGTCTTCTTCAAATAAGACTGTATATAAAGAGTTTTTGAACAAACGCACACAAAGCTCTATCTGGGAACATTTCTTGAGAGCTGATAATGGACAGAGTGTTGAATGTAAACATTGCAAAAAAATATTGAAAACTCCTGGTGGCGCAACTGGAGCGTTACACACTCACATGCGTGCCAAGCATATCGGAGAGATACCGCAAGAACAGGAGTCGCAAAGGCCGAGTACATCAACGTCTAATAGTGGTCTAATTCAAACACGAAAACGTACGAATGAACCTTCACAAAAGAAAATTAAACTCACTGATTATTTTTCAAATATGGAAGTTCGAGTGACCAGAATGGCTGCATTGGATGGGATACCATTGAGCACATTTTGTACTTCAGAAGATCTGAGATACCTTTTTAAAAACTCTGGCTACGATGTGCCAAAATCTTCTACAACTATAACACAGATAATTCTAAAACAGAGTTATAACACAAAAAACAAATTGAAAAATTAATTGAAAATTATGAAGTCTGAAAATAAAAGATTTACAATCACTTTTGATGAGTGGACGTCTACCCGTAATAAAAGGTATATGAATATAAATATCCACAATAAAGACTTTGATATGGCCAAATATAAAAATTTGGGACTTGTACGGATACAGGGATCAATGCCAGCTCAAGTAGGCACTCAATTATTACAGCAGCATTTGAGTGACTTCGGTTTAAGTCTGGAAGACGACATAATTGCTTTCACAACAGATGGAGCAAGTGTAATGGTCAAAATGGGCAGAAATTTTGACGGCCACCACCAATTGTGTTTGGCTCATGGAATACAATTAGCAGTCCTGGAAGTTTTATATAAAACACAAAAATCTCCAGTACCTGAAGTGCAGGAGGATGTCTCAAATACCGGCGCTGAAGAAGCAGATGAAATTGAAGAAGATGAGGGTGCGTTTATTGTAGAATCTGCCAGAGTTCCAGAATCGGAGTTTTTATACAAAGGTACTATAAAAAAATTAAGAGATCTAATAAAATCTTTTAAAAACTCCCCATTGAAAAACGACTTGTTGCAAAAGTACATTTTAGAAGAACATGGTAAAAATATTGACCTGATACTAGACTGTAAAACGCGCTGGAATAGTTTGTCGGATATGGTAGGCCGATTTCTCAAATTAAAATCATGCGTTTTTAAGGCGTTATTAGATTTGAAATCAAATGTACAATTTACAGACGAAGAGATCCAAGACTTTCACGACATTCATTACAGCTTGGATGTAATAAAAACTACAGTTTTGTCATTATGTCGCCGTGATTCAAACTTATTGACGGCCGACGCTGCGCTTCGATTTATGCTAGAGAAACTTGATCTTCAGCCCAACGATCTCAGTGGAAAACTAGCCACATCTCTTAGAAAGAGAATAAAGGAAAGGCGAACTAACGTATTCGGTGTTTTGCAATATTTGCATAACAATGAGGAATTTTTTAAAACTGCTGCCACAGAATATTTCACGAAACCTTCGTCGGATGATATACGAATGTATATAGTGGAACTGTTCAAACGGTTGAAATATAATTCTACAGAAAAATGTACAAATTCACAACCACAACCGAGTGCATCGGACGCAATAGCCACCAGTGACGATGATGACGAGGAGTTGACAATCGCACAACAGTTAGAGAAAGAAATAAACAAAGTTACTATAAATAAACCAATTTCAACAGTAAACACAGATCTCCATTCCATTATTAGGGTGGAAATGTGCATTTACGACAGCGCTGGCGGCGGTCGCGAAGTTTTTTTGACTGCAGCGTATAATTATTTGCTATCGATAACGCCTACAAGTGTTGAAGCCGAGCGAGCCTTTTCATCCGCCGGATATTTTTTTAGTAAATTAAGAAGTTCCTTGAGTGACGAAACCTTAAATGCCTTGTCATTTATGAGAGCACACTTCCTGGAAGAAAAATTATATTCGGGACGAAACAAAATGGTTTAACTTAAACGATGTACATACGAATACGATGGTAAGTTCTTGAATAAATATTTTTTGTTTAAATATTGTGTTCATTTTGATAATTCCTTGAATTTGAGATAGTAAAAGATAATTGTAAAAATTGTAGATCTACAATATTTACAAAAATTCATAGTCGATTAAAAAAATATAGGAAAAATGACGTAATTACGTAATTACGGAATTGGAGAAAAAAGTTGCGTAATTAGTTACGTAATTGACATTTCCGTAATTTTGGAAGCCCTAGTTACATATAGGGGAGGTACCCTAAAGATTTTTTCACTTTGTCGGCGTAAGTAATATGTGTATCCATGCAAAATTACAGCCTTCTAGCACTAACAGTCTCTGAGCAAAGGTGCGGACGGACGGACGGACATGGCGAAACTATAAGGGTTTCGTTTTGCTATTTTGGCTACGGAACCCTAAAAATACTGTATCTTACCTACCGGCGACTTGCAAAGATCATCATATCATTGAAACCTCTACTTATGTCAAATAATCTTGACATTTAGCCGGCCCACGCAAGGCAATCTTCACAGCAGCTGACATGACACATGACATCATCACCCTGAAAAATCAGGACATACATACAAAACCAGGTCATCTGACTACATAAAGACTTACATACTCAATTCGTCGTCCAATTTTTCAATTGGTGGTAATCGGTCGATCGATTCGTTTGAACTTGGTCGCAGCTGCGCGTGCGCATACGGCCCAGTTGCGGCAAATGGGCCGGTGTAATTAGCGCAGGATCACGTTACTTGCGCCCGCGCACTTTTGTGACTCACTGACCGCTTTTGTGCGCGGGTTAGAAGAAATCTGCGGTCTAATTTTTAAATTAGGTCAAATTTTTTTATTGAGAGATTAATACTTGGAATTGGGGTGACTTGCTGGGTTTAAAAAAAGGAAATTAAATCTTGTATTTGGAACGTATTTGTGGATGTCTAAATGTGATTACAGATACAATTTTTTTTTTTACGATCCAGTGAGTTCAATCTGCCACAGTGTTGATATTTTTACGATTTGTACACACATTTGTGTTTGTTTGTTTGTTTGTTTGTTTAAACGCGCTAATCTCAGGATCTACTGGTCTGATTTGAAAAAATATTTTTTTGTTGGATAGCCCATTTATCGAGGAAGGCTATAGGCTATATAACATTGCGCTACGACTAATAGGAGCGGAGAAGCGACGAGAAATGTTTCAAAAACGGGGAAAAATTACGCATACGAAGTTGCGCGGGACAGCTAGTCTATACTAATATTATAAAGCTGAAGAGTTTGATTGTTTGTTTGAACGCGATAATTTCAGAAACTACAGGTTCGAATTGAAAAAATATTTTACTGTTGGATAGCCCATTTATCGAGGAAGGCTATAGGCTATATAACATCACGCTACGACCAAAAGGAGCAGCAATGGAAAATGTTACAAAAATGGGGAAAATTAACGCATACTAAGTTGCGCGGGTCAGCTAGTTATTTATAAATGTCACAGTGTGCTTAAGCGTAACTCGAGAACGGCTGTATCAATTTGGTATTTTTTAAATATTTGTAACTTATCTAATTTAGTGTTCATTCAAAGAAAACTTGGAAAATTATGCCCGGGAATTGTTTTTATTTTAATTTGGACCAGACAGCCTCTGCGGTTGTTTGTTTTTAATATGAATAGAATTTGCTATTTATAATATAATTATAATTTGTATAACGGCACAAACGATGGTGTTATTTTTGATACATTGTGACTAGACTAACAACTATTATATTATTAAGTCAATTCAACTAATTGCCCGTAATATCATAAAACAAAAAATAGAGATTTCCTTTTGGCTTTCATAGTTATTTTGTAAGGATATTTAACTGTTTTAAATTTGCCTGTAAACATTGTAAAAGTGGTTAATTACACATATTTATTTCTGTTGTTTACGATGTAGAGAAATTAGACAACACAAAAAATATACAAAATAAAATTCAATATAAGTACCTATTCGTTATTTTATAGATTCCTAAGTGAGATAATGACTTTATTTAAAGTAAGATTTTACCTCAATTCTATAAACAACAACTCCCCAGTCTTCTCTAAATCTATATATGTCGAGATGGCAATTTTCGAATTAATTTTTGTACACAAATCCAGGCAAAAATGTAAGCAAGATTAGATTAATAAAACCTAACGAGAACTGGTGGTCTTGCCTTTGCCGTAAGTGTTGCACCCCCGTAGTGAAATAACCGATTGCATTAATATAGCAAGCTTCTTATCTTTATATATATATATTTCTTGTGTGCGTGTGTATGTCACTGAACTCCTCCTAGACGGCTGGACCGATTTTGATGTTTTTTTTGTGTGAGTTCAAGGGGATTCGAGGATGGTTTAGATTCACTATTGAACCCGATTTACAAAAAAGTCGAGACGAAGTTCGCCGGGACAGCTAGTAATATGTATATATTTTTATTGTTTTGCAGTGGAAACCAGTCGTATAATTTTAAAAGTTACAAAATAAATTGTTTGGAACATAGTACCTACACAAAATAACGGACCTTTCAGTTTGAAATGACTTTTCCATTATCAGCTTTACATAAGTAGGTAATTGTCGATTAAATCCCAAAAGAAGCAATACAATAAATTCCCACAACACTTGAATTTAATAAAAACATAATTAACCAACCTTAAGAAGATCTCAACGAATTACAAACCAGTAATAAAAAGAGCTATGAAGTAATCAATTCTTTTAAAGGAGTTCTTACTTATTGAAACAAAACGAACTATACATGATTCAATACACGACCGCTTGGAAGCAATTAAATGTGGTTTTTTCGTCACCATAGAAAAGTTATCTAAAGGAGAAGGCCATCTATGGATCTCCGGGCTGTGATTGAAAACGGTCTAGTAATGGTCTGCCCCCAGTACGGCTCGGTGTACTGGAAGATACTATGTTAGGAACTGTTTTGTCTCTGCCAAAAAAATGTATATAGTTTGTAAGAATTATGCACATTTTGCTGATGCCCACTACACTGTTCACTTATTCACTACAATTGTATACTTATTTATACTTATTTACTTTAAAAACTTACCCTAAAATGGCTGTGCTCTTTTATCAAACATAGCCAAAAATGTTTCGATTAAGGTAGTTTTCTTATTAAAAAAAAAACTTTATCCAAATCCGTCCATCGGATTGGGCGCTACAAAGACACATATATACCCCCTATATATATATATATATATATTATAACCCATACTTAACAATGAAGAGGTTAAAAATGAAGTGACATGTTACGTTGTTAGAACGGGAACCATATTGAATACCACCGCGCTTACTCCAGGTTTTGTCAGCTTGCTAACGCGAATGAGCTTATGCTGCCAATTGTTTTGTCTGTGACAATACATTACGACGTAAGTAGGATACGATGTAATGGGTGGAGACCATTATTGTGGACAGTTCGTATGGCCATTTTTGACCACTAGTTGTGAAACACGATAAAACGGGACTTCTCGCTTTGAAGCATACAAGGAGGTACCTATTACTGTAAAAGTACTTAGACTTTATTTAAACTTTATTATTAACAAATGACCCGTCCCAGCTTTACACAGACTTTTCCTCATTTTAAGAGAAGGTACATTTAACGCCTTTGGTATGCGTACACTTAAACGTTACGGAAGAAAATTAGAAAATCTAAATGACTGTGTTTGGCTATAGTTAAACCACTACCTAAGCCTGATATGATGCCTTGAACAGGTATCTTTGACAGTCTTAAATATTGAACTGTAGTCTTGGGTCCTTATTCACAATCTATTTTTCGTATCTACGGCAAGCCCATATAATATGGAACTGTCAAAATCTTGTCATAATGGTTAATGGAGAGCTGCGCTTAGAAACGCACCAAGGCGTATGTGCGGCGGACATTTTTGAGCGCGCCTTGATGCATTTTTAAGCATGGGCTTGCCGTGAATACGGATTAAGATTGTAAATAAGGGGCCAGAGGACAGTGGCTGCAGGCTTTCGGAAGCGATGTCTACGTGTTGCTCCAGCACCCATTGTGTGATTACCTTACCTTCTGTACTGTCGGTGTTTCATACCAAACGGTTCCGACACACAAATCTCCCAGCCATATCAAATCGATCACCGTTTGGTCATCGCTAACTAAGTATAACACGGTATAATTAATGCACGAACGAGTTTTTACAACTCGGCTATCACAATAGGGGGTTATAAACCATTCGACATACACCGTGTTACTGTAATTTGTTATGTAATACTTTATAGGGTTATAAAGTTATTAAATTTGTGTTGTTTAGTTGTTGAGAAGAGTTTTTGAACGCAATCTCTATAGTACTCGTAGCTATCTGTTGGTTGTCGATAGTATTAATGTCTTAAAAAACGAAAAATCTTTCACTTACTAACAAGAAGCTGGAATTTGGGCCAAGGGGAGGGATCTTAAGCTGATCTTAGAAAAAAGTGAAGTCGGTTTACGGACGATCATTTTCGTAGGTACTAACGTCATAAGAAAACATTCATGATATATCGGCATTCGCATTGCTTAGTAACCAGTCAATAGCGTTCGTTTCAATTGAATGGCATGTCATGTCGCTGCAATCGCCATTCGCTGTTGCGTAGCAACCACCAATAACGTGTTTTTTTTTAGATACTTTTTCGTACGTGCACCCTGTCGTCGATTTGTAAGACGTTATCACGTCAAAATTAAAATCATCATATGCGTCTGCTAGTAGTACTAGCACTTGGCCTTGCAACAAAAGGGGATCAAAGTTTATATGTTAGGGTAGAGACACGTGGGCTCAACTAACCAATCATTTTCAACCAGGCTATATGCAATGCATGTCACTTAGTGCGTTTTACCACATATAGGCTCGAGGTAGATACTTTATCCTCAAGATGACGCATGTCTTGCGGCAATACGTAACTTACAAGGAGCAGTATAGCATCACCATCCCCATCAGCTAGTAGCCGCCACCCCGTCCCTCTATCTGACTGTAGATCGTTCTACCTTATGTTTACCGAGTCGCAGTCTCCACTTTAGGACTCGTTTAGAGTAGGAACGAGCATAGGTAACTATTCCAAATTATACCATACCTATCATAGTTATTCTATCAATACTTGCATACGACGTATGTAACAATGAGTGGTATCAAAACCTCAGTTCAATGACCCGCCGGCGCCGTATCGCCTCTCGTTACAAATACGATGTTATTATGATATGATCCGGTTGGATTAACATGGATCTCCCATACCGATAAGTAATAAAAATGCACATTGTAATGTGCAAAGTATTTTAAGCCAAGTTCAAGATTTATATGATAAATAATTCTAAACATGATTGAATATCAGCTTTTGCCTGCGGCTTCGCATGTAGGGATGTCTAAAATCGCGATAAATTGTACCTATGTATTACGGTGTTGTATAATTCATTCGATAAGTAATTATCTCATGAAAATATAATAAATATCCTTACGTATATCCTCATAAATGATTTTCTAGTTAGTAGTAGTTAGTAGTTGTAGTTAGCTAGTTTAGGTACCTTCTAATAAATATTTCAATTTCACGCACAATGAAAAACCACACCTAAAGAAAAACCTTCAGTCTGTCTGCCTGGTTTGTTCTGATCTATAAGTTTAGAATAAATCTTAACTGTGTCTTAGTCGCGCAAAATCGATATACTAAATCGCATCGCGATAAATAAAACATAACTTTACGTATTTACTACAGTTCAAAATTTTAATGGTATTTTACACCCCAAAAGGACGTCTGTAATTTTTGTATTGTTGGACAAATTCAATTGCAATGACAATTATTTCTTGCTTGACTTAAAGATGAATGGGTGTTGACAATAAAACCTAACACGGTGACATTGTTAAACTTATTCCTAGGTGAAGTAGGGGTTGACCATAACAAACAAGGTCTTTGAAGAATTATCCACGTTATTGCTGACGTCAAATCGTGACGACAAGTGATGACGCGGCGGTTTGAATGACCATCGATATCCCTGTAGTAGCCAGTTGTTATTAGGTATACTTAATACCTTTAGGGCCGACACATGTAATAAAACTTGCCACGCCGCCAAAATCTGAATTGCCGCCAAAATCTGAATTGCCGCCAAAACAAAAGTTGGTGACGTACCTACTACATTCATTGACACACAAAATGTGGTACTTATTTCAAACAATAAAAAATTAGATTAAACTTATTTTTCGTTTTTAAACGTAAGTATGATTAACTGCATAACTGTTCAAATTTTAAACGCCACAAATAGAGGTGTTCCTTATTAGTGGCGTTTAAAATTTGAACTGTGATTCAGTGCACAAAATAAGGAGAGTACATAATCTGAGCTTTCTGTCTTGGCGACAACATTTCTAATACATTTTTAAAGAATAAGTGGAAATGGAAGCTGGTTCAACTTCCGTTAGACTCAATAGATATCAAATATAGGTCAGTACTCAGGTTATCATTATCAAAAACTCGCTTACTAGAATTTGCTGTGCAAAACGAGATATTCAACTTTGAAAGTCGTTTCTTTTTAGGTCATCTTATACTAGATACCCAAACTGTACACTGTTTCTGTTCTCCTTATGAAACAATAAAGGTTCATTTCCGTGCACCGCGGCCGAACGCGGCCGCGCGCGGCTGGCAACGTGCGGCTGACGCGCGCGGCCGATGCGGCAATAGTCAGAAACGGCGCCATACATTCTCATCAGAGTATGAGAATGTATGGCGCACTATTGTCGCATAAGCCACGCGCGTCAGCCGCACGATAACATTGTACAAGAGTCCTCAAAATAAAAAAACTGCCCAAAAACTTAAAATTGAACGAAACAAACAAAAATGACCCACGATTCACACAAGTAACACTAACTTCCTTACACATGTGACATATAAGAAGCTTTTTTATAATGAATGACTTCCCCTACGTCACATACTCATAGCTAACAAACAATCTGTTTAGTAAACGATAAGCGTAGCTATGTTCCCACCGCTGTTATCACAGCTACTCATAAAATCGGCTTGACGCAGTTCAAAGACCCGTCTATATTGAATAAGTAGGCTGCATATTGACGACAAAATTGTAGTAGATGTACGACATAGATGCTGCAGACGTGCGACAAAACTGCAACGAATTTGTGACATGATGAAATATGGAACAGCAAATGTTTTTAATAGACTGGACTGCTAAATTATCTGTTTAATTTAGCCTTTCGATTAGCCTAACTTAATCATTTCGTCATAATATGATTAATGATATTAATAGGTACGTTAGGTACGAAGTTATAAATTGATCTGATCTGTAATTAAATTTATCGTATCGTTTGCATTACATTGTTTCATAAGACTGTCAAATGATTTGAAGCATAAATTAATAAATAGGCATTGTGTGACAATAAGACAAATTATCTTTTGATTGGAGCATTGGAAATAGATCAAGCATTAATTCAATCATCTTTTACGTACCTAATCGATAGTACTGATCATCGTGCAAATGCAAAAGACAATTATATATAGGTACGTACAAAACAAACGTATATAATTATTTTATGTATTCCTAAAGATCACTTAAATTGCAAATTCAATTCACTAAAGTTTAAGCTTAACGCAAAATACATTGGCATCAGTAGCGCATTACTGCGTCAGTTACAAACGTGTAACACATTACATATTTGCATATAAACAGCGTAAAGTCGTGGGTATGTAACCGGCCTTAATCGAGATCTCAACTTGCTAACGGGCCGGGCGGCGCGGCGCCGGCGCACCGATTTTATTATTGTTTTATGTTCGAAACAATTAATTTTATATTTTCTATGCCGATGATTCATAGCTTTTTATAAATATGCGGATATTATTTACGATATCAGGTTTTGCATAGACTAGACAGGCGGGCATAAGCATTTGTATGCTTTTTTTGCCGCCGCGATATGTAGAGCGATATTTTTGTTGTTCAGTCTGACAGCTGTTTTAATTAGAACGACAATATTGCTAATGAATTGTTTGATGTCTTTGATTTATTGTTTTATTTGCCGTCAGTCTTTACGTAACTGGTATTTGAATAAAGTATTTTTTTTTATTATTTGTGATATGATCCCCTGGGATAATGTCGTCCGGAGCTTCCTTTAAGCTGGACTTCCTAGGCTGCGATTCTATTACTGAATCGGAATTGTTTTAGACAGTTAATAAACTATCTAGGTATTACATTTCCAACATGACACTAAATGTAGGCGAATGTATTTACTTCGTACCTAACAACGATCTAAGTCAATAAAAAATTGAGTTACCCCAAATACTAGATACCTACTCAACTATGAGACGCATCTATTCACCCATTTAATGACAGTGAAAGACGCCAAACGATTAACTAATCAAAATGCACTACAATGTCAGCAGAATTTTACTTTTGTAACAGTTCAATTGTTATAAATCCATTACAATTCAGCTCCAGACCCAGTTGCCAAGTAATTTGCCAATTAAACTATTAAGGCTGATTAACAGAATGGAGAGAAATGTCTCAAGCGAAAAGAAAGAGACGACTGAAAAGCAAGCTTTGTTTGTCGTACTAATTTACGTGTCAACGATAAATTTCAATGAAGTTGAATGTCCTAATAATCCTTAAAGAGCAGGCAATCAGCGTTAACCAACCAAAGAAACGCACTCTTAAAGCTATAGCCATTTCGGCTGAAGTGACTATGGCTTCAACAGTGAACCTAAAAATCGCCAAGACTACAAATTTGAAATTTGCATATTACTTATTAGACACTATCAAAGGAGACTTCGAAAGAACGTAATTTCTTCTACAATTCCTTATCTCATATATCCTGTTCTTCTTCTATCTTATTCTTCTGTGCCTTATCCCTTTACTTGGTGTCTCCTCGTTTTATGGCGCCAAGACAATCGGTGGGTTGTCTGCTCGTCTACTGGAGCCCGATCTAGGACCTTAGCAACGATTGTCCACCACTAGGCCTGCGGTCGACCTCTAACGCTCTTTCTGTCCGGTATAGCTAGGCCTTCCTTACGGCGCTATTTTCGTCCCGTCGCATTACATGACCATACCGTCGCATAAGGCTTTCCAGCATCTTACCCACGATGGGAGAGATACAAAATAGTTATATACGTTTAATAGTAGTATCTTTTTTTTTTTTATTTAATCATAATTTTATTTGTAGAGACAAGGTTACAGTGTCTCAGTAGATTTTAATTAGGTACACTGGAAATTAGTTTGTGAGGCCATACTACCAACTAGTGGCTGTGGGTCCTTAGAACACCATTACTTTCGGTTTCCCTTTGGATTGTAGTTACTTAGATTAAATGTACAAACAACCATGTTCAGCTAGATATATTTTAATAAATGTTGATAAACTTTCACGATTTGTACACATTATTAAAATATATATATTACGGGTCTTAATCGCGTGAATAATTTAAGGTAAAATACTCCCGTGACCACGGCCGTTGCAATACGGTCGAAACGTCGGGCAATAAACAAGGTATTTTACCTTAAATTATTCACGCGATTAAGACTCGTAATATATATATTTTAATAAGATATATATATTACGGAGTTACCTCAGAAAAATTTTAACCCTTCGCCTCTGCTACCGACTCCTAAACTACCTCTATCTCGTCTGATCTATATCGTCTTAATAGTAATTACTATATATATACAAAGTCATTATAATCTAGATAGCGAGCATAACAATGATAATATTATAGCGTACGAATTTACCCCAGGCATATAAACATAGCTCTAAACAAGTATGAATTTCAAAAACTAACCTAGATCAATTTATAAAGGTTTTTGAATCCGAAACTAAGCATTGCTGAAAACCTACAACGTGTGAACCAAGTCTAAGACAGTTTCCGATTTCTACATCAATAAAGCCGCGAACAAGAGCCAATAGACAATATTTCCTGTGCGAATCTATTGAACAAGTAAAAGATAGCCATCGAACCGTTTCACATTGCATTGCTGCCCATAGAGGCATTACAAGGCACTACAAGTATTGTATCTCTTTGCCAAAGTACATAACTACATAATAGAGATGTTTTATTAGAAATCTGAAGTAATTGATCCATATACTGAGGAAGGAAAAACGCAATTACGTATGACTCGTTAAGGATGGGGCTGTCTTGTTAGATGGTGACATAGTTCCGTGTCTTTTAAGGATTGCAATGTAATTTAACATGCCCTTTTGATGAGTAGTGTGGACCAGTAGTAACGACTCGGACATACGAGCCCTAGGTTCCAAAGACAAGCAGGCGAGCGTGCACTTTAAGTGATTTGTGTCTTTGCTCAAAACCCGAAAATTTTAAGACATCCATGAGATCTGCCGATACGTGGTGACTTATGTTTTAACAATATCGTTATGCAATAAAGTGTGTCTGTTTATTTTACAGGGTCGACATAAGCGAAACGCGACGTTCCCTGGTGGTCAAACTGCGAGTCTGCTGCAATCATCTACAACAAGAAGTAAGTAAATAACACTAGCATATTGCTGTACAGCTGGGAAAATCTGGCCATTTTGACATAATAAATAAAAGACATCAATTTTATCTATCGAAAGATGAGTGATTAATATGACAATCGTGAGAAAAGGGAGGTTTAGCAACGTTCATAGATAGGTGACCAATCCAACCAAAAGTCGTGTCGGATTTCTCACCGGACTTAAGTTACCTGACTTATTTCTCGAGTTTTCGAAGGTAATTCCCGCACTAAGGGAATAAGCCCTACGTGTTCGGCGACTTTACAAACATGTTCCAAGTCTGTATGTACTTCGTATTCGTCATGACCGAAGTTGGTTAGAAATATGTATATTAATCATTCCACCATTCAATGCTACCTCGTCTTTCCAGAATACTCTGCAGACGCATCGACGCTCCGTGACGCGGCCGACGGATGCCAGGCGACCAGGCCTCGGTACTGCTCCGGGGGCACCACCACGTGGCCCGGGCCCAGGGTGCAGCCGCCGCAGCCTGAGATCCCCAGCCTGGCTGCACCCACGCCTATCGACACCAAAGGTAAGAGAAAGTATTACGAGTAGTAATTTGGTCCTCGTATGAAGGGGAACTTTATGAACATTCAAGTATGTGTAAGTCTATGTGCTTGACTGATTTAAAAAACTGTTTTCAGTACCTACCGTAGTCAGGAAAATTGAGTTTAGAACAACACAGTCGTTTTGGAATTTAAAAAGTTGAAAGTCCTATTCGTTTCTGGAGTGATGATTTGAAATAACGCAAGCGCCTCTCTAACTAAGGATATGCGAGTAGGTATTTATTTACAATACGGTACAATTACGGTATTTGAGATATTTATTCTGAAAGGACTGCGTTGGTCGTTGATTAAATGGACCATAAGTTTAGTTTATTGCTTATGGGTTCATATTAGTCCAATTAAAATTGTAATAAGAAAACAAGCGCCCTTGCTTAAAACTCGTATTCCAATTTGTTCCAAGGATAACGATATAAATCACAACAATCAAATCTTAAAAAAAGGTTATCTGTAAAGTCGGTTTACGGACGATAATTCTACGTAATAACGTCATATGAAAAGCCATGCCTGCGATAAATACAGAATTGATAAAGAGAAACATTAGTACAAGGAGGAACTAAAAATGTTCTTAGAATTGGCAACATTTCAGTCTATTCTGTCAAAACCATGTAGTGATAATTCCATCAAAATTTGTTAGTGCATTAAGTAGTGCTTAATTTTTGTTTTTCCTTCTATGCTGTATGTTTCTGTGTTCCTGAGACTGACATAACCGTGTTCGATTACAATCCCCTAAACATGTAAATAAAGAAAAAAAAATTTTTTTTCAATTGTATCGCATGTCGCTGCATCACATTGCAAATCGCCACGCTTGGCTATTCAGGACCTATATAAGGTTCTACTGAAGAGACCCCTGCCCTGAAGTGGAACATGAAATGGATTGATATGTATATTTGTATACTCGAACGTCACCCAGTTTTGAGACGCTGTTAACTCTCTTGCTATCACTGTTATTTGAAGGTGAATAGTAGCGACGGAAATACTATTAAGCACTAAGTAGGTACCGTTTGAATATTCCGGGTAAATGTTATACATAGGTACTACATATTTCAAACAGTCATGATACTTATTTATCAAAACAATGTTTCAAAATTGAATGGATCGCAACTATAAATCGTTAATTTTAATTAAAATTAACCTTCAAATGCTTTGTTAGTTAATCAACATACAAACAAAAGTTTTATGTAACATAAATAACATATTAATTAAAGATATTTGGGGGCGAAATAAAATGTTATCTTCTATCCATCAAGAAGCCAATCTAATGCTACGTTTTTAGGGATCCGTACTCAAAAGTGCCAATAAACCCATTTTTTTAAAACTTCTGTCACTCTATCTGTCCTTCTTAAGATCACAGGGCTATATCTTATGAACTATAATAGGTAGATTGTGTATTATCCTCGAAATTTACTTAGACCGCTATAACAACAAATTATAATAAAAAAAGCTAAAAGTATTCGTATAATTCGTCTTGTTAAAAGTAGTTATCTACGGAACCCTTCCCGTGTGAGTTTTTATAATTTATAAATATTCATAGTCTATCTCTGTTTAAATATAATTAATATTTTGATCCTATAAATAATCAGGTTTAATTTATATCCCATATGGCCTTTATAGTTGCGAGATTGGGCGAAGATAGCAACGGTTCAGTTACCATTACTGATAACCGATCGTGATTCTATTAGGTGTAGCATAAGGTCAATATTTTGATTGCAAATTGTAATAAATACCCACTTCTAAATTGATATAGTATAGGTAACTATACTGTATCAATTTAGAAGTGGGTATACAATATAATATCGAATTACAATAATTTTTGACGTAATAGGTATTGTGGCCGTCAAGCTGTCAAAAGCATGGTTGTTTATTACAATGACATCAATGTATTGGCGATTGCAGCGACATGCGATACAATTGATTTTTTTTTTCTTTATTTATTTGTTTAGGGGCTTGTAATCAAACACGGTTTAAAATTTCCGGTGAGAAATCCCAGTAGTAACCCAAGAGAAGATACTATTCTTAAGCCGGTAAAACAGCACAGTTGCAGTATTCAGTCGTTATTTATTAGGGTCGTCGTAGTTGTCACCTAACAACATTGTAACATTCTTTACTTTATTTAATTAAAAGCTTCATTTTAAAAGTATTGTAACATTGAACCTGCGCGCTCCTGTAATAACTAACCCTTCAAAGCTCTCCTTGGACCTTTGAGCGGTCATTAAAATCAACTCTTTTTTATTTTACGTTATCGGCTCCATTTAATTGAGATCTTAAATTCACGTTACAACCGATAAATAAAAGCTTTTTTTCGTACGCCTTTCGAGATAATAAAATCGTGATCTTAAGAATAATTAATTTAAGGACCTATTTATATATTTTATTAGCCAAGCTCATTATAAAACCAAACAAAACATAAAGAACTTGAAATATAACTTTGTTATATAAATAAAATTCTCCTACAAGATTAACTGATTAGTAAAGGGTCTTTCAAATAGAGCGGGTCGATATTAATAATCTGTGGCGGCCATTTTGATTTGGCGGCATCTGTCAAATCTGTTTTTTCTTATTCAGTCACTGATGCCAAATCACCATGGCAAGTTACACGGTTGAGCAGCATGTGCAAATGATAAAACTTTATTATCAAAATGAGTGTTCGTTAGTGAAAACGTTGCACGCATTGCGCCCATTTTACGGCAGACGCGGTGGCCCTTCAAAGTCTACTCTCCAACGATTGGTGACTAAATTCGAGACGACCGGTTCGGTAAACAACCAACCAACACCTTTACGTCAAAGGAACGCCAGATCGGCCGAGAACATCGCCGCTGTACGTGAGAGTGTTCAGGAGACTCCGAAGCAGTCGATTTCTCGCCGTGCACAAGAACTCGGCCTTTCGCAGACTTCAACTTGGAGAATTTTGCGTCGGGACTTGGGTCTGCATCCATACAAGATCCAACTGACCCAGGAGCTCAAAGTTAATGACCATAGACAACGCCGTGTGTTCGCTGAATGGGCGTCGGAACGCTTGGAAGAGGACCCCGATTTTGGCCAAAAAATAATCTTTAGCGACGAGGCACATTTTTGGATGAATGGTTTTGTTAATAAGCAAAATTGCCGTATATGGGATGACCACAACCCACATGAGGTTCACCAGATAGCAATGCATCCACAAAAAGTAACTGTTTGGTGCGGATTTTGGTCTGGCGGCGTCATTGGTCCGTACAAAATTGGACCTCTCGGATTTGTGCCACCATGCGAAGCCGCGGCGGACATTTGAACGATGTCATATTTCATGCATAATGGCATAAACGGGCCTTTCAAATAAAAAATAAATTTCGTTAATATCTCACACACATCTAGTTTTATTCAATTTTAACATCGACCCGTCTTTGTTGAAAGACCCTTTAGAATATCGGATATCTTGGCGAATTATGTGAAATATAAATGCATATATTTTACAAACTACAGGAAAGGAAATATCTTTATCACGACGTATAATCTACGAAATGCTTTAATCTTAAATAACCTAGAAAAATCTTAAGGATATATAGGACAAGCATTCCTTTGACTTCGTTCGTGTATAATTACATTAAAGATTCATTTACGCCATCTCCATATTAAGTTCATCTAATAACAGAGTAGTCCATCTTCAACTCATATAAGGCTGCAGTGAATTTGATGAAGTACATCGTAAGTATAGCTTGATTTCTGGGACAGCTATCATTGGAATTACGCCTATCAATAGCCTAGATGACTATCAAGTCAAATCACCATGTTTGTAAGAAACGTAAAACGATACTCCTAATAATTTGAATGGATTACACAGTTATGATAGTCTTCAAATTATTACTTTAGCGCTTGTTTTGATGACTATATATTATAGGTACATTCTTAAACACATGTATTTATTCAGAGCTAAGACATACTATTAACTGATTACCCTGAGAATTGTAGCAAAAAACATTGCATTAAGTTCACGCATAGTGTTTTTTTTATGTTATTGTAAACTCAGTCATAAAAGTAAAAAAATACAAAAATATTAATGTAGCAGGTTGTCTTTTTCATATTATTTATTATATTAACACTTTGAATGCCGCGCAGTCAGATACAAAATCTTTAAAGCGGCGGTCATTCGAGACCGCCGCCGTTGCGTTCAAAGATCACTTCTAATTGGTAGCACTTTTGCAACTTCCTCAAACACACAGTCACTTTTATTGAAATAAAGGCCGAACATTAATCATAATTAAAGTTAAACTTCTGACTCCCGATATGGTATCACTTAATTTTAAAACCAGTAATTTATCTCGAAACTGTCCAAATACTACGTATCTAGACATCGCCTTAGGACACTAAAAATGATTTAGTATTTACTGTGTCATAAAGAACGAATGTTACAGATATTTATGCTAAAACATTTGTTTTGCAATATGTCTTTCCGCCTACATAAAGTAAGGAATGATTGATATATACATTTTTAAGATTTTTGTTTTAAAATAATGTTAACACAAGCTCCGAGTCGCGTGGACTTTACAAACATACAAATCACCGACACAAAGTATACCCAGACGCATAATTTGTAGATCACGCAGTGGCACTCTTCGAGGCAATTGGAGGCTTTTTTTTAGGTAACCCATACAAAGTATTGACCGCAACAACATTGCCTAACACTCTTTGTCTGTCAACCTACCAACGCAGATGCCATAGGAATATAATTAAGTATTATGTGCAGTGAAGTAATTTTTATAATTAAATCGAATTACTAATGTTGCATTCACAAAGTTATGAATATACAAAAATATAGATCTGTGATTCAATCTTTCTAAGGTGCGCGGGCGCATTATAGTTGTGTGAAAATGCGAGATGGGGGCGGCGCCGCAGTATTTATGCATCATTCGATCGTTTAACTGAATCGACGGTTTAATCAGATATTGAATGACGTCACTGGGAATTACTGGATATATTTTCCTTCTTTAGTTGTAAGCTTTAAAGGTTCTACATGCGAAGGAAGATGCGGATAGATGAAAGCAGATCATTGTTATACGAACTCTTGACAGATCAGGCAGACATGACTGTAGTTCAATTTGTATATGGGCGTGTAAACTTTGATAGCGCGATTCAGGACAATTCTACTATTTACAAGATCCAAATGGCGTAAGTGTCTGTGACTAAATTATTCTTTAACATTAATATCCAACATGTCCAAATGATGAAGACTTACGGCCAACCCTATAATACCTGTGATAATACGTCAACAGTTCCATAACCCGAAACTATATTTTATTTTTTTAATGTCCTTTTATTGCTTTATATTATTTAATAAATCCTGCTAAACCTAAATTGGTGGAGAATAACCTTTATACAACTTGATCTCCGTTTTACTAACCGCGTCATACATTAGAGAGCTCAATTAAAATGGTACAAGTTTACCATAATAACGAAGATGACTAATGCAATTTTATAACAAATCGACACTTTCTACCATCAATTCATAACCCTTAGATCCCATGCACATACCTACAATGTGCACTAACCGTTATCTGCATCTAATACCAGTTAGATTTGTTAGGCAGGTGCTAAGGCTGACCGCCTGACGGGGGCCGGTCTGACCGCCAGCGCCATAAATCTCTTGTGTCCACCGACGACGGGTTGGGACCTAATTAAAAGCTGATACCTTGGAGGTGGTATAACCTTTTTGATACGATTTTTGGATCATAGGCGGCAGCGGGATTAGAAAATTGTTAGGATTTTACACAGGGTCCTTGTATTTTTGTTTTTTTTTTTTTTTTAGTACGTACTGTTTTTTGTTTCCTGATAATATTTTCCTTTTTTTTTAATTCGTGGTTGGTTAATCAATGGCTGAATCGCATTGTGGACATTCAAACAGCATGAAATTAAATTAGAACGTTGTTTTTTGTTTGTTGCATAATTATGTTGAAATCTTCGGAGAGATTCATTGTGATATAAAGAGCTATTATATAACAATGATTTTTTGTTTTGGTAGTTCTAAAATTAGTAGTTTTTAATTTACTTATTGTAAAATTATTAGTAACGACTCTCTCGTAATTTATCGAACCTATCATACCTTAACAAAGAAAACCTTTCAAACAAACCTTCTTCATTTAACTATAGATATGTGATTATTTCGATACATTAGCATTTTAAAAGTGTTAAAGACACTGTCAATAACTCAATTTTTAAAACGCTTCGGTCCATCCTTTATACCAACAGCAATCGGCGATGAGTCAAGTCCACACCATCGGCACATTCAATTAAATTTAGCACCGTTACGATAAATATACTTGTATGTACGCGACATACTCAGAGCCAGAGTATATTTTACATTCACGCTCTATGTGATACTACTTCGATAAGCTTCCATGTTTGCGCCATAGGAAAGGCTTCAATATAACTTTCTTTAACTATTTCTGCTTTATTAGCGACGGAATTGCAGCTATTTTTGCTATTTTCTTCATTTATAAAGGCTCTCGTATATCTTTAAAAGAAAAGTGCTCTTTTTCATACTAAGTTATGTTATTAAATAGTAAGTTTTTATGTTCTAAGTCAGCATTCACACAAAACTGATAAACAAATATCGAATCATATCAATATACTGATACGTTAAAGTTCAGACATTTTATTGATTTTAGGGCAAATTTGACAAAATATTTTTTTTTTTTTTTGAATATAAATGTCACAGCACACTTAGCACTTTAATATGCTTCTAAATTCCTGTATAATACAAATCAAATGAGGTATAAAAATGATAATTCATCAATAGGTATATACGAGTCCAAAAATCATTCGTAAACGTATACGACTCATTTCTCTCGATAACTTTAAGCCAACGTGCAATAAAATTGATCATTTCATACATGTCAAAATGTAATCACAATTCATGCACAAAACAATGAGAGTACAGAAGATAAGCTTCATACGTACCTACTCGGCTTGGACAATGCACGAGACGAGACATAGTCGGTATACTAGTTATAGTTCAAGCATACAGAATCTCGGAACACCTTCGCAACGAAATGGACTACTTAATAATAAATCTATCCTAATATTATAAAGCTAAAGAGTTTGTTTGTTTGTACGCGGTAATCTCAGGAACTACTGATCCGAATTGAAAAAATCTTTTACTGTTTAATAGCCCATTTATCGAGGGTAGGATAGGCTATATAACATCACGCTACGACCAATAGGAGCAGAGCAGCAATGAGAAATATTGCAATAACGGGAAAAATTTACGCAGACGAAGTTGCGCGGGGCAGCTAGTAAATTATGTTTTGGGACAAGACCTCCACGGCATTTGCCAAACTAGGCGGAGCCTGTATTATGGCAACCAGCAACTGATAAACATTATTTCTTAATACATACACAAAATAATACAAAATACACCTTGATACAGAATAAACAATAGAGCATATTGTCATGTCAAACAAACATTTGTCCTGAGTGGAAATGCTTAGCAGTTAGGATGACAAACCAGTAGATTAACAGGCCAGTCTTCGGTCCATAATTATATGTCGCGAGCGATGTATATGTTATGCTAGAGCGCGTTTGTACAAAGCTCACCTTCTGCACTCTATATTGAGTGTTTCAAGTAACAAATTATAAAATGTCCGAGTAACAAAATGTGCCGTCAAAATTAATGTTCGCAAAGTTCAGTGCACTTGAAATTGGGACGTGTAAAATGGGACACGAAGACATTATAATAGTATTTTATTGATGATCGCTCTTTATGTAATGAAGTCCTTCGGGCTATGGGTGTCTGTTTCAGTGGGTCACGTCTTAATACCTCATTTTTTAATGTCTTTAGAAGACACGGAATAGTGTATAGGCGTACCGAGGATTATTTTTCGGAGGCGTCATGGCGTAGAAACCATATCCCCCCTTCCCATGGTCTGTACATGTCATAATGGGATGTTTATAACTAGTCTCAATATGGCACCACTTCCGTGAACGGCGGTTATCGCAATAAAGAGCTAGGTACCAAATCTATACTAATATTATAAAGTTGAAGAGTTTGTTTGTTTGTTTGCGATAATCTCTCTCTGAATTGAAAACATATTTTATTGGCTATAGGCGATATACCATCAAGCTACTACCAATAGAAGCGGAGAAGCGATGAAAATTTACGCAGACGAAGTTGTGCGGTACATTCAAACAAACAAACGCATCAGCTTTATAATATTAGTATAGATTTAACTGTAATATGAAGAAATACGATTACAAATTAATTTTAATTTTCCATACCGCTTATTTTCTAATCGTTTCTAACAACAATAATTAATTATACAAAAATAATTACAAATTACAGCCCCAACAAATACAAAAACCGCGACAAATACAATAGTAATTACAATACAAATACATATAAACAAATAGCTATCTGACCTAGGCAAGGTCGTTCCGCCCAGATTTATACCACATGCGTACACACGTACGCCACAAAATACATAGGTATAGATGGCCTACAGATGGACACAACGATCGAAAATAGGCTCTCGCAAACATAGACGCGCATGATCACAGATTTCGGTTGAACTCGGGCAAATGACAACAAAAACAGCGCGCGTTGTGATCGTTCGATCGTTTTATGTACGCGTTTTTGTACGTGCAGTTTTTCTTGTGTTTGAGCCGGCCTTCTCTACCTATGTACTTTGTTGCCGAGGCAGACAGCCCCCTGCGCTTGCGCCGATCCTAATTACCGATACTATTGCTGATCTAATGGCTTGTGCAGTCTTTAATTACAGATTGTGATAATGTTATTAGAAATTAGACCCATCGATCTAATGTTACTATTTCGACGCCATTTTCTGTATCTGTTTTAATAAATGAAAGTTTTTATTAATTATGTTAATTACTGTCGTATGAGAGAAAAAATCTTTTGTTATATTGGGTTGTATCGTAGTTCACCCATGATTATTTTTTGTGTGGAGGCACGATTGTTTATTGTATCTGGGGGAAATTTATCTAATAATAATAATATCTTAGGACAACTCACACAACATCATCTGATCCCAAGCTAAACAGAGCTTGTACTATGGTAACCAGACAACTGATAAACACCCACACACACAGACACAGAATAAACCATCGTGATCATCACACAAAGTTTATCCTGCGTGGGGATCGAACCCATAGTTAGTTGTGGAAGTTAGTCGTCTCTTGCGCAACAGTCGTACCTACATTCTCGTTGACGCAGTGGTAGGTCACTGCGTCAACGAGAATGAAAGTCATATAATGATTATACCTAAATATATCAAAAACTTCAAACAACAACATTACATAAATTACAAATACAATATAACAGTTATTTCAATAGTAAAGACAACAAATAAACTGCACGAAACCAATACTTGGTAGCAAGCGGCATAACTACAGCAAAACAATATGTCTAACACACCCTGAAGCCATACTCCTTTATGTACAAAGACCTTTACAGTAAATATTAGACACCACATTATTTATTAAATAACAGGTTTTACTAACAAATCGTTGTATTCACATTTAGGGTTCACGTACACTTACCACTCACTAAATTACCAACTACATAGTTGAGTGACACTAAATGCCTTTAAAAACTGGGCTTATAAATTGTCCGGTTTTATATTTGTGAAACAAAAAGCTTGTACGTTTTCTGTTAGGCAATATGACAGTGTTTTTGACCACCTATATAACAGTCATCCTATAATAGCACATAATTAGGGTCCCTCAGGTAACTTTGATAAACAGTTAGCAATCTGGAATAGATGACTCTACATTTAATGCCAAGTTCGCAAAAATTAAAGCCAGTGAGGAAAGAACTTAACAATAAAACTCATGGCCACTTTTGGCAAATGCCAGTTGTTACACACAGTACCGATATTTTTTGTGTTTGTCGATGTCTTGTATTTATGTGTAATCTAGAAGTCAGGTAGTCACTCGTATCTCAACGGTGTCCTACAAATACCAAAGCTGGCTCTTCCCTTCAGCTGAAATTCCCGTATTAAAATATGAATAATCGTGCTAAGTGACAGTATAAATGTTAGTAAAGCTGGCTGTCTATTCAAAATGGGATGGAGTAGCTTGTATACGATCAGCCTTAGTTAATATTCTCAACAATTTGTAGATATGAATTGTGATTATTTAAATGTTAACATCGTAAAATAGTGTTATAATATCATACTGTCAGTTATTATCGATAATACTATTGTTAAATCCAGAGTTCCATTGAAATATATTCGAATATAGGTGTGCTGATGAATAGTTGGATCATTTTTTTTTAAATCTTAGCAACAATTTTATATATTCATGGGGTAATTACAAGAAATTTAGGCGAGTAATTTGTTGTACTGCTGTTATCTATGAAGCTACTTCTTGCTGCATTTTCAAGTTCTTTCACTTCACTAATGAATGAATTTAATTACAATTTCAACAAACCGAGACAACATGAGATAAAATGTTTATTATCTTACGTTTATTTCCCAATAACAATATCCGCGACCAAGCCCATCCACCCGTTTAGACTCTGTAACGCCACAAACAAACAGAGAATACCCACGTCAAACGTATAACCTCCTCTGTCTGCGTCGGAGATTAACAAGTCAGATCTGCAGTGGAAAGGTCGCCTTTGCAACACTTAAAACAGTCATTTTACTTGTACTTTATTGTGTAGTTTTACTTAAAGCATTTTATTTCTCAATCAAGGTAAGCGTTGCACGACAACATAATTTATGTGTTCGCCGCATAAAACGTTTAAAGTTCAATTCGTTTAGCTTTTGACAAGTACCTACCTAACAATAAACATTGATTCATATCAAACAACGTTTATTAAAAGCCTAAAGACATAGCACAATATAGCCCTACTCGATAAATGGGCTATCAAACACTAAAAGAATTTATCAATTCGGACCAGCAGTTCCTGAGATTCTCGCGTTCAAACAAACTAACACTACTAACAGCCTGATGATAACATCACGCTATGACCAATAGGAGCGCAGCATCAATAAAAAAATGTTGCAGCTTGTTTAATATACCTATGTGTAGGTGTAGGCTTGTAATAATTAGCAATTTAGTTATTATGTTATTAGTCTGTAAACCTGTCTAATATAAATAAATAAATAAAGCCAGTGTACAATACTTACTTCCTTTTATCACGTTTTATAAGTGTCGTAGCAAATTAAGGCATTAATATTAAATGAGTACCGCCACAAAATACTGGGAGAATAGAAGGTACTTCATTTCAAAGGGGTTGGAAATTGCAAAAATTGGGTCCGAAAACAAAAAAATATGAAGAACATCGCAAAGGTATATAGATAATAAATACTACAAAATAAATACTGTCAACTAAATTTGTTTATTATATATAAGACGAAAAACTGCGCTTCTCAACAAAAAGTCTCTTTTGCTGGTGCACTTTTTCAAGTCGTATTTTTTTATATTCACTTTGTAGAAACAGCTGCGGAACCCTACACTGAGCATAGTCTTGCTATTGCCTAATTTTTTCATAGAAAATAAAAATATTATAGTGTATAAATAAAATTCAATAATAAAATATCATATTACAAATAAAAATTACAAATAATTTCACCCATACCGCCAGTGTGAGTACTTCGCGCGACGGAGGACGCGCTGACGGGGCAAATCATTTCACTCAACATATGAATTTAGCGTCCCTTGATAGCATCCCCCCCTCCCTCCATAGATCCAGCAATGTTTGTATAATATTTACCTTCTCTACTCTCGGTATTTTGCGGTATCTATGATGTACTTATTACTAAGATAATATCAGTATTAATGAGGTATTCGATGGGATCGCTTACGACAAACACACGTGCAATTTTATAGCAATATCCTCGAGTTTTCGTAATCATATAAGTATTGGCTTTTAACTGGTACTTCGTTCAAGATTATAACAAGTCTATTAAGTTCATCAGTATTTAAGTTGTCTCTTTACGTACTATTTCTTAAATAAGTTCAAAGTAAAACGCGTTTATCAGCTGTTGTAAAATTTGTTCGCGCAGTAAAAAATCACAAACGAACACGAAGACGTTGATTATTATATATTATGTCCAAATTATGAATATAATTACTTTAAATATAACTTTTTTTTTAAATAGAAATGTTTAACAAAAGAAATGGCCGCATGTGATTTTATTTCACTTTCGTTGCGTTGCGCAGGCGCAGCGGCGCGTATCAAATGTGTCTCGCTACGTGCACTAAATATATACCGTTTGTTGGAAAGTCGTACTTAATGATAATGTGTTTGTTATTAGGTGAAATTTTGTATGTATATAACTTTAATTGCCTAAACTGCTTATCAAGTGCAGTTAAATAACTTTCTTTGTTAATAGTCGAGTGTGAAGTTGGACAACGAACTAAAGAGTTTTTTTTTTTTTTTTTTTTTTTTATCTTTATTTATTTAGGGGCTTTTAGTCATAATATGACCATGTCAGTCCCATCGTACCAATTACAAAATAAATATACTATAACCAAACATAAACTTGTACCTATTCGTTATTATTAAAAGACATTCTTTTAGTTAGTGAGCTATACACAAACTTATAGATGTTAAAACAAACATCGCTACCTGGGTTGGATAAGAGAACCTGAAATGCTCCCAAATCTAAGCTATTAATGTTTAGCTCACTCACCAAAGTATCTCTTTCACTACTGTTTTGGACACATTCCACTAACAAGTGGTGCACATCATCTATTATTCCGCAGTGTTCACAATTTGGACTATTCACTTTTTTCATTAGGAAACCAAACTTGTTGAGTGGCATGTGTCCTGTTCTTAACCTATGAGCTATTATAATATATTTTCTACTTATTCTCACACCGGCAAACCAGGGGATACGAAGAGGTTCACTTTGCATGGTTTTGTACCAAATACCTTTTTCTTGCGACTTTTTATTATAATATTCCTTCCATATTTGGTAACAATTGTTCTTATATTTAAATAAACTAAAGAGTTAAAATGCCAAGCGTAACCGCAATTCAGTATGTTGAATGGGTATCTTTAGTAGCTTTTAATTCTAAGATAGTCTTAATGATAATTGTTGGTATAAAAATAATATAACATCTTTATGGAAGTAAAATAGCTTTATATTTTCTTCAAGCAAGCTTTTTTGGGTTTAAGCAATAGGGACATGAATTGTTTCATGGATTCATGACGGTGGTGCCAGTTCAATACCCATCCAATGTTGGTAATTAGCCTGGCGATCTCTCTTCTCTACTACCTCTACCACTCCAAGCTACTACTTCTCCCAATACATAGAGTATCCCTACCAAAACTAAGAAACTTAGATCACAGATCTTGTCTAAACACTATCAAACGTTAGACCCCATATCACCGCTTCTCGTCGCTTAAATTTGACACTCGTTGACATTCCGTAATAACTAGTGTATGTAGCAAAAACCGTAATCAATTAGGTATTATGTATATTTAATAGGAACTACGAGTAATGAATATTTGACAAATAACAAAACAAGAGAATCAAGTCCATATAACCATTGCGGCACGAGATTTTCACTAATAATAAATAATCATTCTTATTCAGTATTTTTTGCGTTTAATTTCGTATCGAAAACCAACTAATTATAACGTACGGTTAGCTTAAGGACAAGACTGGACTGAGCCGATAAAATGTCGCATATTATTTGTTTATTTAAATTGCTGGCAAACTTTATTGAAAGTTATCTTTTTAAATATAACTTTCAATAAAGTTTGCTGCAATGACTGCCTCTGTGGCGCGGTTTGAATGTGCCCGACTGCTACGCAAGAGGTCGTGGGTTCGATTCTCACACGGGACACCACTTTGTGTGATCCACAAATTGTTGTTCCGAGTCTGGGTGTACTTTGTGTCCGTGACTTGTATGTTTGTAAAGTCCCCCGCGATACAGGGCTTGTACCCTACTGCGGGAGTCGTCTTTAAAAAAAAAAAATCTTCTGTGCGTGTGAATTATTTGTGGTTGTGTGTGTTCCAATGGACTTGAATGGTTTAGATTCACAATTGAACCCCATTCACAAAAGAAACAGGCGGTACGAAGTTCGTCGGGACAGCCGTTTTCAATATAATTTAAGCATCTAGCGAACTAACAAAATCTAACGAAACTGAAATGAAAACTTTAATTTAACTATTAAATGCCTGAATGGGTGTGATACCTTGAATAAAAGGAAGTGTAAATCTAATATATAAAATTCTCGCGTCACAGTTTTCGTTGCCATACTCCTCCGAAACGGCTTGACCGATTTTGATGAAATTTTTTGTGCTTATCCGGTATCTATGAGAATCGGCCAACATCAATTTTCATACCCCTAAGAGTTTGTTTGTTTGTTTGAATGCGATAATCTCAGGAACTACTGGGCTGCACTGAAAAAAATATTTTATTGTTGGATAGCCCATTTATCGAGGAAGGCTATAGGTTATAACATCACGCTACGACCAATAGGAGCGGAGCAGCAATGAAAAATGTTATAAAAAAAAGGAAGAAAAAAGGGAAAATTACAATCTATTATTCATGCCCCTAAGTGATAAGGGTTATCCACCCCTAACATTTATAACTATACTATAATATTAGAAGAGAGAGAAGAGTTTGTTTGTTTGTTTGAACGCGATAATCTCAGAAACTACGGGTCCAAATTGAAAAAAATATTTTACTTTTAGATAGCCCATTTATCGAGGAATGCTATAGGCTATAAAACAACTAATGGGAGCGGAGCAGCAAGTAAAAATGTTTGCAAAAATGGGGAAAATTTACGCAGACGAAGTTGCGCGGGTCAGCTAGTAATAAGATATTAATAATAATATGTAGACTTTATTTTAATGTTTTAACCACTATTTACTATACTAACATTAATAATAGCAATACAATTTACAAATCAAACAAGATTCTTTTTTTACTTAACCTTAATAAAACCTGTGCCACGTAATAAAAAAAAGACAATTACCTATCTTCAAAACGGCTCAACTGATTTTCATTAAACAACTCACAACTACCCCGACTAAATTAGCTTTCATATTAAATCAATTCGCATCCAAATTTGGCCATCCGCATCCGTTTGATACTACGATGATCCAGGCAGACAGACACACACATTATATCACGGGGGTTGAAGCTCAACAAGAAAATAACGGAAGTGGAGTATAAAGTCATCGACATACAACATAGTAGCGACGCAATAAATCTGCCACATATAACCTGTCTAGTTAGTACGATGCCTTACATAACCGCTGCCGCGAAGTAGGTAGACACCGACCGTAGTCAGCATTTTGCCCCAGGGCCCAATCTATGTTGACTGAGAGACTCATAGGTACTTGTGGTTTTATTTACATACCTGTGTGTCCTGACTTCGTTTAATATATTGAGTGGTGAAGACTAGTTCCTTTTTGAGTTATGTGTATTGTAATATAACGTGTTGCTAAGTTGAGCTTACCAGGAATGTAAAGTCGAAATGGTTAGCGAACAATTTGCTGCCCCCTTCACTCTAATTTGCTTCCGCTTATTTATGTTATAGGCCGCGTTAAGTTTGATTTTTGTTATTGGGACTCCTTTTTCAACCGTTTAGGAGATGAATATTCGTTTATCGTTTTCTCATACCTAAATGAAAATAACTATCTGCCTGCCATATTTCAAACCAATCTGTACAGTAGATTGATCTGTGCGTTGATAAATCAGTTTGTCACGGTTTCTTTTTATATAACACAACAACAATCCTATCACTCTTCAATCTGTTATGATTATTTGTTATATTTATTTACCATTTTAAATTATAAATGCAGACCAACATAATACTTATTGTATCATCATTGAATTTATTAATTAACTTCTATAATAATTACGTGTTTTTAAAATTTTGTTAATTTTATAATGCAATAATAATTAGGTACATTCGCTCCGCATTATTCTTAAAGTTGCCGATATTTTACAAATGGTATCCCTACCAAAACTACTAAACTAAGATCTGAGATTCTATCTAAACACTAACAAACAAAGTCTAGAAGAATTAACATCGTCAAACAATTAGCATTTATGTTGCCTTTCAAATATTTGTTACTTTCATTATTTGCTTTTAAAAATATGCAAGTATTTTTAGTGTTAAGTGAAGTTTCAGTCAGTTAAGTGAAGTGGCAGCAGATTGAAGCAGGAAATGGTTACCTTATTGAATGTAACAGTGTCTTTAATTCAGTAAAACGCTCATTAGGGCAGCAATTGTAAATAAGTAAGTGACTTTTGGTGACCGTATTTACTAAGCTATTTTTTAGGGTTCCGTAGCCAAAATGGCAAAAACGGAACCCTTATAGTTTCGTTATGTCCGTCTTTCTGTCTGTCTGTCCGTCCGTTTGTGACAGGCATTTTACTCAAAGACTAATCAATCAATATTAATTAAATTGGGTGAAAAGGTGTCTTGTAGTAGCCGCTACTTAGTTTGATAAATAAATAAAAAAATAAATATTTTTATACATGTGAAGCTCATTTTTTTTTATCAAACATCATCTTGTGGCGCATCATTCGACAGGTCTTTTAAAAACTTTTTAGGGTTTGTAATTTTTTTTTTATTAGATGAATATTTTTGGCTCCGAAAGTTGCATAAATTGTGCCCTTAACTTCTGAACCGTGTGACCAAGAAATATGAAAAAAAATCACAACGGTAGCGCTTAATAAGAACTTTAAACTAAAATTATTTTGGACCTGATCGGATATACCGTCATTCAGTTATTGCTGAAAAACTGCGTTTCTCAGCAAAAGGGCGTAAGTGCCATGAACATACGTTCTTCATGCTCTTGCCCGGTTTTTTATACTATATAATACATAGATACATGTACTAATTATTATGTAAAGTTTACGGAAGAAATTCTAAAAATGATGGCGCTAATCGTATTAATATCCGTTGAACAACTAGATGAATTAATCATATAAATAAATGCGGAAGGTGATTTTCTTTATAATAAGTGTAGTGATGGATCTATGCATTTATTTTCACTGAATCCTGCTGTTAATTTACTTCTGTATCAATTAAAGTACATAAACGGTTAGGTATTAGCAGCTTTATGCATAGTTTTAGAGGCGGAAAAATGATACTACGCACGCTAGATCACGTAAAAAGGTGTTAGAATATATAAAAATGACTAGCTGACCCGCGCAACTTCGTCTGCGTAAATTTTCTCCGTTTCTGCAACATTTTTCATTGCTGCTCCGCTCCTATTAGTCGTAGCGTGATGTTATATAGCCTATAGCCTTCCTCAATAAATTAGCTACCCAACAATAAAAGATTTTATCAATTCGGACCGGTAGTTCTTGAGATTATCTCGTACAAACAAACAAAAAAACTTTTCAGCTTTATAATATTAGTATAGACTAGCTGCCCTGCGCAACTTCGTCTGCGTAAATTTTCTCCGTTTCTGCAACATTTTTCATTGCTGCTCCGCTTCTATTAGCCGTAGCGTGATGTTATATAGCCTATAGCCTTCCTCGATAAATGAGCTACCCAACAGTAAAAGATTTTTTCAATTCGGACCGGTAGTTCTTAAGATTATTGCATTCAAACAAACAAACTTTTCAGCTTTTTATTATTAGTATAGATAATCAAAAGGTACGTCCGTCATTCGTGTCGGTTATGCTTATTAGGAGTATGCACATCAATACACACCAACACAGCATTCAGCTGCCTTCCCCTCCTATATGTAACGAATCAATACACCGTACATTTTCAGCCCATTTTTTAAAAAACACCTTACAGAATCCTGCCCATATCACCACACTCTAAGTAGAAGCCGTGCAAAAAATATCGATTACACCATACATTCTGAGAAGGCTGTCAAGACATGGTTACCATTGCCTATGAGTAGAGCGGGGTCAACGACACGTACTAATGGATTTTCTGGCTCCTAGAACTTTTTGCTAGCTTTAAATCGTACGAATACTTTTTACTTAGCCCATAATGATGTTACATTGAAATTACACAAAGAAATGTAGTCATTAGTACTCTTTTCTTAATATAGATCTGTAGGAGCAACAATAGCACTTATTTTGAGTTCGTTTGCCTCTCGTAACTCTGTACGAACTAGATATATACATTTTGATCTATTTTTCATGTTGTTAGCAGCACGCGATCGTACTTTTCTTAATCAAAATGACTAATGATGACTCTTGAATGGTTCTTTGACAATCTTATTTTAAATATGGCGGTTTTTCTGCGTACGTGTATGTATGTGAATACAATGGAGATGTCCATTGTTCGGCTATTAAAGTGATTGTGAATCGGTAGCAGTTACCGTAGTCTGTATAGGCAAGCTTGATCATTGGCGGGTCCAGGATTTCATTCTGGGAGATACGATTTAACATCATGCTTACGAGGGGGGGGGATTGCATTTCGCTTTACTCGACGCCAGCCAAGTGTGAGTCGCACGTATGATGGGCAGGGGGGGGGGAGGCCGTCCCAAATAAATTAGTTTTTTTTTATGCCCATTTGCCTTAAAAAAATACAATACAAGGAATTCGGTAGCTCTAAGATTGAAAAAGTCTTCCGAACTATTAGGTATCGTCAAGTATTCACTGTAGGTACGCTTTATGATGACATATCAGTTAACCGCCATTTTCACAACTACGTCAATGTTTTCTACGCTTCAGACAATTTATTCAACATGTCAACATTATGCCTAATTACTTGTCCATAACTTTCACTCAAGACGAAGCGGTCACTAAAACAAGTTTTTTTACGTAATTTATATAAGTAATCGTAAATACAAAAATATACACAAAATTACATAACACCTGTGAAGTGGTTGCTAATAGCGCATTACGGTGTGTCGTAATAACACCATGTCGGTATATGTGGCTGTGTATTTTCTAAGGGCCTCTCTACACATCGCGATTTAACGGCTGCATCGATTCGTTTCAGCGATTCTACAACGTTCGATCGCTGTATCGATTGACCACGTTTCAGTTGCTATAAAATAGCCGAAGGGCGAGCTATACAACACAATAATCTTGCAAAATCAACGGAATCATGTGATATTAACTAAATATAAAGCTATAGTATACACTCACCAGCGTACCTAGGCATGCCTATTGGTATATTTTAGTGTTATACATGTAATATAGGACTCAAAAGGACAAAGGAAAGGTTATTCACCCTGTCTGCTGGGCCAGACAGCTCTAGTACGCATGCGTAAGCTTCAGTAAAGCAATCGAACCGGGATTTTCACGCATGCGTATTGCAAACGTCTGGGGTGGCAGCTTTGAGACCTAACTATCTAGTGCATTCAATCCTTTGTAGTCGCGCTGGTTACACGCCCTGTCCACTATTTAAACAATCAGTTAGTGCAATTTGTTGAGGCGTTCTTGCCTTTTAATCGTCGTAATCACGTAGTCTTCAAATTTTCGAGGCATCGAAAGCTGAGGTCATGGCGCAAGCTTCCAAAATCCAGGCAGATGGAGGACCAAAGACGGTAATAGCACAAAATATCGAGAGTACAGAAAGTAATCTTCACATGTACTTTACTTGAGCAACGCCCGCAACCACATAAATATCGTCCACGGACAAGAAACTCACTCTTACGGAAGGCGTTTTATTTCTTTACCTATATGGACCTTAGAAAAAAGTAAAACGCCTTTCTGTGGACGATGTCTATGTGTTGCTCGATGGGAAAGGGTAAACCCCCAAATGTGGCACCCTCCCCCCCCCCGGGAAACGCCCATAGCGTATCCTATGAAGGGGACCTTTCTTCTCTCGGTATTTAGCAGTAATAGTATCTAGTGTGATATAGCCTTTAAGGTAGAACCTATAGAAAATTTATAGCCCCTTCATTTCCTATGAGCAATAAACTACAGAAGCAGGTACGAGAAGGCATTTCTTATAACTTTCTCATAGCGTTGTTAAACAGAAATAAATAAATTACACTAATTCGTTTGTTGTTCAGGTTTGCGTTGAAATATTTGGTATTGATTGTATATTCAGTGAAAAATCCGTTCTTGGGGGTAGATCGCCAGTCGGAAACCTTACATGAGATATCACAGAACCATGTGCGTGCGGATTATTTTTCGATAGGAGGGGGGAGGGGGGTTGGGTTGTACAATTGATTAAAGACCGGCCTAAATGTACCTACCGTTTAGCAAATTCGTACGCCCACGAAACATACTGAGGTCACGCATTATAGCGCTACAGTTGTGGACTAATAAAGTCTTGTCTATCATTATGTTGCAAAAACATCTATCTTAAATTAAAAATAAATGTGTGTTTATTTAAAGTTATTATCGATAGTCTCGCTAACGAAGTTTGGCTACGTAGGTACACTTAGGTTAGGAGCACACGCTCGCCGCACGCCCGCGCAATGGTGTAAATAGCCTAACGGCTTACACTCAACACCTAAAATATATTTAAAAAAAAAATTTTGAACTCACATTTTATAAACCACAATCACAATCATCGCAGCGTTGATATTTATTTGAATTTAAAAATAAATGTGTGTATATTTAAAGTTAGGTTCATTAATTTTCAACTCACATTTTATAAACCACAATCACGCTATCATCACCGCGTTGATATTTATTTGAATTACAATAAATAAAAGAAGTAACATATAAAAACCTCAACTAGTTTATGTTCAGGCCACACGTTCATATAAACATTGCGTTAGTTCTGGAATGGGAGGTCACTAAGGACTCCATCTATTTGCAATATAAGCGGCCATCTTGTACCTTTGTGGATAAACACAGCTGAACTCCAAAATTTCTGAACGGACTTTGCATAAAGCATTTCTGAAAACCACAAATAAATGTTAAAAAAAAACCGTCGAAATGTCTTTTTCTTTTTTTTTACTTTCTTTTTAAAAGACGACTCCCGCACTAGGGTACAAGCCCTGTGTCGCGGGGGACTTTACAAACATACAAGTCACGGACACAAAGTACACCCAGACTCGGGACAACAATTTGTGGATCACACAAAGTGGTGTCCGTGTGGGTATCGAACCCACGACCTCTTGCGTAGCAGTCGGACACACTCCCACCGCGCCACAGAGGCAGGATTAATTGGAAATAAAACTTGGAAATAATCGCCCCAAAAGTTGCATAAATCGTGTCCCTTTAACTTTTGAACTGTGGTACCAAAAAACATGAAAATATTCAAAGATAGCGCTTAATAAATACTTTAAACTTAAATTATTTATGATAAGATCGGATATACCGTCATTGAGTTATTGCCAAAAACTGTGTTTCTCAACAAAAGAGCGTAAGTGCCATTAACATACGCTCTTCTACTGATGCAATCGTTCAAGGCTGCGGAACCCTACACTGAGCATGGTCCGACATGCTCTTGCCCGGTTTATTGAGTTTCGTTTCAACGTTTGTTTTCATTGTTCTGCGGCTCAGATTCGTTCTCATATCCTTTCTGTTTAATTTGATACCTTTGTAATCGAATAAAACGGATTAAAAGAAGTACTATGGCAATATAGCCATTATTACTAAATTTCTAGTGTATCATTCCGTCATATGAACAGACAAACCTTAAACAAGGGCTTTCAATTTTCAATGTTTTCTATTTAAAGTGCCCTTGCGTCTTAACAGATGTTAGAGATACAAAGATCCGTGGAGCCGCGTGGTCGCCCTAAGGCTGCACAATGCGCTGCGCCCGCGCAGTGGGTGTCGATGATTTACACCGCCTTGTCTACGGCCTCATTCATATTTATTAAACTTCGCACTTTTTTCAATTGTAAATCTTTCCTGTATGATGTACGCGACATCTTGACGTTACACTATTTCGTTGACTCCAGATTATAATAAATATACGACTGTGACTCTTTGTTGAAGTTATACAACATGTATACAAAAACCCTGTCCGATTTATTACTGCGTTGTTACTTGTTAGGTATCATGATGTGATGTGATGTGTTTTGACGAAAAACACTCCTTGAAAAATACACCTCATAGGTTATGTATGATATGTAGCAACAGTAAAAGTGTTTTGTATTTAAAGATTCCATACAAACAATAGGTAATATGTAATAAGAATTCTTAAAAAATGTTGTTACATTTAAGCGATACCTACTAAAATCGTGATTTTTTTATTGTTTTGTTTTAGTTTTGTTAATGGGACGGATCGGACAGGGGTTTTTTCACACACTGTATATCTAAACGACTGTGTTGTAAATATTTAATTTTATGGCAAATAGTAAAATGATTTATATGAAGGGAATGTTACGTGAAAGTTGTAGGAAACAGGTGTTCGATTATGTAAAGGCTTTAAGGTTATATTTTTATTCAATTCCATCACATAAAATAAATGTCAATAAAGATTACATTTCTAGTAGATAATTTACGTCGTTTTAACCACCAGCTGCGCACGCGCATATACAACTGTTATTTATTAATTCATTATTGAGTATTCGTATTTACATTTTACAATACGTACCTAATTATTTATTGATTAAGAGATCATACTAACAGTATCTAGAAAGAAATCATTAACCCACTCGTAATCGACTTTAGTATCGATTCATTTTATTAATTAACAAAACAAGTAAGATAATGCGCGCGCTTTTGTCGGCCTTGTGCACTTATGTTTCAATTCAAGTTTGAATATTCCTTTACTAGCTGACCCGCGCAACTTCGCAATTTTCCCCGTTTTTGCAACGTTTTTCATGGATGTTCAGCGTGATGTTATATGGCCTATCCTTCCTCGATAAATGGGCAATCCAACACTAAAAGTTTTGTTTTTATTCGAACCAGTATTTTACTGATATTATCGCGTTCAAACAAACAAACAAACAAACACTTCAACTTCATAATATTAGTATAGATATATAAAATTAATTCCCGTCGAATGAGTTAATATTTAACACTAGCTGACCCGCGCAACTTCCCCGTTTTTGCAACATTTCTCATTGCTATAGCCTAGCCTATAGCCTTCCTCGATAAATGGGCTATCGAACAGTAAAATATTTCGGACCAGTAGTTCCTAACATTATCGCGTTCAAACAAACAAACAAACATTTCAACTTTATAATATTAGTATAGATATATAAAATTAATTCTTGATGTACCTAAGGATCAGAAATTAAATATTACGAGTTCCCGTCGAATAATCAAAATATTGATTCGCTAAGCTTAAAAAAATGGGCAATAGGCACATCAAATCAGACTATGCTCAGAATCTGCTGCAATTTTAGAGCTCCCTTGCTATATTGATGAATCATAAGTTATCTGAATTCCCAACTAAAACTGTCGAGTGTGTACTAATATTTTCTGTAATTTATGGAGCGGTTCATGCGCTCCATAAATTACAGAAAATATTAGTACGTAATATAACTTGCAATGGCCGACTCTCTATACCTGTACCTGTGTTAGTGGAAGCACAAAATACCATGACTACAGAAATACAAAGCGCTCTTAAGAGCAACTTACACGTAGACATCGCTTAACAAGGAATCTGGAACTACTTTGTATGAAGGTGTTCCGAGCTTTTGTGTCAACATATTTCGTGGTGGAAACGTCCTACCTATGTACTTATAAACTATAATTTACGCCCTCTTGGACTTTACACATATATTATAGTTACAACCTGACAGGTAACAGTTACTTATGAATAATAAATCATGTTTAAAATAAATACTTGTTGCCTTAAAACACGCTCGTACATCACACCGTTCAATAGTCTTCAATATTCCCGCGAAATTAAACTGATATTTTTAAACTCATGCAATTGGCAACATCGTTAAGAGCCGCTCAATTATTCTGCTAAGGGCATCGTGTTAAAACATCGTGAATCGCCATTTTTGTAATAACAGATGATATTTCGATAAGTAAAGTTGTTTTACAGGACTTTTGTAGATAAGTTTAAAGTTTTAAAGGGCGCCTGTCTATACAAATTGTTGTTAGTTTATCTTTCTGACAGTTTAGTAACGCAATACCACCGATACCGATGTAGTCACATAAATCATTATTCCCTTTCGCTTTTCTAGTGTATACCAATAATTTTAATAGGACGTTATTATCTTTATCAATTTTTGTTTACAAAATCGTGTATAATATAGGTGCAGTCCCTAAACTCGCAGTAGGTAATAGAAACTATACAGCTGTAACGTGCCTAATTGAATCGAACCTACTACTAGGTACTTATATCAAATATCTCGACGACGACGATGAATAGCCAACTTCACAGGAAATCTTTCCGGAGGAGGAGACACTCTCATAGTCTAAGGGGACATAACCCCGATCCGACATTACGATTAGGAGAGGTAGAATTGACAGCTTGACGTGTACTCCGAAATGGCGAAGCTTTACCTACCACCTATATATTATTATAAAATGTTAATAAATCTGCAACTTTACCTATCTCTTTTGTTTCAGTATACACGGATCAGCCCGTGTCATCCGCATCCCCGCCGACCAGAGACAAGATCAACGGCGAAGAGAAGGCGAGGTCGCGTCGTCGGGATACCTGGACAGAGCCCACTTCGCCACCTGTCAACGATGATGGTGAGTATCGTATCGTTTTTGAGTACTTTGAGTTCAGGTCGCCATGAAGAAGCAGAGGCGACCAACCCCAGCTTTGATTGTGCGGTATCTTGCTATGCTTTTTAGTTATAGCACAGCCTTCCGCGCTCACTACCAAAGTTTCCGTTACCTACTGGCACCAGGAGACGTAATCTTTAGAAGTCGCTGCATCAAAAGCACGTGGAATGAACTTGAAGCCACTGCGAAAGCGAGAGGAAGGGTGCTCAAAATTAGCTTAAATTCCGCTCCAAATACCGTTTTTACCACGATTGTTTTCTTTCCAGCTACCGTAGGCGTCCGCTCCCCTCTACTGCAGCATCAGCACCAGCAGTACGACGAACAACTCCGCGACATCGCTGCCTCACTCACCAGACCACGGTCCAGGCGCGCCCTACCACCCACTCTCGAAAGACCTACGAGACTACCACCGCCTGATAGACTACCGGTAGCTATACTATTCTTTTTTTATCATACTTATTCCGAATATGATATTTTTTCCACACTGAAAGTCTTTAAAAGAGATCTATGTTTTGTAGTAGAGTGGACGTCTCATAACTAAGATACTGATGATGATGATGTCTGTCAAAAATAACTACTCTTATTATTCTTGAAACTGCTTGATATCAAACGAAACTAATTGTTTTGCCACATTAAAACGTGTTTTTTTTTTTTAATGATGCCTTCTTTCACCTTAGGCTCGAGGCTCCCCAGACGGCGGTGTACCAGTAGAAGAACCCACCTCTAGCTCAGCGAGCGAAGGCAGCGAAGCGGCTGATGTCGTCGAACCAACGGAATCAAGTGAAGGCGGCAGGGTTGAACTGCCCGCAGAAAGACTTCTTCACGCTAGAGCAGGATGGCTGCAAAGAAGAGGAGCCGGCGGCTGGTCGAGACACTGGTTTGTTCTGAGAGGAGCAGCCCTATTGTACTTCAGGGATCCTCATGCCGAGCACAGAGGATTGATGGATGGAGTTATTGACCTGAGTGGCATATCAAGGGTTGTGGAACTACCGACTTCAGCCTCAACGAATGGCTATGCTTTTGAAACAGAGGTTTGTTGCAACTTCAAAGCAAAATTTGTTTTTGTAAGTCTTAATCCGTTTAATTAAAATGTGCATTTTCGTTTACAGACTTGGGATGGAAAGCATATAGTATTATCGGCAGTAACGGCAGGCATCAGAGCAAATTGGGTGTCAGCTATGAAAAGGACGGCCGGTCTACCAGACACTGGGCCACTGTCATTAATACTACGTGAAGATACAGTCGACCAAGCATCAGAATCATCGACCTCTCCTGTGACACCAGTCACTCTTATTACTGGTAAATCAGCGCCATTCTCATCTGACGAAGAATACCGAACGGCTTCCGAGGGCGGGCGAAGAGATAGTGCTGACTGGGGAGACATGGGGCCGCAACCACCTCCATCCCCACTCCTTACGAGAACTCCGATATCCAAAGTCAAAGAGAAAGTTCGCGGACGAAACTGTCATCAGACACCACCGCGATCAGACACTCCGAAAGGCGATAGAGACGAAATCGATTCTACCAAAGAACGCGTTGACGAAGTTGACGAAAACGAAAAACCGATTGAAGCAAGAAAACGTAGCTACATCTCGACCATCGACAAACAATCAATAGAAATAGACGATCTTAAAAAACAACTGAAACTTGCGTTGAATGACGTCAGTGCGGCTGAAACAGAGCTTGCGAGGTTGCAAAAACTAAAGTCAGACGCTGCTTTGAAAGAAAAGAAGATGGAGGAGCTAGTGACAACGCTACAAAAGAAAGAAGAAGAGTTATCGCTCAGAACTAAAGAGGCTGAAAATTTAGACGCAATCAAAGCACTTTATAATCAAGATAAAACTCTTTGGGAGACTAAGTTGACGGAGACGCAAAACTTTTTGAAAGAATCGACGGAACATTGTGAGTTATTGACGAGGCAGTTAACTTCGGCACAAGAAACGATTGTGCAATTACAACGAGAACTAAATGAATTAAATGACAAGCTACTTAAGAGTGTGAAAGAAAACGACAGTTTGTATCTCAGGATACGAGATCTTGAAGGTCGATCGATTACAGAATCAGTATCACCCACTAAAGAAAAACGAAAGAGCATCGGTTCTCTTAGTGACTTATCAAATCTAAACCAAGATTTGAATTTCGAGACAATGGAAAAGGATAGATTAATAGAAGAGTATGGGGAATTAAAAGATCGATTCTCGAAAGCCATTCATGAGATCAAAGCTATGAAGAAAGAACTACGAGATTCACACAATATGTATGATGAACTTGAAATTACGAACATGAAATTGAGAAATGAAATGAAGCTAAGAGAACAATGTAGCAGATCTGAGATAGATCTGATGGCGGCCCGCATTTTAGATTTGACGCAAAAATTAACTGCATCAGATAAACAAGTGCGAACGCTGAAACATAAAATACAGAAATCAGAGTCACGAGAGAAAAGACGAAGCCTGTCATTAAAAGGCAGAGAGTCGTTCACTCTAGGAAAAGAAGTAGAAGAGAAGTTAACTGAGCTCGAAAATAAAATCACGATGTTAGAAACAGGAGAACCGGTTCCAACAATCAATTCTCCTTCCAAAAGTGCGTCTCCTGCCAAAGAAAAATCCTCCAAATCTGAGAACCTTACGGACGAGAAACGGATGAAGAGACTGGCGGCTCGGTTGAGGAGAAAGTCCCTTGACAGTGCTACCAGCTCTGAGCCAATGAAAATGCTGGTACGATTAAGCTCGCTAGAAACCAAAGTAGCCTCTGCTTTAGAAAATCGCAAGGACCTCACAAACTCTTGCGAATCACTAACTCAGGCAACCAGATCTACAGAGAGCCCATCGTTCAATGAAAGTCCAGAAAGTTCGAACATTGGCACACAGTCACAAAGGCACCTACTAGAAAGGCTACAGAGTCTGGAGAACGTTGTGATACACTCTAGAAATAAAGTCAACGAGTGTCTCTGTCAAATGAGTGCGATGCGTGCGGCCAAGTCTCGAAGATCACCTTCGCCAAGCCTAGAGAAGAAATACAGTCTGAAATCTATGGAAAAATGCTTAACGGACGTTAGCAAGAGGCTACAGGACTGTTTCGACAAGTGCGTCGTTGACTGTGATCAAAATCAAGATCAGGAAGTAAATGACAGCGTCGCTCAGGTAGTTGTTCAATTAGAGGAGCAACTGAGAACGAAACTTCTAGAAATATCTAGGAGAAAGGCAGCTTTGTATGAGGCGGGCGAACTCACGCAGAGACGAAGTCTGGAAATATTGGCAGAAAAATTGGCGTACGAGGCAGTCCTCGTGGGAAGAATTCAAGAGGCCCTCGAGTCATCCAACGGGAGCAGATTCTTCGCCCGATTGATAAAGTCTGAAATTATTGAAACTAGTCAACTAATAGATAATCTTAAACGGAAAATCAACGGAGATAGCGGTAGGAGTGGAATGGGGACCAGGAGCTCTCTCGACTACCTCGCGAGGATACTCACGAGAAAGATCGACATCGTCAACGGATCACGGGAGGCGCGAGAGCAACGTCGCTCTGAGCTGATTATACACGGTGCCGACTTGGAAGCTTTGAAGGTCTCCCAACGTGAAGTGGCCGAAGCAGTCGAGCGATATAAGAGTGAAAAGCTCGCCGAGCTATGCTCCGCCTTGGCTTGCGAAACTTTGAGCTATGCGACACACACTGACACAGACACCGAACAACTGCGGGCCAATGTGGAAGCGGCGCGCGTGCGTGAAGCCTGGGCTGCAGCGCGAGACGCTTTAGGCGCTGAATTAGTCCAAGCCGAGGTCACGAGGGCGTTAGCCCGCGCCGCCGCTCTCTGCGACCAGAAACTAGATCAAGCTCGTCGTACCCGTTTAACGCTCACAGCCCAGGACCGAGCCGATTTAGAGTTGTGGTGGCAGGCGGCTCACGACCACCTGCGCTGCGAAATGGACGCCGCCGTCAAAGACATCGCAGTGCGATACCGCTCGTGCTTAACGAACGACCGGCGCAGCAAGGAGGGCTCCCCGGGGCTGGACTCGCGCGCGCTGCTGCAGCAGCTGGCGGAGGCGCTGGCGCACCGCGCGCTGGTGGACGCGCGCGTGGCCGTGCTGGAGGGGACGTACCGCGCCTCGTCGCCGCCGGCCGACAGCCCGCGACGATCCTCGGAGGACGCCCTGTCCTCGCTGGAGGCCGACCCCGCCCAGGAGGCGGAGTTCGTCTACCTGTTCCAGCGTTTCTCGACCGAGTGCCGAGCGCTCTTCTCCAGTGACTGTTCGGGTAACAGTGAAGACTCGATGAAGATCGGCGAGAGCCTCGAGCGGGTGGAGGCGGCGGTGGCGGAGGTGCAGAGACAGCTGGCCGGGGGGGAGGAGGCGGGGGAGCCCCGCGCCGCTGGCTCCGGCGTCCTCGACCGCGTCGAGGCGCTGCGCCGCCGCGTCGAATCGCTGAAAGCGCTGGTGCCCTGCCAGCACTGCAAACAGCTGCAGGACGCGCTGGACAGGTACGTCTCGCTTTCACGTTCGTCCCGTCTCAAATCTCTGCCGTCAAAAATGTGAAGTGTGACTAAGTAGAACGTCGTGTTCCGCAGATTGCACGAGGAGCGCGCCCGCGGCGAGTGCGCGCTGGCGCAGCAGGCGTCGGCGCTGGCGGCCGCGCGGCGCGCGCGCGCGCAGCTGCAGGCGCAGCACGAGCGCGAGCGCGCCGCCCTGCGCGAGCGCGCGCGCACGCTGCAGCGCCGCCTCGCCGCGCTCGACTCCGAGTACTCGGCGCAGCTGGAGAACTTGAGAGCCGCTTATCAGGTAGGGAAACTGTGCACATACATTATTGATTTAACACGAGACTTGTGGAAATGCCGGCAAACTGAGCTGTCATCATTTTTAGGGCTCCGTGTTTAGCGTGTAAAAATACATGAAAAACAAACCGTAGGATCGAGTCTGCGCAGTTAAAGTGTCCAATAAACAACTAGACATTGGCAGAAATTGGGTGAAAAATCGGCCAAATTGCCATCAACCCAAGAGATCTAACATGCAATCTCTGCAAATCATAGTTTAAAATTATTTTTTTGTCTCGCCTTATAGAGCGCGGTAGCAGCAGACACTCACGGCGACGGCTTACGCGCGCGCTACCAACAAGAGATCGAGCAACTCCGTGCTCTCTGCGAGAAAGGACTGTTGGCCATGGAGAGCTCACATCGACGCATCGTGCGGGAGATGGAGGAGAAACACAGAGCTGAAAGGGAGCAATTGAGGTATGTAGACCTGATCCCGACCTGTTCTGAAACCAAAATATACGACTTTTATGGACGTCTTCAGATTACATATTTCGCCGACCCCAAGTAATTTAGGTTTAAGGGCAGGAAGATGATGACTCGTGAACTTCTCTAGTCTGGCGATTTTATTAATACAGGAAATTAAGGACACCAATATTAAAACGACTCCTTATTATTTCCAGGCTAGATAAAGAGCAAGCGTTAGCCGAGGAGACCCGTGCAACCCTAGCCGCACTGGACGCGATGAGGAAGGCGCATGAAAGTGAAGTGCGGCGAGAGGTCGATAAATTCAAGGCGGAGTTCCTCAGCCGAGGTGTTCAGGGAGGAGAGAGACAACAACTTAGCAACAGGCACCAGTAAGTAATATAAAAAAAACACAAGGGTAGGGTACAACGTCCGTTTCGCGGAGAAGTTTATAAACAACAAATCTGGATCATACAAAGTGATGTCACATAAATATATAAATATACTCTAGACCTGAAGAAATTTTTCTTCATAAAATAAGGACATAAATAACTCCTAAAATACAAATTGTTGTCAAAGTAAATTTTATGCGTTTGGATTTCGAAGAGGTTTACCATCAATATGACTTAGATTTGAAAGTTATACTTTTTTTTTAGTTTTGTGGATAGAACTAAAAAATTTATTGTGTTTCGAAAGATAATGTAAATAAAACGTGTATTATGAGTATAAGATTAAAAAATAGAAAATCATTATGTTTTATGAATCATATTTTAAGTTTTATTTTATGTTGATGATACGATAATTATTGTTTAAACATTAAACAGACATCATTTTATGATGTTCTTTTTTGGACTTCCTCAATTTCGTCTTTTTTAACATCCCTTACACATTCGGATAGTAGCGAGGACCTGAGTAAGTTAATATAGTTAATATAAAACTGAATTTAAAGTAATATTCAATTTGTCTACAGACAAGAGATGGAGGAGATAAAGCGAGAGATCCTCTCGTTATCAGAGAAGTACTCCGTCAAGTGCGTGGAATCTGCGGCGCTGGAGGAACGCCTCGCCACTGCTACTGCGCAGCTTGCGCAGGCGCATAACCACATCATGCAGTTGGACGCTAGGTAATAATATATTCCATTTTTAAATAACTTCTCGTTAATGTATTTTTAGGATATATTTTTATAATATATCTCAAAAAAAATATATTGATTTTCACCACTGAACGTAGCAGGGGGACCACTTTTATAGTCGTTATGTCAATTATGACTTTTATTAAAGGTTTCTTTTATAATAATGCTTTGCTTTTATCTATACTATCTATATCTATAACTATTTAAAGCGGCGATAGCCTAATGGCAAAGGCATCTGGCCATTATACTACCGACGTGAACCCACTCCTAACACAAGCCATAGAGCTTAGCTAGAGGAGTTAACAGGATTGCTAGTAATGTGGGACCACAATCCCACATCGCTAGTTATCTTTAAAAAAAAAATTAATATTATAAAGAGGAAAGTTTGTATTGAATAGGCTCCGAAACTACTGGACTGATTTGAAAAATTCTTTTATCGTTGTGAAACTACACTAACCCCGGGTGACATAGGCTATTTTTTTATACCTGTATTCCCATGGGAACGGGAACCACGAGGGTGAAACAGCGAGGCGTCCGCTAGTATGTTTATAAAGTTTTAAAATGTTTAATTTCAGGAATAAACAACTGCGCGCGCACCTAATATCGGAGGCTAACGAAATGAAGAACGCAGAAACATCCACTCTCTCCCAGCTCATAGAAGAGACTAACACGGTACGTTGACATGTTGTTTCTTTCGCACTCGAGACCATGGTACATATGCTCCATCTCGCTCACTCACAAGAGACCATGGTATACGCTTGTACAGCCTACGCTAAGCTCCTCTTCATTTTTATCACTTCGAGGCAAAGGCCACGCTTGCATGCCTATACATTTGCACGTAACAATCACCGTTCGATATTCAACTTTATGTAGTAAACATTATAGTTGCAATTTGTTTACCATCACGTGTTTACATTTGCACGTAATGTTCATCATTTAATTTGAACTTATTGCTATTTTTGTTAAGTTCGTAGATGTACCATTCTTCATTCATGTTTAATTTTCATTGTGGTAGAGTTTTTTTTAAGATCTGAGTAGGCTCTTTGGTCGATAATTTACTTTTTTTTAAATACTCGTATTAAGAATTAAATGTTTAGTTTTAAAATCGCACAAATTGAGCACATTATTATTTAAACGTAAAATATAGATATCGTTCACTGATTGGTTTTGGTCACTTTAATAATAATTGCAATAATTGGTTTTGGGTTTACATAATTAATATAAATCTTAAGGTATTGGGAATACTTTACTAAAACTTGATAATCATCATAAGTAAGGCCAAAACACTACGTATATTAAAAACATTGTAATGTTTTCAAATTACACAATTAATAAAAATTTTAAAAAAAAGTTTTCACTATCACTAGTATTTGAAAAAGAGGTCCTAAAAGAAGTTTTTTTTTTATTATGTAATACATAACATTTTGCATAGATTGTGTAAACAAAATAAAAGGTGTCTTATGGACACCCGATTGAAACGTAATTCCTATTGCTATAACATTTTTGTGTTTGTAATAACTAATGATTAAAATAAAATCAGGAGGAACATAATATTTTAAGATTTATTCTATTTCAAATTCAGATTTTTCACCCATAACAACCTTTTATAAAAATACAAACAACCTATATAACACAACGTCCTTATTCTAGCTTCACATAATCATAAATATTAGATTTTTGATCGATGTCAAAATATTACACTATTTTCCGTATAGCCTCTCGGCCCGCAAACAAACACGTGCGATAAGGAACTACGTTCCAATAAAGTAATTAAACCTATACTAACTATAAAAGTATTCACAGACAATTTAAGTAAATATTATATTTCCCTTCATTTATTAATTATTAAAACGCTCATTGGCTCAATTTCTGCGATTACGTAGAGTAGTGCCTGTTACGTCACAACTTAAGGAAGCATGATCTATCAAATACTACCTAAATTTAATTTTATTATGCATGGTTTTCTCTATCTGTGGTAGCTAAAAACTATTAATAACAAAAAATAATGACAATTTATTTCAAAGAAGTCGGGCATCTTCCTTTGGTGGTATCGTAAGGGGTAGTAGGTCGTATTGGCGTGTTGGTCATTGTATGGGTGCACTAACAGCATGGGAGTGGCGAGGCGCCGCTGTGGCGCCACCTGCGGCGCCTGGCGAGCGTCTGGCAGAGCGCCAGCACTAGCACAGGTAACGTCCAACTATACGCTTGGCGGTCGTGACTATTAGTCGATTGTTGGATAGCGTCACAACACTATTACTGATTCTTTCTTTGGTTCAATGGTATAATAAAATCCGTAACAACTGACACTGGCAGAAATTAGCTAAAAGTCAGTTGGATTGCCGCAAACTCAAAATTAGGAAATAGTTTTTATTTCCTCAACAAATTCCTTGTGACATTTATGACTAATTCTAAAAGTAAAAACAAATTACAGACATAAACGGAAAACAGGCAAAACTAGTGAGTTATTTTCAACAAACAACACTATCAGCGAGTATAACTAGATTATAGGTGTACCAGAATCTGGCAAAAATGATGAAATTTGAATTTAGAGATGGTAACACAAATTATGTAGGTCCTAAACCTACTAGGACGAACAAGTCATGATCGTTGTATTTTTTGATTTAACTAGTTTTATATAACGGTTCATTAGCAATTTCTGTACCTAAGTATCATCACTGATCGAACAAAATAAATATTCTGTACAGCAACTCCGGTCGCGTGAATGTCAGTTTTTGCATTGAATAATAAAAATCCCAACAACAAACTATCAAACTTTCTTCTTCTTCCCGTTCTTATACACTTTTGCCGGTATTAACTCGACATATTATTATGTAAATTTAAGAATACATGTTTCAACGAAAAAGTATCAAGGGTCATAGTCGCAGTAGGAGCCACTGTAAGTTAACATTGCCATATAAAAAAACAAGTTATTTTTTTTAATTCGTTCATGAGATTCTGGTATACCTATATATCATTAGCATTACCTATTACCCTATTGAAAACGAGATACATATAGCGGCAGGTTTTAATCTGATCAATAGTCGACTATTATATTGTTTTGGGCTTTGCAGTTTAGTTTTAAACACTGTTATGTTACCACAAAACACAGAGACATTTTTACTTCATTAGGTACATATTTACATACATTGGTGATTGGTTACACACTACTACACTACTAAAATAACGGTTACTAATACATACCACATTATTTAGTCATTTACATTTTTACTGTCTCATAATAATTTTGTGAAATATGAGACTGTAAAAATGCTTACTTTAAGCAAAATAAAACGCTTATTAGGTTTTTACTAAACACGAGACATGAAAAATCACACGTTTTTTATATTCGCATTATTGATGTCAATGCTTCTTAATTTTTTGAGATTTTTAAGAGAAGAACGCATTTTTGCACGTAGAGCTTCCTGGTTCTTCATATTTTTTTAAGTGAGTCTATATTGAGTATTGTTTTTCTCATGTATAGGCGATGTCGTCGCGGTCGAGTCCGCTGCTGGAGGCGGCCCGCCCGGCGCGCAACAAGATCCAGTTCGCCAAGACAGAGAGCACCAGGAACCTGCAGCTCTCACCCGTCCAGGTATACTACCTTATGCTATACTAAAACAGATCAATCTAAGCTTTTTTTGGAAAATGATGATCAGGTAATGAAAAAAAAATTTGTTTACTGTCATAATGACGTCATATTGGTTACATTTTGAGGTGCAAGTTATGCGCCTAAAATAACTTAAAAGAATTAAAATGTAACAATTGATTACCGTACAGAATTAAATTAAAGATAGAATTGGGCACTATAATGATTTATAGACACAGTTAAATCTATAATTGGTATGTTTTTTAAAGTTATCTCTATAAGTAAACACAATGCAATTGGTGATTGAACATAAGCTGAATAATGAATTAGTTGAAGTTGCGCACAACGTGATGTAGTTAAATGCAGAATCCTTTTTTTAACTTTTAAATCTCCTTACAACATTTAGTCAGATAAAGCGACGGAAAACAATACTCACAAACGAATTTATCAATTCACAGAACTAAAATCGACACCGCGCTGTTCAACGAGCGGTCGCGCACCGCTCACACCGCTCGCTTGTCCCTCTCCGCTCGCGGGGATGGTCGCCGAGCGGAAGAAGCGCTTCGAGCAGTGAGCGAGCGACCGCCGCTACGTCACAGTAGTAACGCCGTAGTGGTACCGACGCTACCACTCCGGCGTCACCACTGTGACACAGCACACGCATCACCCACCACGCAACACCTGGCCACTACAGCTTCATTGTACCCCCACTTACACGTAAGTATATAACTATATATAGTAATATATCTAATTATCTAAACAGTTTTTGTATACTATATAATAACCTCGAGTTATCAAAAATGTGACATGTATTATTTTACATCGAAAGTAGTATTAATATTGTGAATTAAATCAACAAAATACTGCTACTATATTTGATATTAAAAGTGTCTGTGTTTGTGACTTATATACATATATCTTTATATATTTTACTTTAAATGTAAAGGACTTAATATAAGATATAAATAAATAATCCAAATACGCGATATAGAGGAACGATATTATAAATGTACTAATATTTAACAATTATTATTTAATATGTTAAGACCAAATACACTTTCTACCATAATATACGAAGTGGCCAGACTTTTTCCTACCCACCACACAAATGTATATAATTCTTTGAGAGCGATTTATAATATACTAAATTTTATTTTCTAAGGTAGCTTTAGTAGATTTGGTTAGTGATGTGACTTGTGTAAATTATAACTATGTAAATACTAACGTTTGAACCCTGTTTGTTTTCTGTATATTAATCTTTAAGACATTGTTACCAAATATTTCTTTTATTTATATTGTATTTTAGAGCGAGGGAGATGCAATGATTTATAAACTTTTTTCTTGTAACCTTTTTATATTGTCTGCGCTAAGTAGATCTTAGCATTGCTTATCTGTACACTTTATGTTACATAACTTTTCTATTTTTTTTTCTAAATGTGTATGTTACGAGTTGTTGCGTCTCCAACGAAGCTGAATGCATTATAACCGTGTTTAGAAAGCGTGGACTTACTGTACGATGTGTGTCTAAATATTTTATTTTAACTAAAGTGTAAACCGCGCTAGCATTTATCATAAAACAAAATTAAATTGTCTATGACAACTTTGAATATAAAAAGTATTTATTTGGCGCGAGAATTTCAAAGATGTCGGCAATAAATGCTTGCAGCGGTTCGTGTAGAGGCATATTTATATCTTATTTCTTAATATTAAATGTTTACGAAAAATAAAATATATAATTTGCGTTAATTTTGACTTTGAGCTCCACCTAGCGTGTGCATCTGTTACCAATATCCTCAGCTGGGCATTGAACCTGTCTTCCAACGCACGTATTCACTTTGTTGTGTATAGATAAACACTAATCAAATAGCTAATAGTTATTATGTACCTATTTTGTATAATCATGACACAAAAAGCTGTAAACATAATTTATATCGAATAAATTGCTCAATGTTATCTAGTGAGTTAAAAATGTACCAAATCTATAGTATGCATTGTAAGTTCAAGGTTGTATTAAAGAAACCTTGTAAACGTAATTCTTCACGGCTATTATAAATTAACTTATGTTACTTTGAGCTTTTTTATATACAGTCGGCGGCAGAGAGATGTGTTCCCTTGTTGTGTGTGTTGGCATATTTATGTTGCCGACTGTACTAGTTGACGTTGTGTTTATAATAACATATTATAAAATGAACAGTAAACTTACATAATACAATTTATTTTCGTTTTATTCATTTACATCTACCCATACCTCATTATGAAGAGTTTGTTTGAACGCTACGAACGAATATTGTCTAAATTATAAAAGGACAATTTAGACAATATTTAGTATGAATCTTCAGAAAGCGTAGCAAAATGCTCCATATACTAGTGAGCCATTATATTATTATAGCATCTTTGAGAACAAAAAGGTTTTATTATAAGTAGGTACTTTCTAGAAAGCAGTTCTGCATACATATAACGTACGCCGACAAAGTGGTAATATAAAATCTTAAAAAAATAACATCTAAAGTGGGGATGTATTTTTTTTTTCTCACCTACCCCCATAGTGAGGGGTATCATTCGTTGCGAATGTTATTTTTCGAGTTAGGGATCCGATTGTGAAATATTAAGCCATAAAGAGATTTTTTTTTCCGAGTATAGTCCCCTCCACCTCCCCACCGGCTAAGTGGTTTTTTTTACAGATGTGAAAAAATCAGGGTAGTAATGAAATTAAAAAGAAAACTATCACAGCTAAGTAGACTTTACAAGTTTCCGAGCGACCAAGTGAGAAGTAACAAAATTTTCATACAATTTCCTTTGAAAATTACTTAACCTCTGGTATGTGGAAGCAGATACAAACTTGTACCCGGCGTCTGTGGCAAGTTACACGGGCAGCCGGGAGCCGGCCGCTTTGAATTCCTCAAAATTCAAAGCATTTTTATATGAATCGTAATACGATCAATGACTGTTTTAGGAAGATAAATAACTGAACTATGTTATTCATGGACATTTCTTTATACAAACATGTTTTAATTTTATAAAACAGCCTTTTGTTTACAGCGATCCAGTCCGAACATTACCTTTTGCAAAACATGAAAGATTTTTCAGTAAATTTATTCACAGAATTAGGTTCTTTTTATTTTTCCACATTCCTGTATAATTTTCCCATCCATTGAAAAGAAAACTTTTTCGATTCCACTAACAATTCACTCCTAAAAACAGATTTCAAAAGTGCAAATCGAAGTTAGAAACTTCCTCATAGGCAGTCACTTACATGTAACTTTGAAACTCGTATTTTAACGTTTTTATTGGACTCTAAACACTTTTTATCATATAATTAGGTAAATAAAATATCACTTTTCTGATACAATGCTAAAAACTTTGCTTTTTCCTTGAAAAATATCACTTTATAACGAAAATATTGCAAATTATACGTATTGACCTAACCTATTTTCCTTTGTTATTTTTTATGTTTCTGGTTGTCTATGCAATACTAAAATAACTGGTGTTACAAGAACATAATATTCTCTTTCGTATGTATAATACCTTACTTTCATATTGTAATTACAGTTAACAAAATATTATTTACAAAATTATTGTCGTTATTTCGGTTTTTGTGTATGTGTGTGTAAAATTCTTGCAGTTGCTATCTGCTTAGTGACGGATCCGGCCAAAGATGGCTTCCCGTAGTAGTGTTCTACCTGTTTAGTCCCGGATACGTCCCAGTCGTGCAAGTACCTATCTGTGTTGTACCGTATCCGGACACGAATACAGGATGACTTTTTTTTGTGAAATTAGTAAAGAAAATATGAGAGAGAGAGATAGTGAGAAAAGAATAGAAAGTGATGAGAGTTAGAAATGCCCAATCTTACGATCGATCGGGGTTCAAAATAGAAAGTAACGATTTTGGAAAAAAAATTGGCTTTTTTATAGAACTACGCCGACAAACGGGCATTTAGCCCATTCTGATTCCCGCTATTCTATAAGAACTATTTACCGGAATAAAAAGTATCCTAATCAATATTTCATTCGAATAATTTCAAAAACGGCAAGGTTTCATACTAACTTGGAACCCTCGTTTTTTACACCCTTAGAAGGTGAATTTACAAAAGTCCTTTCTTTCTAATAAAAGGAACCCCTTTGCAAAATTTTAAGTTTCTTACCTTTATAGTTTAGGGCCTGCGTTGGATATGTCAGTCAATCACTTTTCACTTTTATATATATAGATAACAACAATATTTTTAAATATGTAATGAAAAGTACGTAGATTTGTAGATTGTATATTATTGTATTGTAGATTTTTTGCTAATTATCTCGTTTTGAAAATTGATCGAAAATACACACACACTAGCGCAAAATCATAGCTTGTTCTCTTGGATTCATCTAAAACAGATTAAATTTTGAAAACGAATAAATTTTATGGAAGGCTTATGCCAAGTTTCGTGGTGGTGCTATTGTCCGTTGAGGAGTTCCTACCAAAGAAGACAATCCTGGCTGCAGCCACTGGTCTTCATACTGAGCGTGTATAGTTATCAAAACGGAACGCGTATACCATGTTTCGTGGTGGTGCTATTGACCGTTGAGGAGTTCCTACCTAAAAAGACAATCCTGGCTGCAGCCACTGGTCTTTATACTGAGCGTGTATAGTTATCAAAACGGAACGCGTATACCATGTCTCGTGGTGGGGCTATTGGCCGTTGAGGAGTTCCTACCTAAGAAGACAATCCTGGCTGCAGCCACTGGTCTTCATACTGAGCGTGTATAGTTATCAAAACGGAACGCGTATACCATGTCTCGTGGTGGGGCTATTGACCGTTGAGGAGTTCCTACCAAAGAAGACAATCCTGGCTGCAGCCACTGGTCTTCATACTGAGCGTGTATAGTTATCAAAACGGAACGCGTATACCATGTCTCGTGGTGGGGCTATTGACCGTTGAGGAGTTCCTACCTAAGAAGACAATCCTGGCTGCAGCCACTGGTCTTCATGCCAAGCGTGTAGAGTTATCAAAACGGAACGCTGATGCCAAGTTTCATGAGAGTGCTACTGGCCGTTGAGGAGTTCCTTTCTAAGAAGAAAATCCTGGCTGCAGCCGCTGGTGATAATATCGTAATAAAAATATTGCAGCAATGGTACGAACAGCATGTAGTTATTTACAAAAATAAAATGGCATTACAATAGAAAAATAACTAACTCACTATTCAAGAAACGCGATATTATTATCTACATTATACACATTCTGTATATACCAACCAAATGTCAACAGTCGCTTTTGAAATTTCGTGTAGCTACAAGAAAAACATGGCGGGCGCGTTGTGCATGTGTGCGTGTCAATTGAGCCTTGTCTGTGGAAAAATGTGATTTTATCAATCAATACTTATTAGACAGTAATAAAATCACATCCACAATAAAGCTCAATAATTTTGCAACCGTAAATACTAAACTTATTACATGAATAAACTAATCACAAGCATAAAACACAAAATCTTTTAGCCGTTGAACTTTGTACGTTCAGCAGTTGTCTCGATAAGTTCATAAATAACGAGATTTCGACATTTTTAGGATAAAACTAAATATATAATGGGTAGGAGAATACATAAACGATTATAAAAATAAACATTTATTTACAATTTCAATGAAAATTCCCTTTTTTTTCAATTTCTTTTCACGGAGCTCGTTCTCACTTAGTAACCGCCACAACGAAAATTTCAAATGATTTGTTTGATTGAACTAAATATTTTTTTGAATGAATAAATGTTATTTATGGTAGATTGAAAGTCATAGAAATGATGTCAAGCAATAAGAGACTTTATCGTTAGGTATTAAAAATGTTATTTGCTTAAAAATGAGAGCCAGTATCCTTCGGACGGATACGGAACAACACAGACGACGTGTATAGGACGGATCCGGGACAAAGCGGATGAAAGGTTAAATGACGTTGAAGTAGTATGAAACAAGAATCCCACTTATTATTGTGCTGGGCAGCTATGGAACCCTACATTGTGCGTGTCCCGACATGAACTTGCCAGATTTTTTAAAATTTAGTTACAAAATACAATTCATGTGAACGTCAGACAGATATAACTCTACATTTAATAAAAATTTAACACAGTAATAAGTAGCGCTAACGAGAAAATCTTTCAATTGCCAATGAATTCCTGTTTACCACTACTATATCAATAAATCAATCAATACTATGTCAATAAGCGTTACAATTATTGCTGGCTGTGATGGCTGTCCATTTTGTTTATAAAGCTAATGCAAATAATATTTGCAAAGTTAAAAAAACTACATTCTTCTTGAATTATTTCATTTACTAATAATAATACAACATAATATTTACATCTCGTACATAACAATAAAACCATTTTAGCAAGTAGTACAGTCACTGAAAATAAGCATTGACAAAGTGTTCAGTTACCTTATCAAAAATGACATCCCTGTTAAATAGAATACTTTAGCTAATGCTTGTCTTTGTTTTTATTCCATTTTTAAAACAGAATAGAAACATTCACTAGGTAAAATGCTGTTACTAAAGTATTTTGAACAAGGGAGTACATGTCTTCGATGGGATTAAACACTCTAAATCACAACTTCAAGTTTGGTCCTCTGCAAGGTATACGAGTAGGAAGTAGGTCAATTTAATGCCAATATATAGTGAGATATGTAAAGCATTTTCTATATTTCCTGTGATTTACATTGTGATGGTATACAAATAAAACTTAAACTTAACATACCTCATGGTCTACTAAAACATTTTTTTTAATTATATAATTGTCAATACACATTAACTTTGAGTTGTAGTGCATCAAAGCAAACATATAAAATGTTGCATAGGATACTAAGCTCTAATATTATATACAACGTAAGACTCAAAATTGAAAGAACTGGTCAAAGAAAATCATATATCAACCGTAAACAATAACATTTTAATCAATAAAAATTAAGTACACTTATTTCCAAACACTCAAACGATACTTTCAAGACATTCTTAAAAGTATTTCTCTCGCTCTATTCACCTTAAAATGACAGAGACAATATAATACTTAATACAAAATCATGACGCCTTCTAATGTAATAGGCTCGCTTGAGTATTTGGCTATTAATACATCCTTAAATCCGAATAGGTGATTCTTTAGTAATTTCATCTATTATTTAGTACCTAACTTTGTTCCACGCTACAACTATAACTATAACGTCATCGTAAAGTCAATCAAAATATCAAGTTTGTTCCTTCAGTGTCATTGTTTAATACTGATTTTATTAATTTAACCCTTCGTCTAAGGGTCACAACTTGGCGAAGCGTAGCAAGAATCTGAAGTAAATGTTAACATTGATGACACATGGTTGAAAATATCAGGCCTAACAAAGGTTTCTGATCGTGACTTTGGCATGCCATTTTCAACCATATGCCATACAGAATAAAGCCTAGTTGAAATTCTTGTGCAAATTACCATTCAAAATTCACTATTTCTATTTTTCTGCAGTTCCTTTCTCGTTTCTTTATTTTCAATGTCCTTACAACCTCAGTATTGAGGCGAAAAGAACAGAAAAAAGAGAATTATTCATTCATCACAATCCAGCCACATCAAACTCACAGCATTGATTTGCATATTTATTAATTAAAATAAAAACGTTATTATGTCAAAGAGTTTTATATAGAACAGAGCAAATAAAAAAGAATGCATAGAGTATAGCAACTGATTGCGACATCGTTTGGCAAACTTCATATAGCGTCATATAGGATTGCACTTACTTCTGAAAACAAAACAACAATATAGCCAGGCAATATTTTTGTATCTACGAATGTGAAGCGTTCGGCGATATCCCCGATAAACATGAAATGCCTTGAACATACCAAAAATATGTGGCCACAAACTTCGCCCGCTTATAATTCCTTTTTACAGCCATAGGCTATATTGATGTACACCCGTAAACTATATTACTATGAAGATTCATTAAAATCCGTTTAGTAGTTTTTGTATGAAAGAACAACAAACATCCCTCTACCCACCATCTCCACAAACTTTAAGATTTATAATACTAATAGGATAATGGACAGATCACATGAAGTATTGCAGCCACATATTTACATGTAAGTATAGCTAGTTTAGCTAGTTTAGGAGCACTTCAACACAAATCTCTGAAAAGCGTGTCAAATCCAAAATAATAATAATATCTTCTGTTTGGGACAACTCACCCAACGCCATCTGATTCCAAACTATGACAACCTGACAACTGATAAACATACTTATACAGGGTGCCCATTTAATCAGTGAAATCTATAGGGGTTATCAAACCGATTTTCTTCATGAAAATAATCAAAAAATGAATTCGGAGATTTGCGCTGATGGTAACAGCACTTAAATGTATGACCTTGTTTTTTACCCAGGGGAAAGAGTTGTTATTAATAATATTTTTAACAAAATCCGTTTAGTGGCATTGTGATCATCCCTCTGCTAGTATTCGACTGACTAAATCAGCACCCTGTACCCAAATACACCAATACATACATATTATAGATAATTTACACCTAGACAGATTAAACCATTGTACTCATCACACAAAGTTTTATTTTGGGTGGGGATCGAACCCATGACCTCTGGCTTAGCAGTTAGGGTCAATAACCACTAGACCAACAGGTTAGTCGATAATACAGTAGGTAGTCAAAGAATAAAATTAATCAAATATATATTCAAATCCATTTGTTCTAATGTTAAATAATTATCAGTTCATTTCGGAATTGACAAACTTTTCAGAAATAGGTTTGCATGTTACAGTCTGAAACTGGTGTCCTCTACCGGGTATGATTACTGTCAACACATAATGTACTCGAAACGACCAAAAAAATGTATTAATACTAAAATGAAGGGATTTTTAAAAAGCCTACCTAGTATTCTAATTTATCGTGACTTCTACTAACTCTATTTATATCTATAATACAAAAATAAAGCATTCATTACTTATCACTAAGCTACGTGAGGCGTTCTATAAAATTGCATCGCTTATATGTTGAGATCTAATGCCTAAATAAATATGAAAATATAATGACTGTCCATTTTATTTACAAATTAATTCTATTGTGATAATAAATGATGTAAAATTATAAAGGCTCATTTAGACGATGCTATTTTTATGTACTATCAACTATATAAGTAAACAAAACTCCAAAATATATGAGAAAGGCTGTGAAGTTTTAATTTAATGGTAGCAGATTTTTGTGTTGAGTTAGTTTGAATAAGAAATAAAGCAGATAGGAAATCGTGTTGTGGAAAACTTTACAAATCACTACCAAAAATTGAAAGTACACCCAGATTCGGAACAACAATTTTGTTAATCACACAAAATGGTGTACTGTGTAGGACTCAAATTTACAACTTCTTGCACAATACTTCACAGTAGTCGCATGTACTCCCGCTGGGCCACTCAGGCAATTGAAATGCAAAGCAAGATATTTATTATAAATTAGCTTTCGCCCGCGGCTCTGTCCGCGTCGATGTCGGTTCGCGGGGACTCCATACCAAATTTCATCTAAATCGGTTTAGCTGTTTGAGCGTGATAGCGTAACAGACAGACAGAGTTATTTTCACATTTATAATATTAGCATGGATTTAATTGTATGAAACAGTCAAGAAACTTGCATCGTGTAAATGGCTCATGATAGTTAATTAATTTGATAAAATGTATACTATTTAATAACATTGGATCGTCATTCTAGTGACAATAAATGTCCTTCGAACCATTGTCGGTCACGGCGACTAGTCTCAGAGGGCATTATTCACTCAATCAAAACGGAAAAAAACACGATATGACCGGAAACAGATTTGGCGCAGGACCGACGGCTTAACGTAATCTCCGAGGCGGGGTAACAAGTGTAATAGTTTTCGAAAACAGTCACCCATCCATGAACCGACAATGGTAACGTTGATTAACCTCGAGGACTTATCGATCTGGTTCTCTTTCGAAAGGTAAGCATTTATTGACATTGACAAACAACAACAACCTACAACGAAACTCAATAAGTATAAGTAAGTAGTTTACAGCTGTATAAGTGGTTTTGTTGTGTCCTCTCTCTGTTTGGCGAGCCTGGCGCGCCACTCGCTGCGGTCCAACAGGATCTTGCGGCCGTACGACGTGTGGATGTCGCGAAAGTTCACTTTCTTGCGAGGCAGGTCTGTTCGGAGGTTTTCTTTGTCTGGAATGTAGTTTTTAATATTGTACCATGTGTAACGGGTGTGGTCAAATTCAAGGGTTGTACTTCTTATGTTTATCAAAATCTGAATACATTTACAGTTTGTCATTCATTGATGTATCAATTAAAAAGCTATCAATTAAACAGTCCTCTGTCATACTTGCCAAGCCATAATAAACTTGCAATTGCGTAATTACAGTAATTTGCGCTACTGAAATCTAACAAAAAAAAATGTGTGGCACTCGGGGACTGCTGCGGTAAAGCTTGCATGGCATTTTTTATCAACTAAAAAAACAAGATTTTTTTTAAATTAAATAAAAGATATTTTATTTTTTATTTTTTAACTTCTGTGAACGTCCAATTTATCCTCCACAAAAACCGTTAAAACACAAACTTCAAAAATCTTTATTTCGTAAAACCAAGTCAACGATTGTTTGTAAATGTCAAATTAATACAATTATTAATAAACAGATTTCTGATGACGTTGGGCCTGAATATTATCTCAGGCGTGCCTCGGTGCCAGAGTTTGTCAAGGGCTTAGGGACAGTAACCTTCTATTAAAATATCAAAGTAATAAATACTTACGATGTCGACTGCCCTGCACTGCCTTAACGTCTCCCTCAGTGACCCTGTTGAAGGGGTTGTACCGCTGACCTCTCGGAGGTACTTTGGGCTCTACGTCTGGCGGTGTGACTGTCACTAGTGCTGCTTCTGCTGCTGCTTCCGCTGTTTAAGAATACAAGCTTGTTGTTGTCAATATGCCAACGGAAACTATTTAACTGTAACACCAATCAATAGAAAATTGGGTATCTAAGATTTGGGATATAATAGGTTTGTCAGACGGCAACTAACTGCCACAGGGCGGCGCAGGTTTATCGTCTGCAAGTCTCTCATTCACAACGTTCCTAAGACCAACAGTGTGGTGGCCCGGGTGGCGTACCTTATACTCAGAGTAGCGTCGCGGTGCTCGCTGAAGATGATACAGGTTTATGCACCGACTTCGACTCACCCAGATGATGAGGTTGAGATTATATATAAGGAAATCTCGAAAGCCATACACATCTACCCGACTCACTTCACAGGTATGATTAGCGCGAAACTGGGGGTTGGGAATTGCGGAAAGCTAAAAATAGGGCAATTTGGTGTTGGACAGAGAAACCGAAAGGGACAGAGACTGGCTGACTTTTTGGAGAAAGAAAACCTCTTTATGGTCAATGCTTTCTTCAATAAGCAACCATAAATTCGACCTTTCTTTTTTTTGTTTGGCGGGAAAAACTCCTGACGAACACCCCCACCGTTCGGGGAAGACGTGAATCGCTCGCCACCTTCGCGAACGGTCCGCCGGAATGCGCAATGGCCGGACGCGATGTTGTTGCGACGATTGTGGACGATATAAATGACCGGTTGGTGGAATCTGTGCAAGTGGGTGGAGTAAAATATTGTGCTCGCCGCAAATGTAGAACTCAAAAGCTTTCCGACGACACTCTCAATTTAATGAAGGCGAGACGACGAGAGATTGCAATTCACAGATGACAGGTGGCGGTCGTACCATTAAATATTTCACGCGATTAAGTCCAGATAATCTATACTAATATTATAAAGCTAAAAAGCTAAAGAATTTGTTTGTTTGTTTGAACGCGGTAATCACTGATCCGAATTGAAAAATTCACAATTCAATAAAAAGTATTAATAAAAAAAAATACTTTACCTTTATGTATTCTAAACGGCAATTTCATAGGTAAAGACCTAAAAATAAACTTTAACCAAAAACTCAATGTAACTTGCTTGCTATATTATTTTACAAAAATTAAAGGGACACTTTTAGTGATTTAGATATATTATTATACTATGCATACAAGCGTTTGGCTACTAAAATTGAATTCCTTAAGGTAATAGAGAAGGGGCAGACATTGCCATTTCGTATCATAAATCAGCAAAGACGCCTTATGCAGGATTTGGGTAAAGCCAACGGTATTCGAACCCACAAGGATATTTTACTGAAGATTCAACAATCGCACCAGCAGAGTCTCCATCGCTTTCATCATGCATTAACACTGACGACTCACAGTTTTATATATCACAAAACGTACAAAATATATCGCCTCCAATACTGATATTGTGTAAAAATAAATACCTTACTTTAAAGTGATCACGAGTTTTTCTTCTGGTGACACGCTCGGAATATCCGACCTGTCGCTGTAGATTGCAATCTCATTTCGCGTCTCGCCTTCATTAAATTGAGAGTGTCGTCGAAAAGCTTTGGAGTTCTACATTTGGGGCACAATATTTTACTCCACCCACTTGCAGTTTCCACCAACCGGACATTTAGATCGTCCACATTAGAGGTTTTCTTTCTCCAAAAAGTCAGCCAGTCTATGTCCCCTTCGGTTTTGCTGTCCTACACCAAATTGCCCTATTTTCAGCTCTCCGCAATTCCCAACACTCAGTTTCGCGTTAAAGTCCCCCATCATAACTGTGAAGTGAGTCAGGTAGGTGTGTATGGCTTTCGAGATTTCCTCATACATAATCTCAACCTCATCACCTGGGTGTGTCGAAGTCGGTGCGTAAACCTATATCACCTTCATCGAGCACCGCGACGATACTCTGAATATAAGTAAGCCACCGGGGCCACATATTTTTAATAAATTTTGAGTCATTGTAATTTGAAATTGTTCGCGGACCATTTATTTTTAATCGTACGGACTACCCGTTGAGAACTACTGCACTAGATGTAGATGTGTGACCGTCAATCTGGTTAAAGCCCAGGATCGTCAGGAGTGGAAACAGTTAGGAGAGGCCTTTGCTCAACAATGGGCGTCTGTAGGCAGAAGAAAACAAAATACCTTGAGCCTCATCCAGCTGCCTCTGCAAGTCGGAAACCATGAGCTTCATGTAGTCGTAACTGGCGCAGGCGAGTGCTTTCATCCATGTCTCCATGGAAGCCTGTGAGTTGGTGCATAAGTAGTATGTGCGACCACTCTCACAGTGGAATACTATCTTGAAACTGTATGCCTCTTCTTCTGTTAGTTCTGAAATAAATGGACCAATTGAAAAGATTTTTAATTGTTTTTGATTCAATGATTTATATTTTTAAAACATGTACTTAAAAAAGTTTGTGATTATAATGTACATTTTTTTTTTAATGTCCCACTGCTGGGGACAGTCTCCCCAGTCAAGCCTACATATTATAAATCCTGGAGGTGCTTGCCTACATATTAGAGAATGCTGCTGCCCATCCTCCGGTGTGAAATCCTGTAGTCGCATTGACGACACGGATGGGAAGAGATGGGTTGGTACTATTTTACAGCCTGTATCACACGGCTGTTTGAATTTTTAATCATGTAAAACAATGTATTGATTATTTTCAGAACGGCTGAATGTATTTTTATCACACAACCTAAAACTCTTGCATCCTAATCCATTCATCTGTTAGGGCACTACCACATGCAGACAGATGCACTAGTTAAACTTATAATACATAACTTTGTTCTGTTATCAATACTAATATTATAAAGCTGAAGAGTTTCTTTGTTTGAACTCACTATTCTCAGGAACTATTGGTCTGAATTGAAAAATCTTTTACTGTTTAATAGCCCATTTATCGAGAAAGGATATAGGCTATATAACATAACACTACAAGCAATAGGAGCAAAGCAGCAATGAAAAATGTTGCAAAAACAGGGCAAATTTACGCAGACAAATTTGATATGATATTAGTTATATGTACAATAATTGTATTGTTATTCACATAGCAATGCAATGTATTCATTACTCAAACTTATAAAACTGTAAGTAAAGATTGTACAATGTTTGAACAAAGGGCTGCAAACTGAAGTGGTTCTTGAGCAATCTTTAAATATTGTTTGTACCACTCAAATATTGTTTGTACTTACTGCTTTTGATTTGGGTCAGTTTGTATTGTGTCCTTAGAACACTATTACTTTCGGCTTCCCTTTGGATTGTAGTTACTTAGCATTATAGGTACAGAGAACCATGTCCAGCAAGATATATTTTTGTATCGGGTTACCTCAGAAAAAAATTAACCCTTTGCTACTAACTTCCTTTTTGAAAAGAGTAATTTATTTGAAAAGTACCTTCATGTTTACACAATGCCACAGTGAATTTAGGTTTAGTATGCTTTATTTATACCCATTAATATGCAAATTTAAAATCTATTTGAATTATTGCTATAAAATTTATATAGGATAGCAAACAATTGATAATAATAATCTGGATGATTTTCCCTAAATGATACTACAGTTTCCTTATCCATGCAGTGTTAAACACATTTTGGCCATTTTTATTAATATTATGTATCTGAAAGTTTGTGAGGATAGATGGATGGATTTCTTATTCTTCTCTTTCATGAAAATACTACTAAATGATTTGACTTTGGTGTAAAATTACAGCATATAGTCGACCCATGACCACAATCAGTGCAATTCAATTGAAACGTCGAGTAAACAAAAGTTTCGTACCTTTAAATAATTCACGCGATTAAGTCCCAAAATATATCTAATATTACAGCATATAGTTTATATGCTAAATTAGCACAATAGTGACAGAGCCCTCTATGTATAGGGTGCATAAAGGCAGAATAAACAGGGTGTCCACTGCAAATGTTCAAAAATATTCCCTGACTTTTCCCTGACTTTCCCTGACCATTTTTTCAAATTTCCCTGACCAAGTATACTTCTTAGAAAAATTAAGAGAGCAAAAAATTTTCAACATTTTTGAGTGCAGGCTTCTTAAATGGTTGTTCAGCAAATTTAAAAAAAAAAACAAATATTATTATTATATAGGTATATCTTTTTGGAACTGAACTTTGACTTTTTTTTACAAGTAGGTAATTGTAAGATAACCAACAAAAACAAACATTTTTTGTGTTTTTTTTAGGTCTACGGACTTGGACTTTTTTTAGTTAAGACGCCATTCATTTATTACGGAAAATGATTTTGGGCAGTTTTTGAACCCTTCCCCCTACGTTAGAAAAACAAGAATAGGCTGACCCTTCCCCCTGTTTAATATCGGTTGTTACACGGTTGTTTGTTTGAATTCTTATTTTGCAAATAAACAATTTTTTGGAACGTTTGTTTGGTAGGTACTAGATTAATTTTTATTTTTTAATCCCCTACGCAAAACGGGTGAACCGATTTTTTTTATGCGACGGTTTTTAGACATGTCTTATCAAAATTGGTTCAGCCATTTAAAGGTAATCAGCTCTTTTGTTAGCTGCAGTAGGGATCTTAGACGCAAAATGGGTATTTACTTTCAAACATATGTGTGACCTAAAATTTGAAACACCCATGTTTGCTAAATAACTATGCAAGAGAGCACTTTTGAAAAAAATTATGACAGATGTTTGGATTGGTTTTTAACCCCCGACGTAGAATTCTATCAGAAATTACAAAGGAATATCCATTCCTAAAAGCCCCAACAGATAGAATCCTCCAAAAACATAACTTTGACCAACGATACAAAATCAGACTTACACCCGAATCAAAAGACAGTTTCGGACCATCTAAAGTTAGAATATACACAGATGGATCCAAAACCGCGATAGGCACGGGAGCAGGAGTCTATTCAGATGACCTCAATATTAAGATATCTACTCTTTTGGACAGAAGAGACACGATTTTCCAAGCAGAATGCATTGGCATAACCAAAGCGGCTAAACAAAATAATGAAGTGACGCTGCAATGGATAAAGGGACACAGCAACTCAATTGGAAATATCGCGGCGGACAAGCTAGCGAGACGGGGATCTAAAATAAACATCTACGGCCCCGAACCGATAATGCCCTTACCCCAAGCCCAGGTACGAATCTGGCTGCGTGAGAAAACAGAGGAAAAGGGTTCCGTAGCCAAAATGGCAAAAAACGGAACCTTTATAGTTTCGTTATGTCCGTCTGTCTGTCTGTCCGTCCGTATGTCACAGGCATTTTTCTCAGAGACTTCTCAATTAATATTAATGAAATTTGGTGAAAAGGTGACTTACGAGTATAGTAGCCGCTACTTAGTTTGATAGCTCAATAATAAAATAAATATTTATAGGGGGGGGGGGGGCAAAAAAAATCAGCTAACATCATTGTGTTGCACATCATTCGAGAAGTCTTTTAAAAACATATCAAGGTATCTAATAAACTTTTTGGATTGAGTAAATATTTTTAGAAATAATTGCTCCGCAAGTTGCATAAATTTTGTGTCCCCCCCCATCTTAACTTATAAACCGTGTGACCAAAAAATATGAAAAAAATCACAAAGGTAGCGCTTAACAAATACTTTAAACATAAATTATTTCAGACATGATTAGATATACCGTCATTGAGTTATATCCAAAAAACTGCTTTTCTCAACAAAAGGGCGTAAGTGCCATGAACATACGCTCTTCTGCTGATGTAATTATTTAAGGCTGCGGACCTCTACACTGAGCATGGTCCGACATGCTCTTGTCCGATTTTTATTAACGAATCACGAAAAAAAATACTGAGGGGATTTCTTAAAAAAAAAACAGCTTCTGTTACACGTATGAGGATGATATTAAAAATAATAATTATTATTATTAAGCTATCAAACTGATTGGCGGCAACTACAAGACACCTTTTCACCAAATTTCACCATTTCAAGATTCATCGAGTAGTCTTTAAGTAAAATGGCTGTGACATACGGACCGACAGACACGACAGGTGGACATGACAAAACTATAAGGGTACCGTTTTTGCCATTGCTACGGAACCCTAAAAGATTTTTGTCGAAAATAAAACAAATCAATCAACAAATCCGATTGTATGTATTTTTTTAAAAAAGTGTTTTTTTTGCGAAATGTAAAAAAGTTAAGTTGGTGGATTTCTTATGTCCTAAAAAAATCGTAAATAAAATTAAGTTCAGACACAAAAACTGCAGCTACTATTGGTTTTTATTTTGAAATTGGCTGTACAACCATTTTTTTTACAGCCTGTTGAAAATCACCCAAGAGGATAGAAACATTTCAATTCATTTTACAAAAAAATAAAATACATATTATAGAAAACCTATTAAAACTAAAAACGAGTAATTTAATTGTGACAAAAAAAGATGCTCCAACAGTTAGAGTTAATGTCATTCTGGGGCATGAATAAATAACATTTCTCATTTTACAATTAGGTACTAGAAAATGTTGGGATAGTGTAAGTTTTTCATTTTTCCCTGACTTTCAAGGTGGCTCCTCGATTTCACTGACTTTCCCTGACTACCTTGAGCTTCCCTGACTTTTCCCTGACTTTCCCTGACTTTCCAGAATGTGGACACCCTGATAAACAACAAAACACATGCTCACAGTGTATTGCAGTCAAGCGGACCAATAGGCACAACTTCTAGCATCACCAACATCCCTTCATGAAGCATACAGCAATTTGGGCAAGCTGCTGACATTCTGGGAGTGCCTCAGTTGGCTGGAGTGATAGATAAGTACAACACACACAAGGGCTCAATAAGAAGGCCAGGTTTTTCTTATTATGCCCAGGAAAACAAATATGTCAGAATAGCACATAGGCTAAAAATGTGAAAAGCCAGGTATGTTATAAAAATAAGTAACAATAGGTATACCCATCGGGGCCCTGTAGCCTGGGGGCCCTGCATCATATGATATGACTGATACAGCGGTAGTTACGCCCCTGGCACAATGTTAACAATAGTATGAAAAACAAACACATAAACACTTTACCTTCGTAGAGTAAGGAAATGATTCAGGATAACATTAATTAACCAAAACACTTCAGATGCTCACCTATGGTACATCCTTCCAATATGATAACACCGACCGGTTCTTTGTCGCCTTTCTTGTCGAAATAAAACAAAAGATTCCCTTTTAACACAAACCATCGTTTCTGGTAGCTCTTGCCGACTTCACCTCTCATATCCAGCCACCCATCACGGTCTACAGGTGTCGCAGACGACGCGAAAGCGCACAAATTCTTTTCGTTTATTTTCATTGTCATTTATAAATATTCATAGAAATTTTATAACAATGAAATAGCAATTTCTTAACAACACAATTTATATATTTTTTGCAGTTCTTTCAATTCCACGATTCTTGGGGTTTTTCAAAAGGAAAAAGGACTCGAAAATAGAAAATTTAGTAACTAAATTAAGTACCACAACAGAATGTCTAATGTCACTTGTTCTGTGATTGTCACTCTTTGCTTTGCTTTGTCAATTGTCATGTCATGACAAATGAATGACAATATTGTCAATGTCGCTCAGTGCTGCCAGCCCTGCTTTTGGAAAGCTAGTAGATTAATTATAAAAAATCGGTACTCAAAAAATGGTAGACTAGTAAAAGGAAAATCGGTAGATATACCTGGATATCCTATCTTGTTACTAGTATAGTATTATATTATCTGTGGTTCAGTAAATCTTTCTAATGTCTAGTTTACACGTATTAAGTGGATAAGTAATTAACTAAATTTTACCTAAATTGCAGCGTGTAAACAGCCACTTAATACCTCATAAGTCATAAGTGTTAAGTAACGATTTTGTGGTTAAGTGAGCAAGTGGAATAGAATTGATTCTATTATTGGTTAAGTAAGGCGCGCGGGGGCGATGAGCGGGAAATTTTGACATTTATTTCTTGTTTGGACAGGAACAATTAATTCAGTTCGAAGCTTTTGCCTATGTTTAATTATTTTGATTGTTTTCGAAAGATTTTGAAAAACACAATAGATATAATGGCAAGGTGGCAAATCTTAAACCTATAAACGAGAAATTCTTGTTTATAAATATAATATAATCTAAATATATATATAATCTGAATCTCGGAAGCGGCTTCAGCGATTTTCATGAAATTTAGTACTCAGGGGGTTTCGGGGGCGATAAATCGATCTAGCTAGGTTTCATTTTAAGAAAACGTCGTTTAACCTAGGTCATCCAGGTACTAGATATTAATGGCAATTCCATATTTTACTTTATCAATAATTTCATTATGCAAATATCTAACTAGCTGCCTGCCCCGGCGGCGGCGGCGGCCTGAGCGTCAATTCGTATTTTTTTATACCTTGAGTTATGTTAATGTAGTTTTCGTAACGATCTCTACTTTTTTGACAATAATGTATAGCTCCCTGATAATGTAGCTTTCTAATGGAGAAAGATTTTTTTAAATCGGTCCACTAGTTTTTAAGTTTATTCGATACATACAAAAATACAAATCATTTATCTTTATAATTTTGACTGCCTCTGTGGCGCGGTGGGAGTGTGTCCGACTGCTACGCAAGAGGTCGTGGGTTCGATTCCCACACGGGACACCACTTTGTGTGATCCACAAATTGTTGTCTCGAGTCTGGGTGTACTTTGTGTCCGTGACTTGTATGTTTGTAAAGTCCCCCGCGACACAGGGCTTGTACCCTAGTGCGGGAGTCGTCTTTTTCGAAAAAAAAAAAAAAAAAAATTATGAACTAAAGAGTACGGATAAGCTTAACACGTGTAAACAGTTACATAACAGTAATTCACTTATAATTTAGTTAACATTTAGTTGACGACTTAACCACTTAACACGTGTAAACTAGGTATAAACGCGGTTATTAAGGTTAATCAACATAAAAAGCATCATCATCATCATTTTTATACGTCATGATTCTACAAGTACATGTAATGACGAGTTCGCAAAGGATTCGTAAAACTACAATGATTGAATGTTTATAAGCTTAATATGGGGGTAAGGTGCTGCCTCTAATATATTTTACACTATGTTAAAGGAAAGATGCAAATTATATTATACATAAAAGAAAACGCATTCAAAATTTCAACCGAATCCGTCTGGTAGTTTTTGCGTGATGTGTGTTCAAACAAACAGACAGACATTTCTAAAAATGTAGCAAATGTACAATATATACATATATATATATATATATATATATATATATATATTTTGTACTATATATACTCTTTTCGAACATTTCCCATCTTTTTTTCACTATGTTCGGCTTTGACAGACACGTGAAATAGTTTAGAAGATCAACAAATAGTGATATTACAAGTGTGCGTATTACAGAATAGGTCATCGCTACGAGCATTTGTTGTAAGTTGCAGTTCAGAGCAATATGGTTTTACCATAAACTTAGGTTAAACTAACGTAGGTTTTACATACATACGTCATTTGTTTGGTGTAATTATGTAACTTAAATGTAAAATTTTATGATTTTCTTTTCATTTAACATCCTTTAATTAGAAAAAAATATTCCTAATGCTAATGATTGATCCTTTGAATTGGTATAGTAAAAGTAGAGGGTGTTTTTTTCATATTTTGCAGGTTCGATTTCCGGTTCAGACAGGCGATTACATAAAAATCTTTGAGAACAGTTCGAATTATTTTTTAAATCTTATTGAAGTCTTCTTTCAGTAAAATGTTCTATCTACAATATTTATGGTACCTACACAAGGAACGTTTTGTTAGACATTTTTAAAAAGTATAACATTTAAAACGAAATTAAAAATATATGTTCGTAAACTTTCGCGGTTTGTAGACATTATAGTATTTGGTATGTAACTCGCTAGAGGGTGGTGTTCGCTCTTCGGCGAGTTTCTCACTCACGAAAGTACCTAAAACCTGTGAATGTAGAGGGTACGACATCTACCGTGGATTCACGGCACTATCTATCTATCTATATGGCTGGCCATCACTGATTTCATTTTAACCACATCAGTGGAGAGGTACGCTGTTGTAACTGGCTATCTGTACTGATATCTAACTTTCGAGTGCCGTGGTCATAGCGCCTACGCAAAATTGTTGAGCAATATGCCTTTTTAACAAACACCTCCCTTGATCAAGTCGCCGTCGTAACTTGACATTGACGATTCCGAACCAAACATTGCTTGTACTGGATTTATGTCACATTAAGTAGAAGTTCTACAGAATGTAATATAAACCCTTCCAATCTCATTACAAATACTAGGGCACTGAACCGTAAGAGGGAAGATGAATTAAACAACTTTAAGCAGGAAGTCAAAAAAATGTTTAATGATTTTAAATCTAAACAGAATAAAAAAAATACATCTCTAAAAGACAGCATTGCCACCATTGCTACAAAATTAAAGTTTTTGTGATACAGTCGAGTTTTTCAGTGCTGAAAGAGAATGAGAAGAAACTAAACTACGCTTACATCAATAACTTGGAAAATAAACTGGAAAACTTCGAATGCCAATTAAAAACAGCCCACGTTGAGTAAGAAATGTACCCCAAAAGCTGAAAGAAATGATTAACACCAGTAAGGCGCTTAATATCCCTCTTACTAATAATATAATAATAATAATATCTTGGGACAACTCACACACCGCTATCTGATCCCTAAAATAAACATACTTATATATTTCTAAATACATACATATTATAGATCATTAAGCCCCAGACACAGAATAAACTATCGTGCTCATCACACAAAGTTTTATTCTGGGTGAGGATCGAACGAACCTCTTACTGCTACAGTCGGATACACTCCCACCGCTCCACAGAGGCAGTCAGACTACCAAGAATGATATCCGAGACATTTTTTGTACTAACTCAGACTTTTGGAATTCTGCAGCGTTTACAGAAAAATAAAACTTACTAAAGGCTGTCAAAAGCACACCGCAACCAACAAAGACAATGAATTCAACACGAACATATCCAATAAAGATCAGAAGGCCCCGTACTACTAACCGGTCTACTTTTCTGAAAACTTGACGTTTCGAGCAAAAGTTCTATAATGTAGCTAGTGATTTTTTCAAAACCAATAACTTCAAATTCTGCTTTTTCAATAATTGTACATCGGTTTCCAAATGTGAGAAGCATATTCAAGATATGATCTAACGAATGTACAGTACAATATTTTAATAGTTTTCATTTGTTTAAAAGATATTCTCATTATGAAGCCTAGAGATTTAGATGCCTTGGTAATAATTGAGGTAATATGATCAACTCCAAGATCTCGAGTGTGAGTAGTCTTAGGCAGCGTTACGCCACCTAGGTTATAACTAGTAGGTATGTTACGTTTTCGAGTTTTTACCACAGAGCATTTAAGAGGGTTTAGGTCGAGTTTATTACTTTTACAGTAATCTTCTAGACGCTGTAGGTCGCCCTGCAATCTAGTCATATCGGCATTAGATGAGATGGAGCGAAAGAATTATAAAAAGAAAGCATAGCAATTTAGATGATTGAAGACTCAGGCTGATGTCGTTTACATAGACTATAAAAAGAAGAGGGCCCAGTAACGACCCTTGTGGAACACCACTAGGGATATGAACCCAGCTACAAAGTCAAGTCAATCAGTCAAGTGTCCCACACCCTGCCAGTTTAATGGTTGGCGTTGGGTATGTGAAAAAAATCACGGTAGTACTATTAGTATATTATGAAATTAACAGGAAAACTATCACAGCTAAGTAGACTTTACAACTTAACGAGTAACAGCAGACCAAATGAGAAGTAACAAAATTTTAGTAGGTACAGATTCCATTGAAAAATACATAAACATATAACGATGTTAGTAGTATGAAACAAAAACAATAGAAAACCCACTTCTTAAGCCGCATTATTCGGATGGCGGACTGCGGAACCCTACATTGTGCGTGGCACGACATGCACTTGCCCTGTTTTTTGACAACATATTGATTGCAAGGTTTGTACAACATTGTGACATTTCAATTTTGAGAGAATATTTATTGCACTTATTTAATTTTATTAAAAAATGCAAAAAAAAACAGACACGCAAGTGTAGGTGCTCTGACACTTTTGACAGGTTTCTGGATCTGACGGCTTAGTGCTGCCGCCCAGTGGGCGTAATTTCAGAAAACCCTCATTATTTCGGATCATAAATAACAGGCTCGATTGTGAATAATCTTGACTCTTTCTTAGATTTGGCCCAAGCTTTTGATACGGTCTCAACTTACATTCTTTTGCTTTTGTAAAGGATGGAATCGTTCGGTGTGAGAGACGTTGCCTTGAATGTCGTAGTAGTAGTCATTGTGTTAAAGTGAATAGCTACATTAGTAACGATTTTATTTTCTATTTTGGGCTGCCACAAGGTAGCGTTTTAGACCCCAAACTCAAATGTCAATACCTTTTGTCAGCTCTCAATTCCAAGACGCAAGATACTGGCCTATGCAGACGATACCGCTATGCACTTAAAAGCTGCAATGGGTAATCCCCCGTCGTAAACGTGTTAGATCCGGCACTGCCATTTGCCTCTCGTGCCCCTCCCAGAATGAAATCCTGGATCCGTCAATGTGGCAAAACTCGGCCTGATTCGGAACAAAGTGATGCTGTGTGTATGGTGTGATTGGAAAGGAATCGTCCACTATGAGCTTTTGCCGCAGGGTAAAACTATCGATTTTGACCTCTACTGTCAGCCACTGATGAGATTAAAAGAAGCCATTGAGAAAAATCGGCCGGAGCTGGTGAACAGGAAGGGCGTGGTGTTCCATCATGACAACGCCATTTGAGAGAGCTGGACTGGGATGTGTTGATGCATCCTCCGTAAAGCCCTCTCATCCTCCATCAGATTTCCACCTGTTTCGGTCACTTCAGAACTCTTTAGGCTGCATAAAGTTAACCTCAAAAGAACACTGTAAAAACTACCTGTCAGTTTTTTTAATCAAAAATCTCAAAATTTTTACAGCAATGGGATCATGGCACTACCCACAAGATGGCAACAAGTCATATTATAAGTAATAAAAAAAAATATTTGTTTGAAAAATACCAAAATACTTTTGCCCCGACCTTTTATATCTAATACTAGCTCACCCGCGCAACTTCGTCTGCGTAATTTTTCTCCGTTTTTGCAACAGTTTTCATTGCTGCTCCGCTCCTATTAGTAATAGCGTGATGCCTTCCTCAATAAATGGGCTGTCCAACAGTAAATTATTTTTTTATTCGGAGCAGTAGTTCCTGAGATAATTGAGTTCAAACAAACTCTTCGGCTTTATAATATTAGTATAGATTTTGAGTGTACTATCCTTAATCTTTGTTTTAAGCTTGGATGGTTCAGCTTATAGTTAATTAAAACATCGAAATATAAAATAAGTTATGAAATAAAATCAAAACATTAACAATTTATGTGATTTGATTGAAATTTATAAATTCATCTACTGAATAGAAACATTTTTCTTATCGGAAGTCTTTGTCTTTTTCTAAAAAATGGTGTTATAAATTTAATTTTAAGTGTTATAATGTATTTTTAATTTTAATTAAGAAATAATTTTACGGCTTGAAATTGTGCAGTGTCAGACAATATTCAGTTTAGGATTTATGTTGTTTTTTAATTTCAGTCTCATAGTTGCTCATATATTTAGCCAAATCGCTCAAGACTGTCAATATGTATAGGCTCGATACAATCAGAACTGAAAGATTTTTTAAATGTTCCCAGCAGGACTTCTATTGAGGAATGTGTATGGTTATCCTGATTGCGCTCTTCGGTGAAACAAATGCTCTGTATGTATTATACCTGAAACTGTTACCCCTAAGTTCGATGCTGTATCTTAGTCTAGACTCCACCAAGGTGTAAGAATTTATCGTTAAGATGGTTCATGAAAGAATCAGTTTCAGTATTTCCTATAAAAATACTTAAATATATGTTATATACACATTATGATCATAAATAAAACAATGCTTTTTTAAATATGTAATATTTTATTCATAATTATTATTACCTATTTTCACAGTTATTTATAAAGTTATATTAATATCAAGTATTACACTAATTTTGTTTTACGAATTTCTAATGATTGCTCCATTTAGAAAATTTGATTTCCACATCAATCATCAGATTTGACCACTTAAAACTAATATATGACAAAATGGTGAGGTCTATGTACAGTACGATCCCAATTCCCTAAAAAAATTGACAAATTCACAATAACAAAAAGTCAAAATAAAAACAAAATCCTTAAAATAATCCATTCGCTACGAATCTCGCCTTATTAACAAACTGTACAAAATATTACGAGTGGTTTCTTTAAAACATGCTCCATTATACATCGGCAATGTGGGCAAATAATTAACGGTATTCGATACTACATCGAGTATATGTACAAAATGTTGTTTTACAAAACAAAATAATAAACTATATACAACATCATTAAATATTCTCAAATGCTGTAACACATTTAAAACATTTCATATTCAACTAGGCATAATTCAGTTAAGTGGCGGGCGGGCCGCATCTACAATTAAATAATTTATGCATAACGCGTGCGCACGCGCATTACATACAAAAACACCTGTACAAATTGCCTACCATCACTTGACAATACAAATAATAATTAGGTACTAAGCAACAAAAAAATAATTTACAATCTGATTTCTGATAATTTGTTCAATACGAAAAATTGATTTAAGATTTTTAGATTTTTCCGAACTCAGTCCACAGAAATAAGATTAAAAATGGAATATATCAATAAAAATGAGTAATACAAGATCCAAACCACGCATCGGACATATTTACAGATTTGTTTTCACAGCACACCTCCCTACTGCTTATGATTTAATAATATATTAAAATAGAAAATTTTCATTATAACTACCAAACTGTCGGAGATTCGACGTATCAACACGCTCTTTGTTGTTACAAATGGCTCCATTATTTATTAACTTTTGTTATAAAACGACAATGTCTAATTATACAAATGCTACTTCGAACAGGATCTAAGGGGCTCTTTTATCACTATTTAAACTAACCATAAACTATTGGTGTTACTAATTAGGTACCAAATCAGAGGTTCTTTCATTATCATAAGACAAATATTTCCTAGCAAATCTGTTTTTTATAGAATATTACCAGCATCATACTGATGTCATTGCCAGTTACGAATTATATAATTTGAACATTGAGTTTCTACTAGAATGTTGGTGCAATGCGTGATGCAATCTTGAGCTTTTGTTATATTGTATCAAAACTGTACAGAATTACAATTCTCAATTTTTATATGAATGGTCAATTTGTCTAAATATATTTTTCCCTAAAGATGGCAACCGATTATCGCGAAAGTATATCGTGCTGGGACCTAAAATAAATGATCGATTGGACAATTGTCGTCTAAAATAAATGAGATGTTTTGGTGGATGATTTCAGACACATCAAATAAAAAAATATCTAAAACAACTATACATATCTAACTCCTTTGGTAATTCATACCGGTTTATTAAAATAACGAAAAAATACAAAAATATACTACATTTACATTTATAAATACAATGCAACAATGTTACACTTGTAAATATAATGACGTCATGCTCTTTAAAAATCAAGTGATATTTAGATTAATGTCTGCAGTATGATGATACTTTTAAAAGATTCTGTAATGTCTAATTACGTTTTATATTATTGATAAAATTAATAAATTCAATAAGCACTGAGTCTAGAGAAGTGCATATAATTTAATTAGAATCAACATTTTTCAAAATCTGGTTATATCAAAATAAAAAGCAACTACTGAGATCAAAATAAAATTCTGTGTATGTATGCTATGCAGAATTATTATACTCTTAGATGACATAGCTGATCTTATGTTTCATAATTTATTTAAAACAATATAGACTGAATGTAAGCTAAAATGTATGTGATTTAAAATGTCAGTCAATTCACATTGACCCAGATTTATTTCTCCATGAAATAAAAACCATGGATGAGAGCATACCTGCCAATAAACATTTGATTTTATATGATAGATGCCCAAGGGACACTATACTGCACTTGAGTATGATGTACCAATGCTTAAATGTTTATGAATGTGCACAGCACACCAGTAATATGCTGAGTCTCATGCAGTTCCGTGATCCATTTAAATAAATTTATATCTGAGTCAATGTAAACTGATAAACTTCAAAAATTTTTAATCAAAAATATGCAAACTTTATTTTGCTAATAATTTAAATACTAGCTAGAATTAAAATCGACGGACCATTGTCGAGGGTATTAAAATATTTGAGGTAAGAGAGAAAAGGGATATTGTGAGCAATTATCTATCTAATTAAATACTCCCACACATTACTTATTTGAAATTAGCATCGAATATTGGCGTGCAATTTTTAAAAAGGTGTATAATTTTGATGTCTAAAAAATGATAGCTACATAAAAATGAGGTTCACATTTGATTCTGGAATGAGAGATCAGGAAGTATATTATCTTACTGACAAGACTGTATGGAAGTGTTTCATTTGTACAAGGAACCATGTGATGCAAATATTACAGAATACTGACTGAATAAAATATGAGTCATGAATAATAAATGTGCCGTCGTAACAAAGTGGTAAAAACATTTGAGTAACAACTAAAACAATATTGTAAATGTACACAATTTACTGTAAATTGAAGTATCTTATCAAAACAAGTTTGAATATCTGGCCCACTAATAAAATACAAATAAATCTCAATTTGATGTTGACATGACCTTATGATGAAATAATATTGAATTGTATAACTGTAAAATGAAAAGCCATTCAACATTGAATGCTTGATAAATTCTGTAAACGTCCAGAAAGCCCATTTTCTACACAACTTGGACCATATTTTGTGATCAAACTTATAACGACCTAGATTCCCGGCTTACCTAGTTTGTTTTTTTTTTTTAATTTTTCTAGTAATTTATTTATAACATTTTTGATATTTGATTTAGAAGTTTCTGTGCAGTAATGCTTGCTATCATATTCACTCTGTTTAAGTTAGTAAAATATTTCTCAATTAATCAGTACAATTGTATTTTTTTTAAATTTTATTATTTCACCTATTTGTATCTAAGCCATCATACCATGCAAACACATTATTTGTCTATGGGCAATATATTTTATTTATGGACATAAAAGTAACTTTTGAAATGAAGTTTGAGCCCAATTTCGCAATAAAATCATTTTTTGTAATATTTGAAGTGAATGTTAACTAAACAGAGTGAATCTCATCCCAATCCTACTTATAGCCAACCCTATCATCTATAGAGTGACCGCACCAACACTTGATAACAATAACATATCATAACGAGGCCTTGAACTTACACTCCCTACTTTTAATTTATCTAAGTACTGCCATCAACTACTCCTCTACGCTATGCTGCCTTTTAGTCATTTACCTTATCTTAACTTGTAACTATGTTTGAGTAATACTGTTATTAGCAACAACTATATGTTTCTAAAATCAATATTACCCAAACTAGAGTAACAAGGACTATCCCTTCCTTCATAATCCCAACTTTAATAAATTACTTAAATAAATAAGTATAGGCAGACGTGTGACGTCGTCGCGTTATTGTGACACAATGGCAACTAATACCATTACAGACTGGACTTTGAAGTATAATTTCCTGGCAACATTTAGCTGTGTAGCCTGTGAATGTGATAAATAGACTATTTTAGACTTCATTACCAGCTTCATATTACCACGAAAATGTCACTTGTTCACAAGTCACTTAACAAAAATGGTCTCAATATTGTTACAATACTTTCTACTTTGTAAGGTTACCTGCATGTCTGGACTGTCTTCTTGGAACAGGTTCACCATTACGTCACAGGCTCGCGACACATAAAAACATCGTTGGAGACGATCATAACACTTCACTAACGCACTTCGCCATCACAATGTCGAGACACAACACATCACATTTCACACCACAGGTGGCAATCACATTGACTGCCCTGTCGACACTGCAGGGTTGCCAGTAATTCATCCACATATCAGGTACTAAGGTATGCTCGCCTAGCCGAGCGCGGCCGCAGTGTGGTACAGCTGCATCAGCACTTGCACGTGCAGCGGAAGGCAGGACAGGCGGTCGTGAGTGTTGCCGTCCAGTGCTAACCACGACAATGCGTTGTAGCCCTCCAGCACATATCTGCAATTGAATGTAGGAAGTTTGAATAAGGTAATATTATAGTAGTAAACGCAATTGTAAGATAGTATATAAAGTTGACTGGTTTGGTATGATAGTTCAGTCAGAATTTTGAACCTAGTCTGGATTAAATTGTTTTGGGTGAGATGCAATTATCTCAACATATTGGCATATTTATATAGGATTTAATTCTGAAATGTTGACCCAATCGGGAACGCGATGGCTGACGTGAAGAATGCCTTATATTATTATATAATATTATGAAGGATAAATGCGAGATCTCAGGCGTGGGCTCGGATTGAAATTGAGCAATATGTCGCGCATGTTTTTCATATTGTAATAGTTTGAGGACATTATTAGTTGGGTGTCGGTAGTATCGCGCACGTACCGCAGCACATCGGTGGTGGTCTGCGAGTCGAGCGGGTGCGTGTTGTTGTCGCGGCGCTGCGTGAGGCTGGTGTAGTCGTCGGGCGCCTGCAGGCTGCCGGCGTGCAGGTGCAGCGCGTTCTTGAGGAAGGCGGGGCACGCGTCGCGCAGGTGCGCGCAGCCCGCCCACCACCAGCCCGGCATGGCGCCCAGCGGCGCCGTCGACACCATGTAGCCCAGCGCCAGCGGCTGCTGCAGCAGCGCGCCCACTTGCTCCTGGTACACGAAACGCACGCGTTACTTATTGATAATCGTCATACTACAGCTAGAGACGACGGATCGTCCGTCACACTCGACTCTGGTCCTTTCCACACAATTCGGTTTCAATCCAGCGCCGGCTACCCGGCAGTATGTATAGCGACCGGAACGGATGGACGCTGGAACGTGTGAAAGCTACCGTACATCGGCCAACCGGCGCCAGACCGGATTGAAGCCAGACGTGTGAAAAGGGTGTAACAAAAAAGACCCTTAACCAATATAACTATATTTCATGGATAGTGTCAAGAGAATCACAATTTTGGCAATTATAAATATGAATTGCGTACCCCAAAACCAAAATACAAAGACAAAAAATAATATTATGTATTGATACCAATTTACTCATTTTTTTGAAAATATGAAACAACTAGCTGTGCCCCGCGGTGTTACCCGCGGTTTATTAGCCTATGTGTTAATCCAGGGTGTCAGCTAAATCCATACCAAATTTTATTAATTTCGCTCCAAACATTTAGACGTGAAGAAGTAACAAACATACACACTCACATACTCACAAACTTTCGCCTTTATAATATTAGTGAGATTAGTTTTCCCCGAGGCTTCGCCCGCGTTTTGGTAGAATTTTATTGCCATTCTTTCTGATGAACAAACTTATAGTAAAATTTCATAAAAATCTGTAAAGTATGTTTTTTTTTAAAGATAACTAACAATGTGGGATTGTGCGTCAATGCTGTTACCTCCTTTAGCTAAGCTCAAAAGCTTGCGTTAGGAGTGGGTTGATGTCGGTAGGATAGCAAGGCCGTCACAACATTAGCGACATAAACGAACCGAAGCGTTGTCGTCCTGGTGGTGGTACGAGGCCTGGTGCGCGTGGTGCGCCTGCGGGCTGGCGGCCGCGTCGTCGTGCTCGCGGCGCGGGGAGCCGGCGGGCCCGCCCCACATGTTGAACATGTCGCCGATCAGCAGGTCCGCCATGTTGTCCTCGCCCATCTCCTCGTCGCCCATGTCCACGTTCAGGAACATCATGTCGCTGTCCTCGCCGTTCGCCAGCGGCGCCTCGAATGTGTTCTGGTTCGACTGGAAATAATAGTCACGTGTTAACATTACTCCATTGTATATATCCCCAATTTGTCATGTGTTGCTAAACGTATTGGATTTCAGTCTCGTTGGAACTACAAAAGTAAGAGAAAATAGAGTATATCCCCTGAGTAATTTGTTAATTTCTCATGAGATTAGGCACTGTGACCGAACAGACAAATTGATAAACGTATTTATATATTTCTAAATACATACATATTGCAGATACCTAACACCCAGACACAGAATAAACCATCATGCTCATCATACAAAGTTTTGTCTTGGGTGGAGATCGAATCCACGACATCCGACTTAGCAGTCAGTGTCAGTAACCAATAGACTAACGGGCCAATCAATAATAAATATGAGATTTCGTAATACCTGTGTAGTAGCCGAGGTGGGGAAGACGAGTATATGCGTGGCGGTGACGTCCCTCGGCGTGTGCAGGTGCGACTGGATGGAGGCCTGCGAGAAGCGCTCGTCGGGCGTGAAGCGGTCGGCCATGAGGCGCAGGCACGAGTCGGGCTCCGTGGACACGAGGCAGGCGGACAGGATGCACGGCACGCCCGCCGGGTACAGCACGGAGCAGCTGCCGCAGATGTCGCGCAGCGTGGCGGACGCGCGCACCAGGTGCTTGCGCGACAGCAGCCAGCTCCAGCCTAAAGGGACGGACAACGGTTGCTCTTACATTTGTTTAATCTGTGGTACGTCACGCTACACAGGTGAACAGCTTCCTCACCGGAGGATTTCTCTAAATTATAGAAAGAAACTCGCGTACAATATTAAAGTTGAAACAAGACTGATTGCAGATATTGTCAGAGTAAAAATAGTTTAATCATGTTAATTCTTACTCAATTTGATGAAAATCCATTCAGTTATTTAGTATCAGGTGCTTTTTATTGTAATTAGATAAGCGATTTAATTGAGATGGATTGTGGTAGGAATATTTGGTAATATTTTCAATCATTATGAAATTGATCTATTTTCATGTCTTGTAGAAAAAAGATATTACCATTGACACATTAACTAGTCGTAATAATTACCTTTAAGTTCCCCATGCCCGATCCGACCGACCCGGCCGACGACGAGCCTCCAGGGCTGTGCGGCCTGGCTCATGACGCCCAGCGTGAAGTCCATCAGCTTGGTCAGCCCCAGCCGCCGCGCCGGGCCGCTGCGACGTCGGCGAGACCTGCAACGTTCACGGGTTGCTTTAGTATTAACTTTGTTACTTTTATAAAGATTTTGTCCAGTAGTCAGCGATAGTCATACAATAGAACAAAAAACACAAAAACGTTTACACACACAGAATCGTGAAGCACTCGCTTTGTCACTGGTTTGACGTGTTCCGTGATTTCGTATTCGTGAGCGATGTCAGCAAAATAGTGATATAATAAATACTAATAAAGGCTTCATTGCGGAATTTATTCGAACCTACCATTCTGACACGTAACAATCGGATGAGATGACTACAATAACAATAAATTATTTGACACTATTTTTTAAACTAATTTTACGTGGCCTTGAATTTTTAAATATTAAAACAAACATTAAAATTAAATGATTTGATCATACGAAAGAATGATGTCATCAACTTGTTTTTAATATAAATTAGTACGGGGAGCATCGTTTTGACGTTTCATAAGAAGATAATAAGATAAGATTTTATAAGAAGACGGCATCGTCAAATGGCTGTATTCATATGTGATGACTATGACCCGAGCATCAGTAATTCTATAGTGTGTCTATGATCAAACTCCTGCGAAACAGCTAGACCGATTATAACTTCTTTTTTAACATATTTTTGGTAGATATGAAGGTGTTAAGTATTTTAGAATTAAAAGGGGGTAATATTGGTAGAAAAACGTATAATACCTGTGCGGCACGTGTATGTTGATGGCGGCGGTGTCCAGCAGCTCGCCGCGCGCGTCCGTGGCGGCGGCCAGCAGCCAGCGCTGGTCGTGCGACAGGCAGTAGGCCAGGAACAGCACGGCGCCCTGCTCGCCGCCGCCCTGCCCCCACGTCTCCGCCACCTCCTTGAGCGCGCGCGGCGCCGCCAGCACCCACGCGGGCGAGAACAGCGCGTACGGCGCACGGTTCTTCTCCTGCACGACCGGACATCGACATCATCACAGAGTCATTTGTGGATCCAGGGAAGGTCTTACGAAAGTCGAACCCCCTCCTCTCTCTTGCTAAAAGTATCTGAACTGTGGCGACTGTTCGCCACAATTCGAAGCCCGCCTTCTAAACATCTCTGTATTTGGCGGTGTTACCATAGCCTACGAAAATTGCCCCCCCCCCTCCCTCCAAACTCGCGTAATCCTTTTTTTTAGGGAAATTTTGACACTGTACTGGTGTTTTGACAGAAAATTGCCCTCCCTTCGGCAGTGGTGTCTAGTGTACCGATTTTGAATGAAATGCATTATGAGAACGACTCATACTTAGCCAGTTGGGTCACATATTGCCCCCCCCCCCCCTCTGAAAAATTCAGGATCCACCTGCACTGGAGCTTGCAAATTCGTTTATGCAAATCTCTATTGTATATATACCATATATTGCTACAAAACTTCTTGTGTATGTTTGCTTTTCCTTGATAAACTCTACTGTAAGCGATCAAAACCTTTTTCCAGGTCAAAATGTTAAAAAAAGAAAAATCGTTTATTTGCCACAGATACATAAGCTACTTAAAAACATATAAAATTACAAGTGAGTAAGTAGTTGCACGTCGTATCTGCGACAAACAATGTCGTATTCCAAAGAGTACTCACGTCCTTAGACTGCAGGAAGGCGTTGGCGTCGGCGGCGGTGCCGAAGCCGGTGAGCGACTTGCCGTGCGCCTGGTGCGCCAGCAGGCGGCGCGCGCCGCTGAACACGCTGAAGGCGAGCGCGCGCACGTCCTGCGCGCCGCTGCTGGACGCGTCGCGCGCGCCCACGCCCCAGCGCTCGCACACGCTCTCCAGGGACACGATCTGGAATGTGCCACCGTGCGTTACGACCATACTTACATTTTGTTTTAATCTAAATTGTTTTTAACTCATGATCCTATCAATGAAATGTTATGCCGGCTGAACACACTGGGTGAGAAACCCCGAGACAGGCAAGTCGTGCTTTCGGCCTATCTCGCGTCTCCGTACTAGATCAGATTTTTTTTTCCATCTGAAAAGTTAATTGTAAACCTATCATTTGTTTCTCTCAATAAAGCTATATTGCCTGGATGGCTCAGTTATCATAGGTAATTTTAGCTCTCAATTACGGCTAAAGCCAATATGGTTCGGAAGGTTGTTTTGCCTGAAGTATAACGCGTTAAATAAACTGCTTTTTAGAATATTCACAAGGGTCATTACAATTGAGTAATAGAATTTAGTTTTTTTAACCATTTGATAAAGAACCGATACATAATACTTGGTTTCGTTTTTACACTTTCGCTGATTAGATCATCACCATATTTTAACTAGTCTTTTAAAAGGCACACTTTTCCTGACTGTCTTTGGATAACCTTCATTTTTTTTTCTAGTAAATGTCAGTTATTTAAATTAAGTTGTTTGGAGATAAAAAAATAGATTCTACATTTATTACTGTTGGAGTTTTCAGTATAACTGACCGAAGGTATTCCCGTCGAAAGCCTCATCGGCAGAGATTCTCGCCGAGTGTGTACAGCCGGCAGAATTTCTCGCCGAACTGTCAGAAGAGACAGTGGAAACATAGAGGAATATAACCTAATTTTATGCTTCAAAAGACTAACCTTAACAAGAGGATTGTGATGATGTAGATGTTCCATAGTTCTGGCAGCCAGCCGCAGTAGCGCGTGTAACACCAAGTGCCGATGGCTGTGCGACGCCGGGGGCTCCACCACGTACACCACCAGCGCGGGCGCTCCGCCCTCCTCCTCGTCCCACGAAGTACCCGCCGCCGGAGGCACGGAGGGGGTACCCCCCGTCGACGCGTTATTAGTCTCACTGTCGGCTTCGGTAGCCGTCGTAGGGGTCGCTGGATGATCGGGAGTAGAAGGAGGTCGCATATGTTCGGTCGGTCGCTCAGCGTCCAGTAACGTGCGGTCTAAAGTCAACGCAGATAACTGCGGTACTAGTGACGTTCGAAGAGTATGCGCGTACGATCGCAAATAATCCCCTAGTCGGCCGTTCGGTAAAGGTCCGGTCCATTCGTCTCTTTGCTCCCTCTGCCCGTCCCGTCGTTCGACCGGTAGACTGCGGACGATACCATCACGAGCGATCCGTCCGACGGGCTGATGTCGTCCCAGTCGACACGACTCGTACGCCGACGACAGTTCTCGGAAGAACGAGCGCAGCGGTTCGGCGAGCGCGTCCTGGTCGGCGGCGAGCACGACGTAGGCGACGTCGCGCGAGTAGGAGTAGGGCTCGAGGGACAGGCGCTCCCAGTGGCGCAGGGCGTAGGGCGAGAGCGAGATCCAGTCGCGGTCGTGGCCCACGAGCAGCGGCGGCACGGGCTGCGGCTCGCACAGGTCCTCGTTGCCGCGCCCGGCCAGGCGGTGGAACTGGCGCCACGTGAGCGGGCCCGTCACGCCGTCCCACATGCGCGCGCCGCAGCAGCGCTTCTGTATGGCGTCCTGCAGCAGCGGCCGGAGGCGACGCATCAATCTATAGGGGTACGCTCTACACTTTAGTAACTGTCACATTTCTGAATAAATTACGAGGCTATTTTTTCTATCTGTTCCGTTGCCACTGAATAATAAAGGGTGTGAATATACCTGACGACGTCTCGCGAGGATCTCGGCGCTCTCGCGCCGATGAAGGGCCAGCGATGCACGGCGCCGCCGGTCGTGCTCGCCGAACTCGCCGAACCTGAACTTAACGACGCACGCAACGCGCGAGCCGCCGCAGTACCACCGTCCGTATATCTGCACAACGAACAAGTTATATAATTTTTATGGGATTTTTGCTAATTTTATAAATCATACTACATATGATTTTTTTGCATTAGAAAGAAACCTAAGACTTCAGATCAGACCAACAGGTCGCGCGTACAAGTGCTACAAGCTGTTATGAACTACGTCGTTTCGAATTTTTCATCGCTTTGCAGACGGGTTAGGTTCCCACTGTTGCTTTCAATATCATTTTCTATCCAAAATAATTATTGTCTATATACGTTGTCTTTTTCCTATATATTACAGAACACAATCATTTAGTCACAATTCAATGTCAAATACTATACTCACTCGAGCAAATTAAGTCGCAGTTCGTCAGGCGGCGGATGCGCGGCGGCCCGCGCCGCGGCACGAGCAAGTGCGGATGCATCGCCGCCCGCCAGCGCGGCACACTGCGCCAACACGATGTTGGCCACTTCACCGAGGCCGCCATTCGTTAACGCGTTACCCCCTGGCTCCTCCGCTAGACCCGTAATCTCCATTTCGTCCTGAATAATACATAGTTATTAATTTATTACTTATTTTTACTTCAAAATATATACACAACAATAAACACACAGTTCGCTTGGTCTCCGTCTAAAAATCAAAAGGGCGATATGTATGTATGAAATTAGAATGTGAATGTGTCGAAATGAGTTAAAATCTACACAGAAGCTAATCACTTATACAGGGGGTAACAGAAAGATGTGGTCAAATTTCAGCAGCGGATAGGGTATATTATCAGTATTGCACCTACCATGGTGCCATAGCTGGTTGCATTATTATTACATAATTATAGAATTTTTTATTGTCAAAATTCGATTGGATTATTATGGCATAGAACTTTTTAAGCCATATTTTTTTAATTAGCTCTTTCACTCATAAAATATTAAATATTTTTAGGGTACTCCGATATTGATAAAATTAGGTATGTGCACTCGCATGCGCACATACCAACCCTTGAATATGACCACACCTTTCTGTTACATCCTGTATAACGTCAACCTCCTTGCCTTTATTCCCTCTGCCTAACTACACAACAACACGACGATGTTACATGTCAGTAGCAAGTTACCTCATAGAAGAGTCCGGCGCGGTGCGCCAGCCGCCGGTTGAGTATGGCGCTGAAGCCGCAGCTGCAGTGCGACGGATCGTCGTCCAGCGCCGGCGCGGCGGGCGAGTCCCAGCCGCCGCCGCTGCTGCCGCTGCCGCCGCCGCCGCCGCCGCCGGTAGCGGTCGGCGCCGCGCCGCCCATGCCCGTGCAGCCGGTGAGGTAAGTCGACGCATCCGCGCCGCGGATGTTGCCTACCACCTGCCGATAAAAACATCAGTATATGTTTTAGTATTGAGGTAAAAGGGAAATACTGAGTGTATTGATAATACTTGTACGTAACTCGATCGAGCACGCATTAACCGATATTGTAGACGGATAATAATAATAATAATAATCTTTATTTGCAAGAACATTGTTACAAAGATGGAAGGTCGTCTTAAAATTAAATGTGTACATCATGTTCTGCCTAAATCGGGCATGCAAATGTCAACAGAAAATATACGTTAAAGCATTTACCTAATCTGCCTATTTATTATTTAAGAAATTCTTTTACAGTATAGAAACCTCTATCTATTAGCCAAGTCTTGAGGCTTTTTACAAATTTATTATAGGGCAGGTCCTTTATATTGTTAGGTATGCGATTAAATATAACTCCACACATTGCAAAACAGTTCTTTTTGTAAAGCTCAGTTCTAGGAATTTTGGGCAAAACAATTCTGTCTGGATTTCTAGTATTTCTCAAGTACATGTCTTTGGCTTTTATAAACAAATCTTTATTTAGTTTTGTAAATTTGGCAATTTCAAATATATACATGCTTGGCAATGTAAGTACCCGTAACTTTTTAAAAAGAGGTTTGCAGGATATCCAAGGTGCTACCCCGCAAATTGATCTTATGCATTTTTTTTGAGCTATAAACGCGCTGTTTACTTCGGTAGAATTGCCCCACAGAATCAAACCATAATTAAGTACAGAGGCGACATAACCATGGTATGCACTCATGACCGTATTTTCAGATGAAATTCTTCTTAATTTAGCTAAGACATAAACAAAACTATTTACTTTATGACACACTTTGGCTACATGTAACTTCCAATTAATATTTTTGTCTAAAACTATACCCAAAAACATTGTATGATCCACTTCCTGAATAACAAAGTCATTATGCATTACGTTCAATTTTTTGGGTTTACGCCCGTATGTGGTAAATTGAATATATTTAGTTTTTGTAAGATTAACATTTAAATTATTATCATCCATCCAATTCACAACAGATTTAATAGATTTATTGATATCAGAATTATATAGTTCAATATTATCAAGGTCAGCATTATTATAAATGTCAGTATTATTATCAATGTCAGTATTATTATAACCAATGTCAGTATTATATTTATTAGAGATCGGGGCATATTTTTGAATGTCACTAGTTTTAGAGGTAATAATTATTGAAATGTCATCCGCAAACAGAGTGCATGAATATGTAGTTACATCTGGGAGGTCATTAACATACAACAGAAATAGTAGGGGACCCAGAACACTACCTAGTGGCACCCCAGAATTATTAATTTCGCAATTAGAATAAGTTACTTCTAGCTCTCCAATTTTACCTATCTTATCATTTTGAGTGCTTATCTCAACACATTGTTTCCTGTTCTCTAAATATGTTTTTAGCCATGACAAAGCAGTACCACGTACACCGTATTGTTCTAGCTTATTTAGCAAAATTTTATGTGATACAAAATTAAAAGCTTTTGTCATATCAAAAAATACTGCAGTAGTGTCCCTACCGTCATCAACCTTATCAATTACTTCATTCATAAGATTAAAGCAAGCCATTGCTGTGGACTTACCTCTTTGGAACCCGAATTGTTCTTTTCTAATAGTTTGGTTCTTTGTGAGAAATTCATCAATACGTCTATAAATTGCTGTTTCGAAGATTTTAGAGATTACAGAAATTAGTGTAATGGGTCGGTAGACTAGAAATTACAGACCATTTTCTACAACTTTGTTAGGAAGGCGTTTCGAGATTCCATATGTCTCTCCACGCGGTGTCATATTTGGAGAAGAAGAAGAAGCAAAGAAGAAAATAATTGTATTTGAACCATGATACAACGGAAAAAGAAACGCGAAAGAAATAAGGACCTACGTCAGCTATTGTTGTAGTTTGTTATTTCGTGTATAATATGTGTTTATATAAATAAATAGGACGGTACCTTAGGTCCAGCATTGCACACACAGAGCGTGCAGCTATCGAAGTTGTGGTCCCGGAACACATTGAGCACGGTGTCGGCCAGCAGCACGTTGAGCATGAGCGGGCACGCGGCGTGCGCGCTGGCGGGCGGGGGCGCCGGCGACGCGGCGCCGCGCCGGCCCGCGCGCCGCGGCGTCAGCGCCGTGCCGCCGCCGGCGCCGGTGCTGGTCGCGCCCGCGGCCGCCGGAGTGGTGCTACCCGGCTCCCGCCGTCGGGCGTCTCGACACTCCGTCGCGGGGGATGCTGAACGTTTCACACCTACAAATAAATGTTATAGCGGCGTTGTTAGAAACTCGCCTTCTTAATTATAATTCAAACTAAGAACGACAGTTAAACTATTTTCTAATTTTTGAGCTAATGGATTTATTATTATTTCGTCAGTATTTATGGTCAGTACGATTGCAATCAATTAACTGTATTTATTGTGCACTGACTGCAGAGAGACTCGATGTTACGGATTTTGTAAGAACATATCCATACTAATATTATAAATGTGAAAGTAACTCTGTTTGTCTTTCTATTACGCTTTCACGCTCAAACAGCTGAACCGATTTAGATGAAATTTGGTATGGAGATAGTTTGAGTCCCAGGGAAGGACATAGGATAGTTTTTATCACGATAAACGACATCCACGCGGGCAGAGCAGTATAAAATAAGTGCAGTGCAATGTGGAACTGCAAAATGATAAGCTGAACAGTTTGTTTGTTTGGTTGAACGCTATAATCTCAGGAACTACTGGTTCGACTTAAAAAAATATTTTAGTATTGGATAACCCATTTAGCGAAGGCTATAGGTTACATAACTCAGCTACGACCAATAGGAGCTAAGTATCAATGAAAAATGTTGCGAAAACGGGGAAAAATGATACAGACGAAGTTGCGCGGGTCGGCTATAACAACAAAAAAACATCACACCATGATTAGAACTAAACTTGTATTAATCTAATACTAGTCGGTGCCGGTCACTCACCAGTTCTAGGCGCTTCGGTATCAGTCTCCGGCTCCCTCTTGACCGGTTCGTGTTCGTGCTCATGGTCCTGGTGGTGCCTCGGGCGGTACACGGCGTGCGACGGCAGCGTCACGGCGGGCAGCATCTGGCTGGGCAGCGCGCCCAGCGGCGCGTACTTCGAAGAGCCCACGTACTTGTACACGGTGGGCGGTTTGAACACGTACGACCAGTCCTATGTCAAATTAATATTACTTTATTATGATAAACGTCAGGTAGCTAATTGAGAGAGTGGAGAGTTAGTGTTGAGATAATATTATAACAGTTGTGACTGTGGAGATGATGAGGAGACAGTTTAGAGAACATAGAAGAAACTGTAATTCACGCAATATAATCTGGCCAGCTTGAAGTTGCGTTTTAATAACACTTTCGCGTACGATGGTTACGAAAAAGATTAATTTTGGTTAATCGATTGACAATACAAAAAAAAAACATTAGAGGTGAGACAAAAACTCAACTGGATGATAGCGCCTTTCACCTTCGGAGAAAACTTACGATAGAGGAGGGGGGGGGGGGGTTAATCGATCGAGCGTTTGGCGCTCTCATCAACATAGCAGTTTGTACTATAGCAACATATTATTTGGCACCCCTTTAACGTGCGGGCTTCCGTTCTTCCCCCCCTCCTGCGGAGGCAGCTAGGCAGCCACGTACCTCGATGGCGGCGTCGGGCGGCGGGCTGCCGGCGGCGGGCGCGTGCGCGTGGCGCAGCGGCGTGGCGTCGTCGGGCAGCGAGAAGCCGGGCGACGCCTGCGCGTGCGCCTCCATGCTGGGCGGCGTGGGGAACATCTTGCTGAGCTCCTCGGCGCGCGGGCAGCCGCGCAGCGTGCAGCGCGACTCCTCGCCCGACTTGTTGGAGTCCGGCGGCGTCGACACCTGCAGCTGCCGAGGGGACACCGCACTGTTACGTCTACGTCTACGTCTATACCTCACATTACAGAATGTGCACATATTCATTTCATCAACATTGGATAATAAATAATAATAACATAATAATAATCCAATCGTAATTTGCACCATAGGAGGTTCGCTATTAAAATTTGTCAATAAAAAATGCTATAACTATGTAATATTAATGCAATCGGCTATAGCACCATAATAGGTGCAATACTGATAACATACACTATCCATTGCTGAAATTTGACCACACCTTTGTGTTATAGGTGACCCAATGACAATGAAACGTATAACACCGCATGATAAAAAAAAAACCGACCTGGCATCACGGAATTAGGCGAGAACAAAGAAAAAGAGAAGTCTATAGTGGACCTTAAACAATCAATACTATTGTGTCAATAATCGATATTGGCCTATATATTGTACATGTAAGAAGTATATTGATCATTATTATCGGATCGTTTGAGGGCATTTATTATATTAAATTAATAATATTACTTCAATAATATTGACTGCGTAAGATCCGCTAAATCACTCTTGGAACTACTAATATTTTTGTCTTCGTAACGTTCTATTTATCCAATTAATTGAAATACTCATCATGGTTAAAAATGCAATGATCACTGAGTATATAGTAAATTACTAAAAAAAACATGCATTTATCTTTTACAAATTTTAACATTTCATTACAAGCTCTAGAGCTGATTATAAAATTAAAACTTGATCATTTAATCACAAATACTCCACTTTTTAAATCTCCAATTAGAACAGTATCTCTGCATTTTAATGTCTATGGCAAACAGATGAACGGTATTTTTATTTAGAAAGCCTGTTAAATGGGGATGTTTGTTGAATTTTCAATATATTAACAAGTTTCTGAGGCTTCTTTAAATGTTAAAATGTATGTCAATAGTAATAAATAAGTAACACTAAATAACAAGTATAAACAAGGGTACACTCACAAGTCTTACCGTCTCATCGCCGCTGGCCGCGTCGTCGGAGTTGTCGAAGATCTGGTCCAAGTCCTTGAACGTGGCGTACAGACCGTCGGATGTGAATAGGTTCTTGTACTCTTTTGTGTCCTCCTGATACAGACAGACATATATTATTTGTTAAAGGAAGACTGAGATAGCATGATACAAGGATTGAACTACACCTGGCTGCACCGAAAAGCACTTTTATCCTATTTCGTTACTTAGAACCGGCATATACTAGAGCGAGTAAGAGAGTGGAAGTGAGACAGCGGCGGATTAGACGAGATGATCGGCAACACGCTCTCTTTTTCACTCTAATAAATGACGGTTTAAAGTGACGAAAAATTATAGAAGCATAGGAAAGTGCGTTTCGGTGTGACCAGATGTAGTTCAACTCTAAAAATACTTATAAGAATTGAGTATTTGAATGTCAAGTCTAATCAGTTTCTATAAAACATGAAAACAACATGTGATTAAAAATTGTAATTTTGTACGATTTTTTTGAATATGGCTAGCATGTTGCATGTAAGGCCAAATAGTGTATTTTATTGGAGTCACTTACCCCATGATTGCCAAAATAAATTTTAAATCTTGAACCTACCCTATTTTTACCATAAAAATATTCACCAAAAATATTTAATAAATTCTTTACAATTGTACTCATACAAAACTTTAAAATTCAACATTATCCTCAATCAGATAATAGGTTGTCTCGGGTTTTTCCTGTTACCTCCCAGTTATGTATATTTAGTGGAACGTACGTTTCGGCAATCTAAAATCAAAACATCTCATCTAAGATGTAATACAATAGGGTAGTCGATTGTCAAGTCATGTAGTCATGATTCATGACAGTATATATAAGAAGCAATTTTTATAGGCATTTCCCGCCAATAACTCTACAAATACAATAAATGCATTTTTGAAAGATAGAAAAACTTGAAATCCAGACTCAGGAATCGAACCCGAGACCTCCGTAGCCAAACCGGGGCCAGAAGCGAACCACCCATCTGGACCATGTTATTAGATTTCGAATTTTTCCATCTCTTGCTGCTCGCGAAATTTAGGCCTTCGCAGCGACATCTAGTCGCTAGTTAAGGAACCATCACGGCTTTTGTTATTGCTTCGTTACAGAGAGCATTTTAACAAATCATGATGTCGCAGGCCGAACACTGAAGCAATTTTTATAGGCATTTCCCGCCAATAACTCTACAAATACAATAAATGCATTTTTGAAAGATAGAAAAACTTGAAATCCAGACTCAGGAATCGAACCCGAGACCTCCGTAGCCAAACCGGGGCCAGAAGCGAACCACCCATCTGGACCATGTTATTAGATTTCGAATTTTTCCATCTCTTGCTGCTCGCGAAATTTAGGCCTTCGCAGCGACATCTAGTCGCTAGTTAAGGAACCATCACGGCTTTTGTTATTGCTTCGTTACAGAGAGCATTTTAACAAATCATGATGTCGCAGGCCGAACACTGAAGCAATTTTTATAGGCATTTCCCGCCAATAACTCTACAAATACAATAAATGCATTTTTGAAAGATAGAAAAACTTGAAATCCAGACTCAGGAATCGAACCCGAGACCTCCGTAGCCAAACCGGGGCCAGAAGCGAACCACCCATCTGGACCATGTTATTAGATTTCGAATTTTTCCATCTCTTGCTGCTCGCGAAATTTAGGCCTTCGCAGCGACATCTAGTCGCTAGTTAAGGAACCATCACGGCTTTTGTTATTGCTTCGTTACAGAGAGCATTTTAACAAATCATGATGTCGCAGGCCGAACACTGAAGCAATTTTTATAGGCATTTCCCGCCAATAACTCTACAAATACAATAAATGCATTTTTGAAAGATAGAAAAACTTGAAATCCAGACTCAGGAATCGAACCCGAGACCTCCGTAGCCAAACCGGGGCCAGAAGCGAACCACCCATCTGGACCATGTTATTAGATTTCGAATTTTTCCATCTCTTGCTGCTCGCGAAATTTAGGCCTTCGCAGCGACATCTAGTCGCTAGTTAAGGAACCATCACGGCTTTTGTTATTGCTTCGTTACAGAGAGCATTTTAACAAATCATGATGTCGCAGGCCGAACACTGAAGCAATTTTTATAGGCATTTCCCGCCAATAACTCTACAAATACAATAAATGCATTTTTGAAAGATAGAAAAACTTGAAATCCAGACTCAGGAATCGAACCCGAGACCTCCGTAGCCAAACCGGGGCCAGAAGCGAACCACCCATCTGGACCATGTGACCATATGACCATAACAAAAGCCGTGATGGTTCCTTAACTAGCGACTAGATGTCGCTGCGAAGGCCTAAATTTCGCGAGCAGCAAGAGATGGAAAAATTCGAAATCTAATAACATGGTCCAGATGGGTGGTTCGCTTCTGGCCCCGGTTTGGCTACGGAGGTCTCGGGTTCGATTCCTGAGTCTGGATTTCAAGTTTTTCTATCTTTCAAAAATGCATTTATTGTATTTGTAGAGTTATTGGCGGGAAATGCCTATAAAAATTGCTTCAGTGTTCGGCCTGCGACATCATGATTTGTTAAAATGCTCTCTGTAACGAAGCAATAACAAAAGCCGTGATGGTTCCTTAACTAGCGACTAGATGTCGCTGCGAAGGCCTAAATTTCGCGAGCAGCAAGAGATGGAAAAATTCGAAATCTAATAACATGGTCCAGATGGGTGGTTCGCTTCTGGCCCCGGTTTGGCTACGGAGGTCTCGGGTTCGATTCCTGAGTCTGGATTTCAAGTTTTTCTATCTTTCAAAAATGCATTTATTGTATTTGTAGAGTTATTGGCGGGAAATGCCTATAAAAATTGCTTCAGTGTTCGGCCTGCGACATCATGATTTGTTAAAATGCTCTCTGTAACGAAGCAATAACAAAAGCCGTGATGGTTCCTTAACTAGCGACTAGATGTCGCTGCGAAGGCCTAAATTTCGCGAGCAGCAAGAGATGGAAAAATTCGAAATCTAATAACATGGTCCAGATGGGTGGTTCGCTTCTGGCCCCGGTTTGGCTACGGAGGTCTCGGGTTCGATTCCTGAGTCTGGATTTCAAGTTTTTCTATCTTTCAAAAATGCATTTATTGTATTTGTAGAGTTATTGGCGGGAAATGCCTATAAAAATTGCTTCAGTGTTCGGCCTGCGACATCATGATTTGTTAAAATGCTCTCTGTAACGAAGCAATAACAAAAGCCGTGATGGTTCCTTAACTAGCGACTAGATGTCGCTGCGAAGGCCTAAATTTCGCGAGCAGCAAGAGATGGAAAAATTCGAAATCTAATAACATGGTCCAGATGGGTGGTTCGCTTCTGGCCCCGGTTTGGCTACGGAGGTCTCGGGTTCGATTCCTGAGTCTGGATTTCAAGTTTTTCTATCTTTCAAAAATGCATTTATTGTATTTGTAGAGTTATTGGCGGGAAATGCCTATAAAAATTGCTTCAGTGTTCGGCCTGCGACATCATGATTTGTTAAAATGCTCTCTGTAACGAAGCAATAACAAAAGCCGTGATGGTTCCTTAACTAGCGACTAGATGTCGCTGCGAAGGCCTAAATTTCGCGAGCAGCAAGAGATGGAAAAATTCGAAATCTAATAACATGGTCCAGATGGGTGGTTCGCTTCTGGCCCCGGTTTGGCTACGGAGGTCTCGGGTTCGATTCCTGAGTCTGGATTTCAAGTTTTTCTATCTTTCAAAAATGCATTTATTGTATTAGTATATATAAGAAGTTGCTATCTTCAATTGGGTAGATGACTACTACAACAATAAATTATTTTACACTATACCTACAGGAAATAGCATTTGCAAAAATACTCTGAAAAACAATGTTTCTCTACAGTTTTACGTTGTCATGAATTTATAAACATCAAAACAAACATTGAAACTACATGATTTGACCATACAAAAAAATTACGTCAATGTTTTGTATTTCATGTAAATTAGTACCAGGCGCATCGTTTTGACGTTTCTTAAAAAGATACTGATTTGACTTATGAGTCATCTACCCTATTCATTAACTTTTAGTTAACTATATTCAATTACGAACGAACATTAATTTAAAACCTTACTATTGCTTCATTAGTTCAAAATAGTTAATATTAGCATAGTCATTATCGTCCCGTATAGGTCCCAACCCCCGGCCGCCACTCACGTTATGTTCGTGGCGCTCGTGCTTGACGTCGAGCGCGGCGTGGTCGAGCATGGCGCCCAGCTTGGTGTGGTCGTGGCCGGCGTACAGGTCGCCGCCCGCGCCCGCGCCCAGCGCCATCTCCTCGCGGAAGCTGAGAGCCTCGGACTTGAAGCGCTTCACTGGGTGCTCCAGCCTGCGTGCCCAACTCAAACCTGTACTTCCGCTCACGGACGTAGCGATACCGTGCTTAGTGCGAGTCCGTTTTACGTTAACGCGATCGAAGATCATCGATCAAGAGCTTGGAGCGGGCCAAACGGAGAACTGGCACTAAGCACAGAGAATACCGGACAGTATTGAGGGTAATAGATTCGGCATAGAAAACGCTAAACGACATCGCTGATGCCGTCAAATTACTGACAGAGCGATTTGCTTCGTGGTTCCGTGTACGTGACCAATGTCTATTGAATCTGGTCGTCAAGAACGTTTACTACGAATCTTCCATTCTATACTATACTGTAGTATTCTATGGTAGCAACAAGGATAGGTGTATAGAAACCATAGACGTCATTGACGTATAGATCCTTTGAATTATAAAGTAAATATTGACTGCAAAGCGTGAAAGAGAGAAAAAACGCTTGCCCTGTGTCTTTGACAGGTATTGTCCACAAAGTAGCGTTGTCTCTTTATAGAGAGTGGTAAATTTTGTTATGTTATGGTACTGTCCAGGTCTATACGTCAATGATAGAAACCTAATGTGTTTGTCTTTGTCACTCATCATACTCAACAACTGGATTCAAAAATCTATGCTGTCGTATCTAGATTCTGATTACATTATGTCTATCGTCAAGTGATCATATTAGTTCCATTATTATTATATAACACGTTGGTACTAGTCAACCATTTCGGGGTTTAGTTGTATTTTTTAAGACAACTAACATAAGAAATAAGTATTCAGTATGCGTGGATAATCTGATCTCGTAGTATGTGAATGACAAGTAACACTAGGGACGTCATTTGCGCATTAGCAATTCAATTAAATACAAATGTTTATACTTTTATAAATATATTTGTCACCGAGTATTGAACACTATGATCAAAAGCTGTAATGACATCGATGCGCAAACCGGCTGACAATGTAGCGAGTGTAAAGATTCACATCAAACTTTGTTTGTGTCAATGTGGCCGTGTCACTCGCATCATTTATTCGATAGATTGTATTTCTGCAAATTGATGGAAGAATTTAATCTTTTCGGTATCTATATATATATCGGACATAAAAACAATGCAAATGGACGTCATCATAAATAGGTAAGAAGTAGCCCATGAGTTTCTTGGCAGCTTCTTTTCATGAGGTTTCCACTTGGAACTGATGCCTAACTTATTTTTTTTTTCAAACAAATCATGCGCCGACCGGTTTTGGCGTGCGGGAGAGCGGGGTCGAGCGACGCGGCTCGGCTTGAAGTGCCCGCGCATTCGATAATTCACGGCACGGCTTTACCTCTTTGGTCAATGTTATAAACCAAGTTATAGATATTATAATTTACAGTCCAAAACATGGTCCTTCGAGCCGGATCAAGCATTAGCCTAAAACCAGTCAGCGCAGCGTGGCAATCTTGGTTTTACGAAATAAACATATTTGAGTTCGAGTCGCCGGTATTTTCAGCTCAGTCTGTCATCGTTCTCCAAAGAACTGGAGGTATAAGACGTGACTCACCAAGCGTAGACGGTGGAGTAGTCGTAGAGCATGTGCAGCGAGTGCTCGTCCTCCAGCGGGTCGAGGCGCGGCGCGGCCGCCGGCAGCACCGGCCGCCGCGACACTTCGCAGCCCGCACCTGACTCGCCCTGGACGACACGGAACGGTTTTGTATGCAGTTGTAATACGCTCAGAATCAATAGCGGATCCAGGGAAGGTTAAGGAGACTTCCTAGTTAATACCTACTTTCAGCGAGGTTATACCTGCCCCCGTAAAAACAGATATCTTGGATTCCTCAGAGAGTTAAGCTCCTATTAAACCAAGAGCCTGGATCAACGACTCAAGAATGTAGTAGTGAAACGACTTTGTATTTTTCAGAATCAAGAGAGCAGGTTATGTGTTGGGTTGAGTATGGTATGATGGTTATGAAGGTAAGTATCTATATGCGACGTATACCCCTTAACCTGCAGCAAACACTTCAAAATGATACTCGGATTTGTTATGTGTAAGACGCGTTTATTACAAAGTTACAGAGGTGACAGGACGCCCGGAATGCGGGGTTCGTCGCCTCGTATTACTACAACTAACTCTAGTGCCAACAAACGAAGTAACAAATACTTAACTCAATACTTGTTTCTCTGTTTCTTATCTGTGCAGTTGCTATTTATTTTAAAACAATAATTATGTATCAGTGACAGAAGGTCCCAAGAACACCATTCTTTTTAGTTTTCCTTCGATTTTTTTTTATATCTTGGGACAACACAAAGCTGAGCAACAGAGCTCGTACTGTGGTAACCAGACAACTGATAAACATACTTATAAGATAAATTACATCCAGCCACAAAATAATCCAAGTTTTATCCTGGGTGGGAATCGAACCTACGACCTTCGGCTTAGTCAAGGTCACTATCCATTAGACCAACAGACCTCATATTATAGATATAAAAAATGGAGTTCAGCAAAATATTTTTTTATTCAGTTAGTTTTTGAATTTTTTGCCTTTTTTATATATGGGAAACTAGCTGTCCCGGGCAATTTTATTGGTCTATTGGTCGTAGCGTGATGTTATATATAAATAGCAGGCTATCCAAGAGTGAAAGAATTTTTCAATTCGGACCAGTAGTTCCTGAGATTATCTCGTTCAAACAAACTCTTGAGCTTTTTAATATTGGTATATATAGAGAGATATATGTGCCAGCACGTTCGTTACCTGCGTGTACAGCTTGGGCGGCGGCAGCGAGGGCGGCGCGGGCGTGGGCGGCGCCAGCGGGTCGGGCGTCGGCGCCGGCGTGTGCAGCGTCGTGGGCACCGCGCCCGCCGACTGCAACGGCCGGGGATAAGTCACTACTATTCTATGCTCGCTTGTGTTAACCATCTTTGTTATATAATAACATAATAAAAGCGTCAAATCGCCGATTTCTCAAAGAGCTTCTGGGATTTTTAATTCTATTTTTCATTTTTAATCATCAATGCAATAAATGCTATTATTCAAGAATGGAACGGAAAAATCTACCATAGGGTAAATATTATGGTTATTGTTTGAGTGAATTTCATGGTGCTATGGCTACTACACCTATGACTGCAACACCTTACTGGCATAACTGTATATATACACATAATAAAAATATTGAAAAAGTTAGCATTTAAAAAAAATGGCCATTAATTTTTATTACCAAGTTCTTTTCTCACGGCTTTACTCTTGCGAACTAGGCACTAAATGTAGAATCATTCTATTCCAAATGTTATATTTTGTAACTTAAATTAATAAAGTACTTTGACTTTAAATTGACTTAGAAGTAAAAACTGTAGTTAGCGCGATCATAACAAGTTCTTTTTCTGCTAAATTTCCATTATTGCAAAAACATATCGGCAACTATCAATCTGTCACGAATGGTGGATATGTTAGTGTTCTCACCTGGTGGTTGGCGGCGACAGCGTGGTGCGGCGAGGGCGGCGGCGCGCCGGCGGACGGCGGCGCCGAGCCCCCCGCCGCCGGCGACGCCGCGCCGCAGCTGCCCGGCGAGCACGCGCCGCCCGCCCTGTGCGACACACCACTTAGCATCATGACGACTATCGCACGTCTTGCGCGCACCCGGTCACGGTATACGGCACTAATACATTCTATGATTTGTCATGTCGTTTACAAATGTTTACTGACATAAAAGTTCATTTTATTTTTTCTTCTTAAAAAGTTAAATTCGACATTTAATCTATAATGTATGCGGAAGAGCGGCAACCTCCTAACACAGGCAATATACAAGCCTAAAAGGAGAACTCCAAACAATTTTGTAATTAGATTAAGCACAGTTACTGGAAATAAATCATTTATATAAATGTGTAAATTATATAGTCCAGGTAAAGACCGGAATTCAGGGGCCAACCCTTTTTATTTTTTGGTAAGTATTGTGGAAAATTTATTGCTTTCATACATAAATGGTAACAAAATCCCCATTTTAAAAAAAAATAACTTTTTTTCTTAATATTAATTAAGATTTAGTCAGAAGAAAATACAAAAGAATATTTAATAGCTTCACTTATGAATAGAGAAAAAATACTACCGATGCAAAAGTACCTTATACCGTAACCGCTGACCGGTTTCATTTCACATAACAAAATGAATGAAATCCCCATGAATGACACATCCCATGGACTAACCATGACATACGAGTTAGAACCTCAGATGAAAGGTAGATGTTATCATGTGTAACGTTACATTTTGCTTGCATACCACATCACCACTTGTATCATTAAGCTTCGCTCACACTCACAAGTGCGGATATTATCGGATAAAAAAAATAAATTTATATTTTTATCACTCATTGGCGACGAAGCTTAATCAATGTAACATTTAATATAAAAATCATCAGTAATATAAAGATTTTTATTTGCCAACGCGTGTGATATAAACATGTTACAAGCGGTGATACTGTGTAGCAAATATTATAAATTGTGAAGCAATCAATGTCTCGAAATTGCAGCATCGTAGTGATGTAGGAAGATGACGTGTGACAAAACAATTGTGATATTGTCCCTTTTTTACTTCCATGACAATTGACAACATTATTATTTACCTTCAAATTTAAATAAATTCCCAACAGCAGTATTTCTTGGATAATTATCCAAAGCAAGGTTTTGTAGACTAAGCTTTACAATAAGTCTTAAGCGAAGTTATCATATCTGAATTAGCCGGTATTGTATAATAATAAAGTTGTCAAATGTGAAAAATATTAGATTTGATATTAGATACGATTTATAAGTAACATTTATAGACACAAAACATGCAATCGTATGACATTTCAAACGTTCTATAAACATATTCATGCAATCAGCTACGATATAATATAATATAATAATTATAGACATCAAAACATGCGTTATTGAAGCGGCATTGCATTATTTGTGGCTCCTGTTAAATGTGTTATATGTGAAGTGTGAATCGTGTTATAATTTTAACAGATAATATTGAAACTCCTGAAAATTCTACCCGTAAAGCAGCTCAAAATAAGAGATAAAAGTTTAGAATTTACATATGAAAGTAAAATTATTACACAATATTGCAACCCTTGATTGGATTGTACATGACTAAATTCCTGGCAAGCTAAAGCAGGGTAGTGAATCACCGAGTCAAAAATATTTGTAACATTATCTACATATAGCTCTTTTCACGGAACCGGTCCACTCTAATTTGTATCACAGTATACATTACATATCACTCCAATTTTTAATCACAAGTCACTCAAATTTTACTTGGAATGGTCAGACCACTAAAGTCTATTCGTCGATATTTGATGACCGAGCGAGCGAGGGTTATATTAAAATCACCCCACTTTGAACAGTGATTTGTTACTTATATCAGGTGAAATTTTGGCCCGCCAAAAACGTAAACGTATTCGTTAGTGAATGTTTGTTATGGTCCGTCTACAGCATGTAAGTCAGTCCCGTAACCTCCCCGGCTGTGGTGTATACGTTCCGTGTGTGTGTGTGGTACTCACTGCGCGTGTCCCGCCGGCGCGTGTCGCGGCGCGCGCGGCGCGCGGCGGTGGAAGGGCGGCGCCCGGGCGGGCCGGCGCCGCCGCCACCTGCACCACGCACAACTCACATAGCCAGCGCCCACTGACCCCCTAGCCTGACTGACATCTCTTCTAACCACGACTACCCCTGTCCCCGTCTACACATCCTTCCTACAACCCAGTAACTAACCCAATAAGAAACTAGGTGCCTCCAAAGGTTCGTTAAACTGCTCTATACGTCCAATAGACCCATTAGGTGTCAGGACTACGTTTCATGATAGAAAAATTACTACACCATCTAACCCCTCTATACAATAATTATAAATATATATACTATGGATCTTAATCGCGTGAATAATTTAAGGTAAGATACCTTGTTTATTGCCCAACGTTTGGACCGTATTGCAACGGCCGTGGTCACGGGTAGACTAGTGGTCAGTCTACCAGAAACTACGGCCGTTACAATATTTACGCGATGAGACCCGCAGTATATATATTTTCGTAATGTACAAATCGCGAAAGTTTATCAACACTCTAAACAATCTTAGACCAATTCATACTAGAATTCATCGAGCGTACATGTTCCTCGAGGATTTGCCAGCTAACAAATGATGTAAGCATCTCTTTCAAATAACAAGTACCGTGCACCTTTTGATAGAATTCGGCGTGCACGCAACCCGCATGTACGTGCACGCTCGATTAACACTGGTACAAAGAACGCCTAACAGAAAGTGATCCCCAGTAATAGTATCGCTACTACTCTGGTTAACTATAACTGCCTAATGTTTTAAAATGAATACTAGGCCATTGGGGTCACGAGAGCGAAGCGCAAGCCTCACCGGGGCACAGAACGCAGCTCAGCAATATTTATCAATAATATACAATCTGCCACCATATCTTACAGAGCCCCATACTAAAACACTATTATTTCATTGTCAAGAGGACACTACCGCGAATAGACCAATGCTGTTCTAGAGATATCAGTGTGACAAGACTCGCCGCGTGTCATGACGAAGGGATTCAAACGAAAAAAGATCTTATTACAAATAGTCTTAGCGTTTGAATTCCTTCGTCATAAGCACCGATAAACATAAACATGTTTACCGGTGAAGCTGTACCCTCTACTGCTTATATAACTACTAATCGTTATATTATTACTAAATAAAAATAAAACATTCACATACATAACATCTACCTATCAATCTACACCCTGTTAAATCATTTACTATATATTTAACTACACATAATACATTATTCAACACTCGATTGGCTCTTATTTGTATGGAATAAGGTCCAATATCCACGTTGAATAAACTGCTTGAAAACTCTCATTCAAATGCAAAGATACAGAATAATAATAAAAATGATACTCTCATAAATATCATACATATTAAAATATAGATGCATAACATACAAATTGGTACAACTACCGCTACTGCACCTATCTACTAAGTATATAATTATTATAAATAACGTTTGCTTCGTATATGCGTCAGAGAACATTGAAACGATTAGACGTTTTAATTTTAGAACCAAAATGCGACGGAATTTTCTACATATTTTACTTAAAGGTACATATGAAGGGTTACGTATTATTATGAATGCATATAACTACAGATTCCTGCAAAAAAAGTGCAGTAAAATACAATGGGGAAAATGTTACAAATTCGTACTATTTCGGCCACACATAGATTCGCGTGTTTAAAACCAAGTACGTTTTGATTTTGTTGAAGCACACACACACAATAAGAACGATCACATTATATAACAGTTGAAAAAATCATTTACTAATTTCACATATTCTCTGAGTCATATACGTAACAATACGTGTATATAAAGGTATACGCGATATAACAGCACTACTTGACGTAGGTAATTATGCGGTACTCACTTTGCGCAGGTACACGGGGTCTTTCTGGTGGGATCTACGAAATCTTCGCACTTTTCCGCCGTCTCGCCGTAGCAGATCTCTGCGGCCTGGAAATTTTGTTATTTTTTAGTGAAAGTTTATTAACACCCAAATAGATCTATACTAATATTATAAAGCTAAAAAGTTTTTTTTAGAAGGCGGTAATCTCAATCTCAGGAACTACTGGTCCGAACTGAAAAATTATTTCACTGTTGGGTAGGCTATATAACATCACGCTACGATCAATAGGAGCGGAGCAGCAATGAGAAATGTTGCAAAAACGGGAAAAATTTACGTATACGAAGTTGCACGGGACAGCTAGTATTGAATAAACATTGAGTTGCGATATACCGCGTCGAAGAAGCGGCGCTCCTATAATAAGCAAGAGGTAACCATAATTCTTAAAAAATATTGGATGGTGAAAAGCGAAATAAACGGCCGCTTCCATTCCAGGTAATGTGTGTAAAGTGTCAGTCCTGTAAGTACAAATCGCGTGACGGCTTACACTGAATATAGACATTTTTCTCACTTTTTTGAGACCAATCAAAAAATGGTTGTCTGTAAAGTCGGTTTACGGACGATTATTTTACGTGATAACGTCATAAAAAAACATTGATAACAATGAAATAAGCCACCATGCTTGTGACAGCTTTTTATTATTTCCAATTGGGTAAATGTTGATAAACTTTCGCGATTTGTACACATTATTAAAATATATATATTACGGGTCTTAATCGCGTGAATAATTTAAGGTAAAATACTTTGTACGGGAAGACTCTGTCTTCCCGTGACCACGGCCGTTGCAATACGGTCGAAACGTCGGGCAATAAACAAGGTATTTTACCTTAAATTATTCACGCGATTAAGACCCGTAATATATATATTTTAATAATCCAATTGGGTATTTCACTACTATCACATTAAATAAAATTTTATTCATCAAAAGAAATACTAAAAGTAAAGTCTTGATAATTGAAAATGTGACGTCACGCTAGTATTTCATACAAACTTGTACGGAGACGGCCACAATACTTCAGCCTATCAGCAGGCGGAACGTGACGGACTATGACACTTTTTCGTGCGTGCACCCGGTCATCGATTTATAAGATGTCATCACGTCAAAAAAGCATTGATCATGAAATCCCCCCCCCCCCCGTTGCATGAAATGATGTAACGAATCTGACTTGTTTTATATGTATAGATTACGTACACGCATTGCGCTATTGTAACTAATCAAATAGAAACGTTCCGTGCATCTCAAGTGAAAGGGCGCGTGTTCCACTTTACTCAATAAACTGGCGATGGCGAATTAGTGTTTAATTTAATGTATGAAAGATTAGCTGCGCCCGTGACTTAGTCCGCGTGAAGTTGGAGTGCTGCTCTCTAGCGTGATGATAAAAAGTAGCCTACTCCTTACGTCCTCAGCTGTCTGATAGTGAAAGTCTCGTCAAAGTCCGTTCAGCCGTTTCGGATATTAGCCGGAACAAACACATAGATGAAAAAATTAAAAAAAATGTGTTTTAGTTATAAGTAACATATAGACTGGTTTTGGTCACAGTCACGCCGATGGTCGACGCTAGCGCACATACACACACTATGTACGAGGAGCCGACGTACGTCAGCGCTGATCACTCTTCGTCACTCAGAATCGTTACATTTAATTATATACAGCGTCAGTTAGGCTGGTTTTCCTGACAGACCAACAGGCCAGTCATAACTGTTTTTTACATTACAAATACGCACTTCAATTTTATTTGTATAGATTGCTATTAGACTGTTATTTAAAGCTTAAAATGACAGACAGTTATATTCAATCTAGCTTATATAATGTAGGAAGCATATACTCGGACCCATTCTGATTGATCAAGAGGGGACTGTTTCCAGCTTCCAAAATTTTATATTTTTTTCGATTGAGCCAGTGGTTTCGTATGGTTGGTTATCGATATAATTTATTAAAACTTTGTGTTTTGGACGGATAAACTTGACTGAGGCAATCAATGGGTTAAATATTATTAAATGTGACATTACAGCACACTGTACAGTACTCCCCCCCCCCCCTCCCGCCCATACATAATCCTGGATCCGCGCCTGACCTAAAGCGGTCTAATCGAATCGTGATGACCGAATAGTCAACCGCTTCTCTCCGTAAAGTGAAGGCAATCAGGTGTAGTGCAGGTACAAACCAGCGGTTCTTTCATACCGCATTGTACGTAAGATAAGGCAACCCCCAGCCAGGTGGACCGACAACATAAAGCAGGAGACCAGGTAATGAGGTGCAAATTAGGAGAAGCTTGTGTCCAGCAGCGGACCGGTACACGCTGATGTTGCCGATGTACGTACCTGGTGCGGCGCGGGCGTGGTGAGCGCGGTGAGCGCGCGGTGCGCCATGGGCGGCCGCTGCTCCGTCGCGCCGCCCGCCTCCATCTGCGTCTCCAGCACGTACGGCACTGGGTACCGCATGCGCGTGCTGCCCATCACCACCTGGAACGACGTACTCCATGGGTTAATATCTCCATGACAACGATGAGCATTGGCATCGGACGCAGTTGCAGTAATGGTGTAGTTACCTCGACGGCTCCACAGCCCTGTTCGAGCGGGTAGAGCTGCCGCCAGGCGTCCATCAGGCGCACGGTGGGCGCGTCGCTGTCGTTCCACTCGCGACCGGACAGCGTGCCTTCCAGACCGAACGGGGCCAGGATCACTGTCAAATACAACGTGATGATTAATACAAGTCGGATATACATAGTGACCTCGGCTCAAAACGAGATAAATAACAAATAAATGTTCGAGGGGGAACGAAGTTATGCTCTAATGTCTCAATAAGCACAACACAGAGATCCTCAGAGTCAATATAGGAAGCGTTACGCTGTGTTTTACCACGGCTCGTTTGATGACAGTTCATTAAAAATTGCCTCAAAGTGTACTTCCATAAACTCTCATCTATCTAGCTTTTAATCACAGTTTAAATAAATCAAGAGACAAGAAAAAACTATAGTAAATTGGATAAAACTAGCGCCAGCGATACAACCACTATATTTTTGAAGAAATAGCCTTTAGAAACCCTTGGGCAGGACCGGCATTAGCTACCCGGGTATTGTTCGAATTCCTGCCTCCTATTACCCCAAATGGATTGTAGTGGTGAACCCTGCCATACCTTTAGCATCAGCCTGGTTGTCGGGCGAGTTGATCTTAGCCATCCGCTTGGCAGTGATCGTGCGGACAGGCGGGTGTTGGCGCACGTCCACCGAAGCGCACACCGTGCTCTCGCCGTGCAGGAAAAACGCAAACGAGAATGACAGGTGCCATGGGCTGGAAACAAACATATTATTATAAGTAAATATTATAAACTAGGTTTTCTTGTCCTATTTGAATTAATGCCAGTAACCTTGATCTCTCTTTTTAGTCGTTCACTCTTATCAGAGTGGTCGTGGTTTTATGATGACGCATCTGCTCAGCATAATGCAGTTCCCGCAGTATACATTCATGATAAATAAACTTTATGTCGTATTATGAAGTAAATTAATAGTTAAATATTTATCAAATAATTTTTCGCTTAACATGAGTTTATGCTTTATTTAAAAAAAAAATTATCACGATTTGGAACTACGACTATTAACTGGAACATATACGAATACAAAAATCTCTAGAAAATTTACCACAATTTATATTTTACAAACTCAAGTTGAGTTTTAACTCGTATGAATAGTCTGCTTATTGTGTCAAAAAACTTGCCAAATCATAATATCAATAGATTTTTTATTGGTTGTTATTTATTATTTTATTTAAACTTAAATATTAGTTTCTACAATTTTATAGTTAGACTATTTCTACAGAATCGTACCATGACCATCACATACAGCATTAAATACCTAGTCACGTATTTAGTCATACTAATAAAGCTAACGTTTCATACGATGTGCAGTATGAATCATTATGTAATTGTTTTTATATTAATCACTGGTATATGTAGCCGCTAAATGAAGTATTTTACTGGAGTGTAATCTGTATTTCTATTATACTACATGTTTGGCGCAATTGTAAAGAAAACACAGTTTTTGAAAATAGCGCAGATATACCCAGTATTATTTTGCGGGAGGGGTCAGTCCAGGGGTCACTTTGTAGGGAGGAGCGCGGTTTAAATCCCCCAAATGCCAGGGTACGTCTATTACTACATGTTGAAATCAATTATGGTCAGTCATGTTATTGGTTGACCAATAATTTAATAACTGTTAGAATAATATTGCAAAGGAAAATTAAGCCTAATACTTTAAGAATGGGAGCCGAGTCTCTTTGTAACCTCAAGAGTGAACTTATTGTTGCGAAAAACTACAAAACACGTGTGTGCATGAACTCTCACTCTTCTTCAGTAGATGGCGTTGATTTTATACAGTTCTACAAAAAATATCTACGTATGTATAACAATAATTGATATAATATACTGTAATATCCACGTTACATAACTGAAAACAAGCTAGGCGTAAAACAACTAGAAAAAGGAAAGTAATATATCGCTCGCAAAAATGTCAGATGACAGCTACTTTATGATTTGAGGCCGAAAGCCGCGCAATGCAAAGCGGTAACGCTTCGGGACACCGCGATATGTGGGACATAACGTATAGTTACGGTATATGTATGACGTTATAGCATATATCGTGTATGTGGAGCTTGGAATGCCGATCGATCGGCTCAAAACTAGGATATGGGAAGTCAAAATGTCGTTCGGAATTTGAATTGGGTTAAACGTAAAGGAATTTAACTAGTGTTTATGTATGACTACGAGTTTCTTTCGAATTGTCCTATAAGTTTAAGTATTATAACACTATTTTTATGAAATCCTAATTTATTTTCGATTCTATTTTTGTCTTTTATGATACCAATTGTTTTCATAATTTTGCTTTTTTATATTTTGATACAAAAATGTACGCATAAATAAAATGTAAAACCATCATTTTATAAGTAAATGTTCGAGGGGGAACGAAGTTATGCTCTAATGTCTCAACGAGCACAACACAGAGATCCTCAGAATCAATATAGGAAGTGTTACGCTGTGTTTTACCACGGCTCGTTCGAAGACAATCCATAAAGAGTTGCCTCAAATCGTACTTCCGCGTCACCTTTCACATTCATCACAGTAAACTATGAATAAAAAGATTGGATACAGACTTATTAATTAGACAGAGTCTTGTGCAAAAGGAGAATATATTACTACTGGAAGTCAGTAAACTTCATTTAAGAATGGAACTCCCTGCTTGTGACAGATAATATAAACCAATAACAATGCAATGTATGTATTTAAAAATATCTGAGTATGTTTATCAGTTGTCTGGTTGCCATATACTCTGCCTAGTTTTGGTAAGTTTTCTCAAGATATAAGACGTCTAATTTCTTTCATATGGATGTGTGTGCCCCTGCATACACATATGACGGCCTTATTCATCCTTTCATCTTTGTATCTTCCCTGAAAGCTTCTTTTGAAACCCGAGTGCTCTTAAGACTACTAACACTCTGAGAAAAAAAAACGCAACATTGTTGGGTGCAAACTCACAAGAAAAGTAGGTCTATCTACCACACAAGTCAATCATACAATTAAAATTTTCAACAGACACCAACATCTAGTAATTAACTAACATGTAACGTTAGCACGCGAAATACAAGCGTGTCATATCGTAACTTGGACTTTCACTATCAGATGCGGCTGCGCAGTGAAATTAATACTTATCTATTTAACAATAGAGTCGGTTATGCAATACCTTTTGCCGACGTCTTCTTCGTCGCCGTCGTACGGCTGAACGAACCACTTGCCGAGCCTCACGAAGTCGCGGGACAGAAGACATCTGGAATGAAAAAAATGATAGTACACGTCAGTATGCAAAGTATTAAATCGATATCTATACAACGTACCTAATAGCTTTTTAATCAGTAGTAGTTTAGAACCTCGCTTTTACACGCAGCTTCCAAAACCCAGGCTCTGCCAGAGTGACTGTGCCCCATATGAATTTTCTTTTAATGGGATATAGTGACGAAAGTAACACGATCTCGGATAGTGGTCAAGAAAAGTGTCACAGCCGAGGTCATTGTTACGTTGGTGGTTTTCTAAAAATCATATTACTTCATAAAGTACGTTAAGCCCACACAGGTTTCGCCTGACAAGAACGGCTATAACGTTCCAAAAGCCTTAGCTACCTTTAAACAGCCGATATATTATACCACCAATCAGATAATGGACATTATAATAAAATAAATCATCCGTCAACAATGCAAGTGATTATGGTCTTTCTATAAGGTAATGAAGTGATCAGGAAAACATGTAATATTAATCGTGATTGAATGTCATAAATGAACAGGACAATGTCGACAGGAAAATTGTGTACAAATAGATACATTTATACATCGAATTTCCCGTTCAAAGACTTTGAGGTATTAACCTACTACTTACGATCTTTGAAGTATCAAAATAAGGGACAAAATATTCTCCGTTAAATTATGAAGAGCAAGGAGACAGTGCGTTTCTTTTTTTTAATACAGCAATCAGTCAAAGTTATATAAAACATATTTAAGATACCTTGTAAACCCATACTTTTTAAGCAAATGAATGTATACAAATTGAAGAAAATCATGATTTCCCACCCGCAAGTCACCGGTTCAAACCTCAGGCAGATGAGCTTACTCTGTGTTTGTTTTAAGCAGTGGCAGTGAGAGTAGGTAGAAAAACATCGTCAAGAAATGAACCCAAAAAGTGTAGAACTAAAAGTTAATAGACATGTGACGTGCTCTGATCCACACCGTACCCTCTCTCGCAGAGGTCGGTGTCCTTGTAGGAAGGACGCAATATGACTGATTATGATGATAATTGGGTAGATAATAATGAAAATAAATTATTTTACACTTATCAGACAAATAGTACGTGACAAAAGCTCTAGTGTTTATGAATTTATAATCATTAAAACAAACAATGATTCAAAATGATTTGACGCAGTCATGATATCATAACTGAGTATTTTATACAAAGTACCTGGATGACCGAGCTTCACTCATTTTTTTTTTTAAACAAGGATTCTAAAAATAAAACCTACGTAGATCGATTTATCGCCCCCGAAACCCTCTGCATACTAAATTTTATGAAAATCGTTGGAGCCGTTGCCGAGATTCAGATTATTATATATAATCTGAATCATCACTACATAATATAAAACAAAGTCGCTTTCTCTGTCCCTATGTATGCTTAAATCTTTAAAACTACGCAACGGATTTTGATGCGGGTTTTCAATTTAATAGTGGAGAAATAAGAAGCGGAGCAGCAATAAGAAATGTTGCAAAAACGGGGAATATTTACGCAGACGAAGTTGCGCGGGTCAGCTAGTATATATAGAATTGCTCTCGTTTAAAGGTATTATTATATATATTGTGACACGTTTTGACATTACTTAAAAAGATATTGATTTGAATTGACAGTCATGTTATCTATTATATCTATGAAACTACTTGAGTATGCAGTTGAAGCTATAGCTAGACCAAAACACGCTGAAATGTGTCCCTGGTCTTTTTAGAGGCTTTGACGAAGACTAGTCCAATAAGGTTACAATTTCACAGCCCAAATGCCAAGAACCCGAGATCTGTAACGTTTCGCCTCTTTACGAGCATATCACGTTTCTTTTATTCGCATACCGACTATAAAACACAACCAATATAAGATTTGTATATGCGATTTTTAAACAGCGGTCTTTGAACTAAACCGTGCGAAAATATTATGGCTAGCGATGAGCTTGTAGTTCTGAAATGAAGGTAGACCGAGCTTATTTAGAAGTGGTAAAGAAAACAACTTAGAAGCAGTAAGACCTCATCGATTTCTGTGTGTATGAGGGCATTTCCTGTTTCCGTATATAGTCGCTTAGCTAACACTATCGTAAGTCAAAAATTAGGCCATTTATAAGGCTACTTGTAAAATTCTACCACGGGTGATACGCTTCTACGATTGCGAAGCAATTATTATCGCGCAATTGATCTGGATGTCTTGGTTTGCCCAAAATACATTATTCAGCATATAAGGTTCTGCTTCGTTTTATTTCACCCCCTTCGACTAAAAAAGATAACTAGCAATGTAGGATTGTGTCCCACGTCGTCAAGCTTATGTGATTGTTCGTACGGTTTGAAATATAATGATAGATGAATGCTACTGCCATGATATTACGAGTAGCTTTCTAAGACATCAATGCTCGCTGACACTTCTTGACCCGCACACAAGAATATATCGCTACGGTAGTTATTTCTCCATTTACCGCGGAATTCGCAGGCAATACATATAAACTATCATAAGACGCAGTGTTGTGTCGTAACTACTCGGCTATCGATTATACGATCATCGCTAATACTATTATGTCACTAACACTACACATTCAAGAAATGTAGAAAATAAACATTTATGTACTTCTTTTACGAAATCATCGAGAGAATGTATAATTATAAATCAAGCTTTTATACATTTGACACTAATATTACATACGACCATTGAACAAATGTAAAATTAACAAGTATTGAGTAATAAATGGCCCATCCCTACAACTAATGTTTGACATGCATCACAAACTACAATTAGCATGCCAAAAATTTTTACAAAAAGCGACATAAAATTATCTATTATTGAGTGCAATCAAAAATAATGAATGGAAGATTTTCTTTATGAGATAATTTTATATCAAATGCGCTTCCCGTAAGCGCGTTTGTTATGTAAATACGGGTGTTTTCGTACACCGACAGTGATAAAAACATACACGTTGATAACAGAGAGAAAAATGATCGAACAACATTGTAACGTCAGTCAGGCACAGACAATAAAGTAATTGGTTTATAATCTGTTTGGCCATAATGGTGCGCTTTACAAACATTGTGTAGTGGCTCCGTAACGGGAGAGATTTAGTGGCGCGCGCGCAGGTGTTCCATCCATACACACGCCGCAAGAATGCGTTTGCGATCGTTCTGAATACGTATCACAAACAGGTGCCGATTTTGTTCCACTTTTAAACTATAATCAGAAAATACTATTCGATTTAGCATATCTGGAATCTTTAAACCAAGTTTTACATTTCAGTCAACAATTATTTGTTTTTTTTTTACAGAAGACTGCTCTTTGTAGTTACGATATCTTTTCTTTTTTCGAAAATAAAGATTTATGTTTTCTGTTCGAGTTTATTTATAGCAGGGAGTCACTAAATTGCATCAAAAGATTAGGCATACCTCATCAGTTCCGAATCATCGAGACATTTGGACATTATAAGGTTCAAAGGCTCTTTCCCTGTGAATGGTCCATAAGAAATGGGACCATTTAGGGACCTGAATCTTGATCGCTGGGTTTAATAACCAGCGTTCCAAACAGTCAATGATTTGGTTGAAAGATACCAGAAGACACTGCGAATAACTAGGGCACTATTAAATCCGCTACTTGGAAAATGTAAAAAGTCCGAATATAACATCTTTCTCGAGGTAATTCATTTAAACGCTTCTGCAGACAGCCCCGAGCGATAAGTATTAAGCTCACTTAGCTTGAACGAGATAATAGCTAAGCAGGATTTCTGGGAAAATCTCAATAGCTCTTAGAATCAATAATATAGTCAAACGATATAATTTTTATGTTTAGATGTTAATTTAAAACACGAGTAGGTGTCTCCAGTTGCCTCAGTGAAGCCGCCGGCTGTAAAATGCGCATAAAAACCTCCGCTCAATCGTACCCAATGACTTGACGAGCCTAACGTAGAACCTTTGTGTTTTTATTTTTATTGCACACTTAAAACAGACTACACGCTACTTCAGGCATTGTGTTTCAATTTATTTTTTAAAAATCTCTGGAATTGAACAAAGCTGTTTTGTTTAAAAAAGTACCTAACAGTTATTGTTGTTGTGTTTAGTTGATTATCATGTTTTAATTAACTTTATGGTTCACACTTTCTCTCATTTGTTCGATTAAATGTAGTCTGTCATTTTCGATTTGACATGAAGTGTCCTAGATCGCATCTAACTCAGCGTTTATATATTTGATATATTAAAAACCTACAATTTAATATCATTAGCATAGCAAGAACAATAAGGTGCTCAAACTGTAACCGAATTGAACCGATGCGATATCATTGAAGTTCGATACTAATTTATGGTTGGCTGACAAATTAACAGGCTCTACCACTAGTTCGTACGTGTAAGAGTACATCAGTGTGCGTGGGTGCGTGTGTGCCTGTGTAGTAAACGTTGTCGCGGTGTCGGGATCGCATCCCCGGTTCACCGCGACGCATTGTTTCTTTGACGCGCCGCCAGCCGCCACCCGGGGTCAACGACTCGTCTGGATTTCGTTCATACGCCGAGATTCCGTCGCTCACAGCTCCCGAGTCGCGTGATGGCGATGCATGCGCTACTTACGTCATAGGTACGTGATGTTACATACAATGTGTATCACTATTACATTAACTCAAGCAGATAAAGGAATCAAACAGTCATCAGTACGTAATGAGGCAGACGGCCTTTGACAAGTTCGCAACACATTTGATTTAGAATGTAACATTTACAAACATCACGATATTCTTAGACAACCACTGAGATACATGAAAATCTACAACAAAATAGCGTATTTTGTCAAATTCGTGTCCAGCTTCAATTCTTCAAGGTTACAAACACCACAGAACCAAAGGTTGAATATTATGATCACAAATTAACTATTGGCGTTAAAATTAATTGTAATAACATGTCAGATATAAATATTTTTGTATACAAAAGGAACGCTATAGACAGAACTAATTTATGTTCTAAAATGAATATTAATAGTCACGAATCACCGGATCTAGCTCATTAACTAAGTCGTTGGAACTATTTAAATTAAAACTGAATTTAATTAGATAGATATGTCACCTTGACTACTCAATCCGAAATCCAACGTAGCTGGAGAACGAATACTGAACGAGTTATTTGAAAGTTATTTCAGTTTTAAAGATTGGACGATGATTGATTTAACGGAAACGGTTCTAAATATTGTTAACACATCGTTTGGTTGGTCTTGAGACAATAATGGTAGTGGTAGCTATTACGGATACAACAATGATTATAAAACAAATGTCTGGTCGTGCTCCGGGTGCCCGATCCGAGGCAGAAGGTACAAAAAACGACATTAGAACGTCCCTGTGCGATACATCGACCTTGGTCTCCGATTTGCTACTTCAATCGCGCTAGTACGATGCGCCCGCGCAGCCGCCAGGTGCAACGTTCGGCGCGCAAATTGCATTTAAGTAAACGGCTACTATTAACAGCCTTGTTAGATTTGTGCTAATCAAGCTTTTCGAAACATGATAAAAGATTGAGAGAGGATGTTTTAGTGGTCACTTTATCACAAATTTATTTATAATTGTACATTAGGTATTCTAATTAGGTTTATCAAAAATAATGATGACAAATATGATTTATATTTGAAACTTGCAGCCAATTTGTATCTATCTAATAATAATTGGTTTTCGTTTATTTGATGTTGGTGATGATGTTTTCATCTAATCATCATAATAACATTTATCCATGTCAGAAGACTAATAAATCTACTAATAGAATGAACTTCGTAACGCCCCGTCATTTTTAAGTAAGAACCTTCTACAGAATATTTGAAAACTAAGAATTAATAAAATCGGTTAGTTATCTTGTGACCAAGGGAAACGGGGATTCATTTTTAAGGTTCCGTAGCCAAATTGGCTGTCCGTATGTCACTCAAAAACTACACAATGAATATTGATTAAATTTGATGAAAAGGCGTATTTTAGCAGCCGCTACTTAGTTTTATAGTTAAATAATAAAACTAATATTTTGAAGGGGTTCTCCATACATTTAACAGAAGCAAATTTTTTTTTTTGAGCAAACATCAACATATGTACCGGTCTTTTAAAAATATTTTCAGGTTTATAATTTACTTTTTTCATTAAGTAAATATTTTTGGTAATAATCGCTCCGAAAGTTGCATAAATGGTGCCCCCCTTATCTTTTGAACCGTGTGACCAAAAAATATGAAAAAAAATCGAAAAGATAGCGCTTAACAAATACTTAAAACTAAAACTATTTTGGACATGATATATGAATGATATTCAGCTATTGCCGAAAAACTCAACAAAAGGGCGTAAGTGCCATGAACATATGCTATTCTTCCCGTGCAATTACTCAAATCAGATTTTTTCATACGTCTTGCTCTGGAACCCTACACTGAGCATGTCCGGTTTTTATATTTATAAATTATTACATATATGGATGACTACATACTTAAAAAATATGATATCTGCTTTCTCATTATTCCAGTGTCACACACAACGACGACACATTATTATAAGGTCGTTAAACTACTAAATCTGACGAGTAGAACGAAAGCTTTGTAAGAACGATGAACTATTCCCAAAATTAAACAACAAAACGAGTATGTAAAATGTTACTTCTGCATTCATTTATATCACAATAACAAAATAGGTCTATCGTTGAATTGTATATTTTTAAACGTAATTATAATTACAAATCGAACTTTCGTTTGATTTTACAAATAGAGAAAATAGCAATCAACGTAGGACCAAGTAACGTTCCTTGTGGCACTCCGAACAAGTATAGAACTGAATACAAAGTGCCTTTGTAAATACAAGTAGCATACGTATACCAAGCGGTCAATAGGAATGGTTCTATAATAAATCACAACCAATTAGCTCGTGAGACGCATTGTAACAGAGTGCGCAAACGATGTGGACAGAGTCGCATGCATCATCGAGTTCCAATGAAGTACTCTATCGGTAATTAATAACAAGTTACCGTACATATTCTAATGTGTTTTTTAATCACAATAATGTGCAACGTTAGAGCCAATTGAGAAGCAGTAATTTAACTATTTGGCTGTAGATTGGTTATCTCTTCACACCCATTATATTTGATAACCAATGTGGTTCAAGTAGGTGGCATTTGTTTTAGATGTTTATAAAGCGATGTCTCATAATGTTACCTTTCAATTAGATTATGAAGAGCCTTGAACAGCAGCGAGCGACATTCATATGATAGTCCGCTTTCCCACGATCCTTGGTCGCCTTCTGTAAAAAAAGAGACAATGTTTTATTTCCTTACTTATCTATCTATCAAGGAGTTTACAAACAGAAAATAGATCGCTAGGATTAAATCCAGCTAAGTATCACATTAACCTTGACCTCAGTGTAGCTACTTAACCCTGTCATTGGCACACTGACTACTTATTCTATTATCCTAAGGACATTATTAAAAAAAAAAAAAAACAGGTTAACCAAATCTTCAATTAGTATATTAATAAAACTGTATACAGACAAGACTCAAGGTCGATATGACAATGAAAATGTCTACAATAGCGGAACGTGGTGCTAAGAAACGATAAAATCGGGTTGTTGCAATGTGGTAAGTGAAGCTAGAAATAGCTGTTGTTGCATTCGCAATCGGAAGATAAACTCGGCCTATCACCGACGTTAGATGCGAAAACAAAACGGCGCGCGCGACGTTGCCGCTCTGCTTCTATAGTGTCGTCCTTGTCTAGCTAGGAGGCGGGGCGGGGGCGACCCATGTGACGTCAGGCCGTCGTTCGGCGCACGTGCTTGTGTTTGTAGCGCGCGCCGCAAACTACACACATGCGAGCGTTGTCTTAGCGGCCACTAACAATTTAATTGACATTGAATTTTAAATACAAAACAATGTGAAAATTTAAAATATACACGTTAATTTTCCTAATTGCTATAAGGAGTACAATGAACAACTGTTAAAACTACCATAGTACGTGTTAAACTAAACAGTACTGTAAAATTAATGAGTTATTACGGGTTATCGTTCAAGCGCATCGTAATAAACTCGGTACCGTGATAAATTTGATAGTACACAACAATGAATTTTTCAGTAGTTTTCGGCGTTAGCTACCGTCTTACTGGAGCGTTTCCAAGCGTTCAGCCTTGACATTCGTGCTCCAGGTGTATGCGTGCCATCTCGCGTCTCTCTCAATTGAACTAGTTTTTCCACAATTAGAACGCTAATGGTTATATCAATTAATATTTTCTTACCCGCAGCTGCTTATCGTACGCTTAGTTTATCGGTTATAACAATAACAATGTGGAATGATTTCAACCGAACCAGATTACGAAAACTTTATTGGTCAATACAGTTATATTTACTGGCGTAAATGGAAAGGAACTGCTCGAGATATTCATTCCAATATAAATATCATCTGTGTGATCATTTGAATTGCTAAATGTGACAGAACTAATCTATCAGTATTTTCTAAGCAGGTATTGACCGTAATGAATCGAAAAGAAAATTTCGAAGAGCATCGAAGCCTTATATTTATAAATATCGTTAGTTATAAATATCATACAGCAACAGAGCCTACATGCAAACTGTGAGTAATTAATTCGAGAAGTTCTGTCCACAACGATGGATGAATACATTAAGTGATAGGTGAGCGCGGCAATTGACTAAGTACCGTTAGTGTGTATCAGTTGCACGTAGCTACTCGTAGTCTCACAGGCGCGAGGCGGTGCAATTATTGAGCCGGTCGGTTCGACACCATCGGCTCCACCTCCCAAGGCCGTTAACGCAACAAACGGTACGTTTACTGTAGTATACGAATACCGATATACTCGAATACCGAAGCGAGTCACGACTCGAGTCGCACATTGGTACCATCGCGATTCAAGTCCACCAAGGATTTCAGCATCGATCGATGGGTGTCAGCTACTGAAGTTTCTACCGTGCCCTTTCAGTTAAATTGTGCGATCGTACGATTATAAATCGCCTGGTTAAAGATAATTATACGGCTTCGCAAGAATAAAGTGATTTCGAAATCACACTCATTTGTATTACCTTTTAACGTTATTTTGAAAGCGGTTACACGGTACACCCTTCATTGGTAACAATTTCGTGCAACGTTCCAAAAAGTTTGTTACATAATTGCCGCTTAATTTTACTGCCGTGTTAATATTGTCGCGTTTGTTTTTATTATTTATGTTCCCAACATGTTTTGTTTATTAAACGTGTGCGGGTGGGGGTGGGGGGCGGGTAATGGGGGGATGAGTGCACTCGTTTAGAATGCAATAATGAAGATAGCTTAAGGTTCAAGGTCGCATATTTTGTCGCGGTGTAACGGCGGTGGTTGGCACTAGCTTGCGCCAGGATCGATAGCGGGCAGACGACGCGCGCCGCCGCGCCTTTACCCGCCTCCACGCCAATGTGAACGCAGTAATCGCCATACGATTATCACTATTGTTGCCTAAGTACTGTTTGTTTGCTGCCGCGTTGCGGTTAATGTCGCCGATAAGGCGATAACACACGACGAGACTAACATTGAATGCGAACTGATAAGTGAATCACCTTGCGCCCGGTGAAACGTTCAGTAGAGCGAGCTGAACGTTCGTCAAGGCGGCAAAAATAAAGTTTGGACGGTAGATAAATCGAGCGTGTCGGCATAGCCAATAAATATGGTATTTAACGATTGGCTAGTAGACAGTGTAGCGGGAAGATTTATCTGGTGCGGTGACAGCGCAACAACATTATCGGTCGGCACGTGGGCTGCGGAGTGCAGCGTCTCTCTCGCACTTCCAATGTTTGGAACAATCTCTGTGTTGCGTCGACTTGTTCCACTAAATGCAAACTTTCGCAACCTCACTGGCTGCTTTAATTCTGCGCCACTGTTAAATCGCTCAATTATACAGGGTCTTTTAAAACAACAACCTCTAGAGGTTGTATGAGAAAATAAATTAAATTTAATAAAAAATCTATAATTTAGAGAGAATGTGGAAACCTTTCCACATACACCTGTAAGGAAGTCCCCTGCGAGAAGTTGCTAGCATTTTTAAAATAACCATGTATTTTCCTTTGGATGCTTGCGTGCAGGCATTACAGGTAACAGATACGTGAGAGAAATTTTCATATAAATGTAAACATTTAAGACCTTGGCGTGTCTGTATGAGTGAACATCCTCAGACAACGTGTATGACTAGCTCGTCAGGCGCAAGCATCGTGCTCGTGCATGTAAAACATCGAACAGGGTTCTTACATTCGTCAGCTCAAACATGAGAAACATCATGTTTTACTTGATATTATTGTATGTATGTAATCAAATTTAAGTCATACAAACATAGTCTTACTCCATGGCTCTAAAAGATTTTTTCTACATACAATATTCCGTTCAAGGTTTGCTATTTATTTATCTAGTTCAGATTATTTCAGAAACAGTAGCTGTAGACGGAGAAAAATAGTAAACAATCAGTGACAGCTAGATAGAGAGGCGGGAGGTGCGAGGTGCGACATGGCAACGTAGCGTTCAAATCGGCGCGCGTTTTGTTTACAACCCGCGACACCGGCCGGCCGAGGTTAACCACTGCGGTAACGTTCGCGCTCTCCGAGCGGCCAGACACGGGAGCCGCACACCACGCACCGCTCTACCGCTCTCTGAGACATCCAGATAAGTGCGGCTCAACACCGTTGCGGAACCGGTTGTTACAGCATCCATACCAAGGATATCTAGCTGCGCTCTACCAAGCGAAACAATACAAGAAAGGTTACAAAACTGATGTTAAAAAGGGCGGGCGGTAGAAGGATTGAATAGGCGGATACGGGCATTTAACCCGGTTCGGCGCCGCCTGATAATGTAATTCAAGATCGTATCGAGCGCGTGGAAATCTGTCAATTCGCGCGCGCCCTCTGCTGCGGCGGGCGGCGTATCGGGCTCCGTCCCTCCCGTGTTGTTGTCTCTGTCGCACACGCCCACGTGCGCGCGTGACGTCACTCGCGCGTCTCCCGCCCGACGTCATGAACCGCCCGTACCGACACCGGCGACAAGGCAACCCTATCACAATTTGCCGGATTCGCGCAATCCAATTGTCATAGAAAACAAAACTTGTATACCTACTCGTAATCGTTAACTAACTTTTAACAGAACGGTAACAAACATTTACTTATTATTATGATTAGATAATACATTTCTTAGAATTCTAGGTGCATAATCTGAAGAATGTCTGTTCTACGAATGTCTATCTACCTAATTTCCTAAGACATAGGAATGTACGTACGTGTACATGTTAATAACAGACCCGACATCGCTGCCGCGCTGTTGATACAAAAAAAAATAAAGGTAAGATGAGGCTGGTGTCAGTGGTCGTATACCCTTGTTACGTATAAAGTAAGTTGAGCATAGTGGGGCGGATCTGTCGCCATCTGTGCGCGGCCTCGAGACACGCAGCTGCACCGGCCCACCCCCTCCGCTTGTTTCCACTCGGCAGTCGACACACCACTTGATAGCTAATGGTTATGTCAAGACGACTAACGATGCGAGCCATAACGCGCCGAGGTGGGGAACTTGGGAGCGTTGTTTTGTTACTAACGTAGAAAATAGGTCGTCAATCATTCGCTTTCGTTTTGGCGGATAATTCGATCAGAAACCAAGGAGTTTTCAATGTATTCTGGCAGGGTGGGGAAGGTTCTCGTAGCAATAAAAATATTTCATAACAGAGAGAATAAATAATTCACCAGTTCCATGTAAAGCGGTATTGAACATAAACACGCCAAGTAGAATTGCACAAAAATGTTTGCTTCTAGGAAGCTAGGTCAAAAACATAAAAATACATTTAGTAACCGTAGTGTAGAATCAAACAACAAACTAATAGGTACATTTGTTGCTTTTGTTGCAACCTCTAATGTACCTACAGCGAGCAATACTGTTATGGTGTCAGATGTGACTTAACTGAGACGAATCGATAATAACGGTACGGGCAAAACGAAGCATTGGCCGTGTTTGTGTTTGAAATTGGAAAATAATAAAGCGCTCTATAGACTCACTAATCGATACGCGGTGCTAGCGGGCGGTGCGCACGCGCATCAATAAATAGCCCGATCCGGAGCGCGCCCATCGATACACGTCACCAACATTTTATTAATAAAACGCCGAACAACGCGCGGTCGCACCGAACGTTCAACAACCCCGCGCTGAGCTTCTTACGCGCGCACTCTTTACATAGTTACATCACATACAACCATCTGACCTGGTCCACATTCACAATTGTTCACCGCGCACTCGACTCGAAGTAGTCGCGACACCTACGATGTTATTTCAAATTTCAAAGTGCTTCTGTGTTCACAGAAGTCACCTGAAATAAAATTGGAGCACCGCGTCTGGTGGTGACGGTAGCACCGTTACAAATTATGACAATGTTGCGTCTTTCAAACGGCGTGGAAGCTGCGTTTCCCACGGCCTCTGAGCAAGCCTACGCAAATTGCAAAACTTATATACATCGTCAACACAGGTATGAGTTGGCAACATTTGATTGGATACGAGCACTCAATGGATGTTGTGCGTTACGGGTAGAGGTGGTTGTTATGATGAAACAGTGGTAATAGTAAGGCACAGCGATTTCCGTGTTAGAAATTAATTTGAATGATCAATATTAATAGATGTGTGTCAAACATAATCTTAATTTACATGGTGTTGTTGCAATGAAAACATTGTTATTCATAGCCGTGGGTCGAAAGCAGACGTTGCGCAGAGTGCGTACGTTTCACTAGCAAAGCACTCGAGTCAATTCCCACAATAACCACAATGGCAGCGCGCGCGCATTCAACCCACACGACCTTAACTACTAATTATTAAAACTAACGGCTCGATTCCACACTCTCTTGATTTATTTGCTCAAGCAGAACGTTATGGTAATTTTAGGGCGAAAGCGCTGCTTTGATTGTTACCTATTTCCTTTGCGTGGTGCGTACATACGGAACACCAGTATGTTCATAGAATTATTACGGCCGCCATATCTTTAAGATATCGTATGTATTACGTGTATCAACTATGGGACGGCGGAAGAAACCGGCTATCAACACATCACAAACAGATCATCCGCGATGAGATAATATTTGTATTAGATAACAGCAACATATCTAAGTATTGCAAGTAACTTGATAAAGAATTCACACTATATAAAGCTCGTTAAAACGAAAAGGGCCTAATCCTAATACAGTCATCTTACAAAAAAAAAAAAAAATTGTAAAAGACAAAGTAGTCTATGTCGTGCAGGATTCACTGATCCGAAACCCTTATTTGTGGAGGGCGTATCATGAGCATCGAACGGGCGTACAACGGGTCAACGACTGCGCCCCGGCTGCCGTCGCTCGAGGTGAAATAATTCATCTAGCCCATTCGATACGGGGCGGTACGGAATACCATCGGAACATGCTCTGATATAGTGCCCGTCACACGTCTAACAACATTACGTGCATTCTGGAAGAAGTCCATGACGGATATTAATATTGCGGAAAGGCCAAATATGATTGACAGTATCTACAACAATATTGAAAACGTGACTCCATTGCGAAAATTGAACTCTTAGATATGAGATCGTAAAGTCGACGACAGAATACCTTTCAGATGCAATTATCATAATATAGATTTAAAATGTAGGCGAATAATAAAATTTATACAAAAAGTAACGAAAACCTGTTTAAGCTCGTCGGTTGAAATTTAAAACAGTAGAGTTCAGTGACAGGCCGACAACATGTAAACGGCCATCAACAGGCCCATTGTCTGGAATTTGGGCGACTGGCGGGCGCACGAGCATATTATCCATTTATCCTTGGCCAATTATATCGAACCTCGTATTTGAAAATACTCCGAAAGCAATGCGGCTGAATTTAATTGCAGAAGCCATCCCAAACGCTAAGCTATAGGTACTTGACTAAACAAAATACGTCAAGAGGAGCCTCGAAACCAGCTCCCGTCGTAGTCCTTGAACATCTGTCCACATAATACACGTTACACACTTACAAGGGACATGTGCAGCAAGGATCAGGTGTCGCGTCGCACTGACCGTGGGCAAACCCGGCCCAACGGGTTACCGAGCCGGTCGTCTCCGCCGGCCACCGACACGAGAAAGTAAAAACTTAAATATTTCTATACATCAAATGGTACCGATACACAAAAACTAAACGTCAATGAGAATTTAAGATTGTGATCGGATGCAGAGGACAGAAGTGGAAAAAGATAAAGACAGCAGCAATGAGACAATTAGAATTAAAGTGAACAATGTTACATGAACAAAAAGATCTAGAGTGAGTCTCGTAACGGATAACGAGGCGTCCTCAGAGGCTAAGGCGAAAAGAAAAGATTTAATTGCGTCCACAATTAGCCTACAAAACAACCTGTTGCGTTCGCATTACTGAAGCGTTTAAATGAGAAACAAGTAGTGCTGATTTATTCTGACAACTAGGATCGATCTGCTTTAATTCTGATATTGCGTAACAAATAATTAGCTCAATCATGCTTGCTGTATAGATAAATGCATACTCATGGCATCACATTGAAATTTGGGAGGCAGTCAAGGGTGGAAGAAACACAGAGAATGTGTAATCCTCGTCCGTGTGTGCATGTAGTTGTTGGATTAAAACAAAGTACACGTCCCCGCGGGTGGCAGTCTGGTACTAAGGCAGCCCGCAGCAGTAAGTCGCGAGGTAGGCTAGTGTGCATTAATCGGCTAATTAGCCGGCTCTCGTTACTCCCGGTGTTCCAACGTCTAGACGGATTCCGGCTTTGTTGCCAAGTGGAGGGATTCCGGGGGAGCGGATTGATGGAGCTTTTACAATAATTATTATTCTTATGCAGAGCAATTAACATAGAACTTTTGCGATCCTAAAGATAACGGTAGAACTTCATACAACTTGTCATTAAATCGAGTAAAATAAGTAATGAGTTGTAAAGTTTACCTGTTTAAAAATATGTATAGTTTTCCAAGCTTCAACAATGAACTAATAAGCTTAAGTAGAAATACCGTAGAAATGCACGAAATAAAGTTTCAAGGAATTACGCTAAAGTGGAGTTCGAATTGGCTTACTCAATGAACTTGGGAAATTTTACTAGTGGTTGGCAAGTGTCCAAGAAAACATTATGGTGACGGAGGCTAATGGCAGATGTCGCATATGATCGGTAGTGTGACATTGTGATAGAATGGCTGTATAATCAATGATAAATACATATCGGTTATTATAACACCGTCGCTGTCTTTTTGCCGGCTTCTCAGTCGTTGGTTTATTCGAAAGCTTTCCCTAAGTGTATGACTGAGGGTCGAGGCCGTTTAAATTTTTATCATATCCCCAAAACTGCGATATAATTTTTTAAGCAGTTATTTTAGTTACGTCTCAATCTTGCATTGTTATAAAGCTAGCTAAAGTTTAGAATAAGGCCAGTGAAAGTAAAATCTTTAATTTGGTCTCAGTTAATTACGGCACGGTTGAGGTTTATTTACTCTTTGTATTACAAAACAAGTTTCAAATGCACAACTTCTGAGAGAGAAGGTTCTTATTAGCATTTTTTCGGTTTCTTTGGCTGGAAGCGTATGTTATTCGATCTAAAGATGAATATCAATAACCGTGTGTCTGCTGCGGGGTTGTACACAATTCGGTGAGTGTAGAGTGCGGGGGCCGTATCGATCAGCGTGCGGCGGCCGGCGCGGCACGGGTGGCGGCACCGGGCGGCAGAAGCGCGCGCCGGTAGATGACACTTATCGCCGTCTTCACACCTAATTTATCGCGTGTCGCAATCGGCGACCATGTTTGTATACACCGCTATGATGCGCCCTCGCCTCGTTTGTGTACATATTTTTATGTACTTTTATTACGTGATAAAATTATATCAGTTCATGAGATGAGTACTTAGTTGGAGTAAATGGTTGCTCTTGGAAGTTTTATATGGCTTAAAGTTGAGCATTATTTAAACGATAGTACATTTAATTAATGTTAATTAGTTTTGCTTCAGAGCTTGATATTTAGTTTGATTATTGGGCGGAAAACGGTTAGGCGTTTTCGTAGTTTCAGTTTCCTGTCCTTTTCACGAGGGAAACATCACAATATAGGCCAATCGTTTCGTAGTATGCGTAACCTAGTTAAGTAGTAACCGAATTCAGTATTTCAAGGTAGCAAGCATTCCAAAAATACCGACAGTTTAATATTTTTAGAAGGTCTTGCTTTCAGTATGATAAATTATACATGCACCATCGGAATGGTCTTGTGTATGTAGGGGAGGGTAACCTATATTGGACCACTTTTGATATAATGACACATATCACCGAATCCTTTGAAGCTGTAAAAATACAAAATAACTCATAATACAGCTTATTTCATTAGCTACACAATATAAATCCTTTAATATTGTAGCATTGTTGAAACTAGTTATATATATATATTTAGTAAAGATTGTTCGTCGGTCCAATTAACGGTATCGGTGTCTTAAATTGGACCACTAGGCCCCTAAATTGTACCAAATGTAAAAATGTGATATAATTGTAAATAAAATGGACAGTTTAGAATCATTATCATATATATTTATTGTTTGTATTATATCACATAAACAATATGTCAAAAAGGTACAAGGTAAGTACTCATATGCTACTTTAGGAACTCTGGAAATCTTACTTCAACTCCACATGAACACAATGAACCTTAAACCCAAACAACATTAATATTTCTAGTGAATATTATAGCTAATAAAAATAGTAATTAAAACAATCATTTAAAAATATTAATTCAAACAATCATCACATATGTCAGGGTTTTTAGGTAATAAAAATATTAATTAAAACAATCTGTTAAAAATATTAATTCAAACAATCATCACATATGTCAGGGTTTGTAGTGCAGGTGTCATGTAGCCATCTCTTACACCGCACGCATTGTAGCCAGTCCACTTGGGGTCCACTTTTATCGAAGTAGTGCTTACCACACGAAGCACACACATTTTCATCATCTTCCTCATCGTCATCATCGTCGTCAAGTTCGATCGCAATATCGGAATCGTTTGAACTGCTGGAAAATAACCTTTTTCGTTTCATAGACTTCTTCACAACTTTTCTTTTTTTAATTGTGGATGTTTTAGTTGCGCCTTGTTTTTTTGCTTTGCAAGCTTTTCCCTTCCTTTGGATGCTTTCTTCTAAAGATAATTTATACGGCGATGATGTAATTTCTGCAGCTTTTTGTACAGTCCTCTTTTTGTTAGCTTTGTTCTTTGGAACAGGTGACAAAATTGCCAATGATTTTGTAATTTTTGTATTTGACGTAGAGGGCTGGGGTTCGGTGGTATTGTGCAAAATATATTCATCATTTTCTTTATCTTCCATAGAACCAGAAGCCGGTTGAATCTGTTCAGTTGGATTTTCATTAAGAGCATCTGCTGCTTCAAAAAGATGTGAGGGAAACACGTTTCTGTCTACTGGCCAAACTCCAGCATAGCGGAATCCGTTTGTCACATTACTTATGGTAGCGGCTCGTTCGTAAGCTTCTCCGAACAATCTTGCTACTTGGTATTGAGTAATTGATCTTCCAGGGTTTGTTCGAAGCCATTTCTCTACTCCTTGTATGTAGAAGGTACTTAAAGGCTTAAAAAATGATACGTCTAGAGGTTGTAATCGATGTGTGGTGTGCCCAGGAAGTTGAACCATAATGATTCCATTTTCTCTTGCCAGCGTTAGCGCTTCAAGGTTTCTTGTGTGGGTTGTATGCCCGTCTAACAGAAGCAACACCTTTTTATTTTGTGTTGGTTTCACAACGTCGATGAAATGTTTTAGCCACTGCACAAATAAAGCCGAATTAATGTAGCCAGTATCAGAAATTGTGACAACGCTGTCGGGTGGTGCACCATCAGCTAATTCCGGACAATTTCTCTTCCTTTTAAAAATCAACATCGGTGGAATAAATTGACCACTTGCACTGGCACAGCATACCGCAGTTGTGTTGATCCCACGCTCTCCGCTTGTGACTGCTCCAATTTGTTTTTTTCCTTTCAATCCTAACACTTTCTGGGCTTTTTTCTGGACCGTGGAAATACCGGATTCGTCAACATTGAACATGCTACTAGCCTGGATAGAGTTATCGTCCACAATCTTCTCTAGTAAATCATAAAAACTTGACACGTTCTCACGATTAAACCCCTTAACTCTATTTAGCGAAGTACTCTCCGGTTGACGAAGAGTGATTTGTGGATGTCTCTTCTTAAAGGCATAGAACCAACGCTTACTTGCCATTTCTTTTTCTTTATTAAAGGAATGAGGTATTTTATTATGTTCTGCAATCTGGTAAGCTAAACGTCGCACGTCTTTAATCGTCAACCCAAACATATGACTTTCTAGAAGCAAAAGATGGTTTACAAGCTCCTTTTCCTGTTCAATCGAGAAAATAGTCTGTCTTCCTTTCTGTGTAACATCACTATTAGCAAATTTATTAAGCAGTTTAGCGTGACGCAATATGGTGGCTTTTGGTACTTGATATTGTCTATATAGAAATGGCATTGATGCCCATTTCTTTTTTCTCATAAGCAATTAACGCCCTTTGCAAGTCTTCTTTACTCCATTTATAATATTTATTTTTACTCTCACCATCAGCAGACGCCATCTAAAATAATTTCAAATTAAATTTAATTAAAAACAAAAGCAGTTGCATAAATTGGACCGGTACAATTTCGGAACTCGTGAGTGGTTCGATATAGGGACCTAGACAAATTTATAATTAGTCATGAAAACAAAAACATAACCTCAACGTATTCGTGTTTATTAACTGGCACTTAAAACAATATAAAACATGCTGCATTCTGACATGTGTTACAATATTAAGACTTACCATGTTCATGAACAATCTCCTTACACAAAACACGCAAAAATAGCACCAATTCAGTCAAAAACCTTTTTTTTTCTCTTAGCGTCATACGATCTGTCGAACGTCGGTACAAAATGGCGACCTGTCAGTGGCGCTGCGGTCGCCTCTTTTTGTGTTGCCAGTGTAAAAAAATGGTGTCATTTGGTAGAAATACACAAGAGGTCCAATTTAAGCGCCGGTCCAATATAGGTTACCCTCCCCTATAGCATAATGGTCTCGGGTGGGGTCTACCTCCACCAGGTCAATAGTAAATAAGACATTACTAGTTAACTCCGGGTACAATGTACCAGGTATTTAAATATTCGGCGACACGTACAGGGGCCACGCGAGTCATATTTTCATACAAATACGTTACAACTATTTGTGTTGCTACGATTCCGTGAAGGTCGTCGGACACGTGGTCGTCACGTAAATTAGATCGGGTACGTGGGGGTGTGCGGTACGGGGGTTAACGGCGGCCAATAGGCGGACAGCGGGCGCGATCGATACCACCGGCCGCGCCCGCCCTCGCCTCCGTCACAGCGTCCGCTGACACCGTGTCACTGGCCCATCAGCCCGCTCGTATTGTTCCGCTGCTTCAAGGTTGAGTTGAACGATATAGGACGTAAGAAGGAACACTTACGTATACAAAAAGTTTAATTTTTCGACAACAGAATTGATATTTGAGCTAAGATATTCACGCCTTCATAAAAGCAATTTACAAGACGTAACTAAACAAACCCATTATCCTGGAGTTGTCCCTTCTGTGTAAAAGTAGTTTCGATTCAAGACACAACCTTCGAACAAGTACATGGCTATTTACGAAAAACATTGTTATTGGTCGGCGAAATGGTGCGAAAAACCGACAATTTGGACGAGCATTATAGTGGGAATGGCGATATTGTTGGAATAAATATATTCGAGATACAAAAGCGTGTTGGCATGATGAGGGCGGGCGATAAAGTGGCTGTATATCGCCGGTGTATTAATAATTAAGGTGAGGGCGGACCACACGGGGTGCACCTTGACACCCCTTGAACCCGACCCGTTCGCCCACCGCCCCTCGGCTATTTGCATGCGCCAGCTCACCAGGTGTCGAGATTTACCAGTAATTGGACGGTCAATTTGATTTCATAGCATTACAACGCTAAATCACTTGGGAAACGAGTTCTGTTTTCAATGTATTGGCTTTACATAACGCTACTACGTTTTAGGTGCTACTGTTCTTAACATAATTATTACAAATGTAATTGGGACGGATACTGGTTAAAATTTTGAGGGGGATTTAAGACAAATCATTCATTAGGAAACTTTTTAAAAAGCTTTTCTTTCAGAAGTCCTGTAAATTAGCGGATCGAAGAGTCGTGTGACCTTTATTAATTTCATTAGCACAGCGATAAAGCTGTTCCATCTGAGTCGCGAGCACGCCCACATAGGGTGGGTAATGTGACATTTCCACCCCTTACACCCGCACCCCTCGCCTCCATACCCCGCGACCCACGTGATTCGCCCGAACAATGTACTAAGTAGCCTTCGGGACCTAGTAATATTCATTGTAAACAACGAGTCATATTTTTCACCAGACTTCTAGAAATCCGTACCATAATAAGTACTGTAATCTGGGTGGTGCATCATAATTCTCATATTTTATGTAAATATTTTTTTTCAGGATAGCGTAACTTCTATAAAGCAAAATTTGAAACGAACTACAAATTTTGTAGGTCCATTTTCGCGTTTTGGACTTATCGTACCGGCAACCATAAAATAGAAACTGAAAAAACAACAGATAAAAGTTCATGTTTTAGCGGCGCGATTTCCGCGCCGCAAATCGGCCCCATTGCATCCCCCGGCGTAGATCGGCGCGGGGTTGGCCTAAACAGATTATCCGCTGTCGCGTCCGTCAGAGCCGCCGCCGGCGGGTCAGCCGGCAGCCCGTTAATCTCCGCGCAAATAGGCTCACGTACAACGCGTGACTGTGGAACCAGCTAATATTATAACCACCGCTGGACGGTTAAATATTAAAGGGCGATCGCAAAGACCGATATGCACCCGAGATGTGTTAATCTCCCATTTTATACAGGCTCCCTGTGCGTATACCCGTGTTACGCAGTACTTATTGTTAAATTGGGATCGTGTATGCCTTTATTTCGGCTCGATAGCATACTAAATTATGCATTAAGCAAACAGTAGCGAATAATAGATAACAATGGATTACGATACTTCAAAAGTAAACCCATTGGTATTTAATGTATAAGAATCTTTATTATCGATTGTTTGTTTTCGTGATAAAATTATGATAAAGCATTCACTGACCACATTTGTAGGGAGTTCAATAGAGTGTGTCTGAAGGGTGTTGAGAGTTGAGAGTGGAAAATAACCATTCAATACAGTAATCAATTGTGAAGTCAAACGTACTTCGTCGGCTGGTACATACGGGAAATTGCCATACGTCCGGCTATTTCCGTCCGTCCGCAGTCGCTACGACAGCGACCTTCGTTGCAGCGCCGGTTGCATGCTCAACGAACTTGTGCGAATTACAATGAAACACGGAGCATCCCTGCCCAGCGCCCACTAACAAAATAGGACATTGTCAAATAATACCCTATCCTGATGTGGAAACTGGCAATTATGTTTGATTTCCGAACGTGTTTAACGTTTCTATATTGGCTTTATTGTTGTGGTATCAGAAAGCTAATTGGTTAATGAACGTTAAATTGCGGATTACGATAATTTGATTTGAATATCACACACAGGATTATACGTTTTAACTAATAGTTACTGTTATCGTCAATACTACAGCGTTCATATAATGGCTCATTTCAATTGCACTTTTTTCGTTATACCAAAAAGTATTCGCCGCATTCTTCGACAATTTCGTGTATCTATCACGGCGTGAAGAAATGCAAAAGGTCTGTAATTGAATACTCTTTCCTTGAATACATAAAATGATAAATAAACGTCGGTATAGTACAAGACTCAGGACGTCCTTGTGGTACTCGTTTCCATATAAGCGGAAACTGGGTGACCGGGAGAGATTTATCGTAGCAATAACGGATTTATTTTTAGCACGATCCTTGAGTTTCCACTCTAAAATAACTCTACATCAATGTGCGAATACGCTGGAAAACCAAATATTTGCGTATGCGACAGACGTGGAGTACGCTCATGATATCGGGAATTCGTAAACTAATTTATATACCGGATTTGTATGGAGTTAATTATCTGCGAACGTGTTTATTCATTCTTTTCAGATAGCAGTTAGTTATGCTTGTCCTGCTCACTGGGGACTAGTGGCCCTTTTTTTCAAGGTGCCAATAACTATACGACCCGTATGATAGATATAAGTAGTTATTAACTTAACCCTGGACTCATCGTTGTTAGTCCTGTTTTTGTGGGAAAGCCGCTTCCTGCGCAAGTGATAAAATGCAGTCTGCCAACATTCTCCAGTCCTTCGGCTCTTGGTACTGCAATGAGCCAATAACCTCATGTCCATCTCTTCAAATGCTAAATATGGAACAGGCAAGTATGTACCGGCAGAAACATGATTATTTAGCATAAATCCGCATAGTATCTCTTTGAAGTATTCAGTAGAATTAGCGAGCAATCTGTATGTACATTGACACGATTATCAGAATTTATCGATATACATATCCAAGATGCGTAATCAGCCCTTCGGCAGTGTTGGCAGTGTTTCAAGAAACGACATCTAAGTACATGCCATGCGCCATACTCGTAAGGAGCCATGGCAGTGAGGCCGACATAAAAGCACTTCCTTTAATACGTCAAGGACATAATCGAGAGGACTTTGACCGACGGTAGGACAGTACTCACAGAAGTGTATTAGCATGTAACATGTTGTTAAACTCTATAGAAATGGTAGCAGATAATACGGGCTTCCCACGCTCGCCGGCTCAATTGTGCGACACGGAGCGCGCCGATATTACGATGGACGTTCTTATTGCTTATATTGTAGTTGAACAAAAACACCGCAGTGACGCGAAGAATTTTATTCGTAATATAGCAAACAATCGCGTTGGGCCCGTTCTGTAAAAGGGTTCGACCTCGATCAGGGTGTTAACCCTGTCGCTCACTTGGAATAAATGAGAAGACCGATTGCCGTCGATGGAGTCCCGCTACCGATCACTGGTAGTGACTATTGTTCGCAAAGACCAGGGAGTTACATCTCGGAAGGCGATGAGAGGAGAACTACAAAAAAAGAGTATTGTACTGAAATGAGCCAGGATGTTCTTTGAAAGAAAAACAAATGACGCAGACTTACTTAATTCAAAACAACACTGCCCGTCATACAAAAAAAATTGAGAACAAGGCAACAGAAACATTCCACTATAAATTTTCCACACCTTACAAAAGTTAATTGGGTATTGATTCGGGGGGGGGTTAGTTGTAACGCGGCTTCCGCAAGTCAAGGCACGCTCGCCCATTCAGCTTTTAACATCTGTATCGGCCCGTAAGAAGCTAGTAACACATTTACTGCTACTTAGCACATGGGTGTGATATTACACAACTTTTCCTGTCGACTAACGCGTCAGTATATCCGATAAAACTAGTAAATTGTGTTATTTTTATTGCTGTTTTTATACGGCGTTTCAAGGATTTGACGGCTGCATTTATACACTAGTAAATCACATACGGTGGATTAAACTATTGACTGTTAGCTGGATTCATAGACATAAAGTAATCTAAAATAGAGGCAATAAATCTGCGAAATCTGAAATCTTTGTATTGAGAGCGTATCGCTCACAATTTATCGACTTTTAGAGATTAATCAAAACTTGGCATTTTGGGCAGAGATCAAATATAGACTAATAATTTTAGATGTAAATTCGGAATTATCTTGTCTAGAAATAAAAACGATATTACTAACAATATTCTTAACGTAAAGTTACCATTAGCATGTTTTGTTGTTATTTTAACACTTAAAACACTTTTTTTCCGGAATATTTCGCCTCCTTTAACGCAAAACGTTACAAATTTTCGCATTGATATTAGCAACAGTAATCAGGCGTTTATCTACAGGTCGGCTATCAACATATCGAGAGGCATGTTCAGTTAATAGAAACGCAAGGTTAGAACAATTGAGTTGCAAGTTGAGAGCGTACGCGCCCGTGAAAAGGAACTTGAAGTGAAGAGTCAGAGTAATTTTTTGTAAGCTAATGGAAATTTAAGGTACTTTGGGAACTAGTAGTAATCAAGTTATTTTCCTAAAGAGAGCTTATTTATACTCTAAAACGCATTTCCTAATACAGACCAAGTGGTTAGGAAATTTAAGAAGGAATATCTGCTGTGGCAGAATCAATTAAAAGTCACGTTTGTGATCATCTTGGACCCAATTTATACAATATGTTTATTTATAACTAATCAGTTGTTGATTAATGTTTCCAAACAGAGGAGCTATTGTTCATATTAGTCGTCTCAATAAATTACCAGTTTATATGTCACAAGCATAAAGCAGAAATTTTATGGAGGCTAAAAATCTGAGATGGCTACAGTAAGAGTTATACCCTCCCGTTCTGGTGAACGAATTATTTATTGAATTATCAAACAAGGCATTGTTTTTAAGTAGCAAGTTACACACAATTTAAATAACGTCGCAGGCTCATTGTTTCGCCGAAAACTGAAAATAATTCCGACCGCGAACAAAGAGTTGAAGTGCGACATATCTCATATTACATTGTAAACTAATCGTAATAATGAAAGAGGTAACAGAAACTTAAATGTGTTACGGTTGACATCTCAGACCAAAACAATGGCGAAGGACCAAAATAAAGACCGTTTATGTAGATTTATGTCACGATCTATTTTAGTACAAGACCGGTCGCGCGTGAACTTGTCCGCTAGAGGGCGCGTTGGAGCTGCGCATGCGCAGTTTTCTGTAAATAAGAGTACAGAAGGAAAACTACAGCGTTCGAAGAACGTCAATGATAGTGTTAGTCATTGCGCACGTAATCACTGCTATTTTGTATAGAATGACGAGTGTCGTGGGGATTGATGTCATTTAACTACATCTATACCGAATGAATGTGGACTTATTTATAATATCACTGACCTTAATATGAAAGGTTCGATCTCAATAGCTGAATAGCCTCCAGGGCATTGGAAAAACAATATGCTATTTATTTATATAACATCTTTGCAATTTGTCAACAACACCATTGTGTTGAGAAGAAATGTATGTAGGTGATTGAAGTAAGGTAGTAGGTATTTCGCAACGTCTCTCAGTAACTCACTAAAGATTGTATTTGTATTTCCAAAAGCGACGGGGGAGTCTGTTACAACTGTCATCGCCCACTGAAAAGGACTCAGTACAAATATACAATATTACGGTCATCATAGTACAACACAATAAATATTTGGGTAGGTTGGATATTATAATATTACGACACCGACAATGAACGTCATAAAAAATCATTAGCCCCGGAAAAGTCAGATTAATTATAGCTAAGTACATTGACTTTTGACCTTGTACAATATTCTACGATATCACTCAAATTCTATCGTACACTGAATTTAAAACAAGATAGGTTATTCACATGCGTACATTAAACTTAGAAACAGAACCCATCCGGCCTTGTAAGAAAGAAAGATAAATGACAATGGCTCAATTTTCCTAAAAGAGTCAATCATTTGTTACCCGCTACCGCGGAATCGAAAGTGCGATATAGAAATAAGACCACCTGTTGAATAAAGGATTGCTTGTGAAATGAATTACGAACAGGATCATCTAACTAGATACTGAGTATCCATTTCCACGAGATTGATTAAGTAATCTCTCAAAGGATTGTTGATTGGATAGACAAGAGAGAAATGGTTGTATAACATACTAATGTGGGGCCGTTTTGGAGGTTTGGGACTAAATGAATGGACTTTAAATAACAACAGGGAAGAAATAGATGAAGTAACAGTTAAATAAATACAACAATATTTTTTCTTATTCGTGTCCAGGACGAGGGAATTCTTTGGGGAAGAGGTTTGAAAACTATGCATTACAATTATTGTTTCTTCATTCAAAGATTATATTTCGTTAGGTAGAATCACAAGAACAATACAACTAAATAATGATTATTTGCTTGCTTTTAAACAAAGCGGACGCAAACCCATTGACTCGATAAAAAATCCGTTGTCTACCGAATAAGGATAACTAAGTCACGAATTTTCTTAAGATGAAAAGGAGCAAGTGGTTCATAGAGCCGCCCACTAAAAAGGCTGGCTGAATCGAGGTCATGTCGTGTCACAAATTGGACGGGCGGGCCACAGGCTGTCCCGGTTATGGACCACATCTACCGCTAAATATAAATGAAGATTCCCGACAGGATTACCATCGCCGACGTAATGAAATTTTATGTCGCCGCTTCCCCGAAATGGGCGAGACAGCAGATTTTCGGCCTAAGCAATTCCGAGGATATATCGGTTAAAAGATAATTTGGAAAATTGTAGGATTATCTTGTTGAAGAATGTGCAATCAGATTACTTATTGGCCTTTTTGAAGTTAATTTTTCAGTGAGAGGAAAACTCAAACAATGAGCTGAAGAAATCTAAGGCAAAAAAAATAATAATTCGAAGAATATTTATAAGGCGATAGGATTGATTGAAGAACTCAAACAAATACCTAATATCTAAATTCTCCTCGAGTAGTTATTGGCCGAAGTGTGGATGCAATCATATTAACTTAGCTAGTTACCTACATGCTGGAAAACCTTCAAGATCTTTTTATGAAACCTGCAAGCTTATTTGATAAAAGAAGAATCTTATCTAATATTCCATTTCGCAAAATACAAAATTCGTTCCCTTTCTTTACATCGCGTCGCACGAAAACAATTCCAAGAGAGAAACGAAAAGTGCTTTCCAATTCAAATGTAGTCCCGACCAACCCATAAAACAGTGGGTATGTACTTGGGACGCTCATTCATTACGTTGATTACTTGCTTCGTTCTTCCCGGGCCTTCCTTCCTGGGTTCCACTCTATCGCTATTGTCGCCGACATGATGCCGCGTCGCGAGATCTTTAATCTTTCTGTTAATTGTCGCGATATAAAGACGCTCGGTTTGGTTAACGAGCTGTTAACTTGAGCCATTGTGTAGTCTGCCTTTGCTAGATAATCTGTACAATCATGTCACACCGGATAATTTATGTATTTTCTTACATTTCTGTTATGAAATTATCATTACGCGTATGTCTATGGTGGTTAAACGATATTTGTATTTTGTTATCAGCCAAACAAGGTCGTATATAACACCTATGATAAGTACGTACATTTCTATGGAAGTTTTTGTGGTTCAATAAAATGTTCAAGGATATTAACTGACACACTGGAGTAGTTAAAACATTAAGGACTGTACCACATTACCACAAAGCAATTCATGTCGAGTTAGTGTCGACTAAAATTAACCAGTTCCGTGAACAACAAGTTACTAGTTGTAATAAAACTGAGTAGTAAACGCTGAACATAATGTTAGTCAATAAATACTCACGGCTTGTGATCAGCTCTGGTGCGACGAGACCATTGAGGTCAGGCTCCTCGCCGTACCAGAATATCCAGAGCTCTTTGGCGGCTCGTAGAGAGAGGGGCGGTGGCGCGGGGGTGCTCATCTCGTAGGGGTCGGCCTGCGGTGCCGGCACCCGCCGCCACACGCACAGGATGTCCCCGGCCAAGCAGCGCGCGTAGCTGCTGATGACCGGGTCCGCCAGCGGCGCGCCACCCTCCTCCCCGTCGCCACCGCCGCTCGTCTCCCCCCATACGAGCTTACGCCATTTTATGCCATACAGCTCCGTCTGAAATGAGAAAGAATCGTTTAGTTTTCAAAAAATTGAGTACATGTAGTTCTGGATAAAAAAACAGCAAAATAATTAAATACAAAAATATCCCAAAGACCTAATACTTTGTTATTCCAAACAAAACGTAAACAAACTCTGAAATCCATCAACAAGATCGCGAAGCGAGCGGAGACCGAACGATTTTGTCATCTTTATAATCAGGATTAAAATGCAAGGAGACCTCGAAAATGTACTAAAATGATCACTGGCAAATGTCCAGTGGAAAACGTGTAAGAGGTAGTACCTACCCGGAAGGGTAAAAAAGTTCCCTTATTGTTAAAACGCCACATTTATCGCCAATTAAATGATGAAAAGCATGAATTAAATGTTTTTGCGATATGAAATTAAATTTTATATCTTTCTATATAAATAAAATAAATAGTTAAAAACATTTTTAAAAACAACCTTTTATTTAAATGCTCTAAATTTAAGAAAATAATGTATAACTAGCTGTCCCGCGTAACTTCGATTTGTAGGATCCCGCTGTAGGCTACAAGCCCTCTGTCGCGGGGGACTTTACAAACATAAAGTACACCCCGACTCGGAACAATTTGTGGATTACAAAAAGTAGTAAAATTATTTTATAATTGGCGAAAATATTAAATAAAATGTAACAAAAATGAGTACATCCTTTTAAATCGATTAAAAATGTATATTGTTTTCTGATTATCTAATTAACTAAGCGATATGTCCATTTTAATTTTTATTTGCACACGCATGCGATATGTTACTTAGGTAAATCAAACTATCTTATTGCCGTGTATGTGTAATTTAGCATTAATATTAAATAAAATATTTTAAAGCTACAGTCACGCTAGTGTGCAATATGAACCACATAAAAAAAATACCGCAAAAACCGGTACAACGCCGCCATTAAGCGACAATGCATTATTCAGATTAAAACATAAAATTAAAACATAAAATTATTAAGTGTGATCGGCTATACAATTATTATCATATTCATAAACGATAATTTCATACCTACGCGTGACAATACGATGTAACGTGACCATTTCTTAAGTATGATCTAATTATATTGTTCATTCGTTCATTAGTTTTATTTAAACGAACTCAATATTAGACAGAAAAAAAATGCGACTACATCCTGCCGGAAGTATACAAACGTCCATAGTATAGTAGTAAACTTTATATAATGATTATCTGAAACTTCTTGCGGAGTTTAAGTGAAGCGAAGTTCTGGCAACGGACGGTAAAAAGACGATAAGCCGAGCACGATGTTCTAAGCTGCGAGATTACTGGCAGTTAATCTCGGTGCTTGTTTTTGTAGTGTTAACACGTGTTCCGGGCTTGAACGTTACTAGAACATATTTGTACGGCAACGTTTGCTAACGTGTTTGATCTTAAAATATTCGCGCCAGAAACAGCTGGTTTTGACAACAGATGAAAGAGCTTTTGTTGTCTTTAAATAAGATTTTTTAATAAATATTCATAATTACATAGTGTAACACTTAATAAGTTATGTTAGCAAAATATTCATAATATTTGTTGCACTTGTTTATTCAGTTGGGCATTTTACGCTACGAATACTGGAATGTTTTTATATGACTATGGTAGCAAACGTGCAAGCGGCCTATCTGATGGTAGGCAGCTACCGTAGCTTTTGAAGATAGTATCTTATGGAAGTCTATTCGACCTCGGTTTATATTGAAGGTTCATCATTCTTTTTCTTTTGATTGTCTAATAAAAGAAGCCCAGTTGTAACATTACTGGTATACAATTCTTATTCTGCCTCTGTGGCGCGGTGGGAGTGTATCCGACTGCTACGCAAGAGGTCGTGGGTTCGATCCCCACCCAGGATAAAACTTTGTGTGATGAGCACGATGGTTTATTCTGTGTCTGGGTGTTATTTATCTATAATATGTATGTATTTAGAAATATATAAGTATGTTTATCAGTTGTCTGGTTTCCATAGTACAAGCTCTGCTTAGTTTGGGATCAGATAACGTTGTGTGAGTTGTCCAAAGATATTATTATTATATTATTATTACTCATTAAATTCAACCCATTATTTTCATAGATATCGCGCGTTCAAGCAAACTCATAAATCGTTTTTTAGTAAACAGATGATAATCTCACGAAACTCAAAAGCTTCATTCATAATGAAAAGCAGTGACCAGTCAAAGAATTAGCCTCCCTTTCACACGGCTATTAGCAAACCTCATTGCACGCCAGTGGTGTGTGGCAGGTGGTGACGACCTTGGGTATGCAAATATTTTGTCGGGTCAAACACCCATCGTAGCACGGTTCTACGCCCTGACTTCACCAAGATATCATAGATTGTGCTTCTACTTTTGTGGTTTTCTTGTAACACTTTCGATTGCGAATTTTGTTTCCGTATTTCTTGCTTTTGCAGCAAATAATTTCCAGTCATATGTGATACTTGCGCCCTGTGCAATAGTTCATGAATGACAGGTTGCACAATATCTTCATGTTAGGAAGTTGACTTTTATAGTTGATGGTTAAGGTAAAGGAGCTTAGTTATCAAATGGTCCCCACTGTTAACCCTTGTAACTAAGCTGGACGCATATACTATTTGGGTCTATTAGGTCCTATTTAGCAAAAATGCGCTCCGTTATAAGGAATAAAATTCACCGACTTTTTATCAACTAAGTAAGCACCAGCGCAAAGGCAATGTAAAAAATGGTAATGATCTAATTACTTTTTAATCGCTTTGGATTCCACGTTCAGAAGTCAATTTCAAATGTAGAATAAATATGGGTTATCTGTAACGTGTTGTTTGAATAATTTCCCGATGCTCTCAACCCTCCACCGCAACCGCGGTCACCGCCACTCACCCCGTTTCAAGAGACTATTTAAATAAAATAAATTAACTCAGTCAGTCTGAATCCATTTTAATGGACAGTGTTTACATTTTCATTCAGTGCCTCTCCATTAGTGAATGATAGCGGTCAATTTATGAAACTTTGTGTTGCCCATTAATTGCAATGGGCTATGTTTATTTCACTAGATATTTATATTCTTTTCATGACTTCTTTTGCACCTACGTGTTTACATTACCTGTAAAACTTATTTTCGACATAGACATTTTAACGAGTGACAACACATTTTTAGCTCACTTGTAGTTGTAATCCAAACATCATTTGAATACATTAACATTTTAACGGATTAAAGAAAATGGGCGCGAATAATCGGAATACTAATTTAGTAACACAGAAAACTGAAAGTTTATTGTACGCTTTATGTGAAGGACACGAGCATCTGCGGCGGAAGGGGCTAAACGCACCTGGCAGACGTCGCGATCACGCGTGGGGTCGCACCGACCTAATGTGATAGAGGGACGAATAAGCAACACGTAAACGAGTTTAGTGTTAATTTCTAAATGAGGGGTTATTGCTCGGCGCTTATAACCGCCTGTTAAACGATGTTTAGATATAAAATTATACTACAAATCGCCCGTTTATAGTACACGGTGCCGAGGAAGTTTTATTGCAGTTTTATTAGCTACAGTAATTAGGATTTTATTGAATTATTATAATACGACTCCGTAAATGTTCACACTGGAGATTAAACCATTCAAGACTAGACTGAGCGGCACGTTGAACAGATTAGTTCGAAATCCGCTTCACTTTGGTCTTGGATAGGTCCGTGTCATAAGTAGTCGGATAACATTCTTTTGAGTACATATGAAAGAATGCGTCAAGCTCGATGTCGTGAATGTTCGTTCGGGCGGCGCCGGGGCCGGCCGGCCGCTTTCTAACGCGCCCGATGCGCCCGCGCAAGCCCGCTTCACTTTCTATTGTACGACGTGACGACTTGCCTTAATTTAATACAATTTTATTTAATTGACTGTAAAGCTCGAACTTATTCAGTATAATCCGAATCTAGGGCGCGTTGGAGTCACAATAAGAGAAAAGCAAACGTTATCATCTCAAGCGAGTGCTATCGCAATGTTTGCTCAAGTAATAATAACTGAGCGAAGGAGCTCATCAATAAAACATCGCTGGTATGAGCCGCTCGCTAATGTATTTCCAATACGCCCGCTGTAAGGTCAATGGATCATAATGAAAATTCAAAAGCTGCAGTACCTTATGGCTGTGACAAAATCGCTGAACAGATATTACGCAAAAATATTCCGTCTACAAGGAGTAGGAAGCTTAAGTTTGTTGGAAAAAATCTGCGATTATGACTTTAAAATGCTAAGCGAGAGATGACCGGCTAGTCCCAGCGATAACACCCGTAGGAAGTCGGTCGAAAGCCGTGCCTTTTCAGGAAAATTCCGCGTATAACCGGTTCTAAAGAACTACGTCACACGGTGTTACGGTGCAAGCCTTTGAAAAGTTTGAAGACAAAACGAGAGCACGGCTTAAATAGTTTGCAGAATTCTCATTGCCCGCGAAATTACAATATTCATTTTTTGTTTTTCGTTAGTGTTCAATGTAGTCTTTTGCGAACATATACATACGAGTTAAATGAATTTTTAAATATTAGTGCAGCGTTCCCATTTCGTTCCTTTATCGTGGTCGCCCACTCGCACAATCGATGCGCTGTCGCTTCCCTACGTTGATGACTTTTCCATAGCTATATTTGGACACGTACAGAATGACTAATTTACGCATAATAAATTAACTACACATTGGTTCCGAGAGAGTAAATACTACATCAAATATTCCTTGGAGCATTCAGAAGTAACTGTTCATCATCATTCAATAAACTATAAAAAGAAACTATTTAAATAATCTGTTTCCTGTAAACAATGATCCCGTAAAGCGATCATAACCTAGAACGGAAAAAATCTGCATGTCCAAAAAAGTCGAGCACCGCTAGTCGAGCGAGAGAGACAGACATATCAGACATGAGCGAGACGAGGGCAATCGCGAAAGTGAGAGGAGGCGAGCGGCGGAGCGGCAACGTCGCACAGTTACGTTACTAGCGGGGTAAACAATCGAGGATGATGTGACGGTGCGCTGCGCGTGCGACCGCCCCCGGCCGTGCACTTCGCTACTGCATTTTTGACGTGTGACGTCACTAGATGCGTTTTGGCCCCGGGGGTGAAAAGAGGGTTTCAATGGTTAGTTTACCTGTGAACCGTGTGTTTTACGTGTCCTAGTCACGGGTGCATATTTAGCAATAGAAATAGTTGCCTAAAAATAAATGTGTTTGTAAACATATGCGAAATTTTATACGTAACGAGTGTGTGGCTTGGTGTCAACATTTTAGTTTATAAAAGACCCAGTTACCGCAGTCGGCGGACACCGCGGCGGGCGTCCGTGCGTGTGGCGGCCGCTCGACCACTTCCGTGAACGTCATCATTATTATGGATTGCGCGTGTCCAACTTATGTCACATAGCTGTTGCTAAGCGCCTTATTTTTCTCTTTAATACATACTACGTGTAGTAGTATTATCGTAAACTAGTTAGGTATTAGACACAAGGGAGTACGGTCCGCAATGTCAAGGCCGGTAGATATTATGAGGAAAGTCATAAAAGTAATACCCGACAAAACTACCGGCTTCTTGTATATTTACAAAAGAAACTGGTGAAGACAACATAAAATGGATAGTAAACCTTTTGATTACTTACTTGAGAATGGACAAGCGGAATGACTGATTCTTGCCACAGTGAATAATAAATAAACACACATACACTGTACCAGAAATAGGGTCAAATATCTACGGAACCGATGTTCAGTGTCAAGAGAATTACAAAGAAACAATTACTGCAGCCGTAAACAGTGCGAGAGGTTAAATTACATAAACATTAGCGCAATAAAACTATTATAGAGACAATATTAGCTACAAACTACAGTTACCTGTACTTCATACATACATACGCGCGCACACACACGCACTATAAACCTACAATGTACCAACACTACAGGCATATCACTTGGGTCGAGTGGGCGGCGGCAAACGGCTACACATTTACCACAACTTATTTCTTACTCATCTTACAAAAGCAGCAGGAAAGAGATGGAATATTACCAGCACAGTTTTTACCAACGTTATCGTGATAAAACGATTGCCTTTGACCCTATGATTGATCACATTTTTGGCAATCAATTTGAAATATTGCAAAATATTATTATAAATTGTAAACCTAAAAACAACTAAAATAGATATTGACTCATAGTAGAAGTAACCAAACATAACTTATATATGTGAGAAAATCGTCAAGTATTCATAGAATGATTTGATGAATGGAAACTTCTGCATAAGGCCGTCAAAGTAACTGCTAATGAAATGAAACTAAAAAACCCTGACAGAAATAGAAAACAACGTTTCTCCAGCTATCTAAGTAAAGGTTCAAATACAAAACCATATCAGTTTCATAGATAAAGACTATAAATAGAAAAAGTTTCCTTTTGCTAACAAATACAACAATACACGTAGATAGATAGATATCTGAAGATGCAAATTTTATACAAGATGCTAAAAGGAAATTAATTCATACACATGGAAGGTAATAAGAAGGAAAATGCGGTGTTTTTATCTATACTACTAATATTATAAAGCTGAAGAGTTTGTTTGTTTGAACGCGGTAATCTCAGAAACTACTGGTCCGAATTAAAAAATTCTTTCACTGTTGGATAGCCCATTTATCGAGGAAGGCTATAGGCTATATAACATCACGCTATAACCAATAGGAGCGGAGCAGCAATGAGAAATGTTGCAAAAACAGTTGTTGGGGAAAATTTACGCAGACGAAGTAGCGCGAGACACCTAGTATATATATAAAAGGGAGATTAACATTCTTGTTGTTCAAGTCTGCTTGTTTGTCACCAAGGGCAAGGCCGGACGCCACGTGACCACAGATAATAGATCCCGCATTTATTAGCTAGTCGGCAAAGAATCGACATGCACCTCGGTACTTTTTGATGCATATGTTAATTCTGTTTAAAGATCCGTGCCCGAGCATAGATTGAATCCGAATTCTATAGATTTAAATGCCTAAGCTGATCAGAAAGGACTTTAAAATAAAAATGTCAAGCCTTACTCAGGATTGGTATTCTTTAACATCACAGGTCTATTAATTCAGTGAAGATTGCCACAGTATCGGCTGTTCCACAAATATGGAATTGGTTGTTACATGTCATGTTATGGCTAGGCGCGCAATATGTAGGCAGTCTGGCTACAGCAGCCAGGCTGCGGCAGCCAACAAATGTAAAGGATTTCATGGCTGCCTAGTGCGCGCCTATGGCCTACCATAAAGAATTTGTAATTAGGATCACAGTACGATGGCAGATACAATTTCTTTTTTTTTTTTTTTTTTTTTTTTAAAGGCAACTCCCGCATTAGGGTGCAAGCCCTGTGTCGCGGGGGACTTTACAAACATACAAATCACGGACACAATACACCCAGACTCGGAACAACAATTTGTGGATCACACAAAGTGGTGTCTCGTGTGGGAATCGAACCCACGACCTCTTGCGTAGCAGTCGGACACACTCCGATTGCGCCACAGAGGCAGTCAAACATAGATAAGTAATGCTCATCAAGGATTGTGACTTATTCTGTTTTCTTGTATTCGACAGACTAGGGCTAATGGAAACTCACATGATAGTCTGTTAGACCATAGAGTAGTAAAGAGTTAACCTCCAAAAACGTAACTAGTTGTTAGACTTCACTTACAATAGATACAATTTAATTTCAATCGAGAGTATATTTCGCAAACTAAGCAAGGTACAATATTGCATGCGCAGTATTATTAAAACGGAATTGTTATGCGGCAAACGCGTCTACAGGCACGCGCCATGGATCGTTTTAGAGGCCACATCGGCGCTTGCGCATGTATGCCTACAATCGCACAACACCAAACACCTATGTAAATTCAATCCTTCAGTAATAAAACGAATCGCTCAGCAATTATCAAAGGGAATAAGATGAAGCCACCAAGAGTGTAGGATGTTCAAAATTAAAATACTATAAACGTCAAATGTATGCAGACCTAATACAAACTTTCTCGAAGTATTTAAAAGTTTACGACGATGACGTCAGAACGGCAAACGATTATCTATTCAGTCGTGGTAATTTGACTTAATTACTGTATAGTTTTGGTTACGAATATTGGAAGATGTGAGTATTACGTCAGGATTTTAAAGGCCTGGTAAAATGGTACCTCGAGGCCGACGACCAGCCAATAGCAGAAGAGAACAACCTCAGGAAGGAGGTCGGCCACACGAAACGGTTACAAGAACGACGACTGTCGAAAATATCGTGTGTATTTGGTGTTTGCTAACGGATATTAATGTCGGTGCAGAGGACGACGGAAGAATCTCGAACTGAAATCGAGTCCGAACGACTAGTTTTAGACATTTAAATCGTGAATCTTCAATGGTATAATGGTGGGAAAATAGTATACACACTTTGATGATTTATTTTTAACCGGGTGAAAATCATAATGGAGGTTGTTATAATGTTAGATTCAGATTTAGCTTCAAAGCCTGAGTTTAGTACTGAAGGGTAGAGGGTACGCAGGTAGGCTTCGTAGTGCGGTGCGCTACGCTGCTAACGGTAGAGGCGCACGCCGCCAGCGGTCATCGAACTCGCCGACCTTACTAGTCTAGTCTAGAAATTTTAAGGTTTGTCCCAGTTTTTTCGGCAATGAATTGTACTACAAATCTTGAAACAGACATAAATAATAAATAAATATTACTACAATACTCAAATTTATAGGGAATTATCGACATAAGATATATCAAGAAGTAGACACACTTTTAATCTTGAAGATTGGGGCGAAGACAGCGCGAACGTGCCAACAAAATGCAGATGCCCTGAAACTGCAAAGCTTTCATGCATACAAAGGACTTGGCTAGTATACTGTACTGTTTGCAGGTAGATGTGAGCTAGTTCACAGAAGATTTCAAAGACATTGCACAAAAAAATGTATCTACAATTTCACGGAGCATTTAGATTTCCACAGATTGGATTCAAACCGGCTTAATAAGACTATATCGTCAATATCGTTACAACAGACTCAACTGGTTGCGTAGATGTCAACAGATAGAGAATGAATTCTACTAAATTATTCATTTGGATAACATAAATACAATTTTTTACAATAACGAGCGTGTGAAGTTACTTTTAATCGTTTGTACATGATACGTCATACAACGGTGCCATTCAATCGATTTTTAGGTAAACGGATATTTATCGAATCCCAAACTACCACTCTAAATTGTCATTTATCTAACCGTCCGGTATCAAACAACTTTTCTACTTCATTTTCTAACTATATTCGTAAATTTTCAATACGCGGGCCTCAATCGTGTCAGTTGAGTAGATAATGCTGTCTCTGTCACTCACAGAACCTTCTCACGCGCCGAAACCTCAGCCTTTACGTTGACACGTAAACAAAACTACGTGCACTATTTAACAAGTGGAACGCGACAAATGCTGGAAAGCAAGTTGCACGTTTACCAACACTGTTTTAATTGAAAGATTATGTTAATGAGGACACGATAATGTACAATTTGGAAAAAGTGCTCACTCGCGTTCGCGGCGTAACACAATGTTACGCGAAATAAAAAGGTAACTGTCAAGATTTTAGATATATCGAACTTTAGATTAGATTAGCTTAAAACTATAGCCTGGATACAAAAGAAACCATCACCATCTGGCTTGCGCCACTATCCCAATTGCGCTGGAAAATCAGAACGTTTCAGAGGAAACCTAAGCCAAAACTCGGGTTGCTAAAATTCACGGCTTTTACCATTTAATAACTAATAGAGGTTGCGCGTATAAATATAGGCATAATAAATCTAATTCCGGAGATAATAAAGCAATCCTTATCAAGGATACTCTGCGCGATGTGTCACGCAAACTTAAAATTCAACAGAACAAATCATGACCACATTTTGGCAACGCTGAATTTAATGGACAGCAATTGTTTAATAATAAAAACCTTTGACTATTGCAGCACAAAATATCAAAAGTACAGTAGGTACAGGAGAGTACTTTTGTGATCTCCTTACTAATATGAATTTGGTAGTTTACAAAATAACGATTATTTATTAGCATTACACTATTTATTTTTGGAGCAAAAGTTTACTTACTTTAAACATTATCACGTTTGTCGGAGCAAGTAATCGGTGAAGACTATCTACTGGATATACTGCTTACCACTACCATACCCAGTAGATTTCATTTCCACTGTCTACAGCTCTCAAACGAGGCTTCGGCAACGTCTACATATTATGCAATACATAGCAATAATATGTGGATATACCATTTTGCCAATTAAACTGAATAATATCGTCGCGCTGTGTGCAATAGTTTCGAGTTGCATTGTCTGTTGACAGTTAATTTTGTTAGTCATTTGCAAATGAGGTCAGAATTTAAGTCGATGCGTCGGATTATAATGGCTACCTACTATACCAACATACTTATAAATTCTAGATGTACATTTTCTACAATAACATAATTTATTCATCGTGTTAAAAGTGAAGCGTCTATGAAAAAGCGGAGTGAGCGATACTGATTTATTGCAACGAAGATAACATTACACCCACCACCAGTTGTCAATATACCTACAATGACCGATCGTTACATCTCACCCCGTAACTGTCGCTTCAAGCTTTAGAAGAATGTGAAGCAAGAACATGGCGACTAGGTGCCGAAATGCAAATCTCTTTGATTACAGTTGGAATCCAAACAGTAAGGAACACAAACCTTTGCCAGCAATAACAAAACAAAACAACTTTCACACAATCTCCCCAATTTCAACCTACATATTATTTACTTCATCCAAAATAATTTCGAGTATACGAAGTCCGTTTCCTTTCTTACGTAAATAAAACAACAAGAATCATAAAAAGTACATAGTTAACAGACAAGTAACGTTATTCTTGAAGTTATGTGTTGCGCATGTATAACCACGTAGTATAGCAGTGAAACTCGTATTCCGAGAGACGAGGGCCAAAACTTCATGCGAAGGGCCTTATAATGGCGCCTTTGTTAGCTAATACCTCTTCCACTGCTTATATATCAATGCGTTTGGCCAATAGAATTCGTGCTTTGGTCTTCAAACTAGAGCGAAATAAAAGACACTCGAACGCCATTGGTCAATTTTAGGTTCCACAAAGAAAGTGCTGGTCGCTGAACAAAGTTTCGGATTTTGAGAATGTAAACGCCGTGCCAAGTACTGTCAACACTACATACAAGTGTTGTTTACACAATAAAAAAATATAGGTCAGTCCGTACTTTCACACTTGCGGCCGTACGACGGGGTAGAATGGTTCACGAAGTAAAATTACTCGTGTAGAAATAACCTTTAGCCAATAAAAGCGAAAGTGGAGCACAAGGCTAGTGAAGACTTGTTTTTTATCGATCGACATAACGCAGAAACTTGAATTCGTCTTGTTTTAAGTCATACTAATGAGATTTATTTTCTTTAAATTGGCATTCGATTAAATCAAGAATCGAGAACACTATTTGGTCTACACTACCGATGTTTACTCACAGCGAATTTCGTGGATATAATGGAACTGGCATTATGCCCGTTGAACCTTTCTCTCATGAAACACTACTACACATTTAATGTGCTAGATAACCAAAACAAATAAAAACATACGACTATAAATGACAAAGATTAGTAAGTTGTCAATATATTTTTTATTACCCAAACGGCAGCATTTATATCTTTCGAAGTTCCACTGCTGCTCGTAAAAATGCCAATGATTACCAGTTATAGTCTTAACACTCTATCTAAAACTAAATGTTAATAAAGTCTTTTCACTTTTAGAAGCTGTTGTTTGATCTAAATCTATGAAACTGTCGGAATCGAATGGCCAAAGAGTTACGCAAACGAAACTTCATTTTTATATCATGCATCACTGTCAATTTAGTTTGTAAATCTGTTAAAATACAATCTGTTGAATATGTCCAGGATAAGTTGGTGTCGAGTGGCCGAGCATCGAATGTGGGACGGGCACAGAGCACTTCTGTTATCTTGACCTACATAGTGTGACCGCGGTCGCGGCCGGCCTGCGCTGTCGTTATTATAGCGGAAGACCTTAATTGCCTTCTGATGGAAAACGCCGTATAGGAAGACTATAGAAATGGACCATTTTGGAAATATTTCCACATTAACACCTACTTAAAGAAAATAAACGTAAATATGGCGGTTATTGCGAAGTGTAAAACGAGGTCAAATATCAAGATTGAAACGCCTCCTTACATAACGACTACTAGAAATTTCATAAACGTGTTAATAATGATAAAAAAAAATGCTCTAATAACATCTCCGTGATGATAATGACAAACATAACCAAATAAGAAAGCTCAAGAACGTTTTCCTCGTGTACAGTACCGGATCATCAAAACAGAACCTTGACCCAGAATGCATGCAACAACAAGAGGAAAAGGACGTCTTGCTGACGGGATCCCATCAAATGATGTCATAGCGTCTCGAATATTTGAGACTGGTTCTCTTCACAAATAAGCCGGTAATGTTATGCTTGTGTTTGTTGGGTCCGTACGTCAATATTGCATGAGTTACGTGATTTGATGATGAAACTACTACTTGCCAGGATAAAATCTTAGCTGCCATTTTGTATCACTGCACAATGTACAGTACGATCAACATAACTAGGCCGGACTGAAGTAGGCGATAAGTGGTTGCGCAGATGCATTTTTTGGAAGTAAATGGTGACAGGAAGCGGGGGGCGGGGGCGGTAACTAAACCAAGAGAATTAGAGATGCGATTACGCATTACATTGTCATAATTAGTATTACTAATTCATGTTTTTTTGTGATTATTTTGGTAAAGAAATTGTTTTTCAAAGTTTCTTTATTATTTGCTGTAACTGTTTTAAATTAAAATTTTTATGTACTCATTTAAATAGTGTGTTTATATTGTTGAATTAAAATGTTGTTAGTATTTTTAATCGATTAAACGTTTTCGTAAGTAATTTTAGGGTCGCATCTCTATGACATGCGCGAAAGTGATAAAAACCTAACTTCAATCCGGTCAAGATACGTTGATCGTACTGTATGTATGTAGAAAATTCTATAAAATGTATGATAATCTGTTCAGTTGATTTGTAAGCAAATTCAACCATGATTTTTGCTTTCAGTGTTCGTATATTATTAACTGATCCGCGCAACTTCGTATGCGTCAATTTTCTCCGTCTTTGCCCTGTTGGTCGTAGCGTGATGTTATATACCCTATAACCTATATAATAGCCTATAACTATATAGTCGAATTTTTCAATTATTACCAGTGGTTCCTGAGATTATTGCGTAAAGCCAAACAAAGTCTTCAGCTTTATAATATTAGTTTAGATTACAGTTAATGATTCAGCAAAATTTCTTATAAACTAGTGATTTGTATACATTTTCCAACCAATAAGTAAATGTGATAGAGAGCTGATCGAACCTAAAATTACCAGAACAAACCTTCAATTTCGAACTAACCTAAATAAAAACGGACACAATTAAACATTCGTGAACACAAGACATTCAAATATTTTTGTATATTGAAATGTTATTTTAAACGGCTCCAATTTGGCAAGGTCATCAAGTAACATGTAAGGTTTATGCGTCAACATATACATAGTTTTACTTTACATACTGACAATGTACTTAGTTATGGACCTTTCTCTTCAATCTGGGTTAAATAAAAGCAGTGGGTGGGTACCGAGTCGATTAAGGACGACGAAGAACGAAGGACGAATGTGCCAGCCTTCAACGAGCGACCTCGAGAAACTCCTTTTTATGAACGTTAGATATGTTCATAAAAGAGCTTTCAGTGATAAGGGTCTTTTGTCAAGCTTTGCAACTGGAAAATATAAAATGTTGATTTCATATTCAAGAATTGCATAATACTGTCGTCGAGTAGATGTCATACAACTTAATTATTTAACTCCATTATAAGACATCGTTAAAACTCTTGTTGTTACTGTTAGTTTAATGGGAACAGTGGTGACAGAAGACTTTTTGGGAACGACTTAAAGTCGCGAAGGCTACAAGTCGCGAAACCTTGAATACAGGGAAAAATTTAGTTATATAAGATGTGAATAATTGATAAGGCAGACACACGATTCTCCAGAATATGTTGGCGGCAAGGCTAGCCTGAAGCGTAAAAGAAGTTACATTAGGATCTGTTTCTCAGAGTTACGTTCCATTGACTAAATAAAGATAACGATATTGCACTTCAAGCTGTTACATTTGAAGTTCAGTTTCCTATCCAAGAATAAGCATATTCCTCCTTCACTAGAGCGTATCACCTGTTTATCTCAAGTGAGGATTAACCCAAGGAATTGGGTCATAACGGTGCTAGCAATCAATCTGGTAGTCGTTAAACTCGATGGTTTAATTATAAACGTGGCCTTGAGCGATATGTCAACAAATTCATACATACACATTCGGAATAATTCCATGAGGAAAAATTTGAATGTTTTTTTTAAACAACTACTGTGACAAACAAGCGTACGTCCTATTGATGGTAAACAGTTTCCGTAGTCATGGACGCTTGCAATGTACCAATTACTTTACTTGCGGGATAAAGCTCCTGTTTTCAAGCAATCATTAAACAATGGGAGGAGAGGTGGGACGGAGAGCAATCTCTTCGCTCTCAACTGAATGACCTTTGATGGCCTTACTCACTCGGAAAAACACTGGAACTTAAAAACAATTTAAGGTAGTACTTCCCCACTCGGGCTGCTTATTTGAACGTTTTGAATCAAACCCATTTGAGTCATCTTTGAAATGTGAAATATGTTATTTCCTCCATATATGCCACGACTGCGTGATGGTGCATTTACTCTGAACATCGAATTGTGTATTTTTCCGTAGCATTTTATCAGAGTTTATTCATATCAGGCAATTTCCAGTCTGAGGTCACTAGGAGAGCGAGTGCGTCATTCTCATAAGGTGTCTTATATTATTTCCTTATCAGACATTTCCTTAATAACTCGTTAAAGACTGTGATTTGATTAAAAATAAGTTTTAATTGATTTAATTGCATTGAACATTATTCGTTTCTAGGTGGTGAATGGTCCCATTCTATAAAATTGACTTATAAGCATGAAGTTCTCCGATATCGGGACCTGATAACTTCATGCTTATAAGTCACCTCAGGTGTAGGTAATTTATTCACACGTTATTTCACTGCAGTTTTCTTGAACTTTGCCAGTGGCGCAACTGAATTTAAGAGAATAAATCTAACATAACAAACAACTTCATTAAGTATATAAAAATATTTAATGTTTGTCTATGTCTCCGTTTAAGAACAGAACTACAGATACAGAGTGTAGGATATATTTTGTTATGTTACGTATGAAATAAGGAGTAACTGTCACAGTGAACCGCGATAACCAACTTTCACGAGAAATGAGCCAAGAAAAAAATGTAGTATTTCATCATCTATTTTATATTTATTAGCTTTGCAAGCTGCTATCAGTTATTGTGGTTGAAGAATGAAGAATTATTGTGTCAATTGTAATTTGTAAATAGTATGAAGAAGCGCGAGATATCAGCGCTGCAATGTGCGCTTATCAGACATGATAATGCCGTATTATGTAGCGGTCGGCCGCGTTGTAAACAGTTGTACATAATAATAACAGTAGGTATACAATATTCAATTGCGGTTTTGGAAGCATACATGCGGGTCTACAGGCCTTTTGTTTGATATACCAGTTCATGTTCATTATTATTAATAGTGTATAAACATACATGAATAACCTCTGTCCCATTGGGGTAAACAGAGACTGGGGTAGTACTTTGCGCCATTGGTTACGGTCCCAACATTGTACATTTGCTTCCTCTTTATTTATAATTATAACCGTTTATAGCATGCTCGCCGGTTTTGGATACTTTGGACATGTCACTTGCCTTTTTTGAGAAATCTCCAAGAATCGGGAGGCTTCTATGATAATAATAAATATTATCATAGAAGCCTCCTGATTTAAAATTTATTAAAAATACTACGGGTCTTAATCGCGTCACGGGTAAACTACCCGTGACCACGGCCGTAGCAATACGGTCGAAACGTCGGGCAATAAACAAGGTATTTTACCTTTAATTATTCACGCGATTAAGACACGTAGTATATATAATAATTGTATAATGTGTACAAATCGCGAAAGTTGATTTTTAGTAATCCTGATTAGCAGTCCTGATTTTTTCAAATTTAATTGAGTTGACTTTTTCAAACTGCATTGAGAATTCAGTTGTTAAACTCGAAGTAAATACGACAAGAGTTTTTATACTCAACGACACTTTTCTATACAATTTAGATATGAAAGCAGACGTACAACACAAATGCGTGTTTTATCTGTAGATATGAGTGACATTTCAGTTTATCTGTATCATTAAGTAACTGTGAAAGGCATATTTCAATGCGAACGTTATCAATTTAATCTTCATACAATAATATTTATTAAACGTCCTTTTATTCGCACCCCAGTATCGTCACACCCTCTTGTAACTAAATGTTGGTACGTAAACAGTACGTATAATTCCTGACATCATTTTTATATCATAACTTCAGTATTGAAAGTATTTTATGGGTAATTGAGTGGTCAAATTGGTTTCTGAATATGCTAATCATATCCATTATGGTAGCCGATATCGACATGAAGTACCCACCGTACGGACCTTGATACCGTGTGACAATGTGATAAGTTATCAGCTGATGATAACGACCCCCGCAACATAAAAAAATACGTTTATAATTTGTTAATTGTGTTGTCTGTGGGTGCATGAACTATTAGACAATAACAATCTAGATTATTATTATAAAGAGGCAAGTTTATGTGAGGTAATCTGTGAATCCATTCAAGTAGCTTACCGATTTTGGTGTATTTTTGGGGTACTGTCTCTAAAAGGAGAAAACGGAACCCTTATAGAATCACTTTGTTGTTCGTCCGTCTGTCTGTCTGTCTGTTAAAGCCCTTTATATCGGGAACGCGTGGAGGTATCGAGATGAAATTACAACTACCAATTCCTTGAAGCTGTGAAAAAAAACAAACTTCTAAGTTAACGTAAAAATAAGATACGGCTGTTTACTTTAAAAAACTGCGCGACTCGATTCCTGAACTATTTATAATTTATACCTACAAATTTGTACGGAACCCTCAGTGGGCGAGTCCAGACTCGCACTTGTCCGGTATTGGTATTAGATAGCTTAAAGCTTAAGGAAGGTCAGGCGACATACACATAAGATATCAGCATCTAAGTACAAAACAGCTAGAAAATAATACTGATACTTTTTGTATTTTTTATTTTTAATAACAGAGTTTTTGGAATTGGGTTTAAGTCTAATAAGATTAAGTTGAACAATAAACAAAACATTTTAAGTTTCGGCTACGGAAGTAAAAGGACAACTTCCTCGAGGAAAGATAAGACCAGTTGTTGGTACAAATGCAAATACTGATCTCCTCTCTCAGATAAAACACAATCTGCTTTAAAAATCTCACTGCTGGAATATACAGACCTCGTCTGGATATCCTAGCGGTGAGAATTTTAAAGTAGGTTGTGTTTTATCTAACTACTGTAAGTGTTCGTAAGCTAACTTAATGGTCGGCTACGACAACTGTTATTTTTTGGAACTATACTGCAGGATGTCTCTGGTAATTGATTGTTATATCGATGCAGCCATTATTTTTCGTAGTAATTAACATTTAATTTATTAGTTTCATTTGTTGTTGTCGAGAGGGCTAAAAGCTATTATTAACGTCGTTGTTTCGTTTCTCATCTTTGACGGGTAAAACGGCTATTACACTACCCTGAATCAGGGCCCTAAATCGAGGTGGCCTTGAAAAATTGTTAGAGAATTAGGGCCCTAACTCTTATTACACCGCTCTTTTTAAGGATTTAGGGTCCCTGATTTAGTGTAGTGTAATAAGCGCATTAGTTATATCTTTAGCTTGAAGAGAATATCTAAATGTCTGTTTCTACGACACTTGGACATCCATCCAGGCGAGAGAGTTTGATAGACCTCCAAAGGCTTCCGCATACGGTCCATCTCGGCGACCATATTTAGGTAAAAAGTAAATCAAAGTCAAATATTGTAACTGTATTGATTTACTTTTTTTTATTTATTTTAATAGGTATGAATAGTATGGACTTCGTTTACTATCCTCGTGATATTTAGTTGAATAAAATACGGTCAACCTAGTTGATTTATATTATATAGGTACCTATAGTAGAAAGTTTACACAAAATATTTATTTAGGTTGTTCATGAGCAAGTACAAGGCGTAAAACTGTGGCTCATCGTTTAAATAATGACGTCTACGGAAAAATCCGTATGAGGTTTTAAGGAATAATATTACAAATAACCACAGTTTCAAATTCTGTAATTTTCGCTTTAAACGCACATCACGTTGTAACTTATCCTGTAAATACGTAATTGAGATTTAACAATATAATGTATGTAAAAATAAAATACATGGGTGAACAGTTTAGCTCTACGTACGTCATCAAAGTACTTCCCTATGCTTTTGTAAATCGTTAAATACAAATCAGTTCCTTTTATTACCATCACAATACAATTGCTTTACTTAATTATACTATTGCTTTAGTAACAAAGTTAAAATAAACTAGGTTTTCCATGACCTTGGGTTTTAAAAATACAGTGTCTCTGTTCTTGTTATTTACAAGACAGCTTGTTTCTTGCAAACAAGAGGATGTCGTCTCATTTCCAATAAGATGAAAGTGAAAACTTCGCAAACGAAATTCTTTAAGAGAACAAACTATGTCCAACTTTACGAGTTCCCGTAATAATTTACGACTTATAAAAAAGCCAACAGAAAATCGTAACGGTCTGTTATAATTACGTGAATTATACAAGTATGTTTATTAACTTCATTAGTGGTGATACATACTTTGTTTAACTGTTAAAAATTAAAATAATTCAGTACAATATTGCGCTTCAAAATGGTAGTATTAGCTTGTTTAATAGTGTTATCCAGTCAATTACATAGTTAATGGACGCGGGTCAGTTTTAATTAGTGAAACGATTTGTGCTCTCAGAGGAATATTTGAGAAGTTGTTTTGAAATAACATGACCTAGAAGTGTGAGGATTCATAACCGCGGTGGAACGACCACATTCAGGATGAAATTGAAGTCGTGCTCTGTATGCATAGAGGGCTCTAAGGGTGAGTGGCGGGTGGTCGCGGGGCTCGTGTGAGCAGTTTGTCAGATGCCATGAATAAATTATCACTGAATTTCGTCATTCAATGGGCATCTACGTTACGTTTCATGAAGACAAAATGAGATGAAAAAATACAACAACCTATGTAATATAGGCTTTATATTTCCTGAATTTAATAACGCAGCAATTTATTGATAAAAAAGATTTGTTTGAACGATACAATTGATTGCCCTTCGCTTGTAATGGACACAATAATACGGCATGAATGATTAACGCCAGTTCGTTCTGATGCGTCAAGGGTAAACAATGGTCAAAACAAAGTCGACATACTGTGTATGACTGTAATATAATTTGTAAGACAAAGCGTAAACAGGTAAAGGAACAAAGAGGGGCATCAACTAGCTAGATAATCACAGTGCACGCAAGTTGTGGTGCCTGGGCGGAGGCCCGCTTATGGGAAAGTTACAATCATTACGACCATTCATAAACGGTTGAATGAGCGCAAGACGCCTGCGCAGCCGGTCGAGTGCGCGCGCGCACCGACCCCGCGAGTCCCGCGACATCTGTGATGTCGCCGCGCAGATGCCGCACATACCACCGTGCAAACAGGGGGCCTAGGTAAACCCGATAAATATTGTTGCAACTCAACAATAATACATACATTCCACATTTAATTAGAATCGATTAAATGATTACAAGGTTTATTTGCGCAATGCTTGTATTGTAAAGTGTATTGAACCCGAGTGCGACACCTAGTAGCCCGCGATGCGTCACCGCTCGTCTTATGTTGTGGACGAGAAAAAAATTCCACGCGACAAAAGCAACGATGTCCGCAAACGACGCATAAATAATTAGACAATAAGCAGGCAGGGCAAGAAATCGGTAATTTGTATCGCGTCGAGATAGGCGGAGCGCAGAGGGAGACGGGTGCAGGCAGGCGCGCGCCGCCGCGGAGATATGGCAACGCGTCAGGTGGAAGTGGCGCCCGTGCTGTGCTCGCGAGGACGACCGACCGCCCGCCACCCCGCCCCGCCGCCCGTCACCCGCTAATCCTCACCCGCTAATCCTCACCCGAACACAATCTGATAAAATTCGCGCCAGCTATGAACATTACGCAAAGCTACTCAACACTACAACACTCCGATAATGAATGACCCGACACTTTTTTTACACGCACATAAATATTGGCCCTCATATCTCGCTATCGTGTCGCATTATCCAATGGTACGAAGCGAAAAATGTAATAAGAAAGTTATTTCCTCAACCTGGCGAAACTAGTCTCGCGAACGCATTACGGTCCGCGTTACGGCCAGGTGAATTCAAAATGACCTCTATGGGCCGGTGGCTTCTGTTGGCCTCGCTCACAGAATGCGTTGACATTTTGTGGGTTAGCAACATGCCATGACTCCGTACTATAGTAAGAACGATGCCAGGATGACTAACGGTCGGCCGTCATTAGCCACCTAAACGTAAATTGTCCCATACAAAAACTTTTAACGCAATAGATCGATTCGGCACTCGTAGCGCAATAAGGTGAATTTTGTATATCAGCGTCCTAACGATAATCAGATCGTCTACTTAGATGTCGTGTACTCATTATTTAGGCATTCCTAAACATGCGACGAGAGACCTAAGAACAATAGCGCGCAATACTAGCATCACGTAAATCGTAATGATTTCGAAAGAAAAGTACATTATACCGAGTTCTTTCATCAATGTAAAAGTGACTTACCAAGGCGAAGAAGTTTGTGTGGCAATCCTCGAGACTTGCACCGTTTGTTTGGTGATTTTGATGCGTCATGGTAGTCCGGGGCACTTCATTTTCATTTCACAACACTAAAAACAGGTTCAATCTTAAAGAAACCACTCAAAATCTTAAAATCATCACCGACATTTAGTGAAGTTTTCACCTTTCAATGGCGACTGGAAAATGGCGGATAGGAAACAACAACCCAAGCCGACAGTGCTGCCGCAGGCGGCCAGTGATAGAAACTGGTTTCGTCCAGAAATGATTTAACGTTCCGTTGCAGGTTTTTGTAGCGACTACAAATAAAATTTGAGTTTCCTCATATTTACCTATTATGTATGATAGTTATTATAAGACAATATACTTACAAATTGAATACATGATCACTTACTAGGTTGTTGTAGAATTATTATTGTAGATTATTCTTTGAAAATTTTCATTATCATGCGTACTTTGAAAATGCATTACTACTGTCAAAAAATTTCGACACCGAGCAAAATAAAAAAAAAAACATAGAATTTTGATAAAAATATTTAAATAATAAAATATTTGTAACTGTGCAGAATAACAGTTCACTGTAAGAATCGATATAGTAAAAAAATCGTGATGCTGCGTAATCTACTTACAACACCATGCAAACATTTGCAGGTTATTAATTTGTTGTAGTTGTTATTCAACACAAAATAGATAACTTCCTGGGCCTTCTAGTACTATTTATATAATTTCAGGTAATGACGGTGAGGTATGTACAAAAGAAGCACCCTAAGGTAGATAAAAAGTTACAAGCGGCTGCAGAATCTTTGGCTGCAAGAGGGTAAGAAAGTGTTTGGTTAAACATTATTTCCCTACTTACCTCTGTAATTCTTCAAGGTTGACATCTTTAATGACTAGTGAAAGGTACACAGGACAGCATTAGGTTTGCTGATTTATCAAAGTGAACCTACTGTGTCAGACGCCAGTTTTTTGATGTACTATCTTACTATAACACTGTGTTAGTCCAGAATAGAACAAGTCTTTGTTTTGTGATTTAGTGAGATAAGGTTTCCAAATGTCTGTTATGTAGGTGCACAAAGACATACCCAAAGACTATTAATTGAATCTAGAATATTAAAAAGTTAGTGTGGCTACTATCTTACCTCACCCAGTTTTTGTGCGTTAAGGTGTGAAGCTAAATATCATACAAATAAACCAATTATGTTGTTTTTCACTAACATAACAACATCATGTAGAGACATCCTCAATTATGATAGAAGTGCCCGCGTAGGTGCCCTGCCGAATGTTCTGGTCCACTCCACTTTTCCCTGTATGACCACCCACTTTTTTCTCAGCTTCCTACGTTCAACAAAAGCATGGAGCCCACCGGCCAACATAGAAGAGACCATCACCAAAATTTGTGCCAGCAATGGTTTGAACTCAGATTCTACATTTGAAGCTCTGGAGACAAAGTTTACAGTCCTGAAAGCTTGCTTTGAGGAGACAGGATATGACGTTCCTAATTCACTTCTACATTCTATTGGCAGTGTTGGTAAGACATCTAATTATTAAAATAGGCTAAGAAAAAAAAAAAAAAAATCATCCAATCAACAAATTTGGATGAAATGTTGCAGAATTTAATTTATATTGGTGTATCTCTACTCAGTTTTAAGACTTAATTCTCATGTTTACTCTGTTGTCTACAAATGATAAGGATAAAGAATTGTATGTACATGGTTTCTTAAGAATCTTATGATACTTTCAGCTGATCTACAAGAGTTCTACAAGACCCCAGTGGACACAGCAACACCATTTGATGCACTCAAAAGAATGGATCTGCCCAAGAACTTACATGTACAGCCTGACTATGTCAGGTTCCACCCTGGTTAGTAGAAAATATTTTCTACATTAATGGGCTAGTAATAGAATGCTTTTTGGCTTGGAACACCGCTCAATACTTGCTGTTTATGTTTTTGCATAGACCATAGTTAAGCTCTGTGACATCAATTAAAAATTATTTACTTTGTTTTATTTCAGAAAAAGATACAATGTTTGGTGGTATATCAGCCTTCCCCAAGAGTTCCACCATAGTGTCAGGATTAAAGACTAAGAAAAAGTATGAGGGATATGAAGCTAAGCGATCATGGCCCTAATTTGTAGCATTCTTCTAATAATAATGTTGTATAGTCTAGTTATTAATTTAAATAAAATGTTGCGCAACAATTTTGAAGTTTTAAATTATCTACCAAACTAATAAAGTTGTTGAAGGGTTTGTTTGTTTAAATACCTACTCAATTTTCTTTATTCAGGAAAGGTATACTTCGTCTGTCTTACAGATAGTCTGTAGTACACACCGCTGAGATCCATTTAAACAGAAAAGTAATCAAATGACAACAAAAATCTTTTATACTTTAAAATTACGCCAGTATTATATTTAACTGCATCATAATACCGATGTGATAGTAGAACCAAATATAATATGGCAGCACAACACATAGAAATAGTCAGTGTAAAATTGTAGAGAAACATTGTTTTATTGTAGAGAAACATTGTTTTTCAGAATATTTTTGCAAATGCTGTTTCCTATAAAGTGGAAAATAATTTATTGTTATGTAGTCATATATCCAATTCATAAGTCAGGGGGGTATTTACTTATTTGGATTTAGTCACGTTACGTCAATTAACTTTGGCAATGTTTAATGGTCGTGCGGGGACTCCCCTAAACCACAGATTACAACATACAGATGTAAAGCTTCACAAAACCTTTTGGACGCGCGCACATTGTCATAGATGCGGAGTCTCAAGGCCACTCTTTACTCGTAGACAAGTACTTTATACACATAAATCGTCTTGAGTACAACTTCTGTACTCAAGACGTATATTCAATGCACAAACTGTTATACTAGTAGTAAATATCAGTTTGTGCATTGAAATAAAATGACGGTTATCATCATCATTACCATCATCACATAACTATCACCACAAACCACCATCCCCACCCTCTGAGCACTCGCTCGTGAGGCCGACTTACGAGAGTGTAGTGTAGTGTAGTGTGGCCACCTTGTACACTCTCGAAGTCACGACTAGTCACGAGTATTCAATCACCAAAAATATAGATGCATGCCCAGGAGGCCTACTCTAATTCAATGAAAACGAAGTTTCAATTAAAAATTAGGTGGTAGGTAATAGACAGATACAGGAACATCTAATAAACGAAAATTTATATATTTCATTTTAAGGAGAGAGAGAGAGAGAGTAGATAAGCCAACACTTATGGCAGCAGTCACAACATATTATGTTGCTATACAATTTAGTTCAGTTTCGTTGTTCCACATATTGTTACAATCTTCAAACGTCTTTACAGCTAGAAAACCTGCGAAATTTAAATTAAGTGAAAGGAGCGCGACAGTGTAGACATAGCATAGTACAGTGACGCTCTCCTGTCGCCTCGCGAGGGCAAGCGAGACCCTTTGACTCGCGCACACAAACCGACTCTGAACCTAAACGAAGAGCAGGCGAGACGAGGCAAGCAGTAAGTGGCAAGACGAAGCGCGTGAAACATTATACACTCTCACTGTCGCACTCGTCCTGCCTCGCGTGGAGAGTTCACTTTTACAACAGCCATTAGGTACAATAAAGGTATTACACATTGAATATAGGTTGTGGCTTTATTGTAGGACGACCGGGAAGTAGCCGCTAGCCAAAGCTGAATGATGATAATTATTGTCGTAATTAGACTACGTTATGGTGTTAATTAGATGTATATTTTTTTACTACCTTGCTAATGTTCTGCAAGGACAAACTCAACCTTTTTAACAATCTAAACATTTCTGGACGAATCAAAACTGACGTTTGCTTTTGACAGATGAAAGTTCGCATAAGTTCGAGGTTATTTTGTAAGCGAATCTCGATCTAATATGAAGTTATTTACCTAATTAATTAGCGAATGGTTATACGAAATGATATAAGCGTGCAAACATGAACGCTCTCCTGATATTGTGTTTTATATTTATCTTTATTTACTCATGTGTATCGTGGTAAGTAATCGATAGTGCGATGACACCGCTATTTTTATTATTGTTTTGTGTTTGTTTACTATTTTGGTAACATTTGATATATTTTTAGGCTGTTGCCGACTTTACTAGCATGGCTGTTTATGAGAAAGTACAACATAAAGCTGAAAATAGGCAGAATTGCAGTGCCAAAGTTGATACTAAAAGATGTGAGCTTGTCCAAAGATAGATACTCTATTGTAAGTTGTGTCAAGTTATCTATCACTGTTTTAGAAAATACTGTTTTTAACTTACTGATGAAATACATAGTTTTATGTAGTTATAAATATTTTTGAAACTGTAGTACAATGATGACAAAACAAAACTTAATATAATATGATTTTTTTTTGTTTCTTCAAAAACTGACTCACTGTTGTATTTTTAGCATATCAACGAAATATCTTTCCAAAGCAGTTGTTTCAACTCTGATATCAACAAACTGGTGTCTGTTGTAATCCGTGGTGTAGATGTAACTAACAATGTGGAAGAAAAGAGGAGTGTTGTGGTGGAAACAATCCTCAAACCGTTACTCTCCAAACAAAACTCTACTTCTAGAGATGGCTTTGATGATATGGCCACTAACATTAACAATTTGGAAAATAGTTTGAATAATCTAGCTACTAAAAAGCTGTTGGATTTTCGGGATAAAAAGTTACCACATAGTTTAATAATGTTTGCTCAGGTATGTATATTTATCTTTCTATATTCTCACACTTTTGTGTATTCATATTTTTTTATTGTCCCTTTTAAAAACACCTACAAAAAAAATTGTATAGTTTGGCCAATATTCTTATTTTAAAAACCACTGAAATGGCAAATACGCTTTCTTAGCACATTACAAATCCCACAGTTTTAAGGTAAGTGCTTGCAACACACATCAATTTATGAATGCAGGGACAACATGCTATGTTCCTACAGTATATTTTACCTAGGAGTCCAAGTAAATTGTAAAGTCTCTAAATCTGTGTCTTTATATTGGAGATTTAAACAAGAAACTTACCTATAAATTGTAATTTTTTGAACCTGATGGGTGGTACAATTTACTACACACCGGTTAAATGTGTACTGTGTACCTACCATTATGGGGGTTCCAACTCCTAAATCCCCCTGGGTAATCCTGGGTAATACCCTCCCTCCTCCGGAATCTCAGTTTACAACTTTATTTTTACCAACAAGATTCTCTTAGCACAAAAGTAGTTAAGTTGTTATAACTATTCATCTCACCTCAATAATAGCAACTAAAAAGTAGGTTTCCAGATGTTTATGTTTCATACTACTAACAATGTTATATAAGAAATGTTTTGTTATTTCTCATTTGGCCTACTAGCCTACTTAGCTGTGATAGATCCTTTAAATTTTCTTATATAAACTACCACCCTGATTTTTTTCACATTTCCAAAAACAACCATTTAGCTGGCAGGGGTGGGGATGGGGACACTCGACTCTAGAAATAATTAGCACTTCAAAGTTTAATATTTCACAAACCGATCCCTAAATCGTAAAGTAGACAAAATCTATTCGACGACACCCCACACGAAAGGCCAAAAAAAACCCCACTTTACGTATAGGAAGGTGTCCTAAAATAATTTTTTTTCAAGATTTTATTGTACCACTTTGTCAGTGTAACAAATATGTCAAAGCGTCAGGGTGGCCTTGTGAGCTATTAGCGGCTTAATATTCGAATTAACATTATGGAAAATCACCAATCGATCATATGAACATGCATACCTCAAGCAAGGTAAAGTCCGCCAACTGTTCTAATCATTTCGATTACACAATGCCACTGCATTACTGACCCTATAACCACACTAACACTTTGCACACACGACTATAAAAATAGCGACGTCTATTGGTAGACGTGTTGTCGTTACGACCGCTCGAGTAAGACTGCCCCACTACCGTCAGTCACGCCATCTTGCGGCGGCCATGTTTAAATGAGTCAATAGACTTGCTTTTTAATCAAAACAGAACCTGCTAACCTGCGGTCGGATATGACGGACATGTCGAAACTAAAGAGTTCCATGTTTACTACAGAACCCTAAAAATAAACAACAACTTGCTCATTTACCTACACATTACTCAAATTGCTGAATGTATTAGGTTGAAATTTGATACACAAGTACGAAATCACGAAAATTGCTATTTTTATTATAGGACCAATTCACTTAGGCTTGCAGCCTAAGTGAATTAAGAATTTAGCAAGATTGAAGATTTTAGCAACAACTCTTGTGATACGTCAGGATTCTACATGTATGTACATGCAATGCCAAGTTCGCAAACAATAGGTAAAGCCGGAGAAAAGAACTTGGCAATAAAAACTCGCGGAAGGATGTCAAGTTAGCATAGTAACCTGTACCTGTATTAATTTTGTATTTAAAAGACTGCACATTAGTTCTAGTAGCCCGTCCTATCATAGTTGTTACTGACTAAAACACCTGTTCTTCAGTTCATGGGTGTCCACATATTCAATGCTTCTATCACCATCCACAATGGTACTCCTGAAGCACCGTGGTCCCTCTCAGCGTCTGCTGGTGAAGTCCACGCCGACGGTGCTGCGGGAGGGCCGGCCCGCGCTCTTGTCTTCTCAACCAAGCTAGTGGATGCTTGTGTAAAGATTATAGGCAATGGACTGTGTTTGGGAGAAGCTGCTTGTTGTTTGGTTATTGAAGGGACGGTGAAGGCTGATGGACCGTTAAATGTAGAGGTGAGTAAAAAACGACAACTGTGGCTATTTGAAAAATAACCGGGCAAGAGCATGCCGGACCATGATCAGTGTTGGGTTCCGTATCTATCACTACAAATCATATGCGCAATATATGGCATCATATGCAAACATACGATCTGAAAAAGTGCGCCAGTAAAAGAACGTATCTTCATGGCACTTACGTTCTTTTGTTGAAAAGTGCAGAATTTCGGCAATAACTCAAAGATGGTTTATCTGATCATGTTGAAAATAATTTTAATTGAAAGTATTATGTAATTCACCTTTGTAATTTTTTGAATATTTTTTGGTTAAACAGTTTTAAAGATAAAGGGAGGGGAATTAAAATCTTGAAAAGAATGATGTACCACACATGTTTGCTAAAAAAAAATGTCAGCTACTGTCACATGTGTGTAGTGCCGCTCCTAAACATATGTATTTTTGTTATTTAACTATCGAACTAATAGCGGCCCATACGAGACTCAAAATTTTATCTATATACAATGTGTATTTTTTGTTTAAAAAGCCTGTGACATACGGACAGACAGGCATACAGAGGGACGGACATGACGAAACTATAAGGGTTCCGTTTTTGCCATTTTGGCTACGGAACCCTAAAAGTGACATAGTTTTTATTTGCTTGTGAAAACTTGACTATAAAAGTAAAACCATGTGACATTTGAATAAAAACAAGTGTGTGTTATTGCCTAAATTAATAATTTTGAAGTAAAAAATAGAGCAATTAATTTTACAAAGCCTTTGACAAAAAGGCTTTTTTGTGTAGGTATACTTACTGCCAGATATTCATTAGAGATTTTTTTTTATACCTACACGGCGAAGTAAATTTTGCTTGCGCGATTTAGGAATTGTCTTGTCTGTAGTATGTAGTGTTGCCACGTAAGAAATACAATAATTTTCAAATAAAAAAAAATCTGTAATTTTATTTGTCCAGAAAATCCATGCAATGATCAGCGATACGACAGTAACATTCCAAGATGATTTATATCAGTTTGTAAAGAAACATAAAAAGCGTCGAGCGATACCGGTGCAAACTAATCTAGATGAAGATCAACTCAGTACTATTATACCAAGATTGTCACCCGTTATACCAAAGGTGAGTATATATGTTTCTACTGATGTTTCGACTTTAGCCTATAGGATTAAACATTTTTGTTAATAACGCAGTGGGCAACCCTGTTTTGTAGTCTTGTGTTGCTAGTGTAAATAATTATTATTTAGATGTTGATAAACTTTCGCGATTTGTGTATAAAATTATATGTACTACGCGTCAATAAACAAGGTACTTACGCGATTAACACCCATAGCAGGGGGGTGTCACTCCACAGTTTATGTAAATTCGGGCAGCGCGCCACTTGGAGGGGCGAATGACAGTGGGCTGTCTCTCGGCTCGCCCGACAGTCAAGGCCAATTCGCGCGATCGCATACTTGAAAAAAAAATTTTTATTTTCGACATCCACAAATTCTTCTAAGCCTAAACGTCAATATAATTCTTATAAAATATATTGCTGTGTTTATCTGAATAAAACGAATAGTGTAAAGAACTAACATTTTTTTACAATTCCACTGCGTCATCGAAATCCTAATCTACTTATTTATCTTAAAACTAATAAATTAACTACAAAAACTTCTCAAGTGTCAACCCCTTGCGGACTTCGCAGCTCGGTCATAAAACTGTGGTGCGCAAAGAAAATTCACGGTTCGCGCGCGTTTATAAGTTTCAATTTAGCTTGCAGGCGGGTAGCTCTGTCGAGTCTAGGTATATTTTATACCTAAATCTGACTTTTGTTAGGGAGTGAACCTTCTGTACGTAGTACTATTACTTATTCTGTGCCCATAGTATATATAATTTTATAATTATTATTTACTAGCTGACTCGCGCAACTTCGTATGCGTCAATTTTCCCCGTTTTTGCAACATTTTGCATTGCCGCTTCGCTCCTATTGGTCGTAGCGTGATGTTATATAGCCTACAGCCTTGATCGATACATGGGCTACCCCCAACAGTAAAAGCCCTCAGGAACTACTGAATTTTTCAATTCGGACCATTAGTTCCTGAGATTATCGTCTTCAAACAAACAAACTATTCAGCTTTATAATATTAGTATAGATTTAGTTTACCAGTATTTATTACACTAAAACATGCACAATAAATAGTAACATTTAAACTTCCGCGTTGCATGATTATAACTATTTATTATACGGGAATTAACGCGTATTGTTTACCTCAAAATTGCTTGACGTTTCGACCAGGTTGTACCGACCGTGGTCATAAACAATGCGCGTTAATTCCCGTATAATAAATAGTTATATTCACAATAAATGACAGAAATAATCTTAATCTAAGTGTATAACTTAATTTAGGTAAACACTACATGCATTATTAATTGGCAAGATTAGTGGGAAGATAAATATAAATAATAATAATGCCTAAAGCTATTACGTTCTGCAAATATTTTAACACACTTGCTTAATCTATGATAAGATGACGAACCCGGTTCTTGAAACATTGAAATGTTGCGCCAAATATATCTATTTGCATGCTATAATAATTATAAATCTTAGATAGGCGCGCTACAGGTGAGTTTGAACCTACGAGTAGTACTGTTTTTAGAAAAGGAGGACTTAGAAGTATAATTTGCTATCTGAGATACTTATGGTCAATGTCTGTACTATCTTTATTTTCTTTTTCAGATTTTCAGTTTAAGAATAGACTCTACAAAGGTCTGTTGTACAGATAAGGCTGTAAATACCAACTTTGAGATGTCCTTACAAAGCTTACAAGTAAGTTTATGAAGACTTCTATCAAGTTAAACGTTCTGCAAATATAAAAACTGACAAGTCATGTGTCGACTGCCTCTGTGGCGCGGTGGGAGTGTGTCCGACTGCTACGCAAGAGGTCGTGGGTTCGATTCCCACACGGGACACCACTTTGTGTCATCCACAAATTGTTGTTCCGAGTCTGGGTGTACTTTGTGTCCGTGACTTGTATGTTTGTAAAGTCCCCCGCGACACAGGGCTTGTACCCTAATGCGGGAGTCGTCTTTAAAAAAAAAAAAAAAAGTGGCAGGGACATTGTTGTGACCATAGGCGTTCATCTTCAGATTTAAATGTCGAATAACCGTTCAGTATTGAAGCAATCAAAGTTCTCTGAATCAATGTCTCATACGGCCTGGCTAAGAAAAAAAGAATATATATGTTGTTAGTCGCGCACCTTTTATATATTTTCTTCGTCTTAGCACGAGCTTTACACTTGGAACTGCCTCTTAACTTAATTGTTTTTTTCAAACCAATGATAATTTTAATTTTATTTTATAATGCGTTAATCATTCATTTTATTGATTTTTGGAGTTTGAAGTTTATAACTGGATTACATTACACATAATATGATTATTACATATAAGTATTTACCTTATGCTTGACGATTCGACCAGATGTACCGTCTGTGTAACCCGGTCGAAATATCTAGCATATTATACATAATTCGACACGGGAATAAACTCGTTTACTCCCGTGTCAAATTATGTGTAATATGCAACGCGTAAGTTAAAGTTATAATAATTGACTGCCTCTGTGGCGCGGTGGGAGTGTATCCGACTGCTACGCCAGAGGTCGTGGGTTCGATCCCCACCTAGGATAAAACTTTGTGTGATGAGCATGATGGTTTATTCTGTGTCTGGGTGTTATTTATCTAGAATATGTATGTATTTAGAAATATATAAGTATTTATCAGTTGTCTGGTTTCCATAATACAAGCTCTGCTTAGTTTGGGATCAGATAGCGTTGTGTGAGTTGTCCCAAGATTATTATTAATAAACAGTACATTTTTTTTCACGGTATCAGGTAAACTCGAGGTTTAGCGCATCATCTATGGTGGACGACAGCGGGTTGAGTATGAGCGGTCTACCTCAGGTGTACGTCGCCTTCCAGATGGATCAGTATCAGGTCTTCGCTGACAATGAGAAGCTACTGTTGTTGAATAAACTTAAATTGGATGCTAAGGTATGTGCATTCTCTAATGCTGTGTGATTGCTACCAATTTACTTGAGCTCTCTAATGTATGGCGTGGCTAAGAAAATGGAGATCAAGATGAAACTATTTGAACAGGAAAATAAAAAAAGAGTTTTCTACGCTTCACCCAACAATTTTGCCAGTTGTTCTCCGCATTTGGCGAGTGGTTTGTTTGTTTATGGTATTTACGTTGTTAAGGCAGACCTTAACGGGTGTGAGCACTAGTGTTAAATAAAACCACTGTGCTCTGTTCTGTTGGAACATAGGCGATTCCGTTTATTATAATTGGTCACCGAAAGTAGACAACAAATAAAATGGTTCTCAACCTTATATAGAAGCCGCGGTAACGAAACCATAGCGCGATTTAATTTGATGCATGGCGCCATCTATTGATACAAAAACAAACTAATTTGGTTAAAGTGGCATGTTTATTCATTGCAATCGCGCTATGATTATGGATCGCAAACATACCACCCACCAAGGACATTACTGACGGAATGTCCTTTTTATATAATACTTAGGCTTGTACATTCTTATCAAGAATAAAAACAAACAGTTCTGAATTATTTGATCTGATACGCCAATAACTCAGATGATCAACTTTTTATGATTACCATAACCAGAAATATTAACACATATAAAGTATAACATAACATAGGTAAAACTAAAAATAATGTAAAACATGTAAAAAGTAAAATTAAAAAAAGTTTTAAACATAACAATCAATAATACACATAACAAGTACAAGAGCATCAAGGCCCTTGATGGTTATGTAAAATGAATATCCCTACATTATTTATATCAAAACATGAGTATACAACTAATTTATCGGTTGTAACTGAGCTAAAATGTATATAAGATATATGTTTAAATGAAAAATTGTATAATTTGAATAACTAGATAGAACTATAAATAAATAAAGCTATCGCTATTCACTTACGGGTAAAATGCATATTTTGGAGGTTGGCCTTTTAATGATTGACGATCTAGTGCGTATTGTCACTACACGAGTGATATTATCATCACCGGGATGTTTCTCTAAGACACGACCTATCATCCAACGACTCGGCGGCAAATCATCCTCTTTTATCAAAACTACATCTCCAATTTTAGGTTCTGAAACTTGAGAAGACCATTTGTACCGATTCATTAAACTAGAAAGGTATTCTTCAGACCAACGTTTCCAAAATGACTGAAGCATCCTCTGAACAAACTGCCAGCGCGTTAAATAATTTATGTTTGATGCTTCATATTGGTTATCTGGTACATTGACCAACGGTTCCCCAATTAAAAAATGTCCAGGCGTTAAAGGCAACGGTTCCCCAGGTTCAGTACTAACTATGACGCTCAATGGTCTCGAATTGAGACATGCTTCAACTTGACTAAGGAGCGTGGATATTTCTTCGTAGGTAAGAGTAGAGTCACCTATTACCCGTTTCAAGTGGTATTTCGTAGACTTCACCCCTGCCTCCCATAGCCCACCAAAGTTCGGACTATGAGGGGGGATGAAGTGCCACTCTGTGCCGTTGGCTTCTAGGTGCTCGGCTATTGATGGTTGGACTGAAACTAATTGTTGTAACTCTCTAGAAGCGCCGACAAACGTGGTACCGTTGTCACTCCATAATTTGGAGCAATGACCTCTCCTGGCCACGAACCGTCTAAATGCGGCTAGAAAAGCCTGACTGCTCATGTCGCTGACTGCTTCTAAATGCAGAGCGCGAGTGGCCATACATACAAAAAGGCATATGTAGCCCTTGTAGGCATGGTGGCCACGACCTTTAGAAGTCCTTATATTTATTGGACCCGCATAATCAACTCCGCTGTGCATAAATGGTCTCGCTGGAGTGCACCGAACCGTTGGAAGCGAACCCATCAGTTGATTTTTTACGGTAGCTCTTTGCTTGGCACAAGTGACACACCTGCGAACATGCTGTTTGACCAGGTTTCTAACTCCTATGACCCAATAAGCTGTCCTTAAGTAAGTAATCATCAGTTGAGGACAGCCATGTAGGGTATTCTCATGAGCATGCGCTATAATAAGTCGAGTCAGATGGCTAGAATGAGGTAGAATGATCGGGTATTTCGTTTGATCGCTCAACTGTGCTTTGTCCAGTCTACCTCTTACTCTCATTATACCCTTATCGTCCAGGAAGGGACAGAGAGATTTTAATGAACTTGATTTTGATTGTAAATATTTGTACTCTTCTAATTGTTTATATTCTTTTGTAAATAGCTCTTTTTGTGTTTGTTTCACACAACATTCAAGTGCCGCATCTAATTCTACCTTTTGTAAATATTTTTTGTGATATATTTTGTTCTTTGATAAGAATCTGCGACAGTATGCAATAATTCTTGTCAACTTTTTTAGTGTAGAGTAGTTTTCGAATATTGAACAGTCTGGAACTACGGCTACATGAACTTTAGCGGATACTTCTAAAACTACATTACCGTAGTTTGGTCTATTGTAAATTATTGTTTCCTTTTTAAGAAACGGTGGTCCAGAGAACCACAAGCTATTATTAACAAGAAGACTTGGTGGTATTCCCCTAGATGCGCAGTCTGCTGGGTTGGTCTTGGTAGGGACATGAAACCATTGTGATGATTGCATGGTGTTTAGTATTTCAGAAGTTCTATTGGCAACAAACGTCTTCCATTTACTTGGATGGCTGTTTATCCATGCTAACACCACGGTGGAATCAGTCCAGGCCTTGATCTTATCTTTCGATATGTGTAACACTTCAGCTGTTTCATTTAGGAGTTGCGAAAGTAAAACCGCTCCACATAGCTCTAATCTCGGGATACTAATCTGCTTAACGGGAGCTACTCTGGTCTTCGCAACTAGTAGCGACACATGAATTTTTCCCTCTGCGTCAGTGATTCGCAAATAAATCACGGCTGAATAAGCTGTCTTGGAGGCATCACTGAACCCATGCAGTTCCAGGTCATCATCCGTCTTTGTGCCGAGCCATCGTGGGATCCGAACACTGGTAAGTAATAAAAGTTCCTCCCGATATTCTTTCCACTCATTAACTAAACCTGTCCCTAGCTCTTCATCCCAACTAACACCTGATAACCACAGTTTCTGTATAAACACCTTTGCCAAAACCACACTCGGCGCTAACCAACCTAATGGGTCGAATAACCGGGCTATGTCTGAAATTATGGCTCTTTTAGTTGCAGGTGCAGTTGTAGGTGGTGGAAGGTTGACTGAATACTGAAAGGTATCTTCGCTACGGTTCCACGTCAATCCTAAAATTTTAATTGTTTCGTCTAATTTAATTTCTACTTGCTTTTGTTCTATATGGTCTATTTTATTCTGTTCTTTGTCCTGTATTTCTGTTTGTCCTTCCATTGAGCTTATTTTTTTCAGTATTGCTTTGTTGTTACTATTCCACTTTTGTAATTTAAATCCTCCTTTACTCAATAACTCTGTAATTTGTTTGTATAATTCTATACCCGTCTCTACATTTTCGCAACCGGTCATTAAATCGTCCATATAGAAGCAGTTGAGGACTCTATCGCAGGCTAGTGGGTAATTCTCACCTTCGTCATAGACAACTTGGTGTAACGTTCTAACCGCTTGATACGGAGCAGATGCGAAACCAAAAGTAACCGTTACAAGCTCATAATCCTGTATATCATTTTCAGGGCTATCTCGCCATAGTATACGCTGAAACCTTGTGTCGCTGTCAGCTATTTTTACTTGACGGTACATTTTGATTATGTCAGCCACAAGCGCTATGGGATGAAGTCTCCACCTTAAAACCGTGTGCCTCAAATCCGACTGCAGTGTAGGGCCAACCATCAGCGTATCATTTAGAGACACTCCGTCACGGTTTTTTTCCGACGCATTAAAAACCACACGAACCTTGGTAGTGCTCTTATCGTCTCGAATGACTGCGTGATGGGGTAAGTAGATGGCTACTTCTTTGTTTTGATCTTCCTTATTTACTGGCCTCATGTGTCCTAGATGTAAGTATTCTTCTATTACTTTTTTGTACTTTTCTTTTAGATCAGTGTTCTTTTCTAATCTTCTTTCTAATCCTATAAACCTCTTCTCAGCAATAGCACGTGAACATCCTGATGCGCATGGAGAACGTTCATCACGAAAAGGTAAGCGAACTATATACCTACCCTTATTGTCCCTCGTTGTCGTCCTGCTATAAAACTCCTCACATTTCTTCTCTTCAGGGGTAAGTATTTTCTTTGTACTACCTTTCTCTTCTACTTCCCAAAATCTCTTTAGAATGTCATCTTCATTTATTTGTGCATGCATAACATTTATTTTTGTTGACCTTTCAATGTTTTCCGTACCGACTACACCGGATAAGACCCATCCCAAAGCAGTATTTTGGGCCAAGAGACTCCCAGAGGGACTCCTCATAATGCCGTCTCTTATGATGGAGCTGTAGACATCAGCACCCAGCAGCATATCTACCCTGTTGGGCTTATTGAACTCTGGATCCGCTAGACGCAGGTTTGTCACTCCCAACCACTCTATAGAGGCATTGACACTTCTTTCTGGTATGTACGATGTAATTTTGTTTAAAACATAAGCTGTTACTTTGAGTTTAAAATCAGGCTCTACTCGAGATTGTAAACTCAAATGTACCATGTGCTTTGTCATGGTTGAACTATTGTCTCCTAGTCCTGAAATATGTCCTCGAATAGGAATCTTTTTCAGCTTGAGAAGTTGACAGGTGGCTTCGGTTACAAAGCAAGCTTGTGATCCCTGGTCGAGCAAGGCTCGAACGGTCTGATGTTCTCCTAATGTCGACTCGGCATTTACTAACACAGTGGCTAATAAAACCTGTCGCTTAGGAACCTTCCCTGTGGACAAACATGAAACTATCGGAGTAGTGTTAGCTGGTGAACTAACACTATCTGTAGTACTATTTGTTGCTGTATTATGAGTTTTATCATCAGAATCCCGATTTAAATGAAGCAATGAGTGGTGCCGTCTTCTACATACTCGACAGGTGGTAGACTTTTTGCAATCATAAACTGTATGATTACTGCCTAAACAGTTGAAGCAAATTTTATTTTTCGCCACAAACTCTCGCCTAGCTTCTATGGACTGTTTAGTAAATTGTTTGCAAAAACAAAGCTTATGAGACTCCGAGCAATACTCGCATCGTATGGTTGATGAACTGGTAGTCAACATGGCTTTTGGTGCATAACCATGTGAACTACTGCTTTTATTGATCTGGTGAACCGCAACCTTCTTGGGTTCCAAGCATTCTAAAGCGCGAAAACGATTTTCGATGAACCTTTTAAATTGTTCAAAGGTTGCTAAGTCATTATTGGAATCACTACAAACACTCAGTTCCCATTGTTTACGTGTTTCGTTATCTAACTTGAATGTAACTATGTGAATGATAATAACATCCCATGTACTGACATCAATTTTCAAATTTTTAAGCGCATTCAAACAATCACATGTAGTATCAAGTAGTTCCTTAAGGGATGTAGCCGACTCCGCCAATATACGCTTTTGTCCGAACAACCTTTTTAAAATACAATTTATTAAATATTTTTTGTTACTGTAACGCTTTTCTAATTGAGTCCAGCATTGAATATAGTTAGCATCCGTTATAGGAGTGTGCCGTATTAATTGCTCAGCTTCCCCACAAAGATGACTTTTTAAATAATGAAGTTTTTGCACGTTATCAAGCGAATCGTTCTTATGTACTAAGGAAGTAAACAGATCATAAAAAGTAGTCCATTCCCCGTATTTGCCAGAAAATATAGGTATGGAGATCTTGGGCAACTTAACAAAAGAATTACTTGATTTGGAAATGGGCGGATTTACATCTGACTTTACCATAATTTTGACCTCACTAATTTTATTAAGTGTTGTTTTCATTAAACTCTTATAAGCAATATAAACATCCTCGGTTGTGTCATAAACATCACCCACCTCTTCTCCTATATCATCTCCAAATCCCTCATATAATTTAGTGTTAGTATCCTTAAACAAAGTCCAATCTTTTTCTAGTAATTCCTGTCTTGTTTCTATGTATTCTGCTGTTAATCTATCTTTTCCACACTTTTTAAAATTAGTCAGACCTTTAGTAATAACATTTTGTCGGTCCTTTAAAACATTAAATAACCCTTCCATTTTTATAAAATATATATTCCCTAATTAATATAAAAAGTATAGTAAAATGTAAAAAATAATGAAAAGAAACTTGATAACAATGTATAAAATATAATTTGATTGCTCAAAAGAGACTAGTAAAATGTAAAAACTGATAACTCTAAAAACATAAAAACCAGAATCACCACAAGTTATTAAAAGTTTAAGTTTCAAAAAATTTCTAAGTCCATAAAGTTGGCTAAAATTTTACAAGTGTTTTAAAAACATAAAACCGGACGGAAATCGGACATAGACTCCTCGTTCCCCCGTTTTTCATAAACTATTCTAAGTCCTTAACTATCATGCACAAATTATTCTAAGTCTAAAATTATCACAAAATGTTTACAAGTCCAAAATCTTGAGAAATCTTCAAAGTTTAATTCTTATTTGAAATAAAGTTCAAAATAACTTGTCAAATCTTCATCAAAGCTGTAGATAAACAATAAAATTGTACTCACAATATTTCACTTCACTTAACCACAATTCGTTGATTTGCCAGTGGCGCCCTCTGTGGTGAACTATTTGATCTTGTCCGTATCAATTGTGCTCGCCCGCCAGTGATGATCTTCAACGTGCAAGTGGCGCCCTCTGCGGCGACACCTCGAACTAATTTTTCACTGAGCTTGCTCGCCAATGTTACGTTGAACTCGAAGTCTCTCAAAGGAGACTGTGTACCCTATTGCAGCGATCCACTGCGGGTTACACGGCAATAACAAAAATTCGCCTATAATCCGGCTCTGAGGACCAATGTTAAGGCAGACCTTAACGGGTGTGAGCACTAGTGTTAAATAAAACCACTGTGCTCTGTTCTGTTGGAACATAGGCGATTCCGTTTATTATAATTGGTCACCGAAAGTAGACAACAAATAAAATGGTTCTCAACCTTATATAGAAGCCGCGGTAACGAAACCATAGCGCGATTTAATTTGATGCATGGCGCCATCTATTGATACAAAAACAAACTAATTTGGTTAAAGTGGCATGTTTATTCATTGCAATCGCGCTATGATTATGGATCGCAAACATACGTTTTTCTGGTTTATTTTTCAATTTTTCTTTTTCGGTTCAGTTTCGCGTTTAGCAACACATTTTTCATTATAATTATTTTGTTTCAGCTCGAAAAAGGCGTCCTAAACCTATATTTAATAATAAACACTTTGAATGTAAGTTACAATCACTTAGATGCATTTAAATGGCACTCATCAATTAAGGAGAAACTAAAGAAGGCGCAGCCTATGCAAATTATGGAATTGGAAACGCCATGTACGTATCAAAATTTTATATTAAACAAAGGCAATCATCATTTACAATTTTAAAGCGGCGACAGCCTAATGGCTAAGGCATCGGTCTCGCAATCGTGAGGTCGCGGGTTTGAATCCTACCCATAAAACTACCGACATGAACCCACTCCTTACACAAGTCTTTGAGTTTGAACATTGATGACATATCGCCCTTAACGTTGCTTAGTATGTCATGCCGCTGCAATCACCATTCGCTGTTGCTTAGCAACCAATCAATATTTTTTAAACCGGGTGCCCGTACGAAAAGTTCGTACGTGCACCCGGTCATCGATTTATAAGACGGTAACACGTCAAAAAAAAAAAACTGTTCTTAGCTTTTAAATATTAGACACTTCTTTTTGATTTTACTAAATAAAGATGTATGAGTTTAAATCCTGTTAGGGTCTTTTTTTTTAGGGTTCCGTAGCCAAAATGGCAAAACAGAACCCTTATAGTTTCGCCATGTCCGTTCGTTCGTCCGTCCGTCCGTCCCCCGTCCGCCCGCCCGTCCGTCCGTCCGAGCAAAGCTGACGGACTCAGCTTTGCTCAGAGATTGTTAGTGCTAGAAGGCTATAATTTTGCATGTATACACGTGGGGATGTGATTTTTTTTTTTTACCAACCCCATCGTGTAGGATTTCGTTAGATAGGTCTTATAAAGGTCTTATAAAGGTTGGCAATGGCATCCACTGCATTCAGTACATAGGTAATATTGGTATGCACAACACCACCGATCGTCAGCGCCAAGTGAGACAAAGAAGACACAATTATTTATGGTATTTATTTAATTAATTAAAAGTAAAATATTTTTGCACATCCACACACGCACACACACACACACACACACACACACACACACACACACACACACACACACCACGCACACACACGCACACGCACACACACACACACACACACACACACACACACACACACACACACACACACCACACACACACTAGGACCCAGTTGAAAACCAGCGTCAGGCGCATATAATATGCGCCCGGCAATAAGCTGAACTAGGTTCCTATTTTGGTGCAGCCACGAGACGCCCAATTACTTTCCGATGTTTTAATTATTATTTGTATGTTTTTGTTACTTTATTCTTTTTATTTTATTGCTAATTTTGTAATTATAATTTGTATGTTTTAATTATTATTTATGTGAATAGTTTTAATTATTAATTGCACTTATTTTATTTTATTTTTTCTTTTTATATTGCCTGTTATTACTCTTGTCTCGTGTGTTGATTCCAAAATAAATATAATTTCTTTCTTTCTTCTTTCTTCTTCTTCTTTTAAAAACATTAAGGGGTTGGGAAGAGCATTTTTAGACTTAGGAATATAATAGATGTTTTTTTAATGAAGATATAAGCCGCATTATTCGGATGGAGGGGGAGAATGACTACGGAACCCTACATTGTGATTGGCCCGACATGCACTTGCCCGGTTTGTTTTTCGTTTTTAAGTATGAAACCCTAAAAACAATATTATGGTTTCCAGCGCCATCTCCTCCAGTATGGGTGTCTCGTATATTCTCATCTTGCATAGTGCAAGGTTGCGCGGAACTTCGTTCAGTGACGGTACACGCGAGGTTGTTGGATGAGAACGCGCTTGGTTTTGGATGCAGCGGGATCAAGGTCAAGTTGGATCAGCTCTTGGAGACCAGGGGTATGTGTTTTGTTGGATTGCTTCTTATTTTTATCTTTTATTTATATCTGTGCACCAAGGTGTAAGATAAACAAAAAACTATTGGATTGGCCTAAGTTCACAATGCCTAATGGGGCATTGTGAACTTTAAGAGCTACATAGGCTTTGAGATCTACGTTGCTTGATTATTTGTAATTCATTTTGATATTGATTATTCATTATTTGAAGATTACCTGAAAGATAAACAGTTGTGGTTAATATTTTCAGTTTTCTTTTTTTTCTCTTTGAATGAATAGCAATCTAGTTGAGCATTTAGCTAATTTCTATTGGTGTCATGTTATTTGTGCCGATGCTCTGGTCACCCCCCTTTAACATTTGAACATTCATAGGACAAATTTTGTACCTAGCAAATTGATGATAATTTAAAAAAAAAAAATTGAATATTTTATAAGTGTTTTCTAGAACAGCTTTTTTTTAAAAAAAAATATGTTTAAATTTAGCATCTATAAAAAAATTGTTGAGCCTACTCTGCAAACATCATATTGTACGATATTATATTTCTAGATTTTATTTCATATTATTGTTTCGGCTGTGCGTCACACAAAACCAAGTTAGTTAATGTAAATGCCACCTATGTGCGTAGTATCCTACTTAATTAAACTATTGTTGTGAATATTTGCAGTGCTTAAGATTCACGGTACGGTTTTACGGTATTAAATTATAATAGATAGATCTAGTAGTCCTCATCAAACGGGTGAACTCATTTGAATACGTTTTTATTTGAAAGCTGATTTCTTCGCGATGGTTCACAAATCACTACTTTTGTCTCATGGGTTTTTCACATATTACCTATACTGTTTTATTAACAACACCAACATTTGTAACAGAAGAGTGGTACCGCTGCTCCGTGAGTCGCCAAGCGGTGGTGGGTCGGCAGTGGGGCGCCGAGCTGCTGGTGGACGGCGGGTGGGCGGTGGGCGGGCCCCGGGCCCTGGGCGTGCGGGCCCCGCCGCCGCGCAAGCACCACGCCTGGGGCGAGGCGCTGCTCGCCGTCGCGCTCGTCAAGTGGGCCGCGCATGGACCTAGCGACTCTAAGGTATTAATATACAATAAGAGGGATTTTGGGCAAAAGGGAGAAGGGGGGGTCTCTTGAATACAAGTTTCAAGTCAGACTTGCTAAATCTATGTTGTGGTTCGGTGGCGGAGGGTCCTAAGAACACCATTCTATTCGGCTTCCCTTTGAATTCTAGTCTTCTGTCCAACAAGATACATTTTCGTATCGGGTTACCTCAGGAAAATTTTAACCCTTTGCCAAAATTTTAACCCTTCGCTTCTGTTGTGGTTACTTTATGCTTGAACACCAATCATCATGCTTTAAGGATGCAGCCAAAGTACCAAGAGAGAATTCAGAACAATTAACCTCTTAATAAAAACAAGCTATGCTACAATTGCTCACTACCACAGCTTGTCGGTCAGAGCGGTAAATGCAGTAAGTCTGACTCTGACTGCGGATTATTATCTAACCAGTAAGCTTTAGTTAAAATCTTTATAGAAAATAAAGTTGTATTTTTGTTTGTATAGATGTTAGTAGGTTTATTAAAGGTATACACAAAGTATAGGGTCATAAATTATGGTTCACCGGGAGCAAAGTTTTGTAATTTAATTAGTAAACTAAATTATACTACCTTAGATAATAGGTCAACAGTTATATGGTTACAGCTTCTGTCACCAAGAGACGTAAAAACGTAGGTTGTAAGAGAATTTTATGTAGTCTACCTTACTCGCAGTAAGTATCTGATTTACAAAACAAGCATGTACAGAGCTTGAATCTTTTGTTATATAACACTACTTACTTGCATAGTAAGTATGTTTTGTTTTTTGACACGAATTAATTTTCACATTCTACATAAGACAACTTGCTAAGTTATTAGCATTTTTTACACCCTGACCTAAGTGCGAACAGTACTTTGCAGGACTCATTTAGTATTAGCAGTTCTACTATGAACGTTTTTAAGACTCCTAGTTTAAACTAATATGCGAGACAATGACAAGTCCACAGGTGGTCTGATTGTAGTTAACCAAAATATATTATATAAAATATTTATTGCATAACTAAACATATTTAATAATAGTTATTATTAAAGCAGACTGTCGCGGGCCGGCGTTACAAACTAGCCATTAACAAACAGCCTAGCAGCATATTAACGTACGCGCTCATGTTCATGACTGTTGATTGTCGCTTTGAACGCGATCATGTGAACCAACCATAACTTGTGACAGCTCCTAAACCGATGAACATAATAAATTCTTAACTGTATTTGATAAAACATTTTCCTTTATACCATCAGGTGGAAGCCATGGTTGACTGTCTTCGCCTAGAATGGAACGCAGTCATAGCCAAGACCATCATATCTTTAGCAGACTGCGTCACTCAGTACAGAAGCACATCGTACACACCGCCATCGCCCAAAGTACATACAGAATCTACTTCCAACATAGCTGTGAATGTCGCACTGTCTCATATCAACTTGTTTTTGTTAGTGAATGAGAAGATGTGTTTAATGACTAGGGTTGATGCGGTTACGATTGAGAAGTCTGTGAATAAAAGTGGTGCGGTGATTTCTGGGTTGAAGGTCGTTGATATGGTGCCTTATAAAGGTGAGTTTTCTATAAAAATGATTTTAGTAGTAAAATATTGTATTACAGCCATTTAGATGAATATCTCAAGAACAACAGCCATAATAATGTTGTGGTTTTGCGTTTGAGTAAGCTTGCGAGATCTCATTATATATATTACTAGCTGTCCAGCGCAACTTCTTCGTTTTTGCAACATTTCTCATTGCTGCTCCGCTCCTATTAGTCGTAGCGCGATGTTATATAGCCTATAGCCTTCCTCGGTAAATGGGCTATCTAACAGTGAAATAATTTTTCAATTCGGACCAGTAGTTCCTGAGATTACCGCGCTCAAACAAACAAACAAAACAAACAAACAAACTGTTTATAATATTAGTAAAGATAGAGGAAAATGCGGGAAGTTGTCAAGAAGGCAATATATATATTTGCAACTGTAACTGTTATAAAACTGTTAATATAGTATCCATTAGTACAGTAACATTTTGTAACTTTAAGATATTTTCAGTCAAGCTAGTCAGTTTCAATGAAGACAGCACTTCATAATAGAAGCCCATACTTAAAAGTGCTACAATCTCTTTTAAATTTTAGGTAACGTACATTGCCAGCGAGCAGACGAGATCCCTTCAACGTTTTTCCACGTAAAACTAGCTCGTATAGATCATATTATATCTAAAGAGAAATATTCAGCACTTGTTGATTTCCAATTCATCGAAAACGTTGATCTAGAATGGAGTGCAAACTTGCACTTGAAGATATTGACACTAGTAAGAGATGTGAAGAAGTTCGGACAAGAGTTGAGAGTGAGAAAGACAGAAACAGTGAGAAAGAAAGGGAGGAAGTTGGATTGGAGAGTCTCGTTCAAAGGAGAAACTAATTTAGGGCTTATATTGTCGCAGGAAAATAATATGCTGTTTGGAACTGGTAAGTTTGTATCAATATTTTGTTTCGAATTTGGTTAATATATTAAAAAGAAAAATAATTTCTTATAGGATTCTAAGTGGCAATAATATTAGAAATGATTTGTCTTTTAGCGGTCAAAGTGTTCCACTCAATATAATTTTTTTATTAATGTTTTTAAAACTGCCACATTTTGTGTATCCTCGGGGTTCTGATTTATTTTCTTGAAAACAAAGTTATTTACTACTTAATCAAATAACGAAAGTGACACCGCGTATTTTGCTTTTTCGTTTTTCTTAAATAACAGTTTGATTTCTGTGCTAGTCTTCCTCCAATAAAGTGTGAAAATGTCTTGTACACATTTTACCACTGAAAATAATAAATGATTTTGTCACAATTTTACCAACAATTGACGAAGGTAGACATAAATGTAAGTACAAACTGAGCCCACGTATGCAACGTATTATGACATCTAGACTCTTGAATTTGTATGAAAACAGTTGAACATAACACGCGTCCCACACAACGTTAGAATCCAGATCGGCGTGGGAAGGTAGATAGGATATCATAGGTACGCCATCTCACGTGTTAGACCAGCACTAGACCAACACTACGGCACCAGAAGAAATGACAAATGAGTCTACGTTGGACAAATGTGCACACCAACTCTGCCACGTTGCATCCTGGGCTCAGTTTGTCTTTACCTTAGGTCACGTATCTCGCTTCTCAGGCTCATATGTGTATTATACTAGAATATCATCGGGACTTTATCGCGTGAAATATTTAAAGGCACGAACCTTTTATTCACCCGACGTTTCGATGATGTGTATTGTTTTTCTCTAGACGACATGACGATAGGCTACGACCACGAAGCCGGCCTCTCTCTAATATGGAGCAGGGTGAACATGATACTGAATGGCGACGAGGTGATGAGTGTTGAGGGGTACTCAATGGAGCGGGCGACTGACGACCACGAGGTCAGGGTCGAGAGGAAGGCCAACGAAGGGTTCTCTCTCATGTGGAATAATGTTTGGTGAGTTGTAGAAGGTGCTCGAGATTTTCTTGGGTTAAGAATGGTAGAGATATTGTGATTTTGCTAAAGTACACTTACAATTTGACACTTTAGTAGTGTAGTGTAAGTATATTTAGTTAGTGTTATGTTCTTGTCCATAAACGTGTACGTAAGTGTGGCGCCACCTAGTGTTCTCAGAATATAAATAATGATTATGTTGCTTTATAAGCCAGCATAGATGACATTGCCGACATTGTATTTGACGCCGATTATCACCAATCTGATTGGTCTATGCCGATATGACGTCATAAACATGGCAGACAGTATTTTCACGCAATAAAAAATGTTTATATTTTGATGTAATTTTATAGCAGGAAAACGTGTTTATTTTGCCGAAATATTTGTTTTTGTGGGTTTTTATTAGAGAAACCAACATTTTAAAATTTTATTTTAAAACAGAGTAGAATACTCTATTGTGTCAAAATATACCAAGAAGCCGCTTGTCGTAAGCCGCGCGCGGCTTACGACAAGCGGCTGACGCTCGCGGCCGATGCGACAATATTCAGAGTGCGTGCGCAGCCTAAGACAGTCGTCAGCCGCGCGCGTCTGTCGCTTACCTCGGAAACGGTACCATATATTCTCATACTCTGACTATTGTCGCATCGGCCGTGCGCGTCAGCCGTTCGTCGTAAGTCGCGCGCGGCTCGCGATCGGCCGCGATGCACGGAAATGAACCTTTAGTGCTATAGAAGAACAAAACCTTTTATACGACAAAGGCTACTTGTTGCCTAATGGTAGGCCAGAACCGTATCATATTGAACTAACTTTACTATATTTTTTTATAGGTCAGTAAACGTAGACTCTATCCGCATGATATTCCCGTACAAGCATCGTTTCGCGGAGTCGGTGCAGGGTGACTTTGTGTCCTTGTTTAAATGGATTAAGGTCGTGCATGACATCAAGAAGAAACCCTTCACGGCTGACAGCCCGCTGCCTAGTGACTTGCATATCAAGGTACGATGAAAGTCTTTTTATATACATATTATTTAATATAGATTTGGAACTGCCAGACAATAATGACCTTTAATCACATCACACATGCCAACATGAATCTGTTTTTGTGCCTAATCAATAAATAAGTAATCATAGGTGCACTATTATTCCTTCGCTATCATAGTCTGATGGTCGATTCCTCGAAGCACGAAGAGAATCGACGTATCTACCGATTTGAACGATCTGTGATATGAAGAGTGCATTTTAGCTATTTTGCGCTTGTACTACACGCACTGGTGCAAAAATAATAAATACTAATTATATCTATTGAGATTGTCCCCAATAACAATATATTATTCCTGTATATGTAGATTGACGAGCTCCTAATAGAGATGAGCGATGATCCGTTCGAAGTGAAGCTGCGAGATAACTACGAGTTATTAGAAGATGAGTATAAAGAGAGTCAGAAACGACGCATCATGCTTGACGCTAAGGTATGTATTTGCTTGTTTATTTTTTGATTTTTTTGCTTGTGCCTTAACTTTAAACTTTAAATTTGTGCAAGGTTTTATAGTCATTAATTACATGTTATCTTAATTAAATATTGACTCCAATATTAGCTCTAAAATTAATAGCTTTACGGGACTAAAATAGGAGTTACAAATATTACGATTTTGTCGATGATTTGTAAGTGGCGTACAATTGGAGAGGCCTATGTCCAGCAGTGGACTGCGATAGGCTGATGATAATGATTCAATTTCTTTCCTTACCTTACTGTCTTCGGTGTTTATAGTAAAAGTCACGTGTAAAAAGACATACTTACAGTAAAACGTGAGCTCTAATTAGTCAAACATGGATTATGATCATCGACAATGATTCAATTAGCTTTATTACTTTCATTTGATCAGAGATATCAGTGATGGTCAAGGCGATTTGTATCCACTACAGGTATACTAGGGTTACAGATTGGATCAACATAAGAGTGTACATATCAGTTTTATTTGTTGTTTAATTTTATATTTGCTATTTTTGAGGTTTACAATAATATTGATAATGTGAAAACGAAACGTACGAAAACAATGTTGAGAGTGGTAAGATTCGTTCAGTAAAAGTTGCCAATATTTAAACACAAATAGTTTTTACGTTGTTGTAAGAGGATGCTCCTACTATATCCCCCTCGAGGTTGATTATTATATTTTATCTTATTTTGCAATTTTTATTATGTAGTATAATTTGCATCAGTCCTCTAATATGATGTACTAGCTGACCCCCGCAACTTCGTTTGCGTAAATTTTCCCCGTTTTTGCAACATTTTATATTGCTGCTCCGCTCCTATTGGTCGTAGCGTGATGTTATGTAGCAGTATAACCTTCCTCGATAAATAGACTGTCTAACAGTAAAATATTTTTTCAATTCTGACCAGTAATTCCTGAGATTATCGCGTTCAAACAAACAAACTATTTAGCTTTATAATATTAGTATCCCTACTATCACACTTCACACTAATATTATAAAGGCGAAAGTTTGTGATTATGTGACTGTGTATGTTTGTTACTTCTTTACGTCTAAACGGCTGGAGTGATTTTAATAAAATTTGGTATAGAGTTAGCTGACACCCTGGATTAACACGTTGGCTAATAAATCGCGGGTAACACCGCGGGGCACAGCTAGTAATATATAAATGTGAATGTAAGTTTGTTTGTTACGCTTTCACGCGAAAACTTCTCAACCGACCATCATGAAAATCTGTACACATATTCTTGGAGGTATTAGAAGTAACATAGGATTATAAAAAAAGGGGAAAATTTACGCAGACGAAGTTGCGCGGGACAGCTAGTAGATAATATAATAGGGGCAGCACCTTACCTACATACTCGTATACAGTTTATAAACAAACAAGTATGTATTGTAAACATGTACAGTTTGACAAGAATGGCGGTTATTTTTTAATTGCCTAGTTCTTTTCTCGAGTTACCATTGTTTTGCGAACTTGACATTACATTAATGTTCAAAAGTGTAGTATTGTGCTTTCTAAGTGAATAAATAATATTGAATATGTTTGATAATATTTTTTATTTTTGCAAATAAATATTGAATTGGTTTTAATCGGCCATGATAAATATTCCAACGCTCTTTTTCCGTTCCACGATTTTTACAGTTTGTTTTGTTGTACGACTTGATATCAGGTTCAAGAGCTATGCAAGCCGCACTTGTTCCTCCCGGCTGGCAAGGTCGAGGAGCTATACTCAGCATTACGACAGAAGGACGCACAGATCTACGTACAACGATGCCGCGCGGCTCCCCCTCCCCGCACGCGCCTCGTGGCGTGCTGCCTCACACGCTTCACGCTCATCGCGCTCGCCGACCCCACGCTGCACGGCGCGCACAACGCGCAGAACAAGCTCAGGGACATTGACTATGACAGGTAGTAGCGTGCTGTAGTCCGTAATTATATAAAGTGGAGGGTGCCCAAGAGACGGATTTGAACTCCCAAATCTTCTCAATTTTTGGGTATGCCTTTTGGAATAGTAATAAGTGTACGCGACTACGGCTTGTAAGTCGCGTCACATTGGGGTACAATGACGTAAACTCAGGTCGCACTATAATTAAACCACAATACAACAAGACACAAGGAAAGTAATATAAGCGGCCTGACTGGCGGTTTTTTGCCGCGACTGTTTCTTTATTCGTAATGTTAGCATTTCAAGCGATTGTTTTGATTTTCAAAATACCTTGTTTATTGCCCGTCGTTTCGACCATATTGCAACGGCCGTGGTCACGGATAGACTCTAGCTCTTTAATTTTGTTTATAAACTCTGGCCCGTATCGGTTTGCTATAAATGTTAATAAACTTTCGCGATTTGTACACATTATGAAAATATATATATTGCGGGTCTTAATGGCGTGAATAATTTAAGGTAAAATACCTTGTTTATTGCCCGACGTTTCGACCGTATTGCAACGGCCTTGGTCACGGGTAGACTCTAAATTGAACTCTCTATTAGCTAGTATCTGTATTGTGTATATGCCACTTCATTAAGAACTGTAGCACTCCTACAATAGCGTTCAATTCCCCTCTCCGTCGTCCGCAGTCCCTGGCCCGAGGACGGCATAGAGTTCACGACGCTGTGGTGCCGCAGCATCAACATGTCGTGCGCGCAGTGGCAGCTGCTGCTGCGCGACTTCCCGCAGCCGCTGCTCAGCATGAGCGACCTCAGGATGTGGGGCACGCTGCTCGCCGCCGAGGAACAGCCTCCCTCTAGAGGTAACTTTTAATAAATCCGACTCAAAAACAAGGGTGTGTCATCATAACTCCAAAAGGGTGAATAGATTTGAATGCGTTTTTTAATAGAAAGTTGATTTCTTTATAGTCGTTAATAGCATAGGGCTTGTCGAATGGTAAACAGTTACGTAACTCATGGACGCTAGCTACACCTATTTAACCCTTCTGTCACCCTCGTGGGGTCAGTCCCTTTCAACGAGCATTTTGCCCTCACCAACCCTGAATAACCTAACATAACCTAACAAAAAAATTGTGCTTGTTAAGAAATTTTAATGTTTTATATCATATCACATTTGTTAATATATCCAAAATTCAAAAAAATAAAACATAGTGAATAGAGAATTTGTTTATGTTGTCTAATTCCACCAAAACAAATGAAAGAAGTCTATGGTATATTTCCCGCACAGCTGTTCGCACCGTAGTGATAGATCAAGGCGAGCCGTGGGGCCCGCGCGAGCTGGAACGCAGCATGATGCCGCTCAAGTGGTACTACGACCTGTGTTGTGAGATGGCCGAGTATAGCTACGCCTTTGGACCTTGTTGGGAGCCTGTTATTGCGCATTGTAACTTGGGTATGTATGTTTGTCTTATTTTTGAAGAGCCTTAAAGTAGCGATAGCGTAAAATATAAAAAAATAGAAATTTAATGTAGGTTTATTAGATGTTACGAAATATAATATCGGTTCATATTTGATTATAATTTTTGCAGTTACCTAGATAAATCGCTTTGATCCGATTGTGTTCATGAAAGGAAAAATATCTTTTTTTTTCCCCTCTTCCTCATTTCTTAGCTGTTCACTTACTGGCGAGTATTGCCACTACTTCCGACTTTGTCGACTAGTCTTTCTTTTCATTTATCATTATGGAAAAACTTTAGTTGAATGTCCAACACAGAAGCAAGGAATTTTGTATTGCATATTTTTGCCACGATATAGAATATCAACGCAAGCAATTTTGTCATTATTTTATTGCATTTTCTCGTATAGCCTTCGACCAAGTCTCCCGACCCTCACTGGACCCTTCAGCTCCACTGTCGTGGTGGGACAAAGTGCGTCTGATAATGCACGGCCGCCTCACTGTGAACTGTGCCAAGTTCACGTGTCTCCTGCACGTGTCACTCGACCCTTACAACACCACTGAGGAGATGGAGGTCACGTGGACTGACTTGGTGCTTGATTGGACTAATGGTGAGTCCCCTTCTTTAGAGGCTAATATGGGTTGTAAGTTATGATGGTTGACAGTGTGAGTAGAGAACTGTTTATTTGGTGAGTGTTGAGTTTTGCGAGATTGGTGAGTGAAGGAGAGTTGTGAATGGAGATGAGCTGTAAGTGAAGGTGAGTTGTGAGCGACGGTGCGTTTTTATGACAAGGTGAAGCGTGATTTGTTTCTGTAGTTTAGTGGGTATATCGATTGAATATCGTTCGCAGGCAAGCTAGGCTTCCTGGGTACGTTGGACGTGTACGTGCGCACCGCGAGCAAGTACGACGACTGCCGCGTGCTGCGCGTGCCGGCCCTGCGCCTGTGGGTCAAGCTGGGCTGGCAGTGCGTGGCCGAGCCGCGCGACCACCACGCAGTCGCGCCCTGCGCGCCCACCAGGCTGCCCGAGTACAGCAGCAACCAGGTTCCAACAGGGTTTCTATAATAGGGTCACTAGATTGACCTATTTATTGCGTAAGACGTATCAGGAAGTGCATTAGACTGAGCTCGAGAATCGTCTCACAGTGTAGCGCACGCTGCGGCTCAACACCGCGCTGTACGAGCTGTGTATTTCCAGGATGTCCCTCTTGAAGCTCGTGGAGTGATTTCTAGAAGCTTGACAACTTACTCCACGAGCGAATTCTTTCTATCAATCATTGAGCGGCTGGGATCATAGTTTTGAAGCCCTTGATGCAATTACGATGATAACCGTATGCGGCGAAAAAACTGGCGGTTAGTACCACCATTAACTTAAACGGTTTTTTATTTAATTACAGGAACACGACTCATATAGAGCGTTTCGTTCGCAAGGTCTCGACTTACATCTTAGTATGGAGACGAAGCCTGTTGACAAGGAGGGAAATGGTCCAGTCTTATTATTGTATGGAAGTACGCTCAGGTAACGTCTTTGTATAAAAATTATATTCTGTTTCACATATCAATTGAAATTTAAAAAATGTTGTGTTCTATGAACGTAGTCTTTTTTTCTATTAATTTTTGTGTGTTTGCCGAAAATACATGATTATTCTTTGTAATCAATAAAATAACTCGGGTGCCACCCAAAGCTCGTTTAGCCGGGATTATAATAATATCTTGGGACAACTCACACAACACCATCTGATCCCAAACTAAGCAGAACTTGTACTATGGAAACCAGACAACTGATAAACATAGTTTTATATTTCTAAATACATACATCTATACTTTATTATAAAGTTAAATGACTGAGTTTGTTTGTTTGTTTGAACGCGATAATCTCAGGAACTTCTCGTCCGAATTGGAAAATTATTTTACTGTTGGATAGCCCATTTATCGAGGAAGGAAGATCACATCATGCAAAAACGGGGAAAATTTACGCAGACGAAGTTGCGCGGGCCAGCTATTTTTATAGATAAATAACACCCAAACACAGAATAAACCATCGTGCTTGATGAGCACTTGATGGTTTATTCTGTGTCTGGGTGTTATTTATCTTAGGCAAAGTTTTATCCTAGGTGGGGATCGAACCCACGACTTCAGGCTTAGCAGTCCGTCGCTAGACCAACAGGCCAGTCTTTAGCTTTGTGCAATGAAAATCCACTCAGCCCTTTTGAAGATTCAGAGCTTCTAGTGTCCCTCAAGTCCCGTGTTGGGAGCTTTCATAATCTTTCTCTAGTCATCTGGAATTTCCGTTCCCCCAGAGAATGACAATGTAGCGAGTGCACTTGTGTTTCCGCAGACACTTGTCTCGATGAGATGGGCTGCCATGTCCAAATCGGTAAGGAAAATAATGGTCATATATATATATATATCTTTCAGATGGTTCGAGAGTCTCAAGTTAATACTGTCAGGCGTAACTCGGCCGACCCGTCGCGGGCGCATCTTCAAGAACGTGCGCCCGCGCAAGCCGCAGCTGTCGCGGCACTACCGTAATGTTAGCGTGTCTGTCACACTACATAACTTGCAGGTAATTATCGTGTTATGTATCTATTATTATATTTATTGAGACAACAGACAGGTTTTAAGGGTTTCTTAAATAATCATGTAATTTTGCATGGATATACACATTAGTTACGGCGATAAAGTGGTAGAAGTAGTTTTTTTTAATATTTTCGACTGAAATTTTGCTGAAAAGCTGAGTATAACCAGTCATATATACATGTATTTTTTGTTGTTGTTATATAATGGCTAAGGCGTCTGTCCGAGAAGCGGTGTACGTTCCTTGAGCGATAAATCGCTACTCGCTACCCTCTTTCTCGCCGTTGGTGGGACAGGTGCCTTACATCGAATATAATTTGAAAAAATATGCAGCACCAAAAAAATACTATTAGAAAAACAAAACATTTAAAATTACAAACTGATAAAAGCATTTTCAAAAACACGCCATTTTGGCGCGTAAAACGTTATGGACAGTGACGTCACGACAATCGCGACAACCAATGAGGGCACAGCATGTCTTAAACATAATTTGATTTGACCAATAGCATTTGTTTTAACTACCTTGAATTTCCCGCCTGATTTTTAGCCTTTTTAATCATTACTTTCATTATTTAATATGCATTTCATTAAAATATATTGACGTAGACACAATTCTAAACCAATAAAGTATACATTAAAAAAAGTATTTAACCCCCTTTTGGGTCATATGCATTCCTTATTTAGATCCGTATTGTGAACGCATGATTCATGATACTAATTAATGATTTCGCATGAATTTTGTTTTCTATATTTTTGTATAAATATTTTTAAACTCTAAAGTACAACAAGAGGCATTTTGCTGAATGTACATGTAGTTAAATAGAAGTTTTTGAAGTTTCTCCCCCTTTACAGGTATTCTACTGGTCCTCATCTTCCCTCCAGCGAGGCATAGAGATGCTAGGTGTCCGAGTGACCTGCGGATCTAAACATCGATTGTCCCTGGTGGCCACTAACGATGGCTTGGTCCGAAGGCCCCGGGCCAATTGGACCACGATCTACATGAACTGTGACCTGAACGACGCGGAGATATGGCTCAAGACCTTGGCTGCTGAAGAGAAGGTGAACGAAGGCAATGGAAATGAAGGGGATGAGGTGAGTTTCTACAACGTGTAAAATAAATCGCTGTCCGACCCGAAAGGGGCGTGTCTGTTAAGAATGCGAAAAAAAAGGAAAAAAAATATATCCGTCAAAATATGTTTTTTATTGAATATTAAAACTTACGATTTTAGTACCCAGTTTCGTCGAAATGTGTAAATTTTCAAGATTTTTTTTATCAACTTTGTTTGTATAAGGCCTCTTTACAATCAAAACAATCATTTCCGCCTCCGCATGTTTTCCTATATTACTTCCATCAAGGAAAAAAAAAGTTCGACATGCACTTCGCCGGTTTTTTCTTTATCATTCTTTACTATACCCATTTTTCCATTACGTATCTCGCTACTGCGAAGAGTTGTTAACCTTGTTGTTGTTAAGTTGTAACACCATATGTTTATCTTGGTGGATACGGTTCTTTATACATAAAATATAATGTAACTACAATTCAAAGGGAAACCGAAACAAATAGTGTTCTAAGGACCCTTCGCCACTGGTCTTTCGTGTTGTATAAATGAATGACTTATCTTTCTTTCTTGTTCTAAAAATGAAGCTTACCCATAAATGTTAGGCAACCCGAGTCAAAATAGGCCGAAACAAAACACCTTTCGAACTTGACGTATTTAAATGGAATCATTGATTTGGTCTTACGAATTAAGACAAATAATTTAGTTTCCGTTGAGAATATTTGATATACAGTTGTGTCAATGTAACTCGGCCGGAGTGAAGTTAGGTTCATAACACTTTCTGGCATGTCATAGAGATACGACCCCAAAATTACTTGATGATTAATTATGTTTAATCGATTAAAAATACCTATTAACAAAATTTTAATTCAACAATATAAAAAATACAATTTAAACGAGTTCATAAAAGTTTAAATTTGGTACAGTTACACTAAATACTAAAGCTAAATACTAAAGAAAGTTTGAAAAAAAAAAAATCTTTACGAAATAATCACAAGAACATAAGGTAGTAATACTAATTATGAAAATGTAATCGCATCTCTAATTCTCTTGGTTTAGTTCCCGCCCCCGCCCCCCGCTTCCTGTCACCATTTACTTCCAAAAATTGCATCTGCGCAACCACTTGTCGCCAAGTTAAATCCAACACAGCCAAGTTACGTTGAGACAACTGTATATTTTATAATGAAGAAGTGGTACTGCCTGTCAGTACGGCCCGTGTCGTACATTCTTACTACTGTTTTCAATATTCTATCTATCTATCGATCGATTTGGCTACTAGATGTATATGTATATAAAATTTGGCATATTTTCATACACAATTTTTTTATCTCTGCTTATTGAAAACGGTCGTTTGACAATCAGGGCCGCCACAAGCACCAGCCAACCGGGTTGTATGTGTAGCTCTTCTCCCCAAGTATTGAGAGCTTGCTCAACCGTCAGAGTCGTGACCAGTTTACCGTTGTGGTTCCCCGCAGTACTCGGGGCTGAGCCCGCGCGTGATGGAGAAGTGCTACTGCCTGTCCGTGCGGCGCGTGTCGTACGGGCGCGAGGCGGGCGCCAGCGCGGCGCCGCCCACGCACCGGCTGGCCGTGCACGACCTGCGCGGCGCCTGGACCAAGCTCAACCGGGACCTCGCCTTCGCGCTCATTGACACCTATATCAAGACTCAGGTATGTCATGTGACTTCATATAAGCAATAGCAGCGAAGAAAATAGTCTGCCAGTTTTGATTAAATTTTCTATGTGACCTAAATAGCGTCAAGATTGAACCTTCAACTATTAGAAAGCAAGATCAACAAATGATATTCTACCGTAAGGTGACTTTACAACATGATGCGGAATACGTAATTTAAAAGACGTTGCTACGCCGTGTAGTGTCCTGCAACAATCGCGACACATTTATATTGTTGAGCGACAAGTTTTTCAATGTTCCTTACAAAATTATTGAAATTGATTTTAAAGTATCGTTCCATGTTACATTGAATAATATCATCACACTGATAGGCACTGATAGGCTACCATTACCAAAGTATTTTTTTTGTACCATTCACAACGTTTATTTTTACCTCCTCCATACCTTACGTCTTCGAGCGATGCCAAAGTTCAGGCGCTTTACTAACTACATATAACTTTAAAAACGGACTACAAAATAAATTACATTGATATGATTTGTACAGCAATTGAAGAAAAATCTATCAACAAAAGCGTTGAAGGAGGAAGAACCATCGAACACGTCACCAAAGCACCAACGAGAGGCCGACGCGATATCGCCACCTCCACCTGCAGCGGCGCAGGTGATTTATATAGTTTTTATACGAAGTAGTGTTTGTAAGTGCAGGCACCGTTGGTCTGGCTAAGGAAATTATAAGTGAGCGGACGGGACAAGAACAAATGTATAGAAACCGTGGTGGTGACAATGCATGTTATATGTCCCGTCCAGGTTATAATGAATTAACCTAAAATACTTTAAAATACGATTAGTTGGTGCCAAATTCACAAAACAAATCAATTATCAATTATAATTTATAAAACAATAATACAGGAGCTAACGTCAAACCTTGAGGCACTCCTCATATTTTTGGACAAAGTGAAAGAGATTTTTACTTCTTCATATTTTTTTTATATGTTCGATTGGGACAGGTTTCTAAATATTTATTACATCACATGTCTGTAATAATCAACAGCAGAAAATTAAAACCTACATTACATTTTATTATTGCTTATGAAGTCGAATGCATTAGTCTAATTGTATTTTTTATAGGCATTTCTTGCCAGTTAGACCCAGGAATCGAACCCGAGACTTTCGATCGCTTTATCGGACCACGAAAGCCGAACCATCTAACCTGAACTATGTCACTAAACTTAAAATTTTTCTTCCCTTGTTACGCAAACTATCAACATGTAGTTATGTTCTTATGGGTTTTGTTATTGCTTCGTTACTATTTTTAACAAATTATGATGTCGTTGGCCGATTATTATAGTAATTTTAATAGGCATTTCTTGCCAATTACTTTATACTGCATTAGAAATATTTAATTTATATTCTTCCAAATGCAATTATTGCATTACTCTTGTTTATTTTATTTAATGTATCTTTCTATCTGCGTCCCTGTTATCTATAACGAACGATTGTTAATGTTGTGGAAGTGCTTTTATATTTATTTATTTGTTTGAGTACGTCATTGAGGTTCGGTGTTACTAAACGCGCCATTAAATGTGTGCCAGGGTGCGTCCAGCAGCAGCGGCGGCGGCGGCGGCGGCATGCTGGCGGCGCTGGTGGCGGAGGCGGGCGGCTCGGCGCCCGTGGTGTTCAGCGACGAGCTGGGCGGCGCCGAGCCGCACGCGCCCGCGCCGCACGCGCCGCACGCGCGCCACGTGCTCGACGACGACAACGCGCACACCGCCTGCCTCAGTTCGTACTATTATCGTGTCTCTTGTCTGCGACTTCACTCGCTTTCAAATCTTATCTGCCTATCTGTTATTCCAGACTACAATCTACCTTAGTGCCAAATTTCATCCGGATCCGTTTGCTCGTTGAGGCGTGATTGAATAACAAACATCCGTACATCCGAACTTTCGAATTCATAAGTAATACTACTTGTGCCTCGCGGTGTTACCCGCGGTTTGTCAGCAACTCCATACCAAAATTTTATTAAAATCGCTTTAGCCGTTTAGACGTGAAGAAGTTACAAACATACACACTCACATACTCACAAACTTTCACCTTTATAATATTAGTGTAGATAAATAGTATAGCAAAAAAAACATTGATATTTGACAGCTCGCGACAAATCCCGAATCGCAATATTGAAGATTTCACAGCTGTTAGCTATATGTACAACTTCCCTACGTTAACCGTTGAGCCGCGGCCGGCGGGTCTGGCGAGGTACGATCACTTCGCTTGGTCGGAGGATCCTCCTTTTGTGTTAGAGGAACGTAATACATTGCCCTTTCCAATCACATCAACAGCATGTATCGGTCCACTGCTGGACACAAGTCTCTCCTAATTTACGCTATGACACCCGGTCCATCGTCTTCCACATCCAGTTCCATCCTAACGACCTTGTTTAAGTTATCGGTCCATCTCACTGAGGGTCGTCCTATCCCACATTTAGTTTACAAAGTCGTTATCACCATCCATGAAACTTCTTTCAGTTCGGTAGTAGGAGACACGATTATATATAATTTTTTGTTCGGTTCCAGTTGAGTTAGTAAACTCTCAAGTGGTGCTGAAAGGCTGCGAGACCCGCGGCTACGTGATCCTGTGCGCGGCGCGCGCCGAGGTGCGGCAGCGCGTGCGGCGCCAGCCCGCGGCCGCCGCGTGGAGCGGCGCGCTGTCCGCCATGCAGTACTACGCCACCGTCAGCGCCGCCGACAGGGACCAGCTCGATGGTGACTGCACTAGCTCTATCATGTTCCCGCTGCTAGGGAATAGAGTATCCCTCTGAGAGAACATGCAACCCGTAATCCAATACACAGACTCATTGTAGATGGATGCATTTGATGTGATTTTTTGTTTTTATGACAGAATTTCTCAAGTTTGAGGTTCGTGAGTTGTTCCCAAGAAGTCTACAGATAAATAAAAAAGTATGCAAACAAACTGAAATTAAAAAAAAAACGGACAGGACTTATCGATATTGGCATAGAAGACGACATCGTTGCCTTTTCCCCCAAAACACTGTGCGAAAATAAAAAATGTTTAAAAAAATGAAAATAGAAAATGTTTTATACCTATTTAAGAATCCATAGATATGTCCGCTTTAAAAAAAGTATTAGTTATATTTCGGGACTTAATCGCGTGAATTATTTAAAGGTACGAACCTTTTATTTACCCGACGTTTCGATCGAATTGCACCGATCGTGGTCACGGGTCGACTGATGGCAGCTTAGCGATGTCTCCGTGAGACGCGGGGTTTTTCAACTGCCCTCGCCTGGTCTTGATAATTTTGATAATTTGTACTGTCGGTACTTTTACACACTACACTTACAACGTCTTTACACTGAGGCGCGGTGTCTTTACGGCTACGATTACATTTGTTGATAACAGGGTTCCAAGATGGTGAGAGCCGGTATCCATCTTCTCGGTTGAAGTTCTTATACTTCTTGATCTCAACCGCCTCGCGTACTATCCTGGAATAATAGTGGCGATCTGTGGAAAGTACCTGTGGCTTATGCAATTCTATCCAGTGATTGCCTTTTCTTGATGTGAAGGTATCGGCGAGACAAAATGGTACTCTCGGACACGCAGTATACCGAAAATCTACACACACGGATAGGTATTTACATGCTTTATCGCACCATCATCCGCGCCACTTACAGTCCGTTGTAGCTTCTTTAACAAACAGAGCATACGACCTTTGCGACCCCGAACACTTGGAGGGTGAACTTGCACACGTTCGGGAGGTACTAAGAAGCAACGGATACAAGCATAACCTTCAACGTCCAAAGAGCAGAAAACCAGAAGTAAATGCCGACAGAGTGCCAGCTTTCATGCCATACATCAAAGGAGTTACGGACAAAATTGGAACAGTATTGAAGAGTTACTCCATTAAGACTGTATATAGTCCGCACTCCAAGGTTTCGAAGCTTTTACGAACGGCAAAGGATGTTATTCCGCTCCAAACACCCGGCGTGTACGAGGTGGATTGCAGTTGCGGTAGTTCCTATATCGGACAGACCAAAAGGACAATCGCAGACAGGGTCAAGGAACATATCGCTGCTGTAAAAAACCGTCAAGTTTACAAGTCTGCTATCGCTGAGCATTTGTTGGAATCAGGACCAAATCACTGGATAGAATTGCATAAGCCACAGGTACTTTCCACCGATCGCCACTATTATTCCAGGATAGTACGCGAGGCGGTTGAGATCAAGAAGTATAAGAACTTCAACCGAGAAGATGGATACCGGCTCTCACCATCTTGGAACCCTGTTATCAACAAATGTAATCGTAGCCGTAAAGACACCGCGCCTCAGTGTAAAGACGTTGTTAGTGTAGTGTGTAAAAGTACCGACAGTACAAATTATCAAAATTATCAAGACCAGGCGAGGGCAGTTGAAAAACCCCGCGTCTCACGGAGACATCGCTAAGCTGCCATCAGTCGACCCGTGACCACGATCGGTGCAATTCGATCGAAACGTAGGGTAAATAAAAGGTTCGTACCTTTAAATAATTCACGCGATTAAGTCCCGAAATATAACTAATATGTATAAAAATCGCGAAAGTTTAAAAACAATTAAAAAAGTAGTAATAGGAAATATTTTAGGACATGTCCGTTCACAGTACCGATATGTTATTCATGTGACTTTCATAATTCATAAACGATTTACCATAAACTAAATTCACGTCAATTTCACTTCATTCAATGTACTGAAAATAACCACATAGATTTTATTTTTAGTACATTGCGACAAGTAATTAAAGTTATCAATTTGTTTTAAAAAATGACAACACGATATATCAATGTTAGTACATGCCCCTCAGAGAACATCCAGTGGGTGTCTGTGGAGGAGATCTCGGAGAGATGGCAGAGCACGGAGATCAGCGGCCTGCCGGACGTCCCGCGGCTGCTGGTGGGCAGCGGCCACTCGGCGGGCGGCGTCATCGGCCGCTGCGTGGGGCCGAGCGCCGACACTGGACTGGCTCAGGTACCACTTTTTATACATTCTTTCTTTTTTAAAGTAATTTTTTACCCGACTGTAAGGAAGGGTTACGTTTTTCGCGCGTATTTTGTTTGTATGAACGTATGTAATATTGTTTATTACCTCATATCTCACAAACCATTGAACGGATTTATACAATTAAATTCCTCTTGAAAAACTGTTCTTAGATAGGTGACGTTTAAAAAAAACAAACATGGCGGCTGTAAGATGTCAAAATAAAGAAGTGTAAAAAAAAGGTGTGTCGAATTAAAATTATCAAATTAAAGACCTCATCTTAAGCATTTCAAAAATGTATAAAATTAGGTATATTTCAGTACTTAACAATAGCTGTGATAAAAGTTAATTGTTACATACAACAACTAATCAAAAGTATTATATAAAAAAATAAAAAAACCCGCCTGCACAAAAAAGATGGATACAAGATTCCCTACATAATTATATCATTTCATGCAGTCGGAGGCATTAATGAATCTCAATGAACTTAGTAAAGTGCCTTTTTTTTTCAAGTTAATATCTTAATTGTACCTGAAAAACCGTTACAAAAATTGGGAATATGAAAAGTGTGTAAGATTTTTACTGCCTTGTTCATATTAAACAGACTTTTACCAGACTATCTATATTTTGATTTTATTTCACTAAACTGCGTCCCTTATTGCAATTTCTCGCCCCCTTCAATATAGTTTTTGGGGCGCCAAAAGCCACGCGCGAAATTTAGTGTTGCTGATTTTTATAAATAAAATATTATAGTTTAAAATGCGACGAACATAATTTCGGAGAATTTTTAGGAAGCGCATTAGGCTGAACTGAACTCATAAATCATTTATTTGCCTCTACCCATGCCTATTGTTGTTTTTTATAACTAAAGTGTATTTTGAGTACGTTTTATTTATATTAACATCGACACATGTAAATTACTTTAGTGTTATTTTGTTACTATTGCAGCTGCAACGCATAGTGTCCCGTTGCGCGTGCGAGTTCTACTACGTGTCGCACGAGGAGGCCGAGCCGGTCAACAACCAGGGCTCCGGCTGGGCGCAGCAGCAGCCCTACGACTCCTTCACGCTTATGCACCACGACCTTAATGTCTGCACCAACTCCTTACAAGTGGGTAATCCATACCTACTAGTATTATAAAACTAAAGATATATTTTAACTCATTCCAAACATGTCTTTATTCATCCCATATTCATTTCATTTTTTCCAAATTTATTTCCCATTTCATCCTATTCATGACTAGCATCATATTCCTCTACGAGAGATATTTATGTTGTCACCCTACATCCGTTTCTTCTTTTTCTTCCATATTCACTAAATTCGTTACTTCTTGGCCTATATTCATGTACTTTTATGTCGTGTGCAGTACGCCATGCTACTGGACGTGGTAAACAATGTGGTGCTGCACGTGGAACCGGAGCGGCGCCGCACGCTGGAGCGCCGAGCGAGGATGAGGTTCCAGCTGCAGCTGCACCAGGATCAAGATCCGAGGCAGCTCATACATAAGCTGCAGACACAGGTATGTTACGAATGTTAAACGTTGAAAAATGTTGAATGACTAAATTAAATTAAAAAAAAAATCAAGACAATAAAGGGTGCGATCGAATAAATGAAAAAATAAACAAAATCAACGTTTACAAAAAAAAAAAGTATCTTAAAAGTAAAAAATAAATTTCCAAAAAGAGTTCTCTCCGGCGGGGAATCGAACCCCGGTCTCCCGCGTGACAGGCGGGGATACTGACCACTATACTACCGAAGACCATGATTACGATGTCGAAATTAGAGTTCCCTTGCCAGTTGCTAATATAGCGCAGTTGAGTCAACCTGAGTCATATCGAACGCCTCTGATTTCATGGTTTCATTGTGACGAACTGATTACTCAGGTGTTTACGCTTGAGTAATCTTAGAGAAATGACTAATCATATGAATAAATTCAAGGAAATACTAATTAATAATAGAGCAAATAAATGGATTTGATCGTTAGATAATATAATGTATTTATGCGACAACTGTTTAGTCGCTGTTTGTTTTTGCCATGAACAATAATAAAAATCTGACCACATTTTTGGATCGTACGCGAATCGAATTTATTAATTTACTTCAATGCAAAATAGGTAAAAAAAATGGCTATGTTCATCTAGATTTTTTTATTTACCTTATAAAGGATGAGTTTTTTCAAATAAGCCACTAACCACCACCACCAGCCAAAGAGCTTATCTTCAAGGCACTTACGTCCTTTTGTTGCGAAGCGAAGTTTTTCGGCAATACCTCAAAAACGGGATATCCGATCATATTGAAAATAATTTTACTTTACCTTTATGTATTTTTTTTCATATTTTTCAGTCATGCGATTCAAAAGATAAAGGGAGGGGGATGACACAATTTTTGCAACTTTCGGATCGTTTGTTTTCGAAAATTATAATTATTAATCAAAAAAGTTTGTTAGAAACCTCAAAATGTTTTTAAAAGACCTGTTGATTGGTGAACTACTGAAAAAAAACCGTCCGTTACATGTATGGATTGCCTCATATCCATGAACTAGTTTTTGAGTAAAATACCTGTGACATACGGACGGATAGACAGACACGGTTTTCGCAAAATGGCAACATTTTTGCCCCCCTAATTTGTAAGTATTTTGCGCATTTACAATTCAGTCCGTAATACTGAATTTATCTAATATAAATATTTAGGACAAGAAAAAAATCCTCTATTGTATATACTTTACTTTTAAACTGCAAAAATTACTTAATCAAAATATAATAACTGAGTTTTGCGTCAACCCGGACCAAATAAACATAAAATCTCTCCACTGCGTAGAACAGTGCTTGGCTCAAACTCACCTCTTTGCCTAATGACTAAATTATATAATGAATGTAGTGACAAGGCTGATATTCCTTAGGATTGTTTCGGAATACTATCAATAGTTGTTTAAGGTTTTAGTTAAGTAGCACATATACAATATTTATATGTAAGGCATAGCTCATTATCTTTTTTTTTTTTTAAAAACTCCTGCATTAGGCTAAAAGCCCTGTGTCGCTGGGGACTTTACAAACATACAAGTCACGGACACAAAGTACACCCAGACTCGGAACAACAATTTGTGGATCACACAAAATGGTGTCTCGTGTGGGAATCGAACCCACGACCTCTTGGGTAGCAGTCGGACACACTCCCACCGCGCCACGAGGCAGTCATCACATAAAGAATGTAGTGTTAAACATTTAGATCTAAGTAATTGTTAAAGTTTGTGTTGTCTTTTTAAAGATAATTTAGTTGTTGGTGAACCACAAAAAGGAAAAAGAAAAACAATACCACAGAGTTGTCGATTCAGATCCCGTAATTTTACGAATTTACGATACTATAGGTAGTACTGCAACAAGTTTCATCAAAATTGGTTAACTATAACGGTATATACAGTTGATCTCAATCTTACTAGTCACACTATAAGAGCTCAAGTAAAATAGTCACCGCGGGTTTGCTAGTTTCACTAGCGAAACGTTAAATATTTCCCATATTGTATGCAGGTGAGAGAATCATTGGCGAGGCTCCGTCGTCTGGAGAAGGAATACTACCTGAAGAACAGGTCGATGACCGGCAACGATCCTGTGGCTATGGACGAGTTGAAGAGTCTGGATGACCAGGTTTGTACGGACCTGCCTTTGTTGAAGAACGGTTACCGATACTAATATTATAAAGAGAGAGGCTGAATTTTGTGAGTTTGTTTATATGTCTTAGGTAATCTTCGCAATCACTGGATGTATTTAAAAAAAAATAATTGTCATTTGCAATTTACACTATTACCGATGGTTATAGGATTCCTGATATAGGCTATATACAGTGTGTGTTTAGTAATATATTAAAACCTCTAGCTCGTGTGTTTTACATAACACTAAATAACTTTGTGATATCAGTTTTGGAAAATATTGAACCCTTAATCATTTATCATCTGTTTTTAAAGTTATGACCTTAACTATCTACATACTATTTTAGTGGACTAAAATCGTTGTTTATTGTGAGGTTTAGGCTCTAAACCTGACATAAAATAATTATTTTACTCGAGGGTCTCACAGACCTCTTAGTAAAATCATTGGCGTAGCCCATGAGTTTCTTGGCAGCTCCTTCTCATGAGCTTTACACTTGGAACTGCCGCCTAACCTCATTTTGTATTTTTTTCAAACAATCATAATTTTATATTTTTTAGTGTGTATTAATTTGACGTTTTTAAATAATCATTAACCTGATTTTACGAAATAAAGATATTTGAGTTTGAGTTTGTGACGAAAGTAAGTGGTAGACGGTTAAGGTGAGTATGTTTTTTTTTCCAAAATTTATTTTGTGTAATGTAAAGAAGCCACGAGTGGCAGGTAAATCATCTAGTATTATGAAAGAAAGAAGAAATAAAAAACATTTAACTGTCTCAGATACAGTGTTGAACATTAAACTATACTATTATGAACTAAAACAAATAAGTTGCTCGTCGTATCAGTGACAATGAGGTTACCACACATCATAAAAGCTGTTTCAATTTCAGTGGGAACCCCTAGTGACTTCCTAAAGAAATCAAATAATTAAATAAATATAAATAGGCACATAAGGCAGAAAAATACATCAGTACTCATAGTTATGTGTATATTACGCAAATTACCTATAATCATTAAGATATACGTCAATTAAGTCAGCAAAAGTTGTGCGGCTTGGCTTTCAGTGTAGGCTAAAAACTCGATTTCCATAAAGGCAGACCTTACAAAAGTTGCGTAATTGATCTTAGATTACACACCTTTAGGCTTCTACCTGACTTCAAAGTTTTGAAAAATGCAATTTTTATGGTGATATTTCGTTATACCTACTTAATTTAAACTCCGGAAGTAATGATATAAGGAATACTTTAAATAAATACAACATACTATGATTTTCATTCAACAAAACGTTACCAGCGACTTCAGATTTGGTATGTTTAAGCGTACAAGTTCCCCCAAATTTTGACCTATTTAGATGACTTCCTTGACTTGACTCGCGAGAATCATCTTCGTAGTCCAAGTAATTTTATTGCTATAAAAGTAAAGTTACCATTGTTATAGTGGAACCCTAAATAACTGATTTTATGGGGGCATATCGAAACTACTTATTCTACATTAGAACCATACAAAGAACATGGCGATCGGCAGTTACCTACTTTGAATGACGTCATTAAATTTATATTATATGTACCAGAAATCGAAAATAATAAAAAAAAATCATTAAATTCAGATATTTAAGTAATTACTTTTGAAGAGGCGAGTATATTTTAGCAAAAGCTTCGATTCCAATCGTAACCAAGGAACGAGTATTCGAATCGGAAATTCTATCTCTAAAAAGTACCTCAATTTTAAAAAAGCCTCAATTTTAATAAAGCCTCAACCGCAATCAAAATTTTAGCTTTGATAACAAACTATTCAGTTCAAAGTCATTTGAGAAACTTTTGGGCATCTTAACGATGGAAGAGGTTATACTATATCAACCCATATGATGGCCCACTGCTGGGCACGGGTCTCCCCAGTAGAACCTACTAGTATGTAGATCCTGGGGGTAATTGCCATAATCGCCACGCTTGGCGAGCGGGTTGGCGATCGCAGTAAGGCTTTAAATACGCAGAGGACGCTGCTGCCCGTCCTCTGGGATGAAATCCCTTAGTCGTCTTGACGACACCCACGGGTAGAGATGGGGTGGTACTATTCTTAAGCCGGCACCACACGGCATACTATAGTAACTTATTACTACGGTTATACTATAGTAACCTATTATCCAAGTTATATGTAATATGGAAATACGAGACGACTTGCTCAGGTAGTTTGAGTCTTACATTGGTAATAGGTCATAGGCAACTGTACTAAATAATTTCATTTCTAGTTGTGTTTATATTTCTAGCGGTGATCCACAAGGGTACCGTTTACGGCCTCCTTCTATTTACAGTAAATGTAAATAACATCAGATGAAATCATCAATCGTTTAAATTGCTACTTTTTGCTGATAATATATTTTTTTGTTTAGAGGATTCTAAAGACAATTCATGGTTCTACATGTACTTAAGGTGCTAAGTTAGCAAATGGTTAGCAATAGGTAAAGCCGAAGAAACAAAATGAAGAACGAAACAGTATAAATTCACTCATAAATATAAGGTCGGGGCAAAAATACTTTCGTATTTTTCATACAAAGAAAAGATATTTTTTTAGGTATATATTTGTATGTTTTGATCGATGACTTGTTACCATCTTGTGGGTAGTGCCATGATCCCATTGCTGTAAAAAATTTAGGATTTTTGATCAAAAGAATCTGACAGGTAGTTTTCACAGTGTTCTTTTGAGGTTAACTTTATGCTTCCTAAAGAGTTCTGAAGTGACCGAAACAAGTAGAAATCTAATGGAACAAGATCAGGGCTATACGGAGGATGCAACACATTCCAGCCAAGCCTTCTCATTTTTTTCTGAGTGGCTATAGATGATCTGGATTTTCGTGATGGAATACCACGCCCTTCCTGTTCACCAGCTCCGGCCGGTTTTTCTCAAGGCTTCTTTTAACCGACCGTAGAGGTCAGAATCTATAGATTTACCCAGCGGCAAAAGCTCATAGTGGACGATTCCTTTCCAATCCCACAAAGTATCACTTTGTTCAGAGTCAGGCCGGGCTTTGTCACAGTCTGTGGGGCTTGTCTATGCTTCGAGCACGATCTTTTTCGGATTTTCTTATCGTAAGTGACCCAGTTTTCATCATCCGTAATCAATCGTTTAAGAACTGGGTCGGAATTGTTACGTTTCAACAAAGAATCGCAAATGGAAACACGTTGCATTAAGTTTCTCTTAGTGAGATCATGTGGTACCCAAATATTAAGATTGTTTTTGTACCCAGACTTTTGTAAATAACGTAAAGCTGTTTTGTGATCAACATCCAGTTCTTCAGCAATATCATAACTACTTATATGTCGATCTTACTCACTTTTTCAAAAATAACACTGTCATTATTCGTGACAGCGTCCAAAGCGAGCCTTGAACGCTTGAACTACATTTGTGCTACTCGTGTTGATACCGCATTAGGTTCGTAAACTGCACAAATGTTATTCGAAGCGTTCGTCGCATTTTTTCCTTTTTTGTAATAAATCTTTAAAATGTACCGAATTTCTTCGGCACATACGTTAATTTTGCTTGCTTGAAAAACAATTGAAACATGGCGGGAACTAGATTTTTTTTTATTTATTTAATGTTCAGAATGTCAACATTTAATGGTATTGAAACCAGCCAGTTACATTCAGTACAACCAAAGAGGTTTGATTACTAATAATACATTCAAAATACGAAAATACTTTTGCCCCTACCTATTATGATGCTAAGTTAGCAAATAGTTAGCAATAGGTAAATCCGTAGAAACAAAGTGAAGAACAAGACAGTATAAATTCGCTAATAAATAAAATTATTTACATAAAAGTGTAACCTCACGTTTTGTCTTCATAAATGCATGTTAAACGCTCATGATCTGATCGTAGGCTCATCGTTCTGATTGTGTCAGGTGAACGAGTGCAAGGAGTCAGTGTGGTCCCTGGGCGAGGAGCTGGACGCGATGGTGCGCGCGTGGCGCGAGGCGGAGGAGGGGCGCGGCGTGCGCGCGGCGCGGCCGCACGCCGACGCGCCGCCGCCGCACCGCTACAACGAGATCTGCTTCAAGAGCGCGCGCTGGCGCCTCACCGACGCCGACGGCCAGCTCGGCATCGCCGACCTGCTGCTCACTAACTTTCTGTGAGTGTACTTGTGTTGTGTTGTATTGTACTGTATCGAACACCGCTACAACGAGATCTGCTTCAAGAGCGCGCGCTGGCGCCTCACCGACGCCGACGGCCAGCTCGGCATCGCCGACCTGCTGCTCACTAACTTTCTGTGAGTGTACTTGTGTTGTGTTGTATTGTACTGTATCGAACACCGCTACAACGAGATCTGCTTCAAGAGCGCGCGCTGGCGCCTCACCGACGCCGACGGCCAGCTCGGCATCGCCGACCTGCTGCTCACTAACTTTCTGTGAGTGTACTTGTGTTGTGTTGTATTGTACTGTATCGAACACCGCTACAACGAGATCTGCTTCAAGAGCGCGCGCTGGCGCCTCACCGACGCCGACGGCCAGCTCGGCATCGCCGACCTGCTGCTCACTAACTTTCTGTGAGTGTACTTGTGTTGTGTTGTATTGTACTGTATCGAACACCGCTACAACGAGATCTGCTTCAAGAGCGCGCGCTGGCGCCTCACCGACGCCGACGGCCAGCTCGGCATCGCCGACCTGCTGCTCACTAACTTTCTGTGAGTGTACTTGTGTTGTGTTGTATTGTACTGTATCGAACACCGCTACAACGAGATCTGCTTCAAGAGCGCGCGCTGGCGCCTCACCGACGCCGACGGCCAGCTCGGCATCGCCGACCTGCTGCTCACTAACTTTCTGTGAGTGTACTTGTGTTGTGTTGTATTGTACTGTATCGAACACCGCTACAACGAGATCTGCTTCAAGAGCGCGCGCTGGCGCCTCACCGACGCCGACGGCCAGCTCGGCATCGCCGACCTGCTGCTCACTAACTTTCTGTGAGTGTACTTGTGTTGTGTTGTATTGTACTGTATCGAACACCGCTACAACGAGATCTGCTTCAAGAGCGCGCGCTGGCGCCTCACCGACGCCGACGGCCAGCTCGGCATCGCCGACCTGCTGCTCACTAACTTTCTGTGAGTGTACTTGTGTTGTGTTGTATTGTACTGTATCGAACACCGCTACAACGAGATCTGCTTCAAGAGCGCGCGCTGGCGCCTCACCGACGCCGACGGCCAGCTCGGCATCGCCGACCTGCTGCTCACTAACTTTCTGTGAGTGTACTTGTGTTGTGTTGTATTGTACTGTATCGAACACCGCTACAACGAGATCTGCTTCAAGAGCGCGCGCTGGCGCCTCACCGACGCCGACGGCCAGCTCGGCATCGCCGACCTGCTGCTCACTAACTTTCTGTGAGTGTACTTGTGTTGTGTTGTATTGTACTGTATCGAACACCGCTACAACGAGATCTGCTTCAAGAGCGCGCGCTGGCGCCTCACCGACGCCGACGGCCAGCTCGGCATCGCCGACCTGCTGCTCACTAACTTTCTGTGAGTGTACTTGTGTTGTGTTGTATTGTACTGTATCGAACACCGCTACAACGAGATCTGCTTCAAGAGCGCGCGCTGGCGCCTCACCGACGCCGACGGCCAGCTCGGCATCGCCGACCTGCTGCTCACTAACTTTCTGTGAGTGTACTTGTGTTGTGTTGTATTGTACTGTATCGAACACCGCTACAACGAGATCTGCTTCAAGAGCGCGCGCTGGCGCCTCACCGACGCCGACGGCCAGCTCGGCATCGCCGACCTGCTGCTCACTAACTTTCTGTGAGTGTACTTGTGTTGTGTTGTATTGTACTGTATCGAACACCGCTACAACGAGATCTGCTTCAAGAGCGCGCGCTGGCGCCTCACCGACGCCGACGGCCAGCTCGGCATCGCCGACCTGCTGCTCACTAACTTTCTGTGAGTGTACTTGTGTTGTGTTGTATTGTACTGTATCGAACACCGCTACAACGAGATCTGCTTCAAGAGCGCGCGCTGGCGCCTCACCGACGCCGACGGCCAGCTCGGCATCGCCGACCTGCTGCTCACTAACTTTCTGTGAGTGTACTTGTGTTGTGTTGTATTGTACTGTATCGAACACCGCTACAACGAGATCTGCTTCAAGAGCGCGCGCTGGCGCCTCACCGACGCCGACGGCCAGCTCGGCATCGCCGACCTGCTGCTCACTAACTTTCTGTGAGTGTACTTGTGTTGTGTTGTATTGTACTGTATCGAACACCGCTACAACGAGATCTGCTTCAAGAGCGCGCGCTGGCGCCTCACCGACGCCGACGGCCAGCTCGGCATCGCCGACCTGCTGCTCACTAACTTTCTGTGAGTGTACTTGTGTTGTGTTGTATTGTACTGTATCGAACACCGCTACAACGAGATCTGCTTCAAGAGCGCGCGCTGGCGCCTCACCGACGCCGACGGCCAGCTCGGCATCGCCGACCTGCTGCTCACTAACTTTCTGTGAGTGTACTTGTGTTGTGTTGTATTGTACTGTATCGAACACCGCTACAACGAGATCTGCTTCAAGAGCGCGCGCTGGCGCCTCACCGACGCCGACGGCCAGCTCGGCATCGCCGACCTGCTGCTCACTAACTTTCTGTGAGTGTACTTGTGTTGTGTTGTATTGTACTGTATCGAACACCGCTACAACGAGATCTGCTTCAAGAGCGCGCGCTGGCGCCTCACCGACGCCGACGGCCAGCTCGGCATCGCCGACCTGCTGCTCACTAACTTTCTGTGAGTGTACTTGTGTTGTGTTGTATTGTACTGTATCGAACACCGCTACAACGAGATCTGCTTCAAGAGCGCGCGCTGGCGCCTCACCGACGCCGACGGCCAGCTCGGCATCGCCGACCTGCTGCTCACTAACTTTCTGTGAGTGTACTTGTGTTGTGTTGTATTGTACTGTATCGAACACCGCTACAACGAGATCTGCTTCAAGAGCGCGCGCTGGCGCCTCACCGACGCCGACGGCCAGCTCGGCATCGCCGACCTGCTGCTCACTAACTTTCTGTGAGTGTACTTGTGTTGTGTTGTATTGTACTGTATCGAACACCGCTACAACGAGATCTGCTTCAAGAGCGCGCGCTGGCGCCTCACCGACGCCGACGGCCAGCTCGGCATCGCCGACCTGCTGCTCACTAACTTTCTGTGAGTGTACTTGTGTTGTGTTGTATTGTACTGTATCGAACACCGCTACAACGAGATCTGCTTCAAGAGCGCGCGCTGGCGCCTCACCGACGCCGACGGCCAGCTCGGCATCGCCGACCTGCTGCTCACTAACTTTCTGTGAGTGTACTTGTGTTGTGTTGTATTGTACTGTATCGAACACCGCTACAACGAGATCTGCTTCAAGAGCGCGCGCTGGCGCCTCACCGACGCCGACGGCCAGCTCGGCATCGCCGACCTGCTGCTCACTAACTTTCTGTGAGTGTACTTGTGTTGTGTTGTATTGTACTGTATCGAACACCGCTACAACGAGATCTGCTTCAAGAGCGCGCGCTGGCGCCTCACCGACGCCGACGGCCAGCTCGGCATCGCCGACCTGCTGCTCACTAACTTTCTGTGAGTGTACTTGTGTTGTGTTGTATTGTACTGTATCGAACACCGCTACAACGAGATCTGCTTCAAGAGCGCGCGCTGGCGCCTCACCGACGCCGACGGCCAGCTCGGCATCGCCGACCTGCTGCTCACTAACTTTCTGTGAGTGTACTTGTGTTGTGTTGTATTGTACTGTATCGAACACCGCTACAACGAGATCTGCTTCAAGAGCGCGCGCTGGCGCCTCACCGACGCCGACGGCCAGCTCGGCATCGCCGACCTGCTGCTCACTAACTTTCTGTGAGTGTACTTGTGTTGTGTTGTATTGTACTGTATCGAACACCGCTACAACGAGATCTGCTTCAAGAGCGCGCGCTGGCGCCTCACCGACGCCGACGGCCAGCTCGGCATCGCCGACCTGCTGCTCACTAACTTTCTGTGAGTGTACTTGTGTTGTGTTGTATTGTACTGTATCGAACACCGCTACAACGAGATCTGCTTCAAGAGCGCGCGCTGGCGCCTCACCGACGCCGACGGCCAGCTCGGCATCGCCGACCTGCTGCTCACTAACTTTCTGTGAGTGTACTTGTGTTGTGTTGTATTGTACTGTATCGAACACCGCTACAACGAGATCTGCTTCAAGAGCGCGCGCTGGCGCCTCACCGACGCCGACGGCCAGCTCGGCATCGCCGACCTGCTGCTCACTAACTTTCTGTGAGTGTACTTGTGTTGTGTTGTATTGTACTGTATCGAACACCGCTACAACGAGATCTGCTTCAAGAGCGCGCGCTGGCGCCTCACCGACGCCGACGGCCAGCTCGGCATCGCCGACCTGCTGCTCACTAACTTTCTGTGAGTGTACTTGTGTTGTGTTGTATTGTACTGTATCGAACACCGCTACAACGAGATCTGCTTCAAGAGCGCGCGCTGGCGCCTCACCGACGCCGACGGCCAGCTCGGCATCGCCGACCTGCTGCTCACTAACTTTCTGTGAGTGTACTTGTGTTGTGTTGTATTGTACTGTATCGAACACCGCTACAACGAGATCTGCTTCAAGAGCGCGCGCTGGCGCCTCACCGACGCCGACGGCCAGCTCGGCATCGCCGACCTGCTGCTCACTAACTTTCTGTGAGTGTACTTGTGTTGTGTTGTATTGTACTGTATCGAACACCGCTACAACGAGATCTGCTTCAAGAGCGCGCGCTGGCGCCTCACCGACGCCGACGGCCAGCTCGGCATCGCCGACCTGCTGCTCACTAACTTTCTGTGAGTGTACTTGTGTTGTGTTGTATTGTACTGTATCGAACACCGCTACAACGAGATCTGCTTCAAGAGCGCGCGCTGGCGTCTCACCGACGCCGACGGCCAGCTCGGCATCGCCGACCTGCTGCTCACTAACTTTCTGTGAGTGTACTTGTGTTGTGTTGTATTGTACTGTATCGAACACCGCTACAACGAGATCTGCTTCAAGAGCGCGCGCTGGCGCCTCACCGACGCCGACGGCCAGCTCGGCATCGCCGACCTGCTGCTCACTAACTTTCTGTGAGTGTACTTGTGTTGTGTTGTATTGTACTGTATCGAACACCGCTACAACGAGATCTGCTTCAAGAGCGCGCGCTGGCGCCTCACCGACGCCGACGGCCAGCTCGGCATCGCCGACCTGCTGCTCACTAACTTTCTGTGAGTGTACTTGTGTTGTGTTGTATTGTACTGTATCGAACACCGCTACAACGAGATCTGCTTCAAGAGCGCGCGCTGGCGCCTCACCGACGCCGACGGCCAGCTCGGCATCGCCGACCTGCTGCTCACTAACTTTCTGTGAGTGTACTTGTGTTGTGTTGTATTGTACTGTATCGAACACCGCTACAACGAGATCTGCTTCAAGAGCGCGCGCTGGCGCCTCACCGACGCCGACGGCCAGCTCGGCATCGCCGACCTGCTGCTCACTAACTTTCTGTGAGTACAGCACAAACTACCATGGTACTAACACCGGAAGAGATTCAGCTCACTCCCATTATGCAGCAAACGCACGGGCCGCCAAAGAAACTCAAACCGTCGGTCTCTGCAGGCGCTGCTCTGAGGGCTGCTGTCGCTGCTATCGCTAAATTAGTGACAAAGCCCTGCTTGTGGTGAACCTACCAATCGCAAGAGACACTCTCCCTCTCCAATATAACCTACTGTGACGGAACACCGTATGATTTTTAGTCGATTAGACTTCGACGTACTACTTGTGTCGGCGCACACACTTGTCTTTTATAATATCCTCTGCCCAATTCGCTAGTCTCAGATGAGATTACCGGCCGTGACCGAGATTGGATATTAGACCATAATTTGTCTATCTAGTTTAAATATATGCCGGTTTGACTACTATGTGTTAAATTGAATATGTTTGTTTTGTTATATAGGTACACAAAAACGTCGAGATCAGACGACTCGGTGGAACATCAACTGGAACTTGGATACGTTCGTGTAAAGAACTTACTACCGAACGAACCTTTCCCTGAGGTATGTAACAGACAGAGGTTTATTTTTTAAAGTTTATTAACTATACAGGATGTAACAGAAAGGTGTGGTCATATTCAAGGGTTGGTATGTGCCCCTTGATACTGAGTGCACATACCCCCCTATTGAATTTTGACAAAATATGCTAATGCTATAACTATGTAATAATAATGCAACCAGCCATGGTACCATGGTAGGTGCAATACTGATAACATACCCTATCCGCTGCAGAAATTTTACCACACCTTTCTGTTACACTCACTTCTTTTTTATGTCGGACTCGAACCGACTAAAAAATCACACGTTCTTACGTCTTGTAGATTCATTGCCGGAGATGAGGGTGTCCCTTACGGAATAGTTTCCTTCACCTGCGGCGGACCTTGGCCAAGTATATCGCCCCATCCATTGCTTTTTCAATTAGCTGCTTTGTTTCGTCGGTCGCGAATCGCGTCTCAAGTTTGAAAACGACAGGCTGCCCTGCCCGTCGTTCTCAAGCCAACGATATCAGGGGGGGTGGAGATCGTTTTCTGCCCTTTGTCGAGCGGTGCGGCTTCTGCGGGATGGAACAATGCTGGTCCTCTCCCTTTCTCTTTCCGCAGCCTCTTTTCTTGCTATCACTTCCTCGCAGAAAGCCGCCAGGGCATTCCACGCACTCTCGCTTTGTACCATCGATGATACTAAGTTTTCGAGCGAGAGATGTTTCTGTTACACCCTGTATAATCCCGTGTGCATAATCAACTGCTAAACTGATAAGCTAAGTTTTCCAGCTCTCTGGTGTTGCCATATTTTTTTTGTTGCGATTTCTGAATTGTTTTATTTTTATTGCAACAGTAACTTTAATTATTTCTTATGTTATCTTAATTTCATTTTTTTTTTGTTTTTAATGTAATATAACTAGCAATGTGGGATTGAGTCCCACATTACTAGCAATCCTGTAAACCCCTCCAGCTAAGCTTAAAGGCTTGTGTTAGGAGTGGGTTCACATCGGTAGTTTAGTGGGTAGGATTCGAACCCGCTACCTCACGATTACGACATAGATTTAGCCTTAGCCATTACGCTACCGCCGCTATTCATTAAATGGTTTGCCTAGTTTGTTTTGCAGCTATCTGTGTTAAACATTGTTAAATACAATAGTGTTTAAACACCAAATTATGAGATCTAGTTTTTTTAGTATTACTTTGATTTTTGGTATTAATTTTTAAATTTGTGAAATATATCAAAATTTTATAAATTAAAAAAAAACACTCTAAACATTTTACTTTATGACTTTATTTTCATTTTAAAAATAAATTGAACAGCATTTAAAGTTTTTTAAATAATCGTCTAATCCGGGAATCGACGCGCCTAATGTGAAAGAGCACCATTCTGTATTTTTATGACACCAATCATTTCATTTCATTTAAAAAAAGACGACTCCCGCATTAGGGTACAAGCCCTGTGTCGCGGGGGACTTTACAAACATACAAGTCACGGACACAAACACCCAGACTCGGAACAACAATTTGTGGATCACACAAAGTGTGGGAATCGAACCCACGACCTCTTGCGTATAAAGCTGTAGAGATTGTTTGTTTGTTTGAACGTGATAATCTCAGGAACTACCGGTCCGGATTAAAAAAAATAATTTACTGTTGGATAGTCCATTTATATAACATCACGCAATTCACAATTCACAACCAATAGGGGTGGAGCAGCAATCAAAAATCGAAAACGGGGAAAATTTACGCAGTCAAAGTTTCATGGGTTTCAAGTCTTAAATAAAGGGAAGGCTATGAGATTTTACATCTAACAAAATACAATTTGTGTAGTTAATAACAACGCTAGACCCAACTATTGCAGTTTTACAGTGTTTCCGATTTTATGATAATTTCTAGTTACAAACTTTCGATTCCCGGTTCAAGTATATTTTTTATATTTGCGGTTTAAGTTCCCGGTCCAGGCAGCATTATTTAAAAATCTTTGAAAGCTAAACGAATTGTTTTTATAATCAAAATGAAGTCTTCTTTCAGTAAAATGTTCTATCTAAAATATTTAAGGTACTATTCTCCATGTGGCAAAGTTTCGGGACAACCTGTATATCACTAGTAGTAGAATTCATCGTAACATTATCTCTATTTTTTTAAACATTATCTTTTAATGTTGTTTTTGTTCTTGTAGGTGTTGGTACCCCAAGAGCCATCAGGTCGCGCGCCTCTAGCTCGGCGCGCGGCGTTGCGCGTGTTCTGCCGCGACCGGCCCCCCGTAGGGGGGATCGCGGTCAAGGAACACTTTGAAGTCAACATCGTGCCTTTTAGAATAGGTAAGTGGCGTAGAAAGAGTTTCAAATCCTTTTTATTAGAGGATAGAGGTTAACCTTAAAAAAACGTAAATGGTCTAATTGTTTGACTTGGACTGCCTCTGTGGTGCGGTGGGAGTGTATCCGACTGCTACGCAAGAGAATAAACCTTTGTGTGATGAGCACGACGCTTTATTCTGTGTATGGGTGTTATTTATCTATAATATGTACGTATTTAGAAATATATAAGTATGTGTATCAGTTGTCTTATTTGCATAGTACAAGAACCTTCGGAACTAATCTGAATGTTCTTAGTTAACTCAGACAGTGCACGTAGTATTCGAATCCGCAACATTTGAGTTACAAAGTCTATGTTACCCACTAGTCTATAACCGCTTCAAACAACAATATAACATGCATAACCAAGAATTTTTCAACATCAGACCCGTTATGGCATTATAGTATTTCAATAGCACATTGCATAAGATACTGTTTGACCAAGACACCAACTGTAAAAATACTAATATGGCGACAAAAGACAAAGTTGACAAGTTTAGGTCACACAATTACATCTAACACGTGTTCAAACGTTTATTTTTTACGGTGAATCAAACGGTATGTGGATATGAATACCATAGTGGCTATCACTACATAGTATAAAACAAAGTAGCTTTCTCTGTCCCTATATCCCTATGTAGGTATGCTTAAATCTTTGAAACTACGCAACGGATTTTGATGGGTTTTTTTTTAATAGATAGAGTGACTGAAGAGGATAGTTTATATGTATAATAACATCCATTAAATAGTGGAGAAATAAGGAGGGGAGCAGCAATAAGAAATATTGCAAAAACGGGGAATATTTACGCAGACGAAGTTGCGCGGGTCAGCCAATATTTTAATAAATGGAATTATAATAACCTCCTCGGGTGGTGTTAATATGTTAGTTCGATTGACGCAGTTTGCAACAGTAATAAGAGATTGCCGATAAAATGAAATACAGTAATACCCCGGTTTACGCGAGGGATGCGTGTTGGAGAATATCGCGTTATGCGAACGTTGCGTATAACGGGGTCAAAAAACATCACAGCTTACTGACGTAAATGAACTATCTTTGACACAACACGAAATAAATCGTAGTTTTATGCCTAAATATCTCAAGCCACCCCGCCATTCTGTTTTTAAATTTGACTAATCCGGGCGAGCGCGGGTCAATTTAGGCAATTTGACTGCCTCTGTGGCGCGGTGGGAGTGTATCCGACTGCTACGCAAGAGGTCGTGGGTTCGATCCCCACCCAGGATAAAACTTTGTGTGATGAGCACGATGGTTTATTCTGTGTCTGGGTGTTATTTATCTATAATATGTATGTATTTAGTAATATATATGTATGTTTATCAGTTGTCTGGTTTCCATAGTACAAGCTCTGCTTAGTTTGGGATCAGATGGCATTGTGTGAGTTGTCCCAAGATATTATTAGATATTATTAATTTAGCTCGAAAATTTGAAATGCGCGTAAAGCGAATCCGTGTAAAGCGAGGTCGCGTAAACCGGGGTATTACTGTATTACCTAAACAAACACAATACTACTACCGTTGCTATTTTAAACAATTGGATCTACTGATGTTATTACGTATAAGAATATTGTTTACTTTCGAGATCTTAATTTGAACTCGCCGCTATTTGGCAATCACTCTATCTTTGGACCATAATATAAAAAAAATTAACTCAATGATTGCTAATCGTAGTTATCCTAATAAAGACATATTGAATGATAAGTCCTTTATTGGATACATACAGGGGTATTCAACGGGACTTTTTTTTAAACAAAATAAAACAAAGAAGTTAGATGAAGATGATTCCAACATTTTTTCAAAGAGTAACTAATGATAATACACCACACGATGGGGTAGGTGAGAAAAAAACACTTTACGAGTACATATTGCCCTAAAAAAAAATTGCAAACTTTTATTTTTTCACTTTGTCGGCGTAAGTATTATGTGTATCCATGCTATGCCAGCTACAAGGGACTGGATACCTGAGTATATGGTAATTTCAACTCGATACGTCCTCGCGTTCCCGAGCAAAAGAGTTTTGACAGACAGACGGACGGAAAGACGGACAACAAAGTGATCGTACAAGGGTACCTTTTTTCTTTTTGAAGTACGGAACCCTAATAGTGACGACGTTGTTTTGACTGGTGGGAAACTAACCCATTGTCAAAGCTTCTACTATTCTTATGTGAAAAACCAAATGTTAAAACTGTCGTGTTGTTCCGATGTGCTTTTATTAAAAACCAAAGTTCTTGTTAAAAACACTTTACAACAAAGTCATTTACAAAAACAAAAATACAGAATGATTTCCTTCTTCATAATTAATCTGTTTATGATACATTTTTAGAATAAAACCAATATGAGCACTTTGTGTGAAATAAATCCATACTAATATTATAAATGTGAAAGTAACTCTGTCTGTCTGTCTGTCTGTCTGTCTGTCTGTCTGTTACGCTTTCACGCTCAAACAGCTAAACCGATTTAGATGAAATTTTGTATGGAGATAGTTTGAGTCCCGAGGAAGGACATAGGATAGTTTTTATCGCGATAACCGACATCCACGCGGGCGGAGCCGCGGGCGAAAGCTAGTAATTAATAATTATTATAATTCAGATTAAAACCTTCCACCAGGTTTAACAAAGAAATTCTTCAACACGATGCTAAAGTTCTGCTTCCCGGAGCGCGACCCTGATTCCATAGAAGACGGGGAGGAGGAGAACGAAGGCACGCTGAAAGCGGGAGCCTCCTCCTCCAGCCTGGTGTCCACCGGCTCCAAGAAGGTCAAGAAGAAAGGGAAGGACTCCAACTCTAACTTCTACGTCAAGAGAGATAAGAAAGATAAAGATGATGTTGAGAAGATGAAGGTTTGTGACCCACTGCTTTACAGATGATATTCTTTACTAAAATTGATTATTTTAAACACCATCGTTGTTAAAAGTGATTGTGTATTCATGGTGATGCAATTTTCAATATTTCCCCCATTTGAAAAAGTCAAAAATTATAAGTTTACATGCATATTTTAAAACGATGCTTCATAACTATCTTTACTACGTTTATTGCTTGTTTCAAATTAGTTCCAAACTTTCGTATATTTTTCTTCTTATTAGTCGTACACTTAGACGAAAAATCGGGCAAGTAGCGGGTTGTAGTACATCCGAGTAATGCAGCTAAAGAAGTAGGTTTTCTGTTGCTTTTGTTTCATACTACTAACAACGTTATATAAGTATTTTTCAATGGAATCTGTACGAAAATTTTGTTACTTCTCACTTGGTCTGCTGTTACTTGTTAAGTTTTTTCGTTTCGGCGTATCCATGCAAAACTACAGCCCTCTAGCACTAACAGTCTCTGAGCTAAGCTGCGGACAAAAGGACGGACAGACGGACATGGTGAAAGTATAAGGTTTCGTTTTGCTGTTTTGGCTACGGAACCCTAAAAATTGTATTGTACAATTGTCTAGTTAGAAGCCACAGCAAGCAGAATGGAGACGTATTATGCCATTAAATTTAAATTATTTTTTGTATATACAGGAGCGAGCAGAAAAGAACAAGCTGTTCATATATATAAAGATCCCGGAAGTGCCAGTGCGGGTATCGTACAAGGGCAGCAAGGAGAAGAACCTGGAGGACTTCCGCGACTTGCCGCTCGTGCTGCCCACGCTGGAGTACCACAACGTCACCTGGACCTGGCTGGATCTGCTGCTCGCTACTAAGACTGACACTAGGAGGTTGGTTTATTGGTTTAATAGCTTTTGCCCTTACTAGTATGCGTATAAAAAACAAATGGTGTAAAAAATAAAATCAGTCCATTCCATTATTAGTTTAACTGTGACAACGTAGCAAATAGTATTTATGACATTACTATCAATACCATACCAAACAGCTACACGATGCTTTACGATTGTCTTTAATAATAGTATTATTTATTATGCATCTGTTGGGATTATAAAAAAAAATATGTTGTCTTTACAGAGTTATACAAAAAATTATTGAAAAATAAAATTTAAGCCTAATTATTGTTGGAAGTAAAACTAGCCCGTATTAGACTAGACCGAAGTTCCTATTATAGTCAGTTATTTCCTAGCGAAAGTCTTACCGAGATCCTTCTACCATGCTGTATGCTGTTGATTAATTGAAATAAAGAAAGTTTTTTTGTGATATACAGACAGACAAAAAATGTTACAAAACTGTAACATTGGGATCTAAAACAATATATTTTGATATAACTTAAAACTTAAGAGAAAGACAGGCCTTTTATGTAAGTCTACTACAGCAAAATTAAAAGACAAGTTAGTAACAAATATATTTATGTAATAGGGTGATAGTATCTCAAGCGATTCGTCAAAAGCTGCAACTGCACCGACGAGCGGCGGCCGCGCCCGAACCTCACGAGGAAGACAAGGCGAGGCTGCTGCTGGGAGAGAGGACTGTAAGTGAACCATAATGTACTATGTTTAAGGTTCAATTTAAAATAACCTGGTTGTATCTGGGGGACATTATATTAGCAAGTGAACGCTATTGTGTTCTGCGTAAGGTTGCTTTTAGTTTGCCTTGAATATCCAGAATTTTAAACGACGACTGAAGTTATTTTTTAATTTTACTTTGAGTAACTTAGAGTAATGATTTTAAAATGTGGTAAATGTCGCTGGTGTCACAATGATAACCATGATTTTGTAATACTATTAATTACCTTGTATTGTGTCACTGTTTATTTACCACAATAAAAAAAAAATTGGTAGACAGCAGAAAAATAAATATTCTTTACTATTTTACTCCAGTTAAAATTAATATATATTTTTGTAGCAGGTGGCAGAAAACAAACCACACAAGAAAAGTACCCCGAGCGTATTCAAGTTCTCCAAATCATAGCATTAGTGACAATACTCAGCATTTATCTGTACCGAACTGTAGATTTACTGCTAACGTTACTACTTACACCTGTATTCATAAACACACACAGTTCAAATAAACTCAGAACAAATTATATAATGGTATAACACAGATAAAAGAGAGTTGTGAAAATATGGGCAAACTGAATTGTCTTCATTTTCACAGCTCGCATATCTTCTTCTTCTTCTCCATTCCTAAGAATTTCTTCTTCTTCTTCTTCTTCTTCTTCTTCGATGTTAGACTCTTGGCAGAGTGGTCGTGGTCGTCTTGTCAGGGTTAGTGCAGCACTTAACAAGTGGTCCCCATTCCTCTGTTACTGCGGACATTCTTATACGTTTATGAAGTAGACCATTTAGTGCTGCTTTTATTTGATCGGTCCAACGTATACCTAGTTGTTCTGCCTCGTGGCCTTCGACAATTAAAAAAAACTTATGTAAATATGCAGTCGAATAGTGGGAACCCTGTACAAATCGGATCAGTATTTTCTGAGAAAATCGCGAACATACACACATACATACGGGTCAAACATAACCTCCTTTTTTAGAGGTTTATCTCTTTTTACGATGACATTATCGAGAAAGAGATAGATCAATATCGAAGGGGCAGAATCTTAACTTTTAACAAAGTGGTCCGTACTCTAATATACCTTCATGATTGACTGCATTTTTATGGCGCGGTGGGAGTGTATCCGACTGCCACGCAAGAGGTCGTGGGTTCGATCCCCACCCAGGATAAGATTTGGTGTGATGAGCACGATGGTTTATTCTGTGTCTGGGTGTTATTTATCTATAATATGTATGTATTTAGAAATATATAAGTAAGTTTATCCGTTGTCTGGTTTCCATAATACAAGCTCTGCTTAGTTTGGGATCAGATAGCTTTGTGTGAGTTGTCCCAAGATATTATATTATTATTATTATTTGTAGGCATAACCATATTCATTTTTCTATAAACATATTCATGTTGGCGTATACAGGTGTAAGTAGTAGTACGAATACGAACCAAATCGTAGACTGTAACTAAGGGGGCGTCCATTAATTAGGTGAGGCGTTTAGGGGGAAGGGGCGATCCGATTGAATCTTAGCAAGAAACCGTCCAAAACTGGATTAAATTTAGTAAAAATCAATACGGTTTTTTTATATATTTTGACCGGTTTTGACATTCATTTCTATCTTCCGCGTCATGTGGTTAGTTCCCATTTCTTCTATGGAACATGACGTCATAAAACAAAACAAAACATTATTTTCCCTTTTTATTCCATAGAACTACATACTAACACTTCACCCGAGTTTACTGCCATACCGAGACTCACACTTGAGCAGTGTTGAGTCAAATATGACATCTCATATGAGGTTAGGGGGGAGGGAGGGAATCAAGCCAAATCTCACGATATCTCACTAGGGGAGGGGGAATCACCTCACGTATTTTATGGACGCTCCCTAACTAAATAAGACAATAGTATAAGAGAGAGGCTTTTACTTTATTATTTATACGCGTATTTTGTTAGCTTTGTTGTGAGCTCGTGTTAAAAGACATTAAGGATTGGGTTGTTATATGAATCGTTACATTTTTAGGTTAATTTGATTATAAACTATATGAACGCTTGTGCAATATGAAATGAAAATATTATAAACTAACTGCCCGCCTCGGTTTTTAACGAGTGTAATGAAGAAAATAAGACTATATCTCTTCCTTTTGCATTACTACCATCTGAAGTATTTTCACCCAAATTTTTCACTTTTTATTTGAATTTTACAAATCAAAATAAGTGCAAAATTTGTATTAAGAAAAAAAAAAAAAGATTTAATTGAATTTTGTTCACCCCAGCGAAGCGGACAGCTAGTATTTAATAATATGCAGATATATTTGTGTTATAATTTTATTATCCCGTATCTGGTTGTAATTTTTTGTCTTTTGTAGTTTTTATGTCTTCTACAACAGATTTATCCCATATCTGGTTGTAATTTTCTGTCAGTTTATAATGTTTTTATGTCTTCTACGACAGATTGTGGAAGTTACATCTTAAGAAAAATTTAAAAACAGTTAGTTATAATGGTAAAAGTGAGAATAAGGCTGTTATATATTGGATCTTTCATCTCCGATCAAAAATAGTTGATGGTATTTTGACACATATGACGTGTGTCTGTTTCAATGTAGCTTTGTTACTTTTTATCCGGTTTGATCGAGAATATTCATAACTATGTTTCATGAACATCGGTTCAGCCGTTTTATAGATATTTAGATTTCTATCTCATGTGCCGATTTTTTAATGTGATTACACTAACTTGTTACTCCAAATTCTAAAGACATTTATGGATCAATTATGTTATTATAGTATTGGTATTAGGCATTATTATGTATCACGAAGTAGTATATGCTACTTGCCTGCGTATTAATTGTAGTAAGAAATTTAATCTCTTTTTAAATTAAAAATAATTATTTCGGTGATCAAAAAGACATTATTTCGTAATGTGTCTTGTAGTTTTGATGTGTAATACACATCAAAACTACAAGACACATTACGAAATAATGTCTTTGTCTTGCGCTTTTAAAAAAGTTAATATTTTTAATATGAACAATTTGAGAATAGATGCCAACATTGTATATTGTTTATTTAATTAGTAAGATATCTCAATTGGAGATAATTGTTAATTTTGTCTGAATGATAATAATTGAATCTTTGTATGCGTTATTAGGGCATATACACGGGAGCTGTGAAATATTACTATCAACAAGTTTATTTAATTTATTTTTTAGTATCTCTGTGGCGTCATCCCTATAGATATAGACGTTATAGATAACTGTTAATTCTTCCTTTTTCACGTGGTAGTCAATATTTACTTTTTAAGAAGCAGCGGTAGCCTAAGTGAGATCGTGGGTTCGAATCCTGCCCATTATACTAAGTACGTGAACCCACTCCTAACACAAGCCATAGAGCTTAGCTGGAGGGGTTAACAGGATTGCTAGTAATATGGGGCCACAATCCCACTTATCTATCATTAATATCCTAAGACGCAGTCCTGGTCTATTCATCAATGATCGCGACATTGAAGTTGTAATATGCGCTACGATTACTAGGTGTTACTTATTTACCCTGAAAAAGAAAATATTTATTTATTTTCTTTGATAATTATGTATATCGGTGTTGACCTTCTGTTAAAATAATATATGAAAATTCAGTTTGACTGACGGGATTGATTATATTAAGGTGAATTTGTAATCGATATCAATTTTATTTAGGCGTAATATTCAAAGAACACATTTATGTTACAATTCAATTAAAAGGAAAAGTGATGCTTTAATTTAAATTACATAACTTATGAAATCATTTACCATATAATACGCGACGTTTGACAGCTCGCGCGTATACGTCCTCTTATGTGACGTTATTTGACATAATACATACGTTACTACTTTTAATCTCATTAATTTTAATTAGTCTGTTAATGACAGATGATGAGGTAACTTATCTATTTGATAAAATATACTGAAAAAAAAAGCATTTATAAATGTGATGAATAGAAGTTTGACAAAAATTGTTCACAGTAAAACTCAGGACTAAGTAAAGGCGCATATCCTACTAAACGCGAAGGATGTGAGTACGGATGGACGTTTGTTACGCATAAACTACTGGAAACATCGCATTGTTATCTTCTTCTAATATATAAAAAGTGTCTGTCTGTATGTCCTCTATGCGTTTCGAAACCATTGATCAGATTGTGATGAAACTTTGGCAGGGTGTCCTGGGGATGCCCGCGAATGTTTCTGGCAAAAAAAGGCACAGCGAAGCGCGGCCAGGGTCACTAGTTTATATAAGGTTTAAATTGATGGGGAAAACAAATAAACCTGTGAGAAGCTGTACACATTTTGCAATATAAACAAAACTTCTGAACGTTTTATTTATCAAAGTTGGACTTAATGCTAAAAGCATTCTCTGCCAGTCTACCTTGAGGTGATGTAGAAATGGAATGTGTAGGTGCTGTAACCTAATTGTCATTGAAAGACTTCATACTATTCCTACGTATAACTTCTGCGCCGTTATTTAGTTTTGCAAAAACATGTAGTAAGTACAGTGCAGTGAGGACGAAGGCTAACTCATATATGTGACCTTATTCTGCGTCACATACACAATATTGTGATGCAACTGATCATTATCTGAAGTACTAAATGCTGTAATGTAACGTGATTAAATGTTAATTTAATGAGAGGTAGTAACATAATTGCGAAACCTAACAGCTAATTTGCTAAGGACGCATTTGTCTTTAGTTATAATTTAAGTAAACGGTGTAATTAATTTTATTGTGTTAAATTAGCAGTTGAGTGCTACTGTCACGTCTGGAGATTTCGTTGCGTATCTTCAAAAGGAGAGCGAATAGATTTTTAAAAGGTCCGCAACGCGATCGTGATACCCATAATGTTGCCATAAAAAAAACGTTGATGCGTAAGTCGCGTTGGTTTTGCGACTAGGGCCTGAGATTGCAATTTAGTTACCCTACTTTTTGACTTTATTAAACACGTGACTTTAGGAGCCTTTAAGTTCTGGAGACGCGATTTAATTCTATTCCTTTCTTGAGTCTTGAGTCCTTGGCTTTTAACCACGACAGAAGTTATTTTTCAGCCTAATTAGCCTATATGGCAGATTAAGCACTGTTTGCGCCTGTACGTCTACACTGTCTCCCGAAATGGAACTAACGGCTGAATATTCTCCACTCAGCTTTAGAGCACCGTCAACGCTCACGACATTGTCACTTTTAGGAGAATAGTAATAGAAACAGAAATACATTTGATTAGTCGTACTTACTCAAATGTATTTTAGGATCATCATTCATTCAGACAGAAAGAGAGGAAGAGGGCGACCTCAGGTCACGTGGTGGACTAGAACGGGCTCTAGTAGATAGACGAGTAGACAACCCGAGACCGATTGTCTTGACGTCGTAAAACCTAGAGGACTGACCCCAAATAAAGGAAGAAGAATAAGAGGTACGAATGATCATTTAAAAAGGTATTCGGGGGAAGTAGTACCTGGTCTAAGTTTGCGTCATATTAATTATCAATATTTAGACTTTCGTGTTGCATGATTATAACTATCTACTTATATAGGAATTAACGCGCATTATTTACTTAAAAATTCGACCAATTTCGATTCGTTTCGACCAGGTTGCACTGGCCGTGGTCACTGGCGGACTGCTGCGACAGACGCTTTAAAATACGCGTTAATTCTCTTATAATAAATAGTTATTATTAATTATCAGTTCTTAGATTCATTTTCGTGAAATAATAGTGCTGGCCTAGAACTACTTTATTTTATTTTCTGTCTAAATTACTAACTAGTTTATCGTTGAAGAGAGAGACCCTTCTTACTTTGTGAATGAAAGAATTGAGAGTGTCCTTAAGTAAACACAGCCATCGATGACCAAAAGTGGTTTCAAAGAACATTAAGTAGGTATATCTTAATGAATCATCATAATAAAACAAGTTATTTTTTTATCTACAACCCATTCATCAGGTCTATATCGACACTATGTCAAATGACGTCACTGCATTTAATTAATATAAGTATTATTATTAATAATAAATTCAATGGTTATTTACTAAGCACAAACTGTGAAGTACTGCATCAAGTATTTGTATAGTAATAATAACTTAGTAAGCGTAGATTTTTATAATCCTATTATTTTTATAATTAAAAAACATGTAAAGTGTACGAAATTCGTATCAAATGTATTTGTTAAATAAATGTTGTAAATATTTATGTTTGTATCATTTTTTATGAATAATTTTGTGTAAAAGGTAGGTACTAATCATTAGTAATTTGCGCAGATATGACTGTTATTATATTTTAGTAACTAATCTTATTGATTGTAAATCCGAAAGTTCAAATTCATTTCTTTTTATTGAACACTAAGTAAATAATAAAAGAAAGAAAAAGAAAATTAAAAATATTAATAACTAACTATGTATAGATACAAAATAAACAAAACAGAAAAAATGTTTTACCTGTAGTACGGTTCAGTTGTACGTCAATGGAACTACAGAAAATAATTATTTTCTTCACTACACAACGGTTTGGGGTACGAGAGTTTGTGACGAACAAAAACTGCATGTCACCCGCCCAAAGGAACATTTTTATTGCGAAAATGTTCCTTTGGGCTGCCGGCATTACTTTGATAGATAAAATCCGAAATGCGCATATTCCGGCTATTCCCAGTAGTACTACCATGTAGTCCTACCAGTAGTACTACTGGGAATATTCATCCCATTAGTCTTACTTTAAAAACGCAGTAGTGCTACTGGGACTATTCATCCCATTAGACTTACTTTAAAAATGCAGTAGTACTACTGGGAATATTCATCTCATTAGACTTACCGAACTGTAGACCTAATATTAAACTAGACTAACCTTCTTATTAAACTTGAATCTATGACCTAAGATAAAACATTAGCGTGATTGACAGCTCATTACATAGTTTGAAATTGTATCAAAGAGTAAAATATTGCATTATAATATAAAGTCACGATTAAAAATTATTAACATAAATATGTGTGATATTACAAATATAATAAAAAGACGAAGAGGTGAAATACTACTTCTGAATGGTTACCAGTATTACAAATTAAAAACTTATAGTGATGGAGGAATAATTTGGCGATGTGCTCTGTACCGTAAGAGTAAATGTATTGGATCGGTAACTATTAATCATAATAACGTAATAAAGTCAAAACCACATTTAATTACTTGCGCTCCAGATCATGGGAAAAATGAAATAGATCTGAAGATACACGAGTGTAAAAAAAGAGTCAGTGAATCAGACACTATATCAGTGCCCAGTGTCTATAAGAAAACAGTGGCTTCATTAGAAAATACAAGTATTATTAACAAGTTGCCCAAATTTTCGGCTATGAAGTCAACTTTATACCGGCATCGCAATAAAACCCTAGAAGTTGAAAAGCTGTACTACAAAAGCTTTTCAGACATTAAGATACCATCTAAATTTGATTCTTTTATCTTAGCTGACTACTATCGAGATGACGGTGCACGAATTTTGGTGTTTGCTTCCAGTGACGCTAGAACAATAATGACAGAAAGTAATGACTTTTTCGGTGATGGCACATTTGGAGCTTGCCCAGTGCCCTTTCTTTAGCTGTATAGTATACACTGTGATCTAGGTAGCACTCAAGAAACTACTAATATAATACCAGTTCTCTATTCCTTTCTCCCAGACAAGACTACACAAACATACGTTACATTATTGCAATTAATAAAAAGTCAAATACCGCAATGCGCACTTAAAACGCAATTTAAAACGGACTTTTCCACAAATAGTATCAAGCGGTTGTTATTATCATTATTGTGAAAGTCTGAAGAGAAAATTGAAAAGTTTAAAATTAAAGGAGTACAGAATAGTATCCCTTTGCAAAATCTTGCCACTTTTACCCAAGGAAATGATTCTAGAGGGTTGGGATTATGTACGTGACGAAATGGAATGCACCGGTATAGAAGAAAATATGAACACATTTAAGAGTTACATGATCAGGAATTGGCTAAAACCTAATAGTATTGAGAGAATGTGTGTATTTGGCCAAGGACTCCGCACCACTAACTCCACACCGAATTTAGAGTCGTGGCATTTTACATTAAACCGTGAAGTTGGTAAGAAAAAAGCTAATTTACACCAGCTGCTGAATATTTTACAAAGAGATGCATCATATCAAAAAATGCGTAAAATCCAAATACAAAATAATGAAAAAATTAAAAGAGATAAAGCTGAAACTAAAAGAGATCGACTTATTCAGGATGCTCAAATGCAATTGATTAATGGAACAATAACTATTGGTCATTTTCTGGAAAAGATACGTAGGTGAATAGGTGATACCTACTAGTTCTGCTAAAATTGTTTTTTTTTTAAATTGTTAAATCTATGACACTACTAGGTCTATATTTTATAACAGTAGGACTATTGGGAAAAGAATATAATAGGCAAGTCTTACTATCGGTAAGTCTAATGGGATAAATATTCCCAGTAGTACTACTGGTAGGACTACATGGTAGTACTACTGGGAATAGCCGGCATATTCGAGTCACCTTCAAAGTTGCGGATGTACGCTTAAAGATGCGGGAAGGCAGACTGCGATGGTTTGGTCATGTAGTGCGCAGGTATAGAGACAGCAACAAGAAGAGTGATGGCTATGGAGGATGGCAGTAGAGGCAGAGGTCGCCCGCCAACTACTTGGACTTACGACTTTAGAGGTCGTGGGTTCGATTCCCACACGGGACACCACTTTGTTGTTCCGAGTCTGAGTGTACTTTGTGTCCGTACTACTGCGGCAGTCGTCTTTAAAATAAATAAAAATAAAACCGTAACATATAGCGATCGAGTATCAGGAGGGCCGACCCCAAATAGGGAATGTGCAGGGTAATGACGACTGAACGGATTTCGATGTCATTTTACCGTAACGTAGTTTATTGGCGTAACTTCTGCTGAATTTAATATTTTTATATTTAAAAATAATGTGTAAATTATATGTATTTACTAACTTCTGTTGAATTGGATCAAAAACTATCCTTTTAGAGGTTGTTATAGGGAAACGTCCCTGAAACCCTTTACCTACAAAACTTCCCTGGAAGACCTTACTAATTCCTTGCATTTTAAATAGCCATGACCGATTTATTGAAGACGTAAACACGACGTAGCCAACGTAACTCATGTTACCAAGAAAACCCGCGAAAACTGATCGGTCAGCCGATTTATTTTCATGGCGTTACCTCATATACTGGCCTTGCTGCCAGTGCAGGCGTAAGAAAGAGTTTTACTCAGTTCAGCGTCGAACACCGCGCGGAACGGACGTGCCGCATTGCGTCGCGAACTACGACCGTAAATTTATACGAACGACATGAGGACGAATTATGTAAATTTATAGTGTACGATATTTATTATTTTCTGTGTTTGTGATAAAAATTGTGTATCTGACAATGGCGTTGGCGATTTGTGTATTGTTGTGCGCGGTTGGTGCTATGGGGTTCAATGTGGACATACCATCCAGGGTGGTTTATAAGGGTATTGAGAATTCTATGTTTGGATTTACGGTACAGGCGCATGTTGATGGCGATAGAAAAATGTAAGTACCTACCTATTATTTTTATCTCTTAAAATAATTACTTCTTCTCTTTTTTTAATTTTTCGCGTTTTCCCGCGCTATGGTTTTTTCTGCCGATGATTGTAATGTGTATTTTCGTAGCTGGCGCTAACGCATGGTAAGACACTGTTAGTGTTTACATAAAACTTGGCATATTTCTTATGTAATCGAATTGGCAGAAACATCGGGCATATGAATGAAATTTTGTTTAGACAAGTGTTCGTTGTATTAAAAAATATAGAGCTACGAGTCTTATAGAAAAACTAAGATAACAAGATTTAATTGATTTTATTTATCCATAGAAGGAATCAATACCGATATTTAAATACGAAAGTAAATACGAATTTTTTCACAACCAAACCAATGTATCCAATTTAAAGAAAATGATTAGGGGCAGTTTGAGCCTGAGGAAGGTCATGGGGGGGGGGGGGGTCAAAATGGTTTGACACAAGTTTTATTATTACAATGGAGTGCCTCTACCTTATTTTTACACCATGAAAAATCCCACCGAAATAGTCTTTGATACGATATGTAAAAATAACGTAGAGACGCTTCATGATAAATAAAATCCACATAGAGCAAAATCTCTCACAAAATCTAGTTGAGAATAGTTTTTTGACGGCAACACCTCAATGTCTGTTTAAATATTGATGTCATCAGTCAGTTTTGTGAGCGAAGTGCTATATTTATAGAGTCCAATAAATTAATACAACGGATTAATGAATGGCCTCGGAGTTTAATGTAATTTTGGATACGGTTTTATTTAAATATTTGAGTAAATTAGTTCCTGTTTCTTAATACAAGTTCATCTCAGAAGATTGACTAAGTTGGTACTTAATCCTGCTACTGGTTATGGCTCTAAAGTTCAAGCACAGATAATATAATACTAGGTCCAAGTGACTTTAGACCTTTTTTGTTTATTTACGACAAATTTTAAAACCCTTCTTAACCGTTCATTAATCGTCACAAATTATCATTTGATAAAAAACCATTGAATAAAATGTGCAAAAAATCCTAAAGTGGCTAGCTAATACAACAGCAGCAAAGATAAATAAAAAAGAAAATATTAAAAGAATTTTGAGTCGCGCAAATTGTGGGAAACTCAGTTGTTATGTTATCACTTTCACAGATCCGTATTTAAAGAGTGAAAATATATGCAAAGGCCGTAAACAAAGAGTCCTAGTACCTACAATAGATACTTGGCACTGGCAGTTGAGTATAGGCTAGATTGCCAAAATTAAGAAGAAAGTATTATTTAAAAAAAAATATGGCTATACCTACTTAATGTTGACGGTATCATTTTTAGGTGATACAAAAGGATAAAAAATTGAAATAGTTAATAGGGCTGTAATTTTTTTCTTATACCTAATGACTGATGACTAGTTGATGACTCATCAAATTATTATGACACCTAATTTATGTGACAATACTGCAAATTAATTTATTGATTTTAATAAATGATGGCCGAGTGAATGTCGACATTAACATTAAAAAATATCCTACGTTCTTCACAGGATACCATCTATTTCTTTGCCAAATTTTATTACTATCTAAAAGTCTTAAGTATAATATTAGTTAGGATTAAAACTGTAAAACATTCTATGTAAATCATTCATCTTCATCTATCCAGGTAACTGTAGATATAAGTAGGTACTTAAATAAGTACCTGGGTAGTGCTATTAGTCGCTCAGATAGTTGATTTATGAAGGTTAGTCTGACATTTAGAGTATATTCGATGTAAGCTGAAAGGAAGTTCGCGGATTATGTCGCGTTTATTTTCGTTACCGTCTCGAACGCAGTCCGTGGTCACGAGCAGCATGTTTAGATCTTAGATGTACAGCTCACAGTTCAACGTTCAGCTCTATTTTGTTGCTGTGTTTGTAGAATTAGGGCTAAACACGCTAGGTATTTTAACATGGGCGATTTAGTCGCTTTTGTTAAGCACGATGTGATGCTCGATCAAAAGATTTGTTACCAGAAGTGGAGTTTCCCAAAAGTATCACCCGTATTTCTGAATCATTTTCGGGAGTCTATGGAAGATTATATCCTGTCACTGAGTGTAGGTCTGATTCACAGAAGAGAGACCGTATAAGACTGAGTATGCTCTGTACATATAGCTTGATATCTAGCTTTGGAGCAGCAGGTCGCAAAGATGCACCAAAAATAATTTCACAATTGACATAATTAGGATTTGTAGACTAATAGGCATTCGCCAATAGCGTGTCGATTAACTTACAAAGTCGCTAATACTAAAAGCATGGTTGTGTTTACGCCTTTAGTCTCTGAGTATTTAGGTTACAACTTCGTAAAATTGTAATAAAACCATTCGCCATAAGTAAGACAATGTCGTTCTTGTTACTAATATGTATGTGTATAATTTTGACGCTATTCACATAAATACCGATAAGAGTTTGTGAGCCTCCATACCTGTATCCTGACGTCATTTCTCTCAAAAGTAGTTCCTTTATTTAGGCTGATAAAAGGAGTTTTGATAATATGTATTTGCAAAAGCTGACGTATGTATCGCTAAAACCTGTTCCTCCTTCATTAGCGTAATAGTCTAATATTAAACGTCTATGAGGTTGGCCGCAGCGTGTAGGTCAAAAACCAGTTACAAATTTAGATCTCGTGTCACTATTAAAATTTCGCTGATAGCGGTTCTTACAAGACACGAGCATGTTTGACATATCTTTGTACCAAACAGATATACTATAATATTTAGATGTATTATAAAATTATATATAATGTGGGTCCTAATCGTGTGAATAATTTAAGGTAAAATACCTTGACCCCGCCCGTTGCAATACGGTTGAAACGTCGGGCAATAAACAAGGTATTTTACCTTATATTATTCACGCGATTAAGACCCGTAGTATATATGTATAATTTCATAATGTGTACAAATCGCGAAAGTTTGTCAATATTTAGGTGTATTCCATTTCGGACACCCAAAATCTTTGTAGATTAAATCTATCTGAGATAAGTATCTCCAGGATGAGTTTAGCGCTCTTTGCATTCATAAAATGTGGCTCATGGATAAAAAGTAAGTTCCTTAGTAACTTTGCAAACCAAAAGTGCATAATATGGACTAGACCTTCAAAATACCATCAATGATCTCTGCCGTGCCCCTGATGTTGTTATCTCGAAAAAATCTTTCTAAAAATTCAGATCTCTAGTAGGTATTCTACCAAGTAATGCGCTGACATTATAACAGGTCATAAATTGTTGTCACAATGGCAATAAATTTTGCTCACAACACTGCAACATTTTTATCAGCAATGTTATGTAAAGTAAAACAAAACTGAGCAGAGGCATGACGTTTCGTACAAGGTAACCATCAAGATCGCGTTGTCGATGACATCATGTAGCAAGCAGCTGTCGACGGTCGCGGCCGGCGGCGGCGGCGGCGGCCGGAGCGAGATTTTAGAACTGCACTCATTGATTGCTCTTTATTGAGTGGACATGATTGAGCTTGTTGCCAACTTAATGCATCATTGAAACACATTTCGTATATACTACCTAGTTAACGGTTTCTTCGCATGGATGGATGTTGGTTATCGCGATATAACCCCGAAACGTTCTCACGTTCTTCAAGTGACTTCCATAAAAATATTTTAAAAACCTTTCCTATTCTTGCGATGACTGCAGATTAGCTTATTCAAACAACAACAAAATCAAAAAGCTTAAAATATTGTTTAAAAATGCTTAAGGTAAAAAATCACATATAAATGATATTTTAGTACCTAATTGAACAACTGTTGGTAGATATTCATATATAGACCTAAGACGGTAAAATTAAAAACGTACAATACCTATTACGGACCTAAAGTGATTTTTACATTAATTTTGAACCTGTCCTCATAAACATGACGCATTAACTAATTTCCCTTAACTAATTGGTCATTGATAAGTGACAGAACATTATAATTTGCAATTGATTACATTTCGCTGACTAAATAAATGAGGTATGCACTATAAGAAGTTGAGAAACTAATTATCCTACGTACTTTTATTTACATAATTAAATGTTTAATTTGTTCTTGTAAAATGTCAGTCGGGCTAATTATGCGTTGGATTTAATTACATTGCACCGAAATTATATCATTTCAAAAGAAGAAAAATCTAGTGTCATTTAATTAAGAACACTGAGTCCTTTTTTTCTAAGTCATCATCCAAAACGTCCTACTGTGCAAGGATGAATATTCCGACGTCATAATTGACTTTGAACTTTTCATTTATCACCCCATAGACAATAGGCCGCAAATTTAAACCGGAAACACGTCACATGCGCAGCACATGCGCGGGCGCATCGCGCGCCCTTTTTAACTTTTTTTCGAACCTCATTTTAGTGGTGACTGCTATTTTTGTATGTGAGGGTGATGCTTTCTGCTTGATTTGTAATACAATTCGTTTAATAACCATTTTTTGGTTCAATAAACAAAAGCTGCTAGATGTTTATTTTTTTTGACTCGTCATCTTCTTCCCGCAGAAATTCAAGTAGGTTTTTTTTTTTGTGATCGTAGGTCCAACTGTTGCCGACATGTGTTACTTTGACAGGACCAGTTTAACACAGTGTGTACGAAGCCTTATAAATAAGGAGAAGACTGCATGCTGTGCCAAAGCTTTGTTTTTCTGTGTCGTTGTCAGAAATTCTAAATGTACGATGTTCTATTATATCCGTTAATGTTTTAAAAATCTACATTCTCATTTAGAGGCTGAGACCACACAGAATTTGTTAAAAAAACTGTATCGAGACGATTTTCTATATCAATTTTTGCTGGTAGGTAACCTGTATTACAATAATTGAATTTTAGAATACATAGGTACCTACTTAGTTAAGGCTGGAATAAATATCATATACAGGAGTAAGAAGCATTGTAGACAGACAGCAGACACAAGTCACATTTAAACTTACATCCAAAGCAGCCAACATTTTTCACCCTAAACATTGGTACCAAGACGTTGGTCTCAACTCTTTCCTCACAAACCCCGTACACCAACACACCATAACACCGCGCAAGTCATTAACAGTCACAACAAACGACTCTTTATCCGCTTTAATGGTTAAGATAAGTAATGAATTCAGCCATGCGCAAGCGCAGCTGGGCCCACAACAGCCACAGCTATTTTATTGATTACCGATCGACTCCTAATGGACTGACTGTCGTCGGCCAACGTTTGTGATGCGGGCTTGTCATTTATCAATAGTAAAAAAAAAGTTTATTATTAATTAAAATGTGTAAAACAATTTAAATCAGTCAGCCTTAATGGTAAATATTTTTTTTAAACGAGTCCAATTGTTAATGTATCGTTGTTTTTTTTTTTAAAAGACGACTCCTGCAGTAGAGTACAAGTCCTGTGTCGCGGGGACTTTACAATCATATAAGTCACGGACACAAAGTACACCCAGACTCGGAACAAAAATTTGTGGATCGCACAAAGTGGTGTCCCGTGTGGGAATCGAACCCACGACCTTTTGCGTAGCAGTCGGACACACTCCCACCGCGCCACAGAGGCAGTCATAGTATAAAGATTAAAGAATCTATATTGAGATGTAGACCCCAAAACCTGACAAATTACTGCTAAGTTTAGTTAGAAAAAAAAAAGTAATTATTTATTTACTGTCCTGGTTGGCTTGGCTGACAAAGAATATCTTAGATCCGTAACTGATTAGACTTAACGACTATTGAGTTGCGTTTGAGCAAGTATTGGCCATTAATCTACCAAATAAACAATCTTAATTTAATAAATTGTACTCAAAACACAAGTAAAACGTCATTTTCATCCGAGCTGATAACGCATCCGAATCCAAGGGTTATCTAACAGTAAATTATTATCAAACAGAAAAAAGTTAAAAAAGTTACCAGTTGTCATTGAATCGCTGTGCAGTGTTCCAGCGATAACCTACGGACCTCAGTCGCCTTTATCTCTCGCTCTATGCGACTGTTTCGATCTATTTTTATATGCGCTATGACAAAAATAGCTCTCTCATCCCGTTTTTCGGCGAGTTTATTACATTGCTTTAGGTATATATCCCATAGGTTATGAAGAAACTTGCTGTTGCTAGCTCGGGGAGGTCAGCTATCGAGATTAAATGTGCCTATAACCTAAGCAATATGAGCATTATCATTCTTGGGTAGGTATTCCCTCCCAATGTGCAGTCTTCCGCATCCTCCGTCACATCAATGTAACGTAGGTATATTGTATATTTTTTTGGATGAATCTGTACTCTGTAGGTACCTATTTATATCAAACGACTGATTTTAACTTAAGCGTCTTCTAGATGGTTGGAAACAAGGCTTCCCGCCAAGGTGACCTTGGTGATATCCAACAGTGTGGTACATGGTTTGCAACAGACGTCTACAATGTTGGAAACCAGCGTCTTCTAGACGGTTGGAAACAAGGCTTGCCACTTTGGCGGGAAGCCTTGTTTCCAACCGTCTAGAAGACGCTTTAAGAAGTTTAGAAGTCATATGTGTACTAATATTACGCTCGGTTTTTTTAATTATTTTATGTCAACCACTTAGTTATCTTCTAATACGTAGTATACAATGAGGTCGCATGAATAGACTTTGGTATTGTTTTTTCCAACTGCAATAATTTGTGAAGTATTTTTCCTGTACGGGTGACGTTTTAAGTATTTACAATTTCAGGTTTTTTACCGCAACAACTTAACTGAATGAAATAGGCACGTGTATTTGTCATATTCTTACAATTTTATAGATAGCTACTAGGTCAGACAATGTGAGTAATTCTAAGTAAAACAATACTCATAATTCTAAGATGTGCACGTAATTTTATGAATAGGAGTTTGTTATTGTTTTATGAATGGCAGGTGGATAGAGATTGCATTCTTACGTGAGTTGTCTGGTTTCCATAGTACAAGCTCTGCTTAGTTTGGGATCAGATAGCGTTGTGTGAGTTGTCCCAAGATATTATTATATTATTATTATTATTTAAATAATCTATATAAAGACTTACATAATAAAGATAAATAACACCCAGGCACAGAATAAACCATCGTGCTCATTACACAAAGTTTAATCTTGGGTGGGGATCGAACCCACAACCTCTTGCGTAGCAGTCGAATACACGCCCACCGCGCCACAGAAGCAGTCAAATAGTCAATATAAAATACTAGCTGACCTGCGCAACTTCGTATGCGTCTAATTTCCTAGTTTTTGCAACATTTTTCATTGCTGCTCCGCTCCTATTGGTCGAAGCATGATGTTATATAGCCTATAGCCTTCCTATGGGCTACCCAACAGTGTTTTTTTTTTAAATTTGACCAGAAGTTCCTGAGATTACCGCATTCAAACAAACAAACTCTTCAGCTTTATAATATTAGTATAGATAGATTAAAAATAACAGATTTTCACTGACGCAAGCTGCACGTGTGAAGAGCTATTTCTAGTTGATCCAAAATAACTTTATACTTACTAATTAAGTAATTATAAACAAACTAAAAAAGCAACCAAGATAAAGAATAACAAAACAAATAATCATGTATCAAGCGCATAGGAAACTATTTGTGAAGAAGATCCTCGGTATACATCTTTCATCGAGCACGCTGCGCCGGCGCAGTCTCCGTGACCTCATTACAAATATGGCGCCCGCCAACGACCTCAGCGTCTGTATTTACTTTACGCGAACTATTGTACCACATGCTATTTTGTAAATATATCATTCGGTAACGAAGGGAAATGAACCACTTTTTTTATTTGATAAAACAGAAGAGAAGTCATATTTATCTCGTCTCTAAAAAAGGAACCTGGTATCTGGATGAAGGCTACTCTTTAATGCTTGAAAGTCGCAACACCTGAAAGATTTTACCATTTTCTTTCTGAAGGGATATTCTAGGTATCCCAAGTTTTATTCTGACCATCAAATCATATATTAGGTAAACAGTAAACCATACGCAAACCCCTGTCAAGCTTAAAGCCAGGAAAGAAACAGGTACCTTTGCCACATCATAGTCTATTATAATAATAAAATATGATGACGATGGTGCATCAAATGCTTGCGATAGGTAGGTATTTAGTGCTGTAAATTGAGCAATTGTATATGTTTTTTTGTTAAAGGTAACTAGCAATGTGGGATTTTGGGTCCTACATTACTATAGGCCGACCGCTTAACTCGTATATCGCCTCGTAGAACTCACGTTCTCTGTCCCGCGCACCCCGCTCACCCACCCGTTAACATCACCCCGCGCTCCCTTCTCACCGCGCAGGCGATATACGAGTTAAGCGGTCGGCCTATAGCAATCCTGTTACCCCTCCAGCTAAGCTCAGTGACTTGTGTTAGGAGTGGGTTCATGTCGGTAGTATAATACGTAGAATTCGAGCCCTGGACTTCAATATTTCAAGTGAGATTTCAGATACCATACCGTTAGCCTAATTGCTAAGGCATCTGACTTGCAATCTTGAGGTCCAGGGCTCGAATCCTACCCATTATACTACCGACGTGAACCCACTTTCTAGTCTCGTATTGAGGAAGATAAGTTTCCACCTTCGTAGCGGCAAAACAAATAATATGAATCGGCTTATCATTCAATAACATTATTATCAGTTATCAGCAAATAGTAGAAAATGATGAGTTAATACATTTTTCGTCATCAATTTGTCAATATTGTGGATTATTCCGTTTAACAACTGATTCACTATGATGATTTATTGATTTTGCAGAAATTTAAAACGTCAAGTCAAATTGTAAATATATCTACATGAAAGAGTGTCATACTTTATTTATTTATATTGCATCATAGGCCTGATTTATTATTTTGATCAACGCACTATTTGACTGGCCAGTTGGTCTAGTGTTTAATGAGCCTGACTGCTAAGCCGGAGGTCACGGATTATTTCTCATCCAGGATTAAACTATGTGTGATGAGCACCATGGTTTATTCTGTGTCTGGGTCTAATTTATCTATAATATGTATGTATTTAGAAAAATACAAGTATATATTAGTATAGTTACGGATAGGTATTTTTTTATTTCAGATATCCGATAGTTTCGGTTTCGGTTACGGAGATCCATAACATCCCTGGTATTTCTATAGATCTCCCATGAAGATAAAAAATAATATGTAGGTAACACATATTTTTAATTGTTTCACACTTTTATTAATAGTCTAATTTAAAGCAATAATTTTTGCATAACTAGTTCACGCCGCGTGGGTCCGCTCGTAAATTGTCACTTTAATTTGTACTAATTGGATGCTTGTTAGTTAAATTAATATGTCTACGGCTTTGAACTTGGTCATTGTGAACAATTACTGCAATTTTGTCATCATAACTATCCACAGACAGCTAATTGCAAAATTAAAATATTGAGTATTTTAGTGTCAGAAGTGTAAATTACAATAATGTATAATATTGGTTTGATTGGAACTCATGTTATATAAGTTTTACTACATCAGTCGATTAATTCTTGCGATCAATTGTATAGATCAGTGGTGTTGGTGTAATAAAAACCGGGCAAGTGCATGTCGGGCCACGCACAATGAAGGGTTCTGTAGTCCCTCATCCGAATAAAGCGGCATAAGAAGTGGGTTTCCTGTTATTTTACTTAATTAATAATTTTTAATGGAATTTGTACGAATATTTAGCTTTTTACTAAATTCTATAAAATGTTGCTTTTTACTAAAATCTATGTGGGGTATTATTAGATAAAATATAAATTTCTATTTTATCTAATAATACCCCACACGATAGGGTAGTTGAGGCAAAAAATCACATCCCCACTATATATAGGGGAGGTACCATAAAAAAATATTTTTCAACATTTTATTCTTTCACTTTGTCGGCGTAAGTTATATGTATATTCATGAAAAATTACAGCCCTCTAGCAATGTCAGAGTGAAGTCTCTGAGCTAAGCTGGGGACGGACGGACGGACATGGCGAAACTATAAGGGTTCCGTTTTGCCATTTTGGCTACGGAACCCTAAAAATACTTACTTGAGCGGCAGTCGATAGTAGAGTGGCTAATGCGATAGAAACAAAATACCTATGTCGCAGGTTTAATGAGTCTAATAAGCACCTACCTAAATAAGTTTTTGTTCCAACTGATATTCCATTGTCAAGATTCATCTACCTACAACTTGTATTATTCATAATTTAGTCAGTGGATTGCATTCAAGTTAACTAAATTACTTCACATCTTACCTTTAATAATGACACCAACTTTATTATTAAAAATGACCAATTATGAGTAATTTATACTAAATGACGTTTTATATTGAGGTCAATGTTGAAATCAAAACAATATTTTTCTCTTCAAGTACTGATGAGTACGAGTTCCGAGTAAATGTATCGTTCTCCTTGACACACAAGTTGCGCGGGCGCAGGCTACGCATGCGCTTTCAGTACAAGGCGATCTAGCGAGGATCGTTTAAGGACTGGAAAGGTTATTGTGATCTATATACTTTTTATTCAAATATATCCGGAATTCTCATTTTAATATATTTTAAAGGGTTAATGTTTGCCTTAAAACTCTATATTATATTAACATTTAAACTTTCGCGTTGCATGATTATAACTAATTATTATACTACTACTACACAACAGATAGGTACTAATGTTTAAATAATTTCTAAATAATAAAGTCACAGTTAAAAGTACTTTATTAGGCAGGTGCAACTCTTATGAACTATCTATTTGGATTAGTAATGGTTGGCTCTACATTAACTGCCAAGTTTGCAATACAATAAGTAGAGCTACAAGAACTTGCTATAAAATCTATCTGTGAATTAAAATTATGTAAAAATAATGAAACTACGAGTAAATGGTATAATAAGTAGAGCTACAAGAAATTGCAATAAAATCTATCTGTGAATATAAGTAAAAAATAATGTAACTAAATCGAACAGTGGCAATTACAATTGATTATTGACTGTCTGCGTCCATCTTAATTATTAGCTGTTGAAAAATGTTGTTAGTTAATATAATATAAAAGAAACAATTGTGTGGGAACACATATTTTGCAATACGATTTGTATGCGTTGCATTCTAGCGGGTTCCTTCCACCAGTTTTTTGTTTAGAATCAGCGTTGCAAGTTTGTCGCAAAACTCGCAACATATCTTATGCTGAATGGAACCATTTATTGTCATAGTTATGACGTGCAAACTCGAACTCATTGTTTATGTTAAGGTTTAAGACTGATATTGTATAATTTAAGTTTAAAAAAAAAAAAATTATGTACGTTATATATGGCAATAAAGAAACTTCTTCTTTCTTCTTCTTCTTTTTAAACGCATTTTTTTGTTACTAACATACCTTCTTCTCTAGCAAAATTGACAACAGCGCAATTGTTAGTGTTTACGAGCTGTTTACGAGGACAAGCCTTTAGATTATTTTGAAACTCTCGCGCAATTAAGGATTAATACCATGAATCAAGTATAACTTTCACATGTTGAACACTGATCTTTTAAAATTGAAATCGATAGCTTATCATAAGATCTTTTGCACGTAGGTAGCTCATTTTTGGGCAAAACTTTTTAAATGGCTATTAAAACCAAAGTGAATTCACGACACCTATTATATTCACACCAAAATGGTCATATTTATTCGTTCGCACTTCACTGAGCGAATATTAAGCACTAAATAAAATATTTAATAATACCTTTGCTCAAATAAGTGCATCGAAGTTACAATTAATATGTAAAAGGCATTAATGTGTAAATGTCAGCGGCGTTGCAACCTCTCACTTGCGATTATGGCATGAATATAATCAATACTGATTAAAAATGGCGAAATAGTGCTCTGGATTCGATATTTTTCCACTTTCTCTTGTTGTTTGGTTCAGTATGGTAATCGTGATAAATGACAAAGTTCAAACAATCATTTATTACCTGAACGATTGCAACATATCATTGCGAAATCGAAACAATTTGTTTTGCTCTTTTACGAGTAATAATGACTTTATTTATATGCGGCTATATCAAAAATGTATCTACCTATCTCAATAAGTAGACATCAGTGTGTAAAACATGCTTATAGAAGATACCAATGTAATTTAGTTAGGTAGGTAGGTTATTTATACATAGTAAATGTAAGTACAAAGTGACTGCCTCTGTGGCGCGTGGGAGTGTGTCAGACTGCTACGCAAGAGGTCGTGGGTTCGATTCCCACACGGGACATCACTTTGTGTGATCCACAAATTATTGTTCCGAGTCTGGGTGTACTTTGTGTCCGTGATTTGTATGTTTGTAAAGTCCCCCGCGACACAGGGCTTGTACCCTACTGCGGGAAGCGCCTTAAAAAAAAACAGTAAAACTAATTAAAGTTACCGATAGTAATTATTAACTGATGTGCTACAATCAAATCCACAGCATTTAGCAAGCAAACGTTTCCTTGTGCCAACATGCGACCATTCCAATGTCACCACAAGTCCAACTAGATGTTAAGTTGAAAATTTCTTCATATCTACTAAAAATAGTTAACTTTACCAGTCCTTCAACATGTACAATCAAATATGCATTGACGAAGCCTCGCATTTCAAGAACCAAGTTCAAATTTCAAATGAATCTATTTGATTTATTCACCGACTCACAATCTCATCCTCACATCATCTAGTAAATGTTGCTCAAAATAGATATTAGTAAGTTGTCATTTATCTCAACACGAGGCGTTATGTCATACTCATAGCACTTCAATGGCTCAAGGTGAGGCAGGTGTAGTTAACGCACACGTTTTATTGCTATAATATGAGCTAGCTTCTGCCTGTGATTTCGTCCGAAAACCGCGTGAATTGAGAGTAAAATTGAAATTCTTTTTACATATCTCCCAACTGAGTCAGTTAAAAAAATGTAATATTATTTTTTAGACGACGAGTTATACGATGAAACATACTAGTACCTATTAGATTTAAGGTAGATCTACAACTATGCGTTTGTAAAAACTGCTTCCAATTTGGTGAGTAGTTTTTCTAACATATCTACAGACAATGTGTCAGAAACACTTTTTTTTGAAAGACGTCTCCCGCAGCAGGGTACTACCCCTGTGTCGCGGGGGACTATACAAACATACAAGTCACGGACACAAAGGACACCTAGATTCGAAACAACAATTTGTGGATGACTCAAAGTGGTGTCGTGTAGGAATCGATCCCACGACCTCTTGCGTAGCAGTCGGACACACACCCTCCGCGCCATAGAGGCAGTCTGACTGACATAAAAATTCTACAATTTTTTTTGGCTTCTACTGTTACAAAAGCTCTTTTGAATATCTCATATGCAGTACAGATTGACCAAATATAATTTTATTGTATAGGTACTAGCGCAACTTCGTCTGCGTAAGTTTTCCCTGTTTTTGCAACATTTTTCATTGCTGCTCCGCTTCTATTGGTCGTAGCGTGATGTTATATAAGCTATAACCTTCCTCGATAAATGGACTAACCAACAGTGAAATAATTTTTCAATTCAGATCAGTAGTTCCTAAGATTACCGCGTTCAAACAAATAAACAAACTCTTCAGCTTTATAATATTAGTATAGATATTGTATATATAGATAAGGTAATATTACTTTGTACCTAAGACACGAGATTTATCATGTTGTCCATTAGTATCTTGCTTATGTAAGTAATTCTAGAAATATGAAGTGTTCGGTGACTAAGATCCGGTATAAGTAAGATTTAAAACACAAAACATGGTGCGCGTGCAATATGTCATAACGTCAGTTGTAGTATGTGATTGTACTACAACTGACCAAATACCGAAATCAGTTGAAATTGAAAAACTGACAAGATTCATACACTGACCAGATAAGCCAACTGACGAATTAAAGAAAGTGACGAATTAAGGATATTAGTGAAATTGACTAATTTCAAAAGTGACCAGTCGACGAAAATGACGAATTAACAAATCTGTCGAGTAGATAGCTAACTCAATGAGTTATATTAACTTAGGTATAATTTAGTAAGTGCTTCATAAATAATGCAATGGAAGTGTCTTGCGTTGCGTATAGATTAGGATGTAGGTATATATAATAAACAAATTATATGATTGGTCTATTAGTGAGTGGATCCGATTGCCAGAGATCTTGGGTTCGATTTCCACCCCGAATAAATCCTTGTGTAGCGTGATTGTTTATTTTGTCTAGGTACTTTGGATGTAATTTAAATATAGTAGTTTTATAAGCTGTCTGGTTGCCATGGACTGATGATCCTAAATTAGGCAGATGATATTATTACAATATCGGGATTGAATTGCGTGAAATATTTTATAGTAATGCCTTAATTTACCCGCCGTTTGTATATTTAAATTTCTTCACCCTTTTAGTAGTTATGAGTCACAGTCAGACCCACAAAGATCTTTCATTATTGGGATATTGTCATAGAGCAGTGGAGCCCAACTTTTTCTTGAACAGGGATCACTTGGTTGTTTGCAGGGACCTCCTTTAATAATAGAAGAGAGTTCTCTACACTAAATCAATCCACAAAATAGACTTTCACTAAAAGCTTAAAGTAACTTGCTAGCTACATTATTTTAATAGAAAACAAACTTTTTTTTATGAATAATGAAATACATTTTTAATTAATGTGATTTTTAAGATTGTGCACGTAAAATTTAAAATCGTTCGCAGCCCATTTTTTGATTCCTGTGGACCACCGGTTTATATAATTATAACCACTGTCCTAGAGGTATAATCATGAAAATTATGTTTAAATTATCTCCTGTAGCTAATTTCGCCACTTACACTATGCAAAGCAATTCTAAACAGTAAACTATTTCACATAACAATACTATACGTTTACAATGACAGGAAAGTTGGTCCGTATTTGTACTGAAGTCTCGTAAACGCTTTGAATGGACGACGAGAATGCAACGGGGTGACCATCTGTGAAAATAATAAAACTTCGAATAGGGTTGCCACGTTTTACAAAACTTTAAACTAGCCTAGTAGTTTTTCTCAAACTTTTAACTGAATTTAGATTAGTACTTAGTAGGAAGCGTCTTTAGACCGTACGCTAGATAAATACACAAATATTTAATTATGTATTTGAAATCTTTATTTAAGAAAGAAATCGCTTCAAAAGATCATTTCAATGTGCCAAATAAATTACGTAATCAAAACTTGTATAAAAATTGTACGACATTAAATTTAACCGATTAAAAAAAAGGCAAACGTTTTCAAATCTTAAATTTTTTATTTATATTCGCATAAACCTAACATATTTCTTCAGAAACCGATACTTTCGAAGAAAGACCCCGGAGGAACTGAGACACCCAATTGTACGATTTATATATCATTAAAACAAATACGACCGGATACAATGGTGACCGTGGTCTGTCCAGCCAGATGTGGCGCCCGCGCAGCCAAGTGCAGCCTTTGTATGCGCGTGCGCAAAGCGTGCCGGATGCGACGCCATTCGCCGGAAACACCATAAAACTTAACGTAATTGTTATTTAAATGCAATCAGTAGGCTTTAATGTTTTATGAATGTGTTATGTGCGTGGAAATCTATTAGCCGTTTGCGTATATTATTGTTAGGTGTTTACATTATTATTTTTTCTTGTAAATTTAAGACCAAATAATGGAATGCAAAAATTAAAGACTCGTTTAGAGGAGCCACTGTTTTGTTTAGATCTTGCTAATCATGTATAGCTTCAATTTGTAATCTAAATGTCTCTTCTCTTAACACTATAAGTAGGTTTTATTTTTTTCTCTTTACACTATAGGTAGGGTTTATTATTTTTATATCTTCTCTCTCTAGTTTAGTTTTCTAGTTTTAGTTTTCTTGTAAGGTTCATATCACCTACTATTACTGACAGCCTCTGTGGTGCGTATCCGACTGCTACACAGGAGTTCGTGGGTTCGATCCCCACCCAGGATAAAACTTTGTGTGATGAGCACGATGGTTTATTCTGTGTTATTTATCTATATTAAGTATGTATTTAGAAATATACAAGTATTTTTATCAGTTGTCTGGTTTCCATAATACAAGCTCTGCTTAGTTTGGGATCAGATAGCGTTATGTGAGTTGTCCCAAGATATTATTATATTACTCGTAACTACGCAGTAATGTCTTTTGTGACGTATTTTTGCAGAATCAACGACAATATATGTTACTATGACATTAAAATCTATTAAAAATATAAACTTTACATAACATTTATATACGCTAAGTTGTTTTTATGGTAGCATAATGTCAAATATAACACTTTTCTAATAAAAATAAGTATTATTTTATTTTAATATGCATTTATTCAGACAGAGACAGGTGAAAGTATTAACATACGGTAAATGGAGCGAATGAATACGTAAACAGATAGTGTTATCGTACTATTGAACTTATAATTGAAATAGGTCAGTTTAGAATTAATTGTTAATCTAACTAAACATTCCTTATTTATCGTAAGTACATGTGTTAACTATCTATGTTTAATATAACACTATCTCTTTATTTATTTATACTGTATGTACTGCATAACAACAGACATTGAAGCGGCGGTAGCGTAATGGCTAAGGCATCGGTCTCGCAATCGTGAGGTCGCGGGTTCGAACCCTACCCAATATACTGCTGACGTGAACCCACTCCTAACACAAGTAATATTGCTTACCTGGAGGGACATTGCTTGTAATGTTAAAAAAAAACTGAGATAATTCTAAATTGTTTATTCACTTGGGATGTAAAACAACACTGTGATACGTCGGGATTCTACATGTACATGTAATGCCAAGTTCGCAAACAATAGCTAAAGCCGGAGAAAAGAAAAACTCGAGACCACTCTTTTCAAATTGCCAATTTTACAATGTTTAAATGTTGAAATGTTGAAATGGGGATAAGGTACGACTAATATACTATACACCATATTAAAGGGCTGATGCAATTTATAGTATTAAAAAGTTGGAACATGAGATTAACTAAAATCAGCCTTAGTGGGTACAACATAGTAGGAGCATCGAATATTTTATGAAGTACTAGCTGCCCCGCGCAACTTCGTATGTGTAAATGTCCCCCGTTTTTGCAAAATTTTTCATTGCTGCTCCGCTCCTATTAGTCGTAACGTGATGTTACATATAGCCTATAGCCTTCCTCGATAAATGGGCTATCCAACAGTAAAATAATTTTTAAATTCGGACCAGTAGTTCCTGAGATCATCGCGTTCAAACAAACAAACAAACAAACAAACTCTTCAGCTTTATAATACTGTGAAGGATGAATTTGTTACGTTAAACCTACTTTATGGTAGTATGTGTGGAGGACAAGGTGTTACGTTCCTCGTCCCTCCAACACAAAGAGATCCTTCAACCAGGCGAAGTGTTCGTGCCTAACGAACACTTCGCCTGACTTCGCTGGTCCACCGGGCCTCGATCCAACAGTTAACTTTGGGAACTTATATTATAACTAGCAGCTGTAAGAACTGGCGCGATTGGGATTTGAGGGTAACTTGTGTTATTTATGTGGGTACTACCACATGTGAATCAACCCTAACAAAGCAATCGTTCCTTATTTTTATGACGGTCATCAAATTAATCACCTGTGTACTTTAGTCATAGTTAGTGATAGTAGTTACTGTTTGTCACGCTAGGGTTTTTCTGTGACGAATCGTTAGGGTTAGTACGAGTATTTGATGCCTTTACCTACGTTTAAACTGCGGGACCTATTTAGATGAAAATAGGTATGGAGATAGTTTGAAAAGGGGAAAGGACGTAGGATCCACGCGGGCGGAGTCGCGGACGAAAGCTAGTATAGTTATATGGTTAACTTTATGTAATGGGATGGTATAATAATCCATACTAATATTATAAATGTCCAAGTAACTTTGTCTGTCTGTCTGTTACGCTTTCACGCGCAAACAGCTAAATCGATTTAGATGAAATTTAGTATGGAGATAGTTTGTTTTTATCCCGATAACCGACATCCACGCGGGCGGAGCCGAGGGCGAAAGCTAGTAAGAAATTACTATATACTATTGTTACATAGTTTGTGATAAACTTATTTCTTTCCATTATTGTTGTAATATTAAATGAGGTCAAACCACAAAAAAGAAAAATATAAATAATAAATTATTATGTATGGTACCTACTTTTAATCCTTATTGTCGTTGCCTGAATTCAACAAGTTATTCTGTTCATTGTATATTATCGCTTGTACGTATTTATATAAGATATTGTTTATTAAGTAGGTAGCAATATAAATATGTAAATTAAAATGTAAGCCATCCAGTTTTGCCACCTACATCACTCCAAATTTGTAACCAAATTTATATTTACGCACGCTACAAAAATTTACCAACAAAAACGATATTGCATAATTTACATAGAAGTCGCTGTTGCGAGGGAACAATAGCTAAGTTGCTAAACTATGCTTAACTAAGTTTGAGCTTAAGTCTATGTATACTTCATAGATTTCAGCCTATGTATGTAGACTGGTAGCTGATTGAAAAAATGTATTCCTCGCCTTAAGCCTGCAGCCAGCTACCGTATACCGCATAGGGAAAACATTGTTCTCAATACAAGAAGAAACACGACTATCATTGGTGGTTTATGTCAGAAATCTTTCGTAACTTTGTATATATTTTCATAAAACTTCTTTAAGAGAAAAGAACCAATTTTCAAGGGTTACAAAACCAATTGACTTAAGACACATTTTCACTGACTAACTCCTACCCCGTTTTATTCCATAGCTTATTCTGAGACAATTAAGCAACATTTTATGCATAAAACCTTCCTAGAAAAATATGCAGTGGAATAGTGAAAACTGGAAACCCCACTTAAGAAAATCGCTAACATACATACGGGACAACAAAGAATCACCTTTTTCAAAGCCAGTTCAGACACAGTTCCTAGTTCAATCATTGTTTATTCGTGGGCACGCACTTCTGTGAGTAAAAATCGAAGTGAGACAATTAAGGCGGCGACCATATGGTGGCTGCGCGTGGGCAGCCGGTGAGTTAGTGACGTCACCCCATTCACTACCAACTATGGTGAGCTAACTTTATTTATTTGGATCCGATAGATTTTTTTATCGTGATTGTAAATTTGTGACTGAGTACTACATATTGGAAACATTTTTTAATTGACGAAAAATAGAGGAGGTTCTCAATTCGATGCCTTACAGTATGTTTTAATGTAAATATGATTACACGTACACCTTGAGTGATATTTCTTTTCAAAGTGGGTTTTGGTTTAAGCGTCTTCCAGACGGTTGGAAACAAGCCTTCCCGCCAAGGTGACCTTGCTTGTTTCCAACAGTGTATGTATGTAATTTGGTTTGCAACATCCGTCTACACTATTGGAAACCAGCAAGGTCACCTTGGCGGAAGGCTTGTTTCCAACTGTCTGGCAGACGCTTTATGGTTTAAGTCATGGTGTATTTTTACTGAATCAATCAATACCGTGATGATAATAATATTATCGTTATCGGTTCCGAAATTATAATTTTTTATTTTTATAATGTGTTCCTTTTATAAAATGCTTATATTTTTAAGTCAAAATGAGTAATCTTCAAGGTGGCTGTCAAGATCATGAATCATTTTATTTTTCTTAAAAAAAAAACATAAGATGTATAAAACGTGACTGCACGTCTGATTACTCACCGTATTGCACGTTGCATATCATCTATGTCGTATGTTTCGCCTACATTTGCTGTTCTTAGAATGTGCGCCTACGCATGACATAAGGTGCTAGTGTAAACACTGCTTTATTTTGCTTCGCTGCGGTTTTGAGATTAAGGGTCTAGACGCAATTATCAGTATTATTATTGTAACATTAATATATATTGTTATATAAATAGTAACCTATAATATTATTATCATCACTGCCTACATAATACAATTAACCTACTTTCTATCGGTTCGTATGTAGCTTTGCAACTACTAAACTTCAGAACGGTTTTGATACAGTTTTGAATATTATTTGGAGAATTTCTTTATTTAATATAGCCCTAGTCTAGTAACTGTAGCCCTGTTCGCGGAGCTTAATTTACTAGGCCAGGGTCCTTAATTACGTTTTTTTTTCGTTTTCGCGGCAAGCCCGTGCGAACTGTCAAAATTTTTTCATAATGGTAAATAGAGAGCTGCTCTTAGAAATGCATATACGCGCATGCGCACGTTAGAAAAAAGAACGCGATTAAGGACCCAGGGCAGGGCGGGACAGGGCTGAATTTTGAATAGAGGATTTTTTTAGTTATGTGTATAAGGAATAAGAAAGATTTTCAGAAAACTAGAGCTCTAAAGGCCTTTAGAGTTCTGAAATCCCTAGTTTTTACACCTAAACTATTATACACATTTAATAAAACTGCCTCTGTGGCGCGGTGGGAGTGTATCCGACTGCTACGCTAGAGGTTGTGGGTTCGATCCCCACCCAGGATAAAACTTTGTGTGATGAGCACGATGGTTTATTCTGTGTCTAGGTGTTATTTATCTATAATATGTATGTATTTAGAAATATATAAGTATGTTTATCAGTTGTCTGGTTTCCATAGTACAAGCTCTGCTTAGTTTGGGATGAGATGGCGTTGTGTGAGTTGTCCCAAGATATTATTATTATTATTATAGATATTATAAAATAGGTTATTGTAATATCTACCATAATACTTGACTAACGAAATGGCCCCAGTTGTAGCCAGAAGCAATATCTAGTACCAACTCAATCATCTTTGAAGTATACCTACCTAAACTCTGCAATCTCGTTCAGCAGTCGATAAAGTCATACAAGTCAATAAGGAATAAGTACCTATAGTTTCTGTAAGTGAGGAATTACCCGCAATGTAGTTGGACCTCTTAAGGTAGATCTCTTTTGTACTTGTCTATATTTGGTAGTCGCACGGCCTTTGGTACAGCCATGTCCAGAATATCAAAGATTATGTAGCGGTTTGGAATTTCTAAAGTGGTTTGTGTACCTATAATTTGTCTTATGGGTACCAAACGTGTTAGAAAATTCCCCTTAAAAAGAAAATCTACGTTACTGTATTGATTTTGTTACGTTCTGATAAAATAATATATGAAATTTCAATATGATTGACGGGATTTATTATGGTTGGCACTTTTTTTCGGTTAAATACAATTCATTATTTTTTTTTCATTTAACACCTTTTATCTGTACCTACCTATAGTACAGTTATCGCTACTAATGAAGTGTGAATGACAGCGACAAAAATACTTTTGAGGACGACTAAAATAAGAACCTATCATTTCAGTATTGGTAGGTATGCATAATGTTCAACTAGGTAGGAAGGCGAGGAAGGCTATAGGCTATATAACATTACGCTACGACCAATAGGAGCGGGGCAGCAATGAAAAACGTTGCAAGAACAGGGAAAGCAGACAAAGTTGCGCGGGTCACCTAGTACGTCACAAAGGGTTCCGAAACATCATAAGAAATATCTATCTCTTCGTATAAGCCTTATCCCATATAATTTGGGGTCAGCTTTTCTTATCATTCTTCGCCATACGTTATTTATTTCGACTTAAAAAAAGATTCTAACAGTTAGCTTTGCTAAGCAAAAAGCATTTGTTTTGACCTTACTTAAAAAAAAAAAAGAATGATGTGTCGATCTGTCTTACACTTAAATACTCTATTGCAGAAAGAGTTGTCTGTCTGTGTAACAATATACACTTTCTCACGCTTTCGGTGGTCCGTCCGTTCGTCCGTATCACCGGAACTGCGCACACGCAGGTAACACGACACCCGGCACCGAGATTTATGGTCCACATGACCTTAGCACCGTTGTATGTTTTAAACGATTCTTATTAAGTTGCTTAATTACGGATATCTTATATCATTTTATAACAGAGCGACGCAAACATAGGCGTCATTCGCACATATATTGCTCCTGGAGAAGGATTCTAGCGGTATTGCATGATATTTTCCTATTGTACCTACTCTCGGTGTTTTCTGCTATCAAATAATATAAATCGGTTTGGCTACTTTTACTTATAATACATTAAAAGATTTATATTAACATAATAACCTAATCTTTGTATTGATACTTAATAGGTATTGATGACTGCCTCTGTGGCGTGATGAGAGTGCAAGTGGTCGTGGGTTCGATTCCCACACGGGACACCACTTTGTGTGATCCACAAATTATTGTTCCGCGTCTGGGTGTACTTTGTGTCCGTGACTTGTATGTCTGTAAAGTCCCCCGCGATACAGGACTTGTACCTCACAGCGGGAGTAGTCTTTTTTAAAATAAAAAAAAGTGTCGTGCCTGACGCCAGCCATAACACTTTTTTAATAATCCTATCTTAATCAGATTTCAAGCTAGAAGTCAAGTATACACTAGTAGGATAGTGTTTACTTGAACTCTAGCTTGAAATCTGGTTAAGATAAGGGCTAAGAATTATTATATCGTTTTCCTTAGGTTTAAGAGCAAAGATAGATCGTATTCTGAACTGACATAAGAGACGCAAGATATTAAACACTAATTATAACTAAATCATAAGCATCTTATAGTACAGATACTCGTTCAAAATATTGCAGCGATACTACTCATAGTAAACCGTTCAAAAATAGCCACCTATAATTAGCATCGAACTTACGTCACTCTCCCATTCGCATCATATAAGGAAAATAGAGACATCCTATTAAAGTAAAAACAAATAACTTATCATTAATTACCATACCCAATACCTTGCTAAACGCACTAAATATGGCAAGCATTTGAAGCACCATCGTCATCATATTTTACCTACTGAGGATTTATTTAATATGGCATTATAATAAGTCTATAGACTATGATGTGGCAACGGTACTACCTGATTCCTTTTGATGGCAATAAGCTTGTCGGAGGTATGAGTGCTTTAAGTGAAATGGTTAGAATAAGACGTCACGAATAGTTATCAAAGAGTTTTATTGATGTATTTTGCTTTTTAGTGTATTTTCGTCTTTAATTTCTTTTGCACTTTCTATTTCTAAGATTTACAACGTGCTAAAATAGAGCTGACAATGGAGCAGAGAGAGTGTTTACACAGTTAGTGTAGTCGTGAACATGGGATCAGTGCCGTAACTAAAGTGGTGGCATCGGTGCCCAGGCACAGGGTGCAGACCCTAAAGAAATAAGCATCAGGACCAATACCAAGGGCCCACTTACATAAGGGGCGTAAAGGCTCGCACCGGGCGCATAAATTCGCACCAGGCGCATAAAATGCTAACTACAGCATTGCATGGGATAGGTTTAAAAAAATGATATGGCTTGCGTCACGCGCGACAATTAATATAAATATCTAATACCTTGTAGAAAACGTCGTTTCGTATCCGTGTTTTCACACAGTGAAAAACTGCTACAATATTATTAGAATACGGAAGTAAATTTCACAGCCATCACCAACAAGTTTGTAATAGCTCAGGTGGGAAATCGGGCGGTCCCGATACCATAAGACCCCGGTTTGAGATCAGATGATTATTTTTCCCTTTTTTATTTAAATAACTAGTTCATGTTTTTTTATTATTATGTCGGTAAGATAGAAAAATATGTAATTCGTATCTAAATAAAATTTCCAAAAAACTCGTTTATCTCCAGCACTTATGATGACAGCGACAGCTGAGTGTAGCATAAGAGGACTAGTAAAACATGGACCACTCTATGAATCTTCTCTTTATCCATCACATTGCTTCACAGGTCTTCTGCTGCAGCTTCACCATATCTTTCTTTAACTATTCGCCCACTAGCAGAAAAATAATCTAAAACAAACCAGGCAGAAACAACATTCACCTTGCCCCGAATCAATTGATGCTCTTAACATATTTCAGTTACGTTATCATAGTTTGTATGTGCGCCTGCGCCGACCGTGAACATTAATTTGTATCTGTTTGTACGTACAGACCGTTTGTCTGTGAGATCCGTTATTATGGTAAAAATCACCTTCAGACTGTTCTTTTTAAATTGAAATTAGGTTAGGGTTTTTTTTTAGCAAGGAAACAAGTTTGATTTATTCAAGAATTTTGTGAAAATCTAAGCAGTGTGTAAAAATACATGCGTAGATACACAAAATGATTTTCTTTTTATATTTCACTAGCTGTCCCGCACAACTTCGTCTGTGTAAATTTTCTCCGTTTTTGCAACATTTCTCATTGCTGCTCCGCTCCTATTGGTCATAGCGCGATGTTATATAGCCTATAGCCTTCTAGCCTATAGTCTTCTACTTTTCTCCTATAGAAAAATGGGCTAACCAACAGTGAAATAATTTTTCAATTCGGACCAGTAGTTACTGAGATTTTACTTTATAATATAGCTACAGCTTTATAATATTAGTATACATTAAATAGAGACGACCGACAGTCCGTCATAACTGCAGGTTGCAATACCAATGACTAAACCTTTGTATTCTGAGGCCTGTTGGTGTAGTGATCCTGACTGCTGAGACAGAGGTCGAAGTTTCGATTCGCACCGAGGATAAAAATTGTGTGATGAGCATGATTGTTTATTCTGGGTCTGGGTGTAATGTATGTATATGCATATAATAAGTATGCATTATGTAATACATAAGTATGTTTAACAGATGTCTGGTTGTCATAGTACAGGTTTTGCCTAGTTTGGGATCAGATGACTGTGCAGACTGTGGCAGCGATGCTATATCCAACCTAAAAGATCTATCGATCAACTGGTTTAACAAAACATGTATATATATTCTATCTTTGAAGCGTCGGTAGCCTAATGGCTAAGGCATCGGACTCGCAATCATCAGGTCACGGGTTCGAATCCTGCCCATTATACTATCGACGTGAACCCACTTCTAACACTAGCAATTTAGCTTAGCTGGAGGGGTTAACAGGATTGCTAGTAATGTTGGACCTCAATCCCATATTACTAGTTATCTTAAAAAAAATCAAATATTTTTAGTATGTTTTCGTAAAACGTTACATACACGTATATGTATCATGTGTAGGTACACTGAGCATTGACCTTCTGATTTACAAAGAACACTTTCAGACAGTGATGTCATGCATTAGCACCCATTGCGGATCGGTTATCGTGGCGTTTAAACCATTTAATGTTATAGTCCTCGCTATCGTCTATAGTTCGGTTCTCGAGGTATCAAACAACACTAACTAAAAATAAATTTACGGACGAATACTCAAACGTCACTCAGTTTGAAATACCTTTAAACTGTTACTCATAGTTAAATAGTAGTAACATCTGGTGATGATGTAGCTTAGGCTCACAATTTATTGATAGGTACTAGCTTCTGTTCGTCGCCATGAAAAAGGCACACCATTCACAATCATTCAGGAATAACAACAGACGATATGTAACCAAGCTTAACCCATATATTAAAATGAGATGCATCCAAAAATATTGATCAATTTATTTTTAATTTATTTTATTCTTAGTTTATAATATTTTTATTAATTGTAATTTAAAATTTATATGTACACATGACATTCGCATACAATGTAAAAAATGTTTTTGAATAAATAAATATGAAATATGAAATGAAATAATTTTACTTTACAATTGTATAAATACACCGTAATTCTGAATAACAATAATTTATGATATCACATAAAGTAGTGTATCGTTTAGGAATTGAACCCACAGGATCCTAGAGTAGGTACCAGAGGCAGGGGGTCCTTAGAAGACCATTAGTTTCGGTTTCCCTTTAGATTGTAGTTACTTAGTATTATATGTACAGAGAACCATGTCCAGCAAGATATATTTTTGTATCGGGTTACCTTAGAAAAAAAAAATAACCCTTCGCCCCTGGTACCTGGTACAGCAGTTGTACAAACTACTATGCGTTTCAAATGAAAAGATAATCGCGATCGCGACAACTTCACTCTGTCCTTGTCAAAATTGTACCGCTAGCAACAAAAACTCCCAAGTCGGGTAAAGTACGTATGTGTATGATAATGGAACGGACGTAATATTTATTTTCTTTGAACTATGTAAGTACCAAACATTTTTTTTTATTAAAATATTATTAATTAATTTAAATTAGAAATAAGTAAATAGGCAAAATATAAATATTGTACACTTTTGTGGTCTTTCCGTCAGATGTGTTTTTTTTTTTAATCTAAGACATATCTATAATAATAAATAGTAAAATACAGTGCTCATGTATAGTTCATTAGAGTAGGTAGGTACTTCTGTGTAATACTAATGACACCTTTTTACGAATCATTTTATTGCTGATCTTACGTCATACAATGAAGTTGCAGTCGTAATGCGAATCAAAATGTCATCATGACAGTTATCAACTCATTTGAAACGCATAGTACTATTGCTCCACTGAGGTAAGCAAGGCAAGGCAAGGCAAGGCAATTTCTGGCTTGAGAAGAGTGGCCAGTTTGAAGCTCACGTCCGCCTGATAAAATCGAAAGTGTTACTTACAAAAAAAAGAAAGTCGATCCCCAACTTGCAAATTATAACAAAGACGTATGAAAAACAAAGAGTTCTGTTTACCCGCCATACGTTCGCTAAATGCCGCGATGATAATGTTAACACGTTTCAAAGTGAAAGCCAGTCACGTGCGAAATAGATGGACTGTCTGCGACTGACTGAAAAAAGTTGGTGCAATAAGGATGGGTTTTTATATATTATATGTTTTTCTTCTCACTTCTATGATATATATTTTAAGATAACTAGCAAAATATATGGGTCGGACATTACTATTAGATAGCAATCTTGTTTAATCATAATCATCGTTACCAGTACTTTGGCCAATAGTTTTACCTTTGTTCTAAGTAGATGCTCCTACCATGTGGTACCCACTAAGGCAGTTTTTTTCTTGTTCCAACTTTTTAATAATATAATTTGCATCAGTCCTTTAACAACCGGACACTTGAATCTAATTAAAAACTGTAATTTAAGGCTTAATATTTCACAAACGGATCCCTAAATCGAAAAATGGTCTTCACAACCCAACTAAATATTTTCAAAATACATATTCAGCGACACCCCACACGATTGGGGAGGTGAGAATAAAATTGCATTCCCACTTTACGTGTAAGGGAAGTAATTAAAAACTATTTGTTTCAAGATTAGTTTTTTTACTTAGTTGGCGTAATAGTCTCTGAGATTACCTGGGGACAAACAGACGGGCCGACAGACGGACGGACATGGCGAAACTGTAAGGGTTCCGTTTTGCCATTTTGGTTACTAAAAAATACGAAACAGAAATATTTTGCTACAAAATTGAAACGAGAACGCGATGATTTCTTTTATAAGAAATCATCGCGTTCTCGTTTCATTTTTGTAGCAAAATATCGTTACCTATTCGTTAAATCATACCATTCAGTAATGTTAAAATATTTTTGTCCTGAAGTTGTTAGCAAAGAGATCCCAGGCACGTGCGCGCTACACTCAAACGGCGCACGCGCATGCAAGCCGAAGGGAAGTAGGACAGGTGTAGAGTGATTTAATTAAAAACATAACAGAAATACACCGCGGACGGGTTTGTTAACTGCGTGTGTAATTAACGGCTACCCTTCCTGCTTACCTCCTTTTATTTATAGATTAATTATGTATTATAGGGGGACGTCACACCACTGTCCTAATATAGAATAATGAGGTTTTGTCATAATACTTTTTTGGCTCTTTTTATTGTTAGTTTTAACTATGATAGGGTTTTTTTTTGTTTGCATGACGTTTTAATATTAACTTAATTTAGTAGTCAAACAATATTGTTGCATTTGTTTGAGTTTTATAGTGTTATGCATCACAAAATGATTTCTTCGTCAGTAAATGGGCTGGATTGTTTAAATCGTACTTATGCTTTATGAGGATAGTGCGTTCAAACAATAAAATAAAGGAAGATAGAGTAGGAAGGGGGGGGGGGGGTATTATATTTAGTTATATACTTTCCTGGTAGAAGATATCAGGTAAGAACGAGTTTTGTACTTGCGCCTCTTGACTGCCAAGAGATCGTGGGTTCGATCCCCACCCAAGATAAAACTTTGTGTGATGAGCACGATGGTTTATTCTGTCTTTGGAAATATATAAGTATGTTTATCAGATGTCTGGTTTTCATAGTACAAGCTCTGCTTAGTTTGGTATCAGATAGCGTTGTGTGAGTTGTCCCAAGATATTATTATTATATTATTATTAAGGGTATCATAAAGAAGGTCAAAGTTTATATTACTCACGCGGGGCTATAATACAAAAATGTATATTTAAGAATACCTACCTAATTAAATAGTAGCATATCTTCTCCGCCTACAAATTACAATAAATATACTCGTAAATCTAAGTAGGTCTAAGATATTCTCACAACATTTGACCTTAGCATTATTATAATCAACATTTACAATCTGTACGGGTGTATTGTGCATGCAATTAACATAAATCTTATAGAGTTTACGATGCCAGCAAATTAACACTTTTATATGATAACATCGTAAATTTCTCCAGAAGTTTCCGTCCATATTGTACTTAATCTTATAATAATACGTATTTTTTTTACTTTTCTTTGGCATAAGAAATAATATATTGTTGTTTTAAAAGCTCTAAAAACATTGTAACTTTATCAATACAAACCCCGTTTATTCAAGAAATGTAGCAACTTGTTATTAGCGAGCCATTATGAACCGGTAGATGCCGTTGTTCAATTTAAAATATAATTTTATCAAAGCTAGATGATATTCAATATCAAGTCATAGTGATAAAACTTCTAATGCCTAAGTTAAAACAACTTTCATTCAAATCGACTCTGCCTTGATTTAGAAACGAACATACAAACATGTTCATTGTACATGTACTTACATAACACCAAGCAATCGTCATCATTAATTAACAACAGTACAAAACAAAACAACTCCCAACAATAAAAAGTTCTTACTAACTAAATTTCGTGCGCTAACAAAATAAATACAAGTAATTAAGTCTAAGATATAATGACTTTGATCATTGTACGTAGATCGTAGTGCAGTGGAGCTACGTTAGGCCGGTTGCACACGGGTGGTCCGACGTCTCGACGTATAACTACACAATAAAGTAACTGCGTGCGCGCAACATATATTACCGCAGTTGGCCATCGTAAACGCATTATATTAGGTATGGTCTAAGTTTGATATTTGAGCGGGTTAGAAAAAAAAAACGGGTTGCACTCCGGGAGTGCTGGCTGAAGTGATAATTTTTGTAAATATATATTTTTTGTCAATATAGAAGTAAATACAATATACGTATTGTATCGCTATGTACAAACATGACAATTTAAAAAATGACAATGACAACGACATGACAATTAAATCAAAAATATGAAAATATATTATATCACAAATTAAAAACAAAAATTAATAAACGACAAGGCAATTAAATCAAAAATTTGAAATTTGAAATTACAAATTAGAAAACAAAAAAATAAAATAAAAAGGGAAGAAATAATTATTTGGACTCGTTCTCCTGGTTTCTAGACCGCCTGATTTCTGTGATGAAAATGTGTACAAACAATTGTGTAGCTTGTTTAGATGGTTACATTATGTTTGTTATTGATAACAAATTAAAATGAAGTCAGTGCTGATCAAAAATTGTTTGTTACATAACTAATGATTTAGAATCAGGACATAATTATTACCCATGATGAAGCAGCTAAAAAGTAGAATGGTATTTTTCATGGGCGTCAACTGGTGGACTTGCGATTTATATAGTTACTAGCTGTCCCGCGAAATTTTTACCGTTTTTGCAACATTTCTCATTGCTGCTCCGCTCCTATTAGTTGTAACGTAATGTTATATAGCCTATAGCCTTCCTCGGTAAATGCGCTATCCAACAAGTGCAACCAAGTGAAATAATTTTTCGATTCTGATCAGTAGTTCCGAATTGAAAAATCGTTGAAACAAATAAACAAGCTCTTCAGATTTATAATATTAGTATAGATACTTTGTTTTAGTCACTTCACTAGTCAGTGTGAAAATCTTCTGCAACCAATTTATCATGGTCCGACTGTAAAACAGAAAAGCGCAGTGTGATTGTGCTTTGATTGTGACGTCACAGAACAGCCGTGCGGCTCATCGCTCCTGCTCTCGACTTGGGCCACGCCTCTTACGTTGGGAGTAATCCACTAATTATTTTGTGGAATCACCTAGGATCTGTGTTGATCTTAAATTTAGATAAGTTAGCGATGTAACCCGCCGCTGCTCGGTGTTAATGTCCGTATTTAAAGCCTCTATATTTTATCACTTACATCTAATATTTTAGGCTAGAGATAAGTTGGAAATAATTTATGGTTCTCACTCCATAATCAGTATGTAATAAACAGTATTTAAGAAACTGTTAAGCTGTTTATAAGAAAGATTGAAAACTTTTGAGAAATGCTTTTAAATCGAATTTATGTAAACCTTAAGGGTAACTCGTACTTCCTCTTGTTTGACCAATAATTGTGAAAGGCAAGAAGCTTCACAATAAGCGATAGTTAAAAAGTTGGTTGTTTTTATTTTCATTGTGCGGTTATAAAGAAAACCCTCGTATTTTTGTATCTCCGCATTTTTAAAATTTTTGAACATTTGATACTGAATACTAGATATCTACGTTAATACATTATTTTGCAATTGGTGTTACAATATATTGTAATTGTCATTAGTACTTCAATTATGATATCGATAAAACATTGTCAATCAAAACCGGTCTAAAGCGCCCTTTACTAATAATTATCTCAAATCCTATTAGCCAATTGGGCCCTTTCGATACCAGAAGGCCGTCCACACACCCACGACATATCGCAACTGCGATTGATATTTCTATCCTACCTCGTTAATACGCTCCTACACATTATATTATACGGCCTGTTTATTCGGTTATTTGATATCAAAGTGTATAATAAACTTGTAAGATACTTTGACTACAGTTTTAATAACTTGGTCTTCTTCGGTTAAATAGGGTTATCAACTTCTAAAAATTCTCATACTAATGCATTTTAAAAGATTAGCAAAATAAAGAGTCGTTTTATACTTCAATGTTTTGACTTGATATATATCTAAGAACTAACTGTCCCGCGCAACTTCGTCTGCGTAAATTTTCCCCGTTTTTGTAACATTTCTCATTGCTGCTCCGCTTCTATTGGTCGTAGCGTGATATTATATAGCCTATAGCCTTTCTCGATAAATGACCTACTCAACAGAAAATCATCATCGATCATTTTTCAATTCGGACCAGTAGTTCCTGAGATTGCCACGTTCAAACAAACACTTCAGCTTTATTATATTAGTATAGATTAATTCAATTTTGCTATTAAGCTTTCAACTACTTTCTGTCGTCAAAATAATTTGCAATTTTGAACATACTCGTATTACGTACCTATCTATGCCAATACAACCATTATTATAACTTCGCTTTAAAATTTTAAAGTCATCAATCTGTATATATAAAAATGAATGTTTGTCTGTATCTCCTTTAAAGTAATCGTAAACTATGCATTTGATCATGTGATGATCTTCGGCAAAGTGTTGTGCATGAGCCCACGAAGGCTTACGGGTACTGGTAGCGGGTCATCAATATTTTTTTTTGCAAAATTGTGGAAAGATAACGAAGTTGCGCGGGTTAGCTAGTTAAATATAAAGCTTCTTGACAAGTCTCAATTTACTCGTCGACGGCTAGGAGTGAATTGCTGTAGGTGCTCTTACCAGTAAAGTACCAAATACCTACCAGCTATAGAAACAGTAGGTATTTCCCCACATAATACCTATTATAAGGATTTCTACAAACTTGCGTATTTGCTTCCCCAAGGAGCAAATGTCGGCCACTTTGTAATACCAATTTAGACGCAATTCAAACATCAAATAAATTATTTTAATATACATTACAGTAGTCAATAAAGCGACATAACTTTTACCATACGCCTTCGCAAAACCCCATATATCGACGGTGGGGTCCTAATAAAAAGACATCCTACGCGACTTTCCCGCCATTTGCATTTTGTGTCTGTGACGCAAGTTTCCGTGTGTTATTTGATACTGTTACATGCGCCCGCGCATAACCAATACTCATTGTTTTCTTAATCGGTTATTTTGGGTTGTTTTTTGAATTTCGAATTGTTTTTTAAGTTATTTAGGTGAGATGTACATGTTGATATTGAAATTATGCGTAGGAATAGTTGTTTTTTAGACCACCAAAGTGTAAATATTTGGACAGGTTCTATTTTGTTGAAAATGTTAGATTTTTTTATTTTTTATTTTAATGTATCTTTTTTTTATTTATAAGATAGTTTAGTAATCTAGTAATGATCACCTGAAAATACCCTTTAAAAAGCTAAAAAATGTCGTTTTTATAATGAAAATGGTTATAAATTAGGTCGCTACTCAAAAACGCATTGCAAAAACGTCAGGTCAAGAATAATAATAATAAAAATTCATTATTCACTTAGGAAGCAAAATACTACACTTGTGAAAAGTCGATTCTACATTTACTTGTAATGACTGTTCGCAAGCAATAGGTAAAGCTATAATTTAGGACGTAGTCAGTAGATGTAATTCGAAATGACTAAGTTGTTATCCACGCGGGCTAATAAAAGACATAAGAATCTTTTATGGCGATAAACACGCGTGCAGAGGCAAGGGTATACCACCAGCTAATCTAAGATAAATCTATGTTGATAAACGCAAGGTCCTTGTTATACACATTGCTAATAAAAGCAATAAACTCATCAGTTCCGTTCGAAGATGACACCTATCCACACCCACGCAGATGCCATATCCGCGGATCACCAAGGTCCCTTGCACTATCGTCATAAAACATAGCTACAGAAAGCCGGCTCCTTATTACGTGCGAAAACATACCCACACACGCTTAGACTCACACGTACGCAGATCTCGGTTGAATGACAACCGAAACAGCGCACGTTGAGATCGTTCATACGTACGCGTCTGTATGCGTGGATCTGTTGTTGAACTGTGAGCTGGCTATATGTTGCTATATATTTTGTGGTATCATCGTCCGACCCTGCACTGACTGATTGTCTCAATGAGAAGATTACAAGCTGCGGGCGCAGACACTGAACTTATACTGATGGACACGTGGTGTAAACATTGCAATGTAGATATTCAGTTGCGAAATACTTAGCTTTAAAGGAGTCTATATATTTCATGATGTGACGGGCGTAGCATGTTTTGAAATAAATATAGGTATATGTATACTAGCTTTTTTAAGTGGATTGTTCCGTGTTCTGTTTAGTTTTGATAGTCTATATGCTAGTCGGACGTTTAAACTACATTACTGTAGAGTTTTAACAAAATTCACTTATAGTTTTTGCGTTAAAGAGCAGCAAGCAACCTTTTAAACTTTCAGAAAAAACATCTGAAGAGAATGAATGAAATGATGAATCCAACTAGGTACATAATATAATAAATATTACCTAGTACAATTCTTTTCTTTTAATGTTTTTTTGATGTCTCTTAATCCTGTAGTTAATTCCAATACCCTATTTAGTTACTGCTTTCATTCCCGTTATTAAATTAAGTCGTGATATCGCATAGTAATCCAATTGCATTCAGTTTCAATGATGACATGGAAGACATACAAAATGTTTTAATAAAGCGAAGCCGTAGTAAATAAAGGGGGGTAAATGATTTGAAACCTCATACCTACTGCTTTGATTAGCCCCACTTTGTAAAAGAAAAGTTCCGATTTCTATAATCTATTTTGTAGGGAAGTGCAGCTTGTAGGGGTGCCTATTCCTCACTTTTAAGGGGAAGTCTATTAGACTCGAGGGAGTTGAGGATAAGTTAATGCAGTTCACATAAAACCACAGATTCCCTTAACTATTCACTTTAATTTAAGTGAGATGTTCGTGATTAGTATTGAGTGTTAATCCGCGGCGCGTTAGGTATCAACTAACTCATTAGCGTACCTAATACCCTGTCGAGAGAGTAAAATGTGGTTTTCATTTTAAGCACTATTGATCGTTTGAACGTTGCATTTTGTATGGAGCTTATGTCAAGTATAATAGCTCTAGTAGCCAAATCTATCAATAGATAGATTATTGAGACCGACCATAAATGGATTTTTATCAAAAATAGTTTAGTCATTTGTAATTTTATGTTGAGATAGAGTTATGGATGGGGAGTATTAATGGATAACTTTTTGACGCGAAAACACACACACACTTTTTCTTTTTTCGTTTCACAAAACTGTATCCGTATTCACTATCTTTTTTTTCGTTTTCGCGGCAACCTTGCGTCTAACTGTCAAAATCCTGTCATAATGTTTTAGAGAGCTGCGCTTAGAAATGCATCGCGCATGCGGACATCTTTGAGCGCACCACGCACGCGTCAGTTCGCGCGGGCTTGCCGTGAAATCGAAAAAAAACATAGAGATTAAGAATCCAAAAAATAAGCAGCAATCTAATCCATTCATCCGTTTAGGAGCTACAAAGTTATACATACAATGTATGTTATACAGTTTACACATGGTTAAACTTTAAACACTTTTATTTTGCATCGGGGTTAAAAATATCGTTTGAATTCAGTCTCCGCTAGCCGTAGATAATATATTCAACCGTCTCTATTTTATGCTTAGATGATTTAACTACTGTGTAAATAAATCAGCAGGTACATTTACTTACTTAAAAATCTTTGAATTAAAGAAACCGTTCCATGTAATATATGCGCGGTGCATCCACATCGTACGGCGGCCTGTTCAAGCCACCTGTCGGCTGTTCACAAAGACTTCGTTTTGCATAATTCGCGTATTATATGTATGTTGTTTGCGTTCACTATGGTAATGACAACGGAAGAACTTAATATTTAGGGACCTAGAGCAAATTCATTATTTGTTTTTTTTAGAGTTCTCTATCCTGAAAAGGGAAAAGTAAACTTACAATTACTACTTTGTTACCGACCGTGTCCGTCTGTATTTTAAAGCTTTCATTGTAAGGAGAATGTTTAGGTATTAATAATATCAAATAAGGTCTGTGGTCCTATAGAATAAAAATAATCAAGGTTCCAGTATATACTATACAGTAACAAATTTATATATTGACATTCGAAACACTAAGAGATGGAAGAAAGGATGAATCCTAGGCTATTTATAGACTAGAAATCATGTTGAATCAATACTACTCATCTTCACTTGATAATGATATTGTAATTATTTTTCTTTTATTATATTATAAGATATTGTTTTATTAAAATTTATACACCACAACGGTAAAATATGGATTGAACAGTACCTAATGTAACTACTAACTCAATATGTACCCATGTTTAGCAAATAAAAATTGAATTGAAAATTGAATTTAATTCTTGTAAATTCTCATCACTATTCTTGATTTGTAAATAATATACCTACTTATCCAGAGGTTTTGACAGAATCACGTAGTTAGGTATATAAACAACTTGAATGCTTAACAATGTAGTTATATTGGCATACTTAATGATAGTGTTATCTGTAGGTATTGTAATGCGTGATGCAAGGAGTATCATAATGTAAACTTGTTACATTTGATAACAGAGCCTGTAACCCACTTGTGGAATAAATATTATCTATGTGCGTCTTAGCAGATTGTGTGTGGAAGCACCTGTCAGAAGAAATTTAGAAGGCATCGGACTCGCAATCGTAAGGTTGCGGGTTCGACTCCTACCCATTATATTACCGACGTAATCATAATCATAATCATTTATTCTTGCGATACATGGGTCTTAAATATAGTCTTAAATATACTTAATAGACGTGAACCCCTTCTAACACAAGCTATTGAGCGTATCCGGAGGGGTTAACTCTGTGGTGCCGGCTTAAGAATAGTACCACCCCATCTCTTCCCGTGGGTGTCGTCAAGGCGACTAAGGGATTTCACTCCGAAGGACGGGCAGCAGCGTCCTCTGCGTACTTAAAGCCTTACTGCGATCACCAACCCGCTCGCCAAGCGTGGCGATTATGGCAATTACCCCCAGGATCTACATACTAGTAGGTTCTACTGGGGAGACCCGTGCCCAGCAGTGCGCCATCATATGGGTTGATATGGAGGGGTTAACAAGATTGCTAGTAATGTGGGCCCAAAATGCTACTTTGCTAGTTAACTTTAAAAAAAATGAAAGATAAAAAACGTTTAATTTGTTAATTATGTTTCAATAGTGTAGGTACTTACAAAATATACTAAAGCCCTACTTATTAATGATCAAGACCTAAGATGAGGATGTAAGACATTTTCTTTTTAAATAGGTAGGAATGAAGTTCCAATTAAGTATTAGGTACTTGTGTTTTAAAGCTAAATTAGGAGTTGTCGAATCTTCAACGATGACGATGGCAGAGTGGTTAATGAATACCTATATAGCAGGTACAAAAGTCCACTCGAATCTACATTTTGTGTCTGTCTTGTTCTTATTACTGCATCTGTTCTACCATAAAATACTCTCGATATTTAGTGGTTTTCCTCAGTAACCAAGCAATATAATGCAGCATATTCTGAGTATAATGAGTAGTTATACAATGCTAACTAGACCACTCGACAGTATTCTGATAAGCGGCAAGCAACAAGTTAATTGAAGCCTGCGGTCATAGCAATTACCTGTTTATTCTAATTGATTTATAATTTGTTGAATGTGAATCAGCTGATAACGGAATGTTGGTAATAAGGAGTTTGTGTGAATAGGAGTATTTACAATCTTGCTCGTAGAAGTAGGATTTTTAAAAAGTTGTACAGACAGAGCATGGGTGAACCCAGAATTATTTGGGGGAGGAAGAGTGGTTTAACGTAGTAAAATTGACTCAACACCGGCCAAATATGTACCTTTTACAATTTTTAAGGGGGTCCAAATCATCCAATCATCCATCTCCTGGGTATGTCCATGCTATAGAGTTACAGAGGATGTAATTTGGTTTATGGCGTTGTTCTCTTCTCATGCGCTTCAATTGGTCGGACTTGGTACAAATGTAGAGCCATGTAAATAGTATGTCTATCAACTACTTATTACATGTGTTACATACCTTCTGTTACCTACCTAAGTAAATAAAGTATTTTGTGATTAAATTTAGTATTGTTTACTCGATAGAACCGTTTACAGCTTTAATGTACTGCCTCGGTGGTTTAGACTGCTAGGGAGAGGTTAGGTTCGATTGTCACAGGAGACAGTTTTGTGAGATCCATCAAGGTTGGTGGGTTCGAGTCTTGGTATACATTGTGTATGTTTGTTGATTTTTTTATTTTTTTAAAAGACGTCTCCCGCAGTAGGGTACACGCTCTGTGTACTTTTTCTTTACAAACATACAAATCACGAACAAAGTACACCCAGACTCGGAACAACAATTTGTGGAACACACAAAGTGGTGTCCCGTATGGGAATCAAACCTTCGACCTCTTGCGTAGCAGTCGGACACACTCCCGTCACGCCACAGAGGCAGCCCATGAACGTCTACGCAAGGTTTTGTAAGGATTACGAGAGCTGCCTGTTTGTAAATCAAGGAAAAAGGGAGTAAAATTACATGAAGGATGTTCGAACGTCGTTGGTTTATCGATCGCAAATTGCCAAGTGAGAAGGGTCTTTGATTTACAACACGATTACTTAGATATCGACATGCATTCAATAGTTGAGTCATACCTTCAAAGCCCTCGAACAAATATGGTTTAGCATAAGGACCATTTTGTATAATAGGGAGCGAAACTTTAAAGGGACGAAGGTTATTTCCAGTTGCTATGGTGGTTTATGATTCATTGACATCATAAAAGGGGAAAGTGATTGTTTTTGTAACGAATATGGTAGGTATATATTCGTAGGTACCTAAGGGGTCTGTGATTCAGCGGTGACTGAACCAATCAAAAACGAGGTTAAGTAATGTTGCATTTCATACGTAATCGTTTTCTGAAAAGTGCTCGGAGAGCCGAGATACGGAGCACTTTTTCTCTAAAAGATCATGCCACTGACCTATCCGCTTGATCGCTCTCGCGTAAGCCTTTGTGGATTTCTAACAGAATGCCTGCCAAACTCTTTATTCTTTCACTCTCATGGGCAGGGAAGGAATAAAGTGTGCCTTTTTGTCGTTCTTTGTGATTGGTTGCTGTGACCCTTGGTTCGTTGAAAAACTGAAACTTAAATCGGTTCAAATCTTCGGCCAGGAAAAAACCGTGAAATGGTGTATGACATTTACATAGTCTTGGGAAAAGCTAAATAGCGTCTCTAAATGAAATACGTAGAAAATTGAAGACACGTGAACAGTAGTTTCAATCTATACATGTAGGTGGATATAATATTACATTCTACATCTAAGACGGCAGTAATAAGTCCCTGTTTCGTCTCGCCATTATCTAGATGTGGTATTTGGCGCGACGTACGATTAGACTCGCTAATTGTCATGAGTTAACGTTACACAGACTGACCGACACGTCAACTGGACACTTATTTACTAATTAATATGTGAATCATACTGTACCATACTTCATTATGTCGATTTTAGAAACTTGACGCCTAGAGGGTCCTCTAAATTGGGCTCTGAAGTCATTAAAAAGCATTTATTTTTTTGGAAAGCTGACGAAAAATGTAACACGCGCTTCCTGGCTTCCGAATTACAACCTTATCACTCAATATAGTGTATAATCAAAATGAATCAAACTAGTAAGCCATATCAATAACTGTTGAACAGTGTTACTGTCCATCTCTTGACTCCCTCATAAAATCTGCTCCATGATATGAAATCGGCTTCATTTGCTTTAAGTTAGGTCACCCCTTAGAGTTCGAGTTTCCTGAAATTCTTTCCTATCCCTTGTTTTCGTCACAAAAGAAAGCTTTTGCAAAATTCTATCTGCCTTCTTGGTCCCAGAGATTGGATTGCACGCATTTTTTTTGTCCATACGAGTAAAAGATTCTGCTTATGGTACATACATCTATTTACAGCTATCAAAACCCTGCAGCTAATCTTCAATAACGGATTAACAGTTCAATTTTCATTAATCTCCGAGATTATATCCAACAAAACATTTCTATCGACAATATCTAATAACAAATGTGTCTGTCCGTTGCTCAATGGATCCGTGTCCACCTTTTGTGTTTATGATGCGAGGACAATGTTGGCTGATGAGCACTCATTACGTCCAACGTTTGATAGTGTGTTGGCTTCACATCTTTGATTAATTGTGGCCAATATTGCTCAGATGAATGTTGGTGATAAGTTTGTCATATGAGTAAGATAGAACATACTCTATTGTAATATATACTTAGATGATTTGCTTTAGTATAGTGAATATGCTTTGGAAATGATAGGTTATTATGATCAGTTATGATTATGGCCGATGACCGCTGGAGCAAACGAGTCCTAGAGTGGAGACCGTGACTTGGTAAACGTAAGGTAGGACGGCCCTCAGCCAGGTGGACAATAGATAAAGAATGTCGCTGAGAAAGAGAAAGAAAGAAAGGCAGAAGACCGGATGTTGTGGCTAAAATTAGGAGAGGCTTATGTCCAGCATTGGACCAAATACAGGCTGATGATGATGATTATGAACGGTATCTAATGAATAGAATTATACAAATTGTAGTAAACCTTAGAGAATAGTGGTCCATGGGTTTCTTGGCAGCTTCTTCTTATGAGAGCTTCACATAATTCTGAATGAACCTGTACAGTAGTGTGAGTTTCGCTACAGAAACCATTTAAACACAGATTTTTGAGACTTGGGGCCGGAATATTTCTTTTTGCGTCCATCATTACGCGCTGGTAACTTGATCACCGCGGTCAATTTAATGTTTTTTTTTTAATATTGTATGGCAGGATATGATTTTCAATATATTTAACAGAAGATACTAAATAACAGGATTACTGAACTAGTTACAACTCGTGTGTTATAAATTTTGATTAGGGTTGAATCGACATTCTAAAATTCTACAACTGAGATGATTTTCGATTCTTTAGGGCGATGCCTCAAGCAACAATATCAATTCTATATTCGGTTATAATAGCAAGAAAGTAATGTTTAACGTCTAGTGACGTTCATATTTAGATTAGTCTCGGCGGCGGCACTGCGGCACGCCCCTCGCCGTTCTGCGTCTCGCGGAAATGCTTTTATTGGAGAAACGAAGCCGCCCGTCGGCGTCCTGTAGAACAATGTTATGTATTGTTTTATTTGTGTAAGGACAAGGCTTGAGGACAGAAAATGACAACATTATACGTGTCTACACGTTTAATATTCGACTTTATGTACGTTTGACACGCAATTTGAAACGCGAGTGGATGACTCAGTGGTGTTTTGAGTACTTTTTGGCTAGGTTTCAAAGTTTGCCTGGATTTCCCCACAACAATCGTGATAATTTTGCTAAATTAATGCCAGTGTCACTTGCTTAGGTGAAAAATCATGGTATTCTCTAGCTCTATTGCTATGTGGAAATTGACAAACGTTCACTAAATCACACAGTAAAAGCCTCACCGCCAAATATTACGTTTCCGCCCAATGTAACTCTGAAAAACTTGACGTGCATTAGACATCTCTCATCAAACGACAAACTAAATTCATCATCAACATCGCTTTATCAAAATTGGCTTTGCATACCACAGACTTATTGTTCTTATATCTAACCTGTAAAGTAAAAATAACCATGTAAATCTAACCATTTGCATACATGATACAGTCAATACGAAGACATAAGCGATCGATGCGAGATTACCGACAGGTGTGTCTGTTAGGTACATAGGAAATGCGAGTACTGGGTTCATTACGGGACTGCGTACAGTTACCAGTATGTAGATATGTATAGTGAAGTGAGGGTTGTGTCTGTGACAGGTGTGGGAAATCACACATGGTGGACACCTGTTAGGGATCAGCTGCAGGTTTATTTTTAATGACATTAAAAAAGTTATGTTGAACAGACCAAGACATCACAATAAACATTTAAACTAATTATGAGAATAGGTGATGAAAGGCTACAGTACTACTACAGAGCACGGTGTTTGACTACTAAAGTAGTAACTTGCAGCTGATCTGAAGCAGGCCTCTGTTGTTGCGCCAATTGTGAACTTTGAATGTATCTTTTGATTAAAAACTTATTGCCACTACAAAGACTACGATCGAGATTCATCCTATATTTATTTCAGTCTCTGTTATTAATGTTACATACTACACGTCTTGTTACATAAGTCAATGACCACATCGCAGATACGACGGTATAAATATGCGAGCTTCCATATAATTCTTCACGGATTCCTCTGCAAATACCCTATAGGTATTTGCCCCCATTTATCCCACTAGTTACCCATAGTCCACGGTGTTTGGCGTCGATGTGACGAGTCTATTCTTGGCTCCGGAAAGGGGACTATTTTCAGGCAGTTTATTTCCACATCTCACCTACGTGTCCCGTTAGTAATAGATGTTTAAATAACAACTTTGATGTCAGAGTCACCGGTATTCGACAGCCAAAACACCTTATGATGATTTGACTTTGTCATGTATAGCATCGGTTACATTGTGTCTGTTATGGTTCAAGTAACAAAATATAAACGCGATGTTGTGTCTTCTGGTAGGCATATTATGATATCAATTTTTCTCATGTCAACAAGGTGAAATGGACAAGTGATAGATTTTTTTGTGTAGTTGGGAGCTAGAAGATTTTATACATATAGGTATTGTATATTGGATTATTCCGGGACTTAGTGGCGACGCAATTAAGCAATATTACCACTGTTGGTTCATAGATGGGTGACCGTTTTTGAAATATGTCGCACATCTCTGTGCCTCTGAGAGCACGTTAAGCCGTCGGTCCTGCGCCCAATCTCTGTCCGGTCGTGTCGGATTTTCGTTCTATTGGGCTATGAGAGTGCTCTTGTATCTGCGCATACACTTGTGCGTAATGAATCTCTTGCGTAGTTAGCTAGTCGCTGTAGCTAATATCGATTATTATTGAACTAGTGGTTTAGAGCATTTTTGGACCAAATCGGTAGAAAAATTTCATCCCCAAAATAGGGTAGTTAACTGTCAAGTCAAATCAGTACATTCTTGCACATCACACCATTCCACAGTACCATCGAGGCAGTCAAACAGACTGTTGATAACTGATGTGTTCCTTTTACTCCATTTTTAAAGTACTTAACTATTAAACTAGACGACAATCCATCGTCACTCTCTTCCTGTCCGTGGAACTCATGTCTGATGAAACGAGTTCCTTCTTACATTCCAACGTAAAAAAAATATGTTTCCTTTGTGTGAAATCAATTATTTCATTGCCAAATCAGTAGTCTAAATGTCGAAAACAACTTGAGCGTAGACCCTGTGGTAGAACTACTCGATATTTTTTTCGAATTCTAAATCGTGCTTATACAATCGAAACAAAGTTGTAAGCCCACAACTCTTTTTGTTTAAGAGGTTCACTGGCTGGTTTGAATTGAGTCTAATAGATAGTAAATTTTGCCATCTAGTTTGCTTTCATTCTAGATGTTGAATTTATGGTTATTAGATACAGTTAAATGTTTAATCACCATAAATTGAATGGAGACGATCGTAGTTAAAGGGCAACTGTGTAAATCGGTTGGACAATGTTGTCAGTAGTTAGTACAAGTTACCGAGAATATATAAAGTCGTACGCTTCAGTTACTGCTACTAGGAATAAACTTAGGATTCTAATATTTTGGGATGTAAAGATTTTTACGATGGTCAGTAGCTTAGTCATAAAATTAATGAATGAGAAGCAATAACCGTAGTGGACTATGTCTTGTTTCATTGAATCTTTTTTCATTGAAAATGAAACCAAACAAAGTCCACTACCGTTTTAATACTAGCTGACCCGCGCAACTTCGTATGTGTCAATTTTCTTGGTTTCTGCAACATTTTTCATTGGTGCTCCGCTCCTATTGGTCGTAGCGTGATGTTATATAGCCTATAGTCTTCCTCGATAAATGGAAACCCAACAGAAAAAGATTTTTTCAATTCGGAGCAGTAGTTCCTAAGATTACCGCGTTCAAACAAACAAACAAACTCTTCAGCTCTATAATATTAGTATAGATGATTTTTTTTTTAGTTGATGGGATAAAAAATCGATATGATCGGAGGGAGATTAAGTGTAGCACCAACCGTTTAACGTGCTTTTTGAGGAATTGTAAATGTGATGTGACGTGATTTTTTCAATAATAATCTTATATGCTATTGCTGAAAGATCTAAATAAAAAGCTATGCCATAAAATGCCTAAAGTTTTGGCATAATGTCAGGTGCAACTCTTATGCCATTGGCTATCCGCTGCTAAAAAAATCAGCCACATCTTTCCGTTACATATTGTGATTTTGATTCCCAGACGAGACAGAGCTTTGTGATATCCATAAATTTCGTTTCAAATAGTTATGTTCGTTAATTTACCACACGTATACAGACCATAGATTATTGAACACTTTGATGCCAATAAACTATGGTCTGCAAGTCACAAAGCTATCGTCCAATCTCTACGATTGCTAGTACTCCGAGAGGAAACAGGTCAAACAATCGGACGACGCTGGCACAGTGCCAGCCCGCAAATAGACCGGGTTCAATCCTGGTCGAGCCAAATTGTATTTCTATATCGTGAGTCACGGTGACGTGTGTCTGTATGTGTGTTGATGTCATGGCAACAAGTCTATGTACACTTGTATGCTATGTTTATGTTATGTTAAGTCAAATTATGAGCGTGTTCTTTGTCATTTTATATCCGACTGGCTGACCCGTGCAACTTCGTCTGCGTAAATTTTCCCCGTTTTAGCAACATTTTTCATTGCTGCTCCGCTCCCATTGGTCGTAGCGTGATGTTATATAGCCTATAGCCTTACTTGATAAATGGGCTATCCAACAGTAAAATATTTTTTTTAATTCGGACCAGTAGTTCCTGAGATTACCGCGTTCAAATAAACAAACAAATTCAGCTTTATAATATTAGTATAGATAAGCTTTTGTTCGCCTTGTCATCTCCATCAATATTAGTTATTGTAATAAAAGGTAGCCTATGTTCTTAATTAAACGAATTAGTAGACTTGTTGGATTTTTTTGGGACATCTGCGGTAGAATATTTCTTTCTAATCTACTATAACTTCGTGTAATATTTATATTTTGTTAATTTTGTTTGATACAAGGTTTTAAGCCTACTGCGGGAGTGTTTTTTTTTATAATTGTTAGAAATTCATATTTGAAGTAACCATTTCTTTTCTTGTCTGCAGGATCCTGGTGGGTGCACCAGAAGACGCGCGGTACTCCTCATACGAGTACAACGTGACGCGACCTGGTGCCGTGTACCGCTGCGAGCCAGGGTACAGAGACTACGCCACAGAAGGGGCTGGTAGAGCCCTGGACAGGTGCACGCATATGCAGTTTGATAAGAACCCAAGTAAGTGCAAAAGTTTTTTAGGTATTATAGGAAACTAGAGATAAAAAGCTCTATGTAATGCGGTAAAATAAGGTCACTTTGATTTTACTGGGTTCATATTCATTATCTTTTTTTTTTTGTTTTCCCGCGCTTTTAACTGTCAAAATCTTGACATAATGGTACATAGAGAGCTGCGCTTAGAAATGCATCGCGCATGCGCGCGGACATCATTGAGCGCACCGCGCATGCGTCGAATCGCGCGGGGTTGCCGCGAAATTGAAAAAAAAAACAAATGAATAAGGACCCAGGAATCAATATTGTTAATGTTGGCATCAAGTCCATAAAATGTTTTCATGATCGACTTCGGTCAAAGCAATCTATCATTCTCATCAGAGACTAGTTCACTATGCAGAATAAAGTACAAATGCGTATGTGCAGACACAAGTGCACTCTGTTTCCTCATTTCACACAGTCCGCTGGAATGGAAATACTGACCGACGCGACGCTACGGCTATCCGAGGCACTGATCCCGAGAAAACGGTCACCAGTTCTATAAAAATGTCTCACTGATCAGTGCTGACAGTGGTAACTTTACTAGACCTTCGATTGTTAGCTTGTAGCCTAGTGCGGAAGACGTTTTAAAATGTATCCAACAGTAAATAGACTCTTATTATTAATCATATAGAAATAAAATAGATATTTTTTTATTACCACATAATATGTATTTAGAAATATTTTCTTAATTTAAACTAATAACTACTTAAACTATATTAGAATGTTATCGGGACTTAATCGCGTGAAATATTCAAAACCACCTTTTATACTGGCTCTGACTATCTTGGAAACCCATTATCAACAAATGCAATCGTCGCTGTACAGACACATCGCGCCTCAGTGTAAAAACGTACTTAGTAAGTGTAGTGTGTAGAAGTACCGATAGTAAAATTTATCAAAATTATCAATAAGAAATAGTAGTAGTTGAAAAACCCGCTAAGCTGCCATCAGTTGACCCGCTACGATCGGTGCAATTTCATCGAAACGTCGGGTAAATAAAAGGTTCGTACGTTTACATATTTCACGCGATTAAGTCCCGACAATATTCTTATATGTGTAATGTAAACATGGCGAAAGTTTAAAAACAATTAGACTAATCATCTTAACAATCATTTATCTTCAAAGTCATTTCGAAGATGCAGTAGACATTAATGTTAATAGCAGTGAGATCACCGCACGTTGCAATACATTAAATAAGTAAATTACCAAGACCTCGGGTCTCCTGCTACCTTACACTGGGTTATCGAGTATATTAATAACATTATTTATCGAGTTATTCAATAGGCCCTTGTGCCTTGTGTGGTAATAAGTTACGATTCTTGATAAATGTTAAATGGTATTTGTATTGCAATGTATGACAAATGTTGGTAGTATTTTTATTTAATCCGTGGTGGGTCCATGCTTATAAAATGTGATAAATTCTCAACAGGGGTGATGTGAACAGGTGACAGAGCTACATAACTCAAGTAATTTAGAATCGTGTAGAAAAAATTTGGTAATCTAGGCATTTTGTGCAAGAGGATGAAGGTACCTATGGCTCTGACTCTTAGGCATTTGTGATAGGTATTTCTAATGTATCCGAAAACAGGGCTCACCAAGTTGCAGGCTATTATGGTAAGATCATTCCAGAATAATTTTAAACACTTGACTGCTTAACTTATGGTTCAATTACAGTTTAAAAACAAAGCTTAAAACGATGCAAAATAAGCAAGACATTTAAGTAATTGACTCATAATTTGTGACACACGAATTTAACGAAAATTGCGCTCTTTAAGTTGAGGTTACAAGTACCTTTTAACCCTAATGTGTAGCGTGATTACCGGCAGTGACAAGACACATGACGTCCATATACAGACTGTTTGGAATAAAGCAGTGCGCAGGTTTCAACGCACGGTTCCACTGCAAAAGGCGAGCGATTAACCAGTCAAATTATTGTTTTTAAACTTTCGCGATTTTGATACATATTAGATATATTTCGAGACTTAATCGCGTGAATTATTTAAAGGTATGAACCTTTTATTACGAAACGTCGGGTAAACATTTATGTTAATCGGGATCGTGGTCACGGGTCGACCCGTGACCACGATCGTTGCAATTCGATCGAAACGTCGGGTAAATAAAAGGTTCGTACCTTTATATAATTCACGCGATTAAGTCCCGAAATATATCTAATAACCAGTCAAAGGTCAAACAATATTTAGTTTGGCTTTACGAATGAAATATATTTGAGGTCGTTTACTCGTTCAGTCTATACGTAGTTTTGGAAGAAACTGGACCCCTTGAGGGCAGGTTTTATCAAGATAATGTACGTACATAATACAGGAATATACATAACTATATCTAATATGTCTAAAAATTGCTAAAGTTTAAAAACAATAATAATACATGAAGTCTTTGATAATTTGGGAGGAGTTTAAGTCCTTAGATATTTTGCATTCGTTACTGCGCTCTTCTCTAACCTTCGTTTCTGAATCGTAAAAAAATGTAAAATTCTACGAAATTAAATTATGTATAGACTTAGCTTCGCTTGCGGTAGAACCCCAGCTTAAGTAACAAAGCGGTGCGCAGGATTCACTCGGTGCAGTCGCGGCGGTAGCGGCATAAATCAGGCGCGCGTGCGCGGTAGCTGTCACGGAGTCGGCGCAGGCGCACCGGTGGCAGCCATGTTACATGTCATAACGTCGTGATTTCGGTCCCTAAATGAATGAATGTGCATGACATGTCTTTGAGAATAGGAAGGATTGAAATAGAAATATTTATATTTTGTTGCTTTTTGTGTCCAAGACAGTATCTTAATGTTAGTCAGGATCCAATTCAAAGAGTACAAGTCATAGGTCTGGCTTCTTGAAATGTTTACAAATCATACCTAACTCATCTGCAGTTAGAGCAATCAAATTCACAAAAATAAAATGATAATTTTGAAAACACCAATTCTTTTATGTGAATTTAGAAAGCTCTTCATATGGACCCATTTGATGTCCTACTGTTAGGCACGGGTCTTCTCAGTAGAACCTACTTATTATAGATCCTGGGGGTAATTGCCATAATCGCTGCGCTTGGCGAGGGGGTTGGCGATTGCAGTAAGGCTTTAAAGTACGCAGAAAACGCTGCTACCCGTACTCCGGTGTGAAGAAGCAGAAAGCCCTTGCAAAAAGTATTTAGTATGAGAATCTGAAACAAAAACCAATGGGTCTGATAAAATATCACATTATGTTAATATATATGTTATTCATTCAGTATTAGTAAACTATGTTACTATTCAAGTCTGTTCAATGATCTCAAATCGACAAAATACTGGTTCCAAATGGATTTTATTCACAATATTATTGATAAGTAAATATTAAAATTTGCATAAAATCCTGTCTTGTAGCTTTCTATCTAAGAGCGGGTATTATCATAAGCATGAACCTATATTATATACTAATACCAGCTAACCCTCGCAACTTCGTCTGCGTCAATTTTCCCTCGGAATTAAAAATAAAATACTTTACGATCTATTCTCAAACCTACCAAATATACAGTGAGTTGTAAAAATGGCGGCAAACTGACACTAATTTTACAGTTTCGCGTTTAACGTATAAAATCACAGAACAAAATATACTCTACAAGTGAAAAATATACTTGAAATACGTGTTATCTGAATAAGAACGAGACTTTGTGATTCAAAGAAGAAAACTTGAAAGAATATAAACGTCAAAACTGAAAGATGATAAGCTTGAAACTGGCAAATGAACTATCGGCGGGATGAAAAAAAAAACTTTTTATTAAATTAAAATTTGTCGAGACCATGTCGAGATGTTTCGGAGGAGTTCGACCACTAATTTAAAATAAAATATAAACTATTTTAAACTAAATTTAGTAATAGTAGGTTACCTACGTTTGTATTGTCTACAGTGACACAGGAGTTGTTCCCAAGTGCGGCAGTTGTCCTTGTAACTGCGTGTCTGTGTGTTTGTTTGTTTGAATATAGATGCGGTTTTATTAGAAAGTTACTTTAATTGTACTAGTTATTAGCTTTGTTTGATGTAAATTCGTTCAGCCGTTTCAAAGATAATTACCTTTTTGTCTCACATGCTAGGTTTTATAAGTATACATTATCTTTTAAATTGAAGGTGTAATTACAAGTGACCTATAAGTAATCCATTCAATACTCCATTAATTTTATCACTATTCCTTTAAAAAGTAATAAAATTGCGCATTTCCAATTAATAATTGCGAAACTATAATATCTCGTAGCACAATCAGCGCGATCCGTTTAATTTTAACGTACAGGATGCGCGTACGCATTTAAAGCCGTGCCCTGAGCGAGATTATTAACCCACTTCGTTATTTTTAATACCATAGGAATGTCCGTGAGAATCTGTCTGTGTTTTATATATAAGTAAATACTAGCGACTCTCGCTAACTTTGCATAGGTATCCTTCACTTTTAATGACAATAAATATAGACACATAATATTGTTAAGCATTTTATTAGCATTACTTAAAAACAAAAACTAACTATGAGTTTGGCTTATAGAGTTAAACGCTCTTTGGTTTTATTTTTAACTGGCTGTCCCGCACACGTTTCTCCGTTTTTGCAACATTTTTTATTGCTGCTCCTCTCCAATTATTTGTAGCGTAATGTTATATAGCCTTCGTCTATAAATGGGCTGTCCAACAGTAAAAGCTTTTTTTAATTCAGGTCAGTAGTTCCTGAAATTACGCGTTCGTTCATTACCGCGTTCAAACAAACAAACTCTTCAGCTTTATAATATTAGTATAGATGAAAAGTAGTCCTCGTTTAATGTCATAAAAATACCTATTCGCTACTCCAAAGTCTAAATCCAAGCAGTTAAATTCAGCAATACTGTTCTAGTTTGTTAAGTAGGAGTTATTAGAAATATCACCTCTATCATTAAAAAAACACTTGGGATGAGCTCCGGGGAATAACTAACTTATAATATTATAAAGTGACTTAGTGGTGGATAGAATGTATAAAGAGAGCAGTCATAGGCAACAACTTAGAAATTAAAGACAAACAAACAAACTCTTCAGCTTTATAATATTAGTATAGATTATAAAGCTGGAGGGTTTGTTAGTTTGTCTGAACGTGATAATCTTAAGAACTTCTGATCCGAATTGAAAAATTCTTTCACTTTTGGATAGTTCATTTATCGAGGAAGGCTATAGGCTATATAACATCCCGCTACGACCAATAGGAGCTGAGCAGCATAGGCAATAATTTAGAAATAAAAGCTATACATTTACATAACTGTATCTCAAGCCCTCAAGCATGCATTACCAAATCAACGCATTACGCCACAAAGAATCTGAATCACACATTCACTCATGGTGATTCATACGGTCAAACTTTCGCTTCGCTAATTCAACACTAACCGATTAACCTCGGGTTACTGGATCATTTAGTTAGCGGTTATTTGCTGCAATTATTTCTGTAGATGATTGGGTATAACAGATTCTGTTCCAGTAAGTGTCATTTGAAAAATATGCAACAATAGAAAAATGTGGGGAGATTTCAAGGAGATAATTTCTTTTTAACACGCTTTTATTAGCTTCACTTGTAACTAACTATGTATGTAAGAAAATATTGGAATCTTAATTTGACCCACTTCCCGGTTTTCGATTAGGATGAAATTTTCCACACGCTCGGAGTTCTGATGACAATACATGACTAGTTATGAAACGTCATTACAAATCCAATATGGCGGCCTCCCCAAGATGGCGAACTGGCTGTTTGAAATCCACCCCCATGATCAAATGAAAGGGTTTGCTGTCAGGAATACGAAAAACGTCAAACGTCACGTGATTGTAATTTTTAGTGCGTGCTAATTATTTCTTAAGGTTTTAGTTTCTTTGATATAATTTCATTTTCTTTATTGCATTATGAATTTAATTCAAAATTTTGACTACGTACAGTCAATTGTCAACAGTAATTTTGATGATGGTGCATTTCCTAGATTTCAACGACAGGTAAAAATGGAGATTTTCTGATTATTTTTTGACGTGATAAAGTCTTATTAATCGATGACCGGATGCACGTATGAAAAAGTGTCTAAAGAAGTCAGATTATTGATTGGTTGCTAAACAACAACAAATGGTGATTGCAGCGACATGATATGCGATACAATTGGAACTAACGTTATTGATTGGTTGATAAGCAACGCGAATGGAGAAATGTCGTCAATGTTTTGACATTCGATTGGACTCACTTTTGTACAACTTGCGTATCTTGTGATAATGCAATATTAAAGTACCATTCATCTGATGATGGAGTCGGAAGTAGGTTTGTGTTTACTACTTGTGGAGGCTTGTATTTTAATTGTCTATTAGTTTATAAGCCACCTTTAATAATAAAAAAATAATTAAACTTTGTATATTTTTAAAGAGCATTTAAAAAAAGGTTGTTAAAATGTTTTTTAAGTATTTATTCTATTTTAGTAGGAAGCTTACCTTCTGTACTCTTGGTATTTTGTGCTATTGGTGTGTGATTAGTGATTAGTCCATACAAGTTGTCTTGTCGGATTTAACATATCCATTTCCGTTGACAATACATCCCACTGCATAGTACCAATAAACTAGTGTCGTGTTTGCTAATGGGCTACTTGTTCCGAAAATGTTGTAACAGGGTCAAATATTTTTTAAACGTGTGTCAACATTAATATAGCGTTCTTAAGATTTACAACATTCGCATAATGTTTACGTCAAATAATGTTGATCGTCTTTATTCACTTTGACCAATAAGAGAGAGACCTAGGTACGGCAGCTTAAGGCATTATTCTACTTGCCACAATGTCCGCCTTCAATTGTCAATCATAATTATAAATTCGTCGTTTGGTTTATTTAGCAAAATCTGTTACCTGCGACTTCGTACACTGCAATTTTTTCGTTACGTTAGCATATAGACTACTTTTTGAGACTATCTCTGTGCGAAATTTCATCCAGATATATTTAAAAGTAAATTTTCGCGATTTGGACACATTTTAATTTTTTTATAAGCTACGGGTCTTAATCGCGTAAATATTTTATTTTAGGCTAAATACCTTTGTTTTATTGCCTGACTTTTTGACCGACAAAAGAAAGATCTATTTAGTTCCACAAACATCCATCCATCCCAAAGACTATAAAATTTGCTCTTCGATCCATCCTAACTTACGCATTTATTTAGGATGAATAGGAGAACTGGAACTTCTGTTAAAAATGTAGTTCCAAGTAGATATAAAATACAGTCAACTGTGAAGAATTTCATTCGCGCAGTGAGAGCGTGTCTGACTGCTACACAAGATGTCGTGAGTTCGATTCCCACACAGGACACCACTTTATATCCAAAAAAAGACGAGCTTTCGCCAGCTGCTCCGCTCGCGTGGATGGTCGGTTATTGCGATAAAAACTCCTGGCATGAAATCCCTTCAAATGTAAAAATCGGCTCAGCGGTTTAAGAGTGAAAACGAAACAGACAAACAGACAGACAGAGTTACTTTCACATTTATAATATTGGTTTGGATAAATAGATATACATAGATATACAAACTGTTGCTACTGAGCCATTGAGTGTATTTAAATATTTAGTGTGGATTCATTGCGAAATGTACGAGTATTACGTTGGGTCGCGTGGGCTGCGCGCGCGCACGTGGGTCGTTACCTGCCGGCACCTATTTCGAACGACCTATATTCAACTGTGTATGAATAATATTGACCTGGTTTCTGTTCGTTTAGATACTGTTTGGAGTTAGGATTAATACTATTGGTTTTCAAATAATTGTCTTTGGATTAAGCATTATTACTTACTCTAGATGGCTCTTAGGTACGTTTGAAACTTAAATTAAAAAAAAATACACAATTTACATTTAAACTTCGTTTATTTGTCAATGTTGTTAATCTCTGGTCTAAATAATTCCCTTTTTAAACATATTTAGGTTTTGAATACCCAAAAAGCGTTCTTTGTTAATTTCTTTCTTCTAATATCGGGTATTAATCTATTGCCCAATAGGCAAAGATCAAGGGGACCAGGAAGCTGAGTGCTCGTACAATTTTACTTAGATAACAGAGTTCACCGCCGATAACCAGTGCTGTACCCTGCAAATACATAGGACATAGAGAGGGGCGCACCTAGTCGATAAATTTGAATTTAATCGGTATTCATACAAGGTCTAACTATATTAGGTAGCAACTGTTAAAATATGTGCTAAACTGTTTAATTGATAAGAATTTTTAAAGAAATTATCAATATCAATTCTTCATTTAAAGTACTATGCAATAAACTGTTTATTGCATATTACGTTCCATCGTAATAACTAATTTAAAAAAGTCAATTCCCACATTAGGCAGAATCAAGTAATTGCATCTTGCATGGTACTCTTCATAGACTCATGCATAAATATCACAAAAACTATTACAAACTATTGTAGATAATATAACAATTTGTGGGTCACTTATAGTGGGATTCCGGACGACTCGGTTTAAGTCGTAAAAAATCACAGTGTATCAATTAGATAATTTGCTGACCCCTTATAGGTACCTACGAGTGAGGCGCTAGAAAAACCAAAACCCTTCATAAATCACCAATTAGAAAACATTATGATGACATTTACAGGCCTTAAATATTGATGCAGTTATATCCGTAAAGCAATATTCAATTACGAACAATTTCTTATACCGTTACTGCAACGAAGCTTGCTTGTTATAATGCTGTTAAAAGTTTTATATGAACTTAATTGAGTAATTTTTGTTAATTAAATGAAAAGAATGTGTAGTTTATCGGATTTCACGCATGAATATAAGTTATATATTAACTTAATGGTTCAAGTCAAGTGTTAATTTATAATCGAGAGAATTCTCACGACTATTCGGTGATTGATTTATGTGAGATATTAAAATCGATTATGTTTTTGATTTCTCTCTATTGTGAAGTGAAAATGTACAGTTTAATGACATCTAAGTCTTAATATGTTGTATGAATGTGTGGTCTTGAGTAATAATTTAATGATATGTTGAATGATTGGCTTTTTTAAGTAAATATTGTGTCGATTATAAAGTATTGTAACTTCTTTTATTGTAACTATTTATTAAACGGGAATTAACGCGCATTGTTTACCTTAAAATCAGTACAGTCCGCTTGTGACCACGGCCAGTGCAACCTGGTCGAAACGTTAAGCAATTTTAAGGTAAACAATCTGCATTAATTTTCGTATGATAAATAGTTATAATCATGCAACGGGCAAGTATAAAATAATGTTCTTTTATTATAATTTAGTATTAGTAACCAGTTCTTCCTTATGATTATTCCCAATAGCTAGCAGAGCTTAGGTACTATCTTATTATATCAAAAAAATAAATTTAACTTTAGGTAAGTATTTGCCGGACAATGACGTTTGCGTATTACTAGTGTAATTTTAGACAGTAAATCTTACACGATATCAACAATACAACTATTTGTAATAATGTAAACAGACTGGAAATCAAAATCCAGCACCCATAGGACAGTCTTGTCTTGTGTGGGTCAACTGGATAGTCGCAAAGGTATACTTTTGCCATGGAAAAAAAAAACAATTTACGCAAGCAATTTACTACCGTTAAATTACCGGCCAAAAACAAGTTATTTAGTAATAGCTAGGTAGGTACAATTATTTTCTATCGACACAGTCACATCCCTAGTCCATATCTTATCTTAAACAGTGTTGTATTTCACAAGCGTCTCTATTGTAATCGACGGTGACTTCGTAAACAATTTGCCGTTGACTTTTTTCACCTTATCAGTTATTTCTCTTATCACCAGCGTTATCAACTTTACTCTCACGAGATTAATAATAATTAACAATCACGTGGTGTCTCACGTTATGCTTTGTTACACAGTAAACCTACCTAAGAGAAGGCTGACTTGTCCAGAAAAAGTGACTAACTATACGGACATTTCGATAGCAGACGTTGTGGGCAAGTCCTCCTGTGTGCAGGTGATCGGGCACACGGTGCCACTGCTGTCAGAATTATAGTAGGTATACCTACTTAGTCAACCTACATTCAAAGACATAACATCGATTTTATTCAATGTCTGGAGGAAGGTCCTGTTCCATATAAGCAAAATGCTTCTGATTATATTTATTACCCGACTGTAAGGAAGGGGTATGTTTCTCACGCGTTTCTTGTATGTATGTATGTAATATTCTTTATTAACTGATATCTCAAAATCCACTGAACGGATTTGTACAAATAATACATCGTTAGATTCGTCTAGATCGCCCAAGTGTACTTAGAAAATGTGACGTTAGATAAAAACAAACATGGTGGCTGTGAGATGTCAAAATAAAGAGGTGTGAAAATAAAGTTGTTTTGAATACTAAAATATGGGTATCAAATTAAAGGGCTCATCTAAAGCATTTCAAAAATGTATAACATGGTTATGACTGTAATACTTAAAAAGTTAGTTAGCAACCATTCTTTTGCATGAATTTATGTAGATACTTAATTATGTAGAGTCCATCTTTTTTGTGCAGGCGGGTTTTTTGTTTTTATAATTTACTTTTTTATTTTTCTATACTCTACGTCTAAACAGCTATGGTATCCATCATGCAATCGTCGATACGATCCATCCATGGTTAGTACAGGTAGCTCAATTTTCAAGTGTCGGTTCCCACACTGAGCAATGAGTTTTCTATTTCCAATATTTCTAAATTTGATTACTCATCATAACCGTTTTAGTGTGACCTCTTTGCAAAGTTAAATTGTTTGTAAGTATTCACAACACGAGTTTGAGACTCACGTCCTCGGGCGCTATCGGCAATGATCGGAATTAGTCGGCATTTGTCGCCAAATAGGTACAGAGTTGGCTTGCCCACGCGCATATTTGTTCATTGTAGGAGGATTGCTTTTAATCGGTCATTGTGTTTGGTGGGCTAAGAAGTAGGCACCCACTTTATTTGTTAAAGTAACTTGCTAATGTGTGCACCTTAGAAAAAAAAACACGAAATAAAAAGGACTGTTTTATAAAAAGGTAACTAGCAATGTGGGATTGGGTCCAACATTACTAGCAATCCTGTTAACCCCTCCAGCTAAGCTCAATGGCTTGTGTTAGGAGACCTATATGGATGTAGGACAATAATAAATAAAAAAATTAAACAATATGGCAGGTTAACAGGCTAGGCTTTTAACGGGACATGGTCAGTGCATGACGGAACGATAAGGATTGTTGACAGGAAATTACCTAACACACAAGAAAACCAGCAAAAAGTTTACCTATCTCCTAAAAACTATGAAGTCATCACTGCCTAATATGAGCTTGGGTGTTCTCAATACGAAGAATCCTACACTAAAGTAGTGCTAAACGCCACTTCGCTATTTATCATTCTAAATAGCAAACCTGGCCGACTACGTGCTCTGCCTACCCTAGAAAACATCACTTGCGTAATGTAAACTAGTGTTGCATAACTATCTACATTTCACGTATCGATAGTTGACGTCTAAACTAATCACACTACTAATTTTGATCGACGAAAATTTACGAAATTCAACGAAAAAGTTATACGTACTTTAGACTATGCTATTAAAAGTACTTATTGCTCAACACTGTTAACGGCTAGCTATCGGTAGAATGAAACTATATTATTGATATTGGTTACAGATACTATAGTATACTCAGCATCATTATTTTTTTTTATTTTTTTTATTATCAGTAAATGAAACTTTCGCGATTTGTACACATTATGAAAATATTAATATTACGGGTCTTAACCGCGTGAATAATTTAAGATAAAATACCTTGTTTATACTAACATTACCAGTAGTTTATATTACCAGTCTACCCGTGACCACTGCCGTTGCAATACGGTCAAAACGTCGGGCAATAAACAAAGTATTTTACCTTAAATTACTCACGCGATTAAGACCCGTAATATATATATTTTCATAATCATCATCAGTGTCTTCACTTTAATAGTATTGATATTGCAGTAAAACAGAATATATTAGCAATAATATCGTTACTATCCACACTGACTCTACATCAATCGCTAAGATTTTTAAAAGCACTGAATTAACGTCCTGATTAATACAGTATTAAAAAAATTAATAGTGTTGTTAGCACTATCTATATTATGTGTTATAGATGACGATAGCAACTGTAACCTATCGATAGTATACCACAACACTAATAAAAACATTCACATTACTTGAATCCATAAGTGATTGTTGACAAATCAACACAGTGTCGCCCGGGAGTCGAACCCACGCGTGGCATTGCGCCTACGCCGCGGCCCACATGTGGGCTTGTACATACGCTTCATACTTGTCCATAAACATGGCTATAAAGTAATAGTTTTTATATCATTACAATATTGACAAGAACTTTTTGAATGTTGTCTCCCAAAAAAGAATGTATCATCAAGTAGTTTCATTATGATGCAGGTTCGATTAAATTGTATTTATTACTAGCTGACCCGCGCAACTTCGTCTGCGTAAATTTTCCCTATTTTTTTTTTTTTTTTTTTTCTTTTTTTACAACATTTTTCATTGCTGCTCCGCTCCTATTGGTCGTAGCGTGCTATTATAACCTATAGCCTTCCTCGATAAATGGGCTATCCAACAATAAAATATTTTTTCAGTGCAGCCCAGTAGTTCCTGAGATTATCGCGTTTAAACAAACAAACAAACTCTTAGGGGGTATGAAAAATAGATGTTGGCCGATTCTTATTGATACCGGATAAGCACAAAAAAATTCATCAAAATCGGTCAAGTCGTTTCGGAGGAGTATGGCAACGAAAACTGTGACACGAGAATTTTATATATTAGATAGTCACAGGTTTATCACGTCTTGGTATTGAGTCATAGTATTTGCTAAACGTTTGTATTTCTCCAAGTGGAGCTAGTGTGGTCTGTTTCCCTAGAGCTGACTTTGTATTATATTACCTTCTTTCAAAGCCAATACTTAGTCCCCAAATCTATACTAATATTATAAAGCTGCAGAGTTTGTTTGTTTGTTTGAACGCGGTAATCTCAGGAACTACTGGTCCGAATTGAAAAAATCTTTTTTTGTTGAGTAGCCCATTTATCGAAGAAGGCTATAGGCTATATAACATCACGGTACGATTAATAGGAGCAGAGCAGCAATTAAAAAGGTTGCAAAAACGAGGTAAATTGACGCATACGAAGTTGCGCGGGTCAGCTAGTACCCAATTAAAGGTCAAAACGTCAAAACTTCATTTTCCAAAATGCTTTGTGCTGGCATTTTTTGTATAGGTAACTAGCAATGTGGGATTGTGGTTCCACATTACTAGCAATCCCGTTAACCTCTCCAGCTAAGCTCTATGGCTTGTGTTAGGAATGGGTTCACTTCGGTAGTATAATAGGTAGGATTTGAACTCACTACCTGACGATTAAAGCTAAAATATGTATAATTGACATGGCTCTACATTTTGAGCCAGTCAAGTTGGTGGCCGCATTGTGAAAATGATAATGCTACTATTTTTGTTTGTAAATGCAGTAACTGTGGACACTGAATTGAAGACCAAGCATTGGTCGTAATTCTTATAAAAACAATGATAAGACCAAAGATAACCATTGACATGCATCAGATTCGAGTTTCCTATCAGAAAAGGCAAGGCATGAGTTGCTATCGCAAAGAAACCGGTACGAAACATAAATAAACAGGAGATTAACGTAAACTGTAGATTGTTGAATTAATCGTCTGTTAGCAAATGGCAACAATTTCCAAATTAGCTTGGTCAGGCTCTATACTGTTGTGTTTGATCAGTTGATCACCCACGCCATTTTGATTAGACTATGTTGTATTACAAGCGAGATTGTATAAGTTTTAAAAGCTATATTTTACTTACATAGTCTACTAAGACCCATGTTTGCCGGCTTTTGACTGATAGGTGATTGGAGTAAATGATTTTTTGTAGTTTAAACACCGGTTTGACTATTGTTTTGTGTCGGCGAATTTTGTTACTATTATTATTTCATACGTAGCACAGTCGTACCTAATATAATACATCAGACATATATATCAAACCATATGATGTGTATATGTAGAACCCGTGCCCACTGCTGGGCAGCAGTGGGCACGGGTTCTACTGGGGAGCCAGTAGAACTACTTAGATCCTGGGGGTAATTGCCATAATCGCCACACTTAGCGAGCGGGTTGGCGATCGCAGTAAGGGTTTAAAGTACGCAGACGACGCGCTTTAGAGTACGCAGCTTTAAAGTACGCAGAGAACGCTTCTACCCGTCCTCCGGTGTGAAATCCCTTGGTCGCCTTGACGACACCCACGGCAAGATGGAGTGTAGCACAGCTCGTTCCTAATATAAAATAGGTGAGAATTATGACCAAAATACAATTGTTTAGGAAAGATAATACATTTATTTTTGAATGTTGTCTCCAAAAAAGTCAAATAGTTTGATTATGGTGCAGGTTCGATATATATATATATATATTTTAAAGACGACTCCAATTTCTCATCCACTCCATCGACGAATTTCAGCGATTATAGTCACAGGTTTATCACGTCTTACTATTAAATCAAAGCATAGTAATATATACTAAGCGTAGTAATATATAGACGCGAAACGGAAGCGAGTTCTTTAATCTAACATTTGGCCCCCTATTTTCTACATAGTAAAAAAGTAAATAATAACATTGTGTGCACAGCCTTGTATAAAATAAAATTTATTGAAATTAGGCATAAGAACAACAAGTTTTATCTTCATTAATATCAAATCTCTATAATCATGGGATTGTAGAGATTTTATTTGGATATTTTTGGAGAGATTTGATGAGGTGAGAATCAAGTTTCAAAGAGCTACATCTACTATACAACATTAATCTTGATATAGTGCAAACCTAAAAGTAGTTTGTCCAAACTACTTTTAGAATCAGTAACACAATCCAATGAGGTAGTTTTTGGACCATGCTACATTTTTCGATTAATTAATTTATCATTTATTAATTAATCATTCTAACAGTCCAAATCCTGTTCCAATATGATTTGAAATGTAATCATCCCTTATTTTTCAATAATAACCATGAATGTTGATGAACTTTCGCGATTTGTACAGATTATGAAAATATAAATATATATATTACGGGTCTTAATCGCTTGAATAATTTATGGTAAAATACCTTGTTTATTTCCCGACGTTTCGACCGTATTGCAACGGCCGTGGTCACGGGTAGTCTACCGCGATTTTAGATCCTTAATATATATTTTCATAATAACAATGGATTATGTACGCAATGAGAACGATAGCGCGAAGAACACACGGCAACTATAATGGCTTATATCTATGCAAATTTTCAATATTTTCATTCTCTTTTTTTTATATAATTTCTCGAAGTTAAAAAATCTTATTGGGGTGTCTGAGCTTTGCAGTATACTAAAAACAAATTTGCATATGTATACATGTTTAAAACTTGAATATCACTATCAAATCTCCAAATATATCCAACTCTTCGCGTATCTAGTACTACACAAGACCCGCATTTTTATATTTGTCTAGCAGAATTAATGCGTGGGTATATTTCGTAAACGAACCGCATCCGGTCCTTGAATGTTTTCTAATGTATGTGCGTACGAATCTGGCTAAGAACTGTGAATTTGGTGGAATTAGACAACGCACGATCTGTCAGCTAACTGGCCATAAAAGTGTAATGTGCTTTACGAGTGAATAATCATTTGTTATGTGCTTTTAAATGATATGTCGGAGACGGTATGGACGGTGGACAAACTGACCAGTTTATAGGTGATATGGCGTTTATAGGTGTCGTAACTTTATTAGAACTTTATTTGTTGTTGTCGTAATTTTTTTTTTTTTACTTTGAAGCGGTGGTAACCTAGTGGCTTAGGCATCGGTCTTGCAAGCGTGAGGTCGCTGGTTCGAATCCTACCATAATCCTACCGACGTGAACCCACTCCTAACACAAGCCCTTGAGCTTAGCTGAAGGGGTTAACAAGATTGCTAGTAATGTGGGATCCAATCTCACATTGCTAGCAATCTTGTTGTCTCTTAAAAAAAATCGAACCTGCACCATAATGAAACTATTTGACTCTTTTGGGCACATTGCTAGTTATCTTTACATTATTTACGTACATAATTTTCGTCATATATTTTATTAAAAGAATTCTAAGAATATTTTACATTTTAAAATAAGCTACAAAATTATTTTTATGCTTTTATAGTTGAATAGCTGTAAATTTCCCCCGTTTTTGCAACATTTCTCATTGCTGCTCCGCTCCTATTGGTCGTAGCGTGATGTTATACAGCTTATAACTTTTCTCGATAAAGGGGCTATCCAACAAGAATTTTTCAATTCGGATCAATAGTTCCTGAGATAACCGCGTTCAAACAAACAAACAAACTCTACAGCTTTATAATAAAACTACCTACTCAAAAGTTGTTTACTTAAATCTTCATTAGCTGCACATAATAATAACAGTTCTACTCAATTTACAAACGCAAAACTGACGAACGCTTTTAAAGAAACGGTTCGCAAGATATTCGGTCAAACGGAAAGAGTCGGGTTTCGTCGGAAACACTTTGCGCCCGCGCCACCACCGCCTCTTTCCTTTGAAGTCTCGCAAGTTCTTTAATCTTTGGCCATTGATTTGTATCGTATATACCACGATTCACTACCGTATTGGAGCTTTTTTAGGGTTCCGTAGCCAAAGTGGCAAAACGGAACCCTTATAGTTTCGCCATGTCCGTCCGTCCGTAGCTTAGCTTAGAGACTATTAGTGCTAAAAAGCTGTAATTTTGCATGGATACACTATTACTTACGCCGACAAAGTGAAAGAATAAAATCGTGAAAAACTTTTTTTAGCCTCCCCTATAATGTAAAGTGGGGATGGGTTTTTTTTTCTCGCCTGCCCCATAGTGTGGGGCATCATTAGTTAGATCTTTAAATACGTTTAGGGGTTGTGAAAACTATTTTTCAATTTAGGAATCCGTTTATGCTATATTAAGCTTGAAAATGTTAATTTTGTTAGAGTCAAGTGTCCCCTCCCCCCTGCCTGCTAAATGGTTGATGTTGAGTATATGAAAACATTCACAGTAGTATATATAGTGAAACTAAAATGAAAAACTATCACAGCTAAGTAGGCTTTACAAATTTACGAGTAAAAGCTGATCAAATGAGAAGTAACATCATTTTTGTACAAATTCCATTGAAAATTATTATTATGTATAACTTTGTTAGTAGTATGAAACGAAAACAACAGAAAAACCACTTTTTAAGCCGCAATATTCGGTTGGGAGACTACGGAACTCTACATCGTGCGTGGCCCGACATGAACTTACCAGGTTTTATATGGTAGCAACTTGTTTGCAGTATTATCTATACTAATATTATAAAGCGGAAGAGTTTGTTTGTTTAAACGCGCTAATCTCAGGAACTACTGGTCCGATTTGAAAAAAATATTTTTTGTTGGATAGCCCATTTATCGAGGAAGGCTATAGGCTATAACATCGCGCTATGACTAATAGGAGAGGAGAAGCGACGAGAAATGTTTTAAAAACGGGGAAAAAATACGCATACGAAGTTGCGCGGGACAGCTAGTGACTAATAAGACAAAAAAACCTATTACAGTAATAGTTGTAAGAGGTTTTTTGCCTTGTTTAGTCATCGTGGGCAAATAACGTAACCATAGAATGGACAAGCTAACACTGAGGCAAAAACAAAATAGAGTGTAAAAAGTGAATAACAATCTATACCTACTAATATTATAAAACTGAAGAGTTTGTTTGTTTAAACGCGACAATCTCAGAAACTAGTAGTCCGAATTGAAAAATTATTTTGCTGTTGGATAGCTCATTTATCGAGGAAGGTTATAGGCTATTTAACATCACGCTATGATCAATAGAAGTGGAGCAGCAATGAAAAATGTGGCAGAAACGGGGAAATTGACGCATGCGAAATTGCGCGGGTCAGCTAGTAATAATATAAATTTGGTTAGTACTTTTTACGAAGACTATAGGGATTAGATGTAACAAACATCCATGCATCACGCCTACGTAGATGGACATGGAATCTCGGGACGTTTTCGAAACAAAGTGGTCTGAAGTATTCTACAATTCCATGTCCGTGACTGATGTTTATATATACGTGGATCGAGCTAGATAGGTATCACCGAATTCAAGTACAGAAGACAAGCTACAAAGAAAACGCTCTTGCCGCACCCACACATAGACACCGCACACGGACGCGGAATCATGTGGTCTTATCGAAATTTCCGCATTAGGGTACAAGCCCTGTGTCGCGGGGGACTTTACAAACATACAAGTCACGGACACAAAGTACACCCAGACTCGGAACAACAATTTGTGGTTCACACAAAGTGGAGTCCCGTGTGGGAATCGAACCCACGACCTCATGCGTAGCAGTCGAATACACTCCCACCGCGCCACAGAGGCAGTCTAACATCAGCAATGATGTGGTCTTCGAATCATGTAGTGGTACTGTGGTAGGTCTAAGCCATAGGCCGTCTTGGTGGGTACCACAACAGTCACCAGTTATTCTTTCGTAAAATAGCAATGTCAAGGCATTACTGTGTTTCGGTTGAAGGCCACTGTAGCAACTGTAATTTTGTTTTTTTTTAAAACGATTTCGCAGTAGGTCCAAGCACTGTGTTGCGGGGCACTTTACGAACATACAAGTCTCGGACACAAAGAACACCCAGACTCGGAACAACAATTTGTGGATCATACAAAGTGGTGTCCCGTGTAGGAATCAAACCCACGACCTCTTGCGAAGCAGTCGGACACACTCCCACCGCGCCACAGAGGCAGTCACTGGACAAATGAGATTTCCTAACTAATGTTTAAAATGAGAAGCGCGGTGCGGTGACATTCAGATCTTTGCCAAACAAAGATATGTGTGGCACTGTATTCCTATGGGCGACGCGTGACGCCTACCATCCGGGGGACGACATGCTCGTTTATACGTAGATTAAAAAAAATGTGCTTTGAACGAAACGATGTCTATGACATGTGTGACACTCGAGTGAAGTACATATGAAGATTGTCTTCTGTACTCTCAGTATTCAGTGCTTTCGCATCAATATTAGAGTAGGATTTTTAAAAGAAAGTGCAGAAGAATTTGTGCGAAACCAGGGCGTGTCGTTGGTACTAAATAAATACATGTTCTACTTTTGAGTTACATTGTAGTGATAAACATAATGAAATATTGAGTCAAAATATATGTTCTTAATGTGTTAAATGATATCAGTAACCGGTTTCTTCAAATAGTCAAGATGAAGGCTCATTTGGCTAAACTTGTTTGTATATAGGGTTGTCAATTATTAGATTGTAAATAAGTACAAGCGTACAAGTACCGAGAGTACTCTAGATATTTTGTTTAAAGTACAATATCAAGATTATAGAGTTTAATACTTAGAGGACTTCAGTTCTATTCTACAGCAAGTATTAGGAACTCTACATTACAGAGTATATAATCTTAAGTGTTACCTATTGAGTTGCGAATGATTTTTCAACCCAACAAGTATACTTTTTTTGACGTGATAAGGTCTTATAATTCGATAACGTGGTGCACGCACGAAAAAGTGTCACGTAGTAACGGTCACGTTATTAATAGGTTGCATAGCAGTCACGTTAAGACTAGTTGCTAAGCAACGCGAATAGCGATTCAGCTGTTACAGGCATTACAATGTTATCAATGTTTTCTTATGACGTTATCACGTAAAATAATCGTCTGTAAACCAACTTTACAGACAACCATTGTTTTTAATTAAATATGACTCCCACCCTAGTGTGGCGCTGTGAGATGTATGTGGCTGCTGTAGAAGAGGGTGTGCGTTGTTCTGAGTCTGGGTGTAAGTACTTTGTATGTGTATGTTTGTAAAATTAGCCGCGACGCAGAATATTTTCCCTACAGGAGTTGTATTAAAAAAAGTGTACTTTTATTTCATTTTGTCTTCGACTCGATTTTATAATCCCGTATTTATTATTTTACAAATACAATAAATGCATTTTTGAACGATAGAAAAGGCCCCGGTTTGGCTACGGAAGTCTCGGGTTCGATTCCTGAGTTTGGATTTCAAATTCTTTATCTTTCAAAAATGCATTTATTGTATTTGTAAAGTTATTGGCAAGAAATGTCTATAAAAATTACTCCCGTATTTATTATGTTATGTATATTGTATAGCAACGAAAATTGGCAACCCTATTCATATTACATTGTAGTTACCTTAAGTATTATGTATGTATGTACGTATGTATGTATGTACGTTCTCAAGGGAGACGGGCGGAGGTGATTTTGAATGTCAAACGCGAATATTTGACATTCAAAGTGTTTAGCTCGGGTTAGCGGGACATTGTGCTATTTCTATTTAACTAGGACGTTAGAGGGAGAGAAAATATGTTGTTACTTTTAGAGTGCCAACAACGAAAAGGCAAACATTAAGAAAAATAAGGAATGTAGATTCCACATTACTAGCAATCTTGTGTTATTATTTAAGAATTTACCTTTTTAAAAACGTTTTTATTTGTTTTTTGTGTAACAATAACAACTGAATTGGAACAGGAATTCGTATATTATGTTCCATTTATTTGACAATAGAACGGATCGATTATATACAGTTACTATAATCTTAAGCTTAATAATATACCTATTAATATGAAACCTACTGCCGCACTCAGCCTTGTTTAATGTTAATGCTTACTTACAATAGTTATAATACATACCTACTCGTTTAATGCAGTTTATTTTTTAAAGCAAATAAACAACTCTGAATTCAGCAGTACCTAAGTCTGTCTGTCTGTTTAGTTTTCCAGACTCGAATTTAATGAAATTAGGTTATAAAGGTCTCCATCCAGGATCGAATTTCATAAAATATTCCGTGGAACTTGGAGAAAGATACGGCTAACCGACATCCACGCAGTTTTTTTTTCTTTTTTAAAGACGACTTCCGCAGTTTGGTGCAAGCCAATGGTCACGAGGGACTTTACAAACATACAAGTCACGGACACAAAGTACACCCAGACTTGGAACAATAATTTGTAGATCACACAAAGTGGTGTCCCGTGTGGGAATCGAACCCACGACCTCTTGCGTAACAGTCGGATACACTCCCACCGCGCCACAGATGCAAGTCAAACTGCAGAAAAAGCTATACTTAGCTAGTCCATACTATTATTTACTATCCATACTAATCCATACTAATATTATAAATGTGAAAGTAACTCTGTCTGTCTGTCTGTCTGTCTGTTACGCTTTCACGCTCAAACTACTGAACCGATTTAGATGAAATTTGGTATGGAGATAGTTTGAGTCTCGGGGAAGGACATAGGATAGTTTTTATCGCGATAACCGACATCCACGCGGGCGGAGCCGCGGGCGAAAGCTAGTTAATATTATAAATGTGAAAGTAACTCTGTCTGTCTGTTACGCTTTCACGCTCAAACAGCTAAACCGATTTAAATGAAATTTGGTATGGAGATAGTTTCATTCCCGGGGAAGGACATAGGCTAGTTTTTAATGTGATAGCCGACATCCACACGGGCGGAGCCGCGGGCGAAAGCTAGTTGGCTATAAAACAGTAATTCTCTGTCACGTTTTAGTGTTGTCTTGTCTAATACTCGTATACGTCCTGCTTCACCTAGTTGTGGTCAGCGGAACGTTACACCGCGGTGCACCCGTCAATGTCAGAATGTTCAAAATGTCAGCAATTGGGTCATTGCGGTCGACATTATTATTTAGAAGGGTTATAATCTACTTACACTTTGACTTTTTGTTTGTTTCTACTCGTACTATGAGTACTATGAATGCAATAAATGTACGAATGGATCAATGGATGAATGATTGTTGTTCTTTCGCGCCAAAACTATTACTAAAGAATTTTCATATGTATAAGTTGTTGCCCGTGTAGGTACTCTGTTTGTGGGAACATTTTTAAAAATAAATATCTTTCTTTAAGAAGCCGTACATTTTTCTGATAAAAAAAAACAAAAATCTAACATAGTCCCTTATTTCATTCTGATTTGTATTGCGGTTCTGACGTGATTAGTAAAATTTAAAAACGATAAAACCAATTAAACGATTATTTGGAAACTTTAAAATTAATACTTAGGTAACAACATAATAATAAAATTATGATAATTTGAAAAAAAATATGTAAGGCAGCATCATCAATAATATTAATAGGATACTAAGATTTTCTCGAGAAACGTGCCTCGTGTTGTGAGTAACTGCCTCTGTGGCGCGGTGGGAGTGTGTCCCACTGCTACGCAAGACGTCGTGGGTCCGATTCCCACACAGGAACACCACTTTGTGTGATCCACAAATTGTTCCTAGTCTGGGTGTACTTTGTGTCCGTGACATGTATGTTTGTAAAGTCCCCCGCGACACAGGGCTTGTACCCTAATGCGGGAGTCGTTCTAAAAAACAAAAAAAAACTCATCCTTACTCCAGACTTATTTTATATTCACTTACGCCGTAATGTTGTATGATAAAAAAAAAAGATATTGGAATTCAAATTCCGAACTAAAGCCTCTCAAGTCTCAGTGAGCCTCTTTATATAATATCGATATTGATAATATCGATTACCAAGTGCCGATCGTAAACACCAGACATCCATCTCTCTTGTACTTGAACAAAAGGGTATCGAGTGCTTTCAAGCATTCGATTGCATTACGATTGCGAGTGCATTAATCGAATGCATCAGGCGGTATTAACATATCGACTTGATATATTACGAATCTATATGTAGGGTGACTATGCAGTTTTAAAGGTTAAGGATACAGACTTTGTTGGTTTTTTGGTTAAGGTTTAATATAATTAAAGTTGTAAAGCGCTGTTATCAAATTAAAGATCGCATCGAAGCGTGATACATGGATTTATTTGCACCGTAGTATTACTTAGGTACTTTGGGATTAAGTGAGTATTTTCGATTTGACGGTAAAATTTCTAAATGAAATCGGAGATAACTTAAATGTCATACCTTCTCAATCTAGTATCTACCATAAAATTGGATATTTTCAAATGGATTTATATAAAAGTAGGTATTAATATTTTTATTAAAATTATTACGATTCTACGACCATTTAAATTAACTAAATACATTATTATTATTGTAGAAAATAGCTGTTTTTGAGCTTGATTCACGTTAAATTTTAAATTTAAATTTACGTGTGCTATGATAAATAATTCTCAGTTAAGTATCACAGTTTCCTATGACTGCTAAGCTCATTACAACTTGTCGGTCACACTAGGTGGCATGCGATCGTGTGCGCACTCCAGTAGCGCCATTTATTTCGAATGCGTGCACTTGCGCAGTTCGTCGACCGCCGCACGTGGTGCTCCGCCAAACAACACTGTTTTTATTTGTTAATGGGTTCGGTTTGCAAATGTTGACATGTTTGTAGTTCGGATTGAAATAAGCATGATTTAAACGAGAGCTTTCTTGTTTTCAAGTAAAAATCTGTGTAAATTGGTACAGATAATATTGCTGCATAATGCAAGCCATTGTTTCAAGTGCTCTGTAGTGTATAATAATAATTTGAGCACTCGAATCACATCAAAGTTGATTTTGACGTGATTTACAAGCAATCGAATGCTCGATAACATTCAATAATAATCTTTTGTTCAAGTACAAAAGTAATAGATGCAAGGTGTTTACGATCGGCACTCGGTAATCGATATTATCAATATCGGTTATATGATGAGACTGATACTTGACTATAGAATTTGAATTCCATTGGTAGTTTTTAGGTTTTATCTTTAGCATTACAGCCGCATACACAAGCATACACAAATAAATCACTTTTGAACGTAATTTATTACCGTATTACTAAAAGAAATACATAAGTACTTATAAACATTTGAGAGTATCTAGAATAGAGAACATTCTACATTTAAACTTTCTGCCAAGTTATAGAATCAAGAACTAAGAGTCAATGAGAATAAAACTTGGTAATAAAAACTCATGGTCATTCTATTCAATTGCCAATGAATTATTGTCTTTTATTATTTATCAAACACATACTTAAAATTTTGAATAAAAATTCAAATATAAACCGTGCACAAAATTGTAACGAGAGACCATCAATCCGTACACAATTGGACGGTCCGCACTCGACGATTGGCGGTGGACCACTTGTCACTAATTGTCCTAAATGTAAACCTTTATTGGTAGATTGATTGGTACTTTTTAGTGTCGTTACTCATCCAACAAAATGTTTTGTTGTGTAATTGATTTATTTATTGAGTCGGATGTGCGTGTCAAAATAATATTTGGGATGATTTGAAGTGATTGAGTGGGTGCCGTTTATTGTGAGTGGAATATTGACATGTGGTTAAACATTCCATACTTGGCTAGTCAAAAATGTGGGTATGTCGATGATGTGTGGGTTGGATGCAAATTTTCGTTGTTGCTAATGATCTTTCGTTCCCTATTAATATGAATTTATTACGTTATAAAAATCTTAGAATCAACCTTGATAATACATCTAATAATGATAAGTGGTAGATAGATTCTAAGCTTTTGTAGAATTCAAAACTTAAACTTAAAATATTTACGCCTGCCGTTAAGTTATAAATAGTATATTAAAGTCTATAGTATACAAATTGGAGAGTAAAAAATTACGGTCTTTATTCTAACCATCATAATTTAAAATATTTTTGTATTATCATAGGAATATCAGATTGAGAGTCAAATAAGATATTTTGGGCATTGGTCATGTCTTTCTTTACTTGACAAAAAATACCAGGTGGTCAAACTTATACTAATAAGTTTCTCCGGAAAAACCTCATAAATCATCTTATTTAAACACTGACAATATCGCGGTACAACACAGGCTCATTCTTCACCACATTCGAAAGCCCGTAACCCAATATCTTTAGCCGTATGTCCCATTCACAGTAGGCACTTAAGAAAGCAGAGACACGAATCATGATTTTCCACCTGCGCCGTTCAATTACAAAATAAATATTTGACAAATGATCGGTATTGGTGTTGCCCGGGTTGGTATATTTAATTTCGGGACGGACTTTGTAGATAGGTAATAAAGTCAATTGTTTCATGATTTTGTACCCATGAGCCTTTAGATCCACAATCACTGATTCCTCGCATAGGTATATCTATACCCAAATAAATATAATAAAAAGTGTTACTTTGGTAATTAATTATTGTTAATTCTTTCAAAAATGAAATATTATAAATATTTTTCTCTCGCGAGGACTAATCCTTGATAAAATCCTTCAGAAGAAAGTTTTAGATAATATAGATACGTGAAATGGATCTAAAACATTTTCACTAATAGCTACCAAGAAACCTGCCACTTTTTAAAAATCATCCAAAAATCAAATCATCAAGTTATTATATTATATATTTTATAATATTATTACAAAATGATTTTGTAGATATCCCACACAAATCGAGTAACGTGGCAACCCTATCTGGGACACAATTTACTTGAAGCGTGTTGGGAGCCACTTGACATCTATAGCTGTACTAATATGAAGACATTGGTGAACACATTAAAAGTTAAAAGCGTTAATTTGATTCGACCCAACGAATTTGTGGATAATTTCTTGGATGGCTGTTTATTTTATAATTATACGGTTTATGATATACGATGAGGTAATTGTTGAAAGCACGTTAATAGATGCCTACCTAATCGTTAATCATTTAAAAACGATTAGCTTTATCTCGTGAATTTGTTAGTGAAGTTAGAGTGTCAGCAAACCATCATATGGGTGGTACATTTGTCGGTATTCTCTCGTTTGCCATAAATTAATTTGCACTAATATTGTTTGCCATAATCGTCCCCGATCATAATATTTACTTGCACTATTATCATTTATACTAATAACGTTTGCCTTAACAACTCAACAGTAATAACTTTTATTTGCCATAAAATGACTTTCCATAGCAACATATATCATAATAATTAGTTTCCATAAGTAACACGTCTCATAATCGACTCTTGACATAATCAAAATTTGATATAATTATGAAAATAATACATAATATTGTTAGGTCGAAATTAATTATCTTTAACACCCCGACTCAGAGCAATCCGACTCGGATAGGTTAGGTTAGTAGACTAAGGCGGGAGCGAAGCGAAGCGGAGCTCCCGCCTTAGTCTTCGTGTTAGGTTTTTTTTTTAAACCACCCAAAAGTAGGAGCCCCGCGAAGCGGGGCTCCGTCGAGTTTAGTAAGTAGGCGCCATATGAGGTTTAGTTTCAGGTTTAATTGTAAATAAAAAATCTGTGTCGTATAATCATTTATTGAAAACGAAAATTATAGCAAATACATTTATGGATTTAAATTATTATGACACTTGATCGATTATGACCAATGGAATTAGTGAAAGTCATTTTATGTCATTTCACGATTATGGCAACTGAAGCGTTATTTCTAATGAAATTATGGCAAATACCGGTATGGCATGTGAAATTATGGCATTTTAAATTATGACAAACATTAGTAAACCATGTAGTATAGGGCGGTTACCCAATGTCGTCAAAACTGTGCAATCACTTATTAATAAGTGTTATAAACAATACGTATTTGAACATGCTGTTTGTATTCAAAAGTTGTTTTTATTGGATAATTAATCAATTCATGTGTATGACCGGAAATATTAACTATTGGAGTCACCAAAGGCTCTTAGTTGGCATATGTATTGGTTCATGCAAGTCAACTCATCCAATTAAAGAGAGTTATAGAAGCCAACATTGGTTTTTGACACTATATAGAAAATAATTAAGTACTTCTAATTTGTATTTTTTTAAAAAAAACGTACCTTAACCTAATTTGTACTACGCTACTATCTTTATTTTCATTTAATTTTAATAACAAAATTAATATAAAGAGTTACATAAATGTACTTAGATACTTAGTTCTTTGGTCGCCCTGGACTACACAAGAGTAAATGAACCATTTCGACAACCAGCAATTTGTTCAGTAAATGTCGACTAATTTATGTAGTGATCTTACATTATTATGTACTTAAATAACTAAATACACTTCAACTACGTAATTAATTATTTAAAATTATCGGTTTTGTAAATAGATCTTCAAAGTATTTTTTCATCTTAAGCCTACAGCTAGGAAATTCCAAAATCCATTAAACATAATTTTTAAATTCAAATAACATTGAATTTAAGATGTTTTTTTTTTCGACGTCGCTATTTTTACAGCTCCGCGTTTAAAGTGTAAAACAGTGTTAAATATACTTGAAATACGTGATAACTGGACAAGAACGAGACTTTGTGATTGAAAGAAGAAAACTAGAAATAAATTATACTTGAAACTGGCGTATGCACATAATGTGCGAGCCATAATCTCTACCGATTAATATTGGAGGGAAGAGGAAAAAAAAAAGATGTTTTTTTTAAGTTGTTTTAACAAGCACAGGCATCATCATTATAAATCCTTGTGACTTTGGGACACGCAATGTTATTATTCTTTTGTTTTTCAAGAAAGTAACATTTATTGACAAATGTATGAAGTAGGGTGTCTATTATTGATGTTTCTCCACCCGGGACACTTTGTTCATTGGACTGTATAATGCTTGTCTTTGTTTCCTACTATTTTACGCTCCGATGGAAATATGAGATGGGGGAACACCTATTATTGTTATGGCGACGTAATTTTAAGGTTATAAAAATGTTTTTCGGTATCCCCGCGCTTCATGACAATGTAATTTATTTTTAAATTTCCCCTTTTCACGGTGGATGCATCAGGACTTGGAGGGGTGAAAATAAAATATGGAGCCTATTATTTTAATGCATTGAGGATGTATTAAACACGTATCTATGATCATTATGTCATTTTGGACTACTTTATTATTATAATTTCGAAAATAATTTCCTATTTCTAATGTTCAATGCTCTAACATAATTAATAATTATAGGACGTTTTCGTACCAATTTTTTTTGATACTATTAAATGTTAGTTATAGAAAATTTAAAGCGAATAAGTACTCTCTGTCCTTTACCTAGGCTAATTCCCATATTTTTTAACCATCTTTAAAAAACAGGAAAAGGTTTTTTTGAGAGGGAAAATTCAGTTAAATCCAAAAGTTTTGATTTTTTTATTCGTGATAAACAACTGCCATTAATACTCATACAAAGTAACTTTTAGATACAACCCATAATCAACTTTTTACACACAGTAACTTGTATGGATATCACAAAATCAATCGCTGGTACTCACAGGCACTAACCTCCCAAGTCATTGTGATTAAGCCATCAATCACTTAACAACACCTTCCCAATGTCAGCGCTTCCGTTGGGCATCGTTTTCGGGAAATCAGATAAAATGTCTGCCCACATAAGGCCACCAATCACATTAGACTCCATATCTGTCAAACAACTTAATTACGCACTCGGGTGAAGCTTCCAAAGTATGACATTAGTTTTCAATTCTTAGCCTGTAGTCCAGTTCGGTTCTACGGTTAACCGGACTACCGAAAAAAATGCATTAAGTAGTTTTAGAGTATTCTATTTTAGAGATTTCTTGAAACTTCATTTATTTTATGGTAACACAGATCTTCAGACGGACGTTATTGCACACAGAACAATGTTTTATGTAATGTTCGCAACTTGGATATGGCCTCAGGATAAAAATAATACTTACGAGTGGTAATAATATATACAATTTTAAAGAATTGCCCTCCTCATAACAGTTAAGACATTTAAAGTAACGTCTCTATACAAAAATTGTAATCAGTTATCTTCAGTTACTGTCATTTTACCTCGAGTGTAATTCTGAGAGATGCCTTAATTTCAGTCGTGGGATATCATCACGACGAATAAGGAGAACCATTATGAGTATTGGCAGAGATAAAAATCAGTACTGATGGTTCTGGGTGGTATTTAAGTTGTAAAAACAAATATGGGGCGGGGGTGGATCGTGTGTTTTATGTCTTAACTTTATGGTGGGTGATGAGTTTTTCTTAAGACTTTCTTGCTGTAGGTGGTCGGTAATGCGAAATGCCCTCCATTTCTGGTTTTTTAATTCAGGCCAGCAATCATCATTTTGGCATTCAGCTTTAACGGGTCTTTTTGTAATTATACGGTTTTTTCAAATGATTTCTTATATACGGAATAAGTATGTGGTTTGGATAATGTTGTCCAGAAATTACGAAACTTTTTCCATGTACATGTCATCATTTTAAAAAGTTTAATGATTTCGTATATAACTTTGGCTAGTACGGTTGTATGATAGTGATGAAGTTATATTTTACTAACCCGATCGCTATAAGAGGCGTATTAACAATTAAACGTGTATATTTTTGCCTTTTTGTATGTGATAAAAATTGGTTCAGCTCTTTTAAAGATATTATAATCAGCTTTTTATCCAACGTATATAATGTTTTTAATGAGCGCACATTAGCTTATAAAAGTTTACACCTGCTTAAATGTGAGAGAGTAAAGTTGTCAAGAGAAAATACTCGAAGTTTATTGCTCACGTAGCGAATATTAAAATTAATTACAATAAATTAATACTTTAAAAATTTAAATACAAATTTAATTTTAATAAACTTTCCAACACCACCAACTGAGTTTTAAAACGCATCATTAGGCGTTATTAAAAATGTTAATATGTCACATAAGGTATAAATCTCACAGATATTAATGGGAAATTCCTCGCCATGGGATATACTAGGTATTAAATAAATGCAGTACAATTAGTAAGTGTTATGCAGTAAGAACAGCCATTAGGCATGTTCAGTGTGTGAGTACTCTAATAAAATATAAAAAATACGTTTCGATACGCAGTAGCGGCTAACTAGACAGTCGTGTCATTGTGAGGTATAGTCAAACACAGAAGTGTTACACAGATTTGTTACTTAATGTTTGTTAGTAGTGAAAATTGTTTAAAAAAGAGTTATATAATATACTAGCTGTCCCGCGCAACTTCGTATGCGTGAATTTTCCCCGTTTTTGCAACATTTTTCATTGCTGCTTCGCTCCTATTGGTCGTAGCGTGATTTTATATAGCCAACCCAACAGAATTGAATTTATTTTTTTCAATTCGGATCCGAGGTTACCGCGTTCAAACAAACAAACTCTTCAGCTTTATAAAATTAGTATAGATAAAAGAAAAAACAAGAGCTGATTGATTGACAGACTACACAGGTAAGTTCCAAGTGTCTAGTCTAAAATCGATAAAATTGCAGAAACCATTACGTATTTTTGTTTATAAAATATATTGCCTAATTTAGCGTGAAATTAACCGACATAGTTTTTCATAATACAGGGTGATTATATACCACACATTTGAGAGACCCTGGAGTAAAATCTTTGTCGGGTTGAGGGCCTTAACCTTATAATAAACAATGATTTTACTACAGTAAAATAGTCTGTAGGTGGTTAAGGTTATAACTCCAAAACAAGTAGTAGGTGATTAAGGGTTAATTTATTAAATATTTTCCAAACTGATATTATAAACTTACTTAGTGTTATATAAAAAAGCCACGAGCGAGAGGTTATTAGTATATTACAAATCATCCTGTATAATAGAAAATGCAATGTTAATACACCAAGCTTACTTTACAAAACTAGAACTAGAAGAACCATAAATATTATACCTACTTAATAAAAAGACAAAACAAAGGTATTCTCTATTTTTTAAACTCATCATTGTCCGCGAGCGTCCAATGCAATCAGTTTAAAAGCCTAACCCCAGAGCGTGATTAGGCGCCGAGAACCAGGGAGTGGCGACGTAATAGTGCGGAGGGAGGGGGGGGGGCAGTTCACTAGTCATTAAATCATTAACGACTAGCATCATTAACGATGTTATGGTAATGACAAAGCGCTAATGTCCTATTTCTTAGCATAATGATGGTTATCCTACGTGAAACTATTTAAAAATAAAACTGTTCTTTTTTACCTTTTAAATCCTAAATTATTTTCTATAGAAAACAATTTGAAATCACAAAACAATAATAGTTTATGTTTGTGATTTCAATACAGAGATAGGCAGTATAAAGTGATGTCTTCGTCTAAATGTCATGACTAATTTAAAAAAAAGTATTGCTTAGCACTGGAATTGTCAAAAATGGCGACAAATTCACCAGATATGACTTTCACAACTCAGCGTGTAAAATACGTGACAAATCATTAAGAGTGAATCTTTGTGCACTTAGAGTGTACAATACATGCGTGACACTTAACAAAAATGAGAATAATTCCAATTCTTCTAGAAAGTCTTATCCAATTTTCATTATCTGTTCAATTTACAAAACATGATCAAAACTCACGCAATCGACATCAGCTCACAATCACAAGGAGGTCATAGCCGTATCATTATTCATACCTCCTTCTTTCATAATTAAAAATGATGATAGCCTTCACTTAAATATTAATTACTGTTGTCAGAATTAACTTTTGCCGCAGTTGTAGATCGGGAATACACTGCCTGGGTACGCCTTGCACTGTTTTCATTGTACTACGATATACCGGCTGTTCTACAATGGGGGATGGGATTTTAAGCGAAATGTACATATGTGTTATTATCGGCACCTGTTTAGGATACAAATTTATCGGTTAGTTCGAATTTGACATTACAGTACGTTTGAAGTAGCGATTCGCGATTGATTAAAAGATAACTTGCAATGTGGGATTGAGTCCCACATTACTAGCAATCTTGTTAACCCCTCCAGCTAAGCTCAAAGGCTTGTGTTAGGAGTGGGTTCACGTCGGTAGTATAATGCATGTCAGTATATATAATGGGTAGGATTCGAGCCCGCGACCTCACGATTTCGAGACCGTTGCCTTAGCCATTAGGCTACCGCCGCTTGATTATTGATTGTACTTACTACTAACAACTACAATGTGTATAATTGGTTTCGGCACATTGCTATGCTATCGTGATATCGCCTGTGTTCAATGATGGCCGAGTGTTCTTAGAATATAATTCCTTTCAGGGTCCCTGTGAATTCTATAATTTATTTCTGTATTATATACATTAATACAGTAGTTGCATTGCATATCATTGATTACCAAGAAATCCTTACGTTCTAAAAAGCAATGTCACTGAACCTCATACTAGGATTCCCTGTGTCGTGAAATTCAGTTTCTTCTCTATTTTAGATACAAATTGTTTAGAAATTTAGGAGCAACACAGTTTCTATAAAATTTTTATTTAATCAAATGTAATTCTAGTTAATCAATAGGTATTATAAGTACCTATCAAAAACTGTGCTGATCAGGATTTTTATGTATCGAAGAAAATAAATTCAGAATTACCTACAGTAAATTAAAATAATCACTTTTTTAAGTATTGTCTACTCGTAACCCCATGGATACTTTCATATAAAACACATTTATCATTTTCACCGTTCCAAAATTGAATTCTCTGTAAAACAAGATGGATGCTCGCCAAGCCGAATTAAGTTATTACTCGATATGTCTTACATCGTTACATTGAATTCTGACTGCATACGCGCCATATTTGGCGAGTAATGGCAGAACGATCGGGCAGAAATGTTTAATGGGATATCGGGAATATTCGGATGATAATATTTTTGAAATTTAAATATGGTACCATTAATTTCATCAATTATTGAGAAAATATAAAAAAAATGAGCTTTCATTGCTCTCATACAATAAATTGATACCTACATAATTATCGTTTATATACTTGCCTAAAAACTTTTTAAAAGTGAAAGACGATACGAAAGTTGAAAGAGTTTATCAATGCCAAGATTAACGGACTCGCAGTAAAATAATTTCCAATTGATAGGATTAAACAAGACTCGAACATTGTAAGGCAACTTTTACCAAATTGCAGTACATTATTTCGTACACGATCATACATCACAAAATCTCGATATAAATCGATGAAATTAAATGTTAATTCAGACCTGCAGTCTGGTATTCGGTAACATCGATTTCTGTAAAGGTGGTGACTTACTTGCGCAAGTATTTTATTTTGTTTGGAGAGCTCTTCCAGATTTGAATGATTAAATAAATGCTTCGCAAGCTTCAATTTTTAGCACGTCTTTGTCTTATTTTTAAATTAATGGCAATCTTTTTTAAGCTAATTTGTGCTAGTCTTTCGTAATTGTACGTTTTAACAACACGATTCGATTTTATCGACAAAGAGCGTATTTTTTAAATGATTTTTAGTAAAATACGCGTTGTTCTTGATGATCGAATTCGGCTAGTAAAGGCTCTCAACTAACTCCAGTTTTTCTTTTAAACATAGTTAAAATGACAACAGTTAGAGCACATTCGCAAAAAAAAAAAGAAAAGAATGTCACGCAGTCACGCCTAATATTGATAAGCGTTTATTTACTGAAATCTTTTGAGGTTACCTGAATACTCCTGTTGTTGTAGTAGGCATTTAATGACAACAGCAGGAGTATTCGGGCCAAATACCTAGGTTAAAATCATTTTGACACTTAGTGAAGAGCTTTGCATCTTTATTTGGAGTTTCTAGCATTTGGATTAGGTACCTACTTATCAATTATTGGATGGAGTTCATGCTCGTTGCGAATGAATATGATAAAATGTCTGGTCTGCTGCCATCTTACGAGTAATAAATTCAAAAGGTTGATAAATGTCGCCTCTAGATGATGTCCAAGATTTCTTTTCAGTATGATTTATGGTATAAATAATAAATGAGTTATGAGAAATGCTTATTTAATTGCACGTTAATGTTCCCCTTTTTACCTCAGGCTATTGAGAGAATCTCCTTAGTTAGCATTTAAAACCAGGTTTCTTTTACCGTAATTGTTTTAAAATCAGCTTTTTAAAGACCCGTGATCAATACTACTTAATATATTCGTGACCGAATGCTCAAAAGCACCATAATTATAAGTTTCATGCTGTCACTGTCACTTTAATGCATAGCCCTTAATCAATGCAAGACAATCCAATCGATTTTATTATAGCAATTCTGTAAAATGTGTAATCAGATGGATGGACCTACTTACGCTCATTTGCAATTTAAAATAGGCCGTAGGAAAATCTGTAGTTTAATACTTTAACGAAATGTGGTAAATGTTGAAAATTAAAACCGCGTGGTGAATTATCGCGAGAAAATAACTTTTATATAGACCGTCTTAAAATTGGTCATAAAATGATAGTAGATACCGAATTTGAATACTTATCTATTCTACTTGTTCTCAGGAAACAAGGAGGATCGTCAAGGCCGTCCTATTGACCAGAAGTCGAACCAATGGTTCGGCGCCACTCTCACCAGTACTGGACGAAATGGAGCTATCCTGGTAAGTGCAATTTTATTCTAGTCTTATCTATGATGGATGTATCTCTACTCTTAAGTTTGATTGACCATATTTTGCATACCTATAGATATTAGTGGTCGCCCAGCGATCGAAATTCGACTATAAATAATTTATAAATAAAAAAAATATAAAATTTAATATTAGCTTTTCTGTTTAAACTACTAGTTGCCCCGCGCAACTTCGTCTGCGTAAATTTTCCCCGTTTTTGCAACATTTCTCATTGTTGCTCCGCTCCCATTGATCGTAGCGTGATGTTATATAGCCTATAGCCTTCCTCGATAAATGGGCTATCTAACAGTGAAATAATTTTTCAATTCGGACCCGTAGTTCCTAAGATTACCGCGTTCAAACAAAAAAAACAAACAAACTCTTCAGCTTGCTGTCCTAGCTGTCCCGCGCAACTTCGTATGCGTAATTTTTCCCCGTTTTTGAAACATTTCTCGTCGCTTCTCCGCTCCTATTAGTCGTAGCGCGATGTTATATAGCCTATAGCTTTCCTCGATAAATGGGCTATCCAAATATATTTTTTCAAATGGGAGCAGTAGTTCCTGAGATGAGCGCGTTTAAACAAATAAACAAACAAACAAACAAACTCTTCCGCTTTATAATATTAGTAAGTATAGATTAGTCACACAATTTTTCAATTTATTTTAAAAAAGAAACCGGACAAGTGCGAGTCGGACTCGCCCACCGAGGGTTCCGTACAAATTTGTAGGTATATAATATATACCTACAAATTTGTACGGAACCCACATATTATATATTATAAATAGTTCAGGGATAGAGTCTCGTAGTTTTTAAAATAAACGACTGTATCTTTTTTTACGTGAACTTAGAAGTTTGATTTTTTCACAACTTCAAGGGACCTGAGTACCTAAGGTTACTTAATAAGGTTTTAATTTCATCTCGATACCTCCACGCGTTCCCGAGAAAAAGGGCCATGACAGACAGACTAACGGACGGACAACAAAGTGATCCTAATAGGCTAACTTTTTTCCTTTTGAAGTACGGAACCCTAAAAACATAATAATATGTTCTTGTTCTTTTGATTGCTTCAGCAATGAATTTACCGTTGAAATTATGCAATCTTAAAAACACAGGTATACATATTGCGATAAATACCTACATTGCAATAGGTAGGTATATGGCCGCAATCTTTGGCCTGTGACCTCATACAGTGACCTACATAGTTTATGGGACGTCTTGACGCACCCTTCCTGCTGCGCCTCGCCGTCAAACCGTCAAGGTGTTCCATAATGGTGATCGTTCAATATTTGTTATGGTACGAATAACTATAGACAATATGTGACATCATCACTGAAATGCACAGAAATGTCATTTGATTTTGATAGGTACAACAGAATTGGCGGGAAACGTTAAGTTTGTGGAATTACCGTCTTGGAGGGTGCCACCCCAGCGTCAGATATTCTTCCGTGAAATAGTGATGTTACCACATCACTGTGTTTTAGGTTGAAGTAAATACTAGGTAAATGAGGCTTACGAACTAATGTCTCAAATGAGAAGCGCAGTGCGGTGTCAATCAGATCTTTGCCAAACAAGGATTTGGGTGGCACTTATACTGTTATGGGCGACGCGTGACGCTTACCAGGCTCACGACCAGCTCGTATCTTCATTTAGGGGTATAAAAAATGGTTGTCTGTAAAGTTGGTAAAACGATAATTTTACGTGATGACGTCATAAGAAAAACATTGATGACATATCGCCGTTTTGATGGTGATGATTGGTTATCAATAACGTTAGTTCTAATATTATCGCATGTTTTGTCGCTGCAATTGCCATTCGCAGTTCACCAATCAATAATGTGACTTTTTTAGGCACTTTTTCATGAGTGCAGCCAGTCATCGATTTATAAGACGTTATCACGTTAAAAATATTGGAGGGAAAATATTCATGTGGCAATTTACAAAGGTTTACTATAATTTTTTTAACCATTAACTTTTTTTATATAAATGGCCTAAGTAGTGTCCTAGCTAGCAATAAGACAAGTACATTCTGTAGATTTTTATTTATTATATTTTCTTTTTTGGATAATTTATTTACTCACTGTATTTTCTTAAATAAAGTCTATTCAAAAGAGTCCAACGCGCATAGGTTTTACATAAAATACCATTAGACAATCTATTAGACACACCATAAATCTAAGATAGCTATTTTATTACTAATAAAACAAAAGGTGTCAAGGAAATCTCATTAATCAGTTCCCCATCGTTGACATTTGGCAAGTGGGTCAGCCCAAGGCCTCTATGGGGTTGAACACCATTAGGTTACGGGGTCGTCTTTATGGCTTGTGGACTGTTGTGGCTATCTATGCAATTAGGTGACAGGGTTAGGTGGGTGTGGATTTCTTGACCTCTTTTGTGCTTTGAATGTGCACTATCAAAGGAAAACACGCAAAGAAGGTTTCGTCGAAACAAGTTTGTGTGCCACTGCGAAACTTTTTAGACAGTTAGTTACACTTTCTCTAAAAAAAACTAGTTTTAAGTAAGAATTCTATTTTGAAAATTAATGATTGATTTAAACTTAACTTTCGGTATTTGTGATGTAAGTTTAATTTTTTTACACGGCGCACCACAATTTAAATAAACATCTCATTCAAACGAATTGCAACCGTTCGCAAACACACGTGTTGGGAATAAACTTCATTTTATTCTTCTGGCTTAGTAAGAACACTCACGGTTCGGTTTCAGAACTTTTTTCCTTCCATATTTGAAATCCGTCAGAGGATGCGTTCGCCGAAGCAGAGACAACTATACTTTTTGTTTTCTACTTAAGGAGTTGGAATTTTTATTTCGGAATGCCGAATTAGTGCAAAAAGCTGCCTCTCTCACCAACTGCAATTTGTTTAGGCATTTTGTTTCATTTGCACTGGAGGCAAACGCGTCAGGAATTTATAATTGTTTGGATACAAAGGCTGTATCTATAATGTCTTTGCAATTATTATGATGGCGGTGAATGTATTGGTGGGTTTTTCTTTCTTGTCATTAACAGTGTAAGTACGTTATAAATATAAATGAAGATAAATTCAAAATAATTCTGTTTTTTTTTATTATAATGTAGCGCAGTAGTAGAGCTCTATTTTCAAATGTTTTGGTCTGAAAAAGCAGTTGACATTATTTTATAAAATTCTAGCTTTGATTATATAATGTCTAGATGGAGCATTCCCTCAGTAAGACTATAAAAAAATGAAGCTATGCTTTTTGACGTTTGACACTCATTGAAAATGGTACTATGCTTTTTGACGTTTGATATTCGTTGAAAATGGCGCGCTAGAATATCTATGGCTAGAACACTAGAGTCTTCTTACCTCTCAAAAAGTACGTCCATTTGACCTTTCTTTTTGACAGTTCTTTGCGTCAATTTTAGATGCCGGATTATGAATATGATATTATTAAAAATGCTAGGTTATTCCATTCTATTTAATGTTACAAGTTTATTAGGTATCTACATAAATACTGTTTATTAAATAACTTGGCCCCGAAAACTACCTAGTTAATAGGTAAATCGGTGTTCATGGGCAGCGGTAATCACCTTCCTTTAGGCTAACCGCAAACACAATATTATTGTCAAAGTAAGTTGCTTTGAGTATTGCATTATTTTATCAATTATAAAAGCCAATCAAGAAATAAACGTTTTATTATGGACAGGATGAGAAAAAAAGATGGGTTAAATAATTTTAATCTAATAAATGAACCTTACATGAACGAAATGAACCTTACACTCCTGCATATAAAATATCTTCTCATGATCTGTCGATCGCACGACAGAATTATAAAATGAACCACGACTTACTGAAGAAAATTATTTTAAAATTACATTAGATTGAGATAATGTACTTTTAGACAGGTTACTTCAAGAAATATATACACATAAAAATGATTCAGGTGTTAGCGACTCTGGCATCTTCTGGGAGAAGACGCTAGCAGTCACACACACACACACACACACATACGTCAATATTATTGACAGTAGTCCTGCCCCCCTCTGATATTGACGGAATTTTAGGAAATTCACAAAAATATTGATCAATATTATTGACAACATGTAGTCAATAATATTATGTGGGTAGCTAGCCTTAGGTGAGCTGCTTGTTCGTTTGCCCCTATCTATACTAATATTATAAAGCTGAAGAGTTTGTTTGTTTGAACGCGGTAATCTCAGGAACTACTGATCCGAATTGAAAAATTATTTCACTGTTGGATAGCCCATTTATCGAGGAAGGCTATAGGCTATTTAACATCCCGCTACAACTAACAGGAGCGGAGCAGCAATGGCACATAAAAAGGTGGTTCTTATCGTTGTTTAATGAAAATCTGTTCAGCCGTTTTTCAAGAAATCCAATTTTATCTCATAAGTTGGATATTTAAGTAATTTAGTTACATTATCGAGTTACAAAATAAACAAGTAATATATATGTACGCTTAAGTATAATCAATACAATACAATTGATTAATTTACGACGTGGTGCCTTACTGTAGTCGTCGGCGCCATACTTTTTGCCGCCATTATTTAAAAAAGTCTCGTAGCGAAGAAGTACGTAATTGTTTTCTTATTAGTATCGATTGAATACTAAGTGTATTGCTTTTTATTGTTTTGTATTCTCACGATACGCTTAATAGTGAACGTAGATGGGTTTATTACGGGATAAAAAAGAGTTATTTATGGAAAAAGGTTTGTCTTTACTGAGTATTTTGCTTTTAAGAACTCAATATATCACAATCTATTAATTGTAGTGTATATATGCTTTTAAAAGAAAATGCAAAGCACTAAATACTTACCTCCTTATTCTTAATAGGTAAGTTAAAAATAGCATTTTAAATTAAATATACTACGGGTCTTAATCGCGTGAATAATTTAAGGTAAAATACCTTGTTTATTGCCCGATGTTTCGACCGTATTACACGGCCGTGGTCACGGGTAGACTGATGATATAAAAATGATAATGATGATATAATGTGTACAAATCGCGAAAGTTTATCAACATTTATAGTCTTTTATATGACGCATGTTTTGTGTTTGTTTTTCAAAAATACATAATAGTGTAATTTACGTACTGTGAACAAGGTTGCTTTTTCTTGAGTTAACCATGTTTCAAGTCAACATTGACGAAATCGTGCTGGCTCTTAAACAGCTGAAAAATGGAAAAGCCCCTGGAGAGGATGGCGTTACAACAGAGCTGTTAAAAGCTGGAGGTAAACCCGTACTGAGGGAGCTCCAAAAGCTTTTTAATGCTGTCCTGTTTGAAGGGAGAACTCCGGAGGCGTGGAGTAGAAGTGTAGTCGTCTTGTTCTTCAAAAAAGGAGATAAGACCCGGCTGAAGAACTACCGACCTATTTCTCTTCTAAGCCACGTCTATAAGCTGTTTTCAAGAGTCATCACGAACCGCCTTGCGCGAAGACTTGACGAATTCCAACCACCGGAACAGGCTGGATTTCGGAGCGGATATGGCACCATAGACCACATCCACAGTGCGGCAGATTATACAAAAGACCCAGGAGTATAATCAGCCCCTGTGTCTAGCATTCGTGGACTATGAGAAAGCCTTTGACTCGATTGAAATCTGGTCCGTTCTGGAGTCTCTGCAGCGATGCCAAGTAGATTGGCGATATATCGAAGTGATGAGATGTCTCTACGAAGCCGCCACCATGTCCGTCCAAGTACAGAATCAGCAAACAAAACCTATACCATTGCATCGAGGAGTGAGGCAAGGGGACGTTATTTCCCCGAAACTGTTCACAAATGCAATGGAGGATATGTTCAAGACGCTGCACTGGAAAGGGCGGGGCATCAACGTCAATGGTGAATACATTTCTCACTTGCGATTTGCAGATGACATTGTCATCATGGCGGAAACGCTGCAGGACCTACAACGAATACTGAATGACCTGGCTGACTCCTCTGTACGCATCGGCCTACGGATGAACTTGGATAAAACCAAGGTCATGTTCAATGAACATGTACTACCGGAACCGATAGCGGTGCACGGCGCCGTTCTCGAAGTTGTTCAAAAATATGTGTACCTCGGGCAGTCATTGCAGTTAGGTAGAAACAACTTCGAGGACGAGGTGAACAGGAGAATTCGGTTGGGTTGGGCAGCGTTTGGTAAGCTACGTCAAGTCTTCTCATCGTCGATCCCACAATGTCTAAAGACTAAAGTCTTTAATCAGTGCGTCCTACCCGTCATGACATACGGAGCCGAAACGTGGACACTGACGGTACGGCTGGTCCACAAGTTCAAAGTCGCTCAGCGGGCTATGGAACGGGCTATGCTCAGAGTTTCTCTTAGGGACAAAATCAGAAATGAGGTGATCCGGCAGAGAACCAAAGTTATCGACATAGCCCACCGGATTAGCAAGTTGAAGTGGCAGTGGGCTGGCCATATTAGCCGAAGAACCGACAACCGTTGGGGTAAACGAGTTCTTGAGTGGAGACCGCGGCTTGGCAAACGTAGTGTAGGACGCCCTCAAGCCAGGTGGAGTGATGATATACGCAAAACGGCTGGCAGGAGCTGGATGCGAGAAGCCGAAGATAGAACAAAGTGGCGTGCAATTGGAGAGGCCTATGTCCAGCAGTGGACTGCGATAGGCTGATGATGAACCATGTTTAAAATTTAACAAGAAATATAGCGTAGTTTAAATTGCTACCTAAACTAATCGTTCAAATAGCTACCTAAACTAATCGCTCAAATAGATGCGAAAAGTGAACTTATTCATACAATTCCATGTTCGTCTACGAACAAGTATAAATTACATAAAAAATATTCAATTCCAACTCCCAACCAAATATAGACATCTAGCTATCAAGTAAGGTATACTTTATTATAATTGCAAATAAACTTCCTGAGATAAATCGCGGGATACGTCGCGCGTCGCGTCACACGGGCGCAGTGCGCAGGCGCGCGCCCGGCGCTACATGCGCATACGCCGCCGGTTAAACACATAGATTAATTGAGCCTTTAGTGAAAAAAGGTTATAACTCAAAAAAATACATTACAGATACAAAACGTTCACCGTGTTTTAAATTTGATTTTATAGCTATTTATTATAAAGGTAAGTAGTATAATTTTGCAAACATATTTAGGAATTGAAACTTTAGGGTACCTTACCTTGTCCTAATCTCTTGGCTATTGAAATCCTATATAGGATTCGTCTGCGATGATGTCTTCTCAAAGAACTGTGAGGACACTTGAACTCTTCTCTAACTCTACTATAGTATAGCGCTAACGCATAACTCTTCTCTAACTACTATGGTGACGCGCGTTCTAAGAATAAAAAGGTCTGTCGAAGGTATTTAAGAGCGCGCTTTTGGTCAAGCGCTCGTCCGATTTTCGTTCCAACGCTCGTCGCGCGGGCGTTAGCCGCGCATAAGAGCAATAAAGGTTAAATTCCAATCACGCTAAACATATTGTGCGCGATCTGTAAATTTACATTTTTGGAGTTATACCCGTTTTCACTAGAGGCACAAAATTGTGACAGATATGAATAGTGATATGACATTGTTTTGAGAAAGGACTGCCGGTAGAGTGGTTTATGAGAGTAATAAACTGTTTCTGAGATAACAGGGCGTTTGTGCGCCATGGTACAGTCTATTGAATAAATAATACTGGACAGTTATTTGAAATGTGCTTACAATATCTAGCTTTTGGCCGTCTAGTAAATAAGAAAATCAAAAATACTTAAATTTGTTTTTTACTCAAGAAATTTCATTAATATTCAATGAGTAGTCTTTGAGTAAAACACCTGTGACATACGGACAGACAGACAGACGGACACGACGAAACTATTTTGGAAACCCTAAAAACGCCATGTCCAACGCCATAAATTTATTGTTTTTTTATTTTTATAATTCGACAAACATTACAATCATGGACGGAAACGTGTACTTAACACAATCAAATTCGGTAGAGCATTTGTAGCAATTTGTATGGCAATATACATGCAATTGTATGGCAGTCACACTACGAGTTGTTTATCACTGTAACCGTTTCAAAAAAGGGCGATTCCAAAACTAAGCAGTCACAATCATTTAGACTATAAAGGCAAGACAAGAACTATAAATTACTCTATCCAACAGCATAAACGCATCTTCTACCCTGTTTACTCTTTGTCACTCGCCGTCTCCGCAAGGCAATAAACGATATTGATGTGACATATTCCTGCCACTAAATAGTTATATAGCATTGTCTATTCCCTCTATGAATATTTATCACCCTGCTTCGTTGCCATTTATCGGTATCGATATTTATACTTCACAGTACTAAGCATATTTATAGTATAATAGATTGTTGTCTTTCAGCTGTAATTTGGTATGCTTTCCTGCTACAATAATAAAATTGCTATCAGTGTAAAATGTTTTAATCAGCCTTATAATATTCCCTCTATAGAGTCACAAGTCTTTTCAGAAAGGTAATAAGGTTAATCAGTTTCGTAATCTATCACGCGGGTTCATTGTAGTTTGGTGGATGTTAGTTCTTCGTCTTTTTGGTTTTAGAACAAGCTGGATTCCTAAAAACGTTTCCTTACAACGATTTTGAGTAGCGATAAGACAGAACATTGCCTGGGTTTAACATACAGGAGGATACAACTACATACTCTTGGTGAATCAAGATCGCTGTACTGTAGCGGATAGCTGGGCTATAAGGTACTGCTCACTGTTATTTATGATTGACTCTTGCAAAAGTTGCAATAGGTACCAGTAGTATCATTAAAAATCGATAATATAAATACGATAAACATTTCCGTTTTTCAATGTAAAATAAAATTAGATAATTGTTACTATTTTCGCAACACCCTTTACGCAAACTTTTTAAGCTAACAAATTGTCCGGTGATTTGTCAGCGTCGAATACTTTGGTTCTTGCTGCGCGCGCGCACCTAATATGGCGGGGTTGCTTGACAGCTACACCACTGCGATTTGGACTCGCGTACCCATATATAGAACATTTCTTTTATTGTCTCCATTTGCCGAGAATTTTTATGTGAGATTTCGGCATGTTTCCTTTATTTTTAAGTATACTTTTTTAAATGAATTTCTCTGTCCAAATTGTGGTTTAAATGCTGACATTTTTCTTGACCACCTGTGACTAATGACAGTTTAAAAAGCTCAGAGCATTCTCTAAAGAAAATTACCGCAAAGTGAACTTACTTAAATATCTGATTGCTCTTGTGTAAAACAGTACTGGTCATCTCACGACTCCTATTAATAAAAATAGTAAGTAACGAATGACTACGACCTGTGAAGAAAAAAACCTTATTGAGTAAATGCCTGTGACATAGGGACGGACAGACAGAACTATAAGGGTTCTGTTTTTGCAATATTGGCTACGGAACCCTAAAAAGGTAGGTAATATAGTGGCAACTACATATTAAATTTGTGAAACTAAAACAAACAAAAATGGCGGCAAACTGAGCTGTCATTAGTGTCACTACTTTCAGTTTGCCATTTTTTGTTTGTTAAAGTGTATACGACAAAGATAATTGAATACTAGGTACGAAAGTGTTCACAACAAAGATAATTGAATACTAGGTACGTTTACATAACACCGGCAGAAATTGGTTGGAAAATCGAATCAAAACACATTACTGTACCTACATTTATTTTCGAAGACACAAACATTCCTAAACAACAAAAACATAATTGGATTAGTTTAGAGAAGCTGGAGTCTCCACACTTGTTCATTAATATCACGGTACTTAAGTTCCCATTAGCCGAGACCCCGTATCGGTCGCGGCGCCCGCGCCCATGGCGGTCGTGACTATAAAAAATGGTCAAGTGTGAACCGTGCCCCAACAGTACCCTGTGGTCTACATCGAAAACGTATTTATTATAATTTTAATAAAGGCAACATTTTAATAACTTCTTGCTCGCAGGCCTTCTCTACATTAATAACTTTTTTCCATGACTTCAAAATCTATACTAATATTATAAAGCTGAAGAGTTTGTTTGTTTGTATAATTGAACGCGATAATCTCATGAATTTTGTTTCTGTTGGCTAGCCCATTTATCAAGGAAGGCTATAAGCATCACGCTCCGACCAATAGGAGCGGAACAGCAATGAAAAATGTTGTAAAAACGGGGAAAATTAACGCATACAAAGTTGCGCAGGACAGCTAGTGATTTATATGTACATTATGTGATGATTTTGTTACATACACATAATCAAAATAATTACATTGTTGGCTCCAAATGTGTGCCTAATAGTAAAAATACAGCGAGCAATATATATTTTTAAAACTGAATGGATTATATTTTTTTCTGAAACAAAGCTGAAAAGTTACAGACATACCTACACATAGATATGCACACACATTCAACTTCTAAAACCTCTTTTGCGTCGAATTCAACATGAATGACACATACACAACGACCTCCCAGGCAAAAGTTATCAGTTTCTTATTTAGTATACGGAACTCCAACAAATCTATTAACCATTTTTTAAGAAGATTCATTAAGGCCCATTCTCTCGTATTCATTACTATTAATATTGTATGATTTTTTGTCAATTCTTCACGGTTTGTTAAAAGATATTGTTGCTAAGTGGATATTACTTTCTGAAGTGAAATTTTAACATTTATAAAGTTCTTTGTATATAACGTTTTTTCAAACAATGGCTATTGCGTCTTCATTGTAATTTGTGGTATAAGAGATTAAGAGATTACTAGGAGTAGTTAAAACCACACAATATATAGAGCCAAAGGTGATAGTGTGTTCTGAGTATGGAGCCAAGTTTCATACAACGTGTGCTCGAGCAAATAGTAAATAGGCATCGCGGACACGAAGTTTCGGAACACCATCAGCTATTTAGCACTTGAAAATAGTACTTACAAGCGTAATATATTAGAAGCGAAGAGTTAAAATTATCTTGAGGTAACTAATAAACGGATACACATGGAACAACATGGACATGGAATTTTGTACCTAGACCACCCAAAGGTTAACTGGTAGAGAATTTGACACTAAGTCCGCTTTTTTTTGTTTTTAAATAAATAAATAATATTAAGTAGGTACATAACTTGGAGGAGCCTTTTACCCAAAGGGATCAATATTTAATCTAACATACATATCAACCTATAATGGTGTCCACTGCTGGGTACTGGTCTCTCCATTAGAACCTACTTATTATACATATTGGGGGTAATTGCCATAATCGCCACGCTTGGCGAGCGGGTTGGCGATCGCAGTAAGGCTTCAAAGTACGCAGAAGACGCTGCTGTCCGTTCTCTGATGTGAAATCCCTTAGTCGCCTTCACGACCCTCACGAGAAGAGATGTGGTGGTACTATTCATAAGCCATTACCACACGGCAATACTAACATAAAAAATTCTAACTCTACATTTGATTTATAAATACAGATAAGGAATAAACAAAGCTTTAATAATAAAACCTAACTACATTAAGAAAATATATATATTACGGGTCTTAATCGCGTGAATAATTTAAGGTAAAATACCTTGTTTATTGTCCGATGTTTCAACCGTATTGCAACGGCCGTGGTCACGGGCACTTTAAATTATTCACGCGATGAAGACCTGTAATATATATATTTTCATAAAACCTACATTCATGCCAGTTCCATCTTAACCTAATCTAGAATAATTAACATAGCTTACACTTAGTTTATCATTGTTTTACTAACAGTTAGGTAATGTGTATAACATTTTAGCCTCGCAAGGCATAGGTTGCGTTAAAAAGTAATTAAATATTCCTTAATCTATTTTATTATTATTCAATTCTTTTACTATGTTACTTCTTATTGGTTCGTTTCTGACACATTCAACTAAGAGGTGTTGCACATCTTCCACTTTTCCACAGACTGCACCATTAGGCGAATCCACTTTGAAATTCATTTCACATTGGCATTATGATAAACGATCCTATCGAAAAATACATCATGCGTCTTTATAACAAGGTACGGTTTATTTCTTCGCCTGAGCTGCGGTTTAAAATATTTGAATACCAGTCTCTTAGTACGAGTGCACCTCGACGCTTATCAATCGCGGATTAGCCGCCAGTCAGCTGTTAAGATGGACCGATACCATCTGATCACTATCACTTCACTAAAGTGCCGACTGCATACCTAATTGCCTTAAACTTTACTATTAGTGCCCATATAAACGATATTTGACTTTATTATTCAGAAAACAAAGTTGAAAATCATAATGGCACAGTAATTCGTAGCGAGGTGATCAGAAAATTGTGTTGTAATTTGTACCCTCACTTTGGGTCAGTAAGGTCTATTTTTAGCTTTCTAGCTTTGCATGTTTGTAAATGAATATTACGTAGCGTGTGTGTTACAAAAATAGTAGGTAGGTATCTTTATTATAAAATATAAATTATGTGCTGTTGACTATTATTTCTTCAGGTTAGTTTTTTTATGATAGAGAAAAAACGGGCGCACACACGAGACATACTATGCTATGCACTTAATATGATTTAAAATATATTTTTAATTATTAATTCTGAAGTAATAATACCTATAGGTAAGTATAATAATAAGCTTATTTTAGCTGTCATCTAAATACAGTTCTTTAGATAGAGTTCTGTAGTTAGTACTGACAAACAAACAAGTGCTCCGTGTAGATTTACTTTCATATTCAAGATTCTTCAGTTCTTCTTCCCCTTCAGTTACTTTTATTATTATGTTTTATTGTTATTTAGTGTGAAGTAGGTCCTTATCCTATTGTTCTTTATGATTCTGTCGTTAGTACCTACTGACAAACTTACAGTGTAGGTTGAGTAATAGTTTTAAAGTTTTAAACTTAAATTCATAATTCTAACTCTTTGAAAGCAAAACGATGCAAAAAAAAAAATACAAGTAAACAAGTACAACATTTCAACAAGTACAATTTCCTTATTGGCACTCGCAACTCCTTTTATTTGTATTAACTCTGAGATCGTTCCGTTTCCTGCGCCGGCGCACATCGACATTATAAATAGCGATCGTTTCCTGCGCACGCGTGGTGTGAAGCTAAAGATTTTGTTGTAAAATGTTTTATTACAAAAACCATGAAAGAATAATGGAAATTTTTATTATGGCTGTTTAAAATAAATTATGTAACGTTTTGAAGATTTAAATATAAGTAAGAATATTAATTATACAACGTTAATTTCGTGCAGTGCAAACCATAAACTAGTTGGCTGAGAATTTACATTAAAAACAAAAATATAATTATTTGGGCACACCATAGTCAATGAAGGCAGTAAATACGACGGGAATTATTCGCACCGATCTTTCTATCTATAATAACTTTTTTTAACATATCTTGTTTTTGACATCTCACAGCCGCCATATTTGTTTTTTTGAAACCTCACTTAACTAGGAACACTTGGACGGTCAAGACAAATCTACCGACGTCTTAATTATTTAAATCCGTCTTGTAGTTTTTAAGATATGAGGTAATAAAGAATATTACATACATACAAACAAGATACGCGCGAAAAACATAACCCTTCCTTGTAGTCTGGTGAAAACTAGTTATCTGTAAAGTCTGTTTACGCACGATAATTTTACGGATAACGGCATAACAAACCATTGAAGACATATTACCATTCGCGTTGCTTAGCAAACAATCAATAACGTTAGTTCCAATTGTATCACATGTGATGTCGCTCCAATCACAATTCGCTGTTGCTTAGCATCCAATCAATAACGTGACTGCTTGCAAAAACCGCCGGAAGAGTAGGAAATTTAAATTTTGTTAGAATATCATCATATCATATCAACCCATATGATGGCCCACTGCTGGGCACGGGTCTCCCCAGTAGATCCTGGGGGTAATTGCCATAATCGCCACGCTTGGCGAGCGGGTTGGCGATCGCAGTAAGGCTTTAAGTACGCAGAGGACGCTGCTGCCCGTCCTCCGGAGTGAAATCCCTTAGTCGCCTTGACGACACTCACGGGAAGAGATGGGGTGATACTATTCTTAAGCCGGCACCACACGGCATTAGAATATCTGAAGTGAAAATGTGAATTTGCCTAAATATTTTTATTGGACCAAACAACAACGTGCAGCCCATCGGCGAATATCGAACCGATGTTCTGTGAAGTGGCGACGTATCCACAATAAATACTCCATTGTCCCCGGGGCACAAGCCCAGGCACAATGGATAAACACCCAGGATACCGTAGCACCATACATCTATGCATCCTGGCATAATTGCACACAAGGATGGATCTGTTCACGATTTAGTAACTAAGATCTAAGGTGCTAACTTGTGAAAGGAATATCAAATCTAAATTATATATAAAACTGAGATTTGATAAAAAAAAGCGTCATTTTCAATTGAAAATTGATGAAAGTAAAGGCTTTTATAAGTTTTTGAAAATATATACCTATGTAGTGAAAGTCTCATTAAGATTTGTGTCCTTATTTACTATGTTTTTTTTTTAATTTCGCGGCAAGCCCGTGCGAATTGGCACATTCGCGGTGCGATCAAAGATGTCCGCGCGCATGCGCGATTTATTTCTAAGCGCGGCTCCTTAAATAGGTACCATTATCTCAAGATTTTGACAGTTAAAAGCGCGGGATTGACGCGAAAACGAAAAAAAAGGTAGTGAATAAGGACCCTGTTCAGTCATTGTAGGCTTAAACTAGACTCATTAAAAAAACATTTCTAACCGGTTTTTGAGTGTTATCGTTGGAGTATTTACGATGTGTAATAGGAGAATAATACGGAGTATGTACAATTACGATATAATCGACAGCAAAGTTATAATTGTAATTAAAAGATCATTCTGATACGTTTTCGATACCAAGTCTCCCGACTGAAACAATGTTAAATCATATTTTATTTTGATGCCTATATCATTTTATTATACTACTAAGAAAACCTGCAGCTAAAATCCAATATATATCCTCTTCGTATGCACACAAAACAATTCCACTAAACATTCAAACTATTTAATATTACGTAAAGCTCATTGCATTCTGCGACTGCCAATTTGTCCGAACTATAACAGTCTCAAGTCTCAAATATACCGAGTACATACTCGTATATACCGACATTTTATATCGTAGCTCTGTCTAAAGCATTGTTATTGCGCTGCCATCGACTTTATAGTCCTTTGTTTTAGCCTTCTAGGCTAGGCTATCTATGTGCTATGAATGATGGTATACCTAATATAAACAATACGTCTAGATTATTATTACGACTTGGTAGATTGAATGCTAAATATTAAATTAGAGGAAGGAAAATAAAAGCCTTAAAAAACGTGATCTGTAGGCTTTGTTTCTCTAGGACAGATTCGATTTACGTCAGATTAGCTTTAGGTGTGGGAGGGCAAAAGCATAATATGTTAGAAATCTAAAACCAAATGATACTACATTTTTTGAAATCAAATATTTTAATTATTAAAATTACACCCAAAAAAAAGGTTGTCTGTAATGGCGGTTTACGGACAATAATTTTACATGATAACGAAAATATTGATGACATATCGCCATACGCGTTGCTTGGCAACCAATCAATAACGTGACTGCTCAGCAACCAATCAATAATGTGACACTTTTTCGTGCGTGCGGTCATCGATTTACAAGACAATATCACGTCAAATATACCAAGAATTTTGTCTAAATTACTTTAATTTAAATCTATACAAGCAATTAAATAAAATAAAAGATTTCTTCTATCTAGTGAGAACATACATATAGGTACTAAAATGTATTGATTGAATAACGACGCGTGCGCTTGCGCATTGTGTCCGCGCACGCGCAGGTCACGGTGTAGAGCGAGGTACAATCCAATGGGCGGGGCGCAGACACGCTTATTGTTCACAATGAAACTTGCAATTAATGCTATTTGATTTATAAGCGCATTCTAGTTCAAAGCTCTTTATTGATTAACAACATTATTTAAGTATCGAGATGTTTGTTTTATTGACGATAATTTTCTACGGAAGTCTTTGATTGCGTTCATCTCTCATTTGTTGAATTGGGTATTGTGTTGGTTATTGGACTACAATAACAATACATTATATTACAATAATCACAAAAAAATATTTGTTAAGATTTTCTGGAAAACAATGTTCATGAATTTATTAACATCATATCAAACATTAAAATTAAATCATTTGACGTTTTTAAAAGGATACCTACTGATTTGACTTTACAGTTATCTACCGTCGCCGAGTTTAGATATCCTATTAAAGTGCTAATAAATCATCCAATTTGGTTTTGTTCAATCAATGTAAGTCACCGATAACATTCGCGTATTGGTTATTTAGTACCAATTCACAATCGCATTACAAGCACGCAAACTATAGGCATTGCATCATATATTAGCAGCTTCCTCCTCTTGTCTGTCACGTATCTAGCAATGTCGGCTCCAAAGCAATTCAAAGTTCCAACGGTTAAAACGACATGGTTGCATACCACACCATACCAGAGCTACTAGATTCCATTCTCCGTGAAGGTACAAGTACTCGTAAATCAACAGTTAATACCGAACATAATGAAGAAGTAAATCACACTCTTGCAAGCATTTCTGAGAGAACTAGCTGATCTAAAAACGTACGTAGCTGTTCTACTTCAATCGACACCTGCCAGCCTCGCAGTTACACAATGTAGGTTTGAATTAGTATGAAGTTTCACTTAAATTTATTAGCATTAGGGGTTGCAATCCTGTACTGTTTTTAATCCCACGGGATTATACCAGCCCTGTGGTAGGTATATTTAGTTAATTTAATTTTGTTATAGAATTCGAAAATATAAAATTTGTCGATACTATTATTTTAAAGCTGCAATTCTTTGAAACTTACACTTCAATTTATTAAGAAGCCTGAAGCCAGGGTCGTACCCTTTTATGATGATAGATCTTACTGGAATGCCCGATCCCACTTTGCTGAAATGCAATCCGTAATTAATACTACAGAAGATTGGAATGGAGGTAAATAATTTATACAACATACAGGTGTAAAGCTCATTCGACTTTCTACTAATTATCAATTACAATTCTAGGTCTTAATTAGTAACATATCTTGCGTTCATCTGACTAAGGTGTGTAAAGAATTAAATAGGTATTTCCTAATAGGAACTAAAATTGTGGTGTTGTTGTTTTATATGCTAGAGATGTGTTTTTCGTCGATAGTTCTGATTTTTGAACAATGGCGAAAACACAAATAGTTGTCTGGGTTTGGCCATAGATAGATGGTAATTATATTTATTCGCTTATTCTGTGCAATTAAAGGATAATTGAAGGAGATGTGACAGACACAAGAATCAGTTAAGAACACCATTTTACTGCAAATTTTGTTACTCTCATCCCAGATTCTCAAACTAGACGTTCTCAAACAAAAGTCAAAGAGCTTCTGTCTCTTAATATTGAATATTATTGTGACAGAAACAGCATTTTGATGACATTATAATTCAGGGTAAGTTTGATTATTTGGTCATCAGATTGGAACGTTTATCGAATGAAATGTAAATATAAGTAATACATGCCGAACCTGAGCATTCTAAAGTAGAAACGAACCCTAAAACTAAAAGTACAGTAACAGCATTTTGAGATGATGGTGTCCATTACGATGTGAGCACCAGATACACGGACCATAATAACTTGGCGATATTATCGGGATCGAAGCGTGAAGATCGCTATCATACTGTAGATGGAGCCAGCACACAGTGATGCAACGAAATCTTTACTGATAACGACTAGTATGGAACTTATGTATGGGAAGTGCTATTACGGGGAATGTCGATATCCATAAAACCTTTTTTACGTTCTCAGGTTTAAGTGTTACAGTTATATTTTACTCAAAACCTGTCAAATTTTGAAAAGACAATTTGGAAAGACACATATAGTAAGGTATAAGGTGTAAATTAACGAGTAGATAAACCTAATAATGGTAGAATCTACTTCTAATGATATATACCAGGACTTTAATAATACCGATTTAGAATTTCATGCACATCAATTTTGAAAGCAAATTGATATAAATGTGGCAAGATTATTTCTTGCCAACGTTTAGCTTGCCATGTTAAATTTATGCTTTTATATAATTATGAGGTCAGTGAAATAACTAAAAGCAGTTAATTTGAACTGCATTCTCGTAAAGCAGACTATGTTGACCTCTGGCCTCCAATTTCCTTCCGACGGACGAAGATAGAACGGTGCATTGGAAAGATTTATTCTTCATATATAATATCAATGTTCTTTCAAGAATTGATAAAAGTTATGGAGAAAGGAAATTACAAGACGATAAAATATTATTGCTGCAGATTTTAATTGCAGTAGGTACATAAAAACAGGAGTGTTTCCTGGCTTTAGCATGTTTATATAGTTACTCGTAGACATTTCTTGCCAATTCATCTATCAATCATTGTATTGGGTGTGAACGATTTGCAAAAGACAAAGTCGACGAGTAGCTTAGAGACATAGTTCTAGTGTTTGGTAACGTTCGCAGTCTAGACTGTCAATCGGAAGTCCTAGGTTCGATTTATGGATCTGAACTTCGAATACCTTCTCCTTCGGGTAACTATTATAACTTATAATTACTATTTATCAAATTTTGGTAAATAATTTTTTTTTCTCAACTAATTTTTACTTACTTCTAAGCCCAAATCTAGATACATCAACATAATCTGAATACCATAAATCTATCTCAAAAATTCATCCACAGTTACCACTGACCCAGATATCTTATCCACTCACAATAACGGATTAAAACACAGTTACAACTCTGAAAAAATGTCCAGTAAACCTTGTATAGAAGTTCTCAGTACCCCTTCATTGAGTAACGGACAAAGAGCGTACAATTAGAGAGCCTAGGCAACCGAGGTAAAAACACCCTCATCTAAGTATAGTCAGTTACTGATAGGCTTGTAGAGAATGTAGCAGATGTAGCTTATGCTAGAAGTGCTTGATACAGAATACAAATCCATGTTTTTCGGAAGAAAACTTAGTGAGGAAACAAGCATGTCTTAGAACAAAAAAATTGTGAAGACATGAGTTCCACCAATCCGCAATCATTCTAACCTTAAAGAAGAGGCCCTGAAGTGAAATAAGAAGGTTCAAAAGCCGACTATGTTTTGTCAACATCCTAGCCGGTTATATATGTCACATTTCGTGCCAAAAGTGTGCCGTGCTTTTTACCGCTTTACGAAAGCGAAAATTTTCCAAATTTTTCCTATCGTATGCAATAATTTTTAGTTCCATCATTACCTATTTCGGAATCCTTTAAATTAAAGTTGTACGCGAATGGATATATTTCCATTTTTTTCCAGACTATCTGAGAGTTTATTTTCCACTGATCTTAAATTCAACAAAAGCTACTTAACTCACCTGGCATATCAATCCACTAGTTTATAACACAGTGCCTACGATTCGCATAAGAACCGCCTATGATACCATTAGATAAGTAAACAACATTCTGCCATTGTTTATCTTTAATCGACAACTTGCAATTGCAACTAGTTCTGCAATTCCCAAAAATGGTCAATAAGCACAAACTTACATTAAGCAATATCTGTAGTCAGTATTTTACAAGACACACTACGCATATTCATTTTAAATGGAACAGTGTATTGCAGGCATTTCGAAATATGTATGTATATTCATTTGTGTCATATACACTCGCAGGCTAAATATGGTTGACTTGATGACTCATCTCCTTTTAAATTAAGAATAGCTGCGAAATGCGCTGGCGCACTAATATGTCACATAGTGTAACGGTTTTTATGAGTTTTGAAATAATTTATGGTTCGATATTTTTAACTTGATCTGTTTATGGCATTCTTTTATACATCTTTAGATGTACGGCTTAATTGGCGTTTTTATTTCTACATACCACTTACTTTATTTTAATTTATATATAACAACATTTAAAAAGTTGCATATGAGATATTGATTGAAATATTTTAAGTTAATCATTACTTGCTCTCAATTATTTCTGTTGGTTCTCATAAGATTTTAGGCATTGCAAATTCTGTCAATTGAAAATGATTTTCTTTGATGCTCCTGTTTTAGAGTTAATCCTAAATTCGTTTTGAATTTTATAGGTTACCATTTTCCCACTAGCAAATGACCAATGATATTTTTCTGATATCCAGTCACTTCCAGCATTATTTCAATTCTAAGATAGACCCGAGTAGGTCAGCCACATTTTCTTTGTGCCATCTAAATACGTAACTGTTTGAATGCAGTTAATTTTCGAGAATCCAGCACTTACTCTCTTTAGGAAGATAGCCACAAAAAGTAGCCGTCACTCGAGTACCCAAGTACGCAACGGTAAGCTTTATATGGTGTATGCCGGATCAGAGTGAACCCGACGCCTTATGTTAGGTCATAGTTATTTCAACGGTGTTTTAGAAGAGTCTTTCTATAAATTGTCTGTTTAGATCGTACAGGAAGAGTCGAAGGGATGGTTGCGATCCACCAAAGAGATCCATCACCATCAAAGTTTTCCCAAAAATATTGATTCAGAAATCGTCATCACCAGTCTAAATAAATTGGTGATAGTCATACTATTCAAATGTTCAAAAAAAAGATTAACTGGCAAATACGTGATAGATTCAGTGTTTTAGGGTTTAAATGTTTATGTTGAATTTTCCATAAAATTGAAGAGAAGGACCAAAAAGAATTCAGCAGTTCGAATAGTAATTGGATCTATTGTTTATAACTCCATTGTACATCTAGCTGGGCTATTTCTGCTGGCATACCAGTGAAAGTATTAATCTGTAATTCCTTCCAAAAATATGCAGCGTGATCACCATATCATTTTGATAAAACTTACCTTGTTCACACCGCTTTAGCATTTGACGCGGTAGCCAATAAAACAACTCCTGTATTAACCTCCTGATGCTCAAGATAATTCCAAAACAATCGTAGAACACTTAAAATCGATTACTTGCCCTTGCGCATCTAAGGGCGCGTGTACACGGCACGTAAGTGGAATGTGTTGTTCACACGTGAGCATGTGCGATTTATGTTGTTTACTGAAAGACAATGGATTGTTAAGTGAGAATTCGGCTTTATTTTAAAAGGAAAATGTTTATTTTTTATTTTGGTATTTGTGGTTGATAATTTGCGGGAGTCTTAAAAGGGTTTTGTACAAACTGAAGCGATGAGGACATTAACCGTAGGTACCTGACCAAAGATATTCACGGAACAAAAAAAATACGAAAACCATACAGCGCTTTCATGCCAGCCGATCCGATATATAATAAAATGCACTCACTGTAAATATATTTAAAAACAAAAAAGTAAATAAGCCGATGTGTATGTACATTTTAAATCTGCCAGCGTATGATTAAGAAGTCCAAGCTTAAAAACACTTATAGAAGATTAAGAAAACAAAAATGTTAAAAAATCAAAAATGTTCATTTAGATTACAAAATGCAACTCTTATGAATGTCTGGAAAAATTTGAATTATTCTAAATTTACTCTCAAGTTCGAAAATCAGTAGTGTTGGAGGAAAAGAGTAAAGCCACAAAAACTCGTGGGTACTTTTTCAAAATTGCCAATGTTTCCATAGATTGTTTAAAAATTGTATTTGACAGTTAGATTTCCTCTTCTAGTTAGAACAACGGAAGTATTAAGTAGGCGAGAGATGTAGGAATGTGTGTAATCTTAGTGTGAATATATTGAAAGAACCATTATGCACGCAATAGTTTACGAGACACAGTCATCCTATTTCCGTTATTGAGCAAGATAGCATTACTGTTTATAGTTTGGCGATGAGTTCAGATGCTGACTCACAGACAGCTTTGGCAGTGCATCCGTTGTAGGTGAGTATGAATTCTTGCATCTTTTTATTCAAACAAGACACGTAGTAATTGTTTCTAAAACTAGGAAATATTTCGTGTCCGGTGTATTACATATTGTTTAAATTAAGAGAGCTCCGAATGTTAATGGCTTACGCATATCCAATGCATCCTCTTATTGCTTGCATTCCAGTTAGCCTGGATAATTAAAAAGGCAAAAATTAACATGGTTTTTGCAAATATCTTCATTAGCGCGCCATTCGTCAAATTGAAACGAGAATCACTAAATTGTGATGAATAAAGAATGATCTTGTAAGCTACACTTGGAACTAAACTGAGTTTCACTTTTATTTTCAAAATTATGTCATTTTTATAAAAACATAGATCTGATTTACCAAATAAGGATATTTTATTTTGCATATATTTTGTTGATCGTGCCGCCTAAACCACTAAACTAATTCGATGTGAAAGTGAATTAAAACTCTTACGGGCAGAGCCAAGAGCGTAGCCAATATTAGAGATAAAGATGTCTTGTTTCAAAAACCACAAAACGCAATAGTTACCACAATCATCACGCACAATACTTGCCTGTCTGCTGTAAATCATACTACAATAGCCACTTCAGCCAATGTGGATGTAAGACCGCGCGATATTTCACAAGCGGAGCGGACGATGAGTTTGGATGAGATGGCGGCCAAGAGAAGAGACACCTGATATTTTGAAGTTTGAATTTTGATCGGTCTCGCAATCGTGAGGTCCTACCCATTATACTACCGACGTGAACCCACTCCTAACACAAGCCATTGAGCTTAGCTGGACGGGTTAACAGGATTGCTAGTAATGTGGGATCAAAATCCAACATTGCTAGTTACAATTAAAAAAAAATAATTTAACTATTATCGAAAATTAAAGAAATAGTCGATTAGTATCAATATTCTCGATTGAAAAGAGTTCTACATTTTTGATGTTGCCATTATTGATGTGATGAGGTTGACATTATTGATGTTATAATGAGAATACAAATTAAAAATGTTTAACGACACGAACTAAGAATTTCGATCCATATTATTGAGAGACTGTTATAATTGTAACATGTGTATGTACGTGTCTGTGGATCTGTGTGTCTGTCTGTGATATTGTAACGTTCAAACGGATATACAAATATTATGATACGCTTTTATTAAAAAGCTAGTGTAATTAGAAGGGTTCTTAACTTGTAATGTTTCATGAAATTCCGTTCACTTGTTTTGCAAATTTTAGTCTCGCGTATCGAGAATTTTTGGTTAAGATGGCCACTGGCTTCGCTCAAGAACACCTAGCTACCTTAGCAAAGTTGTTATTTTGACGGCAGTAGGTACATTTACAATGGTACTTAAAGGAAATAGCGATAACTAGCAGTAGTGGCATCTTAAATCTGCGTTTATGGTCTATTAATGGCAGGGAGGACATAGTCATGCACGTTTAGAGGTCTGTAATGTAAACCACTGTTCGAGTCTCATAGCATATTTTAGGTCTTAGGTTCATGTAAGTATGTAACTATAAAAACAGTGGAATTTTGTGATACAGTTCTCTTAAATCTAACAATTTAAGTCCTGACTCTTTTTTATTCATCAACACCCAACACCAAACGTAGATATTATCTTTCTACTATTATAAATCCAAAAGTTTGAATGGCTGGAAATTTATTACACAATCACTCCAAAACTTCTAAATGGATCTAAATAAAATTTAGGACAGAAATAAATCATAGTTTGGAATAGCAAATAGCACATAGGTTACTTTTATCCCGAATGTAAAATGTTCCTGCGAACAAAGTCGCGAGCAACAGCTAGAATTTTCTATAAACCACACTCGTCTCGACCACTAACTAATGGTATTGTGCCATGCCTACTCCGTTGAAATAGGTCAACAATCTATGATTGCAGAACATGTGCAATGTGCATCTCCTATTGACCGTTATAACTAACGATCTCATTTAAAATATTGCCATCTGGTTATAAATATATTTCTAACAGGGCCTGGATACAAATAAATATATCTAAGTAGATTCTTAAATAACACGGCTTTCCATCATGAGCCTGACAGCGTAAACATAGCTTTTTCCCTCAGACTCATGAAGTCGCGTCACCCCCACCCCCCATCGACGACTCACACTTACGTCGATTAACCCCTGTCGCACGAGCGACTCACACTTGGCCGGTATTAAATAATATACCTTCTAGTGCCCCCACCAGAACATGATCTTGGATTCACGCCTGTGAAGAACTTTCTCCTTTTTGGCTATTTTCAACCATATTGAAGCGGCGGTAGACTAATGGCTAAGGCATCGGTCTCGAGGTCGCGGGTCCGTATCCTATCCATTATACTACCGACGTGAACCCACTCCTAACACAAGCCTTTGAGTTTTGCTGGTGTTAACAAGATTGCTAATAATGTGGGACTCAATCCCATATTGCTAGTTATCTATAAAAAAAAATGATGAGGTCTCATTCAAATTCCGCAATTTATAGATCTTGCGCTATTAGACGTAGAATTTCGTAACACCTTCGGATCAGAGTGTTCCGAGATAGTTTTCGGAAGCACTTTATAAGCCTGTAAATTTGAACTGAGTCACGGACCAGTGTTGTTAATAAGATGTACCTAATGATTTGATGACAAATCTTGAACTGAAAGGATTCAAAGAAGTGTGAGTGGTCAATTTCGTTAATAATGTCAACGTTAATCTTATTTTGTCTGTAGTAATCACGATGGTGATATCAGCAAGAAGCGTAGTGTACAGATGAAAATAGAAACATATTCAGTCTAAACGAGAAGAGAGGGTGACAACTTCACTTTATTTTCAGCTATGTTCGATCTTGGCAAGTAACCGAAATAATAAATAAATTAATGAATAGGTAATTGTTTTGTATATTAATGCAAAAATGTCTAAATAAAATACAAAACATAAATATTAGCTGAAATTCTCAACTTTGTCTGATTGGTATTAGTAGAAAAAGGTTATTTTCGAGTTTGATGTTTTACCCGCGGACGTAGATATTTACAAAAAAGTTTATTTTTTCTTTGCAATACAAGCATACAGAAAAGACCAATCGCTTCTAAGTTACGTCAAACATTTAGGTTAAATAATATTATAGGTTGACACATAAAATTATATTAAGTAGGTAGGTAATTAATTAATCGACAACAATGTCAAAAATAGAGTAACAAAATGAAATGTCAGAAAAAAGTTAAACAATTACAATTACAATGTCGGAGTAAGTACATGAACAATGTCTAAATATTGATACAATTGTTATTGAAATTAGAATAACATAAAATAATTTAAATATTTAAGTTAAATAATGTAATAGGTTGGCACATAAATAAGAAATCAAGAGTTGTGACAATCCGCCCAGATGTTCCGAAACAGGAGGCCTACTCTGATTCAATGAATACGAAGTTTCGATCAAAGATGAGGTGGTATTATACAGAGCCAGGAACACTTATTTAATCCACTCGTTCCAGAAAATCGTCAAAGGGTTTTCGAACTTCTTACACATTCCAAAAATTTATTAGAATAGATAAACTTAAGAAATTTAGGTAAATGAAAACTCATTAATTTCGTTTTAAATAAAGAGAGTAGGCCTACAGATAGGTACTTAGGTATGTTATCAAAGTACTTTTTACTTCTAGCTAACCATAACAGGTAGTATAAAACCATTGAACTTTATTTAAATAATAATAACAATTATTTCCATATTAGACACAAATAAAAGTTTGTGAGGTTGACTAAAAAGTAAAAGGTAGTTTTCAATAGGATTGTGGGTTTGGAGATGAAAAAGAACACCCGTTTTCCTTCACCAGACGTTTCACATCTCCATAGGCCGGTACCTGACCCACATCTGACCGTTTGTTTATTTATTCTTGTAACTAAACCGGGACGCGCAGTGCCAATACTGGACACGCTTGGGCAACCATTTCTTTCAAATGTATTGACAGCCTTTGAAGTTCCCAATAGAAATATAGGTCATGTATCAATCGTTTTAAATAGCATTATTTATGAGACTGGTAAAAATTATTACTGTTTTGTAATAGGAAGTCAATAAAGAAAATGTACGTAAGTACACGGCTTCGTCACAAAACTACGAGAGCAAAAAAGAGAAACTTCATGCAACGGGATCTCGGAGCATTATGTTCCGAAGGTGTTCCGAACTCAAGCTATACATACCTACTTATGTACTTAATAAATGTAATACATTATATACCCATTAATTAAAAAAATATATAAATATACATTTGAGTAATACAGCCTTGAAGTATCTACTGTACTTCAGCATTATAGTGTTAGAGAAAAAAACTCTATGAGTCAATGTGTGCAAATAAATACAACCCGTGATAAAAAGCTTGATATCTTAAAACTGTTAAAAAACAATATAGGCAAATATGTACAATAGGTACATCCATATAAGCAGAAATATACTTTGAAATTTCTACACGCTTCAATGCATCTTGAAAAATGATGTCTCTATAATAGAATTACAGAATACAATTTGATAGATGACAATCATAATTGTTTATTGATATTACGAACAAAATAAAACAAGAAATCATCAGAAGAAAAAAAAGTTAATTTATGTATTAACATAAATGTCGAATGACTAAGTCTACACATATCCTTAACATTTTCTTTGTTCATTGAGCAAATAGCTGACTCATGGGTGAGTCAATGTTTCATTCATCTTTGTCAATGAACTTAAATCATTTCTAACTGACCTGTACCACACATACTTATTTGATATTGAATTTTGCCCGCGGCTTTGAACACGTTGACTATGACTTACCGTTAGTACCTACGCATGGTGTGTGATACATAAAATGTATAAGAGAAATAGGAATCGACCTTGAGGTTAAGGCTGCAATTGGTAATATAGATAATTAGTTTAATGTTGATAATATGTTTTTTATTGAACTAAACGAATGCATAATTACGTAACAAATTGCTTACATATGCGTAGAGTACTGGGTCCTTATTCACTATGTTTTTTTTCAATTTCGCGGCAAGCCCGCGCGAAATGGCGCATGCGTGATGCACTCAAAGATGTCACAGCTTTCTGTATACCATTATGTCAAGATTTTGATTATTAAAAGCGCGGGCTTGACGCGATAACGAAAAAAAAAGATAGTGAATAAAGACCCTGCGTTCCTACTTATGTCATTTTCCGTATGCCATTTTCTCTCAATCTGGGTCTAAATGACTGAACTAACAAAGATACTTTAGCAAGTAGATACTCATGTAGTTAGTTTTAATACCTATTCGAAAAGTTTATAGAGACGGTTGACATGAATGGTTCTTACCTAACAATGCTAGGCTTTTTAACAAAATTTATAATATTAGCTTAAAGAATATACGTAGACCATCAACAATTTATCGTGGCATTTGTCATCCACGAATGCAAAAGCTTATTCAATCCTATCCTAAAATTCAACTTAAGAACGTATCTTTAAAAGAGAAATACTTTTATTATAGGTACTTGTAGTCAACTATAAAGTAGTTTCACCATGGTAAGGTGACAGTAAACTTTAAATAGCAGTATAACTTCTATTAAATTACATTTTACTGGAATATAAACCTTATTCGATTATATTAGCTCCTAAACTGTGAAATAAATTCTCTATTTTTGGGTAATGGATACTCGATTTCTTGTAAAAACTGTTTAAGTTGTGATTTCAATCTATCGGAAATAACTTAATTTGTTTAAGACAGCAAAATCCTGATTGTAGAGAAGGTAACATTCATACATACCATGACCGTACCCATGTTTTTTTGTGGGGGTAGGGGGGGGGGGGTTTAAACCTTTTCGTCATAAAATTTTTGATAAAAAATTACATAAATCGAATGGGAACATGATACCTAACAACACATTAACGGGTCGGACAGGGATTAAATTTACATAGCCAAATCTATTGATAGTTAGAATATGGAGACGGCCGTAAGTGTTCTTTCTGTACCCTCGGTATTTTGTGCTGTCATCGAAAGAGGCTACATATGAGGTGTGACTATGGAATGCTCAGCATTCTTTATCAAAGTTTTTACGATCATTGTAAGCCTCACGCTCCGGACACTTCGTTAGTGAGTCATGTACAAGATTTTATCATCCAAAGATATTTCACAGAGTCAAATTAAACTTAAAAGAGCGCTTTAATTATGACCCGTCAACGTGGAATTACTTTAATGCAGTAATTGTCAGTTTTTGGCGAGAATCGAATTTGTTTTAATTTATTAAATACCGTAGGAATAAGTTAAATTAGTCTCTTTTATAAAAGTGTGAACACACTACCCAATTTGTATTGCAATGACTTTCGCGTAATTTAATTTAAGTTAATGTAAGTAATTATTTTATTTATTATATGTTATAAATAAAAATGTCTTTGTCTGAATATTAAATTATTTCAGGACTTAATCGCGTGAATGATTAAAAGGTACGAACCTTTTGTTTACCCGAAGTTTCGATCGAATTGCACGGATCGTGGTCACGAGTCGACCTGTGACTACGATCGGTGCATTCAAATCTAATATGTATAAACATTGTGAATGTTTAAAAACAATAATTATCTAATTTTAATCTAGATTTTTCTAATTCTTTATTGACTTCGGAAACAAAATACTATACTTATGAGAGTCGATTCTACATAAACATGTAATGCCTGGCCTGTTTACAAACAATAGGTAAAGCAGGAGAAAAGAACGAGGCAATAAAACTCGCGGTCACTTTTTTCAAATTGCCAATGTTTACAATGCTCCTTTGTTTATAAACCATTTAACTAATTAGGTAAGGAAATTATAACTAACATCATAGTTTGACGACCAAAGTAGAACCTTAAGATCGATTCCAGCGATTGAATGATACATTGTTGGATAGTCTGTGAGGTCTTCAAGGATAGCCACAGACGTAATACCAGTGTATTTTCCAATGATGACATTTCATTCATCAGCTTGCTTATAGTTGAAGATCACGTATTCAATATTTATAAATAATAATGTAATCAGAATTTATGTCAATGAATGACAATATTTTAGCCACAAAGGGAAATCCAATGATCAAACATTAACCGATTGTTAAACCATTAAATGTCAATTTCTTGATAATATTATACACTGCGAGTTGTCCTATTGTAGGTACATGTACATGATTGGCCAAATCGGTCTTGGGACCATTGTGGACTTTCTAATATTCGATATAAAAACAAAAATTGACCCTCTATGCTCAATTTTGGGCCTATGGCCAAAATTGGTCACGGGACCACTTTGGAATTTTTCTATTCGCTATTTTAGTGCTTCAATTTTACCCACACATGCAGTTAAATAATTCATTTATTAAACTTTATACTACTATTATTAGTTTATTAGTCCTATGATCTAATATTTTATCCCACGTAACATAATTCCTTGAGTAAAACCATCTGGGTGTTGTAACTTGACTTGTACCAGTTTACGCAAGGAGGGTCATTAAAAACCGACTGTTTGTCGACTGTTTACGATTCCGATCAATGGGCTATAAACGTTTGCCTATAGTGGCCAGTCTGACCCCAATCGAACACATTTTGTCGTCAGCAAATGTATTGAAAGCTAATTTTGATGACTATGTGATAAGACGTTGACGTATTGTTTCATATTTGTGGCATCAGGTTGGAATTTAACGTTCAATGGCGTCATCTAGTTTTCTTACGTCATTGAAAGCGTAGTTATGAAATGCTTGCGTATTGCAGTGTGGTTTTGATGTACAAATAAAGATTTTTGTGATCCATAAATTGCTGTGTGTTCGTGGTTTGAACGATTCTATTTAAAAATTTCTTAAAACTTGAGTTTCTACTTCCTGATGAGTATTTTCTAAATTAGTACCTACCTAGTTAATTTATAGGCTTGTGGTTTTAGTTTCATTGTATCTATATTGACTATTTTTCCGAATAAGTAATATCGATATGAGAGTAGCGTACCTACGTATGTATACGAGAGTTTAAAAGTAAGGACAAGGGAGGTAGTTTAACTTTCTTGAAATGAGAACTTCATAGGATAGTTAGTAGTAATAAACTTCAAGATTCTCATTGGCATCCATCCACCCCTTTTAAAATATTAATAAAAAAAAATATTTACCTCTTCTCGCCATAAAACTCAACGCAGATTACTATCAAGTCTCGCACGGCAGTTTCCGCCAGATGGCAGTGTGTGCTTTATTAACACCGGCGCACGCGCATGCAACTGTTTTCTTTCCATTTTGAAAGAACATTAGGGTTGTCGAAATTCAGATAAGTGTGGGGTAGATATACAAATATTTGTGTTTACTGTGGTAATATTGGCACATGGAATTGAACATGCGTTAATATTAGCACAATCTTAAATCTATATTCATATAAAAACTACTTAATTACAAAAAATGTCAATAAAAATATTGGATTCGATATTTTCAAAATTAACGCAAGGATAAGCAATATTTGTGATAAATCTTTGACTACCAAGAGGTGTGCGGTGAAGCAATGAACAAATTTCTTCATTTAGATGACTGACTAGGAACTTTGCAGTAGAAAACAGTCAAACAATTTGATTTGGTCCTATTGTGAGTAGGTAAACAATATCCAAAGCTCAAACTGGCAAATAAGAGATAAGTTATTGATGAACCCACATATTTGGTGTCGCCCGATACTGCATGTCACCACTAGTACTGTCCTTAACGTAACTCATAAGTGTTACACTTGGAACTGCCGTCTTTTTTTTCAAACTAATCATAATTTTATAGCTATTTTATAGGCATTTCTTGCCAATCACACTAATATTATAAAGACGAAAGTTTGTGTGTTTGTGAGTGTGTGTTTGTTATTTCTTCACGTCTAAACGGCTGGAGCGATTTTAATAAAATTTGGTAACACCGCGGGGAACTGCTAGTTACTTTATAAATACAATAATTGCGAGGGCCCAACTCGCGAACATGAAAGGACAGAGAAATTTGGGGTCTAGACCCCAAATTACCGGAACCACATATCTGGACTATGTTACTAGTAACATAGTCCAGATATGTGGTTCCGGTTTGGCTTACGGAAGTCTCGGTTTCGATTCCTGGGTCTGGACTTCAAATTTTTCTATCTTTCAAAAATGCAATTATTGTATTTATAATCATAATTTTATTATTATTTTATTATGTATTAATTTGACGTTTTCAAACACTCACTAAGTTGGTTTTACAAAATAAAGATTTTAAAGTTAGAAGTCTAACTTGAAAATCGGATTAATGATACACTTAGCGTTGTGTACACAGTAGTAGCTGTTAACTATTATTTTTTTTGTTATAGTTTGTCGTCACTTAGTTTTATATTATATATATTTTTTTTATTCTTAAAGTTATTTTTGTTATTGCCAACCCTATGTAAAGGATTACAGCAGCATTGACGTATGTTATTACAGTTAAAATTAACTGCCGAACCGTTTTCAAGTTCATCATATACACAGTAAGCAAAGAATTATTTCGAGACGATATATTTTTGGTATCTAAGCAGAACTGAGCTCTTCCCAGAACTTGTAAGGTCAATGGTACACAAAGTTTTAACTGTATCGAATGTTTGATAATATTTATATGATAAAAAATAAATTATGACGGTTTAAACGGATGCATGATTTTCGACCTAATTGGATTTAGCATCAGAGGGATATTGAATTATTCCACTGGATGAGACAGTGAGATTATTTCTAGGTGTTTGAAGAACTCTGCTAGCTTGCAATGAATGCTGACATAACTGTTTTTCACTTAAATAAATAATGTTTTATTTATTTATTTATTAACTTTATGCACAAAATATTGTACGCGGACTATATAGTATAGGCGGACTATATAGTATATAGTATAGGCGGACTTAATGCTGAAAGCATTCTTTACCAGCCAACCTTTGGGTGATGTAACATAAAATTATATAGGTGCAGATTGTTGACAGTTAATGCTAGTTATTTCAGATGAATACAATAGAATTAAAAAAATATATATACACACATACGTATACTTAAAACCATAACATACATACAAATATACATAACTATACTCAAATACATTACTTACATACAAAATACATATACCAACTTAAATACATTACATACATACAAATAAACATATACTTAAATTCATAACATACAGACATACGTAACAGTTTATGTGGCTAACGTTGAGATTCAGCTAAACCATCGAGTAACAGTGTACGAACTTTCAGCTTGAAATTAAAGCGATTAGAAGCCATTCTGATTTCGGGGGGCAAATATATAATGTTCTCCTAATCTTCTGAAATGAAACAATTACTTATTTATGTAGGTTTGTGTCTGGCGATAGTTACATTGCTTAACTTCACTGATCTCGGCCCGCTCGATCACCAATGAGTCATGCTTATGACTTAGCGTGATCCACACATACGAAAGTACTAAAATGAACTTTTTTTTTGTTATCAGGCCTGCGCCCCCCGCTACGTGTCCTTCGTCTCAGCCAAGTTGAACCAGAGGGACCCAGTGGGCACCTGTTTCGTGGCGAACTCCCCGGACCTCAACGAAGTCAGAGAATTCTCGCCTTGTCGTATTTGTAAGTATCTTTTCAATAATCTTGCGATAACCGCGCATGTGTGCATGTGTTTGTACGATCTCCCATCTGTCTAGAAAGTGGTAAGTATCCCTATTGAAACACATATTTATGCACAAATTACAATAATACATTCAGCGTCATGTGTTGACATCTCCTACACACAATTACATGAATAGACACTTATTACTTTAAATTTATTTATGTCACTTATAATTAAATGTAGAATCATTCTATTCCAAATTTTGTCTGACGTTCATAAGCGTTGCATTTTGTAACCTAAGTGATTAAAGTACTTTTACTTTGAATAGTTAAATAATTTAAAATTGCAGTTCATGGTTAATGTTAAAATATAGATACCTACCTACTACACATAAGAAACCACATTACTTCTACGTTTTTGAACACTTCTCAGCGCTGGGAAAGCGACGCTGTTAAAATTGCCAAAAACCTAACTTCAGACACTTTCTTCATTAACATGAGCATCGATTTAAGGATAAAATCAGTATATCATGAAACAAAATTACACGAAACAAAGTTTACATAAGCGCGTTGTAAAAGGCAACAATTTAAAAAGTTTAATGGTTATGCAGCAAGTCTGTGGCGAGTAAACGGGGGCCAATAAAGCCATCATGGCGGTCACAAAGCGCGCGAAAACCGACTCACTTCCGCCGGTAATGGCGGCGAGCGGGAATTAGCGTGACGAGCCTGACGAGCCTCTAGCACTAAACATGATTTACGATAACACTTTTGTGTAAAACGATAAAATGGCTCACGTTACAAAAATATTATTGTACGTTTGATGGCGTTTCGAAATGTGAGACTTTAATTTTTATTTGCGATCACCCACGCTGCACTTAGTTAAAAGCATTTGCAGACTTAGTTAAAAGCAGACAGATCCAAATTTGTAATATGCAATGGAATTGACCAATGGGGTTTAGGCTTAGATCATAAAACTATAGCTGAATGAACAATACGTAAACTCATCTCGGTCGGGGCATAAAACGCCGAGAGCACAGATGGTAAGGTTAAATCTTCATATTCCTAAATGACTTCCACCAACGTACACATAGACATCGTTTACGGATATCTTGGACCACTTCGGACCAATTTGTTTCAAAGGTCAACATCAAATGTCAATTGTTTTAAAAGCTCGATTTGGACAATATCTACCAACAGTTTCGATTGAAGCATAATGTTTATGCATCGTGTACGTCCATTAAATCAGACGTTTTTGAATTACAAGCTAGGATAAAACTGATTATTACTAATGTTACCTAATTATTTTTTGTTTGGTAACTTTATCAACACTAAGAAGTAGTATTTTTTCCTCTAGATTAATTAAACACGAGTGACATAAAATTCTTGCAGGCAAAAAAGTAGGTAATCAAATTGATAAACAGCATTGGATACACCTTTAGCTTTATTTAGCAAAACCAAACCAGTTTATTTAATGGTTTGTTTATTTATCTTATAAAACGTCTTTTGAATGGGGTTTTTTTAAGTTTTATAATTTTTTAATAAGTATGTAAGTACTTAATTATTTATTTAGCCACATAGTTACATTATTGTATGGTATATTATTTATATAAGATTGCACGTATCGACGAAAATATAAGTACATATTATACATACATATTGTATTTTTATTATAAAATGAAGTATATTATAACTATGTATGCTTTGTTTAGGGCACCGATCTGTGGACGAGGGTGAGTATGTCCCGAGGTAAAGTTCGATGTGTAATGCACCTGTCGAAAAGTAGCCACTCATACACTTCATCATTAATTAATAAATATTTTGACCCATCTCATATAGCCAAAGCCAGTGTATAAAAATATTATAAAAAAACTACAACTTATGCCTACCCAATAAGATACCTTAGCCTTTTAAAAAATAAATAAAAAAAACAAATTACATTGGCAACGCTAGCTAATTATTATACAGGCTGGTACAAACTTACATCGATGATAATACTTTACTTATACATGTATTTATTTATTTAAACAATTAATTTTCTCAGCAGCATTTTAACTGTCGATATATGTATATTTATTAATATCTATGTAGTAACTTAGTTGCATGCACCATAAATGTGTATGTGTCGTATTGTGTTTAAATGGCTAAGAGACAAACAGTAATTCTCCAAAAAATGATATTTACAGTTAATCCAAGCAATTTAGCATCGTTCATAAGTGGCATCTAAACGGGCCATTTTTTACGGCATGTTGTGGCGGCAATGCTGTGGCCGGCAATATGGCAGTACTCTCCAATATTGATTTGATGGTTGCCCGGCCAATTTTGTTGTTGTTTCAGTCGCCCTCTATTTTATTGTTGCCGGGTTGTGTAGGTACCCCGTTTAGCAAACTGGATCATGCGCCATACAGTGTAGACATATGTCCGAGCAATTGGTTGCCAATAGTGCCGCCACCAATTGCCATGGCCAAAAAATGCCCCGTTTAGGTGCCCTTTTAGCATTGCACGTATTGTGAACAATGCGATCAATTCAAAGCGAAGGGGCTCTGCAATTTGATAGAAATATCAAATAATATTAATATTTATATTAAATTGAAAACCGAAAGCTTCGGTTTTCATTAGATTGTAAATGTTTTTATCAAATAGGATTGATAAAAATTAGGCTACAATAAAGGTATGAGTAGATATGTATATATGATACGAATAATATTTCAGTAACAATCTGTGTTTCTACTTTTAAAACACTTTATTTTCTAGTCTAGCAACAAAATAGTTGTATCGTGCTGCACCCTGTATATAACTTTATGATGTTGTACAAAAACCTTTATGATTGCATTTAAGTGTTTTATTCATTACGTTATGTTATTGATTTTTAATTGTAATGTTTTTATTTCCACAGCGAGTCATGGGCAACGTAAGACTGGCATGTGCCAAGCTGGTTTCTCAGGAGCTATCTCGAAGGTACGTTCTTTTTATAGTTTACTAGAGATTCTCTGTGGTTCTGTTCATGTATCTATACATTACTTATAAGTCGTTTGTTAAAAAAGCTTAAAGAAACCAAAAAACTCATATCTTCTTCTTCTGTTCGATGTGATAGCCCTCTTGATTTTTGTCTTTGTCATGGTGATAATGTACATATTTATACACTATAAAACTACATAATATTGTGAAAATATTGACGGTTATCGCCATTTTCATAGCTCATAAGTAAGTGGAGGTTTACTTTACGATCAGTTATTAATTTTAGACTAGCACATAACAACACAAAAGAACAACTCCTCATAAATTAGCAGACATTTATAACAGCATTTTAACTAGCAAACTTTTTTTTCTCCTTCTATTCTATTTTGAAAATGAAATGAAAAACTAAGACAAAACATTCGCTAGTTAGAATGCTGTTGAAATGTCTGCTTATTTACTATGAACTAGCAGCCTGCCCCGGTTTCTCACCGGTGTCATATCGTAGGTTTTTATACTTTGAGTTACATTATTGTAATTTTCGTAGGGATCCTAATTTTTAAGGCAATAAAATATAACCTATGTTACTCCCTGATAATGTAGCTTTCTAATGGTGAAATAATTTTAAAAATCGGTCCAGTAGTTTCGGGGCCAATTCAATACAAACAAACAATGTGGGAGTGTGTCCGACTGCTAAGCAAGAGGTCGTGGGTTCGATTCCCACACGGGATACCACTTTGTGTGATCCTCAAAATATTGTTCCGAGTCTGGGTGTACTTTGTGTCCGTGACTTGTACCTATGTTTGTAAAGTCCCCCGCGACACAGGGCTTATACCCTACTGCGGGAGTCGCCTATTTAAATAAATAAATAAAAAAAAGTATAGGGGGCAAGAGTTTATCATAACCATAACACGGAATGAAAAAGTTATTGAATATTTTGTCCATCTCTCTCTGTTCCTTCATTTCAAGTGAAACAGTTATCAACATAGTAATTACCAATTCAGTGTTACAACATCAAAATATTATGATGACAGATTATTATCTTTTTGTCACACCAATTATCTTTCGTTTCCACTGAAATTCGTTATATTTTTTCGCTACCAATTGTTGCCGACATTAAAAATGGTTGTTGTAAAGAATTTTTTGATAATGGTCGTATTAAAACACAATTAAAGTGAACTTTAAAGATCGTTGCGCATTAGCTACGGTACTTTTTGTAATAGGTGGTAATTTTGTCTTTCGATAAGATACATTGTTGCAGGAAATTTTTGATAACTTTTACTTAATTTCTTCGAAAATGTTATATCACTCTGCAGAATCATGTGTGGGTAGATGAATCTTCTACTTGGGTTATTATGTAATGTCTCTCACATAGACGTACCTAGGCAGGATTTGGGAGTTTAACAACCCCTTCCCCCTCCGAAATTCCAAAAAGGTTTTTTCAAGGCTTTGTTTAGGTAATCAAGTTTACCATATACCTAATTCTTCATAACAAAAATGTAGGCTGACTTAATGTTATTAGTAACGTAGTAAACTAAAAATAATAAAGACTAACGATTAAAGTAAGTACCTAATAAAAGTATTATCTAAAAAAATTAATCCATTATTAATAATCGGTAGATTTTTAAGTACTATAAATTAAATACTTAGATAATAAATAATACTTAGGTTATTTATTATCTGTTGTATTTATTTTTTAATATTTAAAAATATATCAAGTAATTTAAATATTTTAACGGGACATTTATACCCCTTTCCATATTCCTTGTGAATCCTTATACCGGGTTTATTTTTATTTTTTCTTTTTTATATAAATATCAACGAATTCCAACTAAGTTTCATGTAAAACATCGTGATTTTACGATCGTGGGAATAGAATTATTTTTGCCCATAGAGGAATTATCATCGCGATCGCATCGGGGAGCGCCCGCGCACGTGAGCGGCATGCACTGCGCGGGCGCAGACTCCAACCTTATGAATTATTTAACTTTTATTGTTTCCAGCAAAAAATAAAACAAGCAACATTTCTATTTTGAGAATAGTGAGCGAATTTTATTGCTGTTTTAATATGTCTCTGTATTTGGGATACAATTGAGATTTACCGCTAAATTCTGACAGGACAATCCTTTACGCCTAGTATGGGCGACCAGGGCTTTATTTGTTTGTATCTCGATATTGTATACGTCATTGTATAATGGCTAGAGATGTAGCTACGATTGGCTGCAAAGATAAAATAATAATATCTATTTGCAAAGACTAAGTAAAACTTTTAAAATCTCAGTGTAGGATTCTAAGTAGAATTAGTAGCCTATCTATCTCTTAGTATCTATACTAATATTATAAAGCGGAAGAGTTTGTTTGTTTGTTTGTTTGTTTAAACGCGCTAATCTCAGGAACTACTGGTCCGATTTGAAAAACTCTTTTTTTGTTGGATAGCCCATTTATCAAGGAAGGCTATAGGCTATATAACATCGCGCTACAACCAATAGGAGCGGAGAAGCGACGAGAAATGTTTCAAAAACGGGTAAAAATTACGCATACGAAGTTGCGCGGGACAGCTAGTACTAAATAACTAACTACCCCAATTTCATACATAACACAGTCAAAATAAATGGCACTAATGTATTTGAAATAGTAATGGGTTTGTTTAAGTTGGGTTACCACGATTCTTAAATATTTGTTTTATTTTATGTCGAATCAGGATAGAATATAGGTAAGACTTAGTCGAAACCGTTATCACTGTGTAACAATAATTAACGCTGTATACTTAAACTCTTACGACTTGTGACCAAAATTACTGATATTTTAAAATGCATCTTTGTATAACAACGATAAGACAACTAACAAACGTAACGTAAGCCATTCACATAAAAATATCGCGTAAAAAGTTATAGGACTCTAAATCAAAGTGTACCTACGCACACAACGTAATCTTCAACGGTAATCGTTAAAAGAAAATAAAATCGATTTAAATTCGAATCACAAACAAACGATTAATTACCACTCTTTAGAGAATAACAATAAATTTGACAAGGAATGACTACCTGATGCCTTTGCTTCACTTTTTTACGTCTAAAAAAAGTGATTTAATGTTACCACTGCAGTAAAAAGGAACGGTTTAAGTATTGCGAGTTTAATAAAAAATGGTCAATGGGATCACGTGCCTGTGTATGTAACAGGTGTCGATTTGTTTGTCACCTTTTGATCATAAAACTTCTGATTTTACGATAAGTAGGTAAAGTAACGTACGGTCAGCTACCTAAGGCGTTAAACAAAATCGTACCTATTTTTTTAATTTATTTATTTAAACCACAAAATAAATTTCGCAAACCATGGTGTTAAACACTGCTTTAAATTATGCGATGACTATTTATTTTTAACTTATGCTACGTTAATATTTTGTTCTAACTTAAATATTTTTGACTATGTTGTTGGTACATATTTGTATAATTTCAAATGTTAAACCACTTGAGGTATGTATCTGACTGTACATATTTAACAATAATAAATCAACAATTTTCATTGTCTGCTCACCATAAGTATTAGAAAAATAAAATATGTACCTACTAAACTCATTAAAACTAATAATCAAAATCTAGACTATTTACGTCATGCACATAAAATAGCGTTGTCACATCGTTATCATTGGCTCTATCCACCAACAAGATTCTATCTAATTCCAAGAAAATATAACTTGATACTATGAAGGAATCTAACCATCTTGCCATGGACATGAGACGTGATGTTTTTGCCAAACAGTCGTTAAACACAAAAGCTGTTGAGGTGAGCTGATCTGAATGTGTAGGATAAGTAGCTCGGTCTACTTATAAACACTTAAAGCATTTTAAATGATTGGAATTTAGGGCAATTTGTTTTAATATTTCGGCTGCCATTTCTACGAGATGAATTGCCGTTATTTAAGGGTAGTTTACGCGAAACAGGGTTCGAGTTAAAAAGAGTTTTTCTAATAGATGATATAAAGAAATTTAAGGATATGTCTTAATATGATCCCGCAAATAAATCTGAAGTTGCGGAAAAATGCAAAAACGAGCATTTTCGTATTGTTATAGTCATGGCGTTCGTATAAATATTCTACTTTATTTTGATCTGCGCTCCTGCGCACTATAAAGTAATGGTTGTGTGCGGAAGAGCGAGGCCGGCGATCTGGTCGCTGTATACGTAACGCTAAATAAATAATTCTATCAGTGTAATGCCGCCTTAAAGAAAAAATATAACGCTTTAATTAAAACGTTCATGACATTCATTTTCAAAGCAGTTTTTTAGATACGACTTTTGAAAAATTTAATCAATGAATCAAATGTATCGATGACTACAATATTATGTATAGGCCATTATTGTCGATACACTTTTCCGATCTCAGGTCCATGTTAACTATTCACCGATAGTGACCAATAGTTAAACCGGAGTTTAATTTATTTTTCACAAGTTATATTTACTTAACAGGCGTTTAGCGTAAGTATCGGATAACACGCACCATAATGGAAGTCGTCTTAATACCTGGTTTAAATAAAGTTCTTAAAAATATGTTTTTTGACCATAGTTCAGCTCTTGGGTCTAATATTACTCATTTATATGTCAAACGTAAATCGTTACTAAACTACTAAACTGATATGAATCGTGTTAGTAAGTGAATTATTATGTTTTAATGTTACAAGTTAACGAGGCGTGTACCGCTAGTCATGCAGTCGTAAAGAGGTGAGCTACTTACAAAAATATAGTAAAAATCCTTGAAGATTTATTACTGCGACTTATCTGTACATCTCTGTGGGTGATAAGTTATACTAACGTCAGTACGTTCTCTATTTTTTAAGAATGGTTACAGACTAAGTAGGTATGACTATTTTGAATAACTTGTTAAAGTTCATAGTTAAAATTAAATTAAAAAATATTCATCAAGATTGCTAAACTTTTTAATATTCATAACGTCTTTATTCAAGTTTTGATTATAATTTATTTGCAATATACACTGACGGACTCATAAACTGCATCAAAGTTCAGGTTTACTCTAAAAGGATTTTTTTATAATAAGTATGCAAACTTTTTAGATTAAATTATATAAATATGGAAAGACTGGCTCTTAATCTTAAAAAAAAATTAAATTTAAAAATAGAACTGCGGTAAAACAAATGAATATAGCCGGGAAAAGAAAATTTACTCGTAGTATCAGATTTGCGTGTTATTTATAGCAAAGTTTTAAATTAATTCTCATTGATTTTTTTTGTTTGGTCAATTGAATTATTGTTACCAGCATAATTGTTGGGTTAGTTTTTTAACACATCGAGAGTTTTTGAACCATAATATGGATACTTCGTCCGAACAAGCGGCACAAATTGTAGCATTGGTGCGGGAGGGCTTGGATCAACGAACGATTGGTAGAAATTTAAATTTAAACCAGTCTACGGTTTGTAGAATATACAGAAGGTTTGTAGAGACAGGTTCTTACAGGAGGAGACGTGGTACAGGCAGAACTCGAGCAACCACAGGTCGTGATGACCGATTTATTGTTATAACTTCCCTGCGAAATCGTTTCCTCACGTCAGTTAACATCAAAACCGAGCTTAATGAAGTGCGTGGAAAAAACGTGTGTGCACGAACAATAAGAAGAAGGTTAAAGGAAGCGGCTATCACCCCTTTTAGACCAGCAAATGGTCCAAAGTTGTCTGCAGCTCACAGACAAGCTCGCTTAAGATTTGCGCGTCATCACCTGAATTGGACAGAAGAGCAGTGGGCCTCTGTATTGTTCACGGACGAGTGTAGGACATGTTTATATGGTGCAGATGGTCGCAGAAGAGTCTATCGTCGACGTGGGGAGCGATATGCTCAAAGTTGCATTGAGGAGCGTGTTCCTTTTGGAGGCGGTTCATGTATGGTCTGGGGTGGCATATCGATGAACGGGCGAACAGAACTTGTGTTCATAGACATGGTCCGTCAAAACGGTAATAGAGGGGGTTTGACAGCACATCGCTACATAACAGAGATATTAGAAGATCACGTGGTGCCTTACATGGGATTCATAGGCGAAAATTTTACTTTAATGCAGGATAATGCCCGGCCGCATGCAGCTGCACAAGTTCAACATTATTGCGAAGAGGTTGGGATACGTACAATGAATTGGCCAGCACGCAGCCCGGATCTTAATCCCATCGAGCATGTTTGGGACAATTTAAAAAGAGCTGTATATGCGAGAAACCCTTCGCCTACGACAGTGGCAGCACTAAGAACAGCACTTTCAGAAGAATGGGACAATATTCCGCAAGATCTTTTAAAAACCCTTATAAAATCTATGCGGAACCGATTAGAATCCGTAATAAGGGCACGTGGGGGTAATACACCTTATTAAAACACAAATAAACCCTTGCATAAAGTTTGTGTCTATTGTTAAAACCAATTTTTTAATTAAACAATTTTTCCTTAAACTTCTGTTTTTTCTTCAAAAAAGGTCTTAAGGTCCTTTCCAGTACATAAACTTAAACTTAAAGATATGATCCTACGCTGTTTTAAAGTTCACGAACCAATCTAGAGGTTTCAATTTAAATCTGTATAGAAAGTTTGCATACTTGGTTAAAATATTTATTTCAAAGTCGTCTATTACTTTGATGCAGTTTATAAGTCCGTCAGTGTATAATAGGATTTAACAATTGTAGTCATAATGCCTTCTAAATGCACCTAATCTATATAAACTTATTTCCGTTATCTATACTCCTATACTTATATTGACGACAATTGGGCCCTTCTTAAGTCTGCAAGGAATAGGTGTAACCAAATGATTCGCAACGCCAAACGCCGTCATATCCTTAATAACATCGATTCTTCGTCACCCAATAATATCTGGCGGTTCTTAGGGACTCTAGGAATCGGTAAACGGGGCCGTATTGATTCACAGGTGATGGTTGGTTTAGATGATCTCAATAAATATTTCACAACCTCTGCTCTTATTGATCATCAAACCACGCGTTCTACATGTAACTACTTAGCCCTTTACTTACCTACCACGTCTCAACATTGACTTCTTCCATTTTTCTCAGGTTGCAGAGGCTGAGATCAAAAAGATTATTCTTTCTATTAAATCCAAGGCTATAGGTAACGATGGCATTAGCCGTCGCATGGTTACACTTATCCTTGACTACATCCTTCCTGTTCTTTCTCACATTATTAATTTCTCTCTCGATTCCGGGACATACCCATCTTTATGGCGACACGCCTTCGTTATTCCCCTACCTAAAATTTCAAATCCTACTCTTCCTAACCACTTTCGACCTATCTCTATTCTTCCTTTTCTATCTAAAGTGCTTGAAGCCTGTGTCCATAAGCAAATGACACAATTTGTATATCGCAATAATTTGTTAAGCCATTTTCAATCCGGTTTCAGGCCTGGACATAGCACCAGCTCTGCTCTTCTCAAAGTGACTGGCGACATCAGGGCAGGCATGGATGAGACCAAAGTTACAGTTTTGGCCTTGGTGGATTTCTCGAATGCCTTTAATGCCGTCAGTCATGATATCTTACTTTCTATCCTCTCTCATCTGATGTTCTCGTTCAATGCTCTTAACTGGTTCTCATCCTATCTTCGGGGGCGCCAACAGTCGGTGCGCGTAAATGATTCTTCGTCGAAATGGCGCGATCTTGACGCTGGTGTTCCTCAAGGCGGAATTCTTTCTCCTCTATTATTTTCCATTTTTATTGATCTTATTACTAATGTCCTCCAGTGTACGTTTCACCTTTACGCCGATGATCTGCAGATATATGCTCAGGCTAGTGTAAATGATTTATCTGAGGCCATCACAAAGATCAACGGTGATCTTGCTGCTATCAAAACCTGGTCAGACAGGTTCGGCTTGACTGTAAATCCGTCCAAGTGCCAGGCAATTGTGATAGGGAGTCAACGCATTTTAAGCCGACTTAACACAGACTCGTTACCACCAGTCATCTTTAATAGCTCCACTATCCCTCTTAGTTCATCAGTCAGGGACCTCGGCATTTTACTAGACACAAACCTCAACTGGCAAGCTCAGGTAACAAGTGTTAGTCAGAGGGTTACAGGTACTTTGCGAACATTATACCGTCTCAAGAATTTATTCCCATTTAAAACTAAACTTATGCTCGTCCAGACGTTGATTTTTCCCCTAATTGATTATGGTGACGTATGCTATCTCGATCTGAATGCAGACCTCCTTAACAAGTACGATCGACTTCTAAACAACTGCATTAGATTTATTTTTAACCTTCGTAAGTATGACCATGTGTCCTTTTACCGTTCTGAACTGAAATGGCTCCCTATTCGGCAGCGCCGTAGTTTGCGCGTTCTCACTACTCTTTACTCTATTATTAACTCTCCTCATACTCCATCTTACCTGTCTTCTAGCTTTCATTTCTTGTCCTCCAACCATAACAGAGATCTCCGCTCTTCCAACAATCTCTTACTTTTATGCCCCGCTCATTCTACTGGATTCGTGGGATCCTCTTTCTTTGTTCAATCGGTTGTACTCTGGAATGCGCTGTCCCCCGAAATCAGGATGGCACCTAACCGTTTCAATTTTAAAATAAAAGTTCGAACGCTACTCTTTAACAGCAGCTGAATCCTTACAAAGTTATCAACTTATTAGTTTATAATTTATGTATGTATTGTATATAAATATGTATGTATGTAAGTAATGGAATTTATGTATATTTTATATGTATGTATGTACATATTAGCATGTATTCGATTATGTATTTTTGTGTATATATAATGCTTTTTTTTATTTCTCGACCTTTAATATACTTTTATTATTATCATTTTTATATATCTAGTTTTCTACAATCTGCACCTACATATTCTTAAGTTTACATCACCCAAAGGTAGACTGGCAGAGAATGCTTTTAGCATTAAGTCCGCCTTTGTACTCTATTTGTACATTAAGTGTTAAATAAATAAATAAATAAATATATTATAAAGAGGAAAGATTTGATTGTTTTGTTTTTATTGAATAGGCTCCGAAACTGCTGGACGGATTTGAAAAATTCTTTCATCGTTGTGTAGCTACACTAACCCTGGGTGACATAGGCTATTTTTTATCCCTGTATTCTCTAGGAAACGGGAACTATGCGGGTTAAGCCGCGAAGCGTCCACTAGTTCTATAATAATCGTAAACGGTTATTTAAATGCCAACGGCACATCACACCCATCAACTGTCAAATTAGTCAAGTGTCACAAACACCTGCCAAGTGTCACACCACTCGAACGTCAAATGACCCAAGTGTCACAATCCATAAATGGTGCTAAATCTTTCCACGCAACCCTAACTAGTTTCTCGACAGCATCAATTTTATTGAAGTGTCTATCTATAGCCCAATAAATTTGTCGTTACCTCGTAGTTTGGTGCGAACCTCTGCTCGTTACTATTCATTGCTACAGGGTGTTGAATACCAATGGTCACGATGCGCTTGCGTTTCTAAATAGAGATCTAGATTTAGCGATTATGTATGGATTAGTATTAGTAATGAGTTTGATAGAAGTTCTACTCAATACCATGTCGTTGTTTATTGTTTTAAATAGCAGTAAGAAGCGCTAGTGTTTAATTAATTTAAATCTATACTATTTCCAGTAGGTACATCCCCCAAAAATGATCCTCCGATTCTTATTAAAATTCTGAAAGAGCTTTGTTCTCCTAAGATGACGAAGTCTTAATATACAGATTTCAGTAGACTAATTTGTTGAATCAGCAACAACTTTGAAACTAATAGAACGTGTGTAAATGAAATAAGATCATTAAGAATGTGTCAGTTAGGCAATAGCCTATAGCTGTGTTAACTACGTGAGGTGATTTTCTAAGTCGATATGCATATGCAACTTCGGTGTAATTCATTCGCTTAGTCACTCTTTGTTTAAGTGTAAAAACATCGTCGTTAGGTTAGATAAATTTGTGTTATTAGGATCTGTAATTTTTTACTGGTGATAAAAAATCCTTTTCCCTTTGATAAAAACATCAAAAAGGATTCCCCGAGGAAAATATGTCCCTCCTTGCCAAATCTAGCACAATAATGTCGACGTGCTACGTCAAACATTCCTGTAAGTTTACAAACATGGTTTTGGAACGCGTCCGTAAGCGGTGGCCATTTGCAGACAATGGCGGCACAATGCGCGGGAAAATTGATGGTGTCCTACCACACTTGCGAATTTAATGACGGTAGTTGGTAAATTCATTTTTATTGACTTGGGTTAGCTTTAACATAAAGTAGCACAAAATAATGTGTTAAAGCTAAGGAAAAGCATTTAGGTTTTTATATATTTGAACTCATTTCGTACTCTAAGAACTTCTTATTATTTCCATAATTTGTACATATACTTTTACTTCGTAAGAGTTTTACTAGCTTTAATCTTAGTAATTTCCTTCATAACTCTATAGAAAAATACGTAGAGGTAGTAAAAATACAGTAGCTTTTGTTTTTAAAAAAGACGACTCCCGCAGTAGGGTATCGCGGGGGACTTTACAAACATACAAGTCACAGACACAAAGTACACCCAGACTCGGAACAACAATTTGTGGATCACACAAAGTGGTGTCCCGTGTGGGAATCGAACCCTCTTGCAAAGCAGTCGGACACACTCCCACCGCGCCATAGAGGCAGTGTAGATATCTATTTTCGAAATGTTTATGTATTTCAGTGTTTTCCAATATGAGTTGCCTACAAATAAAAAATAGATTTAGACAGTTAATATATACATATACATTCATATCATATATTGGGTAATTAATAAACGTACAAAAAATTATATAGCTTTTACGACAACGGTAAATAAATACATCAGGATTTCTTTGCTTTCTCAAAGTAAATTAGCCGTCACAATACCCCGTTTTGAAAACAAAAACATAAGTTATGTTGTCTTAACATCTTGTATTATTCTTGAGTTTGAACTAAACTGCGACGGTCAATATTATTCCTATAATACTCTAATGAAGCGGAACCGAACCTGCGCACGCGTCGCACCATTTATTAACACTAATAAGTACCTAGTTCATGCATGTCAGTGTTTTGGTGTGACATTGTTTTTTTTTACTTGTTGGATCTGAATTTATTTCGGCTAAGCTGCTGCTGAGATGAGCCGACACAAAAAACAAATAGGTAGAAAAAAAATATTTAAAAAATACCTAAATTCGGTTAGGTACCTATAAGTAGGCAATTTGTGGCGGCAATGCTGTGGCCGGCAACATGGCAGTACTCTCCAATATTGATTTCATGGTTGCCCGACGATCGCTGAGCGATCGATTTTCCGCAATGTTGCCCGGTCAATTTTGTTGTTGTTTCTTTGGCCAATTGTGCCATTATTGACCGAGTGATTAGTTGCCAATAGTGCCGCCACAAATTGCCGTAAAAAATGGCCCCTTTAGACGCTCCTTATTACGCTTATTAAACGGTTTTTTTGTATAGATGCGTTACATAGTGGCATAGCAATAGCTTTTTAGTGTTTTGTCTCTCTCTGCATAGAATAAAATGACGGAGAGGAACAAAGAAAAGCCAAATCAAGTTATTATAAGCACTAAAAATGTAGAAAGATACGTACTTCCTGAAACTGCCATGTGCATAATGTCTCTACTGTAACCATAACACCTCATTTAAAATGATTCTCCCAGCAATGCAAATGAAAATGCTAATATCACGGAAGAATTACTTTTATTGCTCATAAAATAAAGATGAATATCATTTGAATGCATCATCTTGTTGTAGCGACTGCAAGTTGTAAATGCTAAATTCATGGGATTTTAAACGCCTCAAATATTTATGCACATTTTAATTGAATATTCAATTATAACTACGCTTTTATAGTTTTCTTCAACCCTTTAGATGCACTATGGGGCTTTTGTGGCCACGCCGGGTATAATGGGTCCCATTGGCGTAAGGCCATAAATTAAAAGGCCTTTTAAAGTCCAGTAAATGGCCGAATAGATTAGGAAATATTGATAGGAATGGACTTTAATGGACATTTTAATAATTTCTTTATTGTTTTAAACAACAGGTTGGTAATTTATGAATTGTGAGCTATGCAGTGTATTTTAATTTCTTTGTTGTTAGGCACTAAAAGATTGAAGTATGTTTAAGTTTTACTGATTTTAACTGACAGAGGTTTCTGAAGATAAATGCATTTCCCAGGCGAAAACTTATACTTAATCGTTTTGAGCTTTGAGGATAAAATCTTTATCGTGACTAAAACGGTTATTAGCTGTAAAATAATTATAGTTAATATTTTGCAGTACCTACCTATAATAATTATTTTATAGGTTGATTTAGCTGAATTAAAAAAACCGTACCTATAGCGTACTATCGTATATATAGTAAATATCTAGTACGGAGGTAAGGAACCTTTCTAAAACCACAGAATAAGTTATACTACAACGGTACTAAAACCACAGAATGAGTATAAATAGTACTACGGTACTAAAACATTAAATAAACCATTATTATAGCTTTATTGCACTTTTTTAATTGTTGCTGTAGTGACCATAGTAACATACACAGTGTAAAAATTTCAAGTAGTTACTTACCTATTATGGTTCAACTTTTCTGCTGTGATAGATAAAAAAAAAAAAAAAAAAAAGTCTTTATTGTCATTACACTGTTTCACTTATTTATATTACATATGAAATCGCCTTTTAAGCAAGGAATTGCTTGTAGTAGGAGATTGCGCTCTTCTATTATCAGCAATTCTTAAACATGTGCAATTCTATATTGCTACTAAATATTTAGTGCGAGTTATAGCATAAAGACTCAAATAAACAGAATGGTTTTAGCTTTCCTAGTTTATAGATAGATGGACGGACGGACAGATATCAGAGCCTTAGTAAGAGATAGACAGGCAATCAAAGCGATTGAGGTTTCGCTATTATTAAGAGAGAACCAACAAAAATATAAGGGAGGACCTTAACATAGTTGTGACATTCTGCCCCCACGTGACCGCGACGCAGTAGCGGCCGCGCATGCGCTGTCGCACTGTATATGGCGCGAAGCGCACGCGCATATTTATTCATTGGCCGCGTACGCTGATTCAATGCTAAAACGACTAGGCTTTTATCTCGTTTTTAGGGCTACCAACTCCATTTTTGGGTTATGAATTACTATTTTATTTTTACATTATTTTTTGTCTCCACGACAGATTTCTTTACGTTTATGTACGTGAGTTTATGTTTAAAACATGATTGTGAATTTAAATCTACATGGAGTTTTGCCATGACTGGTATGTTTCTTGAAGAGGTATTTTATCGGCATTTTCCTTTTAGATTAGCTTAGTGCGACGGAGCAGATTTAAAAAGTTACTTTTTGCTTATACCTACTCGTATTTGTTGTTGGTAAAATGCATATAAGAAGAACTGAAGAACAAATTTAAAGTTATTTGACATTTTGCAAGGCCTACTTTCTGCTTCTATTTGATTGAACAAAATCATGTTTATCATAGTCATAAAAGAGAATGACGGCCATGCGAAAATTTCAAATTTGTTCCCTTTAGTAACTTTACAGTATTGACTCCAGTCTTCACTATAGCTTATTTGTTGTTAGAGTCCTTTAAGGGACCATCTCCTCGGGCGAGAGAATCGCGGCAACTCCGCTGTACTATCGTCAGATAGTCTCCACGAACGAGCGATTATTCCGCCAACGTAACGGAATCGGTGTCCGCGACGATGATTGTCACTTTTACGAGACGGGATGCTTGCGCTCTCGCAGCGAGCGCGCAGCGATACGTTGACGTTTCTCTCGCACTCAGCCATTCGTCGCAACGCCGCGATAACATCGCCGTGGGGAGACACGTTCTAAGAGAATGTTTAGGAATAGGTGGCACGACGATAATATCGCCGCGATTCTCTCGGCCGTGGAGACGGTCCCTAACTATTTACAAGTAGGTACGTTTGCATTCACACAACCTGATTTCTAGGTTTCAATTAAGATTTATCATTTAAGAGTACAATTCTGTACGAAATAAAAACAAGAAGAAACTAATAATTAATTTGAGTAAGTAAACAAATATTGAGCTCCTATATACCCTCCCAGTCTGTCCCACGTTTAAACCTAGAGATTTTTTAGGTTTCCTTCTATTGTACTTCTCGAATTTTATGTCAAATAAGGATACTTAAATATCCTAGTGTCCCTATTGTCACTGATGTCCTTCATGGGCGGACATAGCAAGCACAAATCTGCTTGCCTTAATTATTGAATTGTTTTCCATGACTTCGTACCTGGATCCTCACTTAGCTCTCATAATGACCAAAAATAACCAACTGTAGCTCGCATAGTAACTTTGTCTCTTAACCAAGTAAGTTTCTATAAATGGCACCATATAACACCAAAAAAACCTGTCGCTTATCTCGCAAACGATTTGCAAAAGACACACCACAGTCTTCCTACAAGATGTTGTTATGTTTACACATTTTTTGTCTAAGATAGTTTTTTTTTCTTGTCAAGTGTGTAACTTGAACCATCGAGGCTTATCTCACATACTTGTTTACACGCACGGATTTCTGATGTCTGCTTTTTGTCCTTTGAGTGCTTGGTGCAAGGTGTAAGTGGAGGCGTCTAATTCGGTAGTTGACTGTAACGAGATTAAATTATATAACATCTATCTGACAAGAAAACTATTGGTATGTTGTGTGTGTATGTATGTGTATTTATATATTTATATGTATGGTATTGTTTTTATAATTGTTTATTTATTATTATTCTTTACTTACTTTCTTGCTTACACTTATACTTATATTTTTATTTTATTATTATTATTTTTTTATAAATATATATATATTATATTATATATATTATTTTTTTATAATAATTATTATTATTATTATATCTTATTTTTTTATTTTTATATTATACTTATACTTTTAGTATTAGAAGTAACAGTCGATTAAGCACCTACCTTAAACAGCTCTCTGCGTCACCCTAAGGTTGACTAGATAATGCTTAAGGCATTAATTCCGCCTTTGTACAAATGTTATGTGCAAGAAGTAAAATAAATAAATAAAAAATAAAAAACAAACCTCAATATTCTGAAACATAAATTCGGTCGAAAAATTTTACTTTTTGTTTACGATCTTATAATCTTTATATTTAAACTTTATTAATAGGTAGAGTTCCTTAAGTAAAGGTATGGTGATCACTAAGAATCGGAAAATTTCCACTGAAGAGAGAAGCGGCGGTAGCCTAATGGCAACGCAATCGTGAGGTCACGGGTTCGAATCCTACCCATTATAGTACCGACGTGAACCCACTCCTAACAGAAGCCTTTGAGCTTAGCTGGAGAGGTTAACAAGATTGCTAGTAATGTGGGACTCAATCCCACATAAACTAGTTATCCATTAAAAAAAAAAGATTTTCAAAGGTCTACATGGGTAAAGCAAAAATGAAGAGAATATATATTTTGCTGGCTGTCTGTCGCATCATCTTACAAATTAACAAGCCGCGGCACTCCATTCGTAGGTCACAAAACAAAGTGATATGACATCATACACTTATAAACTGATACTCTTTATCTATCTGTGTGCAATTAGGGTGGTATAAGGACACGGCTGGGCAATAGGCATAGGACGACATGAGACGGCACGGACAGTGCATTACCATAAGTATCAACATAAAACGTTAAGAATCGTAAAACACTTCGGTGTTCCTCTAATATAAGTGAAGCTTGACATAGCTTTAGCTAGTTTTATTGTTTTAAAAGTATTGAAATGTCTAGCTTTTATATTTATTACTTGTAGAGCAGTTTTAAGTGTAATTTGTGTAGTAGTTTCTTTGGTTGTTGTCATGTCTATTTTCTCTACCAGTGAAGAAAAATTAAGATTATTATAGTAATTCCAACTTTACTATAAACAATATGAATTATAGTTTTAGCTTTATTGACGTGTACGTAGTTAGTATACATGAAAGTACTAACTTTGATTAACTTGGAGATAATTGGCTAGACTATACGGTCGTTACTTAAATGCAATTTAATTTTAAAACATACACTCTAGAACTGCTCGAATACACAATTTCATAGTTATACGATATTATGTACTTAAAAAGAAAATAATTTACTGATATTTAATATTTTTTATGATTCACATTCATTAATATCCTAATGTTTTTATTTTCAGGATGGGCAAAGGCTATTTATGGGTGCTCCAGGCAGTTTCTTCTGGCAAGGTAAAATAACCAAATAAAGATAATTTAATCTAACAAATAGTAATTATATAAAATATAGACTGCACAGAATATGATTATTCTCATTTAGATGAGTAGCTGCGTAGAGAACTGCGCATGGTGGCTGATGAAAACGGATAGACAGATCATCGTAGACTGGTTTTTAATTAACTTCATAATTGAAATGTGCAAAAATAATATAGAAATTGTAGCTGCAAATGAAACTTATGCGATCTGGTCTCGAGAATACAAAACCACAAATCTTGATAAAAATAATAGCAGTTTTTAGACGTGGATGTTTTGTCTCTTTCCCTCTTACAAAATGAAGAATGGATAAAACATTCAATAGCTATTATAATACAATTATTATTTATTGTAGAAAGGGTATACTCGTCTGTCAATGGTATTTTTTCTGTCACAAAGCTTATAAAATACAAAAATGTGATCGAATCAGGTATTTGAAAGTACCTATAAATCATTACGCAGACAATTTGAGAGGTTTATAATAATCGGCAGTCTACAATATAAATCGTCGTATCAAAGAGATTATTGGAGGGAGATCTATAAACGATAACTGACACACGAATTATCCACAGGGCGAACGTTATCCATAGATCCGAAAGAGTCGTTCTTCTACTTTATGCCGAAAATACCGGAAGAAGGTAAACTTGTCCTACGAAACGCCAGATTGACATCTTAACTCTTAACAGTAATAACATAGAAAGGCTTAAGATCGCCTAATCCTATATCAACGCCTTGAAACATGGTCAATTGTTTTAAATTACATTTTTGTTGTTCGAGTATAATGACGCTTTTTAACTGTTTAACATTAATGTCGTTGACAACATCCGCTAACAATTACATTTGCTTCTAAATTAAGCCTCAATTCAGCCTCTAAAACCAAACCTAATAGATTATAGGTTGGATTGCACGGAGGATGCCAATTATAGCGGGTTCGATCCCTGCATGGTACACCACTCTACGTCGTGAAAAATTTAAACTGCTTTAAATTAAAATTCAATATAAATAATTACTAGGTAAATTATTACTACATTATTCAAACAACTCTGTACTTTTCAACGGAACCCTTATAATTTCGTCATGTTTGTATGTAACAGGGATTTACTCAAGACAAAGTTTGATGAAAAGGTGTTTTGTAGTAACCGCTACTTAGTTTGATTGCTAAATAATAAAAATAAATATGCCCCCCCCCCACCTTTAGCTTTGATACATGTTGCAGAAACATATTTTTTTTGAGCAAAATCAACATGCGGTACATCATTTGATAGGTCTTTAAAAAACATTTTGAGCTTTCCAATTTTTATTTTTTTTGATTAAATGATTATTTTCGAAAAGGCGCTTAACAAACACTGTAAACTAAAATTATTTCGGACATGATCGAATATACCTTCACTGAGTTATTGCCGAAAAATTGCGTTTCTCAACAAAAGAGCGTAAGTGCCATGAACATACGCTCTTCTGCTGGTGTAATTATTCAAATTGTATTGTATCATATGGCAACGCTCGGAACTCTACACTAAGCATGGTCCGACATGCACTTGCCCATTTTTTTTTTAATTTTAATATTAATAGATAATAACCTAATAATATACCTTTTTATCAATCTGTTCCAAGAGCAATTGAAAACATTCAAATACAATTCAGAAAAAATGGAAGTTATCATACTACAAGTTAATTCGGTAGTTGGGTTATTTTAATTAAGATTTATACTTGAACATATAAAATGAGTTTAAAATAAAACTTGCATCCTTATTAATGACAGAACAGACAAATGAATGATGTTCATTTTGCAGTATCTGTCATCAGTAGTGATGAAATCATTAGCTTTCCTGAAATCATGGTGGTAAGGTTACCCTGTGGGTTTTTACCAAATACCTTTTATTACCTATTTCATACTCAAAACTTAAAGAAACCATTAATATCTTGAAAACATTTTAGCAGTAGAAAACTACTTAAGTAATGTATTTTGCACGAGATATTAGATTTTCGTTGTTATTCGTGAATTTCATGAAATCTTTGTGCTAACATTTTGTCTACTTGGATGATATCTTAATAAAATCACATTGTAATGCAACACTTTTTCCTTTCCAAGCATTAAGTCAACTCCATCTCGAATACACCGAAGTTTGGCTTAGCTTAATAAGCATGATAATGGTAAAAATCATTAAATTGTCCTTACACCACAAAGTTTTGAATAGTATCATGTAAATAGGAATGTTGACTCCCTGATTGTAGTTTAAACAACGGGTTAAATAGGTTGATTAATAAGGTTGAAAATATTTTATAACCACAAAAGTGTCCATGCTTTGAAACTAAACAAATAAAACAATTGAATTATTGTCATTGGCTTAACTCTGGTGGAACATAGTGAAATCTAAAAAGCACAGAACAGATGGTGATCTATCCTACTATCTTAAATGTCTTTGCTTTCTAGAATCAACAGTGACTGTTTTCCATCTGAGGTGTATTCAAAATTAATTATTTAATGTATATTATTGCGTCCGCTGTAACAAGGATTTGGGGATATTATAACAATAAAATATCCCTGATTCGACACGCTTGACACGGTGTGATTACACGTTTTGGTCATAATGCTAATAACCTTACGAAAATGCCTGTAACAAAAGACAGGACGACTGAAGTAATTAATTCATCATCACATGAACTGCCTGCTTAACCGCTGGCTCGCTTAAACATCATCTATTGACAGATCATGGAATATTTCCCTCATCAATGACTGCCGTTTGTGATGTTTCGATGTATTAAACATGATTGTTGCATTTGGACGATTTTGAACCCCCTTTTTTAGTATCCATGTTTAGAAATCACCTAATTTTAGAGTCTTCAATATTTAAAACTATTATTCTTTTAGAATTTTAAATCTCCATCTTTTATTGTAAAATAAATCTAAAGATCGTCCAAATGAATAAGCTTTGTTGTTTGTTCATCAATGTTATTATATCCCATCTTTATTATAGGTCAGCTGTTAACTCAAACCATGGGCAGTAAACCAGCTTTGATTGCGACGCCTGAAGCTAGTCCTAAATTTGACGACTCATATATGGGTTACTCGATAACTGTTGGAGATTTCGCTGGTCAAGGTATCCAGAGTGTCGCTGTCGGAGTGCCAAGGGCAGCTGAATTGAAAGGCTTAGTGAGTATTTTTGTTTAATATACTTTACTCTATCAGCTATTTTAATTTCTAGCAGATGTAGTAGGACATTATTGCTTTATAATTTTAAGGTAAATTGAACTTCTATGTCACGATCAATCTCGTAAATACCTTTGTGACTATTTTTAGGTTGTGCTGTATACTTGGGAGTTACAAAACATCAAGAACATCAGTGGTTCTCAAATCGGTGCTTACTTCGGCTACAGTCTTGCGTCAGGTGATATTGATGGCGATGGCTTTGATGACGTCATTGTCGGTGCTCCTATGTTCACCAGAACCAAGACTGATGGTTTTGAACACGGAAGAATCTATGTTATTTACCAGGATAAAGACCGGGTGAGAATTAGATACAATCATCATCAAGATCTTGTTCCTTTAAATAATTCACGCGATTAAGTCCCGAAATGTATCTAATATATATCTATGTTGTAGTGTCGTTTATGTTCATACTACATTTGCTTATGTGAAACTTCTTTGTACTTTTAGTCATTTACAAGAAGTCATGCTAGAACCGGTGAAGTATCTCGGGGCAGATTCGGTCTGGCTATTACGTCACTTGGTGATATCAACTACGATGGATTTGGAGGTAAATGCATTTTTATTACGATATAAAGTTATTTTAGTACATAATACCAGCAAAACAAGAATGATGTTATTCTTTATTAAAAAAAAAAACATTTTCACGTTAGTACCATTTTTTAATAATTTGTCTTTATAGATATTGCCGTGGGAGCCCCTTACGGTGGAGATAATGGTCGTGGTGTTGTCTACATCTACCACGGAAGTGAAGCCGGTATTCATGAGAAGTATTCCCAAGCCATCACCGCTGAAGAAATATCACCAACACTGAGCACATTTGGTTTCTCGCTTTCTGGAGGAGTAGATCTGGATAATAATAATTATACTGATCTTGCAGTTGGAGCTTACAAGTCTGATAGTGTTGTGTTTCTGAAGTAAGTGATATAGTTCTATCACTATGTTATTATTTTTTTTAAAGACGACCTCCACAGTAGGGTTCAAGCCCTGTGTCGCGGGAGACTTTACAAACATACAAATCACGGACACAAAGTACACCTAGACTCGGAACAACAATTTGTGGATCAAAGTGGTGTTTCGTGTCGTAATGGAACCCACGACCTCTTGCGCAGCAGTCGGATACACTCCCACGGCGCCACAAAGGCAGCCATGAATATTTCTTTAAAATTATAATGCAATGGCTGAGTTAGTATCCTATACCTATTGATTTATTTGAGTATTAGGTATTAAGAGCAATTTTATTTTTTTGAACGGGTACTACCAGGTAAACACAGTCAAACGTGATATCCATTCCAAATGTAGGTGCGATTTGAATGGTGCTGGACGCGACTGCTAAAATGACTAATAAAATGTGAAATAAGACCGCTAATTTAAAAACAAATATAAATTTTCTTCCCTCTTTTCAAAATTACATTTAAGAAGGAGGAATAATGTTTCTTTATCAAACACTAAACATCTTGTTGTTACTTTCTAGGTCTCGTCCTGTAGTAAAGGTATCAGCAGACGTTAAGTTCCTGAGTGACAGCAAGCTGATCTCCTTGACAGATAAGAAGTGCCAATTAGCCAACGGTACGATGGTGGCCTGTGCTGAAGTTATGTTCTGTCTCACGTTCGGCGGTGTTAATGTCGATCAGCAAATTAGTGAGTATATTATTATTATATGTTCGTAAACTTTCGCGATTTGTACACATTATAGAATTTTAATATAGAAATATATATAGAATTTTATAAGCTACGGGTCTTAATCGCGTAAATATTTTATTTTTATTTTAAGGCTAAATACCCTTGTTTATTGCCCGACGTTTCGACCGTATTGAAACAGCCGTGGTCACGGGAAGACGAGTAGTCTAAAATTCTATAATATTTTTATTGATTATCTTATTTGACTTATACTTTGGTATTAACTCTCTGTAATTTAAAGTAGGTTTATTAGCTCTATTTTTTCTACAAAATTAATTTCATCACATGGATGGATGTATGAAAAGCAGGTACCTATATGTTATTACCTAGTATGACTTAATAAGGTGATGCTGGTAACGACCCAAATTGCCGTTTAGATTCCCGAGTTTAAAATGTTATTCTTATATATTTACTGTATGTATGTAGTAGAATGTATCAAATTTTCATATTTGTGGTTTGGAGTCAAAATAATGTATTGTTTGTTTCCAAGCGGAGGGATATATCTGCTATTTCGGTGAGTGGTCGAGGTAGTGCTATTCGGTGGTACCACGAGAGTTTTCATTATAATGTCACTATTCATGCCATTTCAGTCAGTGCATGCGTCGATGATTTATGTAATAGTGACATTATAAACTGTAAATATTACACTTTTAGTGGCTCGATGTTAGTGGTACTAGTGACAGCACATGATTCTGTTGTAGATGATCATATTTGTATTGAAATACTTGCAGAAATTACAAAAATCAATATAAGTAAATCGTTTGAACCTTTCGTAATATAAATTCAAAATACACAAAACAATGAGAATCTTACATCTTTACAATACAGTATAAATTCTGAAAGTGTTTCTATACAAAACATAAAAAGAAAACGAATCGATTATATACTAATCATTGGAAAAAATTTGCAGAATTTGAAGTAACAATTGACCTAGACTCAAGGCTGAAGACCACAAAACGTCTCTTTTTGGTCGAGAACAGAGAAACGACATACAAGACACAGATACTTCTGTCACAGGGACACCAAGAGTGCAAGAATCTCGTCGTGTATTTAGATGTAAGTTGTTGTTTTAAATAACAAAACAGGCGAAAACTCAAACGCTATAATAAGACGCCGTTAAATGTCTTTACCTAATAATAATTGTTGCAACAGAAATAATTTAGTAAACGTTTAAAATAAAAATAAAAATGAATTTTAACTATTTGTAGACAAAATCTAGTCTCTCTATTTTGTAGATATCTTCTTTCTTCGATTCGGTTGTTTCGTTAATATTTACTACACATGCCTTAGACATTAAATAAAATGATACATTAATATTTTAACTTATTGTTTATTCTTCATTTTAGGAGGAGATTCGTGACAAGCTAACTCCTATCGAGGTGAAGATGTCTTACGACCTGGTGACGCAGGCTTCTGGTAACATCGTCCCGCCCGTACTGGACCAGACCAGGAGCATTGTCCACGCTGACTCACTCAACATTCAGAAGAACTGTGGTCCAGATAACATCTGTATACCTGATCTGAAAGTAGCTGCTACTACGTGAGTACCTTTACTAGTTTTTGAAGAATTGCTGTTATACGTCACTTTTAGTTCGTTTTTTAATTTAGAAAGAGAGTAAGTTGTCCAAATCGAGCTAAATATACTTTTATGGCGTTACCTATTTGTTTACCTATTAATTTGTGTGCCCAATGTTCACAGACCAACAATAAACTACATCCTTGGTTCAGGCGAGAACATATACATTGACGTAAAAGTCGAAAACTCTTTAGAAGACGCCTTTGAAGCTGCCTACTACCTGCTCATTCCCGCTGGAGTCACATACGCTAAGATGGAACGGCTAGATAAGGAGAACTCAGACACGCCTATTTACTGTTCTATTTATAACAGGTTTAATGATGGGAATAGTACTCTAAAGTGTGATTTGGGTAATCCTTTATCCACTGGACAAAAGGTTAGTTGCATTTCTTTTTTTCAGTTGTTCTCACCAACATATTTTTAGACAATTTTATGAAACAAATCAACCTGTTCTGTTAACAACTCAATGTCGCATTTTCGCGAGTTATCAAGTCCTATGGGACATAATGGACTTAAAAAAACGAGTTTATTTCTGTATGCTGTCCATGTTATAACTTTTTATCTAGCTATTTTTATACCACTAAATAAAGAGACGAACATATCATGAACCTGATGGTAATTGTCACTCTAGCCCATAACAGTATCAGTGATACCTAAATCCTTGTTTGATAATGATTATTTTTAACAGTTCACGAATCTTAAACACAGTTAGTTAATATTTAAGCCATTTTTCGCCACCAAACTTTTCGCATGTTGGATAACTTCAATATGCCAAAACTTGCCATGAACATGACGTAAAAAAATAAGCGACCTTACAATAATTCCTACCTCCAAAAAACTTTTAACAAGTCTTCAATCATAACTTACACAATAAATTTGATATAGTACGATTAACTTTGACAATAAATGGTCCCATTCAGCATGTATGTTGGGAGTTTTGTAACAAACTTCCAACGCTAATTTTCATTAATTTGAGATATTAGATACTCGTTATGTCTCATTTATCCAGTAATTTCACTTGCTGCAGTGCCCTTTAATCGAAACAGAGGGATGTGCCAACATCACTACTTCATGGAATAATAATTAATCTATTGAACGTTCTCCGCACAGTATTATTTATTAGCTATATAATTTAATCTATAATTTACAGCTGCACTTCAGAATCGTCCTAGAAGTAGACGCGAGGGTCACAGCCCTTAGTTTCGACATGGAGGCAAACTCCACGAACCCTGAGCAGTCCACCACGTATGATAATAGTCTGCATATGAACATTGGCGTAGTTGTCAAAGCTCAGCTCTCTATTATTGGGTAAGTAACTAATAGCAGTTATTGTATGGTGATTCCTTAACCGATAGGGATTTTCAAAGAAAACGCTATAATTTTTATATTGATAATTGAAGAAACTAGAGGTAAAGGGGTGAGGTGGCAGATGGCGAATGAATTTCAGTCCAACTTAAGCATAATGGAACAGCTAGTGGTTGTGCGATGAAACAAATATTTAAAAACAAATTTGCAGAAAAATAATAAAGCAAAGATTTGATTTCAAACTTAACTCTTGATTACAGCACATCGGACCCACCAGAACTTCACTACAACGCGTCTCTCTACGACCCGACTAATCTCAGCGACGACACAAAGCTTGGCCCACAGGTCATCCACAAATACAACCTCAAGAACGAAGGACCCTTCACAGTGGACTCCACGGAAATATTCTTCATGTGGCCCTACCAGACACTAGATGGTAAGATCAGAAGTCAGCCACATGTATAAAGCAGCATTTTTAGACATATTAGTGTAGGCCTTGTTCTTTATATAGTAGTCCATTTAATTTTGTGTATTATTCGTCCCTACAGTTTTCTTGGCATCGTTTGTAGCCTTCCCATTAACCTTCTTGCAACATGTTAATTTACAGGTGAAAACCTAATGTATATGCTGGTCCAGCCTCAGTGGTATGGCGATGTAGTGTGTGACGTAGCAAGACACGTCAACCCACAACCTCTAGTTGTCCAGAACTCTTACGCATATCTGCTCAGCAAGGAAAGAGATGGTAAGTAGTCACAAGTTTCTCAACAACTATTATTATTAGCAAATAAGCATTCAGCTACAAGCTAAAAGATATTACTTCTACATGTAACCTGTATTTTAAAAAAAAACGACGTTTGAGCGAAAGAATATACTCCACTAAACCAAGTCCTACGTAGCAGGATGTCTACGTAGGACTTGGTTCAGTGTTACAACCTGTAAATATAATACAATAGAAGACAATGACTACATTAATGAATACGACTGCCTCGGTGATTCAGTGGATATACATACACAGAGTGGGTGCCGAGTTTGAGTTACTAAGTATCCATTAATAACATTTTTTACTTCCCAAGACACAGGTCTTGCCATTTTTTTAAGTAATAAAAAACTAATGACGATAATAAATACGATTTAAGGAATCCGTCTATTCAATATAACTTCGTGCACCTGTAATCTGATATGACTGACATCTATCATTCTATTTCAGCTATTGAAACCAGCAACCAATACACTGCATCACAATCAACTAGTAGTAGCGGATACGGACAAGGTAATTTTTCTACAATAATATTATAGATAATCTAAACTTGGGTAATGTCGATAACTGTTAGACGGAATTAAATGACATTCGGGTATCGAAGGTAGCTCAACGCTTGAGAGAGGACATAGATGCCGTCCTTCATTATAGTAATAAAATTATTATCTATTCTTATGAATTTAAATGTATGGAGGAAAAAATCGTCTCAGGCGGGACTTACGGGTGCCGGTCCTAAGCCGTTTACCAATTCCTGCACAGAGACATTTCCGTCAAATTCGAATTTAGCCTCCACATAATACGATTTTAAGGCAATCGTGACTTCGTCCACCGCGTTCCTAAGGAATTTGTACGACTCTGTGAGTTTCACTGCAGAAACCATTTGAAAAAAGTCCTCCATACATTTGAATTGTTTTCTTTGGTCATTCCATTGAATTCTCCCCTAATATGTATTCAATGTATTTACTTCAACAATCCTTCTAAACTCTAATTATCTTGCAGGTTACGGGGAACCATCATCCAGTGGAAGCAAATTCAGCAGCAGCTCTTCCAGTTCCTCTGGTGGCCAGATCTACCAAGGTCAAGGCCAATTCAGCACCAGCCAAAGTTTCAATGGACAGGCCAGTGGAGGTTCCAGCCAAGGAGTCAATGGTCAATTCAGCGGTTCTCAAGGTTCACAATACGGAGGGAGCCAAACTGGCAATGAAGGAGGCCAGTCAGGCAGCTCATATTCCTATAATAAAACTTGGAACTCTTATGGTGAAGGGTTAAGTACTGAAGAACAAGAACAGATCAGAAGAAACTTAGCTGCTGCCGCCCAGAATAACCACGAGTCTAGTTTTAGCCATGGTTCCCAGGGCTCTTATAGCCAGGGAGGATATGTTCACGGAGGAGACTTCCAAGGACAAGATCGGGTTGTGAGAGTAAGAAACAAGACGATTGTCTATGATGAAAACCATCATATTATTTCTGAAACGGAGAGCAGTACTGAGTATGGTAATCTTGGACACGAAGGGGAGTCTGGAAGCTCATTCAATGTGTAAGTATTTACATTTTAATATCATTGATGTAAGAGTAGTGATGTGCAGTAGGTGCTGATTAAAGCCTGAATACTCAAACCATCTGTTTCGATTTCTCTATCAAAATTGAAACGATTTACGACTTTAACACATTCTCTAAAATATATTTTTTGTCGTTATACATATTACCTTAAAGTGACAGTTGTGTAATGACAAAACTGCAAGCCAATGCGAAAAATTCTGGTATAATCCAGAAACTATGAATTTATGTTTATCTAATTGCCAACTTTATCATTCCAGATATGCTAACCAAGGTGGAGTGAACCAAGCATCGTCCCAAGGATCCGGAACTTACTCCCAAGGCTCCAGAACTTACAACCAGGGCTCCGGAAACTCTCAGGGAACAGGAGCCTACAGTCAAGGGTCCAGGACCTATAACCAGGGCTCCGGCGCATATGGTCAGGGTTCAAGAGGTTCTGGCCAAGGCTTCGTCCATGGCTCATGGGCAACAACAGAAACAGTGAATCCTGAGGTAGCCAAAGCTGGTTCTTCAACTTTCCGAGGTTCCTCAACAGTGACAGTAGTAGGTGATGAAGAAGAAGATAAACTCGAAGGTTTCGGAAGTAACGCTGCGTATAATCCAAATAATGAATTCAGATATGGTATTGCTGATGTGAGTGGCAGTCAAGGCAGTTCTGCTGGGACAGTTCAAGGGGGCCATCGAGGAAGTGGCAGCTATCAATCAGGCAGCGGCAGCTATCAATCCGGAGGTGGTGGTTACCAGTCTGGAGGAGGTTCCTATCAATCTGGGGGTGGAAGTTACCAAACTGGAGGTGGAAGCATCCAAAATGGCGGTTCATACCAGAGAAGTGGCAATGGATACTCTTATTCTTCACGATCTGGTGAGATTTTTGTATAATTATGGCAGATCTGATGAAAGTATCAAGATTAACAGAACAAGTTTTGTAAAATAACATAGATACTTAATTGACTTTTGGAAACTTTAATCTTCCAACGTAGGAGTACAACTACTGGCATATTCTCATGCAATTCAATATGGAATGCTGAATCAACAAGCTCAATATAACAATAAAAAAAAATCGTTTTATAGGTGGACAGTCATACAGCTCACACTCTGGTGGCTACAGCTCTTCTGAAAGCCGAGAACAAACCAGGCGAAGAAGAGAAGCCGAAGTAAGAAATTACATTATTTACACACAACTTTTTAAATTTTAATGCCACTATAGCATATTTCCGATTTTTAGGGTGGATTTCCAATCATACAACTTCTTAAAACATTTCCTGGTAATTACAATCACTACAAATTAAAGCCAAGTTGGTTGGGGCATTTTTGAATGATATTTCATATATCTTTCGATCATTATTTCTTTCTTTCTTACTTTATTTCCTATCTTTGTTTTATTTAACATACGAGTACATAATTATGTGGTATTTTGTAGTTATTATAGGTACTACCTTTCTTTTACAGGTGGATCCTGAATTGAAGAAAATCTTAGAAAAATGTGAAGAGAAGTACAAGTGCGAGGTAGTCAGGTGTACAACTGGTCGTATGAGGAAAGGAGACGAAGCGTGGTTCGCTTTTAGATCTAGGATTAACGCGTCTGTGCTCAATGAGGTAAGACTTTCGATTTTATATACAAGGTAATATTAAATATGGTGATCAGTCTTGGTATATGACACATATCAAGATTTCTGATAATGGTAGCTCAGAATAGGCTTTTTTTCTATTTTACATAAACCGGCAGAAGGTTTAACTGTCCTACAATTATATGGCAATTTTTTTAATGATTGCATCTGAGATCAATTTTAGTTCATATCAACCTATATCATGTCCCACTGCTGGGCACCACAGTTCTCCTCAGTAAGACCCACTAAATATTGAGGATCGCTAGATGGCGCTTATCTAGTAAACAAAGTTTGTGCAGTGCTACTTTAAAATAAATTTAAAAAAATAGAAAATTGACGACCTTAAGAGTGAAACATCAATTATTACAGTGATAACGACTCAAATCGACAGCACAAGTGTTATCTTGTTATACTGTTGTGTAAATTTCAAATTTATCATAATTCAAATACAGTGACATAACAAAATACAGTTTGGACTTAAATCTTCATTTAGACTTAACAAAAATACTGGTTTTACTGTACGAGCAAAGAACATAGTCCCAGTGAGTAGACTAAGTGGTTGTTACAGTGATAAAGTGATTTTATCATCTTATATTATAAAATAAAATCTAATAACCGTTGCATTTTGGAATACTGCATACAAAGTATCGCCATCTAGTAGCAACGGTCAAAAACACTCATGCGTGTGCGCATACATTAATACAGACTTGCACCATTCTACAACTTTTGAGTTTTTTTAACATAGATGGCGTTGTCACAAAATTCCAGTTCTAACATGGAAAATGATAACATAACCTTCAGAAAACCACTACGAAATAACAAGTCAGATGCGGATGTATCGGAATTTAATGATGACACATTTCTCAGTTCTACTCTTTGTGATGCACTAGACTTGTCGATCAAAAGTGTTCCCACGTCTGCGAAGAAAACACCAGAACTTCAACAGTTACACCAGAAAATTTTAATCCTACAAATAGAAAATGAGAGCGCACATGAGGAGATTGCAAATCTCAACCTAGAATGCACTAACCTACGTAAAGAATTAATGGAAAAAAATAAACAAATCCAGTTTCTGAAACATATTTCCAGCAATTCAGTCTCCAATAATCCAACGACTATAACTCCCAGTCGACGCTCAGTAAACCGTCCTTCACAATATATCACAAACACAAATACAAAGATGAAAATTTCACACTTTTCAGCTATAAAAAACGCCAAATATGTTTGTCCCAATGAAACACCAAAACGTCATGACCGATTATAATCGGTCATGACGTTTTGGTTTTAGCATCAGATGGCTCAATGATAATAATTATTATCATTGAGCCATCTGATGCTAACTCCCGAACCGTCGAAAACATCTCGCAGTAAGCGTGCTACAGAGTGCATAAATGAAAACATAGGAGCGGGGATAATAAACGCAGCGGACCCAATATCAAATCTGTTATCTCTCGAGAAATACCAATGCATAGATGGCGCCACTGGTACTGAAAAAAGGAGTGTATATATTGTGGGTGATAATCGGGCCCGAAATTTAGCGTCACAAATAACATACGATTACAACCGTAGTAATCTTAGATTTGAAAATAAATACGAGTTCTTTGGTATTGTCAAACCGTGGGCTAAGAGTTGTGAAATACAAAAATCCTGTGAAAATTTGAGCAAGTCTCTTAAACGTGATGACATAATTATCTTGACGATGGGCTCAAACGACAAAAACCCCTATGAAGTATTATCGGCTTTAAGTAACTCGTTATACTTATTACAACATCATAAAGTCTTTGTAACCGATGTACTATATAATCCGTATTTAAATGAACTTAAGTTAATTAAAAATCTAAAATTATTTACAAAAAAAAATGTTAACTGTCAATTTATGGAATGTCAACATAAATTAAAAAATAATCTGCAGAAGTCTACACGTTCATTAAGTTTTGATTTACTTGTGGAAATTGCATTTTTAGAACTTAATAAACAAATTAGAACAGTTTGTAGCAGTACATGTAAACCAGTTGACAGGAATCATAATTTAACCAAAATAAAAAAGGTTACTATACCGTCCGGTTTCAAACCAAAATCATCGCAACCTATTTTGAACCAGACTATTAATATGAAAATTGCCTCTGAAAAACTGCACCTAAATGTGCCTAAAAAGGGTACCATACCTTACTACTTTACTAAGAACATTAATTCAGTAATATGTGAACTACCACAGCAAAATTCAAGTAGACAGGAGCTTTTTCGTTTCTAAAGGTAATTTACATTTAACTATACTTCATCAGAATATAGCAGGGGCAATAAATAAATCCGAAGACATTATTTTTGCGTTGTCTGATTTTTCTCAAAACTTTACTGAAATTGATATAATTTGCCTAACCGAGACTTTCATAAAAAAAGGGACGGAGCATTTACTGAAGATACCAGGATATAAATTAGTTACATCGTTTTCCCGCAACTCTAAAAGAGGGGGCTCTTGTATCTTAATTAAAAATGATTTTGAATACAAAAAACTTAATCGTACACTGAACCTCGCCTGTGATTTTAATTTTGAATATTGCGGCATTGAGTTAAAAATGCAAAAACTGATTGTTGTATGTGTCTATAGGACCCCTACCAGTAATTCTTATGTTTTTATTGAAAAAATGGAACACCTGCTACAAAACATTTCAAATCGGTCGAAAAAAATAGTTATATGTGGTGACTGGAATTTTGATACGCTTAAGCCAAATAAAAGTTGTTTGGAACTAATTAACCTCTTAAAAAATTTTGATATGGAAATGCACATTAAATTACCCACAAGGCAACATACATGTATCGACCACTTTGCTAGTAATGTGAAACAAATTCAAGCTAGAATTCATCACTTGGGTCTCTCGGACCATGAGACGGGACAAACGTTGACAATAAAGACTAATATCAAACGTCAAACGCGCAGTTGGTATGAAAAGGTCAGGGATTTTAGTAAACAAAATGTTAATAAATTTTGTAATTACATTTCTTCATTATCTTTTTCAGACGTATATAAAAAATCTAATTTAAATGACGCGTTCCATGAATTTCACAGTGTGTTTTGTTTATTTTTTGATTTGTGTTTTCCTACATTTACTGTAAGGAAAACTACTAAAGTCAATAAGAACACATGGTTGACAAAAGGCCTTAAGAAATGCTGTGTTAAAAAAAGAATTATGTATTTGAAAGGTAAACAGGTCGGTGCTGATAAAAATAAAAATATTAGATTCTATAAAAAATATTCAAAATTACTTAAGCAATGTATATATAAGTCAAAACAGTTAGAACATCATAAATACATTCTGAAAAAGAATAATAAGTGCAAAGCAGTGTGGGATATTATAAATCAAAATATTGGAGACATAAATACGAATACAGAAATAGATAAAATATTATATAATAATCAATTATATACTACTACAGATGACATAAGCGATATTTTTAATAATTATTATATTAACCTGACTAATGAGAATGACTTTAAATTTGACATTGACGACATAAACGAAACCATGGACATTTATAATTCTAACACAATATTTTTGAGCCCGACTGACCCAATGGAAATATACAAAGTTATCAATAATTTAAAAAATACTAGTTCTGTAGGTATTGATGACATCAACACAAAAATGATTAAGCTTTGCGCAAAATTCATTTGTGAACCTTTGAGCTTCATAATTAATTTGTCACTTCAAGAAGGAACTTTTCCAGAGGGCCTTAAATATTCAATTGTTAAACCTTTATATAAAAAAGGAGAGGTAACAGAAATGACTAATTATCGTCCAGTCACTTTGATACCTGTCATTTCAAAAGTCTTTGAAAAAATTATGTTAATAAGGTTAAACGATTTCGTTACAAGTCAAAAAATACTCAAAGAAGAACAATTTGGTTTTCAAAAAAATTGCAGCACTTCATTAGCATGTTTTAATCTTATTAAATATATAACTGAAGCTATTAATGACCGAATACCGGTAGCGACCATATTTCTTGATATGAGCAAAGCTTTTGACTTCGTGGATCATAAACTGCTACTCGTTAAATTAGAAAAATATGGCATCAGAGGCGTAGCTAACGATTGGATAAAAAGTTACTTACAGAATCGTTATCAGTGCGTTGAAATATCCAAGTTACACAATAATATAAAAGTCACAAGTAGATCAAACTTTAAAATTAATAGATTCGGTGTCCCACAGGGCAGCGTGCTAGGACCATTTTTATTCCTAATGTACATAAACGACCTGCCCAATATTACCCATCATAAAACTATTTTATTTGCGGATGACACTACTCTGATTATCAAGTGTGAAAATAAAGGAACTTACGAGAATGACATAAATATGACACTCAATAAGACAATCAAATGGTTAAGCAATAATAATTTAAAAATCAATATAGATAAAACGCAAATGATACAATTCCAAAACTATAGAAAGTCACATATCGAGCTTAATGTAAGTTATAACAATAATAAAATAAAAGAAGCAAATACAACAACATTTTTAGGACTGGTACTCGATAAGCACTGCAACTGGAAGGCGCATGTGGAATATGTGTGCAACAGACTCGACCGGTTTGTATTTGCTATAAAACGATTGCGACAAACCGTGTCAACAGAAGCGGCACTCAGTGCATACCATGGATACGTATCTTCGGTGCTCTCATATGGTCTCCTGTTATGGGGAAACTCAGTCGAGATTGAGAAAGCATTTCGGGTCCAAAAAAAGTGTGTGAGAGCGATTTGTGGAGCCTGGTTTACAGAAAGTTGCAAGCCACTATTTAAAAAATTACGTATTCTACCACTGGTTTGCATGTACATTAGGGAAATCTGTGTTTTTGTCAAACAATATCCAGGATACTTTAGCACGTATTCAGAAGCGGTAGGCAGAAATTCCAGAAATAAATTTAAGCTGCATCGGCCTTGGTGCCGACTGGATATATATGGGAAAAATGTATATGTAAAGGCTATAGAAGTATATAATAAATTACCCAATATATTTAAAGAATTGCCGCCTACTCTATTTAAGAAAAAACTGACATTGTGGCTATCAGAAAAATGTTTTTATAATTTAAATGAATTTATGACATATAAAGGTGATGTAAATATTTAATGTGAAAAAAAAAAAAATCAAGCTTTAATTTATTGGTTAACAATTTTCAAAACAATTATTATAATTATTGACATTGAATATTTGACATCTTATTTATTTATTTTTTTTTTTTTTTTTGACATTAATTAACATATAATTTCATGCAATATTATCAAGTGTTTATAAAATTAAGAAAAATTTAAATTATATCAGTTGTATGACATATTCACGCACCATTGTTATGGTAGAATGTGAAAGAACTCATTTATTACTATTACCATCTTTATGTAACCACATTTCTTGTGAATAAATGAATTTGTATTTGTATTTGTATTGTATATATCCTGATGGTAATTTACATAATCGCCACGCTGCTACCGTGGTCCACAAACTTTGTCTATGTATTTTTACAATAGCTCTTACCGTTTTGGAGTAATTCACAAAAACACAGAATTCATAACCTTTGACCTAGAATAAAAAACGACGCACCAGCGGGATCGATGGGGACTTGGTCATATCATTTATAATGATGTATTTCAGGCCTGTACAAAATCTATCTAGTTTGTTTGGAATTAATGTAAACTTTAATTTTATTTTGTCTAGACTGCCCTTTCCCAGGTATGAATATAGGCTGCAAGGCGTGAGAGAGACAATAACTCCCTAATAGACAGTTGTCTCTTTCTTCAATCTTTAAGTCTATGCTAAATACCAGTACTAACACTAAATATTCTACCGCTGCACTGAACATGCAAACAATCTCCTGCTATCATTTAGATATCTTCTCTTTCTCTCACAGGTCTCGTTTCTTTTCCAAGTCTCTAGTCAGAGGCTTGGAAAAGAAACTAGACCTGTACTAAACTAAACTCCCACCGCGCCACAGAAAGTCTTCTGTGGCGCGGTGGGAGTTTGGTCCGACTGTCGGTCGATTCCGATTCCCACACGGGACACCACTTTGTGTGTGATCCACAAATTGTTGTTCCGAGTCTGGGTGTACTTTGTGTTCGTGAATTGTATGTTTGTAAAGTCCCCCACGAAAACGTGAAGGCTTGAACCCTACTGCAGTCGTCTTTTTATAAAAAAAGAGGCTACATTATGTAAATTAACATGAATGCAACCTTAACTCCAGATCTCCCGCGATCGCGCCGTGATCCTGTCGACGCTGGCGGCGACGCGCGTGTCGCGCCTGCCCATGGTGGGGCGGCCGGCCGACCTGGCGTGGCACACGGCGGAGGCGCAGACCACCATCACGCCGCAGCTGGCGGCGCTGGACAGCGGCGCCATCCCGCTGTGGGTCGTGGTGCTGGCCGCCGTCATCGGAGCTCTGCTGCTCTTGTTGCTCATCTTCGCGCTTTACAAAGTAATATATTTATTTTTCTATCAATATTTTCTAAAAGGCCCAGCTGTCAAATTTATTGTACAGTTCGCGTCACCTAAGTTTGCGTTTGTGAAATTGTATTCGAATGTGCAGAGACGTCGTTCCTTGCCCGTCTCCTTCATCCCCTCCGATACTTTAATTTGAGTTGTGCGCAGCACATCACACACGCAAACTTAGGTGGAACTGTAGGTGTTGATTGAGTTGCTTAATCAAAACATAGAAAGAAGGTTCAAATCGCAGTCCTCGTTTGTCTATGTTGATGACATATTGTAGAAAAATACGTACCTAAGTAGATTTTTTTTAAGTCGATAACTACGAGTAGCAATGTGTTTCGTAATCCTGTTAATCCCTCCAGTTAAGCTAAATTGCTTGCGTTAGGTGTGGGATCACGTAGGTAGTATAATGGGGAGGATTCGAACCAGACACCTCTCGATTGCGAGTCCCATGCCTAAACCATTTCGCTATTTTATGTACATTTTGCCGTTCTCTTTAACCATGGCTACTATGATAACACTTTTGGACCCATAGAATTTTGCAATTTGGACCAGTGGTTCATTAGGTACATTACCTTTAGCCATTGACGTAATGTATAACACAATTTAATTTATATTACAGTGCGGATTCTTCAAACGCAACCGTCCATCGGACCACGCTGAACGGCAACCCCTGAACGGTCGCGACGAACATCTTTGATATCCGACCACGTCGCTCGGCGTGACGTCCGACACGGGCGGCACGACCGACCGCACGTCCGACACGCCTGACACGTCCGACAGCTCGGCTACTGACGCTGCTAGTGACGTCACTAGCCGCGACTCTACTAGCCTCGACCGGTATTAGCGTACAAACAAAAAGAGAAGCAATACAAAGTATTAAAATTTCAAAAATCGAATCACGGGCAACGCCATCTAGCGCTGAACAGTAGCAAATTCCGAATCGCGCTAGCAAGATTCTCATAGCTGCTAGCTTAAACAAATTCTTAATTGAATTGTTGGGTCACGGTAAGCTAGGCAGGATCACCTCGCCTGGTCAGTGGAAGTCTTTGTGGTGGAAGGACAACACACCTAGTCTTTCACACATTTTTATAAGTTTTAGCTGTTGGACTATAATTACGCTCTGACGTCACGGTTGGATTTTAAAGTAGGTGCGGTGTTAATAATTTATTATTTTGTAAAATATAAAAAAAATAGTAACATATATATAATTTTTATTATTATTTTTTGATACTATACTAAAAATAATAATAAAAATTAGTAAAATATCCGATACGTTTGTAAAAAGTGTAAGCCATATTTATTTTACGATGCAATAGTTTACCTCATGATTATAACGAATTTTTGAAAAACAACTTTTAATTTCTTTTTTACAAAGAAAACGAAAAGTTTACATTTGAAGTACACGTAATTTACTATCGTAATACTAGTCACAGTAAATAATTTTTGGACGCCATATTATTAGAAATAAATTAAAAAAAAAAGAAAATCATCTTATCAGACATGCGACGAATTCATTTTGCTTAAAAATGACTTTTGAGCATTATGAATTAAAAAATAATATATGAATGAAAGATTAAATCTTGAAGTGTGATAAGTTTGTAAAGTGTGTAAGTAATGAGAGTTGTTGAGAAATGTGATCTAAGTTAATAGTTTAGGTATTTACTAAATTCGATAGATAACACTATTGCCGAAGATGTAACGACTTGTTGTTAATCTTAGAATAACATTTTAAATTAATAAACTGAATAAAGTTTAATATACATATTTTGTAGATATATTTAGTAATATAGTACCTATATCACTTTGTCGATAGTATATTAGTTGTCATAATTGTATCAAAACATCACTATTAGAAAAATATAAAAAAAATAATTATATGTATAAAAAAATGACATGTCGGTACATCTTCAATTAATGCATATTTCGAATCAAGAGCTAATCAAGCTCATAATAGTACTAATAAGGACGCTTTACGTAAATAAAATTTATTATATTTTGGGAGGCAACATCTCTTAAAACTATTGGTACCCAGTCGAGGCAGATCTCTTTACATGGCAAACTGGGTATAAAAAAATAGCAATAAATAATTATTATAATATCAGAATAGATATTATTATCTATAATAAAATTGAATTATAATAATAGAGCATTATTTTAAAATTATTTGACTTTTTGCAATAATAATGCTATAATGTATAGCATTTACATTAATAGCTATTAATGTATAAAAATTTAAAAAAAAGTATTTTAAAAGAATAAGTAGTATGATTGTTAGAGTGCCTTAGCGAAACATATCGTATTAGCTTAAAATATGCTTGGAAATCCTTTAAATGTATGTGCCTTCTGAAACTGCCAGTTACTAATTAATTATATTAATGTAAATATTGTAGGTTTATATTTTTTATCTTGTGACGTTTTTTCACAGAATCAGAAAATGTTCTAAATGACCTAGCCTAGTTTAAAGTAATAAAATAAATTTAAAAAAAAATAAGATTGCTAGAAACGTAAACCACTGGGTATAAATGTACTTAATAAATGTAAGTGTCAAAATTATAAATAAAACATAATGTGCCTGTGTGTTTTACAAAACTTATTATAAAATTTAAAAAAAAAGTCCCCTATCGGTATACCTATTTGACGATTACAAAATGAAACCACAGTATTTATAATATATTTTATAATCTTTAATTACAATATTATCTATAATACCTATTATGTAGGTAACATAATGAATTTTGTGTAGCGTGAAAGTTTAGTAGGAAGTGATTTTAGCTTTTATTCTGTGTAAAAATGTCACACCCGAAAATAACGCGTAAGCCATTGTTATATTTTATAATTATTTTTAATTATTTATTATTATTTTAATTATTAAGTACATTTACAGCTTCTACTTATAGTTAATTATTAACTAAAATCGTTTAGATGCCATAAAAGTGTAATAGTTTATATTTTGGTTGTTTTTGTATCTCCGTAATAATTTTAATAATTTCTTTGCATTTACCAAAAAACGATCTTGTAATAAATTTTTGTTTTTAATTTTAAAATGCTAATTGTTTTATTTGTCTACCGACCGAAAATTAAAAGCCTACACTAAATTATTTCTTGTGATATTAATGCTAATTTATTATAGATCAAAATATATGAAGATTTCGACTAGAACAGGACTCAACCACGTAAAATATACGCAACACGAATGAATTTACAATTAGGTACGAGCCGTGTCGAGACGGGCTATCTTCTATGTTAATTTCTCGATCCAAATGGCTGAAGAAAGCCTCTCTCTGGGATCGCCAAAACTAGATTCCGTATCTTCATAATCTGGTGCCCTCGATCTACAATCTTCAGTATAATTAATCTAGTTAGTATTTTTCTATTTGTAAACTCTATTTTAGAAGATAAAGTTAAAGAAGAATTTATTGCATAACTATGTACAAGTAAGGTCTTATGTCTAGAATATCAGTCCAGTTCAATAGTCTACCCAAGTCGCATATGTAATACATACATACAAACTTACTTACTAAATTTAGGTTCTGTTAAAGAATTCTTGCAAATTGTAATAAACATTATCCAGTAACCATATTTTTAACATACTTTCATTTTAGTTTTTTGATATCTATGGGTAAATTATTGTGAACACGGAATGTAGTTATATAAAGGGAGAGGTTGACTGACTGAGATATCAACGCAGGGCCTAAACTACGAGTATAAGGGTTAGAAACTTGAAATTTTGCGCAGGTGTTCCTTTTATAATGTAGGGGAGCACTAAGAAAGAAATTTTGAAAATTTCGCCCCTTAAGGGGTAAATATTTTAACGGCAATGTTTCATACTAACTTGCCCAAATTTACACAACGCCTACACGTATTTCTCTACAACGTCAAGTGCAGTTTCTCGGACTTTTACGGTAGGTACGCTATGTTTGCGATGAACTTTACGTGTCGTATGTCCAATTTACATTTAGCAATTACCCCCCTCTCTCCCCTGAAATAAATTGGTGATCTGTACCTTTAACATTCTTACCTACATTTTTCAGTACAGTACGAGCATTGTCCTGAAAACAATACCTTATACTTAACTGCATTATGTTTAACCGATTTGTTCACAGTAGAGCACCTACCTATAAAATGTGAAAATAAAATTAAAACTATTTTAAGAACTTACCTAGATATTGCATATTAAAATCATCAAATAGTTCTGTGAGCGGTTGACTTTTACCGCTCGGTTATTTGTGGTATTGATATCTTGTCCACATACAATTTTAGGTCGAAATCTTCACTAAGCCACAGAATAAGTAATAGTACTACGTACAGAAGGTTCACTTCCTAACAAAAGTCAGGTTTAGGTATAAAAATATACCTAGACTCGCCAGAGCTACCCTGCAAGTTAAATTGAAACTTACAACCGCGCGCGAACCGAGAATTTTCTTTGCGCGCCACAGTTGCAGACACTTGAGACGTTTTTGTACCTAGTTAATTTATTTTTATTTTAACTATTACTAAATACTTAAGGACCTAAGGAATTAAAAAAGAATAACCGGCTGCCGCCGCTGCTTTTACACGTACTTCGATGACGTAGTGGAATTGTAAAAAATGTTAGTTCTGATTCACTATTACACGGCAATATATTTTATACGAATTAAATTGACGTTTAGGCTAAAAAGACATTGCGGGTGTCAAAAAAAATATATATTACCTTGACTGTCACACACACACATTTTGCTATTCTTACTGAAACGTCGACGGATGATGATTGCACCAGGAAAGTGGACGTGATCTACATAAACTTCAGCAAAGCTTTTGGTCGCGTTTCCCAGAGAATCCTAATGGGCAAATACAGGGCATGTGGCATTGCTGATATTCTCCTTGACTGGCTAAGATTTTTTCTTTCTACGTTGCAGTTAATGACTTTCTACCATCTCCGAAATAACTTCAGGCCTTCTACGAAGCAAAAGCCTTGAAGTTATTTCGTTACAATTTTAAAAAATATCTATAAGTAATTTCGGTGAAGTAATAGGTTCTAATGATAATTTAAAATTGAAATAAAAATCTGGTAATTGAATCCCAGATTAAATCAGTTATCAAAAAAACTTTAAAACGATGGGACTCCCAAACACTCTAAATTTAGGTATATTTTAGCTTGGTACGACCTAAATACTTCTATATACTACACATATTTGAACCGACAAGGCAAACTGCCTTGTCCGAACGTACTAGCGTAGAACCGCCTAGAGACCGAATTTTACCTACGATAAGTTAAAACTATAAAGAATACATTTGAAATTTAACTCGTAGAACTGTAAAACAGACTGGAGACTACAGATAAGTCAAGGTTATAAAAATACAGCAGAAATGCCCTTCCATCCATCCATCAAAAAGAAAATGTCCTACTTTGGACAGCCTCTACAAAACTTATAGACTGGTACCCTAACTAGACAGGGGAAAACTTCGAGCCCTAAGTATACCATCCCTGAGCCTCTATAATACCACTTCATGCCCTCCCCCCTCCACCCAAATCAAAATCCCGGATCCGGATCCGGATCCACCACTGCATGTAATAAGAGTGAGCAGATAAAGACAATGATTGGTGGGACAATAAAAAAAAGAATTTTGAATAAAAGGTGTATTCAATTACAAAAATAATCGCGAAAGTTTATCAACATTTATAGGTTTATTAGCAATTTGATTAGTCAATGTTTGTCTTTATTTTTCGGTCTATTTTCATAATAGAACACTGGATGACTAAATATTCACTAGTTAAAATACAGTTTTAAATAATGTGGTAAATAAATAAACATTTCAATGAGAAGAACAAGGAACAATAGTTGTAAGTTCAAAACAAGCGCACTTGCATATAAAAGACAGACATAATGTTAAACATCATTATCAAGACGTAGTATCTACAGATCGCTTGTCGCGGTTGTTTTACTGTGTGTAGTATTAAAACTTTATACATTTTGATACAGTTTTCAAAAATTCATTTTGAAAATTTCTTCCGCAAATATGATATAACAAAGTGGAGTAACAAAGTGGAGTAAAAAAATGTGCAAGAACTATTGCTAATCACTGTTACTTTGCAATTTATTTCCTAAAAGTGTATGACTTTTTTGAAGAAGAAAATCAGTGACAACTATTTATGTACGTTCCCGTTTCGATTAAAAATAAAATAACTGCAAAATATCGGATCTAGAATAAATAAAACGAAGATAATCTGAATATACATTTTTAACTTTTCGGGTCTCTTGAGTGACACGATACAAAGCACACTTGAAATTTAGATTCGTTAAGAATAAATATATTGCCAAGATACATTCATATTAATTGCAGACAATTTCAAATTGGAAGAAAGATAAAACAAAAAGAAAAATATTCGGAATAAAAATGAAAACTTATTCGATTATAGTAATTATTTCGTTTATAACAGGTATTAAATGCAATATGCTTGATAGTTTGCTCGACAACCTTAATAATCGTGTATATCGTTTCGTTAATGTTCATGGAGATACACTAAATTTAGTGTCACACAAAGTACTGCCTAAAGTTCTCGCTAAGTATTTACAAAATAATATATTCGACAAATTCAAAGACCACTATGATGATAATTTTAATGTCGATGCCGACGCTGCTGCTGCTATCGACAGTGAAATCATAAGAAACTTCGTAAAAATCTACAATAAAAAAATGTATTATGATTTCGACTAACACAATAACAATAGAGCCGCGCTATGAACAAGCTGTAAAATGTGAGAAAATAAGAAACTACACTTTAATTAAGAAGAGGAAATAATATCCCATTTAAACTACGGCAATAGAGAAAATGTGAACAACAACTAATTGAAATAAATATGGCAAAATCAAAAACAAAGTATACACTGGGAATTTTAAAGACAGTAACAACGAGTCATACAACAGCAATTGTTGCTTTGCTCACCAGTTCAAGTTTATATTCAAAGGCTGCGGGGATACTTTTTTTTTTTGCTGACTTTTTAAAATATTGAATTTAATGAAGCGGTGGAATTTCAAAATTCGAAAGGGATATCGAAGATATTCCTAAGCAAAGTGAAATGTGAACAGACGACCAAGAATGTGTTGACTTTTAGAAGGAAACTACCGCAAGGCTTGGAAGCGGTCGTTATGAGTTTAGAATACCTTCAAAGTAGCAACCTGGCGTGAAGTTAGGAGCGGTGAAGGAGTTAACAATAGCTCAGTTTCGGATCCTTGAAACAAAATTTATCAAAAAAGAACAATTAGCAGCAAGCAATTTGAATGTTTAACCTTCATTAGCTTTCTTAGCTCCTTTATTTTTGTGTCAATTGTCATCTGCCCTCTCGGAAGCATATTCGATTCATTCTCATCGAACATGAGATGTGAAGGTAGCAAATCCAACCACGACGTAGCAAATTTTATTCTCATCATCCATCGATGTATGTTCAAAGAGACAAACCGTCTGCACTAATTAGCGATCAATAAACACTAAAACTATATTTTTCTCAAGTATTTTACTTAATCCAATAATCCTTCACTTATCCTGTATATGTATAAAAGAATAAACGACGTAAGTAATCATGTGAAAACATAACCATGGTAGATAGTAAAACATCTGAAACCATTTTAGTTTAAAATTGTTTTTTTGCCGTCACAACTGAAACGCAATTTTGGTTAAAACCGATTTTGACCAAAATGGCGTTAAAAGTGTTATCTTTTACAAACATAACATTGTCCTAGGAAAACTAATTAACTTACAAGTGGTTAAGCATTTCGCAAGTCAGCTATTGCCACTCTACTAAGTAGCAGATCAATGTCAATGTCATCAAGAACAGGTATATCGTTGCTGGCCAACTAGAAGTCGTCAAATTCACGCGTCGCTTTACGTGACTTAGAAATCATACATTCAACAAAAACATGAACATCCCACTGTGATATTTGGTATTTTTGTCGGAAACCTGCTCTCCTCTCTGCTCACGTAATTAATTACGAGACACTAGATGAGCGAGTACTCTTCCGCGCGATTCCTCAGAGACAATAATAAAACATTCCGTGTCCGGGGCTCACGCTTTTTGTCCTTTTATTATGAGTAGGCATTGTGTAACAATGCCAAATAAATTAAAATATGTACCTATTATATTGATCATTGTCCACGTTGTTAGTAGATACCTATTTACATAGACACATTCCAGTATGAGTATAGTCATTCCAGAAACAAGTGTAGCACCTACAAGTCGCTCGCCTCTCTTTGTGTGTTGTATTTAAACTACGTGACGATTTTTGGATACAAAAATCATTTGGAAAATTTGTTCTGGAAGGTTGACAAGGTTTAAAAATAAACCATCACTTTTGTATAAGTGTAAAAATTTACTAAGAATTTGTTCTTCAAGTTGTCAGTGATAACGACATGAGTTTGTTCCAGCTCCGATAAATTAGAATAACTGCAAATATCGCATCTAGAATAAATAAAACGAAAATAATCTGATCGTACCTACTATACAAATTTATGATATTTTGCAGTGACATGATACATGCCACATATGGGATTCGAATGGCTAATGCCACAAGCGCTTTAATAGCAGACAATTTCAAATTAAAAGGAAGACATTAATGCAACAAAATTGTTTTTAAAAAACATGAAAACATTTTTGATCATAGTAGTCATTTCGTGTATGCCGGGTGTGAACTGTAATGTGTTTAACAATTTCCTCAATCAAGTTCAAAATGGTTTACATGATTTCATTAATATACATGTACATACAATAACTTCAGTGTCACAAAAACTAGAACTTGTATTCGACAAATTCAAAAAGAATGATGGCCCAAAACTTAACATTGACAAGGACGCCGCTGCTGCAATTGGCGGCGAAGTTATAAAAAACTACATAAAACGCTTCAAAATGTATAATGACTACGACTAACACTGGTTACTAATTTGACAAATTAATAGTGTCCCTCTTTGATCGAAAAGATGAAGTTGTAAAATGTGAGTCTACTAAGAAAAACTACGTTTCTATTATGAAGACGCTAGCAAAGATTACTCCATTAACATACATGATTTTGAACTTAATATTTATAAAGCGGAAGAATCGAACCGTTTCACTAATGACTGTCTCAAATAATGTAGCAAATATTCAAAAATTTTGAGACTTCGAAGATATTCATGAGCAAAGAGATATGTGTAAGATATGCATGGCTTGAAAGCGTTAAGTTTAAGATACCTCTAAATGTCAGCAAAGTTAGACAGTAGACGAATGCAGAAACAGCAATTCTAAATTGTTTCGGTTATCTCCACAGCACAGCGTGATGTCCTATGATACCTACACTATTTTGGGGCAAGGTGCAGATATACAAACATTTTCAATCACCAACAACGTGCAAAACGCGATATACAAACTAGATGCACGAGTTTTCTTTAGAGAAGAGTTTAAAGAGAGAGACATTACAACAATAATAATTTGGTACCTGTATAGCCTAGTATAGTATTACTCGATAAATAGGCTATCCAACAATAAAACATTTTTTCAATTTGACCCCGTAGTTCCCGAGATTATCGTGTTCAAACAAACAAACATACGAACAAACAAACTCTTCAGCTTTATAATATTAATATATATAAGTTTTGTTTTTAGTTTTCCTTATCGCACGTTATTTGTTTGCGGGCTGAGAGGCTAGACAGAAAGAAGTGTTGCATTTTGATATCGATTAAAAATCTATTATTTATGATTAAGTGAACCTAGAATAATTGGTTGTGTTTAAAAGGTTGTTTGTATTTTTGTAAAAGGTTGTAATGTTTTTTTATGATTATGTGAAGCTAGAATAAGGAGGTTGAGATATGTAGGTTGTTTGTATTTTTGTAGAAGGTTGTATTTTAATTTTAAAATAGGAGAATTTTTTAAATGTTACTTTCTATCTGGTTTTTTTTTTTCTTTTAAAATCATTAGTTAATACAAATACAAAAAGGATATAGCAAAAGGAACTACATTTCAACCGGGTGTCCATAAGACACCTCTCTCTTTATTTTGCTTATTTACTTTTCGTATTTTCTTTATTTTGATTAAAATCTGTAAAACAGTTTTTTTTATTATCTTTTACTTTTGAACTGAAACATCATAAACTGTTATACATTCTTGATGACATAAATTGGTTCCTCATTCGACGGGCCGATCTCAGCATTCGTAGGCTGGATATTCATAGAATGAATAGAAGTGACTCGTGAATTTTATAAGTAACTTTTCAAACATTCCTAACATTTTTATACAAATTTTGACAACCCACACGGGGTCATCTGATTTCAAATTAGGCAGAGCTTGCGTGACAGATGGCAACAAGGCAACTGAAAAACATTTTATATGATTACACCCAGACAGAATAAACAATCGTGCTCATCACACAAGGGTGAGAATCCAACCCACTACCTTTGGCCATGCAGGGTCAGAATAAAAATCACAATTGTTATTTTGTTTTCACACAAGTTTATAATCGAAATGTATACTAATATTGCTATCCATCCAGTGAACAAGGTACGTAAGTATATATTTTAATATGAAGAACAGGCTATAACATGAAGTACAGAAAAAACAATGTTAAAAACATCTTGAGTGAACTACCTATGTACTATAGTCAAAAATATATAGGTAGAGTTAAGGAAGAACATCTTTTATGGGGCACAAATTAAAAGTGTTGAACTGCTTGCAGGTTTTTTTTCTTTCCTTTAAATATAAATAAAAAACCCCAAACTTACTAAAATTATATTTTTTTTTTTTATTTGCATGTTGCTCATTGCAGATAAAACTTTTGGCAGGCATTTTGTAGTAAACCAATCGGCGTTGATACTTCTAAGGTCTCGAAATGGAATTGAAACCAAATACCCCGTCAAAGTGAAGAAACTATCGATCAAAATTTACTCTGCGCTTTTTGATCGCTTCACTTTCGTAAGCCAAACTGTCGACTAACGCTTTATTTCTGGATTATTTATAAATCCAGCATCACCTGTCACAACGTCGGAAAGGCGCCGGGACGAGCCTGTTTTAATTTTTTTGAATACACTCCACAAGGGCCTGCTTCTGAGCTTCAGTGAGGTTATGCATCCAGCGCGAAACTATCCTCCTCATGCGAAGATGCTCGTGTAGAATATTGTGAACGCTCCCGAACCAATCTGCATTGTTTGCTGAATCTCTTCGTATGTAATTCGCCTGCTATCTTGAATTTTTTTTCTTGCTGCCAGCACACTTTCTTCCGTGACAGCCGTCGTAGGACGACCACTCCTTTGTTCATGCCACAAAGTAAAGGCGATCGCGCTTAAACTCGCTATGCCACCGGTAGATAGTTGCTTTTAAAGAACTTTCCACCAGCCTCTATACAAAGTTTTATGCGTCTGCACCCACTTTCGAAACATTTTTTCCAGTCCACCGCGGACATCTCTTCCTTCTTCTTCTCGAACGCTGCTAGCGCATCTTCCAGCGGTGAAAATTGTATCCCTTTCATATGATTTTTTATTTTAGGGAATTAAAAGAAGTAACACAGTGCCAGATCAGGACTGTAAGGAGGGTGAGCCAAGACTGACCGGTGTGATGTCCAGGAAGTCCTTCGTTTTGAGCGCTACGTGCGCAGGCGCGTTATCATGGTGAAGCAGTATACCAAGGAGCCCGGTGTTCGGTCGCTTGTCATTCATTTCATTTCAGACAAAACTTTTGGCAGGCATTTTGTGGTATACCATTCAGCGTTGATGCTGCTTATGTCTCGTAATGGAATTGAAATCAAATACCCCGAAGAAACTATCGATCAAAATTTTCCCTGTACTTATCGATCGCTTCACTTTCGTAAGCATTGGTTCGTTTTGAAACAGCAAAACTGGCGACTGCCGCTTTATTTCTGGATCGTATTAATAAATCCAGGATCCAGGACCTGTCACAATATCGTAAACGCGCCGAGATGAGACTGTTTATTTTTTTCTTATTATTATTAAAAAATGACGACTCCCGCATTAGGGTACAAGCCCTGTGTCGAAGAGGACTTTACAAACACACAAGTCACGGACATAAAGTACACCCAGACTCGAAACGACAATTTGTGCATCACACAAAGTGGCGTCCCGTGTGGGAATCGAACCCACGACCTCTTGCCTACGCAAGAGGTCGTCACCTACAGTCGGACACTATCCCACCGCGCCACAGAGGTAGTCAATTCACTCCACAAGGGCCTGCTTCTGAGCTTCGGTGAGAAACTATCCTCCTCACGCGAAGGTGCTCGTGTAGAATTTTGTAAACGCTTCCCGAACCAATCTGCAGTGCTGCAGAATCTCTTCGTATGTAATTCATCTGTTTTCTTGAATTTTTTTTTACTGCCAGCTCACATTCTTCCATGACAGCCGTCGTAGGGACCACTCCTTTGTTCATCCCTCAAAGTAAGGCGACCGCCTTGAACTCGCTATGCCAACGGTAGATGGTTGCTTTTAAAGGTCCTTTACCCATAAAAGCCATTTGAAGTCGATCTAATGATGATCATCAGGTTTGAGGCCACATTTAAAATCGTAGAAAATCATCGCATCAAAATATTCTCGATGCAGATTCATTTTTAAATGACACAATAATTTAAATTGGCTCTCGAAACGTGGAGGGAAATTCGAAATCCGAACAATGATAGTTTAACTTTTAAATAACCAAATAATTACAAGTGGCCAGCGCATTATACATAAAAACTTTTTTTCGCAAAACTTTCTGAGTGGTCTGATGTAAGAGTATCGTAATCAGTAATTTTAAGTGAAAAATGATTCAAGAAACCTCATTATTTTAAAGTAGCTACACAATTATACCACAAAACATAGTTTATTAACTTTACTTTTTTTTCTCTATCACAATATGGCTGTGCCGGTACCCACATTAATAATATAAACAAATTGACACTCGTAAGAGAGCAGAGAGGGAGAGCAATGAATAACTGCTACTGGTAGGCTACGACTACGACTACCCTGATAGCGAGTAGCTACAATATCATTAGAATACGAAGGTAAATTTCGCCATTATCTACAATGTTATTATAGCTCAGGTGGGAAATCGGGCGGTCCAGAAACCAGAAGACCCCAGTTCGAGTCCGAGTAGCGATTTTGAGAGATAAACTTTTTAATTATCATGTCGTTGTCATTGACATTTATTAAATTGTCATGTTTGTGTACGATAGCGCAATAGATGAATATTGTATTTAACCACATAAATGATAGTACTTTTATACTGATAAAAAAAAACCCAAAAAAAACATGGAAAAGAATTCCAAAATATTGAAAAATGCACAACGTTATTATTCAAGTTTTCACTTCTGCCGGCACTCCCCGAATGCAACCCGTGTTTAAGGGTTCCTTATAGTTTCGTCATGTCCGTCTATCTGTCTGTCTGACACTCAACAAATCGCGTTAAATCCTGTATCGCGGTATAGAAGTTTCCACAGCTGCTAACTAAATATACAATTTTAAAAAAAATCTTACCTTTCTCACCTGGTACCTGAAACTTAGCTGGTATGCTAGCATTGAGTGTACATATAAACACTACCCGAAGCCCCATATTTTATTTGTCAGAAAATAAAATAGGATGACTGGGATCTTGTTCTATAAGGATCTCTGAGCTAACCTGGGGATACTAAACTGATGACTAAAGACAGGCAGACTGAAGGACATGGTGAAACTATAAGGGTTCTGTTTTGCCATTTTGGCTATGGAACCCTACAGATGCAGAAGTTTTAGACGTACTGAAGTATCCTAAGTTACCATATAGTATAAGTATATTAATTATGGAGGAGTCCCGTTGTCTGTCTCCCAAACTTATCATTAGATCTTTACTAAGGTTAAATGGTACCATTTCGGAATAAAACTCTTTCGAACAAAAAAAAGAATTGTATAATATGTATATGTTCATGAACTTTCGCGATTTGTACACATTATAGAATAAAAATCGAGTGAGAGTAGTTTCCGAAACCCGCGCTTCTCGGAGGCGACACTGTTGTAATGCGGTCAAAACGTCGGGTAATAAACAAAGGTTAAGACCCGTAGCTTATAAAATTCTATAAAAAAAATGTATAAATCCGTCTTGGTATATACTTTCGGAATTGAGCACATCCTTGAGTATATCTTTTTAAGATGTAAATTTGTGCCTAATTACATGAGTTAAGCTGCGGAAAGATTGACAGATGAAACTTTTCTTGCTTACTACGAAACCCAAAAAAATACTGATCTCATCATTATTATTGTATAGGTACTGTAATAACTTGTACCAATGGCAACAGCTCTGCTGGTAACGTCGTCAATTGCTTTGCTGAAAAGGGTGTGTAATACCGGGACCATATTCCACGTAGAGAAATTAAACTGGCACTGCCACAGTACTTACATATTATATCACATCGCTTAAATTCTTTGCTACATCCTACGTATCTTTGGTCTGGATTTTCGTCCATACATTATGAACATTGTCTTATATAACAATACGTTATACATAGGTATTTGTCAGCAACACGTAGTCAACATTATGGTTGATAATGCCGATACAAATAAACACTCCTGTGGATGAATAGATGATAGTGATGTAGGAATGATTGTATCTAATAGGTAACATTCTATAAGGAACAATAATAGTGGATTCAAAACATGTGAAGATGAATATAAAAGAGAGACAGACTTCCTTTACATCATTATCAAGATATAGTACCTACCTACAAGTCACTTGTCTGTTTATGTGTTGTATTATACTACGCAAAGGATTTTTATACGGTTTCCATTTAATAATTAGGAAAATGATTTCCGGAAGATTTACATAAATATTAAGATACAGAAAGTGGAGGAAGATAATGCGAAGTTGACACTTGTAAGAAACCATAACTTATAATAATAATATTTTGGGACAACTCACAAAACGCTATCTGATCCCAAACTAAGCAGAGCTTGTACTATGGAAACCAGACAACTGATAAACATACTTATATATTTTTAAATACATACATTTTATAGATAAATAACACCCAGACACAGAATAAACCATCGTGCTCATCACACAAAGTTTTAGCCTGGGTGGGGATCGAACCCACGACCTCTTGCATAGCAGTCGGATACACTCCCACCGCGCCACAGAGGCAGTCAATTTTACTTTGTTACTTATCATTGTTACTTTTTGATTTTATGTTGATGCCAGATTGTTGCCAAAATATTGTAACGGCAAATTTTCATACTAACTTTTTAACCCCGTTTTACCCCGTTTTTTGTGAATTTCCAAAAATCCTTTCTTAGTGCTCCTCTGCGTTATAAAAGGAACTCCTGTGAAAATTTCAATCTTCTAACCCCAATAGTTTACGCCCTGCGTTGATATGTCTCCTTTCATATATAATATTCATCTCTCATATTCCTTTAATATATAACTGGGCAATATCTTATTTAAAATAAACAAAACTCTAAAAATATATTTTTTCTAGTCTGTTGAGTGACACGAGACAGACCGTACTTGAAATGACACTCGCTAAATTTATTACTAAACATCCATTTTTATTGCAGATAATTTCAAATTGGAAGACAGACAGATTAACGCATCAAAATTGTTTGACATATAAAAAAGTACCTATGTGGATTTAACATGCAAATGTATTTGATCATAGTAGTTATTTCATGTGTAACAAGCACGAAATGTAATGTACTAGACAATTTTCTTATTCTCATTTGGAAAGTGGAAAAAAATACTGCGAATTTGGCGCTTTTAAAAAACCATCAGTAATCACTGTTGATTTGTGTTTTTTGAAAGAAGTCAGTGACAATGTTATAATATGACTATATTCTAACCTCTATATAAATTAAGATAACTGTGAAATACATATCTAGAATAAATAAAACAAAGATAATACCGATTAATTTAACAAATTTATGATATTTCGAGTCTTTTGAGTGGCACGGTACAGACCACACTTGATTTAAGACTCGCTAATGATATATTGTCAACATACTTTTATCTTCATTGTAAATAATTTAAAATTAGAAAAAAAACATTAGTGCATTAAAATTAATAGTCATATAAAGTAGTTAAAATGAACATCAGAATATATTTGATGATAGTAGTTATTTCGTATATCAAGGGCATGAATTGTAATATGTTTATCAATTTTCTGAATCGTACAAATAGCTTCGTTAAATCATTGAGACACATTGATGACCCTCCAATAGAAACATTAAAATCAGTGTCAGCTAAACTACTACCTGTAGCTAAGTATGTACAAAATAATATATTCGACAAATTCAAAATTGACTTAGAAATTCCCAGCGAAAATACGCATAGTAACAATGAAAAAACTGAACCAAGGCAACTCACGGAAGACGAACTTGTAAGAAACTTCGTACAAAGTTTAAGTGCAAATATGTACTATGAAACTACCCAAGGCTGGTAATTAATTTGAAAAGAATAATAGAGTAATTCTATTATTAATTTGTAAAATGTGACTTTAAATAATACACTACTCTTTATTAAAGAAGACGGTAGTAAAGATGATCACATTAAAATTATACATGAGTGTACTACGTGACTGCGATAAGAAGAGATTTCAGAAGAAAATGTGATACATCAAAACTATTTTTTAAACAAAAAAGGCAATAAGATGGATTTTTATAAAGGAAATGTATGGCAATATAAAAAAAAATGTGTTGTCTAATATCTAATGCCTTACTTACTAGCACAAGTTTGTACAGGCGGCCGGGATACCTTTGCCGATTAAAAAAAAAGGTTTTTTTGAGCATGAGACTTGCTGTTGGCTTATACCTTTTCAGTGTTAAGGGATACCTTTTGCTGAATTAAAAAAAAATGACAAATCTATACAGCAAATTATGTAACATTAGCTACGAGGCCATTCACCCCGTAAAAAAAACATCCTTTCAGTAAAAAGTTGCAGTTTCCCTGCCCAGTTTCAAAGACTTCATAGGCTCCTCTGTTGACGACGAAAATTATTTTGTCGCAGATGTGATGAAAGAGTTATGAGCCGATTGATAATAATTTTAGAAAGGAATCCTAAGTAATAATAATAAATTAAACTAAATGTGATTAATGTAACAATATGACCTGTCACTGTATGTACTTAAATATTATTAAACGCTTAATTAAATAGAATATCGTATTTTTTATCATTAAACCCTATTCTTTATTCTGTAATAACTTGTAATTGGACCATCCAAAGCTTTCTTACCACGTTTTTACAATTTCCAAACCAGCATATAGCTTTTGGAGCTTTTTTCTCTTTACCGGTTCCCGTAGTGCAAACAAGATCCCCCTAAGAGTCCCCTACTTAATCCCACAAATAACACAGAACGATATATTCGTGTCGGACCTTACTAGCTACGATTTGCCGTAGAATAAAACTAGAAGTGCATTGAATTTATACTGAATTGTCCGAGGCATTTGATGTGGTCAATTCATAATCTATAATTTCAAAAATTTGATCATGCAGGTATTTGTGGCACCCTGTTTAGATAGAAAATAAAACGATAATATTACTAAAACCTAGATGTTTTTCACCTGGGGTTCCGCATGGATTAAATTTTGATCCTCTTTTTGTAGTACTTGCTAACAATCTGTGTGAAACAGCAGAAATCTACTTTCAGTTATTTATTGACGACCTTATACTCTATAGAGTAAACTAACCATCGAAGACACTCAAACTTTAACTAATTAAATTAGGCGTCACGAGGCCTGTCGATATCTATTGCTGTATTGAAGATATTCACTTACTACTTCTATCGTTGGGAATGGTAGGTTCTCTTTGAAACTTTACAAACCGTCAAATCGACAATAACGGTGCTATCACTTTTATTGTTTCTATATGCGGCCGAAATAAATACACCATACCAGCTTCTCTTAGTCTATTAACGACACAGTACTTATTGAGTTATCAAACATTACCCAGGCATACATTTTCGACAGGAAGTATGGAATTATAATAGTCTTATAGAAGGGGACTCAGATATCGGATTTTGTGATTCGCTTCAAAGACTTAGACATATGAAAACTTATTTTGAAATGCTATATATCAAGCATAGTTGAGTATAATAGCACTGTTTGGAATACTGTACACAACGTGTAACATTTCTGTTACACGTTGTGTATTCCAAAATTTGAGTACACCTTTCGGTGTAGTCAAATTTCAGCAGCGGACAGTGTATCTTAGAAGTATTGCATCTGCAATGGCAATCCTATATCCGATTGCATAGTTATTACATATGTACAGCGTTCTTTAATTACTAAATTTTAGTTGCGAATTGCGTATTGCCATACGAGATTTGCGCCCCTTCAACATGCCATTTGGCGTTCAGCGTGGCGCCTGGGGCGGTTGCCCCGGTTCCGAAGATCCGGCGCTGATTATTGTTACTTACTTAAAAACCATCCGTAAGAATTTATCTGAATGTTAGTGAAAATCTTATCGGAATCCATTGCGTAGTAAAGAAGATCTAAACGTTCAGACCACAGAAGCGACGTTGTTTTTTATGTACAAAGATGTTTAATACATTGATTTTTGTCTGTATATCTGTGTTACCTTTCATGCCTGTGTTACTACCAGTGCTATTACTTCAGTAGTAATACTGTTAATTTGTTTTCCTTTCTTACCACTGCAGTAGTAAGTTGTTAGAAGGGTAATTACAATTTGCCCGTGTTACTACCGTTGATAAAAGGAAAAGAATAAAAAAATAACTTACAAAAATAAAAAAGCCGCCTGCACAAAAAAGATGGAAACAAGATCCCCTACATCATTTTATAATTTCACAATGCTTAAGATGAGCCCTTTAATTTGATACCCATATTGCAGTATTCAAAACAACTTTTTTTTCCACATCTCTTTATTTTGACATCTGACAGCCGCCATGTTTGTTTTGTCAAATGTCCACGCGATCACGATGAATGTAACGACGTCATAATTGTATAAATTCGTTCAATGGATTGAGAGATAACAGGTAGGTAATAAAGAATATTACATACATACACACAAGATACGCGTGAAAAACATAACCTTCCCTTACAGTCATAATTTTACAAATACAATAATTACATTTTTGAAAGATAGAAAAATTTGAAATCTGGACTATGTTACTAGATATTAAATTTTTCTATCTCTTAATGCTTGCGGGTTAGATAAATTTGATATCTAGTAACATAGTCTAGATAGGTGGTTCGCTTCTGGCCCCGGTTTGGCTACGGAAGTCTCGGGTTCGATTCCTGAGTCTGGATTTCAAATTTTTCTGTCTTTCAAAAATGCAATTATTGTATTTGTAAAGTCTTTGGCAAGAAATGCCTATAAAAATTACTTCAAGTAATTTTATCCGAGTAGTTGCTAAAGGCCAGCTGACTCCGTGTTTAAGGAGTCAGCTGGCCTCTTGGCAGGTACTAAACACTATCCCTTACATCCATCAGGTCCCAACTGCCTGTTTCACTAAAAAGAACACCACTCGAGATCATGTCGAAGTTTAAATTTAGTCATTGAGTCATCGTGGATCTTTCAGATGACATGGACATAGAGAGGGATCGTAGGGCGCTGGCAGTTAGAAGTAGTAAGTAGTACCTAGTAGTAAGGTTTACTGCCAAACCTTTTACACTTGCAGCCTGTGGGTCAGTTATCCTATCCTATAGCTGTCCCCTGTCTCTTTACTGCAGCACTTCAGGGATGTTCGTCGAAGAACAGGTCAACGATTTTTACATAATAATGCGCAAACGCGAAAAAACTCTGTGGAGGTGCATTATAGTGTTAATTCTTACCTCTTAGTGTCAATTCGTACCTCTTATGTATATATTCCATTTGTTATGTATTTCGCTATTTTAACATTAATATCTCTTCTCTAATATCTCTTAAATATTTATTTAACATTGCAAACAATTATTTGTTGATAAATAATAACTGTCATTTCGACAATTTTTTTTTTATTGCCTATGGTTGGCAGACGAGCCAGCGGCCTACCTGATGGTAAGCGGTAACCGCCGCTAAAGCCGCGTATCGACTATGCGCTCCTGGAGCGCGCGCCATGAACGACCGCGCCGAGAGTGCGTTCCGCGGAACGCGTTCTAAATTTTTAAAGTATATCAACTAAGCGCTCCTGGCGCGCGTGGCAACTGTTCCAGTGTGCGACCATTCATCATGGAAACCAGTCGTGTACGAGCAGCAGCCGCTTTTATAATTATTCACAGTATCATAAAGAAGAAAAAGGAGAAACGAAAAGTGCGTTGGTGGATGAAAGAGCTGTACCGAAAAAGAATGCAGTACGGAGTGACACTTATCAGAGATATGCAGTTCGAAGTGGTAGAAGACACAATAAAAAACTTCACAAGAATGTCAACAGAAGATTTCTATTACTTGAGAAACTTGATAGAGCCAAAGGTGGAAAAAATTGACACCCGCTTTCGCGAAGCTATTACGGTGACTGAAAGACTTGCTATAACTTTAAGATTTCTTGCTACTGGAGACTCGTATACTAGCTTGCAGTACCTGTTTAGAGTTTCAAAGCAGTCTATATCTAGGATAGTCCCTGAAGTTTGTGATGCTATCAGTGAGGTTTTAAAAGATTGGGTAAAGGTAAGTAAAACACAATTTTATATTAATTTGTATTATAGTTCTTAATTAAGTATTATAATAATTATTTAACTTTATAAATTTAATTATCTTGAGTTGACGTACTGGCCAAAGAATCATTGTTTGAATTTGAGAGATTTTGAGGTTCTTGTGGTGTGCTATACCCATAATGTTGACTGTATCTGCCTAAATCGGCTTCAAAAATAATATTATTTATTGCCTGTTTGACATATATTAGAGTATGGCTGTCATACTTTCTCAATTCATTTGCAATATGCTGGCCGTAACTGAAATATGAATCAGTAGCTTGAGACGTTTCCGTTAATATTTTAAACGCTTCTGTCAACATTTTATCGTCGTCATCTTCATGCTTCCTTTTCTTCGAGGTCTTTTTTGTAGTTTTTTGAACAGTATCATTACATTGTTCTTGGGTATTACACACTTCTGAATTTTTTCGGGAAGACTCGCCTTCATTTTGTAATGTAGAGGCCTGAAATATGAATGTGCATTTAATTTTAATTGTATTTTATAACTATTTGTAATTTTACAGATTCCCACTACCGAGAAAGAATGGTTGGAAATTGCTCAAGAATTTCAAGAAAAATGGGATTTTCCTCATGCTATAGGTGCCATGGATGGAAAACACGTAATGATACAAGCACCTGGTAACAGCGGCACGGAATATTATAACTACAAACACTTTTTTAGTATTGTACTGTTCGCTCTCGTAGATGCGGACTACTGTTTTAGATACGTTGACATTGGTTCTCAGGGGAGACTTTCGGACGGGGGGATCTTTAAACGCACTTCATTATACAAAAGACTCGAAGAAAAGTCCATGAAAATACCTCTGTCATCGATACTTCAAGTACCATATACCCTCAAAGTTCCATACGTTATTCTGGCAGACAAAGCATTTGCACTAAACGAATACACAATGAAACCGTTCCAAGGGGAGCCAGAGAGGGGATCTCTAGAAAGAATATTTAACTATCGGCTATCAAGAGGGCGTAGAGTAGTGGAAAATGCTTTCGGAATTGCAAGCTCGGTTTTCAGGGTTTTAAGGAAACCTATGTTATTATCACCCAGTAAAGCTACAAAAGTAGTTTTAGCTGTTATACATTTGCACAATTTTTTGCGAAAGAAGTCTAGCCAGAATTACACACCACATGGATCTTTAGATACGGAAACAGAAACTGGAATCACACCAGGTAGTTGGCGAAATGAGGGTGAACATTCATCATTTCTCCCTCTCACTCATGCGCCACGTAGAAGTGGGAATGATGCAAAGGAAATACGTTTACATCTCGCTCAACATTTTGCAACCAATGGAGCAATACCTTGGCAAAATCGATATTAAAAATTAGTAGTAACATTATTTACCTGCGTATCGCTTGACTCATTATTCCCACTGTCTTGCAAAGTGTCTGTTGTAATTGTAATGTTTGGTGCACACTTGTCTTGCATGAAGTTGAAGTCTTCAAATCCAAACCATTTTGAAACGTAAATACTGTCCCGACCTGTCAACAATCAACAAATAAATTTTAAATGTAAAGATGTGAATTTTTATTTAACAATCATCATTAAACAAAGTTTAGTTAGTCCTAGTTTAGTTAATTTCTCCGAAAAGTTACCATGCAAATACAATATGTTAATCTTTATATAAAATAATTACCAGAGCCAGTGATTTCACTTTTAGATATTCTCCACTTTTCTCTTCTGTACGATGATAGAAGTACAGTCATTTTTTTCTTTAGCTCCGGCATAGGTACTCCCATTTCATGACTAATTTCTCTCCAAGCATCTTCTCTTAGCGACTTATTGTGATACGATTTACTTTTACTATTCCATAGCACATCTTTTGTACCATACAATTGTATTAACTTACGGCAACTTTGGTTATCCATAATAGGAGCGCAACAAACACAAAAAAATACAACGCGTCCGTCTCAATTGGCGCGCGCGCCGCGACTGATGCGCGGTAAAAAACCGACACCCGTTCGGAACGGACCGCTCCGCGTTCGAGCGCTCCAACGAACACATTGGCGCGCGTTCCAAGTGGTATCCATTTTGCGCGGCTGGAGCGCGCGCCAATGTTCGTTCTCTTGGAGCGCATAGTCGATACGCAGCTTCATGGACTACAGGAATGTCAGGGACACACCCAAGCCGCTGCCTACCGTGAAGTGAAAACTCTCTTTAAACCTCGTTTGAAGAAAGACATGTCGTTTTTCATGGGTTCTTTGTATTGTTAAAAAAGTATGTAGGTACTGTTATTTCAAACTGGCTGTGTGTAATTTGCTTAGGTAAATCCTTAATTTGAATTAGGATATGCTTTAAAATTTTGAATGCTTCTAGAGAGATTTCTTTATGAGAAAAAATCTACTGTGTTATATTTAGGACTCATTATTCATTAAAAAAAGGATGGCGGGTGGGATCTTTTGTCTTCTGTATATGGAATTATATTGTTGCTCAGATCTTAAATAAACAATATTAATCTTAATTTTACAGCAGTAAGGTTTAAAATTATGTGAAAATCACTTTATTTTTAAACTTTTTTCTTGATGATAAAATTAAGAAAAATAGTTTAAAAGAATTATTATTCTTGTTCTCACAACGGACCTTTATACGTTAGGAAATCTAACAACGTTGGAATTTTGATATTTGTGTGATCTTTAGATTCTATCATAGGCTTTTATTAAAATAGTATTACTTGTCTATGACGAAAAATTAAAATCAAAGCAGAATACTCTATCCCTACTAATATATAAATGTGAATGTAAGTTTGTTTGTTACGCTTTCACGCGAAAACTACTCAACCGATCATCATGAAACTTTGTACACATATTCTTGGAGGTATTAGAAATAACATAGGATTATAAAAAAGGGGGAAAATTTACGCAGACGAAGTTGCGCGGGACTGCTAGTATTATATAAAATAACTTTATATCAACAACAGCTTTCGATCGTGGCTTTAAAAAACCATCCTATGTCCTTTCGAGATTTATATAACCTAATTTCATCTACCTAGTCCGGCCATAAGTTCCGTTACAAATGAAAATGCATTTTTTTTAAATGATGTAAATAGTACGGGTTCCCTAGAACAAATTTTAAAATGATACATATCAAGCTGGAATTGTCATGGTAGCTTCGTTTTGACGAGACGCCCAACTTTATGTATATCACAACTTGATGTAGTGATACGTTAATGAAAAAAAACGGTGTCAAAATTTGACAAACTTAACTTTGCAGTTGGAAAACTATTATCCCCGCACATCAATATAGGCCGCGATTAATTTACCAAGGTATATTGGTCAATTATAGAAGGCCCTGATTGTACGTTTGTTCAAAATAAATGATGACTATTGTTATTATTTATTACAATCTCCGAAACGGCTGACCTGATTTTGACGGGACTCAAGATAACTGACGTTGTAAGAAGTATCTTACAACATCAGCTATCTTAAGCCTAAGTTTCTACTTAGTGGCAATGGGCTGGCTACATTTGCCGAAGGACCGATAGCCGATGGAGTAAACGAGTCCTAGAGTGGAGACCGCGACTTGGCAAAGATAAAGTAGGACGACCCCCAGCCAGATGAACTGACGACATAAAGAAAGTCGCTGGAATTAATTGGATGCGGAAGACGGAGGACCCGATGCTGTGGCGTAAGTTAGGAGAGGCCTATGTCCAGCAGTGGACCGATACAGGCTGATTAAATTGAATTTGAATTAAATATCGAATACGAACATAGTTCATGGTAAATTCCGCAGAAAAATATGGTCACCCAACTCATCTGGCGCTTATAACAAGAATTAAAGAAAACACGTTAATAAACTTATTAACAACAAATAATAATACTCAATTAACGACGAATTAACTCGAGTAACACCATCTAGCGGGCATCGGAACAAACTTCCTCACCGCAGTGAGATTAAGAATTCGATGGACGGTCACATATTCACACGACGACAATTTTTTTTTTTTTTTTTCCTTCTTACTTCGATCTGTCTCCTATCCAGTGACAATGAAAAGTATGTCTGGCTGTTGCGATATAATTGACATGCGCGAACTAGGACCTGTGTCCTAACTCTCTCTACTTAAGCTGGTTTAGTTAGCTGTTATGGCACTCAGTTGATCCTGGGGTATTCTGCGTTTAAGTCTGCGTCTTTCGTGACCATCGTCCATTAGCGTTTTTGCTAGAATGTTTGGATGTTTTTGGATCCTGTCTCTGTATGATTTTGTGAGATTGGCAATTTCTTGCTTCACAGTAGAAACCTTTAGGTCGTGGTGAAGTAGATCATTGGGAACATATCATGGAGCATTAGTTACAATGCGTAGGATTTTATTTTGAATTCTTTGTATGATCTCTATATTTGAGTGTGAGGCTGTTCCCAGAGTTGAATACCGTACGTCCATATGGGTTTCAGTGTAGCTTTATACAGTAGAACCTTGTTTTCGAGTGAGAGTTGCGATTTGCGACCAATCAGCCAGTAGAGTTTCCTTAACTTTAGTCCTAATTGTTTTCGTTTGGTAAAAATATGCTTTTGCCATGTGAGCCTTTTTTCGAGATACAAACCCAGGTATCTTACATGATCTGCTTCTGGGACGATGACGTTATTAATTTTAACTGAAGGGCATGAGCCTCGCCTTAAGGTAAACGTAAGGCTTACGGATTTTGGTTCATTTGCCTTGATCCTCCATTTTCTCAAACATAGTGATATGTTGTCAAGTCCTTTTTGTAGAATAGCAGATGCTGTTGCTGGATTTTCATGTGTTGCCAAAATCGCAGTGTCGTCCGCGAATGTACCAGTGGTTATAGTATCAGAGGTTGGAAGATCTGAGGTATATATTAGGTATAACATCGGTCCAAGTACACTGCCCTGTGGGACCCCAGCATTGATCGGGTATAGACCAGAGCATTCATCTTCACACTTGACAAAGAAGTGGCGTTTTGTAACAAAGGATTCAATTAGGTTAGGCATATTATAAAGCTGAAGAGTTTGTTTGTTTGTTTGAACGCGGTAATCTCAGGAACTACTTGGCCAAATTGAAAAATTCTTGTGCTACTGTTGGATATTTATCGAGGAAGCCCATTTATAGTCTATGTAACATCACGCTACGACCAATAGGAGCGGAGCAGCAATGAAAAATGTTGCAAAAGCGGGGAAAATTTAAGCAGACGAAGTTGCGTGGGACAGCTAGTTGTTAATATAATTGTACTTGTAAAATTAATAAATCGCCAATATACTCAAATAAATTACTTCATTGAAGAGACCCGCTGTTCCCAACAAGAAAAAGCACAAGAAACTTTACCATTTCTGCACATATTTTGAACCTACGAGGATCCACGATCATTAGTGGTTGTATCAAAGTTATAGTCGTCGTTATACACTTATAAATACATAAAATGATTCAAATTTAAATCTTGTAATCAAACATATATTTATATACTTACAAGTGAAAAGAGAGTCTACATTCCTACTGGGCACCACTCGTTTTGCAAAGTAGCACTATGCAAACATGGTGCACTCCATAGATATTCTAGCTTTTTGCATTCCAGCGACCTTCTTTAGGTCGTCGGTGCATCTGGCTGGGGGTCGTCCTACCGCGACGTTTACCGAGTTGCGGTATCCACTCTTGATGATAACTCATTAATCATCAATGAACGTCTCACTAATGTCTCTCAAATATCACCCAATTAGTTTGGCTTATAGCATCCACTGATGCTATACATACGATCAGAATGCTTTTGAAAAAATACAAGATCAATAACAAAGACTTACATCTTAATTTAAGTTTTAGTTAAATAACTGCATTGAATTTTAAACTGCTTTATCTTTTACCTTACAACTGCTACTTACTTTTGAATCTTTCCTTTTTCCAATACATTTGCGCCCCCGTCGATATATGACAGACTTCCGCAGACAGACACCCGCGCAACTTCGTCTGCGTAAATTTTCTCCGTTTTAGCAATATTTTAAAATTTTGCATTGCTGCTATTGGTCGTAGCGTGATTTTATATAACCTATAGCCTTCCTCAATAAATGGGCTATCCAACAGTAAAATATTTTTCAGTTCGTACCAGTAGTTCCTGAGATTATCGCGTTCAAATAAACAAGTAAGTAACACAATTGCGTGTACGATGCCTTGTTTGCTCCATCGGCCATCGGTCATTTGGTAAATATGGCCAGCCCATTGCCACTTCAGCGTGCTATGTCGGTTTTATTTGGCTCTTTGTCGGATGACCTCTTTGCGAATTTTATCCTTCAAAGAAACTCCAAGCAAAGCTCGCTCCATAACCCGCTGCGCAACTTTAAATTTGTGGACTAGCCCAGCCGTAAGTGTCGATGCACTCGTTAATGCGTCATGTTCAGGCATTGCGGTAGAGACGAAGAGAAGACTCGATGAAGTTTGCTAAATGCTGGTCAACCCAATCGGATCCACCTGTCGAGTACTTCCGCGAAGTTGTTTCTACTATAATTTAAAACATAGTATCTTATATAAAAACTTAATATAACTTAATCATAGAGCTTTCCTTTTCTCATATTACCTAGTTAGTCTCGTTTGTTATCCAGTAACCCAATAATACCAGCATTGGTACCATAATTTGTTTTATTTAACTTTGGGTAATTATTCTAAACGTAGTAGCTCTGTGGTACCATAGTTACTTTTCCATTACTCTGGTATCTCTGACGAAAAAAAAAACGAAACGCAACAGAAATAAGTAAAAAAATATTTATTCTTGTATTTGAAACATAAGAAAAATAAACATGTTACTTAAAAATAAAATTTTGCACTTAATAATAATTGGCATGCATTTTTGTCCAGTAAACTTAAGCATGGTGCCACTGGATAGTGGTACAACTGAAGGTACTACGATGACAAAAACACGTCGTCTTCGGTGGGTCGTTCATCGAGATCTAAGATGGGTTTCGTTGGTCTTCGGAGGTCTGTCGTGTCTTCTTCGAAAACCAAGTTATGTAAGACTTCATAGTCGTCGTTGACATGGTTGTTTATTGAATAGTAATAACTATCTTCCGATTGTGAAATATACTGTTTGTTTTTACGCGACTTCGGTGGAGCTTTATATAATGCATGTGTCCAGTTCTTGAATAGATCTATTATACTAAAATGCACTATGTTAAAAACAGGCCCGTTTAGTATTTGGCGTGACGCAGAACTTATTGCATATGCAGGGTCATTAGACAATTCACGTAGACCATTAGTAATGCGCCCCAGCAGATTATCAAACATATTACGTTTTATTATATCGCCTGTTACACAAGAAATAAATACTATTATCAAATACGTTTTCATGTTATTTCCAAAAACTTTTGTTGCGTTATTATCTTACTTCCAATTTGAAATTATCTGCAATTAAATTGCGGTCTGGATATACCCACTATTCACATTCAAAATACAAGAAAGACATATGATAGTTTATAGTTTTGTTTGTGCTAAATAAGATATTTCACACTTTTAATTTATTTAGAAGCTGGAACGTACTCATATCGTTGTCACTATCTTTCTTTCCCAAAATTTTCACACACTTTAAGAAATAAATCACAAAGTAACAGTGATTAGCGATGGTTTCTCACATGCCAATGTCGCAATATTTTTCTCCACTTCTGTACTTAATTATTATTTATGTAAATCTTTCAGAAGAAGTTTTCCAAATGATAATTGGAAACCGTATCAAAATATGTCCTGTAGTATCAATAGAACAGACGATGCTTGCGACTTGTAGGTACTATGTCTTGATAATGATGTAAAAAAAATCTGTATATTCTTTTATATTCACGTTCGCTTGTTTCGAGCCTAGTATTGTTCTTTGGTCTATTCATACTAAAATAATAATTTATGTAGGTATTAGGTAACACTTGCAATTTTTATAACTAATACTCGTATAATAGGCACCTTACCTTACCTACAACTGTCCGGAAAGCATCGTAATTAAATGAAGCTGCCAAGTATGGTGGGCGGCGTATTGTTATATGACAATGCTCGAAAAGACACGGAATGTATCTGGGAATGTTAGCAATATTATACCTTTATCATTCTGTAAATATATCAGTTTATGATTAAAATGTGATTCTAAGAACTGTTGGACTTCCAGTCTATGTCACTTCTTGTCGAACTTAGGATGTCAAGTCAAGTAAATTTTTCAACTACTTCTCTACAGCTGAAATTCGGCATATGACAATGCAATATTACGGTAAGTAATCTTTCTTCTGATGATGGAGTCGGAAGGTGACCCTGGGAACACTGTAATAAAATGACGGATCCCCATCCATTTTGGACTCATTTGAATCGTCTCGACAAGTGCTTTGACTTTAAATTATATCCAAGCTCTAATGGTGAAGCCGAAAAGTAAACACCAATGTGTGAAATTTTCCATCTCCATCTTAAATAACACTCATGATGTTCGAATATATTATTATATCATAGTAATTAACCTCCCTTCCCCCCCCCTCCCCGTATTTAGGCTTCTTACTATGATTGATGTCATTTGGCGAGACGGGCACCGATAACTTCGATTTGCAATCTGTTTAGAAGAAGATAAATTCCAACAATAAAAGCTCGCGTGCAACCCCTCTTCCGTCGTAATCACGTTCACACAATTTAAAAATTTTATCATGATACTAGCTCAGATTATTTTCGTACAAATCATTTTTATACAAATGATTTTTTGTGCACTTGCGATGCCAAAACAAACCCAATGATAGTGCACACTCCTTTTTTTCAGTTCCTATTATCATTGTATCTAGATTTTCAACAATTCCTTTCTAGCACAAAGTAAAAAAATTTTTTGGAAATAATACAACATAACACCAGCTTTCGAAAAAATCGCGAACATACATAAACGAGTCAAATAGAGAACCACCTTAGGCGTTTAAAAACTACAAATTACCCTATTTACACGTGGGGGCAACACAATAATACAATGATTCCCCCCCCCCCCACCGCGCGAGGTATGGCATGTCAGGGACCATGCCCCCCCCCCCCCCCCTGGAAAATAACGCTAGATACGCCAATGCATATTCTTCAAATTCTGATTAAAAATAGAAACTCAACTGTCAATCAGGATTCCTACAAAAGTGTGATGTGACAAATAATTCTCTCAGTGTAATGCCCGCCCAAGGCTTGTTGATAAGCTACCAAACTATCCGAAATCGTTTACGTGAAGTGATTCTGCGTTCCCAAAGGTCGCTGCAAGCTTTGCCTACAGCACCCCGCAATCGCAGGGCCCGTTTACTATGGGCTCATGAACTCAGAAATTGGGAGGAAGACGTGCAGATGCTCGCATCAACGTTCTACCGTGGCATGCTCAATCGCAGGACCTCAACCCAATTGAGCACGCATGACATATGCTCCAAAAAAGAGCATTGCCGAGTATGGATGCCGCACATACCCCACAACAACTTTTGACTTGTTAGAAAGAACATTCTTCTAATGCCCGGTTTGAGGATCCCAGTCAACTCACGATTAACCATTGGCTCCACAAAGTTATAGATAAGATAAACTTCGGTTAACTGTTTTAAGCATGCCAAATAGCTGCGATAGTGTGATTCGTGTCAATGGTGGAAACGCAGATTATTAATTTTGTTTATAATTTATTGTTATCTTAACAATTAAAAAAAATCATTTTTGCCTTTAATGCCATTTATTTAGATTGCTTTCTTTAAAAAAAATAAAATATATATATATATATACATATATAGGCATAAATTGTTAATGAAAACATAAGACTAAAAGTAAGAAACCATTCTAAAAGACTAAATTTAGTAAATAATAATTGAAGAAATTTATAGTTAAAAATATAGACATTTTGATGTAAAATTTCAAGAAATGCGACTCGGTTATTTTGGTTGCTAAGCAATTTATGGTCATCATGGTACAAAAGGTGTAATGGAGTTGACGGTGAGGCTACTGTAACTTGAATACTTTAAACCGACCCAATAAAAAGGCAATAAATAAAAAAAATGAATAGAAAAAATATAATACTTACAAAATAAATATTTTCTAAAACATTTTTAACTAGGAGATTAACGAATTTAAAAAACCGGCCAAGAGCATTGCGGACATGCTCAGTGTAGGATTCCGCAACCTTGAACAATTGCATCAGCAGAAAAGCGTATTTTCATGGCACTTACGCCCTTTTGTTGAGAAACGCAGTTTTTCGTGATGGGATATATCCGATATTATTCGAAATGATTTTAGTTTAAAGTATTTATTATATATTATCTTTGTGATTTTTTCCATAATTTTTGGTCACAGTGTTCAAAAGTTAAGAGATCACGATTTATGCAAATTTCGGAGCGATTATTTCCAAAAATATTAACTCGATCAAAAATTTTTAATTGAAACTTTAAAAGGTTTTTAAAAGACCTGTCGAATAATGTGCCACACGTTGATGTTTGCTAAAAAAAAACAGCTTCTGTTACCTACATTTATGATGTGTCTAAAAAATATTTATTATTATTATTGTTGAGCTATCAAACTAATTAGCGGCTATTACAAGACACCTTTTCACCAAATTTCATTAAGATTCATTGAGCAGTCTTTGAGTAAAATACCTGTCACAGGCATTTTACTCAAAGACTATACGGACGGACAGATAGACGGACATGACGAAACTATAAGGAACCCTTAAACACGGGTTGTATTCGGGGAGTGCCGGCAGAAGTAAAAACTTGAATATTAACGTTGTACATTTTTGAATATTTTGGAATTCTTTGTCATGTTTTTTTTGGGTTTTTTTATCAGTATAAAAGTACTATCTTTATGGTTAAATACAATATTCATATATTGCGCTATCGTACATAAACATGACAATTTAATAAATGTCAATGACAACGACATGACAATTAAAAAGTTTATCTCTCAGAAGACATACTTACATACTGATGAAATTATGAAATAATAAATCACAAATCAAAAAACCAAAATCAAATATTGCTACTTCTTTCAAATGCCAAATTACATTATATTTGTTTGTATACAATTAATGTGCTACAATCTATTTTTTTACGCCATGTAATATTCATGCGTCTAAATAGTACCTAATCTAAATCGTATATATGAAATATAAAAATTAAAAAGGAAAAAAATCGCTACTCGGACTCGAACTGAGGTCTTCTGGTTTCTGGACCGCCCGATTTCCCACCTGAGCTATACGACTTGCATGTCATATTCGTGACAATAAAGAAATTTATCTTTCAATTCAGTGTCCGTTAGCGATATGTTCGTTGATGCAACTCTTGCTCACGGAAACGAAATCCGGGCACACGCTTGAAACACAGTGGTCCTCATTGTAGATGGTGGCGAAATTTACCTTCGTATTCTAATGATATTGTAGCTGTTCGCTATCAGGGTGGAGCCTACCAGTAGCAGTTTTTCATTGCTCTCCCTCCGTCTTACGATTTTTTTATCAGGATCACGTGATCCTGACGCGAGTTTAACATTTTTTACCCATACCAAAAAAAGGGTGTTTTTGAAGTGAAGTTTTCACTTCAAAAACAACCAATACATAGCTCCAACTCCAAAAACTAACCCTATGTTTTAGTATTACTAGAATATAATATAATAATGTTATCTTGGGACAACTCACACAACATCTCGTTGCCATAGTACAAGCTCTGCTTGTTAAAAAAATATAATTACACATATAAAAAATTATATATACTACGGGTCTTAATCGCCTGAATAATTTAATAAATAAATAAAAATGATTTATTTCCAGTAATTGTGCTTAATCTATTTAAGGTAAAATACCTTGTTTATCGCCCGACGTTTCGACCGTATTGCAATGGCCGTTGTCACGGGTAGACGAGTCTACCGCGTCGCAATACTGCTACCTTAAATTGTTCATGCGATTAAGACCTGTAGTATAATTATAAATTTTACAATGTGTACAAATCAGGAAAGTCAGCTCTGCTTGGTTTGGAATAAGATGAGGCTGTATTATCGTAAGATTTTACATAATATATACTATATTAATAAAGCAGATAAAGTAAAACAAAGCTGTAATTATTTCATTTCAATTTATTTTCATGGTGTAATGAATATTAATTTATTTAGAAACATACATTTGACAAAACTCACATCTTTATCTGATACTGCGATAGAATGAGGATAATGTTTTTCGAAGGTACATACGTCTATTTACGTATGAACAATATTTGTTTAACATATACGTACAAAAACCCTGTCTATCAATTTATGATCCGATTATATGTGTTGTAAATTTTCATTAAAAAATGAATGAATATATCATAATATTTTTTAGTAATGTCCTACAAGCCTCGCCTCTTTTGGATAAAATAGGATTTATTGACACGCAAGGGCTAGGACGATTACAATATATAATTGCAAGAATCCTAATCTGATTAGACTAATAAAGTATTATGTTGTAAACTTAAATGTTAATTGGTTATTCTAGGTTTGACAAAGGTGATAGCAGGTCTCGTCTTCGCAACTTAACATCTTGCAGTTGTTTCGCAAAGGACCAATTTTTCCTTAATTCTCTGTACTATCACGTAGTATAAAAATATCCGTGTATATTTGTAATGTGATCATATTTACAGGCGTCTTCTTAGCGTTCTAGTCGATGATTTTACCACAGAAACGCGCATAAGTGATTACCCCACTGTATGAGGGCGAAAGTCAAAGCTAAAAAAACAAGCTTTATTATCAATTACACTCTTCCACATAACTAGATTACATAGGAGATTTTTAAGCAAAGAATTGCTTGTAGTAGGAGATTCCGCTCTTCTATTAACAGAATTCATAAACATGTGCAATTTTATAATACTAAATATTAAAAAAGTTATAAGCCTTAAAACATTTAATAATGTTAACAATTTGAATAACAATTTTGGCGAAATTCCAATGTTTTAAGGCTTTTATCTTTCAAAATATTTATTTATTTTTAATTAAGGCTGTCTATAGAATTTAATTTAATTTAAAGCTTTGACTTATGACCTTAAACAGAGGAGTAGAAAGACTCATACTTGATAATAAGGCGATTCTATTATTTTTATTACGTCACTCAGGTTAGGTTAGTTAGGTTAGCTTAATACGCTTAGACTTTCTAAAGACTTTTTTATGATTTCTTCGTTGTTTGCATGCAGCACTATGACCAGCATCGTTGCTATTTTGGCTACCATATTTGATTTGGTATCTGTCGTACATAGGTCGTACAAACTTAACTACAGGCTGTAGTATAAGTGCCAATGATTTTAGTACATCAGGAGGGTCGTCAAAATTTGTAAATGATTTAACTAAACCATGAGCACGATTCAGAAAATTTATAATTGTGTTACATTTTATGCCCGTTATACATGATATAACTACTATGATCAAATATATTTTCATTTTTATTTTAAACAATTTTAATTACTTATTAACTTTATTCCAATTTGAAATTATCTGATAAAAATGTATGTTGACAATTATATAATTCACTAATGATATCCTTAGTGAGTCTAACTTCAAGTGTGATCTGTATCGTGTCATTCAAAAGACTGGAAAATCATACAATTTTATAGTACGTGAAGTTGCAGTGCTGCGCTTCTCTACAAAGGTTAGCGTGGTGATAAAAGTAGCCTAAGTTACTCTTTACATCGTCTGCTATCTGACAGTGAAAGTTTCGTCAAAATCCATCCCGCCATTTCGGAGATTAGCTGGAACAAACCGATAGACAAACAGATTTACAGACAGACAAAAAATTAAAATTATGTTTTTGTTATAAGTATCATAAACTATACTTTAACATACATTTAGTAAAAAAACATTTATTTTGATATTACAAACAGACACTTCAATTTTAGATAATTGTATAGAAGATGCGATATGTCATAGTAAGGCATTTTAATTTGTATAGAAGCTGGAACGTACTTATATTATTGCTGTCACTGTCTTTCTTCACTCATTAAAAAAAATCACAACATAACAGTGATTAGTGATGGTTTCTTACAAATGCTAACTTCGCACGTATTCTTCTCCTCTTTCTATAAATATTATATGTAAATCTTCCAGAATTATTTTTAGAGATGTTAAAAAACGTATATAAATCCGTCTCTTAGTACAATTACAACACAAACGAAAGAAATGCAGCTAGCGTCTAGTACCTAGGTACTAAGTATTGAAAATGATGTGAAAAAACCTGTCTGTCTTGTTATATATACATGCTCATTTGCTTTGAATTCATTAGGTAGTAATGTTCCATACCTTTCTATTATCTATTGTCAAAAAACCATCATAAAAATAAGTATTTTATTTGAGCCAGTGAATGACAAGCATGTTGTATTGTATAACACAATGTTCGAAAAGACACGGAATGTAGCTAAGAATGTGAAAAAACTCTGGTATTTTTTTAAGATGGAAGTCTAAATTTCATAAGAGAAAGAAGAATAAAAAGTACGGTAATATCTTGGAATACTAATCTTTTTTATTGTTACGTCAATGAGGCAAATAAATATAAAGGGATTTTTAACCACAAACAATTCAACAGGACAAATTAAAACCCTCGAGCATTTTGGTCGTACGTAAAATAAAAATAAAAAACAAATAATATTTTAATGTATCCTTCATCTATGAATTACGGCCAACGCACTTCTACTAAAGATGAGAAGGCGTGTCGTATGTTCGGTGTCGCCACTAAAATCTGGAAAGTCTTGCCTATAAACAACTGTACACTTTTATCCCGTGATTTCATAAAAAGGCACCTGACCTTATCTTCTTTCTAGGCTAAAGAAAAGCTAGGACAAAAACAAACAAATAGACATTATCTCCATGGATTACAGGAATACGTTTGATACACGTAATACTACCCTTTATGCAAATTGCATAATATATATTTAATAAAATATTGTATTATTATTGTAGGGAATATAAAAAAGAGAATATAATTACCAAACTAACTATTTTTAATAGTTATATAACAAGAGCGAGGACCTTGTTCTCAAGAGTGCCGCAAGGTTCCTTGTTAGGCCCACTTTTATTCAACAAAACAAACTATAATATACTACCAAAAACCACATAAGTGTATATTTTAATGAATTACTTGACATACATAAAAACAGGCAAAGTAGAGCAGAGCTAAGCCCCAACTATTTTGTTTTCCTAATTGCCGGCTTAAGATGGCCGTGTGGTGCCGGCTTAAGAATAGTACCACCCCATCTCTTCCCGTGGGTGTCGTCAAGGCGACTAAAAGATTTCACACCGGAGGACGGGCAGCAGCGTCCTCTGCGTACTTAAAGCCTTACTGCGATCGCCAACCCGCTCGCCAAGCGTGGCGATTATGATAATTACCCCCAGGATCTACATACTAGTAGGTTCTACTGGGGAGACCCGTGCCCAGCAGTCAGCCATCATACGGGTTGATATGTATGTATGATATGTAATTGTTTCAAAGATAATATTATTTATTTTTATACAATAATGATTAACTTCCTACCCCCTTCTGAAATATTTAACTAAAACTAAAAATACATTGAATAAAGGTTTATAGTCTACCCTAGCAATAGGTAGTAGGGACCAACCAGTCATTGAAACGACGGTCGCGGGTTCGAATCCTACCCATTATCCTACCGATGTGAACCCACTCCTTTTTTTTTTTTTGGTCTTGCGGGAAAAATTCCTGACGAACACCCCCACCGTCCGAGGAAGACGGTGGAGGTAGTGTGGGGTTTGCACCCACTAAAAAACCCGCCGTGTATCGCTCGCCACCTTCACGAACGGGCCGCCGGAATTTGTTATACCGTCGGCGGCCCGCCCAGTGGCAATGCCGGGACGCGATGTTGTTGCGTTCCGGGCATTTCACACCTACGCGGCCCCTGGATACACACAGGGCGCCGCGCCTCCACGGAAGGCCGCGGGCGGGGCAGATTACGTGAACCCACTCCTAACACAGGCCTTTGAGCTTACTTGCAGGGGTTAATAAAATTGCTAGTAATGTGGGATCCAATCCCACATTGCTAGTTATATTTAAAAAAAAAAACTATAATTCAGGCCTCGGCTGGTTACATTCAGCCGAGGTCTCAAAGAATTCTTTCTCATTTCAACAGAACTTTTCCTGCCATTACTATTAAAACTTTTATTCAAGCATTCACAATCCTTCACCAAGTAAGTCAATTTACCGTAATTTCAGGTGAATTTCTTATTAGCATCATACTTTTTGTTTATTAAATCATCATACTAATTGTTTATTACAGCCACTGTAATTCCTACTCTGTAATGACTAGTTTTACATACCGGAGAAATAGGGCTTAACAAATCGAGGTGGGACAGAAGCTTACGACCATAGCAGCTGGCAGACAAAAACCCTGTGCTTTGCACGCGTGGGTTTGAATCAAAATCGAAACTCTCCTCGCCACCCGCCCGGCCCGTGGTTGGAGTTTCACAAGAAGGTTAATATATATTAAAGTTCAATACGATTTTAGACATTTTTAATCTAATTCGGTCAAATGATTAAAGGTGCATGTCTCGCTAATTGCAATGTCTGTATCTGCCTTAAGATACTACTAAAGCGCTATGGCAGTGCAGTTTTCAGTAACAATAATATTATTGTAAACTGAAGTTCTAAGTTAACTGAATACATAGTACCTATGTACACACTTCCCACTTCTCATTTCAATGAGGTGGTAGCCGATAGATAGGAGGAACAGGACTTAAATGGACACAACATGAACAGGATATTCGTCAGATAGCAGTCACATATTTCTGAATTTGATTCTGATTTCTTAGTCATTCCTACTACGCCATTTCTGCATAATTACAGAAATTGAAAAGAGAGCCCTGTCTTAGATTGTCAATTTAACCGTTAATCAACTTAATCTGGAATATTAAATCGGTGATTAAAATGACAACAAAATTATATATTTTATTTTGTATTTTAATGTCAATATATGTTTTATTTTATATATTTTTTGTATTGTATTGTTAAAAATGAAAACAGAGAGACAAAAAGACGACAATAATTAAGACAGATTTTGAGTATCGTCGTTATATTTGTTAAGATAATTGGAAAAATGTTAGTTTTTTAAAATCTTTATTAAATTAAGAAGAAAATTTGTCACGCAGCAACGTATATCTAGTACTAAAATAATGTAATACTTACAACAAAATAAAAATAAAAAGTTAATGCCTAACTATTACTTTGATCAAGTACGTTGTAAACAAAGAGTTAATAGTAAGTTGTAAACAAAGACAAAGAGCAGGTGTCGCGCTTGCAACTTTTTTTCAAAGTTCAGCAGAAGTGTCCCAGCAGCTTGTGAAATACAGACTTGTGCAGAGGAGATTTACATCAACCATTATTGTAGTATGCTTCTTTGTGCCACACAGTATTAAAAAAAATGTGAGCATATTTTTTTTGCAACATTAAAATATATTTTCTTTAATAAACCATTCTTGCATATTTTATAAACAAAATAGTTCCATGTTCCACATTTTCCAGTTGTCCCACGAAGGCTCTATTTTTTTCTGTGTTGTAGTCACGTAGTACAGAAATACTCGTGTACCTATATTATTTAATGTTAATCGTTAACAGGTTCTTCTTATTTAAAGCGTAATTTCTCATATTTTACAACTTGACCATAGAAAAGCTGTTGTATTTGTCAAAAAGTTAAGTTAACAGTTTTGAGCAGGTTTATAATAGGTAGGTATATTTATTCTTTCTAAGAACTTTCTTATGATATCATCATCGTTGTCACCATCGTCGTCGGGATTTTGGCTACAGTTTCGGGTAGTCTTATAATAAGTAGGTATATGTATAACTTCTAAGAACTTTCTTATGATTTCATCATCATTGCTATCGCTAAGACCAGCGTCATTACGTTTTGGCCTATCATGTTTGATACTGTATTTGTCTAATGTATATTGTACATACTCAAGTAAGGGTACTGAATTTTTAAATGATTTAAAGAAACCTTTTGCCCGATTGAGAAAATTAATAAGTGTATTACATTTCATACCTGTTATACACAATATAACGACTATGATCAAATATGTTTTCATGTTTAATTTTGACTCAATTTGTCTTTTAATTTGAAATTATCTGTAAAGAAAATGTTGGTAGCATTTAATGTCTAAGACCCGCTAAGTATAATCTCACTGTGTGGTCTGTGTCCCAAGACAAATCACTATCAAGATAATTTAATAAAAAAAATATTTCTTTCAATAGAATATCATCATTATTTTCAATATTTCAATATTCATTATGTGCGATATTTCACGGTTATTATAATTCAATTTATATACACGCTGCAAAGTACTCTATCGTTGTCACTGATTTACTCCTTTAAAGTTTATTGCAAAGTAACAGCTTAGTATTAGTGATGCTTTCTTATTAGCAACAAGGCACATATTTTTCTCAACTTTCTAAATTATATATTTGTGTTTTCTAGATTTTCTTTCTATATTGTATATTCTAGATTTTTTCCAGATGATTATGCGCACCAAAATCAGTCACGTAGTTTAAAGCACAGCACAGCACACACAGACAGGCACGCAGCAAGCGGCAGATAGATACAATGTCTTGATAGTGAAGTAAAAAATCTATCTGTATGTCTTTATATTCACTTCCATTTGTTTCGAACTACTGTTGTTTATTCTATTTATACAAAAATGTGTATATATAATAGTTACTAGGTAATCCACTCAACACACAATCCCATCTTCTATACTGTCAAGAATGCATGCTGACAAGTATGTCATATTGTTTCATATCAGGACAATGTTCGAAAAGACAGGGAATGTGGCAAAGAATGTAAGTTATACTTAACGATTTTTTAAATACATTCATTTTTTTACCGAAGTGTTTGTATTATTTTTTTTGATACTAGCTGTCCCGCGCAACTTCGTCTGCGTAATTTTTCCACGTTTTTGCAACATTTCTCATTGCTGCTCCGTTCTTTTTGGTCGTAGCCTGATGTTATAGCTTATAGCCTTCCTCGATAAATGGGCTATCCAACAGTAAAAGAATTTTTCAATACGGTACTGGTCCGAATTGAAAAAATCTTTTACTGTTGGATAGCTGATAGTGAGTTCCTGAGATTATCGCTTTCAAACAAACAAACTCTTCAGCACATGTTTAACATAAACTTGGCTGATTGAGAACAAATATAATAGTGAGTTGTTTGACGATAGACGTTGGAACGTTGGGTACAGGTGTGCTTATGCACTGCTTATCACAATTCGATGCGACTAACTTATCGTCAATATTATTAGGGATTTGAACACCCATCCCTGCAAGATGAACATATCTGCAGTAGACTTGTGGCGACGGGGAAGTACTCGGGCTTCTCGTAAACAACGTCATACGAAAAAGCCGAGCGCTTCTTTTTCTTCTGTTTTTTTTTGTTCTCAAAACTTGTGGAAAACGGCATCAATTTTAGTTTTGAATTCTATCAAATAATTTAACTAAAGTAGTAAAATATTGTCCAGTCTATATATTTTTCACTACTTCAGTTAAATTATTTTAATGAAAATAGTCAAAGTATTAGATACTTCTTTATATTTGTTGTATGGCATGATTAAGTAATTAATTCATAGAAAAAGCCCTAAAGTCCTAACATATAGATTTTTTAATAAATTAATTTGAGAGGATGAGCCGTTGATTTAGATTGTCTGGTGACTACCGAGTAGCTATAAATAAAAACAAATACTATATCAAATATATTATTCCCGTTTTTATGCGTTGGAACTCTCATTTCTAGCGTTATTTTCTCATCAATTGAAATTACCGCATAACAGTAAAACTATATCTGTGTGGATTGATTTGATAGGCACAATTTCACTATTACTTATACATATCTCTAACGTAATTATTTAATAGTTTACATGTTAGAGAATAAAACGTAATTTTGTTGCATGCGTATTGTTTGGGATACGCCCCAAACATGTATATTAAACATTTAGTTTAATTAATTAATTATCGTGTAGCTAAAGTTATACTCTTTTACTTTAGCATTTATTAGTAATTTTTAAGACTTTTATTACAGGCAACATCGATTTTTCGGAAATGCATTTTTTGGTGCATACAACACTCACTTACTTCCGTCTTGGTTTATCGAAATTTCACCACGCTATGAGCGCCTAAATTACTTTACAAAAAATATTCACAAATTACTAGAATATGTCTGCATTGTACACGTATTATTAGCGACCCACTGCACAGTCATTTATGGGCGACTTACTGCTACTAACCTTAAGGGGCGTCTAAACGGGCCATTTTTCACGGCAATTTGTGGCGGCAATGCTGTGGCGGTCAATATTGCTAGCAATACTGGCAAGACAGTAATATTGCCGTAATGTTCCGACCATATGGCAATACGTGTTTTGTATGGCCACTTATTGGTCAATATTGATTTGATAGGTTGCCGGGCGATCGCTGAGCGATAGAATTTCCGCATTATGGCACGGTTTATCCTTGTCTACGCGATATGAAGTTTGCTGTGGGTGACGTCGTGACTTATTGCTAAATTCTGTGTTGTCAGGTGTGATGTTGTTTTAGGTTATATAAAAAAGGTTTTAGTCGTCTTTGATAGGTACTGAAAAATGAAATCATCTAAGAATACTGATCTCTATAGTCATAATATTTAAAGTGAACTGCCAATGGTCTCCAATGAGCAGTACCTATGAACTGAACCGACCACCGGCTGATACCAGTACCTACACGAAATCGCGGAGCGGCGATGAGAATAGTTCCAACATCAAATTATTTGTACTACTGCCACTTACAGTGATGTAACATCGTGCGAACATTTGAACGAAAATGAATAGATACTGTGCACCTTGACCTTACCCAAATACTTACAGCATAAAGCAACGACATCGATATGTGAAGCGCAAATTCTAAACAACTGAATCACTTCAAGCACTGCCTGGAAACTGTAAAAACCCAACAAGAGGCGTTGAATGTAGAGCAGAATCCCACGAAAGCCATCATTAGGTACCTACACCATGTATGCAATTTTATTACTTGGTGGCTTATTCATAGGAGTGTGTGGCACCCGCAAGGTCAAGTAATGTCTCCACAACCACACACAACAAAGGAGCGCGGCGAGTCCACAGATCGCACTCAAGCAATAGAATTGTTGTTGTGTACTGCTGGACACCAAGTCGATAAAGTGAGTTAAACCATCGTCAATCATTGCCATCAATAATAACATTTACAATTCACGAACCTTTGTAATGAGAAAATAAAATAAAGGTTGTATTATTTCATTTAAATATATTTTCCTTTACATATTCCATAGTTTGTGTTTATCTTAAGTTATAACTTTATGCTGCATAGGTTAACCTATCGCCTGTGCACTCTGTATATGTTTTTACTTTTTATACAATAACTTTTCCAGTACAATAAACACAACATATTTTTTCTCATATACATTACAATTTTCTGAACATGGTTCTTACCACATTTACCAAATTCTGGAAAAAGCTTGAAAATAAATAAAAAGGCAAATAATTTAGGTTCAAATGTTTTATTAGTTAAAGTACACAGTTTGGTTTTTACATAAGAGTATTTATCGAATATGTCATCCAAAAACTTAGCTGGGGTAGATATATCTCATCATATCTAAGTACCCTCGCCCAAATACCATGTCAGTGTCAACATGGGCACAGCAACCTACAGTTATATTTCCAACAATTGCAGCAATAACCTGAGATAGCATCTATAGTATTGACAACATTTTAATAATAAATTAGTAAAATAAGTTCTGCTACCAATATGTCTGGACTTTACTCTCTTTCTAATTAAACACCTATAATTAGAGGTATATCATCTTTAAGGGCATCCTAGTCAATGATTCTACCATACAAACATGCATAAGTGATTACTCCTCTGTATGAGGTCGCAAGCTTAAAATCATCATATCATTTTGTTTTATCATAAACTAGGCTTGTAAAAAACGATAATTAAAATATTTTCAATTACTGCTTTCTACAAGCCTAGTTTATGATAAAACAAAATGATATTAATTTTAAGCTCTCACTTACACTAGGGTGCTCTTAATTTCATTATTTACTTCTAATGTGTAGGTGCCATTTATTGATACATGCTCAGCACATCTTTGCTTACCACATAGTATGACCGGGCTGAAGATATGTCCCAATTGCCAACTCAATCTAGAATATGACCATCATAACATACCGTAAATGGCTTTACTAAATTTTGATATTCATGTAAACTATGTCTTTAAAAAAAAATAGTTGCTACTAGTTTGCAGATAAACATATCATGTTGCATCACAAATGATAATAGCAGGCTCGTTTTTATTGAGCAGATCAGGCTTTCCAAATAAGTTCTCAGGTAATTATTCTGCTCCTCAAATCAACTTCTGCCACCATCGCCAGGTGCCATCTGCAGGCTCATGCCTTATCTTGCCTTAGACATATACTAGACACAGACTACTTCTATGCAATTTGAATTTGAAGGTACTTCATCACCTAATCTTCCCATTAATGTCCCTAGTGCTGGAGGTGGTACAGGTAAGAGATACATTCTAAAAACAAGACAATATGATATTATTCCAAATTCATATTGTTAACATGTCTGTTATCATCTTGCTGAATTATACCTATGCACATTTCTCGTAGCAGTCATCCAACATGTTGCGCAAACGTGTTTATGATCTGTAATAAAAACATTTGTTACTTTTAATAGGTATATATACTTAGAAACATTAGGAAGTTTGAGAATTGAAAGCTTGATAAAACGATACACAGTGAATGGTGCTTGCTTTAAGTTTTATGAAATATGTACTACTTATTGTATTATCAAGTCCAAGAGATGAATTGAAAGTTTCAAAATCATGAATTGTGTGTGTAGGCAGCACAGCAGATTTAGTTAACTAAGTAGATACTAACCGTCGTTGGTGACATCCAGCCACTAAGAACATTCACCATGGCTATAGTTGCATCTAAAAACAAGCGCCGGCGCTGGTGCGTAAGTCATAACGAACCATTCTCGGTAGAGAGTACTTTTAATTTATGAATAAAAGTAAAAATCATATTAAATAATTTTGACGTGAATTTTGATGTTGTTTTATTGTAAGCTTCGGTGTTGCCAGTCATATCATAACATAATAAAGATTTTGAATTTGTGTATCGATTCTCATCTACTGATTTTATTTTGTTATTAAATAAAGAATAAATTTACACTTGTATTTCCTTTTTTCTATTTTATTACAGTTCTATTGGATTATGTCGTAGATTTATGTAAAGAATTGTTCATATTTTTATGAAGACAACAAGAGATTATTAAAATCGTTTTTTTGGTAAATAATTTATTATTAAAAATCGATTAATCGTAACATACTGGCATCTATATAAGCAGCAGGTAGTTAATTGGTAGATATAGGAAGTTACAGGTGCTTTGAACTAGACTTGGGTTTCGTTTTGTACTTTTTTCTGGTGAAGTTATGGTTGCTATTACACGGGGTTTTATAAGAATTAAGTTTACTTACTAGAAGCATTTGTGTATTTCAACATTGCAGCTGTCCAAGCACTAAGCACTTGTGCTACATCACTCACTATATATTTTTTTATTTTGTTGGGGATGACATGATACACATTCAATTTAGGCAGCGCTCTAGTGTGACCCAATTTGCTGTTTATGTTATAAATAAACTTGATTTCTTTCCATGTGCCAACATCTTTAGCTATCATAAAATACACTGACGGACTTATAAACTGCATCAAAGTAATAGACGACTTTGAAATAAATATTTTAACCAAGTATGCAAACTTTCTATACAGATTTAAATTGAAACCTCTAGATTGGTTCGTGAACTTTAAAACAGCGTAGGATCATATCTTTAAGTTTAAGTTTATGTACTGGAAAGGACCTTAAGACCTTTTTTGAAGAAAAAACAGAAGTTTAAGGAAAAATTGTTTAATTAAAAAATTGGTTTTAACAATAGACACAAACTTTATGCAAGGGTTTATTTGTGTTTTAATAAGGTGTATTACCCCCACGTGCCCTTATTACGGATTCTAATCGGTTCCGCATAGATTTTATAAGGGTTTTTAAAAGATCTTGCGGAATATTGTCCCATTCTTCTGAAAGTGCTGTTCTTAGTGCTGCCACTGTCGTAGGCGAAGGGTTTCTCGCATATACAGCTCTTTTTAAATTGTCCCAAACATGCTCGATGGGATTAAGATCCGGGCTGCGTGCTGGCCAATTCATTGTACGTATCCCAACCTCTTCGCAATAATGTTGAACTTGTGCAGCTGCATGCGGCCGGGCATTATCCTGCATTAAAGTAAAATTTTCGCCTATGAATCCCATGTAAGGCACCACGTGATCTTCTAATATCTCTGTTATGTAGCGATGTGCTGTCAAACCCCCTCTATTACCGTTTTGACGGACCATGTCTATGAACACAAGTTCTGTTCGCCCGTTCATCGATATGCCACCCCAGACCATACATGAACCGCCTCCAAAAGGAACACGCTCCTCAATGCAACTTTGAGCATATCGCTCCCCACGTCGACGATAGACTCTTCTGCGACCATCTGCACCATATAAACATGTCCTACACTCGTCCGTGAACAATACAGAGGCCCACTGCTCTTCTGTCCAATTCAGGTGATGACGCGCAAATCTTAAGCGAGCTTGTCTGTGAGCTGCAGACAACTTTGGACCATTTGCTGGTCTAAAAGGGGTGATAGCCGCTTCCTTTAACCTTCTTCTTATTGTTCGTGCACACACGTTTTTTCCACGCACTTCATTAAGCTCGGTTTTGATGTTAACTGACGTGAGGAAACGATTTCGCAGGGAAGTTGTAACAATAAATCGGTCATCACGACCTGTGGTTGCTCGAGTTCTGCCTGTACCACGTCTCCTCCTATAAGAACCTGTCTCTACAAACCTTCTGTATATTCTACAAACCGTAGACTGGTTTAAATTTAAATTTCTACCAATCGTTTGTTGATCCAAGCCCTCCCGCACCAATGCTACAATTTGTGCCGCTTGTTCGGACGAAGTATCCATATTATGGTTCAAAAACTCTCGATGTGTTAAAAAACTAACCCAACAATTATGCTGGTAACAATAATTCAATTGACCAAACAAAAAAAATCAATGAGAATTAATTTAAAACTTTGCTATAAATAACACGCAAATCTGATACTACGAGTAAATTTTCTTTTCCCGGCTATATTCATTTGTTTTACCGCAGTTCTATTTTTAAATTTAATTTTTTTTTAAGATTAAGAGCCAGTCTTTCCATATTTATATAATTTAATCTAAAAAGTTTGCATACTTATTATAAAAAATCCTTTTAGAGTAAACCTGAACTTTGATGCAGTTTATGAGTCCGTCAGTGTATAAGTACTTATGTTCTGTCCTGCTTTTTGAATTACCAAGACCAGTTCGAAAGGTGAGACCTTGGTCACACATAAGATCCAATGGCGACGATTCTGCTTCTCTTCCAATACAATATCTTTTATTAATTGTACAAGCTCTACTGCTTGTACTTTTAATGAAGTAATAAGCCAAGCTATTACTTCATACTAACTGACTAACTAACCGTCACCAAGGAGAAATATCCCTTTAATCATGAATACCAGAGTATGGTCACGATATTTTTGCGACCTTTCATTTTGAACCAACTCTACAAAGCCATTAATGATGTCCCTTGCTTCGATATGTGTTAAATGCGGGTTTCTAACATTTGGTTGGTATCTCATCAAACACTAAGTACATAATTATAATACTATATAATACACTAGCTGTCCCGCGCAACTTCGTATGCGTAATTTTTTCCCGTTTTTTAAACATTTCTCGTCGCTTTTCCGCTCCTATTAGTCTTAGCGCGATGTTATATATGTACTATCCAACAAAAAAATATTTTTTCAAATCGGACCAGTAGATCCTGAGATTAGCGCGTTTAAACAAACAAACAAACAAACTCTTCCGCTTTATAATATAAGTATAGATATGCAAGATGCATTATAATATTATATTTCTGAATAGTATGTAGTACCTAATATCTAGTTATTAATTTAATTAGTTTGTAAGTTTTGCAGCACCCTTACGGGGTCTATGTATGTTTAAGGACTGCCTGTAACAACATTGTGCAATAAATGAATAAATAAATAATTTCTTATTTACTTCCTAGTTTTTTTAAAAACAAGCTTGACTTGGATGAAACAAGAGAACAACAGAAACAAAGAGCATCAGAAAGTTTTCATATTTCTAGTCATAGTCAATATCAAAAATTTTCAGATGTCATTAGTGACAGTTCAACCAAATTAGATGTCATAGAGTTTGGCCATTGTTGCTGGGTTGTGTTGCCCGCTTATGAGTCTGGGTCATGCGCCATACTATTGCCGACATATTGCCATACATTGCCTAACCATAGATTACTTGGCCATCAGTTACATTTTTGTGATGGTTGGGCAATAAGTTGCCAATAGTGCCGCCACAAATTGCCGTAAAAAATGGCCCGTTTAGACGCCCCTTTATTATTCTAACTACAGAGTATTACTAAAGCAGTTACTATTACTTATTTTTATTAAAGCTATTGCTCAAAATGAATAAGTAGATATTATTTTAACTGATGATTATAGTTAAGCGTTCGATTGGTTAGATCACGTGAATTGCTTAACATAGGAATTAAAAATCAGTTTTTTTTTTTCATTGTATTGCTAATTAATACTCGTGTAGGTGATACGTTGGATTTAGTTATATATATTTTGTGTCACTTAGGCACCTGTCTAGCATATATGTTGAACTGGGTCCAATTTTCGGCATTGAACTGCCTGAAATAGTTTTAGTGTGTGTATGTTTATATTTTTTTCTGTATTGAATTGCCGTAATAAATACAGTATGTTTTCTTCTTCTTTCTTGTGTTAAACTATTGTTTTACATCTGTTTTCAATGCACCAAGATATGCATCTAAATAGCTTTCCTTTAATTCCTATTTCCTAAGAACAATATTTTTAATACTTTTATTTAAAAAACGATTACTATACCCCCAGGGGTACCACAAGGTGTCTTGTTAGGCCCACTTTTATTCAACGTCTTTATTAATGTTATATATTTATCTTTAACTTACTCCAACCATTTTATTAGCAGACTTCAAAAAGTCTTTACAACGAATAAAAATATTGCAAAACAACCTTGTTTTGCAATATTTTTATTAGTTTTAAAGACTTTATTTATGAATAAAAGATGCACGTCTACCTACTTTTACACGCAAAATTATCTATACGAGATATACGACGAATAATAATAATAATAATATCTAGGGACAACTCACACAACGCTATCTGATCCCAAACTAAGCAAATACCTTACTATACGAGATTCAGGGTTCATATTTAACTCAAAGATGATGTTTGATACTCTTCATTGTATAAAGCTTCTAAAGCATCAACGGCCAATTTCAACTACATAATTATGTGTGGAGCAAAATACTATTATAAACGATACGTTTGCTATAACTTTTTTGAGTTATTGACTTATGCATATTTAGGGCTGGACTAAAGTGTTTTTAATTTTTACTTAGTTTTAAATTATTTATGCATGCTCAATAAGTGGACTGTAATGTTCTTTGAGTAATAAAGTTCTACTATACTTTGGTTTTCAGTAACCTGAAATATTGCTCTCAGGTTTGGAACTCTTTACTTCTCTTAACTTCCTAATTACATTATTACGGTAGAATCCATTAAAATATGAAAACAGGAAAAGTAAAACAAAGCTCTAATTATTTCATTTTTATTTTCATTTGTTTATACTCGTAGTATGCAGGTATACAAAACCTTGCTCAATCCATTATTGTGTTGTTAGGTATCATGATATATAATATTTTTCCGGCCGACCCCGATTTTATTTTGCTACACCCCTTCTGGATGAGACAGATTTTTCTACTTTTTTAAAACAGGCTTTTTGTAAATCTTAGGACGATTGTAAAAAAAGGAACGTAGATAATTAGGATTTCTGCTATTACCCTGGTAGTTTTGAGAAGAATTACAAAAAATCTATTTAAATTAGAACAATAAATTTAACTTAAAAGTTGATTTGCTAATCTGGGTTTGGAAAAGGGTATCGTCGCTTCGTCTCGCCCTCGCTTCTTCTTCAATTTCTTTTTTTTTTTGACAAAAGGTCACTGTCAAAGGTCACAAACTTGTGCAGAGAACCTTTATTGTTATTGTAACCTTTATTGTTTTATGCCTCTTTGTGTCAGGTTGTGTCCCTGATGGTAGATGATCTCCACGCTAGCCCTTTATCAGTGCTACTCAAAGCCTTGTTGCCTTTTACATTTAATATTTTCTTCATAACCATCTCTCATGCATATATTATTTCTCAATAGTCCATATTTTACATTTTCCAGTCAGCTTATTTTTTCTAGCTAGTCTAGCTTTTATATAACTTCACAAGCGTCTTCTTATTTAAGGCGTAGTTTGACTAGATGGACTACTATTTTCATTTAATTAATAATTTTCGTTTAAATTTTATGATATTTTCGTCGGTTTCTTCGCTACGATAAGGTTCGTTGACATTAAGGCTCTCGGTATATTTTTTATTGTCGAGTGTATGTTGTACATACTTAACCGCAGGTAGTAGTTTAAGTGACATTAATCTAAGACCATTAGAACGGCCATTAATATCTGTAAATGATTTTACGAAACCATTTATATGATTCAGAAAATTGTTAAAAATATTACATTTTATGCCAGTTATACACGATATAATTACAATTATAAAATATGTTTTCATGTTTATTTTAAATACTATTTTTAATTTAAAAAACGATGTTTTAATACCGTTCTTTCGGTTTGAAATGATCTGCAATGAAAATTTATGTATGTGGGGTATATAATATTACTGACACTAATCTCAAGTGTGGTATCTATTGGGCCACTCAAAAAACCAAACAAATTATACATTTCTATAGTACATCAAGATTTTCTTCGTTTTGTTCCTAGATATAATATTTCACAGTTCATTTAATCTATAGAAGCTGGAACATACTCATATTATTATCACTCTTCTTCAAAATAATCACACACTTGTAATGCTTTCTTTTTATTAAAAGCGCCGACTTTTCTGTATTTTCTCCACTTTCTGGAAATATATTTAAGCTTAATCTTCCTGAAGATTTTTCCTAATGATAATATTGTTTACTAAAATACGTTGAGTAGTTTAAATTCAACACACAAGCAGACACAGCAAGTGTCTTGTAGATACTATGTCTTGATAATGATGTAGATAAAGCTGTCTATCTTTTTATATTCACCTTCACTAGTATCAAAGTCACTATTATTGTTCCTTGGTGTACCTATTTAATGTTTATGTAGGTAACAGATTCAATGTATACGTATGTAGTGTACGTAATATGTATGGGACATTTGCTACCGTAACGAGTTGAATAGGTAGGTACTTAATCTACTACTAATCTAAGCATCGGAAAAATGTATTTTCAGGTGATCCTGACAAGTAGGCTAAAAGACACGAAATGTAGTTAAGAAAAAGGTAACTCTTAAAAATTAAAAATAATAATAATATCTCGGGACAACTCACACAACGCTATTTGATTCCAAACTAAGCAGAGGTTGTACTATGGAAATCAGACAACTGATAAACATACTTACATATTATTGATAAATAACACCCAGACACAGAATAAACCATCGTGCTCATCACACAAAGTTTTATCCTGGGTAGGGATCGAACCCACGGCCTCCGGTTTTGCAGTCAGGGTCACTAACCACTAGACCAACAGACCTGTCGATAAAATGACAATAGGTATATATAAGGTACAAGCAGTGATAAGCCTAATTGCTATACTTACCTTAAACGATGTTAAACAGAAACCTGTATTTCAGGTGTTGACTACAACAAAACTTATAGATATCAATTTATCTAAAAGATAAAAATATCAATCTATTTTCATAAACAGGAAAGTAAAATATATTTAAACTAGCAAGAACAAAGGGATTTTAAACCTTTATTTTGACCCACCTACTCTTGGCGGTATTGTAATCAATTGCATAGATGTATTAGGAATTCTAAAACTTAGAAAAAGCTGAACGATCTTAACTGCAGTCAACATTGCGAAATAACTTGGCACATAACCTTAGGTTGATAATAATTGACGTCAATACAGCGTCATACATTTCAGGGACATCAGCACTGACGTATCCTATCAAAGAGAAATTAGTCACTTTATCTAGCCGTTTTCAAAATAGCTACTTGACGTTAGTCAAAGTAATAAATACGAGTTTGTTATTGTAATTTTTGTTATTATTTTCCCTAAGACTTGCTAGATATTATAAAAATGATTATTTAGACCTTACAATCACTTTGACTAAAATGTGTAGCTGTTATGCATAATGGCTAGTAATTTTACATAATATCAAGATTTATCTCTTTGATTGTGACATACTTAATATCTTTGCTATATCCTGTCTCGGGTTGCTGGGGATTTTTTATCTATACAATATGAGCATTGTCCAGTAACAATACGATAAACTTATCAGCATCATGTAATAACACATACATAAAACAAAAACATTCATTTACAGGACGCTTTGTGTATAGGATGTCTATTGTATTAGTTATGGTTGCCAATATTACCTAGTATCTTTTGTATACATAGGTACATTTTACTATCAACAAGCCAAGGAACAATATCAGTTGATTCGCAACAAGAGAACGTAGATATAAAAAGAGAGGTAGAGTTCTTTACATCATTATTATCAAGACATAGAATCTACAAGTCACTTGTCGCGTCTGCTTGTGTGTTGTATTTAAAACGGTTTTCAATTACCATTGGGAAAATTTCTTTCGGAAGGTTTACGTTAATAATATGTGAAGAGAAACACTACCAAATTGGCGCTTGTAACCATCATTAATCGTGCTACTTTGTGATTTCTTATTTAAAAGTGTGTGGAAACTTGAAGAAAGTCGGTGACAAAAATAGGAGTACGTTCCAGCTTCTACATAAATTAAAACATCTGTAAAATATCGTATCCAGAATAAGTAAAGCGAAGATTATCTTGGTGCACTATAGAGATGTATGATCTTTCTAATCTTTTGAGTAAAACGATACAAACCACACTTGGTAATAGACTCTCTAAGGTCTAGGTATATTGCTTACATATATTCGTAATCTTTGCAGATAATATTGGAAGAAAGGATTTGTTTGAAATTAATTAAAAATCTAACGGCATTGGAAATAAACATGAAAACACATTTGATCATAATAGTTATTTCATGTATAATGGGCTTGAAGTGTAATGTGTTTGACGATTTCATTCTTAAAGTGAATAATCATTTCCATGGTTTCGTTAACTCATTCACAAATGATAACCATAAAGTTCCACGAAAAGTGTCCGATAAACTACCAACCCCGCCACGAAAAGTGTCAGACAAACTACAAACCACGCCTGTAACTAAGTATACACGAGATAAAATCGCCAAATTCAAAGACAACTATGATAGCAAAAAAACAACGGCTGATTATTTTATCTCAAGAAAGAACGACACTGATCCCAATGACGTAACACCTGTAATAACGTCAAATACAGAAACAAGTATTGAAACTAATGCTGATATTGATTACCGAAAACTGGTTTTTAAGTTAACAAAAACAATAGAATCGCTCTATGATCAAATCTTAAAATGTGAGTCTTTAAATGAGAAAGAACGATTTGAAAAAGCAGACTCTTTAAAAAACGCATTATACCCGACTATTACAGTACTTCGCGATATAGAGAGAATTAAAAAGAAATATGAGCCTGAGAGACAACTACAAGATTTGAAACAGCGAAAAATTTCGTATAAAATATACACAAAGGATGGAAACGGAGAAAGGAAAGGAAGAAAAAAAAAGGTTATTGTACTAAAGGAAATAAATATGGATAATAATATATTATAATATAATAATATATCACATTACGATATATTATATGTCAGAAACGACGTAGACGGTGTAACAACGAGCCATACAACAATGAAGATTGATCTAAAGCCTAACTCCTTTATTTATTACATAAGTTATTAATTAGGTACTATTTAACTGGCGAATAAAAAACTTACTACAGCAAAATCGGCTGTTGAGTTGCATTCACACGCTGCTTAATTAGGATACTTTTGCCAAATAATAAAAAATAGGAATGGTCTATTAGAGCTTTGAAACAAATATATGTAATAAAAAAAATGTATGTATGTTTGTCCAATCATTTCTCCGCAACTAGAGATAGCATTATAACCATTCTTTTTTTAATAATTCATATTTATACCAACTTAATAATAATAATATAATAATAATAAATATTTATTTATGTAAAAGGAGATTGCAAGATTTTACATGAAGTTCTTAAATAGATTTCACTTAGGTACTATTATTAAATCTACAATGAACATATGGTTGAGCACTGTTTTCCCAGCTAGGCTACTGAATAGCCTGTGTTAGGGAAAGACAGTCCCGTCCCTTACAAAAAATTTGGTTTAAAATAGCACGTGGTTTGGATTTAATATTAAACTTATGTAATATTTTTTAGTTATTTATGTGTGTATTTTAGTGTGTGTAGTGTGTAACTGTGTGTGTAGTGCATGTATGATATTGTGTGTGTAGTGCGTGTATGTTAGATGTGTTTGCCGTAATGTTGTATACCTACTTGTGAAGTTATTTGACCAAGAATGCCTCAGTTTCGTCATAGCACATATTTTGAAGAAACAAGCGGACGGTGCTTTTGCATTGAAGGAAAGTCATTTCGTAGATAGCGCATTTCGCATTGACTTTATTATAGAGGGAAGGGGCTAGGTACAAGGAAAATTTTTTTATGAAAGAAAAACGAGCAGGAGGAACTGTGCAGACCTTGTCTTTTCGCCTTTTGGTGATTACTTGGAGTGGTGTTCTACGATGTTGGAGTAGGAGTGTGTGTAGGACAAATTGCTGTCTAATATTGAGAACATTCCACTCTTTGTAGAGATCGGTCGTTGGGTATAGGATAGGCCGAAAAGATGCAATTTTTAAAACTGCTCTGTGAGCAATCTCTACAGGTTTTAAAATTGTTTTCCCTGCGCCTCCCCAGGTGAAACTTTGGAAACAGTGCACAAAACAAATTTTATCAAAATCGGTTAAGTAGTTTAAAGTAAATGAACAAAAAAAACATTGCAACGCGGCTTGGCTTACATTATTCCGACTGTTGGAAACAATTGTAAACTATTTAAAACAGTTTGGAAATGTTTCAAACGTTTCTGTGTGTTAAACCGACCGATTCACAATGTCGATAAACTAGACACTTCTCACATTGCATGGCGACTTTTGTACTAACTAATGTAATATTTCTACAAACATTTAGAAACATACAGAAACGTTTAGAAATAGTTCAGGATGTTATCCAACTTTACGACATTTTAGATGCTGGATTATATTTGCAATGATTTTAGATAATTTCTTTTAATTGGCCCCACACCGGTTGTTTCAAAATGTTTACAAACGTATGTAAACACTGGTGTGGGAGTACATTATACTAGAATTAGATATGTATAACAATAGTGTAAGTGTTGATTTTTGTTTTCAGTAGATTATATTTATAGCAGAGTTTTGATTATATAGTCTAGATTCCTAGTCCATTCATTTAGTGTAAGTATTGTCAAGTTTACTCATTACAGAAATACATGACGTAAAGAATCACTAACTGTAAGTTCAAGTAAAAATAATATTCTAATTGCTACGAAAGACTGTGAATATTGAATATACCTACATACCCAACCTATTATGCTATTTATTTTAAAATCAGTTTGGTTTTTTACGTAGATATGCAAATTATAAAACTTTATTCAATTTGCAATACTCAGGTATAAAACAGGGACCCGAATAACATTTACGGTCATTTCCAAATCTCTTTTCTGTACCAATTTGACTGCCTCTGTGGCGCGGTGGGAGTGTATCCGACTGCTACGCAAGAGCGAACCCCCGACGGGTTCCGGGATCCAGGATAAAACTTTGTATGATGAGCACGATAGTTTATTCTGTATCTAGGTGTTATTTATCTATAACATATATGTATTTAGAAATAAATAAGTATGTTTATCGGTTGTCTGGTTTCCAGTACAAGCTCTGCTTAGTTTGGGATCAGATAGATTTGTGTGAGTTGTCCCAAGATATTATCGTTATTATTAATTATTTGTCTTCCCTGAAAAGTGTTTATATTTGAGCTAAGCGACGATATGCCATATTATTAACTATACAAGAAGCTTAACTAATACGAAAAAAGCCCGACTGCTTAAAATTGTCACATACTTAACTGAAATTGTGTGTCGCCAAAATCTGCCTTTTATTTTTTTATAATTTTGATATACCCAGTACTCACAACTAATACGGCTCTAGAACGTGCCAAAGAAATCTACATAAGTAAATATTTGAAAAACATAACTACACACATCAAAAGTGTCTAGGGATCAAGCATTTTTATGCGGATTTCTTGAGATTGAGATGTGGCTTTGTAATAAATTTATGATTTTATAAATTTATATGGATCCTTTTTGGTGCATTTCATAATTTGAATCAGGAACTGTGAATCAAATTCGAGTAAAAGATGAAAATCAGCTGTCAATATTTTCCCTATAAAAACATACAACGCATTGAAGACATTATTAGTGCTACTGTTTCCCTACTACTGATTAAAACCAACGTTATTATGGAGCGGCGACGTCATTTAAGCAGGGAAGAAATGCTCAGAGCCGTGGGAATGATAGAAGCTGGTTCCCGGCAACGTACTGTGGCTTTAGCTCTGAATACAAGTCAGAGTGTTATCAGTCGACTTTGGACACGTTACCGAAGCACTGGTACCGTGGCTGAGCGCCATGGAGGACGGTATCGCTGCACCACACGGAGACAAGACCGATACATTCAAATCTTAACTCGAAGAGGTCCAACAATAACCGCCATGATGTTAGCAGTGAGGCTTCATCACTCTTCAGGGAACTTAATTAGCGACCAAACAGTCAGAAACCGCTTGCATGAAGTGAACCTTCATTCCCGAAGACCGCTACGGGTACCACCTATAGCAATGCACAATCGTAGGATTCGATATCAATGGGCTCTTGAACACAGAAATTGGGCAGAAGAACAATGGCGTTTCGTGTGCTTTTCTGATGAGTCTCGTTTTGGTATGAGACCGGATACAAGACGTATACGACACTGGAGAAACCCTGGACGCCAACAGCGATTAAAATCCTGCCAGGAAGTCCATCCTTATAGTGGTGGAACCATCATGGTATGGGCGGGTATTTGGATCGGCGGAAGAACTGAGTTGATTTGGATCAGAGGCAACCTCAACGCTCAAATTTATGCTGAGACGATTGTATCAGACGTCATCGTTCCTCTACAAGTGCAAATCGGTCCCTTATTTCAGTTAATGCATGATAATGCACGACCGCACACCGCAAGAGTTGTAAGACAGACTCTCGCCGCAGCTAACATCAATGTCCTGCCCTGGCCTGCTCAGTCGCCAGACTTGAACCCGATTGAGCATGCATGGGATATGCTACAGAGAAGAGCTCTGCCGAATATGGAGGGTATCCAGTCGCAAGAAGACCTTTTTTTGTTGTTGCAACGAACATGGGCGGCCATTCCACAGCGTGATTTGGATGAACTCATTTTGAGTATGCCAAACCGATGTTCTTGTGTTGTTAGTGTTCGCGGTAGAAACACGGATTATTAATTGTTTAAGTTACCCAATAAAATTTTAAAGAAAACTGTTATTTCAGTCTTTTTTTCGAACTTTAATGTTAGTGGTTCAAATGTCAAAAATCCCTTTATTAGGAAAATGGCAAATTTCTTTATTAATGCAAAGGTGACTTGGTTTATCGTTACTGTGACAAACGAAAACACTTTATTTGATGAATCCTTAAAGAAATAAAAAAAAAAAAAAACAATCAGGAGAAAAGTTATTGCAAAAATATATGTTGAACCCTAGACACTTTTGATGTGTGTATATAATAATAATATCTTGGGACAACTCACACAACGCTATCTGATCCCAAACTAAGCAAAGCTTGTACTATGGAAACCAGACAACTGATAAACATACTTATATATTTCTAAATACATACATATTATAGATAAATTACACCCAGACACAGAATAAACCATCGTGCTCATCACACAAAGTTTTATCCTGGGTGGGGATCGAACTCACGACCTCTTGCGTAGCAGTCGGATACACTCCCACCGCGCCACAGAGGCAGTCTAACTAACCTTTCTGCGCAGTCGGGTAAAAAAAATACAGTTAGCTATGTGCTAAATTTACAGAAATTTATTAGTACTTATCAACGTCCCGTAATATACATTCAGTGCCGGATCTAGGGTTAATTCGAGGCAATAACTGTCCTTCTTGCGCGATCGAGTCAAAACCTGCAGTGCTATTCCCAAAACATACAGCCTCGACCACAGCGCTGTCACAGCGACGAAAAACCCATTAGGTATTCCCATAAGTTAAACTAGCGCTCAAGGCTGGACGGGAGGGCGCAGAACTAAATTGAGCTTCTTGTCATTTTTCTATAGATTTTGGTATTCCGATCAAAATTACAGCGTCGAGTTAGCTTACAGCCTAGCTTACAGCCTCGATTTTAACTGTCAAATTCAAAAGCTATTATATTTAGCGCGGAAATATGCGGAAACTACAACTGTTGTAGGTACTGTGCCTACATTATAAGTACATAATTGGCCGCAGCACCGGCAGAGAATCAACTACCAACGTTTATCAGCTACACTATGAACATAACCTAAATTTCTAGGCTGTACGCCACGTCGAGTCGTCGACGAAACCGCGTTGCTAACGACCTTCCGAGCAGCGCTGTCAAAATCGCTATTCTGAAGTAGCCATGAGCTCGACGACGATCGTCCTCTCGTCGCTGTTTCGTAGACGAGCTAGGGATTGATACAATTTTTTTCACAACATAATCTATTAATCTCGATTATGAGTTTTAAAGGTTTTAAAAGTATATTGAAAGTTTACAATTACTTATTTCTAAGAAGAAAGTAAAATAGTAAACTTATTATCAACAAATTTATTAAAAAAAACATTAAATTATTCATTTTTAAAGGCAAAACCTCTTTTAAAGTAAAAGTAAATGGAGAAAAATAAAAAAACCGAATGTCAATCTTTGACAATTAAAAAGTCATATAAATAGATAACACTGGAGGCCGAGTATTGTATTAAGATTTATCATATTTGTTTTATTCCTTGCGTTCATTTAAATAACAAATATTGTATGTATCGCGATCGTCAAGAAGTTCTCTCCAGAACGGTTTTGTCTCGCCGGCGGTAGCAGCTTGCGGAAGCCAATTTTATAGGCAAAACAAAGTTGGAAGTGAGTCTTTCTCAGCTTAAATACCTATCGCGACCTATTGAGAAGAAGCGGGCGTTTGGAAAATGAAAAAGCATGAATAGTGTTTTGAAGACGTATAGGGTAGTCACCCTACTTATCACAACAAACATGTGTAATAGTGGCTGTGTTAAGCGACACAAAAATAACTTTAGTTCATTCGTTTTAGCTGAAAGACGTCCACTGCTGAATAAAGGCCTCCCCCAAGGATTGTCACAACGACCGAACAAGTTGGAAAAACAACTTAATGAAATATGAATTAAAAATTATTTAAAAAATGCAATTGTGTTTATATATTCAAAACATGGAATTCTGTATTTGAACTGTAAATTCATTTGAATATATGATTATATCACCTTTTTAAGGTACAACTAGGATAGGTTACCTACCTACATAAAACAAAAATGAAATTGAAACCTATGTGACTAATATGTATGTAATCAGTAATCACGTTTCTAATCTATCTAGGTATATGAATAAAAATCAACGTTTGTCCTCTATGCATTGCACTATGATAAGCGTATTTGGCGAACAGAACACACCACAGAACCACCAACGTTCTCGAGGCGTTTCTCACTCCAAAATGGTAGATTTTTTCTTTTTTAAAGAGCATAACGTTTATTTAATCTCCTCACAACAAAACCACAGAAATGATAAATAATATTATTGATAAAATGGAACACAGGAACTATGGATTCGAATTGAAAAAATATTTTATCGTTTGATATACCATTTATCGAGAAGGGCTATGGGCTATATAACATCACGCTACGGCTACGTGCTGCTGTGGAGCAGCAATGAAAAAGGTTGCACAACTAATGGGATTCAGATTTCCCATAAGTTAAGTTAACGGAACTAATGGCATTCAGATTTCCCATAAGTTCAGTTAATGGAACTATTGGTTAAAATCCCACTAGTTCCGCCGTGGAACTTCTTCCACGCAACTACTGGAAATAAATCCCCTTTGCAAATTGCCAATGTTTTACAATGTTTCTTTGTTTATATACTATATAATAATGTCACCGTATAACCAAAAAATATGAAATAAATTACAAAGATACTACACTACTACTTTAATAAATACTTTAAACTAAAATTATTTGGCATAACATCGGATATACCGTCATTGAGTTATTGACAAAAAACTGCCGTTTCTCAACAAAAGGGCGTAACTGCCATGAACATACACTCTTCTGCTGATGCAATTGTTCAAGGCTGTGGAACCCTACACTTAGCACGGTCCGACATGCTCTTGCATGATTTTTATTTTTATAGATAGATTAGCGGCCCGCTCCGGCTTCGCACGGACTTTTCTCCACTAAACATTATCCACATAAACGCAGTTTTCATAAGGATAAAAAAAAATAGTCTATGTTACTTCGCGATAATGCAGCTTTGAGAAAGAATTTTTGAAATCGGTCCATTAGTTTTTGAGTTTTTTCATTATATACAAAATAATCTTTCCTCTTTATAATATTAGTATAGATTGTTATTTTCCTCCGATAAACGCGTGCGATCGCTGCTAATTATAAAGTGCTTTATGCGCTATAGGCACGCGCCTCCGGCCCCCCGGTCGGTGCCGCCGCAACCGTTATGTCCCTGCATCTTAAATCTGTAATATCTTCGAAAATATTTAAATTACCTGTAAAGAGCCATATTGATCTATATTAAATTCACAATGTATGTAAGGTACTCAATTGGATAAGGATTAATGCTGTATTGTCTAAAGTCATTACCTATTTCTCGTAAAAAAAAAGTAAAAAAATGTTATGGTGGGTTATCCTTAAGAAATAGACATATACCATCGCGGACTTTTTTGGAGAGCTTTCTAAGGTGTTCTATAGTACATAATTTAGATCTATCTTGTAGGGTTTATCCAGGGTTTGCAATGTAAACCCGAAAAGTGTTTATGTTTATATATTTTATGTGTATGTTTAGAAACCTCTAAAATTATCAGTGTTTCTCTGCTATATTATGCATGTTTTATACATATAAATCTCCCTCTTTTCCTCTATCTATTAAAAGACATTGCATTAAAATCCGTTCCGTAGTTTCAAAGATATAAGCATACATAGGGACAGACAGCGAGAAGCGATTTTGATTTATACTATGTAGTGATAGTATAAATCAAAATCGCTTGAAGTGATAGTGATGTAATGATTAGGAACAAGGTGACTAGGTATATGTAAACACACATAATTAGTTGATTTAATGTTTTGCTTTTATGTAACCTACTTGTTGTATATGAATATTGCTACTGTTATTTTTTCTTTCCTCCGATCGCTTTATTTGGTAATGGCTCGCACATTCTGTACAGCTATCACTTATTTCCATAAATATATATTACACTTTACCTAAATGCGGAGCTGTGAAAATAACGATATGTCAGTTTGCCGCAATTTTCACAACACATTGCTACTACGTTGTAGGTACCCTAAAAAATCATATATTCAAACCCTGAATTCACAGTTCAAATAAAGATTTTCATTTATACATAAATATGTCCATGTCATGGAAATATAAACACAATATTGCATATAAAATATTAATTTTAATTCATATTTAATTAAGTTGTTTTATCTTGTCCGGTCGTTGTGGCGATCCTATATTCAGCAGTCTTTCGCTTAACACAGTCACTATTACACTTGTTTGTTGTGATAAGCAGTTCCTGTTCTCAACAGCTTGCAATAGGTATTTGAGCTCATCCCTATAAAATTGGCTTCTGTGATTTGTAGTGCAGATTAGACAGAACCTTTCTAAAGAGAACTTCTTGACGATCGCGATACATACAATATTTGTTATTGAAATAAACGCAAGGAATGAAACAAATATGATAAATCTTATTACAATACTCGCCCTCCAGTGTTATCTATAACATTATTTAATTTTATTGTCAAATAGTGACATTCAGTTTTTTCTTTTCACTAGTTAATACGAGTAAAGAGGAATTAGCCTTTGAAAATAAATATTTAAATGTTTTTTTTATTAAATTTATTGATAATAAGTTTACAATTTTACTTTATATTTAGAAATAAGTAATTGTAGACTTTACATACCTATACTTTTAAAACCTTTAAAACTCATAATCGAGATTAATAGATTATGTTGTGAAAAAAAATGTGTCAATCCCTAACTCGTCTACGAAACAGCGACGGAAGGGCGATCGTCGTCGAGCACATGACTACATGGGAATTCGATTTTTGACAGCGCTGGGAGGAACGTCGTTATCAAAGCTGTGTCGACGACGACTCGACGTGGCGTACAGCCTAGAAATTTTGTTTTTTGGGAATAGCTTAACTGATAACGCCTTCTGTGTTTTATGTGAGCGAGCGATGGGGGTGCAATTCATTTTCTAACATATACTGCTCCCATTATAGCATTTTTATTATTATTAGCCTGTCCCACTGCAGGGCAAACGCCAGGGTGAGACCAACCTTTTTCGAAGGATTCCAATTCGACAGGATGCCATCTGCAACAATTGGTGATGAGTTTCGCCCAAAAGTTATCTGGATGGACACGTGTGCCGCAGCACACGTGTCTGTCCGGCCAGGTTTAATTTCAAAGTGACAGCTTTTCGAGTGACGTCGGTGGTATAAGTTTAACGAATTGTGGAATTTCTAATTCGGTCTGTAAATTTGACACATAGAATACTTCGTACCATTGCTCTTTGGCATACCTTGAGCGTGGATCTCTGCTGAAGTGTCGCACACTTCAGCAGAGACACAACTCTATCGCCTAAAAAGAGATTTATGGACATAAATCTCTTTTTAGGCGATAGAGTTAAAGTTGCTTGACGATTCGACCAGGTTGTACCGGCCGTGGTCTTTAAATGGTTAGTATCTAATTCTTGTCTAGCCCCAATATTAGCATTGAAGTCTCCCTGTACAATTGTCCATGTACCACGGTTGTTATCACAGGCCTTATTACGGAGATCGTAGAATTTTCCAACTTCATCATCCAAGTAGTATAGGTGCATATACTTAAACAATAACTAAAGTTTTCTTTTCGGATATACGAAACCTAGGTATAGCTATTCTAACTGTGTTAGAGCTATAAATTCGAATATCTTATGCTGCCATTTTTTGGCGACTAGAACTCCGACACCAAGTCTGATAGCGTCCCCGCCGTTATTATAAAATGTCTTTTTTTCGTTCTAAAGTCTCTTTTCTATTTAGTCTTACTTTCGCTAATTCCAATTTACATTGCAATGCGTTTCTCTGCTTTCTATCTTCTGGTATTAGAAATTAAAATTCATAGTTTCTCTGAGTCCTTTTTGTGCGCGTTGGTTGTCTGACAGTGGAATCTCACTGGGGTAGTTTGAGGCCCCTTAGTTCCATGGATAGTCTGCCTACCGTCAGAAACGACATTGGCTCCTTTGGAACCTTTGCGGGTACTTCGGGCTTTTATTATTGTCGAGTATCATGAAGAGTAACGAGTAAGAGTCCAATACGGGTTAATGGGTATGCAGTAGACTTCATGACTGGGTCTATGGGCACCGCTGTTAACGTTTTGAACGTTCTTTTTACGTCTGTTCAATTCTGACCTATTTGCAGTATTGCCTATTCCCTAGCCCAGTGATGGCGAATTACAAGTTCAGGGTCTTTTTGAGGACCATCATAGCATTTGGTTATAAACTAGCTTTTGGCGCCCCTAGGCCAGACTGCCCTCCTCTAGATTCGGCACTGTACACATTGATTCAACTACAAATAAAACACATATTTTTACGATGCTTTGTTCACAACACTACCTATTGTATTACGATTGAAAATGTACCTATAACATACGTACATTTCAATATGTGCAGAACAAGGATCGATAATATTGGATTCGAACGTGAATATTGAGACTGATTTTGTGTCGGTTTGTACACTGAGTTCATCTGAAATAAGCAAAAGGTGCAGCTATTACAGTTCTTTTAAAAATACCTTCACTAATTACTGCTACTTTGTGATGTATGTTTTAAGTGTGTGATAAATTTGAAGAAGAACGTTAGTGACAATGTTATGGATTATGTTCCAGCTTCTCTATAAATGAAAATAAGTATCGACTTATTCAGTGACTAGAGTGGAATAACTGGCAAAATATGCCCCGTTTCTAGAATAAACAAAACAAAAATAATGTACTTCAGAAATGTATGATTTTTCAAGTCTTTTGAGAGACACGAGACAGACCACACAGATTAGACTCACCAATGACATATTGCCAAGATACATTCATTGTAATAGCAGATAATAATCAAGTGTTTAAAATAAACATGAAAACATATTTGATTATAGTAGCTATTTCGTGTATAACTGGCATGAAATGTAATGTGTTTGACAATCTTATCAATCATATAGAAGGTTTCTTTAATTACGTTTCAAGCAAATATAACCCTAAAGATACACTAAAAATAGTATCAAACAAAATACTAAACTCGCCTGTAGGTAAGTATGTATCTGGTAATATATTCGATAAGTCCGAAAAAAAATCGTATTCCAATAACGAAGTTGATCCTATGATCAACGACGACGACGCTGACGAAAGTAATGCCAGTGACGAAGTAGGAATAAGACGCATCGTAAGAAATCCGAATAAAAAAAGACATTTTGAAGCTAGAGTGGCGCCGATGGATTACCCAAAACTGGTAGTTAATATGACAAAAAGAATACAGTCGCTTTATGATCAGATTGTAAAATGTGGAGAGGAAAATGAGACATTAAAGGATAAAATAGCAAGAATTGCTAATGAAAATGACGCTAGTAATGATGGTTCAATTAGAATACGAGCAAAATATAGAGGTAAAAGGCTATTTCGCGGGAAGGACGATTAGAAGCATTGCATGGAAGAATGATTCACTAAAGGAATTACCAGTATAGATTTTAGCGAGTTTGATCCAGACTATCTCTCCTCTACTTCTAATTGTTTAATATAATAAATCAAAACAAAAGGTAAACTAAATTGTGTGAGTTCTAAGGTATGAGACAATATAATTTTGACATTTAATTTATTTATTATAGGCTTACCAACTAAATATATACATCGCATTATCTTATAACCACATGTTACAATAATATGTTCTGCATATAGCTTAAAGAAAAGCACAAAAGTGTCTAAATACGACTTTTAACAAGTTCTCAAAATATAGTTTTATTTATAGAATTATTAGCTACGGGTTTTAATCGCGTAAATATTTTATTTTACGGCTAAACCTTTGTTTTATTTATTGCCTAACGTTTCGAACGTATTGCAACGGCCGGGGTCTCGGGTATGAATACGGTAACATACAAATATTTACCCGATTAACCCGTAGCTTATAAAATTTCTATAATGCGTACAAAACGCGAAAGTTTACGAACATATATAGTTTTATTTACTTATTCTTTGTGGACTTTTAAATCAATAGAGACTTGTGAAATTAAATATACAAAGTAAGGAAATGTGAAATTATCCCCTTATGGATTCTCCCATATGGGGATAATTTCGCTTATATTTTAAACGATATTCAACTTAACGCAGATGTTAAAACATTTATGGATAGCAAATTTATTTGTGTATCTATTCTATAACTTTGCACTCAAAATGTTTTGTTCTTTTATTAATATAATTTACAATTTGTAAAACACTACTAACGGATAATCCTGTACACGCCGATGTCCAAGACGATCCCAGCGGTAGGGGCAAGATGTTCCTGGGAATATTGTTGCTTAAATTTTTAGAATGTTTTAGGATTTGGTAGAATTAAGTAAAAATTAACATGTTTGAGTTTACAATTGTCTATAATTACGAAGTCATAAGTACACAAATTATCAATCACTATACTTTGAGATCAAATAATCCTTATTTTATTCATGGTGTCATTTTTGGCTTCCCAACATTTTACCAATGCCTTCTCCCTGTTATTTCTTCGCAATTGTTTATGTGCAGTATAAAATGTGTTTGTGTAGATTTCTTCAGATAACTCTCAGAAATATTATTTGTCCTTTTTTTTGACATTCCTATGCCTTTCTGTATTTTCAAGAAGTTTTTTTTTACATTGTACATTTTTGTATTCTTCTAATTTCTTAATAAAGTAATTTTATTTATTTCTTCTTTTAAATATTTTTTTTATGTCGTGTTAGTTAGGATCAACTCGTTTTCTTTCAAATTGACTTTTTCCGCCCACTAACTTTAGCATTAGATAAATCTGGACTGATGTAACATAAAAAGGTTCATGTTGACTATATCGATACACTTTAACGTTCGATTTCATCGAAGCAATTTATTCAGTCTTTTGACCGATTTCCACGCTTAATTTTACTGTTAAATAAAATATTATAAAATATAATATAAAAGTATTTTTTGTAAATTGAAATCGAAATATTAAACGAATACAGGTACTGATCACCTATTTGTATACCTATAATTTAAGTATTTTTATTGAAAAACAAACATAACCATCCAACATTAATTTTAACATCTGGTTGCATCATACATATACCTTCAAATTTGCCTCAAATGGCACGTTCACCCAGCAATGTTTAGTAATCTGTGTAACATATGGTAGTTGTTGCATTTACTTCTAACAAAAAATGTTATTGTTTAAGTTTACCTAATGTAATGACGTTATTATCTCTAATAAAGAAAATAAAATAAAAAATACAAATGGTCAAATTGGAGATCATCTTGTACACCAATACTGTAACCATCTCGCCCTAACGTCAATTTTTTTATTAATTATTCGATAACATAGCGAAAATGTTCTACACCCACTAGTTAAACAATAAATTAGAGCAATAAACAAAGGCAACAATAGGTATTACATAAGCTTAAAGTCAAGCTTATCTTAGATCAAAGGCATGGTATTTCTGTTTTTAAACATAAAAAATATTGATGTCACTTTCATAAGTCAACGCCATTACGGTTGACAGAGGCCGGGGGGCATCGGGTACTACACTTTAGCTATAAATGAACTATATAGCGCTTAAAGTTCTGGTGCAATTAAGAGGGATATCTCGCCTCAAGAGATTATCTCATACACCTTTCCCCTACCTAAGTAGGTATATAAAATTACAATATTGATAATGTTTACATCTTAGGAAACAAAGCTTTCAAAAAATAACTCAAACTACCACGTAGCACATCAAGTTCACACTTTTGAAATATTTCATTACATTTTCTTGTAGTGTAAGATTGTGTCCGTAACTGTTTCTGTTAGCGTTAATAGAAAAAGGCTTATAATTATGAGACCTAGCAGACGGTCTAGGAACACATATATTTCACTCTCATACTAGGCTTAGACATCTACGTTTCCATTTATTAACTTGTGTAAAAATACAACATCTAAGAAGTCTCTGAGCCACTGTAGAGATTTCATTTCAAAATGAATGCGATTATCAAAATGGGCAATAGTTCATTGAACTCCTATCAGTCCACAGAGCTATGTAACTAACTTTTTCTGTATGCTATCAATACGTTAATTGTTATTACCATATGATAAGGCAGTAAGTGTTCTATGTGGCTGTGGACCAATGCATAATACAGAATGTAACAGAAAGTGTGGTCATATTCAAGGGTTAGTATGTGCCCTTGATACTGAATACCTAATTTTATCAAAATCGGAGTACCCTAAAAAAATATTTATTATTTTTTAATTTGTTTATTTATGAATGTAAAAGTTAATAATTTAAAACAGTATGACTTAAAAAGTTCTCTATGCCATAATAATCCAATCGATTTTTTTCCAGAGGCGTAAACCCGGGCTTATTTAATTTATTATGTGATGATAAATCTATGGTCACCCATAGATCTCCGCAATTTGTTTTTGGAATCTGTAGGTACGTGTTTAGATACAAATAAAATAATGCAATTAAGTCAAATTCAGGATTAACAAGATAACATTAAACAGATAAACTGGTATTTATTCCATTTACAGTTTGTAGTTCCGCCCGAATGAACAGACTGACGTTTGAGAAACCCAGAACGAGCAAGATTTAGGAACCTTGTTGTACGTACAGTCAGCAAAAAAGTCATTAATTAAACCTAACACTTTTATCTTTGGAAAGACTACCTACATTCATGTTAGAGGAGATCGGTGTGTCACTTAAGTACTTTACAAACATAAAAAATACAGATATAAAAGTACAAAAGACTTTGACATCACAAAGTGGGGAAGTTGAGCAGTTCGGGGATCGAACCTGCAATATTCTGAAAAAAGTCTTGACAGCGGACTCACCATGCTTTTCATTTTTCTTGCAGATAATGTTGGGCAGGTTATGATCATTTTGAGTACCTAAGTCATAAATTTTAAAAGGGTGTTACACAATGGTATTCGCATACTCATCTGCGAACCATTTGCGAATTTCTCTTGTCATTTTGAGATAGGTCGGATCATATTGATAAGCCACGCGAGGTTCGCATGCTTTGTTGTGTTTAATGTCAGTACCTGGAAGACCGAGCTTCACTCGGTATCTTTTTTTCGTTGGAGCCGTTTCCAAGATTTAGATTATTATATTATACTAGCTGTTCCCCGCGGTGTTACCCGCGGTTTATTAGCCTATGTGTTAATCCAGGGTGTCAGCTAACTCCGTACCAAATTTTATTAAAATCGCTTTAGCCGTTTAGACGTGAAGAAGTAACAAACATACACACTCACAAACTCACAAACTATCGCCTTTATTATATTAGTGTGATTTAAATATTTTTACATTACGGCGTGTAAGAGACTATTAATCGATTCCAAGGGTCATTATGTGTTTTCAGCTAACTTTAAGAAATTGTACTAAGTATATTTTCATCAGTCGTTGCGTTGGTTTATAATTTAAAAATAAGGAAGTAACTCGATAAGTTTTGAGACAAGAAAAAACTATACTATCTTTTCGAAATACTCTACTTCATTCTATATGCAAAGATACATCATATAGGTTCGAAATTGCGACTTCGTAGCTGCCTACGAAGTCGCGATTTCGAACCTATCGGATCTGCCCATGGCACACAAAAAAAAATATCTTTTAATTTTTCCTTGATTATTGGAAACAAAAAGAAATGATAGGAAGCTCAATCAGGACTTTACGGTGGATGAGCAAGGTTTCAACACCGGATCCCTTAAGAAACGCCTTTGTGCACATGTGACGAAACGTTGTCGTGATGCAGCATGACTCCTCAAAGCACAGTCTTTGGTCTCCTCTCTCGCAGAGCTTGGAAAACTTTCGGCAATGCTACTGTTGTTAACATTCCGAGTTAAGAGAGCCACCATTTTTTTACCAATGTTACGAGGTCTTTGCAGTTTTATAGGCAACTTTCTATGTGAAAAGACTCACACTGACGACTGCCTCTTATTTTCCGGATCATTTGGATAAAAGCAAGATTCGTCGCCTACGATGATTTTCGAAGTAGTAGTACATGGGCGACCACTTCTATGGTCATCTTCAAGGTTTGTCTTACCCCTTTTAAATTCTCTGAACCATCTAAAAACTGTTGCTCAAGATGGGGTAGACTCCCCTAACGCTGATTGCAATCGTCGAAGGTTTTAAGTTTTTCAGTTAAACTAAATTTAAAATATTACAATACGCTTAGATAATATCCAAAAAACAAAAATACAAGATTCGTCGTAATAAAATGACTGGAACATAATTATTTTTTTAAACCAGCAACCTGGTTTGCGTCATATTTTTAAATAAATTTCCTTTTTAAAAATAAATAATACAGATGCGGTACATTTTTAAATAAGAGCATCTCAAAAGTTATCGAGCGACCTACATATTGTCAAAGATTTGATCTGCCATCCAAACATAAATGCGAATTTCAGTTTTCTTATCGCGATTGCTTAGCGGGCGAAGCAGCGGGGAATAAAATTCGGTAAGAAGAATAAAGTTTGATTTCATATAAATCGGTTCAGTGGTTTGAACGTGAAAATGTAACAAACAGACAAAGTTACGTTGTTAGTTATGAGTTACGTTGTTGAATATTAGTTTGAATGTCAAATTATTTTGCCAACCTTACTAGTTAATTTAATCTGTGATTGCAACCAGCGCCCGTTTATCTTATTACTGTGCGGGCGAGTGCAAGAATTTAATGGCGATATCCATTCTAGTATTATTTTAAACTAACAATTCGCCAGCGTTCATTATAATACTTATTAAACTCTATGTATAGTTGATCTGGTGAACTTCGCACCCCCTAATATTATTTTATATTGCTTCTATGGCGCGGTAGAAGTGCGTCCGTCTGCTACGCTATGTCGTGGGTTCGATTCCCACACGGGACACCACTTTGTGTCATCCACAAATTGTTGTTTCGAGTCTGGGTGTGCTTTAGTTTCCGTGACTTGTATGTTTCTAAATCTTGTGGGTACAAGCCCTGTATCTGTACTGCGGTAGTCGTATTTTTTATTAAAAAAAATGTATCTAATCGGTTCCTGTACTTAATTGTAATAATTGTTTGACTGCCTCTGTGGCGCGGGTTCGATCCCCACCCAGGATAAAACTTTGTGTGATGAGCACGATGGTTTATTCTGTGTCTGGGTGTTATTTATCTATAATATGTATGTATTTAGAAATATATAAGTATGTTTATCAGTTGTCTGGTTTCCATAGTACAAGCTCTGCTTAGTTTGGGATCAGATGGCGTTGTGTGAGTTGTCCCAAGATATTATATTAATTATCAATTAAGATTTTAAAAATAATGATTATAATTATTTTACATGTCAGCTTCTTAGAAAAGGAGCATTCACTTATAACTACCGAAAGAATAAATGAAAATTTTAATTGCAAAAACAAAAGAGATAATGGCCTATTGTTCTAGTGGTTAGTGACCCTCACTGTTAAGCCACAGGTCGTGAGTTCGATTCCCAAACGGGGCACTAATTTGTGTGATCCACAAATTCTTGTTCCGAATCTAGGTACAAGAATTTGTGGATGTAGGTATTGACTTAGCGTAGGTACATGATTAGTAAGTACGTAAAATCCCCACAGAGCTGTTACCCCAGTGCAGAAGTTGTCTTAAAAAACCGAACCAGTGCGAGTTAGACTCGCCCACCGAGGGTTCCGTATAAATGTATAGGTACCTACATATCAACACTTCTACACTAATAATATTATGAAGAGGAAATATTTGTATTTTTGTTTGTTTGATTCTTTCACCATTAGTATGCTACATTATCCCTGAGTAAGATAGGCAACAATTATTATTAGAAAAAAAAAAATAGGGATCCCTCTGTTCACCGCCATTATATACTATATGCGGGCAGTCTGTGGGTCAACTACACCAAAAGATCATTAGATGTGCTGCGCATTCAATATATAATAATATATTTAGAATGCTTTTGGGACTACCCCGTTTTTGTAGTGCTTCTGAAATGTTTACGCAGTACCAAACTGACGGTTTCCATGCTGTCATTCGCAAGAAAATTGCCTAATTAGTGCACAGAACGCGGGTCAGTGACAACAGCATTCTACAAACGATAGCGGAGAGTATCAATTCTTCTTTTATAACGTCGGTTATTACTAACATTATTTGAATAATTTACTAACATTAGAAATAAGCATTTTACTAACAATATGGATCTCTGTAATCTGCTAATAAACAAATTGAAATTGAAATTAGTTATAAGTAATTCAGGAATCGAGTCTCGCAGTTTTTGAAGACGCCGCTTCCAATTTAAGGTTATACCTATGATTTGCACGTCGCGTTGTAATCTTGGCAATAAAAATCTTTTCTTTTTCTTTATTTTAACTCTGAGTGTTTACTCCTGTTAATACTCCCTTATCAACACACTGATTGAACTAAAAGTGAAAACACATATTTTTACGATGTTTTGTTCACACCTACACACATACATATCAGTATGAGTAGATCAAGGTACAACACTAGTGGGTTCGAAACAAGTGAACGTGAATATAAAAAGACTGACAGATTTTTATAACATTATCAAGCACCTAGTAGTAAAATATAGGTACATGCATATTATATGTAATAATAAATGATATGAAGTCGACGCTATAGTTGCTACAAGTCTAGTAAGAAACCATTACTTTTCCTGTTATTTTTTAAGTGTTAGTAAACTCTGAAGAAGAAAATCAGTGACAAAATAAATGTAAAGTTTCATAAATATATAAAACAGATACAATGCTTTAGATAATGATGACAACACTTTGACTACAGATAAATTCCAATTGGAAGAAAAACAATAATGGATCGGAATTGATATAAAAATAGTGTTTGGAATAAACATGAGAACACATTTGATCGTACTAGCGATATCGTGTGTGGCGTGCATGAAATATACTGTGGTTGGCGAGTTCCTTCATGACCTGCATAGTGTTATAGATCGTGTCGTTAAAACATACTTTTCAAGTTATAACAGCCCCCCAATTACACTAAATTCAATGTCAGATAAGCTACTATCATCGCCAGCAGATAAAACTATATATGATGCTTTGACTTTCATCAATTCCAAAAAAAACTCTAATAATGAACAATTGTTGGGTAATAATGATAACTACTTTTTAATAAATAAGAACGTCGATCATAGCTACAACGGCGACGCTGAACTTATCAAAAACTACAAAAGTAGTAGAAGATCAAATACAAAAATGTTTGATGGAACCAGAATGGTTAGTATTGAAAACCCAAAACTGGTAAATAATATAACAAAAAAAGTAGAATTACTTTATAATCAAGTCGTAAAATTAGGAATGGAAAATAAGGCTTTAAAAAAGAAAATGGCAAAAATGGCTAATAAAAAGAGTGCTACTTTTATAATTTCTGTACTACGCGGCCACAAATCAAAGAGGATTAAGAAACATAAAAAACCTGAAACAGCCGAACTGACTGTTAACTCGGCTCCACAGACTGAATAACTAAGTTATAAGTGTGAGGCCGACTGTTTTCACAGACTACATATGTAGACACCCATGCCGAATTAAAAAAGTTACGAATGCAAGACTGGCAGTTGGCTTTATTCACAGACTGTTTAACTGGATATTTGTGCTGAATTAGAAAAAGTTAAGAACGAAGATAGGCACTTTCCTTATATTCACAGACTGTGTAACTGATACCTTTGCCGAATTGAAAAAAGTTACGCGAGTGAGACCGACTGTTCGCTTCTACATGTACGAAGATACGGCTAAGTACGTCCTAAAGCTACAGTTAAGCCCGAAAGCCAAAATCCCCGACACAGACAGTTAGACAGTCGATCGGCAATTCGCACACGTACTAAACCTAACTTAAGTCAAGTGCAGTCACAACTTGTGCAAGAAACTTGGTATAGCACCTACTTTCTAGTATTTCACATTTGTATCATTATTTTTGCTTATTTCTTTGCAAAATCACATATCGGGGATGAGTTTAGTACCGTATTAGTACTTACAACGGGGGGGGGGTTGATCCCCCAAATCAAACCTCCTCCTCCCCTAGGTACGGTATACCCATGCTATAGATATATTACAACCAGAGTCATTATAAACAATCGTGTCCATCACGCAAAGAGTTGCTCTGGTAGGAAATTAAACCTACAACCTCTGGCTTAGCAATCAGGGTCATGAACCACTAGACCAGCAGGCTTACAAATTATGTTAGATTTTGAATTGCTAATTAAGTGTTTTAAAGTTGTCTCATAGTGAGGCAATCATTTAAGATAAATATAGGACAAAAATGCGTCCCCTGAGGAAGACCCGAGGGCAATACGAACATAATCGTACCTGTGATTGCCCAAACTACTTGTAATGATTAGTAAAGTAATAAAACTCAAACGAAGTAGGTTCCCTCGAATTCCCAATATGCTAGCTGCAATCTATGTTGTTCCGAAAATGTTCCAACATTCAATGTATGTGAATTGAGTCTATGTGAGCATTGCTCGAGCGCGCATTGTATGAAGTCATTTGTACTCTCACACTCTCGGTAGTTATATTTCATCCCACATTTTTTTTCTGAAAAATTGATGACGTATTATTGCATGGTATATTAAGTATACAATAATTTATTGTCATAGTAGGCAAAACCAATTACCTATTTTAAGAGCTCTATTTAAAGCAACATAAATCTCAATAACAGTCATCAAAAGAGGTTTTATTCGAAACAATCCAAGTATGGGCAATAGGCAATATAAATAACTTATGAGTTGGTGATATCCCGGAGCGGTACCGACAGAAAACAAAGGTACCGTCAGCAACATAAAGTTGTCACGATCGGCGCCACGTTACACACGAATCATATAAATCATGTAAGTATTAGAATAAGCCACGACAATGTGCAGATATGTCTATTTGTATGTATTTTTCTTACTGTTGATTTGACTTAAACATGTCCGATTTAGGTACCTATACAGCTACACTTTATATTATGGTAAACGGTCATCGAACAACGTAACGAAACCAGTTCTAATAATTGTAATTTACAAATTAGAAGTGTGACATACATACATACATATCAACCCATAAGATGGCCCACTGCTGGGCACGGGTCTCCCCAGTAGAACCTCCTAGTATGTAGATCCTGGGGGTAATTGCCATAATCGCCACGCTTGGCGAGCGGGTTGGCGATCGCAGTAAGGTTTTAAGTACGCAGAGGACGCTGCTGCCCGTCCTCCGGGGTGAAATCCCTTAGTCGCCTTGACGACACCCACGGGTAGAGATGGGGTGGTACTATTCTTAAGCCGGCACCACACGGCATATGACATCTAATTCGTCGTGGATAACCCTTGGTCAGAAAGAATGTCCAGGTAGGCACTTATAAATTCTCCCTAAAGTGGGAGTAAACGTTACTTATTAAGGTTACTCTTATATAGGCCTGGTAGTGGCATTATGACTGCCTCTGTGGCGCGGTGGGAGTGTGTCCGACTGCTACGCAAGAGGTCGTGGGTCCCCACCTAGGATCAAACTTTGTGTGATGAGCACGATGGTTTATTCTGTGTCTGGGTGTTATTTATCTATAGTATGTATGTATTTAGAAATATATAAGTATGTTTATCAGTTGTCTGATTTCCATAGTACAAGCTCTACTTAGTTTGGGATCAGATAGCGGATAGCGTTGTGTCAGTTGTCCCAATTTATTATTATTATTATTGCTAAAATCTGTCGGTCTATTCAAACTACGAGATAGTTGTTATTTGAAGATCTTACTGGAAAGGTCACTAGGTAGTTTTGAAGCCTTTCTGAAACAACGATGACCGAAGTAAAGATAATTGAAATTCTATTACCAGTATTTATAAGTGTGATATTTTACTTACAGTAGTAAGTAAAATATCACAATTGCTAATCTATAATTACAATAGTAATTATAGATTAGCAATTGTTCTATAAATACAATAATACTCTATAATTACAATAGTAATTATAGATTAGCAATTGTTGGGAAAAAATGTAGCTTCCTAGGTTTATGTATTCAGACCTATAGTGATACCCAGAGTGGATACAATATTTAAAAGACACAACACAAAGAGCTTAAGATCTTCTTTATATAATTCTTCTAGCACAACACTGGTCGAAAATACAAAAATACAAACGAACTGAGTTTATCCTACAATCCACGATGATTAAAATAAACAGGCTACTCTCTGACTAGTATTTTATTAAAACCAAGTGGAAACCAGTTATTTTACGATTTACAACACGCTATCTAAGAACCTGTAATTTCAGGTTTATGAAACTACCTGTTCCACAAACAAAATATAACCGCATATGGCAGTTAAAGAAAATATATGGCTATAACCTCTATCACGTACACCTTGACCGTACGACATTGAATAAACCGTAAAAAACATTCACAGAAATATTCCCATTACAATTTTCACGCAAGATACTCGTTTTCACGTCGTTACGTTATCATAACACATCCGAAATTCAATTCTGACTCTAACTACCCCTCTGGAGGTCGGTTCGACTTCAAAAATAACACTTATGGCTATCAAAATAAGGTTGTATATATGATTGGTGGTGTAAATCAAAAATAAGTAAGCAACACGCCGGCTGAGGCCAGAAAAGATATCATAGAGGCATTATTAAGAGCTCGTTTGGGATTCCTTCCATGTTACTAACGCGTTTAGATTTTGTTTCCATTCTATAAGGCAGAAATATCTAAGTAACTATATTTGTTTTTTGAACCAAGAATAAAAAAAATAGGGAATAATGGAATAAACTAAATTGATATATTAACTTACGACAGCTCAGAAAAAGCTGTAAATATAAAACTAACCGTGAAATATCAAAGTCGCAATGCGTAAAAATCCAAATTTAACAAGAACCCCACATTGCACACGGTTAATCTATTTTTCCTACACGAGATCTAAATAATAAAAAGGGCAATTAAACAAATCTCAGAACAAAAGAAAGAGGAAAAGACTAACCACGAGTTTCTTTTCACCTTTAACAATAAATGTAACAAGTATCAATATGTACCCATTCATACTTCCATATTAAGTAATAATAAGTATATGTCTGCCTGTTACCTTTTAATGCATGAAACCCCTGAAGAAGAACATGCGATAATCATTATCGCGATAGGTAGTTGTTGATAGGAGATATGTACCCAAGTTCATATTTCGTGGGGGGGCCGCCCTCCCTCGAAATTTGATCTGGGGAGTTGTAATTGAGGGGGTTTTGGGTAGTACAATTGACTACACACACAGATTGAGAGACACTACTAGGTCCCATACATCAGTGACCGATTTCGTATGTCACACCCCTCCGTGCCCCGGACAGCACGTTAAGGCCGTACCCTGACCAAATAACCTTGAGCATTCGTTCCCTCTTCGCCGCACCATAGCGAATGCGCTCAGTTTTTGGAGTAAAATCTTTATAAAATAAAATTTTGGTCGTTTGAAAAAAAAGTTTCTAGCATAATTTTTTTTATTAAATTGCCTATCCAATAGTGTAAGTAGCAAATCAAAGAAAATGGTAATTTACGAGGAGATGCATTTTATCCATAATTATTTCCTACCATTTTGGAGTCCAAATTATGTAGAAATTCAATGAATTTATAAGTTGATATTTCTTTTTGGATAAAGAGCAGATAGCTCCACAAAAGTGCACTAAAAACGGCTAGCGCTGGGTATTGCACGGGGAAGCGCCTTAAGCTATTATATATATCAATACATCCTATCTGATTGAGTAAGAGAACAGAGAATACCATCATGTTCACGGACAAATATCTCCGATATATTTGTTAATCTCGGATAAAACGAGCGAAAAAAGTACCTTTAACTATAACTATTGTCGTATGTGAATGGACACAGCCTCCAACCCTGTACTACCATACAATATGCAGGTCTCGCACTTCCCCACGCGACTGGATCACTCGCACTTATTGTGTCAATACTGTGTTTATTGAACACAACACATGCTGCCCACGGCTGCCACATTAATAACATCTTTGACTTAATAGTGTGTTTGTATCTTATATTGGATAAATGTATCCTGACGGATAGCTTACTTAGGGTGTTTCTTATTTTTTGAATTGTTGAAAAACAGCCGCCTTATCCCTTTATTTGGTTCTATAGGCACCGAAAAAAATTAACCTGTAGTTTGGGGTCACTTTACGTGTTGAGTTACATTACCCGTATTTGATATATATATTTTTTGCTGGTGGTAGTAAGATTTTTAAAACTTTGACATGTGGTAATACCCTTAAAATGCAATGAAAATTAAATCCCCAAAAAAAACAGTAGTTCATTTTTTTGGGGATTTAACTAAATACCCTTTATTTGGATCCATTCCCAAAAAAAGATTTTATTTTATTTTAGTGAGGCGGTTGATTTTTAAAAAGTATAAAACCCTTAGCCTCCGAACTTTTTTGACTACAAAAGTCGTTTTCATCTACAATTTTAATGTAGGTACCATTGTTAAAGTTCCCTAGCCAAAATAGCAAAAACGGAGCCCTTATAGTTTCGTCATATATCATTTTTGAGTTATTGCCAAAGATCTGCGTCTCTCAACAAAAGACGTAATGCTATGAAGTTTCACACTTCTACTGGTGCACTTTTTCACATTGTCTATGTCGGCTGTACATTTATTTGCAGTAACGGCTATGAACCGGCAAAGGTTAAAGAATGGTCCGATCCTGCTTTGACCGATTTTTAGTATTAAATTTTAATTATCCTGAAATCACGAAGCGGTAAAAATATTCTCATTTTTTTTAATTTTTAAATAGATTCTCAAGAGATTTTAGATTTGATAAAAGATTTTAGTGTACAGTATTATTGATTACTTCTTTTAGTACTAATGTAGTTTACTAATGCTAAATAGTACAAGTTTGGTTACCCAGGGCTAATAAATTAATTAATCAATCAGAAGCAATTTGATTTATTATTCTAGATAATTCTTATTTTATCCGACGGATTCCTGATATAAAGAAACAAATCGATAGAGAAACGAAATTAGACAACGAATACTAGGTATTAGGCATTGATTAATTATCACTTTTTAAAGAACACATTATTTAATGATTCGGGGAGCATTATAGCCACCACCGTCTTAACGCTTCTTACTGGATTCAAGAAAATCCATTAATGTTTTATATTTTTTTAATATTTTCCAATGTTCCTATGTCCGCGCGTATCGTAACTGGTCAACGATTTAACCGATTTTAATAACAAATGATACGTCATTAGATTCATCTTGATGACTTATCGTCATCAAGATTTGAAGAATGTCACTGGAGTACGAGACAAGCATAAAATTTTAAAAATAAATGGTTGATTTTGGACGCGAATGTGCAGGCTGAATTTTGTGCAGTGGGGTGTTAAATTAAAGTAATTTATAAGGCGGGATCAAAAATATATAGGTATTTTTGTACTTTGTTTTATTGTCTATGATTTGTCATTAAACTTGATTGTAGGGAAGTCCCTACAATCATATTTAATAACAAATTATAAAAAAAGACATCATAAATAAAACAATTTGTTCTTATTTAATCGTCTTTTAATTATCTACGACTAAAATAGGTAGGTACTAAATAAAAAAAATAATTAAAAAAAAACCTGTCTGCTAAAGGACAGATCACAATACCCTTCATATTTAATATCATGCAGTCAGAGGCATTAATGAATCCTTTGTCGTTAATTCAACATTTGCATAAAGGAAATGTACCGACCTAGTCAAGTTGGGGCCATTTCTATTAACCGTGATATAAAATTAGACAGCAGACAGGAAGACCAAGACGACAACCGCGCATCGCAAGTGACATGTCTGCACCGATTCCCGTCGGATGCATTTAATAATCTTAATTTCGCTTATGTTTTTACCTGCATTTCGTTTTGCCCGTGGTCTATTGGCCCTATGCCAAAGCTATATAGAGAAGAACACTTACATGTGATCCTAATGATACCTACCTATTCTGTGGGAAATAATAGGGAAAAGTCCTAGGTATGTATAAAATCCATAAGTCCGACACTTAGTAAATTATAGTATAGGCAATACAATAAATACTTGATACTAACTGACAATTGCTGAAAAATTAGGTAGATTGCTATCACCTCAATAATCTATACCTGATTAGCTGTAGGTTGGTACTACATACATATCAGCTGAGCAGTTGACCAGTCTCCGTAGAAATTGTCTCAAACTCGATTAAACTTAGAATTAATATCTGTCATGAGAGACGAATAGTTCGCTAGATGACTATTAATCATCAAACAATATATGCATGCAGATCTATGCAATATCTGACACAATATATAGGAGGCATGTTCACAAAATACCAAAGTACAGAAGTTTATTTATTTATTTATTTATTTATTCATAACATACATTGTCTTTACAGTAACCCAATACAACAACATAGTTACACACACACAAGTTACAAGTTACCTTCATATAGATGCGCTCGAACAACGCACACAGAAACTTGGACCACTTTATGCCGAAACAAGGTGTTCCAAGATTGTGTGTACGTGAGCGATTTCTATGTGTTCACTGCAGAGAAATGTGTGTATTTATTTCATACTAGCTGTGCCCGCGACTTCGTTCGCGTGAAAGTCGGGTTTAAATTAAGGAAGTTTATGTTACGAAATAATATGTTGGAAACAGTCCTGTCGGGTGAGCCGCGATATGATTCTGCAGCGGAGAATCGTTATTATACTCTTACTTTACTTTAACACCCAAAAGCTTTGTGAAAATAAATAAATACCAAATACAGACCCTTTAGGTGTTCGTTTACTGTGTTTTTCTATTAATAATTTGTGTCTGTTTTATTTTTTGTTTTTTTTTATCTTCTTCATGACTTTTGCTGTTAAATTATATTAATGTCTATGTGTCTTCTGTGTACTAAATAAAAATCTTTCTATTCTCTTCTTTTAGATAGTTAGTTTGGTGTGCGGCTTAAGAAGTGGGTTTCCTGTTGTTTTTGTTTCATTCTTTCAACGTTATACCTACATAATACCTAATAATTTTCAATAGAATTTGTACACGCTTTTTAAAAGACCTATCTAATGATATCCCACACGATAAGGTAGGTGAGAAAAAAAATCACATCCCCACTTTACATATCCTACGTACCCATAAAAAAAAAAATCAAGATTTTATTCTTTCACTTTATCGGCGTATGTAATATGTATTTTCATGCAAAGTTGCAGCCTTCTAGCACTAATAGTCTCTGAGCTAAGCTGCGGACGGACGGATGTAAGGGTTCCGTTTTGCCATCTTGGCCAAAAATGGGGTGTACAACGCAATACTTATAAAATGTTAATTCAGTTTTTCCTTTGTCTGCAAAGATACAACAGAAATGCTTATAAATATGCTGTAACACTTTAGTAAACGCGAATATGGCAGCGTCAGATATCTATATAGGTACGTACTAATCTATGGGTAGCGTTCAAATGGGTAATAATAATAATAATATGTTGGGAAACCAGACAACTGATAAACATACTTATATATTTCTAAATACATACATATTATAGATAAATAACACCCAGACACAGAATAAATCATCGTGCTCATCACACAAAGTTTTATTCTGGGTGGGGATATAACCCACGACCTCTTGCGTAGCAGTCGGATACACTCCCACCGCGCCACAGAGGCAGTCAGAGGAAATCAAAAGGTCAAACATTAGCGATGTTTTTAATGATGTAGGTCGCCCGAACTACTCACACTGAACACTTGATATCCAACCATAACCCCAGAACATGATCCTCGATGCACTTGTGTGATGCGTGGTCAAACAAACGGACAGACAGATAAACATTTCTAAAAACGATAGCAATGTTTTTCTTTTAAATACTATTTTAAAACTTCTTTTACTAAGTATAGAACATTATTGAATACAACGCCATCTACTTTCAAAACCAGTGAAGTTTCTTCTAATACTACTGTTTTTTTATTAATATACGCAAGATGGTTTTAGTACAATAAAACCATAATTAAATAAATTAGACAATGTTGCCACTCAGCAAGAAACGAATACATGATCGCAAGCAGTCCTAATAAATGTTTTAATTAAGGAAATAATTCACGGTGAACAATTTGATTACATAGATCATGTAATCTACATGTTTTTTTTACGTATGTTATGTCTTTTTTTTAGCAACGAACACATCAATTCTGGAAAATGTCGAATACTTTTTAATTGTAATGTAATATTGTTTTTAATTTCTACTACGATTAATTAATTACTCAGCAGTGCTTGCAATACCTATAAATATCTTACCTACGTACATAATACAACTTGATTTTTAATATAAAAAAAATAATAACCACAGTGAATAAGTTACCTACGGTCGAAAAAATAACTATAACATTGAGAAAAATATGAAAAAAGGAAAAAGATAATTAAAAAAAACTACAAAAAGAAAATAAGCACATCAGATCCGAGCCTGGGACTTCGTCGTCAAAGACCGATGGCATAGCTTCGAGGCTATACTGTTCGCTACTCCGTACGGCAAAATAACTGTTCTTATGAAACTTAAAAATGTTGTGTTTAGCTCCTTATAGTTTTAGCGTGAAGTTAAGTATTCCATGGGTTACAATTATAGATAATGTCTAATTGTGGAGAATTTTGTGATAAACCATTAAGGTGCGACAAAAAATACGTTGCTGCTCGTTCCCCATACACGTTAGAGTGATGATTCATAGTGTAATTAATGTCCTATAGTATATTTACTATAAAACTGCAAGTTTTCATAAAGATCCGTCAAATAGTTACTGTTTTATAACGAAAAACAGCTACAGACATTTTCCCTTACTGCTTAGCTCCTATGGGAAAAAGCGTGATAATTTATAGCCTAAATGTTAATCCGCGTCTATTAGATAGCACGTGCAAAATTTCAACCGAATCTGTCTGGTAGTTTTTGCGTGATGCGTGTTCAAACAAACAGACAGACAGACAGACAGACAGACAGACATTTCTAAAAATGCAGGAAAGTGTTTAAATACTCTTTTCGAAAATTTCCTAATATTTTTTTTCACTAAGTTCGGCCATGTACAGACACGTGAAATTTACAGTTTTATTATATGTATAGAAGATTTTATTTCACAACTGTTTGGGAAACTTGTACATAAAAAAAAAATGCATGTAACAATCTGATAGCCATTTACTAGTTTTCAATGGCAGGTTTAATATACGGTCGGTAAACGAAATACTTTTTTACGTTTTTAATATTTGAGACACTGGTAAGTATTAAAAAGCTTATTAAGAAGTCTACTCGCGCGAATAAGAAAGAAGATATGTCTGTATGTTTGTTCCAAAACAATATTTCGAAAATTAGATTGTAGGTATAAACATCAATAGACGACGTTTATATCATTTAAGATTTGCTGATGACTTTTATAATATTGTGGAGTTTTCGGCTAATATGATCAACATATTAGGCGAAAACTCCAAAATATTACAAAAAATGCTACAAGTTCTAGTTAGAGAAAGCGCAAAAGTTGGTTTTAATATGAACAAGGAAAAAACAAAAATAATGAGTAATATAGCCCATGAAAAGGTACACTTATCTTGTCTAAATTATATCCCCTCAGCATCTTAAGGATAAAGAAATAGAGCAAAGAGTAGCAGTACATGGAGAAAATATTGGTCTCTAAAACATATAATGAGAAATAATTACATCTCACAAACACTCAAAAGCAAAGTTTTTAATATGTGTATCAGGCCATGCTTAACATATAGATGCCAAATGACTAACTCAACAAAATCTACGCAAACTGAAAGTATGTCAGCAAGGGATAGAAGGAAGCATGTTAAAAATCAAAAGGAGAGACAAAGTATGAACAACAAGTTTGAGGAAAACGACAAAACTAGAAAGCATACTAGAAAGCATAGAACATAGTATTAAACAGTTAAAATGGCGATGGGCAGAACATACATTACAAAGTGATAAAGATAAATATGACAAGCCAATAGAAATCGAGGAAGGCAAGTGATACGGTGAGAAGCTGACATCACAAAAGTAGCAGGACTTTTGTAAAAAAGGACAACATCAAAAAGAAATCTGGAGGAGGCCTATGTCAGCAGATAAGAGAGAGAAAGAAGATGGAAGCAATTGATACATTTATTTAAAATATTTTAGTTAGGATAATAGATAGTAAATAGGTACCTAATGTTTTTTTTTTATAAAGATAACTAGCAATGTGGGATTTTGGTCCCACGTTACTAGCAATCCTGTTAACCCCTCCAGCTAAGCTCAATGGCTTGTGTTAGGAGTGGGTTCACGTCGATAGTATAATGGGTAGGATAGGTCGAACCCGCCCTCACGATTACGAGACCGATGCCTTAGCCATAAGGCTACCGCCGCTTTAATGTATAAATTAGTTGTTTGCAAAAAAGGCTACATTCATTAATTCTGTCTATATGTGGTCATTTGTACGAGGATTACGTACAAATGTGGAACGCGTTAAGAGTCCTGTCTCGTTTATGAAGCTTACCTTCTATACTCTCGGTGTTCTGTGACATATTGCTGTAAGTAATAACTCTACAGACTATAATTAACTCGGTCTAAAGTTACCCGATCCTTCATATGCATAACTTTGCTCTCAGTTCGCAGTTCCGGTGACACGTCTTGCATCTTGTGTTCAGATTAAATTTACCTTACATTAGTAGGATGTGAACTTGGTATTATATGCTAAAACTATTGAAAAGTTTCGAACTAAAATTTACTCCTGTATGATTTATTCCGTTATTGGAATAGATAGGTTGGTGCATTACAATTATTTATGTTCATAAACTTTCGCGATTTGTACACATTATATATGCACAACTTCTTTTGCAACGTTTTTGCAACATTTATCATTGATGCTCCGTTCCTATTGGTCGTAGGGTGATGTTATATATCCCTATGACACACGCAAATAGCGTGGCTTTCAATTGGTAATAGAATTTTTAAAATAGGTTTAGCAGATCCAGAGATTACCCCCCACAACCTCACAAACTCTCAAACCTTACCTCTTTATAATATTATTAGTATTTTCATTAAGACTTCCTGTTTATGATTACAAATACAACAAGTACGGGATTTACGCGATCATTGTATTATTTACTTTGAGATTGGTAGCGGTCTCGACCAGGTTACACCGGCCGTAGTCCCAAGTGGACCACTTTGTCAGCAACGTAAAACAAGCTAAAGGTAACTGTTCATCCCTATCATCGTGTTAATCCCTATATTACTTTACAATAAATTAAAATTGTTTTGTTTTTGATGGCAAGCATTCATACATACTTACTTACGGTGTGTTATTTATCATACCTAGTTGTAAGTGTTGAATTGTTATAGCTTGTAGATGACAGCTACTATATTTTAAGTACTGCGCTTTTGTAAATTATAGCATTTACATGTTACATATGGAACATAATGTTTCTTATTAAACTATCAGACAATAGATCGAATTCTTTAAATGTCCACAGCATAGACCTTTCAGCCCTTTTTGGTCAACACGGATACAACTCCAAGCTTAAATAAACTCTCAAGCAATTAAGGTCTACAATATACGCTCCACCATCAAGTGAGAAAACTTGTCTTCCAGTTTCTAGTACATTATGTAATTCTGCCCGCGTCGTCGCAAAACCTAACTTACTAGCTGAAACACTGCATGAAGTTGTTTTGCTGCAGTCTTTTACAAACTATGCTAAGAAACTTGTGCTGTGTGAATTAACTGCCTGTATAAGTGCATTGTATAGCAGTAGCAAGCGATTATGGCTTCGATCCACAACAATAAAAAAGAATTTGGACAGAACTGATATAGGAATGTTTCACCAAATCTTATATCAACCAAACGGAGATGCTGAAAATGTCTTGTTTAAACTTTTGATCTAACTTTGGTAGGAACTATTAACTTTAGGGTATGATGGGACTGACTGCGTGTTTATATTATCTGTGGGACTGACATACGTTAAACGTAAAAGTCCCTTAATAAAAAAAAGAAGAAAAAAAAGATTACTTAAGTTGGAGTTGAATACAAATATGTATTCAACTCCAACATAAATATTCTTTTTTTCATAAAACCAAATCCAAGATTGTTTAAAAGCATCGATTTAGTAAAAAAGTTAGGCGGTAGTTCCAAGTTAATGGGAAAAAGATGTCGATATCATAAACTGTCATAAATGTGAATAGTAGATAGAAATACAAATCTCATTATTTTTATTTTTTTTATTGAAATAAAAAGTCCCTAATATACTCTGCTCCTAAGTTATACACTTAATGGGTTCAATGGTGGGAGCAGAGTATTCCTATCAGGGGCTTTTTAGGCTGTAACTTAAGAAAAACGACACGAACGAAGAAGACCTCATTCCCTATTAAAGACAATTGATAATAAGTAGGTAATTATGCTCAATATGTACCTAATTTACCCTTGCACTACAAATTCACAGTCCGTCTCTGATTTGTCATATTTTACGAGCCGGTAAAACTGTCGAACCGACCTTATATGACCGTTTTATCGCTAAGCAAAATTGTTTAATAATAGTACTTAAGTGAATTCCAGTAAAATACACTTACTTGTCGAACTTATCTTAGTCTAGTAAGTTCCAACCAACTCTTTTATATTTTCAAAACTAACCGCAAAAAGCGATCCTTAATGAATAGTTAGCAGTATCAGGCATCGGCAATTTATTATGAGTAAAAGGAATTCGCTAAACGTAGACGATAGCGATGTTGTGGAAAAGGAAGTAGGTACTAACTAAAAATAAATAAAATATCTGACGTTTTTTATGCGGGGTTCCGTAGACAATTTATTTGTAGCGTCTTTCTATCATGGCATATTTACGCCCATTACCAGCGCCCGGAGCGAGTGAGGTTTAGAGACTTTGGCATTAGTCGAAAACTATATCAAACCTAACTCGAAAATGAGTTCCTTTATTTGTGTTACCTTTTCATGCCCAATCAGGGTCCTTATTCACTTTCTTTTGTGACAAGCCCATGCGAACTGTCAATATAATGGTAAATAGAGAGCTTAGCTTAGAAATGCATTAACGGGCATGCGCGGCAGACATCTTTGACTGCACCGAGCATGCGCCATTTCGCACGGGCTAACTGCGAAAACGGAAAAAAAGAACGTGGGAAAGGACTATTTAATGAAATTTGGCAAAAAAAAAAGATGGTAGAGATACTCTGAGGAGGAATGCTATTTTATGTTTATAATGACGCTAAACTGTATATTACAAGTCTGACAAGGTATAAAGGGCTTTATTTAGTAACTAGCTGACCCGCGCAACTTCGTATCCGTAAATTTTCCCCGTTTTTGAAACAGTTTTCATTGCTGCTTTGCTCCTATCCAACAGTAAAATATTGTTTCAGTAGTTCCTGAGATTACCGCGTTCAAACAAACAAACAAACAAACTCTTCAGCTTTATAATATTAATAATATTATGCAAATATATAAATGAGACGAAGTGATATACCTATCACTGCACAGGTCTGTTGGACTGATTGGGTTAAAATTCTGGCATACATAGTTGTTAGGTACTATTACCTAAAAACTATGTCATATACATCCTGAAGTTTAGAAACGTGAAACAAAGGCGAAACGAAAAAAAATAATATCAAAATAATAAAGTAATTAAAAGTACAAGGGTTTTACTAATCGCTACAAGGACCCCAGAAAAATGTAAGTGAAACAACAGACGGCTGACCGGAAGCAATTTGCTGTGTTTAACGAGTTCCGTACATTTTCCTGTAGATTTTTAAACGAATAATTTCACGGTGAGTAACAGTATTTACTTCGTTACGTTAGCTAACATACATATGATATGATATAATCTATGTACAAAGGTCGTGCCAAAAGTTTTAAAAGTTTTCGGATACTTAGAAATCGTACATTTTATTTTTTATTTCAGAGATCGATCTTATTAATGTTTGAATACCTTAAATTGGTCCTAATGTTTGGTCCTTGTCAAACGTTCCGGCTGCAATCCGGCGCCGCGCCGGTTTGCAACCGGGTATCTGGCGCGATGTGTATGGCGATGTACGGTAGCTTTCACGTGTTTCGGCGTGCGTCCGGTCCGGTCAACATACATTAAGCGCCGAGTAGTTGACGATGTATAATCTTGATGAAAATTGCCGATCTTCTATTAACTCTTTAAAACTGTCGTTATTTCTATTTTTTAAAATATACTCGGCTAACTTCTCCGACTTTTTAATGATTTTTCTTGATATCTTATATGAGTTAGATATATTACGGGACTTAATCGCGTGAATTATTTAAAGGTACGAAGCTTATATTACCCGACCCGTGACCACGATCGGTGCCTAGTCGACCCGTGACCACGATCGCTGGAATTCGATCGAAACGGTTCGTACCTTTAAATAATTCACGCGATTAAGTCCCAAAATATATCTAATATGTATATATTTTGGGACTTAATCGCGTAAAATATAATAACAATAATCTTCTTGAGGTTATAATTACAGGGTGATCAGTCAGAGATATAAAAGGTAAACATTTTTTTTTAAATTAAAGCAATGCGATCTTTCGTTATAAGTGTATGGCGTGATGACAGTACGCTTTGAGCTCAAGCCACCACATATCATAACTAGTTAACGGTCCTTTCATTCTAATAAATAATAAATAAATAAAAAATGATTTATTCACTTAGGAAGCAAAATACTACACTTGTGAAAAGTCGATTCTACATTTACTGGTAATGCCTGTTCGCAAACAATAGGTAAAGCCCGAGAAAAGAACAGGCAATAAAAACTCGTGGCCACTCTTTTCAAATTGCCAATGTTTACAATGTTTCTCTGTTTATAAACTGTATATGTAGGTAAGGTGCTGCCACCATTATATTATACACCATATTAGAGTACTGATGCAAAAAAAGAGGTCAATAATATTACGAGATCGGATACATCAGCTTCAATGGGCACAACATAGTAGGAGCATCCACTTACGATGTAAAAACTTTATGTGCTTAAATATTGGCCAATTTACTGCTACTTAATGAATAAGTATACATGTTTTACAAAGGAAAGAAAAGAATGGCCGTAATTTATCACGCAGAATCTTTACTTACAAAAGTAAATCGTTTTCTTAACTAGTACCTAAGTAACATCATCAAACTGTGACAACAATATTCACATAGTAAAATGCAATAAACTATACAACACAATACATTAATAGGGAGCGACGAACTACATCCATTTATCTTTATCAGTTAAATAATCATCGATTGAATAGTAAGCTCTTTGTATAAGGTGTCTCTTGACTACATTCTTAAATTTATTTACAGGTAGACTCGATATGCTGACTGGGATTTTATTGAAAAATTTTACACCTAGTCCCATGAATGAGTTATGAGTTTTATGAAGCCTATGATATTGTCCTACCAATTTGTTCTTATTTCTTGTATTCACAGAGTGAATATCACTATTTTTGTTATATAAATGTAAGTTTTGTTTTACAAACATAACGTTTATATATATATATATATATATATATATATATATTGTGATGCAACTGTCATAATGCCTATCTCTTTAAACTTTTCTCTAAGGGAAACTCGTGCTCCTAGTTGATATATTGCACGCACTGCGCGTTTTTGAAGAATAAAAATAGTTTTTATATCAGCCGCCTTGCCCCAAAGCAATATGCCGTAGGACATGACGCTGTGTAAATAACCAAAATATACTAGTCGAGCTGTTTCTACGTTCGTAAGCTGTCTGACTTTACTGACAGCATATGCTGCAGAACTGAGTTTCCCTGCGAGACATGATATTTGGGCGCCCCACTGTAACTTACTATCTAAAGTAATTCCCAAAAAAACCGTTGAATCAACAAAATGAATAACTTCATTGTTTAAAACAAGATTTGGACTGATATTTCTTACATTTGGTAAGCTAAATTTAATACATTTGGTTTTTTTAGAATTTAAAAGCAAGTTATTTGATGTAAACCAGTCAAGAACTAATGCGAGGGACCTGTTTACTTCGTCAGAGTAATCATTTTTACGATTGGTTTTGAATATAAGAGAAGTGTCATCAGCAAATAGAACAATATCGCATAAGTTACTGGTAAAAAATGGCAGATCGTTTATATACACCAAAAATAGAAGTTTCAGAATTCTGTAGTTTCACAATAGGAATAAGTCCCAGGTTACAGAAAAAATAGGTTTTTTTTTTCTGTGTGATTCAAGATCGCGCTGCATTTCGTCGAAGACACTCGTCTTCAAAGCATCATACCTTGTACCACTGTCGACTTGATATTTAATTACAACTGTACGTGTGTTGTGTACCAAATTTCAACCCAACCCATTCAGAAGTGTGAGCTGCGTGTTAATATATCAGTCAATCACAGTTTCCTCTTATGCCCTTTAAATACACAGATAGCTGATCCTCGCAACTTCGCCCGCGTCACATGAAAGGGCTAGAGAAAGTGGGCAGTTGGGCACTTATAATACAATCCTAAAGGAGCTGAAACTTTCTTTGTTTCATCCACGAACCACTTGAGAACAATTGAACAAAATTTGATAAAATTTGGTGTAGGTACCAAATTTTATCAAATTTTGTTCAAATGCTAATTTATAATCACGCGAAGGAAACCTGGGGAAACATTGTTTGAATGTCTTTAATGGGTAATATTTTTTTTTTATTAAAAACGTAGTAGGCTAGGACCCTAAGCTGGTACAATTCCATCCAAACTAGTGACCCTGCCATTGACATCTTTCATGACTCGTTCAACAGTTTCGAAGATACTAAAACTGACCTCTTGTGATGAAGTACTTAATTTATAAGTTAGTTTAGATAGTATTTTAATCTTTGTCTGATGTTAGTCTATAGTTTAAGCAAATGCTATGTACACCATAAGCGTCATACATAACAGAATTCTCTCTTACAATAATTGTTTCCTCAAATGTTTAATAAGTATGAAGTAGTTAGGTATAAATAAAATAAAAACTTTTTAACAAAAAATATTACCGACTTCAAAAATAAATACAAGGCAACTAAAAAGCAAAAAATAATATGCCTGGAATAACAAAAACAAATTAAACATTTTGAAGTTGGTGCCGAATAAAACATAAAGACTACTATTTCATGGCACCAACTTCATTTTTTGTTAAAAAGTTTTTATTTCTCACTTTTTAGTGGGTTGGTTTATAATTCACTTAAGTTACAATAGGCTTATGTCATCTGCTCAAATCCTTTTACGAAATATTGCTTGCCCCGATGCAGGGCCGTTAATTGTTGAGGAGTTCACTATCAGCTTTATTACATTGTATAATAGTAGTATATCGAGATTAAAGTGCTACTCAATACCATATTAAAGTACTTAATTGAATCGCAAACTGTGAAATATTGAATAGGTCTGCTCGTAATTTTTGGTCTTCATCATCAGTTCCACTTCACCAATAGGTGTTTTTTAAGAGTAAATGCACGAATCACTATGAAATATACCTAAATCACTGTAGGTGTGCTTTGAATATTTTAAGAGTTCCCTCGATTTCTCTAGGATCCCATCATCAGATCGTGATCTGATGGCAATGGGACCAACTTGGAAGTATACCCTTTCAAACACAAAAACAATTTTTCAAATCGGTCCAGCCGTCTTTGCGTAATCGGTGAACAAACATACAAAAAAAAAAAAAAAAAAACATACAGACGAATTGAGAACCTCCTCCTTTTTGAAGTCGGTTGAAAAGGAGGAACAAAAACATCATATATTATTGTTGTGTAACTTTAACCGTTTACGCAGCGCACGCAACGGAAGATCTCGAGAGGAATATTTTTTCATTGCTCCACTTCTATTGATCATATCGTTAATAGCCTATATTCTTTCTCGATATATGGGCCATCAAACACAAAAATATTTTTTTAATTCAAACTAGTAGTATCCGAGATCATCGCGTTTAAACAAACAAACAAACTCTTCAGCTTTATAATATACTAGCTGATCCACGCAACTTCGTCTGCGTAAATTTTCCCCGATTTTGCAAAATTTTTAATTGCTGATCCGCTCTTATTGGTCGTAGCGTGATGTTATACATAGCCTATAGCCTTCCCCTGTAAATGGCCTATCCAACAGTAAAAATCTCAGACTCTTGCCGCCTTATTCCAAAGAAAAGATCAAATCAAGGTTTAAACAAAGACTTTCAAGTCCAGGATATAGTACAGTACTATTGGTCTTATTACAAAGCTTAGATAGTCCGTGGACCAGCTGATACCAAAGGATCTAGCAATCAGTCACAGATTATAATCAATTTAGTTCATTCATTGTTCTTATCATTCAAATATAACGTTCCGTTTTATACCAATGTAATTTAAAAGTAAGTATAGTTTTCATTGAGAATAAAATATTTAGACGTTCTATGTAGCTAAATTATTCGCCAGCACTACGTAATTTTCAAAATATTAACCTGACATAAAAGCCCTCGGCCTGCAATTTACGAAAAATCAAATAGATTCAGTCAGGATCGGAACGTTACATAAGTAGTTGTCATCAGTACTAAACATGTAAACAAATGATGATAACCTAAATTTAAATATCTCGGACATTATTAGGGATGTTATAAGTTTAATCTGAGTAATTATAGCGCCCAAACACTTAGAGGAACTTGGATGCGAGTTTTTATTACAAAGCTCGTTTCATTGGAACAGGTCTTAGAGACCCCCCACACTAGCGTCCTTAGAGCGTCGTCGTCATGCCAGCGTCAGCGCAACGTTCACCCGACGTCGACGCCGCAACGACGCGACGCCAGCGCCGGCCGGCTGCTGAACGAGCCGAGTATGCGCTGCGGCGCGGCGCCATTTCAACGTTTTTTGCGTAAAAGTACAATGTACAACGCAATCTACTTGACACTACACAGAGGATGTTCCCAATGTTGACGACGTTTCCTTTTTCGTTTACGTTTTTTTTAAGCAGTAATATCAACAGCAGTGTTGTTTCGTCGGAATCCATTTTCACAATGATTGTATGCGACAGGAGCCGCGGCTACGCCACGCCAACGCCGCGTCGACGTCGATTGAACGTTGCGTGGACGCTTCCCTGACGACGACGCTCTAAAAACGCTAGTGTGGGGGGTCTGTTAGCATGGAAGGATACTTACTCATTATGATATTCCATTTTTGATATACTTACTGTTTTCTTTGTTGCACTCGTTGTTCTGAATGTATTGGGGGAAAGTATGCCTAGATTCAACATAGGTACTGAAGCTTCGGCTGAAGCACAACAAACAATTGAAACAAATTTTATGAATATATTTATTATTTAATATCAGTGAGCTTGCTATGAAATGAAATTCTCAAATAACTACATAGAATCATTATTTATTAGATACCATTTATTCTCCCTAAGAACAGAGTTCATTTTCATGAGAATCATAAATATAATTATCTAAACTGTTAGGTAGCACTTAATAGTTATTCCATTTGACAACACAATGGATGTTAACAATTTCAATAACCTATAACCATTCTGTCCTCCCTGTTCAAACTATGTTTGAAAAGGAATATTGAGTTGATATCCCTTATTTCTATTTAGATAACTAGCTTTCCCGCACAACTTAGTCTGCATAAATCTTCCCTGTTTTTGCAACATTTCTCAATGCTGCTCCATTCATATTGGTTGTAGTGTAATATTATATAGCCTATAGCCTTCCTCAACAAATGGGCTATCTAACAGTAAAAAGTTCAAAAGAATTAGTAGTTCATGAGATTACCCCGTTCAAACAAACTTTTCAGCTTTATAATATTAGTATAGATATTTATTTTACAATAAATTTTAAATTGTATGCATTTTTTGTATAATATATAAACAGTGATCAATAATATATTTATATAATAAAATTGATAATTCTATATTTAGATCCACCTTATAGTTCACTAGTGTATTTTTAATTAGGCATTTTATGTATAAATATATAAACAGTAATCAATCAATAATTGATCAATGTTTATTTAGATCCACTATATAGTTCACTAGTAAGTTTTAGGTACATTATACATAGAATCATTATTTATTAGATACCATTTATTCTCCCTAAGAACATAGTTCATTTTCATGAGAATCTTAAATATAATTATCTAAACTGTTAAGTAGTGCATAATAGTTATTACATCACAATTTCAATAACCTGTAACTAATCTGTACTCTCTGTTTAGTGTTAAACTATGTTTAAAGGAACATTGTATCAATGTATTAACTAGCTGAGCTCTTATAAACATAATATTCAGTTCTTGGTACCTACCTATAACCTAAGTTTACATCTGTTTCTAGTGATAGGTATACCCATGGTTACACTTTACCAACTAAATTTTAAATTAATCAATGTTTATTTAGTTCCACTATATGTATAGTTCAGTAGTAAGTTTTAGGTAAGAAATTTTGTCATAATGATGTTTCTATTACTTTGTTTTGTGCATTTTGAGTAAATTCAACATTGGTTTTTGCCGCACTACTCCAGACCACCTATCAGACATTCCAAATGTGATTTTCTAACTTCAATATAAATAATGTGACATATTATAAGTGGAATGCATCAGATTGTTTTACATAGAGCACTAGTTAATGATACTATTGTCAAACAAAAATAATCTGTGTTGATCTTCAACTTTCCACACTGCGTAGGTACACTTCACGTCGAGTCTGGTTGACCCAAACATTGCACAGACCACTTTAATTTTAGGACATCTCTGAGTTCTGTATATTAAATCTTCTCTCTCAATTCCAAGCTGTGATAAATGTTTTGAAAAACAATAATAAGCATGTATTATTAAATCTTTGGTCACACATCGCATTTCACTCGATTTTTGCGTTTATTTTGTTGCCACACCATATTTAGTTAGTTAATAATTTAAAATCACTAAACACGCATTATTCGTCATTAATAATTGAAACTAAAATACGCAAAATAGTAAATGGTCTACAATAACTTTCAAATTGTCAAGTTTTTGACATTTTAAGGTTATTACCATAGTTAAACTAGGGTGATCGAAAGACTAATTTATAGACCAAAGAAGATCATCGATTAAGCGATGAACCTCGTTTTGTAATAAAGATTTTCGTAGATCCATGGTTTAAACTAGGATTTTCGTCAAACCAGGTTTAGTCCAGCTTTTGGAATAAGGCGGTTGAGCTTTATAATATTAGTATAGAAGTATAGATATGACAACAGGCTAACCCAAATTAGATTGAAAAGTGCTCAAAAAATGATGGCTTGATTTGTCTTCATTCCTTTATTTTTTGTAGTCAAAACAAATTTAAAGAGATTTACACACGCGATACAGTCCGCCACTATTTCCACATATTTAACATTAACCCTCGCTATAACCCCATGGTTCAACCCTTAAATAGCTCTCAAAGAAATGGACTGATTTTGTTGAATTTTTCATTAGAAAGCAAGTTTCAATCACGATAGTTCAAAACTTTGTTTCGGATCAGTCGATAAAAAGATAATAAACCTTTTAATAATTATATCGTATTAGCTTGTTTTTCTGCATTCACAGTTCAACTTTTGTATTAAGATTTAGCAATAAATGATACTTGACTATTACTTGACACTATTTTAAAGCATAAAAGAGAGTTATTAGTAGATTAATATAATTTAATCACTAAACACATAGCCACTTACACCGTGAGGAAACTCACTGCACCAAATATCCCAAATGAAAAGCCCAGTCTTACTTAAAAGTATCGCGTCTGCTACAACCTTATCGTGAAAAGTTTGTGGTCACGATTCAACCCTATTCATACCAATAGTGTATGAGGGTTATACTATACCCAACGTATTTACAGAGGATTGTCGACAATGCCCGGATAAAAATATTTACTTTATGATTCTAGGATTATTGACATTGGGTGGCAAGGGGCTACCAGTTAAACTCGATAGTGTACTTTCTACTGTTTTTATTTCTCGTTAATATCTCCTGAGGTTGGATGGTATGGAATTGGAATGTTTAAGTATTTATGCAAGGAGATTGGTTGAATCTCTAAAGGTAGATATTGTATACCAAAGTGTGTTAGTTTTCTATCAAATTATGTACATTGAGTTGGAATTCTGCGGTATTTTAGACCGATGTACTAAGGAATACACGTACCCAGGCTTTTTGGAAGGATAGGAGGAGGTATTCTAGGTGTGAAAGGGGGGTGCTTGACTCTAGCAACTGACGTTAACGCGTTTGGAGTTAAACTTCAAATCAAATGCATTATAGTCATAATTTTGCTTAGTTTGATGGCCAACAGCCATGGAATTTTATGTCAATTCCGTCAGCTGTAACTTCGAAGATCGTTGGTCACCTCGTACCTCGTTGGTACTAGTTTGCAAAATTCTGGGTATGTGTAATTCTGGGCCAAAGTATGTAGGAGTTGGGTATAGTATCTAACAATAGTGACTAACATAAGTGTTGTTAAATGTTTCATTTGTACAATTTAAAACTTCATTGTCCTTAATGAGTTAACGAGAAAAGTTTTAGAACAGCCTAGCTGTATTATAGCGTTAAACTTTGATAAACTCGAAGTATTTAATGACAAGTTGTCTGTGCTACTTTACATATAAAATAACTCTTTCTACTAGGTTGGTTGGAGTAACTTTTCATGGGATGTTAAACATCTGACTGTGTGACCCACTACGTGAAGCAAGGGGTGTTATAAATTCGACGTCAATGGCTGCTGTTGTATAATGGGGCTCTAATGGTTTGGTGAATTTCAATGTCATTTTTCCTCAATATAGAACACATTCTATCACGGCATATGGCGCAGTTTATAGTATCACTAGCTGACCCATGCAACTTCGTCCGCGTCAAACTTCCCCCGTTTTAGAAACATTTTTCATTGCCGCTCCGCTCCTATTGGTCATAGCGTGATGTTATATAGCCTTCCTCGATAAATGGGCTATCCAACAGTAAAATAACTTTTCAATTTAACCCAGTAGTTCCTGAGATTATCAAGTTTAAACAAACATACATACAAACAAACAAACAAACTCTTCAGCTTTATATAGATTAGCTAAGCGTGTATTTAAATACCCTTGACTAGGAAGGATCTATAAACTAACTTTTATTAGGCACTACTTCCTTACTTAACAAAGATTTTTTTTTAAATTGTGTCTCATTTCGCCACAGTATTATTTCCCTTTTCTACAAAGAAATGTCAAACGAAACGTGTGTACATTAGTAGAGTGAAACATCACAACAAATAGGAATGCTCTAAGTATCAGAGACAAGATCCCGTCTTTACGAGTGGTCGCCGGCAGAACAGTGCGATATAAAAGGTCATAAAATAAATTGGACAACGCTTCGGACAAGATGAGGAGCTCAGAAACTCCGCATACAGTGTTAGGATGACTTCCCACTAGAGATATGCTCTCTACGGTACTCAGCTATGAAAGTGTTAAAGCCAACAATATGCAATCGTCCACTAGAGATAGGCAAGCTATGCTACTTAGCTATGGAATTGAGAAAAGCCGCCATATATAGGTATTGTTTGATTTTCTAAAGCTAGGCTAAACTAATCCATTTGTGATTGATCTTTTTACATACCTATTTAATTGATGATTTAAACATGTTATTGAAGGAAAAACATTCAATGTGTTGATTAAATTACACTGTTTCTACATACACAGAGGGCAGTTTGTTTCGCATGGTGATGAAAATGTAGGCCCAACACAAAAGAAGACGATATTTTTTATGTAGAAGGGTAGGTTGGTTAGGTATTTATGGAGAACCTACATAACAAGTTGAAGTTGACGTTATAGCCCGAATTTAAAATATATTTTAGTGTGAATGCAGCCTAATGCTACGATGTCATTTAACTTCATCCCACAGATATTATCTCGTTCGTAAAAGGCCAAATTATTTTATTATGATACAGAAAGAATTGAAGAAACGGTGAAGAATTTATTGAGGAAAATGATTGTCTAAAACATTTTTTCGTTGTACTATTACTGTATGTTAATAAAATAATTTATTTATTTATAATGTGTACAAATCGCGAAAGTTTATCAAACTTTTATTTATTAATTATTGAACTATTTAATATAATATTTTTGTCCTAGTATTTTTGTCATCATATTTTTGTCACAATGTTTTTGTCATTTGTGAAGTCAAATACATTTTAATTAGATGAATTTAGTCAAATAGGTTATGACGTCATACATGACTGGCCAATAGAGAATTGATTAACAACTATCAAAATAAAATATTTTATATTAACCAAGCAATAATAAGTTATAAAGTGTTCTGAAAAAATATATACATCCATAATTTTAACTTATTTATTAAATTTTAATTATAATAAGAAGTACAAAACATATTTTTTGACCATAGAAATCGTGACGTCACATGTTTGCATTTCATACAAACTTGTAGGTACGGAACGAGTCATATTTGACGTTTCTTAAAAAGTTGCTGATTTTAACTTTTTATTATACAGGAATTAACGCGCATTATTTCCCTTAAAATTGCTGGACGTTTCGACCAGGTTGCAACCTCAAAACCGTCAAGCAAATAAATCAATAAATAGTTATAATCATGCAACGTGAAAGTTTAAACGTTAATAAGTTGCTGATTTGACTTCAGTGAAATACCCTATTGGCGAGAATAATATAGATACACGTTTTGATTTTTTAATTGTCAGGCGGACGAAATACACGTTTAACTCCATTTTGCTACCTATTATTTTTCCGCTGTCTTCAAGTAGATTGAGAGAAAGTTAGTAAGTAATTACTCCATTATGACCAAGACGGTTTTTTTTAGGTTACCTAACCACCTGTTTAAATTTTTATTTGGTTCTTTTTAACGCCCGTCGTGGGTATTTTCAACATTTTTATTTTGTTTTTTATTTCAAACTTTTAAGAGATTTTTTTACTCGTGTTGAGAGTAAACATTTAATTGCAACGGAACTAATATATGATATCCATTCCGTTGTAATAATAAAAAAATGAATATGACCTTTTTTTCAGAAACAAACGCTTCTACTGTAACGCCCCGTACATATTATATTAAATTATATACCATTAATAAATTATATTATAACAACCTCCGGCCCATATCGGTTTAGTTTTTATAACACTTTAATATTTATTATTTGTGCGAATTTCAGTATACAATGTGTATGAAGATATTCATAATTTCTTCACATATTCAAATCTACGAAAGAACTTTAAAAAAGGCACGTTGTTAGTTAGAGCACGCTTCACAAACACATTTATTTCCCCTGTAATTGGCGCTCAAAGCTTTGACAATCGACTTGTTTGCAAGCTGAATGTGTTTTTGTTAAGTGCGTGTTTGTACAGTCCGCCCTTGTGCATTGAGTGTATGTATTCGTAGGAGATGCGACATTTTTAGGTAATATGACCCGTCGAAACAGTCGGAACACAACATTTACATAGTGCAATCAATAAACATTTCACAAAACTAGTAAAAAGGCAGAAATACGATTTAATCTATACTAATATTATAAAGCTGAAGAGATTGTTTGTTTGAACGCGGTAATCTCAGGAACTATTGGTCCGAATTGAAAAATTCTTTCAATAATGGATAGCCCATTTATCGAGGAAGGCTATAGGCTATATAACATCACGCTACGGCCAATGGGAGCGGAGCAGCAATGAGACATGTTGCAAAAACGGGGAAAATTTACGCAGACGAAGTTGCGCGGGACAGCTAGTCTTCTATCTATCTTCTATACATATAATAAAACTGTAAATTTCACGTGTCTGTACATGGCCGAACTTAGTGAAAAAAAATATTAGGAAATGTTCGAAAAGAGTATTCAAACACTTTGCTGCATTTTTAGAAATGTCTGTCTGTCTGTCTGTCTGTCTGTTTGTTTGAACACGCATCACGCAAAAAGTACCGGATAGATTCGGTTGAAATTTTGCACGTGCAATCTAATAGATGCAGATTAACATTTAGGCTATAAATTATCACGCTTTTTCCCATAGGAGCTAAGCAGTAAGGGATAATGTCTGTAGCTATTTTTCGTTATAAAACAGTAACTACTAGACGGATCTTTATGAAAATTTGCAGTTTTATAGTCAATACTATAGGACATTATCTACACTATGAATCATTACGCTAACGTCTATGGGGAACGAGTAGCAACGTATTTTTTGTCGCACCATAATGGTTTGTCACAAAATTTTCCACAATTAGACATTATCTATAATTGTAACCCATGGAATACATAACATCACGCTAAAACTAAAAGGAGCTAAACACAACATTGTTAAGTTTCATAAGAACAGTTATTTTGACGTGGCAAGTAGCGAACAGTATAGCCTCGAAGCTATGCTAGCGGACTTTGACGACGAAGTCCCGGGCTCGAATCCGATGTCTGATTGTTCACCGTGATCAAATAATTCCTTATTTGTGAAAACATTTATTAGGGTATAGGTGCTTGAGATGCTGAGTGGCAACATTCTTGAAAGTAGATGGCGTTGTATTCAATAACGTTCTATACTTAGTAAAAGAAATTTTAAAAGAAACACATTGCTATGATTTTTAGAAATGTTTGTCTGTCTGTCCGTTTGTTTGACCACGCATCACACAGGTGCATCGAGGATCATGTTTTGGGGTTATAGTTGGAGATTACGTGTTCATCAATTCAACGATAATGAATGGCTCAACATCGGTCAAGTGTGAGTAGTTCGGGTGACGGGAGGAGGGGGGTCGTTGTTTGTCAACCGTACCTTTAGGGATATCTGACATTTTCGCGGGCATGACACACATGACAGGCTCTGTGTTTGCTTACTAAAGTGTTACAGCAGTTTTATTATTAGTATTGCGTTGTAACACTATATGAAATACACCCCATTTTTAGCCAAAATGGCAAAACAGAACCCTTATAGTTCCCTTATGTCCGTCCGTCCGCAGCTTAGCTCAGAGACTGTTAGTGCTAGAAGATTGCAACTTTTGCATGAATAAATTACTAACGCCGATAAAGTGAAAGAACAAAATCTTGAAAATCATTATTTTTTTCTCTTATATGTAAGGTGGGGATGTGATTTTTTCTCACCTACCTACCCCATCGTGTGTGGTAGGTATCATTAGATAGGTCTTTTAAAAAGCGTTTAGGGTTTGTGAAGACTATTTTTAGATTTAAGGATTCCTTTGTGTATAATATTAGGCTTTATAGTGAACATTTTTGTTAGAGTCAAGTGTCCCCCTGCCAGCTAAATGGTTGATGTTGGGTATGTGAAAAAATTCAGGGTAGTAGTACCTATAAACACTAAAATTATAAGGAAAACTATCACAGTTAAGTACTTAGGCTTTACAAGTTTACGATCACATGAGAAGTAACAACATTTTCGTACAAATTCTATTAAAAAATATTAGGTAATAATTAGGTAGGTATAACGTTGAAAGAATGAAACAAAAACAACAGAAAACCCACTTCTTAAGCCGCACACCAAACTAACTATCTAAACAGATCGATTTTTATTTAGTAAGTATTTAGCCAACAGGACTGTTTCCAACATATTTACACAGAAGTTATTTCGTTACCTAAACTACCTTAATTTAAACCCGACTTTCACGCGAACGAAGTCGCGGGCGCAGCTATTATGAATATATATATATTACGGGTCTTAAACGCGTGAATAATTTTAGGTTAAATACCTTGCTTACCTACGTTTAATATGCATGATAGTTTAAGTATAATTATAATTTAATTTAAAGTCATCAAGTATTAAAATAAACTTATCCATTTTTGAAAATAGATGGCGTTTAAATACAAATGAAACAGAATCAAGTAAATTGATTTAAAAAATATATCTGAAATTCTTACGTAGAGGCATATGAATTTATGATGATCTTAATTAACGACAGGTTCATCATCATCATCATCAGCCTATCGCAGTCCACTGCTGGACATATGCCTCTCTAATTGCACGCCACTTTGTTCTATCCTCGGCTACGACAGGTTGACACACCTATTTTTTAAATCACCAATCTAGACATTATAAAGAAATAAGTTTAGTATTTAAACTAAACGTTTCTAAAAGATATACTAATTCAGTATATCTTTTAGAAACGTTTGAATGTTGTCTGTTTGTTTGAACACGCATCACAGTACCGCGGGAATGCAATGTTTTAAAAACAGGATATTTTTTTTAAAACTTATCTCACACTAGCCCTATTTCGCGCGAGTACTTGGGCGGTTTCGGGCTTCATTTAACCCGAAACCGATAATAGTAATATTTGATGTGATGCAAATCATTTTGGTAAAATACTATTATAATTTGTCTTCTAACCGTCTGGCGCCATAAACTTTGTCGCCCTTCATTTTGCTGCACTGGGTATTTGCTTGGCTTGCCTTGCCATAGGTCGGGCCCTGATTAGAGCTAGGCCCTAATATCCATAGATGCCACAGAGCATTGTGGAGCATGTTTCCAATATGTTTTACACAGAAGTTAAATTGTAACATAAACTAAGTACCTTAATATAAACCCAACTTCCACGCGAACGAAGTCGCGGGCACAGCTAGTAGGAAATATAATTTAAATTAGGTAAGTAAATATTTTTTGAGTTTAGAGAATTTGGATAAATCTACCCAATAGGATCTTTTTATTAGGGTTCCGTACTCAAAGGGTAAAACGGGACCCTATTATTAAGACTTCACTGTCCGTCTGTCACCTGGCTGTATCTCATGAACCGTGATAGTTAGACTGTTGAAATTTTCACAGATGATGTATTTCTGTTGCCGCTATAACAACAATACTAAAAATAGAATAAAAGAAATCCCAAACAACAGAGATGATTTTTTTACCGTTCTATAGATAAAGGTCGGAACCCTTCAAAAGTTCGTGCGCGAGTCCGACTCAAACATGGCCGGTTTTTTAGGGTTCAAACAAAACGGAACTCTTATAGTTCGCCATGTCCATCCATCCTTCCGTCCATCTGCAGTTAGCTGGCGGGAGGCGGGCGTTGATCACTTGACTCTAACTTAAATTGACACTTTAAATCTTAATATTTCACAAACGGATCCCTTAATCTAAAAATGGGCTTACCAACCCCTAAACTTTTTTCAAAGACCTATCAAACGATATCCCACACGATGAGGTAGGTGAGAAAAAAAAACACATCCCCACTTTACATATTGGGGAGGTACCTTAATTCATAATAATTATGCTCCTAGATTTTAATAAAGTTTAGCAAAAAAATCCCCTCAACAAATAAGACAACACGTTAAATTTATGTTTGATACGGATAAGCGAATATTTATCAAACAAGCTTAAAACCGTACCGACTAAACTAGCTAGTGAAATTCTATCCTAGATATAGTATAGAAATACTTTGGGGAGCATGAGTTGAGTTCCAACAATAAGTACCTATCTATAACAACATTACAAACACCGAATCTTCCCCATTCAAATTCAAACCAAGTCAATTTATTTCTACAACTGTTTGCCACTTAGACATCACATAATAGGCTCTGAATTTGTATGCCTGTACATACCTATTATGTACATAGGTATACATACACTAGAGCGGTTCTCGAATAGCTTGATTTACGATTTGGTACAAAACCATCGTTTTATTTGCATTTGAGTCAAAGAGGCTGCCTCGCTAGAACGAGTGTTTCTTAAACCACATGTAGTTGGCATAAGGATCGGCTACACTGGCAATGTTTAGGATTAAATTTGATGTATTTATAAGTACTGTTTTAACATTGTATACAGTGTATCTGGTCACCTCCATATAGAGGTCTCTGAATATCTCTTCAGAACAGCTGCCTCAGAAAATGCAGTTGACGTAGCCACGTTTTGAGCCACAATCATATACTTAAGATATTTATTGTCTATAGCGGACGCCTCGCGGTTTGACCCGCGTAGTTCCCGTTCCCGTGGGAATACAGGGATAAAAAATAGCCTATGTCACCCAGGGTTAGTGTAGCTTCACAACGATGAAAGAATTTTTCCAATCTGTCCAGTAGTTTTGGAGCTTATTTAATACAAACAAACAAACAATCAAATCTTAACTCTTTATAATATTAGTATAGACAACGTTGTTCAAACGCTAAAAACAAGTATTATTTTTCAGGAGAGCATTTCCAGGTGTGTGTTAGTTTTATAGATTAAAAGTGAAGAGCACCCGTCCTAGTGGTCTTTACTCTAACTATAAAACCAGCCAAGCCAAAATGAGTACGTTTTATATGTTTCTCGTTGGCTGCTTCTGTGGCGCGGTGGGAGTGTGTCCGACTGCTCCGCAAGAGGTCGTGGGTTCGATTCCCACACGGGGCACCACTTTGTGTGATCCACAAATTGTTGTTCCGAGTCTGGGTGTACTTTGTGTCCGTGACTTGTATGTTTGTAAAGCCCTTCGCCACCCAGGGCTTGTACCCTACTGCGACAGTCGTCTTTCGTTCTTCTTACCAGCCTTTGTTTCAAGGAGGGGTTTAAACTTCCAAATCCTACGGCTAGCCACCAACAAACAGGCCAAAGAACCGTCTATACAAAATGAAAAAATATATATTTTTTTTTTAATAACGACGCCCGCATTAGGATACAAGCCCTGTGTCGCGGGGGACTTTACAAACATACAAGTCACGGACACAAAGTACACCCAGACTCGGAACAACAATTTGTGGATCACACAAAGTTGTGTCCCTTGTGGGAATCGAACCCACGATCTCTTGCGTAGCAGTCGGACACACTTACACCGCGCCACAGAGGCAGTAAAAAAAAACGAAAAAAAACAGAATGTTCTAAATAATATTACAATTATGAATACGTCTTTACGATTTCCTCAATTCCGAAGGCAAACGTCGATAAAGAGCGGAGCTTACGCTATTATAAATCCATTTCCTTAACTTTCGCAGAAATTGTTGAACGTTCATCTTGAACAGAACGATAACCACATACGGGAACGTGCTTACTCCACTGTAGGTAGGTAAATACGATTTTGTTTTGCGTTCTAATAATAGAATTACAAATCCTTACTAATATTAGAAACTGTGAAAATGAGTCAGTCTGACACTTTGTGTGATATGATTTCACGGTTAAAGCACTAGGCCGATTTTCATATCCCCGATATTGTAAAAATGTAAGTACACAATACACTTTTGACCGGAGTTTAGTTAATTCTATCACTTAGCCCCCCTCCGTAAAATAATCTTGGGTACATCCATGATGAGACAAAAGCTAAAACGTAACACGTGTTAAACGTAACTGTGTGTTTACAGTTACGTTTACCACGTGATACGTTTTCACTCCTAAACAATTGATATGTTTTACACAGGTAGGTACGACCACAGAATATTGATATACCTATTCTTTCATATGTTCTGAGGGTACGACGTTGGATAAAAACGAATGTTATCTTTTGTCGTAAAAGTAAATACGATGGATTTGGCTACTAAAGGTATATATTTGACATAAGCTCCATACAAAATATGTCAAAATCCTACCTCTAGTAACCAAATACATCGATAGGTAGATTATTAAGACCGGCCATAAGAGGATTTAATGGGAGTTAAAAGTAAGAGCAGCAACTACAGCGACGAACACAAAACAGAATTGTAATTTAAGTAACCTTCCAAAACTCAACTTTACATTTTGACATTCAACAACATAGATATAAGAATCTTTCCACACAACTAAGTAGGTGCTTTTAAAATGAAGATTCACTCATCAATGATCAACTCGACTGGATCGAGATTTGTCCACATCTTAGTAGGAGCGAATCCTGGATCATCTTCTTGGGGGAGGGGCACATTACGGTGGTGGTGTATTTGACTTAACACCGGTCAAGTGCGAGTCACTCACGGGACGGGGGACGGGTGCATTTCATCAACGCCATAATGCCAGTGTGAGTCGCGTGTTGGGAGGGGACAACTGCCAATGACCAAAATGCTGGCGAAGATCATTACAATGGCAGCTATTGCTCCACACCCGCCCCCCTTCCTCCCACCATTTCTATTGCGGTGTAGATGAGAGATACGAAAGGATTTTAGAAAAAAAAAAACAAACATGAGTAGCTAACATATGCTATTATTGTGACGATGTGTTCCCTCACCATGCACGTCCTACTTCCAAAATGTTTCTTAATTAATACAAGCAATAAATCTTTAATAATGAAGAATCCTTTCGCACAACAACGGCGACATTATTTGTCGAAGAGAACGCTTTAAGCCAATGTAACCCAATTATTGACGGATTTAATTAAATCTGTGACTGATTGCATCCGGGCCACTTGATTTGTTGGTAGTCTGTGTTATCTACTTACTCGTTGTGCGTACAATGGCTTGTATGTACCTAAAAACAAGGTTCATAACATAACGGAGGGTTAGTCTACTCTATGGTAAGTCTGAGATATATAGAGCGTGCTTCAACGTAGATTTATTTCAAGTTTAGCTGTGAAACTTTACAAAAAACTTGACAAAGGCTATGCTGACTGTTGACTTTGATCTCTGCCTTTAGAATAGTAGCAGTTTTGCGTCCTGTGTCAATTACACTTCCAATTTTTAAATAGGTACTAAAAATGAATGTAAAAACATATTTTACTTAGAATTTTTTTATTCATATTGATTCAAATCGCCTATATTTAAGCATAACGTGTAACTAGAACACACAACGTTGACGTCGGTCAACGCCTATATTAGACTTAGTTACCTACTCGTAGAGGTTAAGTATCGTTCGTGATCGTTTTTTCAAATTGTTACAATGTTTGGTGTCTCACAGAGCACGATCTGACAAGCCCTAATCTAGTCCTACCTGTCTTATGTCCGCACCTGCACCTACTTTCGGTCGGACTACGAGATGAAATGTAAAGTACTTACCCTAATTTAATTTCATTTTCTTTTTTAACCACCACAGTAAGTAATAGCTTGAACTTGAAAATAAAGCACTACAACAGATATATCGACATCCTAGCGATGTTGCTACCATTTTCTCCGAACATTTTAACTATAAGCAAGCCCCTAACACAGATAAAGCAGATGAGGCAATATATTTCTTGCAAAAGGGCAAAAAAAGAGTTGACATAGAAATGATTTTGTCAGCCATTACACCAGAAGAAATCACAAAAATAGTAAAAGGAATGGCTACCAAAAGTTCAAGTGGGTATGATGAACTTCAAATATCGGTGGTGAAGCAACACATAAATATTTTAGACGTACCTCTTGCCTGTTTTTTCAACACTTGTATGAGTAAGTCGCTTTTTCCCGAACAACTAAAAATAGCCAAAATTGTGCCTTTACATAAGAAGGGTTCGCCTTCGAATCCAAAAAATTACAGACCAATATCTGTATTACCGACAATATCTAAAATTTTTGAGAAACTGTTGAAATCTCGTCTTGTGTCTCATCTTAAAGAACATAAAGTAATAAACTGCAAACAATTCGGATACCAAGAGAAGATGGGAACATCAGACGCAATAAATGCTTTAGTTTCCGACGTAGTTGCAAAAATTAGTAATAAAATGAAAGTGGCTGGAATATTTTTAGACTTGAGCTCAGCTTTTGATACTGTTGATCATAATATTCTGCTTAGGAAATTGGAATATTATGGTATTAGAGGAGCTGCGCTAAATCTTTTACGCTCGTACTTAGCGAATAGACAAATGTACGTAGAATTAAAGACATTTGACGACAATAACTGTCTAAAAATTCAACGATCGCAGATGGTTCATGTAAGCAAGGGCGTACCTCAAGGATCTATTTTGGGCCCTATACTTTTTTTAATTTTTACTAATGATTTAATTAATTATATTGAACAATTTGATTCTGATATTAGCCTAGTTGTTTTTGCAGACGATACCAACGCGATCATTAGTTCTAAACGCATAGAAGATTTGAGCACAAAAATTAACGCAGCTCTCAGCATGTTTCAAACATGGTTTGTGACCAATAACCTAATTATTAATACAAAAAAGACTAAACTTATTTTATTTGAATCAACAGCTCGGCGTAATGATCAATTAGATATAGTTTTGAGGGAGGAAACAATTGAAATGGTTGATTCTGTTAGGTTTTTAGGTGTACGCATTGATGCCATGCTTAACTGGAAAAACGCGCTAGATGCTATAGATGGCTCCATATCATCCGCCTGTTATGCCCTCAGAAGTTTGAGAGATGTTGTCAGTATGAACCATTTAAAAACTGTCTATCATGCTCTGGTCGAGTCTAGGCTGCGATATAGTATACAACTCTGGGGTAATAGCTATAGGTATAATTGTGACAGAGCATTCATACTACAAAAAAGGGCCATACGAACTATTGTAGGTATTTCACAAAGAGAGTCCTGTCGAGACTATTTTAATAAATTGAAAATATTAACAGTACCTAGCCTATATATTCAAGCAGTATTACACCATTTGGCAAAGAATATGAAGAATTTTGAAACTGAAGGTGAAAGGAGGTTAAGAGAAAATACGAGGACAAACAATTTAAAAAATAAACATTAAAAATAAATAAAATAAAATAAGCCTTTATTGCTGTTATAGATAATTTAACAATGAATTTAAAATAAAAAACTTGAAGAAGAAAAAAACTTAACTAAAATCTTAAACTTAAATCTACTCGGCATTCGGTTAGTCTTCCCTATTAACAGCTTGTCTTTCGACAAAGGCCTCCTCTAAGGCTTTCCACTTGTTCCTGTTTTGTGCTGTTCGTATCCATTCTGGACCTGCTGTTTTCTTAATATCGTCTTCCCATCGCTTAGGTTGTCTTCCTCTGTTTCTTGTGCTTTCTCTCGGGTACCACTCTGTTATTATTTTGGTCCATTTTTCTTTCTTTTCTCTTGCCATATGCCCGGTCCAGCGCCACTTCATTCTTCTGCATATGGATTGCACTTTCCCGAACTTAGTCTTTTCTTTTATTCTTTTTAATTGTACTTTATCGCTTGTTCTTATTCCCAGTACGCTTCTCTCTATCCCATTCTGACAAATATTTATTTTGTTTTGCTGCTGTTCGGTTAAGGCCCAAGTTTGACACGCATATGTTAGACATGGCAGGATGCAGACATTGAATACTTTCCGCTTTTTCGCCATTGGCATCTCTTTATTTTTCATAATTTCACTCAATGACCAGAATCTCTTCCAAGTATTAGCAATTCTTCTTTCAATTTCTTTCTGTATGTTTCCTGTTGATGATACTAATTGTCCCAAATATATGTACTCATCCACATATTCTAATTCTTGATCATTTATTTTGATATTCTCTGATAATGGAGAATTGCTCATTAATTTTGTCTTCGCTATGTTTATTGTCAGACCTGCATTTGCACTTTCATCTGATAATTGTTGCAGCATTTTTTTCAAGACCTTTGGGCATTCCGCGAAAAGTATTAAATCATCGGCGAATCTCAAATGACTCAATTTCTCTCCGTTAATGTTAAGACCGAAATTATCCCAGTCCATTTTCCTAAAGATCATCTCTAACACCGCAGAGAATAGCTTTGGCGAAATAGGGTCACCTTGACGGACGCCTCTTTCTATTGGAAATTCGTCGCCTGTCAATTCAGTTTTTACTTGTGCTATACTTTTCTCATAAATAATCTTCAGAAGGCGAATATACTTATCATGTACCCCCTGTCGCTCGAGCGCTTTCCATATGTAGTAGTGTTCTAAAGAGTCAAAGGCTTTATTGAAGTCCACGAAACCCAGGTAATATATTTTATTATATTCTTTGTATTTTTGGAGTATCTGTCTTAGGACGTGTATGTGATCTATGGTCGAAAAGTTGCTTCTGAATCCAGCTTGCTCTTTGGGCTGATGTTCATCAAGGATGTTGGTTAATCTAAATAGCAGAATTTTTGAAAAGATCTTATATATATTAGACATTAAACTTATCGGTCTATAATTGCCAATGTCTGCTTTATCTCCTTTCTTGTGTAATAATATTATCAACGATTTCGTCCAATCTTCGGGAATAATTTCAGTTTCTATTATTTTGTTGAACAAGTTGGTTAATTTAGGAGCAATCACAGGCATTGATATTCTGAGCAGTTCGTTGGTGACACCATCGGGACCAGGTGCTTTTCCTAATTTTTGCGTTAGAATCGCTCTCTCTGTTTCTCCAGATAGAATAGGTTGTATAGGTTCCGAATCTTGCATGTCATTAATTTTAGTTGTGATGAGTTTACTATTTTTACTTCTGTAAAGGTCTTTATAATATTCTGTAGCAATGTTTAATATCTCTAATCTTTTACTAGTACATTTTCCCTGTTTATCTTTCATATTTGGCATCCAATTTTTCTTTACTTCTAATTCTTTAAACGCTTTCTTTATTCCCCCTGTTTTCTTAATATGATATGTGAATGTTTCTGCTCTTTTACGCTTTCTATCTTTCCTTATATTTTCGTTTATCTTTTTACTTACTTCGGCAATCTTCTTACGTGTATCCTTAGTTTTTGTGCCGCGAAGAAGCAATTTCCTTTCCTGAAGTAATTGCATTGTTTCGGAGGATAGTATTGTCTTATTATACGTGACTACTTTACGAGCTTCGGTTTTGAGGGTATTAACAAACTCGTCGTATCTCGCCTGAATTGGCTTATTGGGTTCCTTAAATTCTTTTGCATCTAGAGTTTCCTTTAGATTGTGCATCAGCTTCGCATCGTTTTTAATGTTCGCATAGGGTATCGCTTCTTTTTGCAATCTTCTACTTTTCTTTGCATGTGTCCCTCGTAGTGTCGCACGAATCATTTTATGGTCTGAATTAAAATTAAAATTTTGTATGATCGACAGGTCTTTAAAACGTTTTGGTTTATTGGACATAATATAGTCAATTTCATTTCTATGCAGTCCATTTGGGGAAATCCAGGTCCATTTCTTATTCTTTTTCTTTTTGTAGAAACTGTTCAAGATACTTAGTTTGTTTTCCAAACCGAAGTTAACCAATCTTTGGCCGTTTTTGCTCCTGTTGCCATGACCATGATTGCCTACAATATACTCTTCTCCTCTTTGATATTTTCCAATTTTCCCATTGAAATCCCCCATTATTATTATATTTTTATGAGCAGTAGCGACAGTATCTTGTAATTTTTGGTAAAAATCTTCTATTTTGACTATGTCTTCTTTTCTGTCAGCTTCAGTTGGTGAGTATGCCTGAATAATGGACCATGATTCATCTCTGTTATTTTGAACGGGGAGTCTAATATTGAGAATTGCTATTCTTTCAGATATTCCTTTCAATTGTTCTATTTTGTTGGTATATTTTCGTTTTATCAAAAATCCAACCCCATATTGTCCTGGTGTTTCTCCTTTGTAGTGTAATATATACTTTCCGTGATCTTCTATTCCTTCTCCTAGTCGTCTCATTTCACTTATGCCAATTATGTCCCATTTAATTTCATTAATTGCATTTTCTAATTCGATAAGTTTTTCTGGGGTTCTTAGTGATCGTGTGTTAAGAGAAGCTATGTGTATGTCGCAATTGTTTATTCTTTCCTGTTTGTCTTTCCTTAGAGGGAGTTGGTCTTTGTCCCCCACGATGACCAGTCGGCTTGGGGGAAGTTGATGTTTCTTTGTTGATATATTTATTTCTTTATGTTGTTGTATTTTCCGTTTGCCGAGCGTTAGTTGTTATTGCTGTTTGTTTGTCGGAACTTTAGAGAGAGAGTTAGATCTGTTTCTTAGAATGTCAAATGCGTTACTTCTATTGGCCTTAGAAGACATGGAGGTTTGTTGTTTTTTAGATTGATTATCCGACGAATGGGGTGAAAAAGAAGTTTCTCGTTTTCTTTTTTCGTTATTTGTTGCATTCTCTTTCACTACCAGCTTGTCATATTTCAAGAATACTATCTTTCCTTTCTTTCTCTCCTCGATCAGCTCTGCTTGTAAAGCTTTCCTTTTAGCCAGAACTTCTTTTGGGTAGTCTTCCGTGACATATATTTCTTTTAAACCCTTCTTATTTCTCATAATCTCTATCTTTTTCCATTCATTTACAAAAGAACATAGAACTGGCCTTGGTTTATTACCGCCTGTATTTCTGTTTCCAATTCGGTATATATTATTTATTCCATTTTCTTCTACATCAATATTTATGTCCTTTTTGAAAGCTTTTCTTGCATTATTTATTAATTCCAATGTTGATTTTTCTATTTCTTCCATGCCAAATATAACTATATTGTTAATCCTGTTTTTTCTTGTTAAATATTCTATCTCTTTTTCCTGAGTTTCTATTTTTAATCTTAAGTCTTTGTTTTCTTCTATAATCGGGATTAATTTTTCATCCATTCTGTACATAATATTGTTTGTAATAGATTCGGTAAGTTCCTTAGATTGCTGTTGCATTTCTAATTTCATTTTGTCGAACAAAAGTTGAAATTGTGCCTCCATTATTTATTATTTAAGTTTGTGACTTTGCTTGAAACGGAGCGTAACAGTAGTAGTTAGTTATTTTCAACACTTGCAACACTGGTGTAAATGTCAATCGTTATATTTTCCAGTAGTGTCAAAGTCAACTAAAAGGTAGTTCACTCTTCACTCTATGTAGTCTATGATCTAACCTCAAAATGAAATTGACGATGTTGTCCAAGTTCTTATTTCTCGTGATCTTTTAATTAAATGCACTTTTCACTATTTTCCAATCGTTTAGCCGTCCTTTTTACTAGTGTGTACGATGATATCCTGGCGTGAATGGTGTTTAAAACTATTTTTAAAGCACTTTTTTCGGATAATACATGAACCGTGATGTTAACACTTGGAAGACCGGAAACGGAAAAAACACCTACAACCTAGCCTATATATTCAAGCAGTATTACACCATTTGGCAAAGAATATGAAGAATTTTGAAACTGAAGGTGAAAGGAGGTTAAGAGAAAATACGAGGACAAACAATTTAAAAAATAAACATTATCCAACTTTAAATATAGTTAAACACGGTGTTCAATATCAAGCAATAAAACTTCATAATAAATTGCCCCATGAATTGAAGAAAGATATATACAATATGCAACTATTTAAGAGGAAACTCAAACTATATTTACTAGGAAAATGTTTTTATTCCGTAGAGGAATTCATAGCTATGTAATTTTATTGTAATCGAAATAGAAATTGACATTATTAATGAATCCATGTGTACATATTATTTTTTTTTTTTGTTTTTTATTAGTACCTTTTGACTTGTTTAATTTTATAATTACTTACTTGTGATGATATGTGTCATCTTATTATTTGTGACATGTCTTACTTGTTATAACTTAATAATAATCTCTATATTTATTTAAATACAATTTCAATTTCAATCATTAGTTATACCCATTAGCAATTAAGTAGCGATTAAGAATTGAATGTCAAACACAATTGTTTTATTGTTATTGATAAATAAATAAATAAATAAAAAAATAATAAGACAAACAAAACAAAAAACAGAATATTAAAACCTGTTCAGCCATTTTTAAGTTTTAGCGAGAGGAAACGAACGAACAGCAATTGATTTTACTATAGAAGATCTGGTACGTAGTCTCCATTGAAATTGACCGCCCGTGATGCATGTCGGCTATGCCGAGGTATTATTTTTACAAATGTCCATTAACAGGTTACGATAGGCGGTAACTGTTGTTAGCTGCTCTTATCTTAGCCATAGATCTTTAAAATATAAGCCTTTTTATAACAACAACAATTGTTGTAATTCCACCGAAATATACATTGGCTGTAGTTAACTCAACAATCTTGTACCCAAACTAATCTACCGTGATTAAACGAGAAGATGTTAAGAATAAAACGGTACCGAAACACATAAAGTGGGGCCTTTGCGACCCCGTGATTACATTGCGCGGCCACAAGCACAGTTAATTAACCCTGCAATGAATAGGGCCTCTTATACCCACTCATTATTTAAGACGTGTGATATGACTAGATTGGGTACGTTTGATTTGTTTTATAGTTTTGGGTTCGCTACATACCTAATGTTCCAAGATCCTAGTCGTGCCAGATCTATTTTATTTTTGACGGATAAAATTAGGGGCTTCGAGTAGTGTTAATATGTACACTCAATGCTAGCATATCAGCTTAGTTGTAACATATAATAGAATCAAGTATCAGAAAATAAGATAAGTTGTCACCTTTTTTTGGCCACTTTGAAGTGTCTGGTGAAAGTTATTTATGGAAGTGTCTGACAATGCTGAATAATATTTTGTGATAATATTTTACACCATATATATAAAAATCAACTGTTAAAAAATAAAATAACTTAGTCCGATTTTTTCTTACCTTTCTCACCTGGTACCTGAAAATTATAATAATAATATCTTGGGACAACTCACACAACGCTATCTGATCCCAAACTAAGCAAAGCTTGTACTATGGAAACCAGACAACTGATAAACATACTTATATATTTCTAAATACATACATATTATAGATAAATAACACCCAGACACAGAATAAACCATCGTGCTCATCACACAAAGTTTTATCCTGGGTGGGGATCGAACCCACGACCTCTTGCGTAGCAGTCGGATACACTCCCACTGCGCCACAGAGGCAGTCAAATTAGACGTCTACACAACCTATAGCTGATATGCTAGCATTGAGTGTACATATTAACACTACCCGAAGCTCTACATTTTATGTGTCAGAAAATAAAATAGCTCTGGGAATACTGGGATATTGGAATATAAGTAGGTAGGTAGTAGCAATGAGATTTGGTAGTAGTTTGTGAATAGATACAATGGCAGAGTGTATCAGTGTACAAATCCTATCAAGAGGCGCTAAATTAATATACCTATTGTACCCCCCCCCCCCTCCCACCGATCTCGCTCCAGACTAAATCTGGCTTAAGGCCGGCACTGCGTGTATGTCTACCTAAAAAGTATTTAGTAAGGTAAGTACCTAATTTGAAATCTATGTTTTCAAGTAGGTAGGTGACGTAAAGTAGGTGGCGGAATACAGTTAACATGTGTGTAATAAAAATGAAAAAGACACTCATTTAATTGCTGTTAAGTGATTAGTCGTTTATCTCGGACTTTGACAATTCGTTAGGATCACTTATTGAAGATGATATCGCGTAAATGATCTCCCTTACAGCGGATGGCGCAATGAGCCAGTCTTTCAGCATTTTTAAGTCACTTTCCGTCCGTGGTTTGTTGACGTAGACTTTGAACTTCAAAGAACACCACAGAAAAAAGTCCGGTGGCGTCAAATCGATCTTAGAGGTTGGACAAAATCACCGTTTTTGGAAATAAGGTTCTTCAATAAGTGATCCAAACGAATTGTTAAGGTCCAAAATAAGCTACTAATCATTTAATAGAAAATAAATGAGTGTTTCTTTTTAATTATTTATTAAACAATTGCTAAATTTGATTGCGCCACCCTTTACAAGAATCTTAAAACTAATTTACTTTTTTTTTATTATTATTATTTATAAGAAGTGACTCTATCTATTTTCTTTATCAGGGTTTAATTTGATTTCGGAATCAAATTGCCTCAAAATCTGTTTTAAAATGAAAGAGTGTCTTCAGCATGTCAAACACTGTCTTCTGCAGTACCTGCCTATCTACAAAAATGTAGATATTTACTCAGTATGTCCATATTGTCCTTGTAACTTAAAATAAACCCTGAATTCGTCCATCGTTACACCAATAAATAGGTATAATAATATTTACTCGATATCGAACCACCTACCTACCAGTACCTACCTACTAAAAGTACTTATAAATACTACCTATAACAGTAAGTAAGCACTGCTACTACGTTAATAATCGTTTAAGAACCCAGACGCGTCCTTTATGCTCAACCATAATCCCTCCAGGCTTAACTCTTTCTAACTTTTTCTACAAACGCCTCAAGCGCTGATATTTTTGATTAATGCATAAGTACACAAGCAAAAGTGAGAGAAAATATTTCGTCAATACCCTCACAAAACACGCGCGTAAATATGAACCTTAAAACAAGTCCATAAGGTTGGTTTTTATATTGAAATTTGGGTAAGACAAGGCCGCACTCAAAAGTTGTGGGTAATGAAAAATGTAAGTTTGCGAAGTTGGTGTAGTCGGTACTTACGGTAGAAATCGCGTGTCGAATGACAAATTGCCTGCTTTGACCCGCACTGATCCTTTCACAAGTTTGCCTTAAGTACCCCAAAAGTTGGGTAAGAATAAATATATTTTGTGCAAGTTATAATCTGAAGTATTCGAGGTAAGAAAATATGTAGGGTCAAGTGAGGGACAGTGAACAGGAGGGCACAGTTTATCACCAAGAGTAACTCTGTCATTTTTAAATTTGTATATGTGTATGTTTTGTCAAATAAGTACCTATATATTCGATTTAATCTTCAATTAGTCGGTGTTTAAATAGTAAACAAACTTTTGACCTATTAGTAACATTTAAACTTTTTTTTTCTTTAACTATAGGGCTTGAGGTGCTGTATAACATTTATAGGTTACTAGCTGACCCGCGCAACTTCGTCTGCGTAAATTTTCCCTTTTTTCTTCCTTTTTTTTACAACATTTTCATTGCTGCTCCGCTCTTATTGATCGTTGCGTGATAAATGAGCTATCCAACAATAAAATATTTTTTCAATGCGGCCCAGTAGTTCCTGAGATTATCGCGTTCAAACAAACAAACAAACTCTTAGGGGTATGAAAAATAGATGTTGTCCGATTCTCAGACCTACCCAATATGCACACAAAATTTCATGAGAATCGGTCGAGCCGTTTCGGAGGAGTTTAACCACAAACACCGCGACACGAGAATTTTATATATTAGATTTTATTATTATTTTCTTCTGGGTATGTTACATCGAAAATGACAATAGCAATAGGGCTGATTTATAGCAATGTTGATAAAGGAGTACCTTTGAGAAAACCACTCGAGAGAGTAAACGTATATTACGGTAGGTAACTTATACCGGTTTTAAAAGGCCTTTTCAGCCGAAGAAGCTGCAGGTTTGCAAATTTTTAAGGCGTCTATCGCAGTAGGATACAAGCCCTGTGCCGCGGGGGACTTAACAAACATACGAGTCACTGACACAAAGTACACCCAGACTCGGAACAACAATTTGTGGATGAACAACAAAGTGGTGTCCCATGTGGGAATCGAACTCACGACACGACATTTTATTTGATATTTTGACGCTTTTACGCCTACATCTAATAGATCCACGCCTCAGGCGAGATTTATGATTTTTTTTAAATGTGTATATATACTATGCGTTTCAAATGAGAAGATAATTGCGATCGCGAAAACTGTACTTGTCAAAAATGTACCGCTAGCAACAAAAGTCGGGTAAACTACGTATGTGTATGGTAATGGAACGGACGTAATATTTATTTTCTTTGAATTATGTACCTAACATTCTTCTTTATTATAATTTAATTAGTAGTAAGTAATATTCTTTAATATTTAATAAACACCAAACAGAATATCTAAATAGGCAAATTAAAAGAATATTCGACATTTTTGTGATCTTTCAGTCAGACGTGTTTTTTTTAAACTAAAACTTATATAAAATAATAAACAGTAAAATACAGTACTTATGTATTCATTACAGTAGGTAGGTAGGTAATTCTGTGTAATACTAATGCCACCTTTTTAGGAATTACTTAATTGCTGACCTTACGTCATACCATGAAGTTGCCATCATGACAGTTATCAAGTCATTTTGAAACACATAGTATAATATGTATTAAAATACTTAAATATATATATTTTTGGGAGGTACTTGAAAAATCTATTACTCTCGTAATAGATATTAGATATATTTCGGGACTTAATCGCGTGAATTATTTAAAGGTACGAACCTTTTATTTACCCGACGTTTCGATCGAATTGCACCGATCGTGGTCACGGGTCGACTGTCGTAATAGATTTTTTTAAGTACCTCCCAAAAAAATAATTAGTACCTAATCCTCGCCAGTTTGTGATAAAAATATTATTTGACGCTCCTCGTTAGGGAGATACCACGGCTAATTAATCTTTAACCCCAAAATTAAGTGTTCCGGATCATTAATTCAGTTAAACCGATACAAGATAGATATTACCAACAAACCACAAGCTTTGAAAGGGAATAAATTATGCGTAGATACCTAATTATATAAACATATAGATATGCAATTCAGTTTTTTTTATATTTTTTATTTAAACTTCTGTCTAAGGTGTCCCAAATCCATGGTAGTCTGGTGTTTTCAAGTATAAATATGGTTTGTTGCCATATAATAAGTAGTTGCTAGATAATGTTTTGAAATTAATTAAACTATTGCAATTCTAGAGCTGACAGTGCAGGGAAGGTGGCCGGCTCCTTTTAGTTTGGCGGGCTTTTCAATTGTTATTTAATTATTTTTCTACTACCTACAAAGTCTACATCAAGAAAAACCAAATTAAAAGAAGTTACCTCCTTTTAGTTTGGCGGGCTTTTTAATTGTTATTTAATTTTTTTCTTCAATCAAATGCAATTGTTATTTAATTATTTTTCTACTACCTACAAAGTCTATATTAGTAGTAGGTATTTCTCAAAATTGTTATTTTTTTATTTTAAAACAGTTCCTGCACTAGCATTACCGAACACAAAGACCTAGAGAAAATATAGTCCGTTTCGGAAATGAACCCACGAGCTTTCACACAGCAATCATAAATACTACCACTGCCTTACCAATACCAATGCATTGATATTAACCTAATTTACCTCAAATAATGTATTTCCCAATCATATTAAATGAAATAGAAACTAAGTACTCAGGGTTTATCATCTTACCCAATATCATACGAAAATAATTTTCCTAAATATCATCTCCGTACTGAATTACAGATACAGCATTCATGAAGCGTTCCCTGACATGACGAGCACAAATTAGACAGATAGATACAGATGGCCGACTCCCTACAACACTCGAAAACAGGCTGCCGTACACATAGATGTGCACGTACGCAGATATCGGTTGAGTGACAACCTAGGTTAGATTACCAAAGCTCTGTTTTCACCGCGAAAGGGTAATGAGCGCGAAATACCTAAAGATAAAGAACTCCTTTCATTTCGCTTCTATTGCATTACTACCAACCAATAGTTCATTTAAGTTATTCAGAAATAGACCCTCTTCTCTATAGAACTGAACGGGTATCTACTTTGCTCGACTATTTTTTTGGAAACAGAAGTATGCAGTTTACTCTTAAAATTAGTCATTAATGGGTCCTTTCGCGATTTGTACACATTATAAAAATATATATATGTAAGGGTCTTAATCGCGTGAATAATTTAAGGTAAAATACCTTGTTTATTGCCCGACGTTTCGACTGTATTGCAACGGCCGTGGTCACGGGTAGACACGTCACACACAAACGTCGGGCAATAAACAAGGTATTTTGCCTTAAATTATTCACGCGATTAAGACCCATAATATATATATTTTCATAATTAATGGGTCCATTCCGCTCTTTGTGGAAACCGGGCTTAAGTGTGTGTGTGGATTTTCTGTTGAGCTGTGAGCCAGCCTTCTATACGTATGTATTCTATGTGACGGGGCACTTGGCCAAGTATGCCGCTCTGTTTATTAAGTAACGTGACTTGGCTAAAGTGCGCCAAGTCATCGCTCTGAATGCGTCCATTAGCCAACACAACGGTTGGTTAATTAATGATGCCTTATTGGTAAAGTATCTTTGGATACTTTGGAAGTGATGGATCGATTTGATGAAGTTAATTTTTTTAATATTTGGATGGGTGGCCATTTACCAAAAGTGCCTTTAGAAGTTAGAAGCCTAATTATTTTATTTATTAAAAACTCTCGAATTAAAGTAACTTGAAACGGAACGTATTTTAAAACACAAATGTATCCACGACTTGTTCAGTTAATGGCGGTAAAGGTTATTTTATTGCATAAATTAATTATTTTTGTGCTAATCAAATAGAAACCGGGCAAAAGCATGTCGGACCATGCTCAGTGTAGGGTTCCGTTCATGGCACTTACGCCCCGATACTGGACAGAGGTTACAGGATTCTCATTTTGCGCAAGAATTTGTTGCATCATGTAAAATACAGAACGTCGTAATATTATAAGTGAATAAAATCCTATAAAGTATCAACAATATAACCTTGTTGTACCAGCGTCAAGGTTACAAAAAGTAAACAAATCATTTCGGGGCCAATGTATACGTTTCTACAATAAAATCCCTAGCGATATTCAAAAATTAAGTCGTAATAAATTTAAGTGTATCATTAAGAAAAAATTGTGTATGAAAAGTTACTACTCAATAATTGATTATATGGAAGACAAAAACGCTTGGGATTGAACTGCTTTCTCTCACAGGCTATTAAAATGTACTTTAAGATTATATGTAATACATATTTACTTTGTAAGAAGTCAAGTATTGTGTTTGCTTAATACGTTTATATAAACTCATTTTAGAGTTACTAATAGTATTATTATTTAGTTATCCTTAATTTATAAACGATTACACTCACCAAACACACTGGTTATTTCAGTAAAATTTATTTTTTGTAAGGAAAAACTTGATGATTTTAAAAGAGTGGCACATGAGTTTCTTGGCAGCTTCTTCACATGAGCTTTACACTTGGAACTGCCACCTAACCTCATTTTGTTTTTTTTTTTCAAACAACCATCTAATATACAAAATTCTCGTGTCACAGTTTTCGTTGCCATACTCCTCCGAAACGGCTTGACCGATTTTGATGAAATTTTTTGTGCTTATCCGGTATCTATGAGAATCGGCCAACATCTATTTTTCATACCCCTAAGAGTTTGTTTGTTTGTTTGAACGCGATAATCTCAGGAACTGCTGGGCTGCATTGAAAAAATATTTTATTGTTGGATAGCCCATTTATCGAGGAAGGGTAAAGGTTATAACATCACGCTACGACCAATAGGAGCGGAGCAGCAATGAAAAATGTTGTAAAAAAATTGAAGAAAAAGAAAAGAGGGAAAATTTACGCAGACGATGTTGCGCGGGTCAGCTAGTAATTTTATAAAATTTTTAGTATGTATTAATTTGACGTTTTCAAATAATCATTAACCTGATTTTACGAAATAAAGATATTTGAGATTTGAACAATCCATAAAAATATTACCAAAGTCAATATTACCACGACATAGTCAAAGTCAATATCATCGTCATCAACAGTTGGTCCGTTTTCGCGCTATTTAAAACTGTTAGTTTGAAGCGCATTATTCACAAAAAAGATATATATATTTAATTATCTGCATTTTTATCGTAACCTTTGCTTTTTATTACTATCCAACACACTGATTGGTTCAATAATATTATTCCTGTAAAAAAACCGGACAAGAGCATGTCGGACCATGGTCAGTATAGGTTCATTAATAATTGCATCAGCAGAAGAGCGTATGTTCATGGCACTTACGCGCTTTTGTTGAGAAACGCAGCTTTTCGACAATAACTCAATGACGGTATTTCCGATCATGTCCGAAATAATTTTAGTTTAAAGTATTTATTATGCGCTATCTTAGTGATTTTTTTTTATATTTTTTGGTCACACGGTTCAAAAGTTAAGGTTAACTCAATCAAAAAAGTTTATTAGAAACCTTAAAATATTTTTGAAAGACCTGTCGAATGATGTGCCACACATTAATGTTTGCTGAAAAAAAACATGCTTCTGTTACATGTATGGAGTGCCACCCCTAAAAAGATTTATTATTATTATTTAGCTATCAAACTAAGACAAGACACCCTTTCACCAAATTTCATCAATATTCATTGAGGAGTCTTTGAGTACAATACTTACATTGAGGAGTCTTTGAGTACAATGTGACATACGGACACAGTAGCCCATGAGTTTCTTGGCAGCTTCTTCTCATGAGCTTTACACGTGGAACTGTCGCCTAACTCCACTTTATTTTTTTTTTCAAAGTAAATCTATTGTATTATTATTGTTTTATGTATTAATTTGACTTTTTCAAAGAATCATTGAATTGGTTTTACGAAAAAAAGATTTTTGAAGCCTTTGTCCTGGGGAACAAATGGTGGAAGAAATAAAACGTTTATTTACGTTTAGTTTTTATTTCAAGTATACACAAATGATATGTTACATTTTCTCTTCTAAATAACAATTTTTGTTCGTCAAATATAATTTTAAACTAAAGATTATTACAGGCAATCGCGTTAACCCATCTCAAATGGAATCACGTCGGTGGTATAGGTAGAGTAGGATTTGAACAAGCGACCTTTCGATTGCAAATCCATTGACTAACATACTACACTGATACTAAATATTATAATAATTATAATCATAAAGAAAACTTTACGGAGAAACTTTGTCTGATCCAAAGTGTTACAAAGTTAATTAGCCATATAACAAAGTTAATACATTTTAGAATTAGCATCAATTTATAATAACAACTTTCAAATTTCAAATATAACAAAACCGGTTAAAAATCCGGTCCAAATATAACAAATTTGGTTAAAACTTGTAGTATACAATTACAAAGATAAAGTATAATCAAAATCGATACAATTCATTTTAACACATAAAAATATTAGAATAACGATTCCACTCTCACGCAGTGGAAGATAAGTGAATACAATAAGCGACGCTTAAAACAATTACAATATCTAACTACTTCAAAAATACAACATAATATATAAAAGCGTTATAATTTATGGACTTTTGGAATTTTGTCCTTTTCTATTTTACCTTAATGATTGTAGGTATACCTATAATAGTCCTCACAATCTAAGTTTACATTTTTGACAACTTCTCGTAGATATTGTATAAACAAGCCATCGGGAATTTGAATATATTGAATTAATATGAAATAATTTCAAAACTTCGGGGCAATTGATGCCATTTTTAACACACTCTACGTAGGTAGATAATTACAGTACAGTTGCACACAAATTTTTAAATATTTTACAGTAAAAAATAAAATGAATAGAGTAAATAATATAAAAAATCCTATGAAACTGTTAACCTTGACATTTTTTTACTTATCTTACTTTAATTTTCCTTGATTGCAATATTCTTAACAAATAAAAATGTATTTCATTTTGAATTATCAAATTTGTAAACTTTGATAATGATTACTATGATTACTATAGCAAGACAAAACATTAATCAGCATTTTTTGTGACAGATATTTATTTATTTCTTAAAAGAGAGCGATAATACAACATACATACGATAATAAATTGAATAGACAAACTTCTTGGATGACAAAAAGCGATAATGTAAAGTATAATAATACTTTTAAATAAGTAAAGCATAATACTTAAATGTTTTTTTTTTTCTTAATAACGTAAAAGAATGGGTATTCTCTCGTTTGCCATAAATTAATTTGCACTAATATTGTTTGCCATAATCGTCCCCGATCATAATATTTACTTGCACTATTATCATTTATACTAATAACGTTTGCCTTAACAACTCAACAGTAATAACTTTTATTTGCCATAAAATGACTTTCCATAGCAACATATATCATAATAATTAGTTTCCATAAGTAACACGTCTCATAATCGACTCTTGACATAATCAAAATTTGATATAATTATGAAAATAATACATAATATTGTTAGGTCGAAATTAATTATCTTTAACACCCCGACTCAGAGCAATCCGACTCGGATAGGTTAGGTTAGAAGACTAAGGCGGGAGCGAAGCGAAGCGGAGCTCCCGCCTTAGTCTTCGTGTTAGGTTTTTTTTTTAAACCACCCAAAAGTAGGAGCCCCGCGAAGCGGGGCTCCGTCGAGTTTAGTAAGTAGGCGCCATATGAGGTTTAGTTTCAGGTTTAATTGTAAATAAAAAATCTTAAAAAATCGCTTATACTATATTATCTTTGTTTATATTATGGTAAATAAAAGTTATGGAAAATGGTATTATTGAAAACGAAAATTATAGCAAATACATTTATGGATTTAAATTATTATTACACTTGATCGATTATGACCAATGGAATTAGTGAAAGTCATTTTATGTCATTTCACGATTATGGCAACTGAAGCGTTATTTCTAATGAAATTATGGCAAATACCGGTATGGCATGTGAAATTATGGCATTTTAAATTATGACAAACATTAGTAAACCAAAAGAATGTGTTACAAACAAACAGATGATTCTATATGGCACGATAAAATGCAGATGACGTACAAGCGGACCAAAGATAATTTTAGTTAAAGAATTGACATGGTCACAAATCCAATGAGAAAATAAATTTACAACAAAAGCACACTTTAAATTGCACAACATTTATTTGTCAGCGTCAGAATGGCAGGTCGCCTGCTTATATTTGCTTCATTTCTTTAATAATTCCTACATTTTACATTGCTAATTCCCTTACCAAATTATTAGGCACTTCTTAGTACAAATTTTAATTGCCTATTGTATGTACGAAACTCAAACTTTAATTCGTGAAAATAGCAATTAGTAAGCAATTATTAAAACAACAAACTTTTAGAAATTCCGCGTCCTTCATGTTAAACACGGAGGCCACCTGCCATCCTGACGTCAGAATGGCTGGTCAAAAAAATATGTAAATTTCTCTGAAAGTATCATATGTAGCACTTATTGATTAAATGAAGCAAATATAAGCAATTGGGTAGCAATTCTTGAATATACTTTTGGAACTACTTGCTATAGGCAACCAGCCATTCTGCCGCTGACCATTTATTTCACTATATTGCACAAAAGATGGCGCTCATGAGCGTACCCAGGGGGGAGGGACTTTGGGGCTGTAACCACCCCCTCCACCCTAAAGGTCAAAACGCACTGCAGCGGAGCGGCGCGACATAGACTCTTATGGAAAAAAAAAGCCGCGCCTCTGTCGTATACTGCGCTTTGACCTTAAAATCATAATACGTAGGTATACAGTACACATATGGCCGGTTTTCAGTCAATTGTGTTATGTGTGGGCAGTTTTTCAACTTGTCCCCAATATAAGATGTTTCTCAATAATATAAAACCTCAAATCATTAAATCAATAGATGTCACCACTATACACTTAGTCCAGAACACTACACAACAGATGGCGCTGTATTCAACAAACCGCACATTTCACAGTTCGTCTTTCTGCGCGTGTCGGATCGCGAGGTCGTCGTGCAAGAACCAGGTGGCGTACAGCCGGCTGGGCTCGGGGGACGAGTGCCGGTGGAACGACACAGGACGGTCGCGGACTAACACCTCGCGAGCGTAGTCTTGTGGACGGGCCTATGATAGGGAATATATATTTATTTATTTCTACATTTTACTGTTATGAATAGGGTAATTACCCCGCAGATTAACTACTTTACCCCTCACTCCTCTGAAGGGTAAAATAAACAACTCCATTTTACATTTAATTAGAGACAGTTACGCGAGCGTAGTTTTGTGGATAGAATAAAATAAATCTTTATTCGTACCTACAAAATTATATATATATAAGTTGCACGGTTCTGTTGCGAATGGGGGGGGGGGGTAATTTTTTAGCTTGTGAGAGGTAAAGTAGCTAGTCTGCTGTGTTGTAAAGTGAGGGGGATGAAGAACTGAATTCGTTGCTGTTTCAATCATGGGAGTTACAAGAGGGTGATAAAGTTAGAAAATATACAGATAACAGAAAATACAAATATACTCAGATACATTTCAAATTTCAAAATGTGCTTAATTTTTTTTTTTTTATAGATTTCAAATCCTAAATTCAAATCAAAATTAATTGTCGATGTACTCTGCAATAGCTAGACGGATTTTGATGAGACTTTCTTTGACATGTAGCCGATATTATGGCTGCACTTACCATTCACCTGTTAACTGCACGTCACAATGTCTCTATTCCTGCTAGCCTTAGGGTGGAAAAATAATGGTATTTAACAAACTTACTTGATGAAACAGCGGCGAGTGCGTGACAGTGATGTTGTGCCGGTACCGCGCGCACGCGCCGAGCGTCATGTCGTCGGGCGCGGCGGGCCCGGCGCACGCGCACGCGGCGAGCGCGCGCGCGCCGCCTACGCTCAGTACTGTACCGCCGCCGCCCGTTATGTAGTCGTAACCTATAATGTGTTACTTCCGTTACGGCACAGACATATAGAATGGACTGCCACGGCGACATTAACCACTCCCTAAAAAGAGACAACGCGACTGTGCAGTCAATACCTGTCTCTTTTCTGCAATGTCTTTACATGTAGTGCCTGTTTGCAAACAATAGGTAAAGCCGGAGAAAAGAACAGGCAATAAAAACTCACGGCCACTCATTTCAAATTGCCAATGTTTACAATGTTTCTTTGTTTATAAACTGTATAATTATGCAGGTAAGGTGTTGCCACCATATCATATTAGAGGACTGATGCAAAAACAAGAAATAAAAAATATTCAAGGAAGACTACACGAGATTGAACATATAGAATAGAATAGAAATATATTTATTTAGTACACAGAAGACACATAGACATTATTAAAACAGTCATGCAGAAGATAAACAAAAACAAAAAATAAAATAAAAATAAAAAATGGTAAATAATAAAAATAACAGTAGACAAAAAGAAAAAGAAAACAGACAAAATTAATAACGGGGAACAGAAGAAATAAATAAACAGAAACAATACACAATCAAACATTTCAGTTTAACATTAGCCGCGTACCCATGTGTCACAAAGTGTACCAAATAGGACCCAACTCAGCTCCCGTCAGACACCGAAAAAGGTCTGACACTGATATTCTGCTGGGCCCTTTGCCACGTATCGGATGCCCAGTAAGTCTGTGTGTCTGTGTGTCTATGTATGTGTGTGTGCTTAGGTGAGTGTGTGTTTGTTCTTAGCAAATTCACGTATATTAATTCTATTAAATTATATTAAATTACATTATGAAATTATATTATAATATTAATAGAATACAAGAACCTATCCAAATCACATCATACAACAGAGATTATTTTCGTTTGTCAAATTCCCAAATTCTTTCTGTGCGGCGATAATATATTGCCGTAATCGCATTTTGAAAGTACCCAGTGTCATATCAACCTTTTATGTTCGTCTACCCGTGACCACGGCCGTTGCAATACGGTCGAAACGTCGGGCAATAAACAAAGGTATTTAGCCTTAAAATAAAATATTTACGCGATTAAGACCCGTAGCTTATAAAATTTTATCATATCAACCTTAATGGGTACATAGTAGATGCGGCGGATCCAGCGGATGCTGGATACTTACAATGTAAAAACTATACAAAAGTAAATTGTTTTCTTAACTAATACCTAAGTAAAATTATCAAACGACGACAACAATATTCTCCTAAGTTAAATACAATAAACTGTAAAATAAAATACATTAATAAGGAGCAAATAACTGCACCCACTTATCAGTTATATAATCATCGATTGAGTAGTAAGCTCTTTGTATAAGATATCACTTGGCTATACATTTTTTTCGAAATGCTGACTGGGATTTTATTGAAAAATCTAACACCTAGTCCCATGAATGAGTTATGAGTTTTATGAAGCCTATGATATTGCCCTACTACTTTATGCTTATTTCTAGTATTCACAAAGTGTTACATGTACTTTTCACGTTTGGTAAACTAAACTTAATACATTTAGTTTTTTTGAGATTTAGAAGTAGGTTGTTCGTTGTAAGCCAATCTTAAACTAGTTCAAGTGTTTTATGTATTTCGTCAAAATTTCCTATATCACGATTAATTTTGAAAATAAGAGATGTGTCATCAGTAATTAGAACGATGTCACAGAAGTTATTAATATAAAATGGTAAATCATTAATATATACCCAAAATAAGAAGGGGCCCAGTATTGATCCCTGAGGCACGCCCATACTAATTGATGATCCAGACTACCTTACTCTGCCTATATCAACATATTTTTTTTTTTTTTTTTTTTTTTTCTCTGTAAAGAGTAAAAGCTTTACTCTTTAAAATATTACAATCTAACATTGGAGCTAATAAGTAATTTTATGTTAACTTAAACTGCTAAAATACTTAATCTAAGAAATTATCCATTGATTTTTCTTAGTGTCTGATAAATTGATAACACTTTGTTCTTGTGTTTTAAATGTGAAGCACTGTCACTGTCACTATTTTTCTCACTTAACACTACACTAACTCAAATGGCTTAGTTCTTTTGAGTCTTCGTTTTAAGTCCGTACAATCGAGGAGTTGGATAGCCTCAAGATTGACATGGCTATGAAGTCTTTTGTCATGAGCTTCTGCGAATTTTCGAATCACTTGATCTACGAATTCCACTTGTAGGTCCCGGTGAAGATCGTTATTGCGGATATACCAAGGTGCACTTACAATGTCTCTTAGCACTTTGTTTTGAAAGCGTTGGATTATATTTCTGTTACTCTGTTTGGTACAGCCCCAAAGCTGTACTCCATAAGTCCATATGGGCATAAGGACTTGTTTATATATTAAAAGTTTGTTAGGGATTGACAAATTGGAAGTCCTTCCGATTAGCCAATACATCTGTTTGTAGAGAATATCTAGTTGTTCTCGTTTCTTTTTGACGTGAGCTTTCCAACGTAGTTTCACGTCAAGAGTCATACCGAGATACTTAGCCGTATTAGCATATGGGATAGTCTGGTTATTAATATATATTGGATGGTATTGCGGTTTCCTGTTGGTAAAATCGATATGAATCGATTTTGATTCATTTAGTTTAATGTGCCACTTTTGGGTCCAGTTATACACTTTTCTAACAGCTGTTTGGACATTTTCTACAGCTTCCTTATGAGAATTACCTACAGACATTATGGCCGTGTCGTCAGCGAAGGTTGCAATAGTGTTGTTTTCTAATTCTGGGATATCAGAGGTGTATAATAGGTACAGGACCGGCCCTAGCACACTTCCCTGCGGTACCCCAGCTTTTATTTCCTTAAGTTCGGAGTAGGCATTTTCCTGTCTGATCCTGAACATTCTGTTTGATATATAAGACTCTAATATATCGGCAAACTGTTTGGGCAGCATGACGTTTAGTTTATATATCAACCCTTTGTGCCACACTTTATCAAAAGCTTGCGCAACATCTAAGAAGACAGCAGAGCAAACCTTTTTCTCTTCTAAACTTTTTTCTATAACGTTTACGATTCGGTGTATCTGGTCTATTGTCGAATGTTTCGCCCTGAAGCCGAATTGATGGTCAGGTATTAGGTTCCGTTCCTCAATTAATGGCTTAAGTCTTTTCAGCAAGAGCTTTTCAAATAATTTTGACATAACAGGCAATAAGGAAATAGGCCTGTAGGATGTCGTTTCCTCAGGGGGTTTCCCAGGTTTTACGATCATAATTACTTCTGCTACTTTCCAGATTGAAGGTACATGCTTTAGCCTGAAAGTTGCATTGATGATATTTGTTAGTTTAACTAGAGCTTTCCGGGGCAGGTTTTGAAGGATTATTCCTGTGATAAGGTCATAACCTGGAGCTTTTCTAGTATTAATATTTAACCTTATTTCATTTTCAACTTCCTTCGGTGTTACAAATTTAATTTCTAGTTGGTTGTGCTGAAGATTATGATGGGTTATATCTTCAGTGAGTCCTTCATTGGGTTGAAATATCGATTGTAAATGTTGCGCAAATCTTTTAGCTTTTTGCTCATTGTTGGTGGCCCACTTCCCATTTTCTTCCCTTATTGGAGGGAGTGAAGGAATTGGGCGTTTCAATTTCTTGGTTGCTTTCCAGAGTGAGTAATTGGTATTACGGTCATTGGCCAGAGCATCCAAATATTTTTTTGTCGAGTCATTTTTGAACTCTTGAATTTTTCGTGTCAGTAGTTTCGTGAGATAGTTTAGAGTCTTTTTATCGTTCGGTGATCTTGTCTGTTGCCATTTTTTTCGCTGTTTTCTTTTATCCCTCAATAGGGTTACAATATATCGGGGATATTGATTTTCTTGTAATTTCTTAGCGATTTCGGGTGTGTTTTGCCATGCTGACTGTTGAATATCTGAAGTAAATTTCTCTGTTTCAAAATCAAGTTGTTCAGCATTTCGAATGGGTACTTTAAGATTTATTTTTGATTCTAAATCTATTCGAAAGCTTTCCCAATCTGTTTTGATATTTACAAGGCTAGGGTTGTTTTCTTTTAGCAATATATTTTCACTGAGTGTCAGAATTATAGGTGAGTGATCGGAACTCATATCAAAACCTTCTTTGATACTCACATGGTTGCGTGAGATATTTTTGAAAATAAAAAAATCTACTAGATCTGGTATTTTCTTTGGGTCCGTCGGCCAATATGTTGGTTTTCCTGTAGATAGTACGTCACATTTAGTTTCTGTCATAGCACTTAGTAGTGCTCGACCCTTTGGATTGTTTAATCTAGAGCCCCAATGCGTGTTTTTGGCATTGAAGTCGCCTCCAAGAATAAACCGATTTCCCAGTTTTTGTAGAAAATTAATGTATTGTTCTTTTTTTATAGAATACCTTGGTGGACAATATATTGCTGAAACAGTGATGGTTGCATAGCGTTTGGTTTCGATTTGTATTGAAACAGCTTGTATTTCATGTTCTTCCCATATCATGCTTTGATAATGTGAAATATTTTCTTTTATGATCACGGAGCTGCCTCCCCTTGCACAGTTGTTAGGGTGAATAGCGTGATATATCTTGTAGCCTTTTAGCCTGATAAAAGATTGTTTTGTGAAGTGAGATTCAGAAATCAGACACACGTCGATGTTTTCTCTATCTAAGACAACTTGCAACTCATGCTGATGTTGAAGTAGTCCATTTGAATTCCAGTTCATAATTTTTAGAAAGATATTCATGACCGCTGTTTAGGCATAGCATCTGTAGCGCTATGTTCTATTTTCTTAAGGCGTTCATCAAATAATGACATAAACTTAAGTATTTTGTTTATGTTTTGTTGCAAGTCTGAGTCATTGTTTACACTGTTCGTGGATTTAGACACTGTTTGTGCATATGTTTTATCGGACCTCGTTTTGCTAGACTGGCATGGTTGCAGTGCGACCGTGACCTTCCTTGGTTGCGTAGTGCTTGTGTCAGCATTCTTATTATTACTATTATGCTGTATGATTTTTTTCTTTAAGTTTTTATTTTTAAAACTTTGCAGCTCTTTGGCTACTACACAGCCTCTGTAATTTGCGGGATGTTGTTCACCACAATGTATACACTTAGGTTTGTCTGTTGCCGGTTTTTGGCAGTCTTTTGTAAGGTGCTTGCCGACACACTTAACACACCTCGGCTCTTTCGAGCAATATTTCTGCGTATGCCCGTACGCCTGGCATCGTTTACATTGGGGAATTAATTTTGGGGTTTTTAGGGGCTGGATTTCAACTTTACATCCTAAAATATTTTGAATACTATAGATTTTATTTATATCCTGGTTATTTTTGAATGTAAGTATGAATAAATTCAGAGGCTCTTTATTTTTCCACTTAAGTTTATTAACTGCGGATTCTATTTCATAGCCTTTTTTCTGTAGATCCTCAATAATCCTTTCAGGCTTGCATGTGAAATGTAGTTTTTTAGCAACTACTCTAATGGGCCGATCCTGCTTATTCTCATAAGAATGCCACAAACAGTTATTGGAAGACAGGTGTTTGGTAATCAGCCTGTATGCTTCCTCGTTGTTGGCATTCACTTTAACGCTGTCTCCATGCAGCATTTTTACGGTGAAAGGATCACCTGACAATCCCGCTACAAGAAAGTCGTAAAACTTTTGGTAGTTTTCGATACCGTCCACTATAACGGGGGGAGGCCGGGGACTCTTTTTTATTTTATTTTCTTGGGTGTCCTCACATGTTAGTGAAGATTTCGAAGCGGGTGATGGTGTTGAGTTGAGTTTTCTTTTCTTTCGATTTTTAACTCGCACCCACTCCGTTTCCTTGGCTAGTTCTTCTTCATCAGTGCAATATTCAGCACGTTCTGAAGAAGTATTGGTTACTTCTTTCACGGAAGATTGTTTGAGTTGCTGATTTTCTTGCAACAGTTGCCCAACCTGTTGTTGAATAATGTTCAGTTGGTCTTGCAATTCTTGGACCTGAAGTTTCAGTTCTTCTTTAGCGATTTTTTCTTGTTGGTAATAGTTGTACAATAAACGTTCATTTTCAGATTTGAGCGTAATGTTTAGCTTAGCAGGGGATGTACCACTAGCCATTTTGATTGAAAGTTTTTTATAATTTACCTATCAAATAAATTAAATCATCTAACTAATAACACCGTGATACGCGGAAGTAGGTCATCGCGACGCGCACTACCGACCGTGGGCGCACGGCAGCGAGCGCGGGCGCTGCTGCGTATGCACTTTATCTAGAGCACGAGAGCGTTGCAATCGACACGTTCGCTCTGCTGAGAATCAAAACGATGAATCATATCAACATATTGAATTCATTCACTAAGAGGCAAGCAGATCAAGCGTCGGTTGTATCTTTAATAATGTAATGCCCTAGTTTCAGCAGAAGTGTGCCACACAATCAAAAGCTTTAGAAAGATCACAGAATACACCTACCACCAATAATGGTATTACTTTACTATGTTTCATCAGATCAGATATATATTTATTGAGACTAGCCAAAAAGAAGACATATTAAGGCGCACAAACACAGATGACCTTTTAATACCGATTCCCGGTCCGAATAGTCTACAACACCACTCTGCGTCTATCAGTGAATTGGATATTATTAAATCCGCGACAAAGAGATTTCTATTTAATTTAACGAGAATTGTTTTTTTTATGTATTAAAGTTTACTATATTTTTATATAGATAAAGAACTATTTCTGTGCAGACAAAAATTAGTAAACTTTTATAATAATCAACAAACCTTTAGAAGCAGTTTCCTTTTTCCCGTAACCGTACCCGTACCTTTCTCCAAGTACTGTCATGTCATCACCACCACGGTAGCAACTTAACACCTCACATAATCTTTGGACACTAAAACAAACGTAGTGCAATGTTCAAATACCTTTTTCAATCATAATTACAACAATATACTTTTCCAGAAATTAACCCTGTTCTACTTTTTGAGTCGATGGTAATTTAGCCGATTTTAACCAATTTCTGTCATGTCAAGTATTTATATTTATTATTAGTGCACAAAGACTCGGTTTGACGGATTTCACATGATATTTACACAGGTTACCGATGTGTTTCCACTGACGCGGGCCAGTAAATTGGCCAATGGCAGTGCTCGAAATACTCCTAGGTACAATTTTGAGCACTGTTATTCGCGGTGGACACGCACCGTAAATGCGAGGCTGTGAAAATGATGGCCGACTCTAAGGTGCGCTTGGTCAGAGATGCGCTAGGCCTTTTTACGAACTAAATAAAGATCAGTCAATGAAATAAAGTTCAACATCAAAATAAAAACAAAACTATCAAAATTGTCATGCGAAAAAAGCTCACCCAAGTATAGTATCATCATCAGCCAAAAATATCCACTTTATATTTGGTCTATCCTTGATTCTGTTGAGCACTAGTCGCAGTATCGCTACAGTTTTGCTACAATGGCCTGTCTTGCTGTTCGGGATGCCAGTGCTCACGGCTGGTAGGGATGGCTCTATGGAAATAATGGTGGATTTCATTTGGAGATCTTTTATTTTTATTTTCGGTTCCATAACCGATTGATTTCAAGAGTCTACTCCATATTTATACGACTGTGAAAATCCCCAAGGATCCCTCCTCGAGGGCACGACATAAGTACGTATAATCCTTTGTCGGACTCGAATCTCCTAAAAAATCACACGATGTGCCGTGATATCGGTCCATGGTTAAAGGTAAGGGTGTCCCTTGCGGAATAGTGTCTTCACCTCCGCGAAAGTGTCGAAGCCACTAAAATTGATCATCAAGTAATGTTAATTTTTTGTTTCTTTTTCGACTTCTTTGACATGGTTAAAGGAAAAATATTGGTATCATTTGTTCTATGGGATTACTAGGACAAAATAGTGCCTCTAGTTCTATAACCAACGTAACCAAAATACGGTGAATCAGCACTCACCATCAATATCACTAAAGAATAACAAGTTGGTGACATGTTTTCCCCAAGTCTTCTTGACAACCTTAGCTCTGGTGGAGTGGTACCCACGCCACGTCTTAACCGCGAAGAATATGGTGTCCTCGGCGATGGCACTGCCCTGCCGATAATGCCATGCAATTATTATTTAAAAGAACTAAGAGTAAAGAACATTTTTTTTGTGGTTTACGTGCGGCTTTGTTTACTAGTAACTAAATAATTTTTAATTTGAGTTTAGTGCAGTTTAGAGTGGCTGGCAATCTAGTGCCATATTCGAGGCTGTCGAGTCAGGATCACATTACCGGCGTTACACAACATATCTCTTTTTTGACCATTTTCTGGAGAACTTATTCCCTTGGGATTGTGATAAAGGCCGTTAATAAACAGCAGTTGGAAGCATTTTTTAATTATTTAAATTTTGTCTTAGTTTGGAGAACATTCAATAGGTATGGCAAGACATATTGGTCAGCATACAGACAGCTGAATGTCGTTAGTTTTCGACATTGTTCTTGTAACTACGACATTTGCACTTCAAATCGGACGTCCAGCTAAATTGGAAATCAGAAGAAGCCAAGTGAAAACTGCTTAAAACCAAAATTAAACTAGAAAATTGATAAACAGGCTTGTGGTAAATTTCAATGCCCTGAAATACATAAAATATACTCACACATATATCAAACTGTCTCGGATAAGTGGCGCAGTTATCACCGGACACTAAACAGAAGCTCAGATCTGGAGTCAGCAAAGGCCCTGCATCATTATCACTACCGTACACCAGTTGGGCAAGTTCAAACGCTGGGTCGATGGAGAAGTCCGCTTCTAGCTTACGTTCACCGCTTTCTATTTGGTACAGTAGCCTAAGAAGAGAAATAACAATGCTTACGTTTTGAACATTGCCAAAGCAATCATCATCAGACTACGAAATTCTTCATTTTGTGTGAATAATTCTGTCAAGTCAAAATTATTTATGCCTTAAATAGGATACCGTATTTAAATAATTTGAGATGCAAACATGAGGTTTAGTGCATGTCCATTTAGTCATTAAATTAACGGTATTTTACTCAAAACTACCTATATTTAAATTCGTTTATTTACTTGATTATAATTTTAATTAGCCATTAGTAAAAAGACTCACAAATTGAAGTCCATCAAAAAAATCCTATACAGAGGAAAATGATTTCTAATAGCCAACAACTTAAGGCTGGTATTAATTTATTTGGAGGTTGTGTTTTCAAAGTGGCTTGGCAATTTATTATATTTTTTATGCACATGGCGTAAGTTTATTTTTGTAACCTACTAGTTCTAAGTACCTACCGTATCCGATAAAAGCCTATCCGCTTCAAGTAACATATTTTGCTTGTAAATTCTCTTGGGTAATAGTATTTTTAGCATTTTAAAATAAGGACTACGATATTAGGGGATTTGTACTGCTTCTTTCTTTAGATTATTTTAAAGAAAAGTTCAGCTACTTGGACAACGTTTGGGTGCTTTATATAGACTTTGAGCGAAACTTACTGAGGATAAAAATGATAGAATCGAATTTCACATCACATTTTGAAATATAAATCCTTTATCAACCAGAAACTAGTAATGACTCGTCGGACATTTAGCTTCTCAGTCATTACAAGTTTCACTGCAGGTTATATATATCCCATGTATTCCAAAAAACCCAAAAAGAACGACCAAAAAATCCAAAAGAATCCAAATGTGTTATTTTTGCACGGGAATTGCTACTTCGGATTAAGAGCATTAAATTTTAGGTGGTTTTTAAGTGCACCGGGCCAATTAGTTCCGAATAAAAGTTTGTACTTAGATACCTGTCCATTAGTTCTATCCTCATAGCGAAACCACTAGCGAAGTTAGGATACATGAAGCCACCATCGTCCTCCAAGTCCTCGTAGAAAGTGAAATGATGGATGATCGTGGGCTCTTCATCACTTAGTGGATAACCTATCCACATTACACCCTGTAGGAAAAATATATGCTTAAATATCTAGAGAGTTCTTCGTTCTACGTCAAGGAATGTCTGGTGTGAAGAAGACAGACTTTTGGCTAAATAGAGTTGGCTAAGGCTTTATTAGTGCTAATTAAAATTAAAATACAAAGATTTTATTTTTTCTAAGATTGTTTTTCAAAAGGTTTCCTCAGTTCAAGTTCAGATGCTGGCGAAAAGAAGTACAGCTATACTATATCTACATCACTCTGTCTTGTAAGCTCTCACTCTAAGCATTCTATCTGTTCTCTTTTTCTAATCTGTCATTCTGTTATCCAGACAATTTCTATAAAGAGTGTAATTAAGTCCTGCCCTGCCTAATAATGACGAATTAAAAAAATTACTAGCAATGTGGAATTGATCCTGCTAACCCCTTTAGCTAAGCAAAGGCTTGTGTTAGGAGTGGGTTCACGTCGGAGCTCGCGATTGCGAGACTAATGCCTTAGCCATTAGGCTACCGCTGCTCTGAAGGTTGGATGGGCTATCTACCATTGAATTCAGGACAATCTCCTTTTATCACTAATGTCATCAAAACGTTTGTATTTTTAAAATACTGAGTATCACATTTTGGGAACGGTGGTATTTTTGGGAAAGTGGACTATATGCACCGAAAGGCTTAGAAGTACTTACATTCAGTTCTGCAGCTGCCAAAGCATCAAAGAGTTTATCACACCTGACAGCTGTGTGTGTTTCTAAGAACAGAACCCACCGAACATCGCTGCCTTTGTACTTGGATATCAATGGAGACAGCAGCGGTAAGATCGTCCAGGCACCAGGCACGGGGAAGTCTTCGTGGGTTATGTGGATTTTTGGCTGTCGCTAGATGAAAAACATTAACGAAATTATAATTAGACTGCCTCTGTGACGTGGTGGGAGTGTGTCCGACTGCTACGCAAGAGGTCGTGGGTTTGATTCCCACACGGGACACCACTTTGTGTGATCTACAAATTATTGTTTCGAGTCTGGGTGTACTTTGTGTCCGTGACTTGTATGTTTGTAAAGTCCCCCGCGACACAGGGCTTGTACCCTACTGCGGGAGTCGTCTTTAAAAAAATAAAAAATTACCTTAGGTATATTGACATAATAGTAACCTTTTTTTTGAGCGAGAACTAATTAGGTATATCGTTATAAACATGAATGACAAAATGCAAGGTACCTATACGGTGTGAGAAATTGTTTGTCTCCAAACCAACATGTTCCTATTGGTTTCCAAATCAGATACGATACTTTGTAAAGGTTTTGTGATTGACAGCTATGGCTTTTTGATAGTTATTATCTTATGTTTGATTGAAGCAATTAGCGTAAATCCTTGTCTTTCTATTTTCTATTCATTACGACATAATTATAAAGCCGTAAACTTACATCTTCCAACCGCTGCACCTGTTTCTCAATATCTTGCTTAAGCCGCCTCGCCACACTCTCGTGATACGGCTCCGGTTGACTCACTATAGTAAACACTACGTTTCTCGAACCTGCAACAATCCAATCAAAAATAAAATATTTGATAAACTACTAGTATAGCATTAGGTATATTATCTGTATTTAAAACAGTGCAGTTGCAGTTAAGTTTCGATTAAAACGGGCATTTTCGTATTCTTGTAACTTTGGGATCGCTCTTAAAAACGTTTGCGCACCGAACCTACTAGAATATCGTTATTGCGCTCTCGAAACGCATACTTGACGCAAGCGTATTTGAGATCGACCTCAAAGTTACAAGAATACAAAAATGGGCGTTTTAATCGAAACTTAACCGCAACTGAACTGCAACTGCTCTGCTTTAAATACATGAATTGACACCCTGAACAGTGACAAAAAACGGACAGCATGTCGAACCATGCTCAGTGTAGGGTTCTGCTGCCTCGAATAATTGCATCAGCACAAGAGCATATGTTCATGACACTTACGCCCTTTTGTTGAGAAACGCAGTTTTATGGCAATAACTCAATGACGTTACATACGATCTTATCCGAAATAATTTTAGTTTAAAGTAATTATTAAGCGCTACCTTTGTGAATTTTTCCATATTTTTTGGTCACGCGGTTCAAAAGTTATGGGGGGGACGGGACACGATTTATGCAACTTTCGGAGCGATTATTTCCAATAATATTTCTTTAATCAAAAAAGTTTATTAGAAACCTTAAAATGTTTTTAAAAAACATGTCGAATGATGTGTGACACGTTGATGTTTGCTGAAAAAAATTTTTTTTAGCTTCTATTACTAACCCCTCCTTTTTTTTTTTTTTTTTTGGCTTGTGTCAAAATCCCCACGGATCCCAACCCATCGAGGGCACGACAGGTGGGTATGTCGGACTCGAACCGACTAAAAAATCACACGTTCTTACGTCTCGTAGATTCATTGCCGGAGATGAGGGTGTCCCTTACGGAATAGTTTCCTTCACCTCCGGCGGACCTTGGCCAAGTATATCGCCCCATCCATTGCTTTCTCAATTAGCTGCTTTGTTTCGTCGGTCGCGAATCGCGTCTCAAGTTTGAAAACGACAGGCTGCCCTGCCCGTCGTTCTCAAGCCAACGATATCAGGGGGGGTGGAGATCGTTTTCTGCCCTTTGTCGAGCGGTGCGGCCTCTGCAAGATGGAACAATGCTGGTCCTCTCCCTTTCTCTTTCCGCAGCCTCTTTTCTTGCTATCACTTCCTCGCAGAAAGCCGCCAGGGCATTCCACGCACTCTCGCTTTGTACCATCGATGATACTAAGTTTTCGAGCGAGAGATGACGTGCCACACAACTGGCCACCGCCAGGTCACAACGTTGCTGTGACCTGACTAACCCCCTCCTAAAATATTTATTATTATTATTTAGCTATCAAACTAAGTAGTGGCTACTACAAGACACTTCTACAAGACACTTTTTCACCAAATTTCATCAAGATTCACTGAGTAGTCTTTGAGTAAAATGCCTGTGACATACGGACGGACAGACATAAAGGTTCCATTTTTGCTATTTTGGCTACGGAACCCTAAAAAGCAAGCAGAAAGCCTAGACAAATTCTTTTTACGTATTAATAAACCGAGGTCTTCTGTCTCTACGTCTAATCATTGCGTAACAGTTCACACGCTGAGAAAATCTGTTGAATGTATTACCTCTTTACTTCTTAGATATCAAATATAACCTAACGCCAAATGCACATTAGCTAGACTAATCCATTATCATCATGCTCGCTGACAATATCATACACGCCATCGATCACGTCAAGCCATCAAGTAACACCGAACATGATATATGCCGTTACGGACGTGGCATTGCCGTCAAATTATGACAAATAGCTAACATACATTGACTGCATATACGGTACTGTTCATTTATCATAATATATGAGTGTGGTGTAGGTATTAAATGCAGATTTATAGATTGCAAGCGTTTACTTATGTACATAGCTTATATGGCAGATGCGTTGATGTGGATTTAGGTCCCTGTAGGGTTTGCTCTTTGCCATATAACTGTTTCCCGTGGCCTGCAAGCCTATATTTTAGTGAAAAGTCTATGTTTTCCAAAAATCCTATGTCCTTCATCGAGATTCCAGTTCTCTAGGTCAGATTACATCAAACTATCGAATTTCCTTAAAAAACGGAGAAACACTAATTTATTATTAACCCGTTTTTAATTTGTTAAAAAAATAAAAATATTAATCTATACTAATATTATAAAGCTGAAGAGTTTGTATGTTTGTTTGAACGCGGGTAAAGTCTCAGAAACTAACTACGCAATGCTATATATATAATACTAAAGCTACGAATTGAAAAAATATTTTTCTGTTGGGTAGCCCATTTATCGAGGCAGGTTAAAGGCTAAATATAACATCACGTTAGGATCAATAGGAGCGGAGCAGCAATGAAAAATGTTGCAAAAACGGGGTAAATTTACGCATACAATGTTGCGCGGGTCCGGGAGTACATATCATAAATGTGAAAGTGATTCAGTCTGTATGTTTCACGCCTAAGCCTTTGAACAGATTTAGGTAAAATTTAGTAAGGAGATAGTTTAGTCTCAGGAAAAGACAAAAGATGTTGACAGTTTTTATAGGGATAAACAGGGAAAGCTAGTTATAGATAAGTTTTGAGTATGTTGGCTGGCAACCCTAGTTAGGCTATGTAAATGACAAACATGATCTATGCATAAACTATGCAACAAATTCCGTCCATTGGTTCAGTCATGATTGATTTAAATATTACGAGCAGTAGGACATATGTAAATGATTTAGATAGAGCAAACATGTGTACGGATTTATGCCTAGTGGCATAAATTCTTTTATTTTTATTAAAAACCTAGCTGCCCCCGCAACTTCGACTGCAAAAATTTTCCCCGTTTTTGCAACATTTCTCATTGCTGCTTCGCTCTTATTGGTCGTAGCGTGATGTTCTATAGCCTTCCTCGATAAATGGGCTATCCAACTGTAAAATATTTTTTCAATTCGGATCAGTAGTTCCTGAGATTATCAGCTTTATAAAATTAGTATAGATAAACGAATTTGTTTGTAGTAGGTATCTACATTAGGAGATACCTACTACAGGCGCTGGTTATTCCTTTAGCTCGGATTTCCGCAAATATCGTAGCTGACTACAACAGGTCGAGTGGATATTGATTATTACGTAGTTGGCTTGTCTCGATGAGATTGCCCGCCGATGGGATGGCCAATACACAAACGCTATTGTTGGATTTCATTGGCTGGATTATGCCAAGTTTACCACTTAATTTTTTCAATTCAATTCCATCATTTATTTGCAAATAATTGGTTGCATGAGATCTTAAATTAGTAACATGGTATTTCCATAATCAGCTTATCAGCATGCAAATGTACCTACGTATATTTAAGTAGGTATATTTCTATCAACGATTTATTAAAATGTGTAATTATCTATACTAATATTATAAAGAGGAAAGATTTGATTGTTTGTTTGTATTGAATAGGCTCCGAAACTACTAGACGGATTTGAAAAATTCTTTCATCGTTGTGAAGCTACACTAACCCCGGGTGACACAGTCTATTTTTTATCCCTGTATTCCCACGGGAACGGGAATTACGCGGGTGAAACCGCGAGGCGTCCCCTAGTTATATTATAAAATTAATAAATGTCACAGTTACCTTATTAAGCACTATGGAATGTCAGTAGATAGAAAAATAATGAATATATCATAATATATTTGGTATTACTCTCTTAAATAGTTTATCCGCCTAATAGTCCTTAAGAATGAATTCTTCAATTCGACTACAGAATTTAATGGCGCGCTACTAAAAATACCTTTCATATAAAACGCTATTGATTTACTTAACTGTTGAACGATTACCTATCAGATATTATTAAACTGAAAGGTTCAATGATAACGATAAAAGCTTTTGGCGTAACATCAATCCGTTTCGATCCAAGCTATTAAAAGGTTATTAATGTTTTAAAATCTAAGTACCTATCTAGATACTCGTATAGACAATGTTACAGGTTTAATAGAGTAAGAAATTAAGTTTTCGAATTAGAGGTTCGTCAGTCAATTACGGGTAAAATTTGGCACACATAGATCTATTTATCCATTCATATCTATACTAATATTATAATATCTTGGGATAACTCACACAGAGCTATCTGATCCCAAAATAAGCAGAGACAACCGATAGACATACTTATATATTTCTAAATACATACATGTTATAGATAAATAACAACCAGACACAGAATAAACCATCGTGCTCATCACACAAAGTTTTATCCTGGGTGGAGATAGAACGCACGACCTCCTGCGTAGCAGTCGGATACACTCCAACCGCGCTACAGAGGCAGTCAGATAAAGATAAAGTTGAAAGAAGAAGATAACTAACTTCTTCAACCATTTCCTATATTATAAAATTATGAAAGTAACTCCTAAAGACTTTTATTATATCTAAGGTTCTCACATTAAATAAAGGAGTGATATTGCAGTTCCTAAGGATATGAATAATTCAGCGCAGTGATAAGAGTCATGCTCCCGTAAGTTGCAGCAATCGGGAACTTGTGACAGGAACCGATTACCCCCCTGACTGGTCCAAGAGACTCTTACGTTATCTTACGTTACTGATAATCTTGGTTTATATGGGAAGTTCACTGAAGAATTTTCTTGTAAGGTAATTTTCTTTTTTATCAGTATAAAAGTTTTTATCATTTATGTAGTTATATACAATATTCATCTATTGTGTTATCGCAAACAAATATAGCAATTTAAAAAATTACAATGATACACGACAATTAAAAATCATATCTCAGAAAAAAATACATGCACACTGATGAAAATTGAAAAATATTTTTCGATCTTACTGGCATAATAATAAAAAATATAAATTAATAAATCACAAATCAAAAATTAAAATAAAAAGGGGTAAAAAATAATCATTACTCGGACTCGAACTGGGGTCTTCTGATTTCTGGACCGCCCGATTTCCCACTTCTCAGCTATAATAACATTGTAGATGGTGGCAAAATTTATCTTCGTATTCTAATGATATTGTAGCAGTTTTTTATTGTTCTTTCTCCGTCTTACGAATTTTCGATCAGGGTCACGTGATCCTGACGCGAGTTTAAATTTTTTTACCCATACCAAAAAAATTGCACAACGCCGCTAAAGAAGTTTTCACATAAATACGTCCACCTGTTTGCGCTATCATTCCAGCTAGATCGATACAGGCTGACTGATTGATGCCATAGACAGACAAACGTCTTTTGCGTCAGAGTTATAAAAATATTGAAACGGATTGAATACCTATTTTATATTTCATCCAAGTTCAAGAAATCTTCAAAAGAAACCAAAACCATCTGATGACTGAATTTATTTTCTCAACATTAAATCACCCCAATTTTATTACCTTCTAACGGCACAAGGCGATAACCCTAAAATGCCGCCGAAATTTCTCAAGATCGCACATCAATATTTAATTTCGTCTTAAAACTCACATCAATCTCAGAAATGTTGGATTTTTTAGTGAAATTCGAACGAAAGTCGATCAATTCCGATGGAGGTGCTATGAATAATGCAAATCCAGCGATCACCTGAGCTGCGACACATTAAAATCGCATTCGGCTTTATGACGTCCCCCGGGGTGGGCGAAAGATGTATTACCTACTGAGTACCGATAGCGCAAGGGTTACAAGAGTGACGCTAAATATAGGTAATTTTAAAGGGAAATGTGGCAAGTTAAGATAAGGGAATTTAAATGGTATGTTAAGTTAAAATGCTCCTTTACTGCTAACATAGAATAAAGAAATTTATGGGCTGCTAACGTTCAGAGTGTAGGTTTGGTAATGACTAGTGGCACGATATAAACATGACTAAACATTATGAAATACTACCTGTACTTTCTTCTTTGATTATATAATAACTAGATTATTAAACCTGGATCTAAAGTTGAAGCAAAAAATCTGTCAAAACCTACTCATATAAGGGCGTACACTGTGACAGGTGAACAGCCGCCATCACATAGTTATATTAGCGCGCCTTTTTGCTCGGTGTTGCCATTACAATTAAATTAAATATCCTTAAAGGCTGTCTCCTTTATTTCCATTTCCGTGGAAGAAGTTCCGCGGCGGAACTAGGTCTCGTGAAATGTACCTGATGTTAAATCTGGGAAAATAAATGTTATACATGTTTAAGTTCCTACTCTTTTATTATTATTTATAGAGTAATAAATTATTACTGTCAAATATATTTTGCTTCGTTTGGGTTATAATAGTTAAAATAAATTAAATTTTAAGGTTATATACTTACCATAGTTATACCCACTGATGTTCTAATAACTCTTTAATATTTGAACTAATGATAAAAACTTGCCCGGGAAATGTAGTTTCATGTTTTAGGCACCAACTTCAAAATGTTTAATTATTTTTTGTTGTTGAACCTATATTTTTTTTGTGCTTTTTCAGTTACCTTTTAGTTACCAGTAGGTTTAGTTACCTTTAATTTATTTTTGAAGTCCATTTTTGTGATTTATAGTTGATATAGGTAAGTTACAATAGCATAATCGAAACTGCTCATTTCTTTTACAAAATGTTGCGTTTTACGATACAAGGCCGTTGATTTTTGAGGAGTTCACATGATGACTATCAGTTACATTACATGATTTAATGGAGGCGAAGCATCAGGCATCTAATACGGTCCTCAACCCGCAATAATTAATATTGTTTAGTTCCGCTGGTCATCTGTGGTCTTCATCATCAGTACCATTTCACTCAATGGTGCGTTTTAAGAGTAAATGCATGAACTACAACAAAATATACCCAAACATTGATGAAAACGGGACTAATCTGGAAGCGTATACCCTTTCAAACACAACATTTTTTTTTCAAATCGGTCCAGCCGTCTGCGAATAATCAGGTAACAAACTTAAGAAATTTCATAAAAATCTAAACCCTCCCTGTTTGAAATTACTACAATATTGAAAGAAAGTTTATAGTGCCAAAAAAAACATGGTGAATCGACTGGTCTCGTGGTCTACTGGTTAGTGACCCTGACTGCTAAGCTAGAGGTTGTTGGTTCGATTCCCATCTAGAATAAGTATATCCTACTATTTGGCCCATTCGGATTGATATTTATTGAATCAAGTCACCTCAAGTCTTCTTTTAGGGTACCGTAGCCAAAATGGCAAAACCCTTATAGTTTCGCCATGTCCGTCCGTCCGTCCGCAGCTTAGCTCAGAGACCGTTGTGTGTGAGTGAAAGAAGTTAGAATTTTTGATTGATTTCATATAATTTTGTATTTAGAATATATGTATAAGTAAGTTTACGAATATCAGTTGTCAGGTTGCCATAGTAGAGGCTCGCCTCAGTTTGGGATCAGATGGTTTTGTGTGAGTTGTCTGATGTAAGTAAAATCTTCCAATATTGTTTCGTTACAGAGATCCCGTTAAAAACAAAAATGTGAAAATATGACAAGGTTTCGCCAATAAAAACAGTGAGATCTAACAGAAATTCTAAAAATCATACAGAGCTTCACATGTTGCTAGCAATGTAGGTTGCACATTACCGTGGTCGAAAATGGTCGGTGAGTCGCCCTTTTGCAACTTCGTTAATCAACCAAGTTGCGCGTATATCTAAGTAATTTATCTAGACACACGACACTGTATCCAGTGACGTGTCTAGATAGATTCCCGCAATGATCGAACTATTTACATATTAATCATCTAGCCCAGACCTCAACCCTTTAGACTACAAATTATGGTCAGTTTTAGAGGACATGGCTTGCTCTAAACATTGAGTCTCTTAAAAAATCTCTGGAGCAAGCAGTGGCGAAATTTCCCATGGAAACAGTGCGTAAATTTATAGATTCGTGGCCAGACAGATTAAAGGCCTGTATAAAAAGCCAAAGGTGGCCATTTTGAATAGAATTTAGTTTTTATTTTTGCTGAGACTTTAATAAATATGTACATATAAGTTTTAGTAAAATTACAACACTTCATTAAAAAAAATATATATTTTCATTTGCAACAAAACTTATGGCCGGCCCAGGTATACTAATATTATAAAGAAGAAAGATTATTTATAATGGTCTCCTGACCGACATTAAATTGATATTTAATAAGTTAGGTTTACTACCTAAGTGTTACTTGCCTCATTTCTTTGACTTGTAACTTGATATACCTAATATATCTACCGTATTCTCCGAAAGCACATGGAGCTCCATAATGGATAACATACGTCGTCAACCTGACGTATCGTAAACCGAACGCTAACTTGAGATTTACGACAGGCATTGTCTATGTGCATGCGATTTATCAAGCGAGAAATGCCCATCTGTTTCTGCAATTTGATGCCGTGATATGACTGCCTTAGTAGCTAAATCGAGCAGTAAATTTCATATCACTGATATCAAATACTTATTTTATTGATTTGAAATGAAAAGATCATTTTTTTTTTGCAAAACATAATAAGTATGCAAGCATTTATCTGTGATCACGTAAATCTCAAACAAGATCTGAAATAAAATTCATATCGGCACTGAAAGATTTAAATAGCAGAAGCAGAGAAATCCTTTCAATCTGACGAATATTTTTCAACTCGAGGCAACCATTTCTTATCTCGCTTTTTGGGAAAGCGTTCGTATTTTAAATTTCCCGCTTTTATCTGGAGAGTATATTAAAAGATTTTTAAAAATGGAAGTTAGTTTGTCTAAGGAAGCCACTTGAATCAGCCTGAGTGCTATGTATGCGTGAATAATTCGTGCATCTAGAGTGGCACAGGGACAATTAAGTCTCATTTTTAAACACAGGTTTGTACTTTAAAGGAACCTCATATAAATTGGGACATAGGTGGGCGAGCTATTATGGTGTATTTCGGTCTAGACTGGGACTAAATTGGTCATACGGATTTTGTATAGTAGGTAGTTACTCCGAGATATATTTAGTTTTTATTTAGTGTAAAATTAAAACGTTGTCTCGCAGCGTTATACTTATTTGTGTTATGGGAATAAGGTGAAGTCACGAGTTTGTAAGACTAACTTCATGAATAAGTTAATGAGTAAGTTATAGTTGCTAAAAAAAATACTTCAACCAATAAACCATATATAAGACTGACAGATATTGTGTTCTGGTATACATACCTACTGCAACTTTAAACTGTATACCGCCAACGAATTATTGCGGGAAGAAGCAATTAAATTATATTCTAGTGTATATAGAAACCCCAACACCAAATTACGGAATAGAACCACAAACAGAATTACATGAACTAGACTAGATTAACTAGACCACAACATTTGAATATTATTCAACTAAAGGTCCGCTATATCTATACTGTGGTTTTATCCGCTCGTTTCTAAAATATTTAATATGAAATTAAATATTCGATTAATAAGATATTATAGGAGGTACGAATATGGTGGCAAATTGAGCAGTCATCATTTTCACAGCTACGCATATAAAAATGTGAAAATACCTGCGTAAATCCGGATGAAGGACAATAAAGTGTAAGTGCAGTCAGCTATGTAAATCGCTTAAATAAGGGGTGATAAATATTTATCCAGAATAAATATTTATCACCGCTTAGTCACGAAAATTCAAATAAGAAATAGAGCAGAAATATAAAAAATGTCAATTTTAGGGTTTAGGAGATTCCCAAAATGGTTTCTTGGTAAACATTTTATGTGAAATGACTTGATACTGACTGAATTGTCATGAAGAAGAAATTACCTATTATAGGTTTTTTTTTATTATTAGGTTTTTTTTAATAATAAAAACAAGTACATGTCCATCACTTAACTTGAACAAAAATTAAAACTCGCAATCACTTTTCAAAGTATGTATACTAACTCAATAATCTCAGGAACTACTGAGTCGAATGGAAAAATTATGTTACTGTTGGATAGTCAAGCAATGATAAATGTTACTGAAACGGGGAAAATTGACGCAGACAAAGTTGCGCGAGTCAGCTAGTCAATAATCCAAAGTTAGGTATACCTAATAAAGAATATACTAAATAGCCTTACGACTACGTAATAAGACCTCGCCAACTTTTTTAACTTTCAAAGTTCTGAGAGATGGTGAACTACACCTGCATCAACGCTTCTGGAAGCAAAACCAACATATATTTATAGCAACAAATGTTTTTGGTAGCACAATATCTGTTCCCTAAGCTACAATCGACCCAAATAACCAACTACTTTCTTTATTAAAAATATACGAAACTTTTATATAAAGAGGTTTTTCTTTTATTTATAACCACAGTGCTCGTTCCAGCAGCTTCAAATGCTGCAGCTTTGAATAGTAAAACCTCCTCTACAATTTGCTTTTAAGCCAATGATCCTTTACAAAGTTGAATCAATTAGTCGGCTCTCCGACCGGTGCTTGAATTGGCAGAACGGTTTGCCGTCTAAATTCTTACGACTAATTTTGTTCATTTATTTCCTATTAAGAAAAATAATCTTTTGGAACAAAATACGTGGGACATTTAAAAAGTTTTGAGAAACTAATAAACAACTTCTATGGATTAAATATTTTGATTAAGCCCTTTCAAAGAACTCTCCATCAGCCTCTATACAAAGTTTCATGCATCTGAAGTTTTGGAAACATTTTTTCCAGTCCGCCGCAGACACCTTTTCCACGGCCGCCTTGAACGGTACTAGCGCGTCTACCGGTGATGTAAACTGTATCCCTTTCTCTGTTTTTTCAACCGACTTCAAAAAAGAGGAGGTTCTAAATTTTTTGTATGTTTGTTCACCGATTACGCAAAGACGGCTGGACCGATTTGAAAAATTATTTTTGTGTTTAAAAGGGTATACTCCCAAGTTGGTCCCATTGTCATCAGATCACGATCTGATGACTGGATCCCGGAGAAATCGAGAGAAATCTTTAAATATTAAACACCTACACTGATTTAGGTTTGATTTAGGTTAACTTCATAGTGATTCGTGCATTTACTTTGACAGAAAGCACCTATTGGTGAAGTAGAATTGATGATGAAGACCACAAATGACGACAAGACCTATTCAATATTTCACAGTTTGCGATTCAATTACTTTAATATGATATTGAGTAGCATTTTATTCTCGTCATACTACTATTACACAATGTAATAGAGCTGATAGTGAACTATCATGTGAACTCCTCAACAATTAACGGCCCTGCATCGGGGCAAGCAATATTTTGTAAAGGGACAAAAGCAGTTGACAAAAGCCTATTGTAACATAAGTGAATTACAAACCTACGCACTAAAAAGTGAGAAATAAAAAACTTTTTTACAAAAAAATATTACCGACTTCAAAAATAAATAAAAGGCAACTAAAATGTAATGTTAATGTGTTGTTGTTATTCTAGGTAGATATTATTTTTTGCTTTTTAGTTGTTATTTTAGGGAATAAAAAGAAGTCACACGGTGCCAGATCAGGACTGTAAAGAGGGTGACACAATTGAATTTTTTTTTTACTGCCAACACACTTTCTTCCGTGACAGCCGTCGTAGGACGACCACTCCTTTATTCATCCCCCAAAGTAAGGCGACCGCGCTGGAACTCGCTATGCCAATGCAACGGTAGATGGTTGCTTTTCAAAGTCCTTCATCCATAAAAGCCATTTGAAGTCGATCAAATGACGCATCAGGTTTTAGGCCACATTAAAAATCGTAGAAAATCATAGCACGAAAATGTTAAATGAGCCACGATAATTTAATGCTCTCTAAAAAAAGTGTGTGTAACCTTCTGAGTGGTCTGGTACAGTGCTAGATCTATTATCTTTGGGTACAGTGATAACTCAGCTGAAAAATGTATCGGCTAAGCAACCAAATTACGGTCAGGTTTTCACAAACGGTCATGTGTTCTTGTTTCTGCTATTGTCAAGTTTTTCTGCTACAATAATCGATCGATCAAATGACGCATCAGGTTTTAGGCCACATTAAAAATCGTAGAAAATCATAGCACGAAAATGTTAAATGAGCCGCGATAATTTAATGCTCTCTAAAAAAAGTGGAGGGAATTTCGAAATTCAAACAATGGTATTTTTACTTTTAAATAATCAAATGATTCAAATCATTTGATCTATGAATTCCACTTCATATTCGAAAATTCGAGAAGGAGCTCACGACAAAAGACTTCATCACCATGTAAATCTAGAGGCTATCCAACTTCTCGATTGTACGGACTTAAAACGAGAACTCAAAAGAACTAAGCCGTTTGAGTTAGTGTAGTGTTAAGTGAAAAAAAAAGGTGATAGTGTCAGTGCCTTACATTTAAAACACAAGAACAAAGTGTTATCAATTTATCAGACACTAAGAAATATCAATGGATAATTTTTTAGAATAAATATCTTAGCAGTTTATAATAATAATAATCATTTATATCGAATATACGTCCATATTTCGTCAGTAACAGTTTTCTGACTTACAGATACTTAGTAGATACAGAAACAACTTAAAATTACTTATTAGCTTCAATGTTAAATTGTAATATTTTAAAGAGTAAAAGTAAATGATTTACTTTTTATACAAAAAAAATCAAAATAATTACAAGTGGCCAGTGCCATAAACATAAAGTTTTTTTTTCGCAAAGCCTTCTGAGTGGCCTGGTACAGTGATAACTCAGCTGAAAAATGGATCGGCTAAGCAACCAAATTACGGTCAGGTTTTCACAAACGGTCAGGTGTTCTTGTTTTTACTATTGTCAAGTTTTTCTGCTATAATATAGCACAAATACACGCATTTTATGTTACTTTCACAAGATAAACACTGAGCTGTAAAATAATGACAGTCACTTATCGATAGTCAGCTCTCTTCTTTTTTGAAAATTTATCACCTAATGTAGCTAAAGGCTGGTCGAGTGATTGCCTTCTCCTTGGATAGTAAGTAACACTACAAAATAGTCAATTTAGTATTATCAGTACTGTCCGTAACATCTTTAAGATTAACTCCTGAAATGTGACTCCAAATGTGGTTTAGCATTCTTTTTGCCGCAGACCCGTGACGTCACCAACTTTTATATTGTCTTTTCATTACTTTTTCGTAGCGAGGAGTTGCAAATAGAATGAAGGTTCATCAATAATTCGAGAACCGTCACAGCAAATGGACGGGTTTCCATCGAAACCTACTGGGAGAGCCGCCGACTGTTGTTTCTCGACTACCCTCTACGCGACACGATATAAATGTACATTTTCAACTACCCACCCTCCGTTGTGACACACTATAGGGATTATCGGCTTTTATTCAATATTTAGGAAGCATGTGTAATGTTGCCAATGTTTTATTTTGAACATATATCTAGGTACGGCTAAGGCTTCATAAATGGAGGAGTATGAATAAATAATGTAATCTATTATACCATATCATAAAGTAGACGGTTCTCGCATATGTCTTCTAATAAGTTCTAATGCGTATTTTACAGTCATTGAGATAAATTTCACAAGTACATATGTAATATTAATAGGTAAGATGTAAGAACATGACTGAATTTCTCGTCAACGTCAGTCGTTTCAAGGTTTAATTTGAGCTTGTTACTCTCGCTGTAATTGCATATATTAGGCTGACAGAAAGACATTTTATGAAGGTTCACTCACGTTATATTTATTCACAGGTTTCCAGTAGGTACCTGATGATGTAAGGGGTATGTAATTAGAATCACATTAAATGCGCTTGCTGCATTCCGATTTTGAATTACCTGATTTTGATAACCTTCCGATTTCGATTTAGGTAAATAGGAAAAAATATACCTAGTACTGATGACAAAAAAGGCTTACAAATCTGGGAACTATATCAGGTGCGATGGCTGAGGGAGAGACATCAATAATTCCACACCACATTGCACGGATTCAACGGCATCAAGGCGATTGGGGTCACTCTCCAATTTCTAAGGCCTCACGGTTTCAATTTTACTGTTCAATTTATTACGAAGCATAGTCAGTCTGAGCTGTGTATGGTCTGGCTTGATAATTTTGTTGAATATATTGCTGTGGATTGAAGGTAAGGCTGTTTCTACTGGATTGAGGGGTTAGGTAAGAAATAGTATCGTTAATAAATGATGCAACACTTGCAGCATAGGAATATGTTTTTCTCTGAAATATTTGTCTTGAAAATAAATCAGGCACAAATAATCTAAGAGCTGGTGGGTTGAAAATACATATGTTAATAATAAACGTAGGTATATCGTAAATATGACGTCCAGTAACATCCAACATAACTTTTATGTTTAGCAATAAATATAAGAGTGAGTCTGACTGTATACTGAGAAATAAAATTTTACATCTAGACTTTAAGATGGCATTTAAATACACATATGATCTAAAGTCTTGCTACTAAAATAAGTCAGATTTTTTCCACGTAATAAATCGTCTGCATCATCATTTCAGTAACGGCTACCAATTTTATGGTAATGTAATAATCTAAATGTCAGCCAAGTTTATTTTTTTTAAGACCTCGAACCGTCAACTCCCCTCCCCACCATTGAAATTACATCCTAAACATTATTTCTTCGCACCATAATAATTTTCAAAATCAAATAGGTCCCCCACAACGCTCGAATAAACCCAAGATAGCACTTGGGCTCCCCAGTTAAGGTGTTTTAATAGTTGGTTTGTGTTGTTAGGCGAATGGAACTTTGAATAGAGAATGAAGGAGAGTATTTCGAAAAAAATTAAAATGTGTTGTATGAGCTTTTTGTCTCAAAATTTATCAACTTACCTACGTATATGATTATGACTGGCCTGTTGGTCTAGTGGTCACTGACCCTGACTGCTAAGCAGGTGGTCGTGGATTCGATCCTCGCCCAGGATAAATCTTTGTGTGATGAATGTCTGGGTGTTATCTAATATATAAAATTCTCGTGTCATAGTTTTCGTTGCCATACTCCTCCGAAACGGCTTCACCGATTTTGATGAAATTTTGTGTGCATATTGGGTAGGTCTGAGAATCGGACAACATCTATTTTTCATCCCCCTAAGAGTTTGTTTGTTTGTTTAAACGCGATAATCTCAGGAACTACTGGGCCGCATTGAAAAAATATTTTATTGTTGGATAGCCCATTTATCGAGGAAGGCTATAGGTTATAACATCACGCTTCGACCAATAGGAGCGGAGCAGCAATGAAAAATGTTGTAAAAAAAAAAAGGAAGAAAAAAGGAAGAAAAAAGGGAAAATTTACGCAGACGAAGTTGCGCGGGTCATTGCCCACCCCTAACATTTACAACTATACTATAATATTTTAAAGCTGAAGAGTTTGTTTGTTTGTTTGAACGCTATAATCTCAGGAACTGCGGGTCCTAAATAAAAAAATATTTTACTGTTAGATGGCCCATTTATCGAGGAAGGTTATAGGTTTTATAACATCACGCTACGACTAATAGGAGCGGAGCAGCAATGAAAAATGTTGTAAAAAAAAAAGGGGAGAAAAAAGAAAAAAGGGAAAATTTACGCAGACGAAGTTGCGCGGGTCAGCTAGTCTACAATATATATGTATTAAGAAATATATAAGTATGTTTATCAGTTGTCTAGTTGCCATAGTACAGGGCCTGCCTAGTTTGGGATCAGGCGGAAATGTGTGAAAAAAGTTTAAAATTCCTTTTTACTAGTGAAAAGGTCATGTTTCGGCGAGACCTTAGCTTTTTATCTTGTCATTTCAAACTTACTTTAACCATAGTAAAAATATGTATTCTATACTGTGCTTTAACGCACACTATTTAAAGTAGTCGGAGCGATGCTTCTACAATAAATGATGGCATTACACTTAAAATAAAAATATTAAGTAGGTATGTACATTACTCTTCAACATAATAAAGCTTTAAGAGAGGGTTACTTTGACCTCTAACCGCTGAGTTCGCAAATCTTCCTTTAGTAAATCTAAGATAATATAAGCATAAATACTCCTTTGATAAACAAAGTAGTTTTAGATACCAACGGTCCCGTTGTCTGAACTCGTACAAAGTTCCGATAGATCTTTTATCCGAATCGAGAGATCAAGTTTTGAATCGCTGTAGAACAGACGATGCTCTTTTACATTTGAAATCTCATATTCTAAATCCTTTGTGGCAAAGGAATAGAGGTAGTTTCCATATTTAAAGATAAAAATATCTTAAAATGCTCTAAAAAAATATTTATTTATTTTAAACTTTGTGCACAAAATTGTTTAGAGGCGGACTTAATGCTAAAAGCATTCTCTGCCAGTCTACCTTAGGGTGATATATGGAAATGAAAATGGAATGTGTTTCAAGTTATATTAATAATGAACTCCGCCATTGACGGTCCCAAGCCCGTATGAAAAAGGAGGAGGGTTGGTTGCTGCAGGAAAGACCAAACCAACCGTAAAAGGTCAACGTCGAGCCTCGGGCGACGGTTAACTAACCCGACCGTGCATTAGCAGAGGTAGGAAATGACCACTGCAACCCGCAAATTCGCATCAATCCCAAGCGAAATCGGGGGTCTTGGCTTAGCCGTCCGGGCCAAGAGGTAGAGATCCTCCATAAAAACTCTCCCCAATCCTACGGTGGGATACGCGCCAATAGGATGAATGACTGATGGGAAATCAGCCAAGAGCGCCAACCTCAATGGACCTGGCTCACATTGTTGTATAGTGCCTTCACATGGGAATGGGCGTCACCCCGTGTGTGACCTGTTTTAATCGACCCTACTCGTGGGAACAACATGGAAAATAAGGAAAAACATATCTCTTCTCAATCTGAAAAACTACAAAGTAACAGAATAACTCAACAGATTTTTCACAAATCATTTTCTAATAAAACAAGAACTCAGTCGCTGAACAATCTCGATAACGTTATACCAGCTGACACGGAAATGAAAATACCTACACTGACCAATAGTGACCAGTGGAAAAGAGTGCCTGAAAGGAAAAGGCTACGCAAAAGCCCTGAAATAAACAAGGCCCAAAAACAAACGAAACTCGACACTTACTGGCTGAGCCAACCTACACCAATCTCGAATAGATTTTCCGAACTAGATAATGACTCGCAGGAAGCACAAATCGATGAAAACACCGAAAAACCTGCTAAGGCCCCGCCCTTATATGTAGATCGGGTCAGTAATATTCAACCATTAATAAAAATGCTTGATGAGGTAGCAGCAGATAACTATGAAGTAAAAGTCCTCCGTAATGATCAAGTTAGAATACAACCAAAGACTACAGAATTATATACAAAAATAGTTAAAAACCTACAAGAGAAAAATACAGAGTTTTATACTTACAAACCCAAACAAGACCGCTGTTTCAAAGTCGTACTCAAAAATCTTCATTACTCCACTGATATGGAAGAAATAAAAGCTGAACTAGAAATGACAGGACATAAAGTCGCTAACATTTGGATAGTCAAACAAAGAAGCACTAAAATACCATTGCCGATACACTTCATAGAGATAGAATCCAATAATAACAATAAACATATATATGACATCAAAAGTCTTTTGCACTGCAGAGTTGTTTTTGAGCCACCAAGACCTAAATGAGATATTCCACAATGAAGCAATTGTCAACAATATGGGCACACAAGAAAATACTGTTTTAGGAAGCCCAGGTGTATAAAATGTGCCGGAGACCATACATCATCAAAGTGCGAACGTAAAGAAAGATCGGACTCAGTAAAATGTGTACTCTGTGAAGGCAACCTAACCAAAAGGCTGCGCAGTATATAAAGAGCTTCAGAAAATCAAATATCCCACTCAACCAGCAAAACACCGACAGAAAACGCGCCTCGAACATCAACCAGACCATGTCTCGACGAGAACTAATTTGCTGAAATATGCCGCATTATCGCGAGCCATACGACTAATTAATTTAATTGCTACCCACGTAGATATTTATCACTGTAACCTGTTGAAATTCACAGAAATTGCCCGAATGTGTATTGAGTCAAATATAAATATACATATTTAATTAGATATAATTATTATGTACCTACTAAATCTATGTAGCTTATGATACCGCATTGGGAATCCTGTAATGGTATTGTAAATGTTGTTAAGACGCTGACAACAGCTACTGAACTTCGATGTTTCACTATTTTAGCCACGCCCACTATTTCTCCGATGTCCTAGTGCCATTGATAAAGGACGGTAAAAACAGCGAACTACCAACACAAGGACGCGGTCAATAATAAACAATAAACCAATAGATGGCGCTTTATTTTTTGTTCTATATGAAGAACTAGAAAGAAATTAGACAGGGCGATTAAAAAAAACAATAAATATTTTTTATACGTTTGTATTTTTAATTATTTCAGGAGACTTTATTTGCTATGAACTTCAAAACAATATAAAAGAAAGAAAAATAAAACTCGAAAATATATTAGCAACATTTTAAATATTTTCACATAATTATAATTTATTTGCTCTCGGATATTTGCCGGAACAAACAGACAGACAGACAGACAGACAAAAAAAAACTGTATTTTTGTTATCAGTAATTATTATGGATATATGTTATCCATAATAATTAATATATCTGCATAAAACTGTTATTTTGATATTACAAACAGATTCTTCAATTTTATTTATTTGCACAGATAGTTAATAATATATATTATTTTTTATTAATAATATTATTTTTTATTTGACATAAGGTAAATTTAGAGCTGAAGAAAATTCTTCCAAGTTTGAAGTCCTCCGAAAATTGATAACATACCTGCTACAGCACAATAATTGACTGGTAAATAATTTTCGTCACTGGAATCACTTTTAATGATAAATTTTAAATTGCACATCCTACACAAAAGAGTGAACTTCGACAAGAATCCATTTATGTTTTCTCCTACCAAATTAATGTGTTTTAAATTACAACCCAAGGGTTTAGGGGTAAGGGCGAGAAATATTCTGAAGATTTAAAAATAAATGCGATAAGTTTATTCGTCGTCCGATGTAATAATAATAATAATACTTATAAGGATTTTTTGTTGTGCAGGGTGACTTGTAGTAGTCTAAAAAAAATAATACTTAAAGCTTACTTATGCGTTAGTAACTAAATACTAACTGCCAGATTTTATCTTCGACAACCTGTTCAAAATAATGATGTGGGTAGGTGTAGAAAAGAGAACACATTAGTGCAATTTATAATATTCAATTTTAATTTATTTATTCAGTTTTAACTGCTTGTTGCAACTTTTTTACACTTGACACAACATAAAAGCATAGTACTTACGTTTGTACAGTTTCTTATGCTAGTTTCTTAGCCACGCCCTATACCACCTACCAGCATAGCACTCATACATCAAAATGTCTCAACTTAATGAAATTAAATCAACTCAAAAATCACTTGAAGAAACCTTCAATCGGCGAATGACAGAACTCGAAGCACAGCTGAGCGGTGGAGCATCATCAAGAGACACAGTGGCTAAAGTTGCTGAGGAGCTCCGTACTTTCCGGGAACTAATGTTCAAGATGCTGAGTTTGCTTCGCAACCAGATCAATGACTGTGTTCGAACTGTAGATGAGATGGAGACAAGGTCACGAAGGAAAGCACTGCTATTCATTGGAGTTGCTGAACAGGAGAAGGAAGACTGCACCACTACAATTTTGGAAATAGCACAGCACAAGTTGGGTCTTAAGGATATTGCACCCTCTGATATAAAGGTCTGCCATCGAATCGGAGTACAAAGGGATCGATCCCGTGCCATTCTAGTTCGATTTACTAGCACAGCTTTAAGATCCGCTGTATGGAGGGCTAAGTCCGCTTTAAAGGGCTCTTCTATTTCGGTTAGGGAGTTTCTAACCAAAACCCGGCAGGCGGTCTTCAGCAGAGCTCGCCTGCATTTTGGAATAAAGGCTTCATGGACACAGGACGCCACTATCTTCATTAAAGCGCCCGACAGCAGCCGACACAAGTTGTTTACAATGGATGAGCTGAACCTTCTGGTGGAAAAGTATCCTTCAACAACTACTAAGTCTGCGACGCGGGCCGGCGTCGGTGAAGCGGGGTTGAAGTCGTCCTCAACGCGTAAATAGCATGCTTGTATATACTGTGCCGTGTTATTGTTATGATTTCTTTTTACGTTTAGTGATACACTCGTACGCATCTAGTTGGCTTCGCCGAGTGACGTAACTATCTACCTTCTTTTCTTCATTTATTTACATAAATTTATCACATATTCACCTTTTTTAATGTAGGTAACGTATAACTATACCCACAAAATTTCATAAGTTTTTGTAATCCATTAGTTTGACAGTTTGACTTTGACACTTGTCATTTGACGTCGACTGGGTGCGTTCCGAAGTATGCACTAATAATAATTATTGTTTGAATAATGTTTAATTTTGTTGTTTTTAATTTTCTCTTACATTTTTTTTTTAAATTTAGAAGTTATGTGAGTGTCGGCTGGCGGGTGGTGCAGTTACCTTTGTTACAAGTACGTGCAAATACCATACTAATATTTATTTATTGAAATATTTTATATGAACTAATTATTTATTTATTTTTATAAACTTATTTTTTTATATTTTATTTATAATTATATCTGATAATGAATCTTTTCATTCAGCTATAGAGTCCAGCGATTACAATTCTTCCAACGATGAAAGTTTCATCTCGGTTACTGGTACACTCGGTGACTTTGTGAGGGAAACATTTCACGAACTAAACAAATGTTTAATCAATGTCTGTCACATCAACGCACAAAGCATTCCCAGCCACTATAGCGACTTGGTTGAGACGTTCTCTGACTCCAACGTCCATGCCATTTTGATCTCGGAGACCTGGCTCAAACCTCATCTTCTTTCTACCTCCTACGCTCTTCCCGGCTTCATTCTTATTCGGAATGATCGAGTCGACAGAAGAGGGGGCGGAGTGGCTATTTATCTACGTAGCAACTTTTCTTTTAAAGTCTTATCTTCGTCAATTTCTAGCAACCATACTTCTGCGGAATTTCTTTTCCTTGAAGTTTGTGCCAATGGGGCTAAAGCCATTCTTGGTGTAGTTTATTCTCCTCCTGCAGTTGATTACTTCTCCAATCTCGAAACTATTTTAGAATCTTTAGGTTCAGAGTATACTCACCATATAATCATGGGCGACTTTAACACCGATCTCCTCTCGCTTAACTCAATCCGTTCGCGTAAACTACTCCAGCTTGTCGAGTCCAGCAGCCTCCACATTTTACCAATGCAAGCTACCCACCACAACGTTGATGGGATAGATACCTGGCTAGATTTGATTCTTACCTCTGCTCCTTCTCTAGTTCGTCGTCATGGTCAAAGTATAGCACCTGGTTTCTCACATCACGACTTAATCTTCCTCTCATATTCCCTGAAACCACCTAAACTCTGTCCCAAAGTTATTAACGCGCGTTGTTATGGTCGGATTGATGAGGGTAAACTTCGAGAGGATGCATCAAAACTGGATTGGGAACCTATATACGAAGCTCCCACGATCAATGCCAAGGTTACTACTTTCAATAAACTGGTGGTGGGGTTGTATGACGTCCATGCTCCTTTCAGGAAAATCAAAATCAAGCGTCTCCCCGCTCCTTGGATGACGGAAGGCATCCGAATGGCTATGCGGCGAAGGGATCGGGCATTCCGCAAGTTCAGGAGAGACCGTGATGACGACAATTGGGCCCTTTTTAAGTCTGCAAGGAATAGGTGTAACCAAATGATTCGCAACGCTAAACGCCGTCATATCCTTAATAACATCGATTCTTCGTCACCCAATAATATCTGGCGGTTCTTAGGGACTCTAGGAATCGGTAAACGGGGCCGTATTGATTCACAGGTGATGGTTGGTTTAGATGATCTCAATAAATATTTCACAACCTCTGCTCTTATTGATCAACAAACCACGCGTTCTACATGTGACTACTTAGCCCACCTACCACGCCTCAACATTGACTTCTTCCATTTTTCTCAGGTTGCAGAGGCCGACATCAAAAAGATTATTCTTTCTATTAAATCCAAGGCTATAGGTAACGATGGCATTAGCCGTCGCATGGTTACACTTATCCTTGACTACATCCTTCCTGTTCTTTCTCACATTATTAATTTCTCTCTCGATTCCGGGACATACCCATCTTTATGGCGACACGCCTTCGTTATTCCCCTACCTAAAATTTCAAATCCTACTCTTCCTAACCACTTTCGACCTATCTCTATTCTTCCTTTTCTATCTAAAGTGCTTGAAGCCTGTGTCCATAAGCAAATGACACAATTTGTATATCGCAATAATTTGTTAAGCCATTTTCAATCCGGTTTCAGGCCTGGACATAGCACCAGCTCTGCTCTTCTCAAAGTGACTGGCGACATCAGGGCAGGCATGGATGAGACCAAAGTTACAGTTTTGGCCTTGGTGGATTTCTCGAATGCCTTTAATGCCGTCAGTCATGATATCTTACTTTCTATCCTCTCTCATCTGATGTTCTCGTCCAATGCTCTTAACTGGTTCTCATCCTATCTTCGGGGGCGCCAACAGTCGGTGCGCGTAAATGATTCTTCGTCGAAATGGCGCGATCTTGACGCTGGTGTTCCTCAAGGCGGAATTCTTTCTCCTCTATTATTTTCCATTTTTATTGATCTTATTACTAATGTCCTCCAGTGTACGTTTCACCTTTACGCCGATGATCTGCAGATATATGCTCAGGCTAGTGTAAATGATTTATCTGAGGCCATCACAAAGATCAACGGTGATCTTGCTGCTATCAAAACCTGGTCAGACAGGTTCGGCTTGACTGTAAATCCGTCCAAGTGCCAGGCAATTGTGATAGGGAGTCAACGCATTTTAAGCCGACTTAACACAGACTCGTTGCCACCAGTCATCTTTAATAGCTCCACTATCCCTCTTAGTTCATCAGTCAGGGACCTCGGCATTTTACTAGACACAAACCTCAACTGGCAAGCTCAGGTAACAAGTGTTAGTCAGAGGGTTACAGGTACTTTGCGAACATTATACCGTCTCAAGAATTTCCTCCCATTTAAAACTAAACTTATGCTCGTCCAGACGTTGATTTTTCCCCTAATTGATTATGGTGACGTATGCTATCTCGATCTGAATGCAGACCTCCTTAACAAGTACGATCGACTTCTAAACAACTGCATTAGATTTATTTTTAACCTTCGTAAGTATGACCATGTGTCCTTTTACCGTTCTGAACTGAAATGGCTCCCTATTCGGCAGCGCCGTAGTTTGCGCGTTCTCACTACTCTTTACTCTATTATTAACTCTCCTCATACTCCATCTTACCTGTCTTCTAGCTTTCATTTCTTGTCCTCCAACCATAACAGAGATCTCCGCTCTTCCAACAATCTCTTACTTTTATGCCCCGCTCATTCTACTGGATTCGTGGGATCCTCTTTCTTTGTTCAATCGGTTGTACTCTGGAATGCGCTGTCCCCCGAAATCAGGATGGCACCTAACCGTTTCAATTTTAAAATAAACGTTCGAACGCTACTCTTTAACAGCAGCTGAATCCTTACAAAGTTATCAACTTATTAGTTTATAATTTATGTATGTATTGTATATAATATATAAATATGTATGTATGTAAGTAATGGAATTTATGTATATTTTATATGTATGTATGTACATATTAGCATGTATTCGATTTTTGTGTATATATAATGCTTTTTTTATTTCTCGACCTTTAATATACTTTTATTATTATCATTTTTATATATCTAGTTTTCTACAATCTGCACCTACATATTCTTAAGTTTACATCACCCAAAGGTAGACTGGCAGAGAATGCTTTTAGCATTAAGTCCGCCTTTGTACTCTATTTGTACATTAAGTGTTAAATAAATAAATAAATAAATAAAATAATAATATTTACCTCAAGTTTAGGAATATTATCGGTGGATTCAACTGTCTCAGATATCTTTGCCGATACTTCAAACCAGTGATGGAAAATAACTATGAATCACAATAACATAAGAAGTATAAGAACGATCATGAGGAAGTTTCATATCACTTGGGCATCATCTTTACCTGGTAACATTTTCTAGGGGAATTATAACATCACTTTCTAATGTAACTGCAACAGCCACATTTCCTAATCTGTACAAAATATTTATTACATTTAAACTTAGAAAAACTTTCTTCAGCACTAATCTTACCTATTATGTCTAACTAGCTGTAAACTAGCTGTGGACGTAGCCTAAGTTACTCCTTACATCATTAGCTGTCTGACAGTGAGTCCTGTAAATCTCCGTACAGCCGTTTTGGAGATTTGTCGAAACAAACACACAGACAGACAGCCAGATAAAAAAAAACTGTATTTTTGTTTTAAGTACTATGCGTACTTTCATAGCATTTAGTAAAAAACTGCTATTTTGACATTAGGAACACACACTTCAGTATGTGATCGCCATATATAGGTAAAAAATACTAAAACCTACACAACTATTTGTATGGAAAGGGCAAGAAACAATGGATAAAGCTACAAGTATTTTAGGAGCATTTTCCTATTAGGCCAGTTCTAAGATAGTCGTAGGTCTATGCAAATGTGATAGTTTATCATTATACTTGTTTGTAACTATTTTTCTAAAATGTAAAGGGGATCCTCTTTGTCCATGTGGCGATTCTTTTTGTGTAATGTGTTAATGTAATATAAATAATAAAATTATTATATAAATTAGTATGTAGGTACTTATTACAAACTTATTGGTGAAAAACTTTCCGAAGTTTCACCTGCTTCTGAACTATTCGCCAAACGTCTCTTTTTACTGAAAAGATGAAAGAAAATATTAAAAATAAATACAAAAATTGAACAGGCGAACCTAGGTTTCGAACTCGAAACTTGATATTCTGAATCAACGCAGATACCGCTACACCAAACGAGCTTCACAGTTGCAGATGAATTTTCGCTATACGTTGTACAAAACAGCTTAGTGTAGCTTTTTGGTTTGGTTACGATTTCACTTCTGTTCGTGCAATATTTTGTCAATATGAAAAATATAATACTTACTTTACTACTTCCATGAGATGTTTTTGTTTGTTGGTATAGAAGCGCTTTTTGCTGGCCTCCGACATTTTTGTTTGTTTCCCAATTATAGTAACAAATATTTTTAAACTTAGAACTAAATATATTTAAATTAACAACTTAGATAGTATAAATTAATAGTATATTTATTAAACTTATATTCTTTACCAATGTCTATAATTTTTCAAACAACAAACAAAATATGAAGTGAATGGATGGCGAGGCAAAGCGACATACGTCCGTCTAGCTGCGCGTCTCTGCGATCACTGTCAGATTGCTTATAAAAGAAAGAGAAGCGCGATCACGCAGCGCTCGTAACTAATTATAAACCATAAAACAATTAATTACTTGAAAATAAGTCGAGTAGTCGAAAATAAAAAACAACCAGATTCTGTATTATATCATGATACGTTATTGTTAATTATTTTACCAACGTACGTTGTTAAGTAATACAGATATTTTTGTTAGAAGATCATTTTAAGAGGTTACTTTGTATTTTTTTTTTATCGAGAAAAAAAATCAAATTCGTGTTTTGAATACAACAGGGTTCTTAGAAATATGTTCAAGATTAACATATATTTTTTCTGCCGTCACAAACTACGTAGATTTGGCTAAAAAATTGTTTAGGATAAGCCTATTTGGCTGTTGTCAGCGCCTTAACAATAAATAAATAAATGTAAAAACCGCTACTAGGCAGCGAAACCAACCGTCATACAAGCAAGCATTGATACACGATGAACACTTGCACCCACCTGCTAGTAAGCCGAGCCCAAATGAATCAACAGAAGTCCAATCTAATAGCAATGATATGAAAAAAATCTTAAATACTATGACACAACTAATGCAACAATTAACCGTAATGACAAATCTCCTAATGGAAATCATGACCAAACTGACAAATTCTGTTCATTAAAAATAGCCCTTTGGAATGCCAATGGGCTCTCACACCATGTCCTTGAAGTAGAGACATTTTTTAAAATAAACAAAATTGAACTTACTAGTATCTGAAACACATTTTACAAATAAAAATTATCTTAGAATCTACAATTACAACTTCTATCAAACTATGCATCCTGATGGTAAAGCCCACGGAGGATCCGCAATTCTCATCAAGAATACTATCAAACATCATGAGGCCGAACCATTTAAAACTCCTGAGATACAAGCCACAAGTGTAATTGTTGAGGATTGGCGTGGCCACTTGACTGTCACTGCACTTTATTCGCCCCCAAAACATGTAATCAAAAAAACCCTAGGACCAAGGTTCATAGCAGGTGGAGATTATAATTCCAAAAACACTCAATGGGGCTCTCGTTTAACAACTCCCAAAGGGCGACAATTACAGGCCGCTGAGAACGATTTACACCTAGAAACAATATCGAACGGGGAACCAACCTACTGGCCGACTGACCCGAAAAAAGTCCCAGACTTGATAGACTTCAGTGTCATAAAGGGGATTCCTAAAAATTGTTTCAAATGTTCTTCCCTCCAAGACCTCTCATCGGACCACAGTGTAGTTCTATTAGAGGTTTCTCAAAAAATCAGAAAAGTTAACCCCGTACCAAGGCTACACGATCGTAGGACCGACTGGGATTTATTTCGCACCATAATAGAGTCTGATATGAATAGCAACCTGCCTCTTAAAACAGAAGAAGACATTATGATAGCCGTAGAACACTTTAATGAGTGCGTCCAAAATGCTGCATGGGATAGCACTCCAGCTGCCAAGAAGTACACGGAACCAGACTGTTCGAAGCCTATCCGTGAATTAGTAGCTGAAAAAAGACAGGCCCGTAAATTATGGCAAACTACAAGATACAACAAAGACAAAACACGGTTAAACTATCTAACAGCTAAACTTAAAAAAGTAATGCTTGCAGAAAGAAATGAAAATGTACAAGACCATCTACGTAATCTGGACGCTACGGCGGCTAGTGACTATTCCCTTTGGAAAGCAACACAAAGACTCAAAAGACCCATTGCCACCAATCCACCGATACGCAGAAAGGACGGATCCTGGGCAAAAAGTGACGCAGAGAAAGGTGAAACCTTTGCCTTTCATCTAGCTGACGTCTTTGTACCAAACTCTACCCTGAACACATCGAAAACAACAAACAACAGTGAAGAAATTACTAATTTTCTTAGTGAACCTTATCAACTCGACCTGCCAATTAAAAAGATTAAGATATGTGAAGTCATAGAAACAATTAGAAATCTAAAACAAAATAAAGCCCCAGGATACGATTTGATTACTGCAAAAATACTCCATGAAATATCTAAAATAGCAATACGTTTTTTAAAGAACCTGTTTAACTGTATACTGATCAGAGGAATCTTTCCACCGCAATGGAAAATAGCTCAAATTAAAATGATCCTTAAACCTGGTAAAGCCCCTGAAGATGCATCTTCCTACAGACCGATCAGTGTACTACCTATATTGTCAAAAGTTATGGAAATACTATTTCTTAAGCGACTAAACTTAGTTATAGCAGAAAATAAAATCATACCTGACCACCAATTTGGTTTTAGAAAAAACCATGGCACAATAGAACAAGTGCATAGATTGGTAGAGGAGATCCATAAGGCTTTTGAAAACAAGAAATATTGCTGCGCTGCATTTCTAGACGTATCCCAGGCCTTTGACAGAGTTTGGCACAAAGGTTTATTGTTCAAAATAAAAAAACAACTCCCAACAAACTATTACATTTTCCTAAAATCATATCTTGCTGACAGACTTTTTTATGTTAAACAAGGGGAAGAAATAACTAAACTGCACAGGGCTCACGCAGGAGTACCACAAGGAAGCGTGCTTGGTCCAATCCTATATCTGGTTTTTACTTCAGACTTGCCCACCACAGATGGTGTTGTGATTGGCACCTTTGCTGATGACACAGCAGCCTTAACTGCCCATGATGAACCGACACAAGCAAGTAACATGCTGCAGCGCTCTTTGGACAAAATCACGGAATGGTTAACTACCTGGCGGATAAAAGCAAACGAGGCTAAGTCAGTACAGGTGACATTCACGATCCGACAAGACACGTGTCCTCCTGTGACGCTCAACAGAGTACAAATACCCCAAGCAAATGAAGCTAGATATCTTGGACTTTATTTAGATCGTCGTCTCACCTGGAGAAAACATATCTTCACAAAACGTAAAGCACTGGGGATCCAATTGAGAAAGATGTATTGGATGCTCAGGAAAAAATCACAGTTGTCGCTAGAAAACAAACTGCTGTTGTATGGGTGTATCTTGAGGCCAATCTGGACTTACGGAATACAACTCTGGGGTACAGCCTCCAACTAAAACCTGAAAATACTCCAGAGGTTCCAGTCCAAAATGCTGAGGTTGATCACAGGCGCTCCATGGTTTATAACAAACCAACAACTACACCACGACCTTAAAATTAGAACTGTCCAAGAGGAGATCAAACACTCAATTACAACTTACAGGAATAGATTGGACAAACATCCAAACAAACTGGCTACTCACTTGATGAATAATAATTGGACATTTAAAAGACTAAAAAGAAAGTCTCCTAAAGACCTGTAGGGGAGGGTTTTGCCTTTCAAGCCAAAGTATATTCCTTACCCTATGCTAAATGTTCGCTACGAAACAGATTGCATAATTAAAAAAATAAAATACTTAATAAAAAAAAAAATATATTAATATAGCTATACTATTATCACTAAACTAATTGTAACTATTTCATACACTTCTTTATAAAAAACCTGTTGTTAGGACACTGGATACAACCATAAAGAACTATTTATATGGTAAACGATTCTGCACTCGGAATACTTAAAGTGTGCTTTAAAGTTAAAGAGATTTAAAGCCAGTATTTATATCGCCAGCCTTATGTCCCATAGTCTAGTCTAGTCTAGTCTAGTCTAACACGATAGTCATTTTATAAAAAGACCCAATCAAATCAAAATTGGAACCAACCCACCACGTCATCATGGCGGCTTCATAAATTAAAAGCTTGCGTTATTACCATGCATATTAGAATATTCCTATATCATAATCACGTCGAACACGCCAGCAATTAATATTTGATTGCGTGCATTGGTCCGGAGTGCACGCGTTTGCCCGCAATCCCGTTAGACTCGGTTAGACAAACGCGTGTGATTAAGCCCGTATGAATTCGTCCGAACAGCATGCATACAGGAAATATGAGGATAATTGATTGAATTGTCGACAAAGCGAAATTGGAACTATTCAGACGATAGGCAAAATTATGAACGTTAAATGCGTGTGTAAAATTGTAGGTTTCTATATTGAGCCTAGCTGGCATAATATGAGCCTATGTTAATTATATTTTTATCCCCGGTTCACACTATACCAGTCCAGTAATCCAGTGACTCAATCCAGTCCAATGTTGAACGGAATCATTTCGTTTACGTTCTTTCAGCATATAAATAGGAATTGGTACTACAATAACCACACTGTTCAGTGTTTAATCCAGCACCGGATTGGCCGTCTGTACCACTTACTATTCTTGTGACACTAATGTATAAGCTGGGATGAAAAAGTAGTCCTTCAATCAATCAGTGATCCACAGATTTCAGCTAGTCCCCCTTGGGATAGGTTGAAAGCGACCGAAATAGAAGAACACTAATTTACTGACGGCCATACTCAAATATCAATCTGTTTTGGAAAGCTGTTAACTCTCATGCTGTCACTGTTACTTAAAGGTAAATAGTGGTGACAGAAATACTTTGGAACACGACTCAAGACCCGAACGATAAGCACTTTGCTTATCGTTCGGGGACAATAATAATAATATAATAATATCTTGGTACATGTCTAACAACGCCATTTGATTCCAAACTAATAATAATAATAATAATAAACCCCTCGGGGCTAGTCGTTGTCTCCCTATATGAGATTAACGCAACACTCTGAGGGCATAGTGGCAGCTCTTGAAATCCTTATGACACCAATAAAAAATGTCTCATGAGGGTGAAATAAGAGTACACAAACCGCAAGGCAGCTTTGTGGCGAGCTGAATGTGCGTGGCGACACTGCGGTCCCGATACCTCAGAGAGTCAGTCAGGGCCTCGTCTCCCGCTTGTACCGGCCGGCCGGCCAGAGGGAGGTCGCCAGAGCTTGTACGCTCGGGGGTGGAAGTGTCATTTTCAAGGGCATGACTACGGGGAAACCCGCTCACGCGCCTTCTTCGTGATGGTGAAACCGGCGCCGCACCGCTCGACACCCCGCGATGCTCACACCCATGTTGCTCCCTGTCGCCTGTTTGGCTGTATGCCTGTGGCGGCCAGAAGGGGGCCCATCTAGTGAGTGGCGAGTCACGGCCTGCCCATTTGTCCGTGTGTTTTTACCATGTGTTTGCAGGGCAGGCGCCATAGTCCTTCAATAGTACCAGCTAACCATTCCACTAACACATCACCTCCATAACCCAGTGTCTTAGCTACCACTTTTTGACAATAGTTTTTACACTAACCGGGGAATGTCGTTGGGTACATTTATATAGTGTATACAACGATATTCGCCGGTTTGTGTCACATAGCCTTTAGATTAAAGTGTCTAACGGGCCTCTACGTGTTGGCTTCGGCCCCACGCACGCCTCCCAAATGACCGGGACTCCATAGTCCCGTGATATGGAAACGACATACATAATAATAATAATAATTTATTGTCTCAAAAAGATACAAAGGAAAAACACATGAGTTATAACAATAATAAGATGAACAATACAATTTTGTTGACCACTGGTACCCAAAGTAAGATTTAACTTGTGGTATGGGTACCAGGGCTCTCGTACTTATTTGTAACATGTACTCGTAGTTTGTGAGAGCGTAGTGTATCGTATTTGAATTACATAAGATAAGGATAACCAATATATACATATTAATATTATAATGATGTACTTATATTATTATAGTGAGAGTGTGTGTGTGTGTGTTTGTGTGTGTTTGTGTGTGTGTGTGTGTGTGTGTGTGTGTGTGTGTGTGTGTGTGTGTGTGTGTGTGTGTGTGTGTGTGTGTGTGTGTGTGTGTGTGTGTGTGTGTGTGTGTGTGTGTGTGTGTGTGCAGAGCCTTTATTATGGCAAGCAGACAATTCATCACACAAAGTTTCATCCTGGGTGGGGATCGAACCCACGATCTCTGGGTTAGCAGTCGGAATCACTAACCACTAGATCAACGTGCCAGTCATATAATAATAGTTGTTCGACATCAATAATTCAAAATATCCATTTATAAGTACTTAGGTCCGGCAAAGCAGTAATTTAGCTATCTTTAACAAAAACATTATTTCACTCGAAACATCAATTTACAAAGCTAATACAGGCCGTAGCAACACCGCCAACTATCTAAAAGGGTTCAAATTGTTAGTTTAAGGGTGTAGCGAACAATTTCAGCTTGTTTTGAAAAACACTCTGTAATTTAAATCCTTTCTACGATAGTTACTGTCATGTTTTATTCACGGTTAAACTTTGTAAGAAGGTTTAAGTAGATACTTTGGTTCGAAATTAGTGGTAGTAAGGCTGAAATTCTCGTGATTAGAAACGGTAACTACATAACAGCTGTGTTAATAGAATGAAACTAAACCCAAAAACAAATTATTAAAAAAACATTTTTAAAAACCACCTTTTACTTAAATGCTCTATAAGGAAAGTTTTTTTTTTAGTTTTTTTTCTCACTTAGCCCATCCTGTGGGGTATCACTATTTTTTATAGGTATCTTAAAAACTAAACTTTTTAAGGGGTTATGAAGACCATTTTTAGATATAGAGTTCATTTGTGAAATATTAAGCTTTAAAGTGCAACCTTTTGTTAGAGACAAGTGTCCCGTCCCCCCCAGCCAGCTGAATTGTTGATGTTGGGTAGGTATGTGAAAAAAATCACGGTAAAACTATCACTGCTAAGTAGGCTTTACAAGTTTACGAGCAGCAGCTGATCAATTGCGAAGTAACAAAATTTTCGTACAAATTACACTGAAAATTATTATACCCCATATCATAAGTATATAATATACTTACAACATTACACGTAAGGTATAATGTTGTAAGGATAAAATAAAAACAACACAAACCCACTCTTAAGTCGCATTATACGGGTGGGGGGAGGGGTACTACAGAACCCTACATTGTGCGTGGTCCGACATGCACTTGCCCGGTTTTTTAGTTTAGAGTATGGAGTCGGAAGGTGGCCATAGACCTTCCGACTCCATCATCAGATCAGGTCTATGATACCATAATATTGCTTTTTCATTAAAGATATACTAGTGTACCAAATTTGAGCTCAATTGAACGTCAGCAAGTCGAGGAATCTCAAAAGATTTGACCCGTACAAGCTAATATATATACACACAGAGCAAGTTAAATAAAGGCTTGTTAAAAACAAAATTAAACATTTTGAAAAACCCCCGGCAAACGTAAAAAGAATCAAATGAAAGTTTAAAACCCCCTGACTAACAGGAGGTAAGTACTTAACCTAAGAAAATCCGTTAGGGTCTGCCTGGTCTGAATTGAACTAAAATATTGTTGAGCAAGTGACTTCTTAACAATCATAACCGTCAAGAAAATCTCAGCAGAATGAGTATTATTCTATGGAGAAACCAAGCACTTTAAAAGTATAAAATAAATGCAAGCAATATTCCCTACTTAACTAATATTAAAATCTGCTAGCAAACTTAATAACTTGTACATACCGGCACAGTGGACTACAAACTCTTTACTTGAAAAGTTTACTTCTTACGAGTCTTCAGTAAGCCGTTGTTTTAAGTAGCTAAGTAGAATAAGTAACTGTGAAGATTTAGTCCATCTTAAAGTGGGATAGTTTACACTTAGTCACCATTGAAACTAAGACTAGTAAGAAAGAGGGGGGGGGGGGGGGCGAAAATACTCGTAATTAAGTCAAACTAGATTTGCCCGCGACTTTCTCTGCGGTTGTGCCTCGCCCTGTGTTGCCTTGTAAAAACAATCTTTGAAGCCGATTGAGCTCAAGTTTTGACACGATGTATAACCCACATCTTGTCAAAATTTGAGCTCAATCGGTGCAGAAGTTATTGAATTTTTGTTTTGGAGCGGACACAAACCAACTTAACATTTTTATTCTAATACTAGTTGTTCCGGCGAATTTCGTACCGCACCGTTATTTTTTTAAATCGACTTCAAGAAGGAGGAGGTTCTCAATTCGACATGTTGTTCTTTTTTTTGTTTGTTTGTTACCCGATTACGCGATTAACAGGGTATACTTCAAAGTTGGTCCAATTGTCATTAGATGATGGGATCCTGGAGAAATCGAGAGAACTCTTCAAATATTAAATGCAAGACAACTGAAACGGAAAAAAAAATATTGAACAACAAAAAATGAATAAACATTTTGAAGTTGGTGCCATGAAATAGTAGTTTTTATGCAAAGTTTTAGACCAATTTTATAAGAACTCCATCGTTCATTAGCCAATAGAATGAAGAAAATATTCTGTCAAAAAGTCAAGTAAATCCCCGTGTCCGAACACAGATGCGACAACGATAAAGACTGGTGTCTACGACAAGTTAGTTCGCTAAGTACACTCTAGCAAATTATTCATGTCCCTCACTTCGGCTTAAAACTTTGTCTGTGAGGGAAATGCAGCCGTTTGAATTTTGACAAGCTTGGACATTGGACATCATAAATAGGTATGAAGTAGGACTAGAAGCTTTACATAAGTTGGTTTGGCAAAACACAAAGATGTGACTTACGGCCGGTCTCAATAATCTACCTATCGATGGATTTGACTACTAGAGGTAGAATTTTGACATATTTTGTATAGAACTTATATCAAATATATACCCCTAGTAGCCAAATCCATCGATAGTTAGATTATTGAGACCGGCCGTTAGACAATCAAAGGTAGATAATATCAGCAAATATAATAACTTAAATATCACATTTAATATAATGAAGCCAGAGGCACAATTTCTAAGTTCGAGAGGATTCATTAATGCCTTCTACTGCATGATATTAAAAGTAAAGGGTATCTTTTTTCCACCTTTTTTCTTTTTAAATTCCTAAATTCAATTTTTTATTTACGTTGTTTTTTTAGGATTTCTTATTCCAAATTACATTTAAATTTCATATCAGCTTTTAAAATTCTTTATTTTGATACCCCACTGTTTTGAAGGTTTTTTTGTTTAACAAAATTGTATACCTACTGGTGCCAATATTACGCTATTTGTTTTTTTTTTAGTGTCCAGCGTCACTCTTACAACTAGACGAATCTCAAGAAACCTCTTAAGCTAAAATCCATCAAGCCGTTTAGGCTCTAGGGCGTGCCAAAGAAATATACATACATACACTCGAAAAACATAACCCTATACATAATTCTTCTTGCGCAGTCGGGTAACAACAAGATTAATTCACATTTTTGTCCGTCCGTATGTTCCAGTAACGAATAGACTGAATTTGATTAGCTTTTAGGTACAGTTCATTAAGATAATAAAGGGCTTATTAGGTCAGTCCCGAATTTATAATATTTAAAATTTATAAATTCTTTAAGGATGGGCGCAAGTTGGCAGCTACTTTCATAATAACTAGTTTGCGCCCGTTGTGTTTCGAGTATAAGTGTTTTTATACTACCTGATAGAAACCTGTACAAAAATAATACCAGGGGCGGCAACCTGGCATTATTTTTGTACAGGTAAATTACACCGATTAGAAGTACATAAATAAAATGTTTAATAAACAATATCCCTAGTAAAACTTCCCTCAAACACAATTTATTATGAATAATTATAAGTTTTAAAACAAGTCCAATTACCAAACGGACACATACGTAAATAAACAATCACACATCCGGGATACGGCACAAACAGTTGTTTAAATTCAACCCGGGTGTATCGACGCGTCCCGACTCACAAGTAACTTCTAACTAATTAAATAATTCAATGATATCATCATATATTCAGCGATAAATTATTTTAGGAATTTACATATTAGATATGGGTTACTCGTAATCCGTTACTCGCTCCATCCATCAACCTAATGGAGAACGCGGTGTATCTCGGTTCGGGTGGTCTAAGCCAACATTTAGTTAACCTATGTCAGTCTATGAACGGCTTCGAGCTCTAAACCAATGTTAGGAAGAATTTAAGACTTAACGCCTTAAAAAAAATGAGGTAGTTGTAAACGCGTGTTAACCGTTTATCGAACCTAGTCTAAAAGCGCGCTAGCAACGTATCATCAGAATCTACCCAATCAACGTTGCATCAACCGCAACGCATTGTATTGTTCGTCCTCCGTAATTCATAAATTGTGCTACGCCGTAGACCTTTTCGTAGACAGATATTACAAAGTACCTACCTAATAAATAAAAAAATAAATTATAAAAAAAACCCCGCCTGCACAAAAAAGATGGAAACAAGATCCGTTACACAATTATATAATTTCATGCAGTCGGAGGCATTAATGAATCTCGATGAGATTTAGTAAAGTGCCTTATTTAATACTTTTTAGTGGTGATAGGATGTAACAACTAACTTTTATCACAGCTATTGTCAAGTATTGAAAATTGAAAAAAAAATGGTTGCTAACTAACTGTTTTAGTATTACAGTCATAATCATGTTATATATTTTTGAAATACTTAAGATGAGATTTAATTGAATACCCATATTGCAGTATTCAAAACAACTTTTTTTTTCACACCTCTTTATTTTGACATCTCACAGCCGCCAAGTTTGTTTTTTTTCATCTAAGAACACTTGGGCGATCAAGTCTAATCTAACGTCTTAATTGTATAAATCCGTTCAGTGGATTGTGAGATATCAGGTAATATTACATACATACATACCTACATACAAGACACGCGCGAAAAACATAACCCGTCCTTACAGTCGGGTAAAAAAAGTCGTTATTCCTTACCGTAGCCGACTATGATATTGTCTTGTGACAATAAAAGCGGTGGTAGCTAAGGTTAAGGTATTGAATTTGCAATCGAGAGGTTACAGGTTCTAATCTCTCATTATACCCCCGAGGTTAAGAAACTCCTAAGATCAGCAACTTAGCTCAGCTGGAGCTATACTTACATTTAAAATTTAAGAATTCACTGACAGCGTTGAATCCAAATAGATGCACAATAATCAATCATCAATCAGGCAAATTTAAGAAAACGGATTCAACGTTATTCTTCACAATACCGAAAATCTAACACCGGATAACCGGATAATAAGAAACCTCTCTGAAGCCAACGTCGATCAAACCTGGCTATCTATTGCCAAGAAATTTTAAACAAAATCATCAAGAGTCTGTGGTTATATCTGCAAATTGGTTCAATCTATTGTACCCAAAATGGGAAGCCTTGCAATTGCAATACAGCCAAGGTATTTTGTAATGGATACTATATCCTTTACGGAAATCTATAAGTGCTATTATAAACTTTATACACAACGTGTAATTGAAAGGTATGGTAATATTTCACCAACGGACAGTTCAGTGTATGGTGTTGCACCTACCATGATGCCATGTCGATTGCACAATAATGACATAAAATTATATAGGAGGCTTTTTTTTGTGAATTAAAAAAAAAGATAGTAAATTTGAAGTTTTTAAAAACAAGACAGTTTTTAGAACTGGATTATTGTATTTTCTTCTTTTAATACTGTACAACCTTGTTTCTACAAGTCTGTTAAATCTTAAAATAGGTATTGATTTGACAAAAAGGAGTCATCTAATTATGACAAAAAATCATAATGTAGTCCCTTCAATCCATCTCCATACTATTTCAAAGTAGGTAGTATTTAATCTATCTAATAGTTTCTAATTATTTATGACCAAAATTATTTCAAATGTAGATCACTCCACTACATTAGAAAGAAAACTAAAAAGATGACCAAAAACTAAGTCATATTGTAGATCAACCCAAACCTGGAAAAAAGATGCTTCAACACTCAAGATTAGGGGTAATTCAAAGCCAAGAATTAATTTTACCCCTCATTATACAATCACTTCAAACGAAAGTCTGTTTCACCGTTTTCCTAGATGTAGCACAGGCTTTTGATAAGGTATGGCATAAAGGCCTTGTCCTTAAACTACAAAATATGCTACCAAAACCATTCGCGGATAGTTTGGAATCTTATCTAACAGAAAGAGTGTTTAGAGTAAGACATGAACTGACTGAGGTGGTTTTATTGAAACCGAAGTCGGAGTTTTCAAATTTGGTTTGTCAGAGTCGGAACAGGAGTCGGAGGTAGGAGGAGAAGACAAATTTGTTGAGATAGGGCGTAAGAAATAAGAAAAAAGTCATATTAAATTTGTAAAGGAAAAAATCGCTCAGGTGGACCTCGAACCCAATCTAAAACCAATCATAGGGAATCCGTGAGAATTCATTCCTTCAAACACTTACTCGTATCTATACTTTATACTAATATTATAAAGCTGAAGAGTTTGTTTGTTTTAACGCGATAATCTCAGGAACTACTGGTTCAAATTGAAAAAATATTTTTGTGTTGGATAGCCCACTTATCAAGGCAGGCTATGTTATATAACATCACGCTACGACCAATAGGAGCGGAGCAACAATGAAAACTGTTGACGCATACGAAGTTGCGCGGGTCAGTTATGTATAAATTAGCTTAAAGGAACGTCCGATTTAAAAGCCGAAGACGGAGCTGTAAAATCAATCGGAAGTTCCGACCTTTCAGAGTCGGACCCGAAGCTCCGTAAAATCCCTGATGCATACTCAAAAATAACAGAAATAAAATCTGGTGTACCACAAGGAAGTGTTTTAGGTCCCATTTCATACCTGATTTTTATTTTTTTATTTTTAATACGAAGACTCCCGCAGTAGGGTACAAGCCCTGTGTCGCGGGGGACTTCACAAACATACAAGTCATGGTCACAAAGTACACCCAGACTCGGAACAGCAATTTGTGGATCACACTAAGTGATGTTCTGTGTGGGAATCGAACCCACGACCTCTTGCGTAGCAGTCAGACACACTCCTACCGCGCCACAGACGCAGTCACATGTGATATGCCAGAACCAGCAGGAAACATCACTGCTACCTTCGCAGATGACACGGCAAATATGGATACAGAAAAAGTTCAAATTGCAGTAAAAACCATCGTTAACTGACAACATCGACCCAAATTATCAACCGGTGCCTGTAAGTGGTAATATCATATCCTACCGTACTAGAATACAGCTAAATACTTGGGTAAGATCCGATATAATAAGATGAAATTGTTACTTGGCAACCATTCGGCATTGTCAGTTAAAACAAAATTACCATATACAAGTCCTTATGCCAGTGTGGACATATGGTATTCAGGTTTGGGGCTGTACTAAAAAAAAGTAATATTGAGATAATAAAATGATTTTAAAACAAATACTCCGGGGTATTGTAAACGCTCCTCGGTATATAAGAAATGAGGATCTCCACCGTAAGTAAATATTGACAATATTGTCGAAAAAATATGCCGAAGAAGCTCATGGAGGACGTCTTCTTCGACATGTGAATGTCGAGGCTGTCCAGCTTTTCGACACCACGGACATAGTGCGACTTAAAAGGACTAAACCTTTCGAGTTAGTCTAGTGAGGAGTGTTACGTAGTGTAATGAGTGCTACCCATTAGAACACAAGAACAAAGTGATCTCCTTCAATAAAGACAATAAGAAAAAAGTGTCAATAGACACATTCTTAATTATTAGTATTCAACTTCCAAATCCCATCTTGGTCCCCTTTTTTTCTGGTGTTTGTTAATGACCTGTGCGATACTATAGAATCCAGTTTTCAGTTATTTGCGGATGATCTTAAACTGTGTAGAGTGATAAAATGACCACACGACACTCAAACTCTACAAAATGACATTAACAAAGTTAGTCTTTGGAGTCGGATCCATTTTATGTTGCTAAATGGAAAGCTCTCGGAAAAGTACCCTACACCTGCAACTATGCAAACCTCAGTAAGTGCAGTGTCGTTGATATACTATATCAAGTGCAGTGTCGTTGATATAGTATATCAACGACACTGCACTTACTGAGGTTTCAAGTATACGAGACCTAGGTATAATTATCGACAGGAAGTTGGATTTTCATGAACATGTGTTCCACCCACAGACCACATCGTAAAGAGGGGGCTCAGATGTCGGGTTTCGTGATACGTCAAGCTAAACTCTTTAAAGATCCAGACATATCAAAACTTCTTTTTAATTGTTATGTAAGGGGAATACTCGAGTATTGTATTTGTATGCATTGTATTGCCCTGTCTGGAATCCTGTATATGTGAACACATTGACAGGTTAGAAAGACTACAGAAACGCTTCTTGTACCATTTATGTTTTATGGATCAACACTGCCGTGAACTCACTTCTTATGAAGCTAGGGTTGACTTCTATAAAGTGACTACATTGGAGAGGCGACGCACTATTGCGGATCTCTGTTTTTTTATTTTAAATTGTAAATAATTAAATTGATTGTTCTCTTCTATTAGACCAACAATTTTTTTCTGTACCACGGACAGGTAATCGTCTTCACAATAGAAGAACTTTTATGTTACCTAGGTGTCGGACTAACCTTGGCACTCATTCACCAATGCATCGTATGTGTTCTCTTTATAATAGTATTGGAAACCACGTTGATATTTTTAATGCATCAATCAATGCTTTCAAGTTCCTTTCTCTTCGTCTTGTTTCCAACAAAATTTAAATTTAAATTAATTTTTAAAAAAATGTGTTCTTTTCACTCTTAGTAGGTTATGCACCAACCATTTTTATTAGCAAAAGAACTGTATACCTATGTGATGTGTGATAACCAGTTAGTGAACCTTTTAATAAAAATAAAAAAAAAACCTAGCAGGTTAAGTTAAAATAGAATTACTTATTAGTCTTGAAGACTACACTGTAATATAATGAGGAATCCAACCAAGGTTCAACATGTAATAAAAAAATACATATACAATCACTGGAAAATTATGGGACAGAGTGAACATTCTTACCAGGTAGCCCCTCGATTTCAATGACTTTCCCTGACTTTCCAGAATGTGGACAACCTAAAGAATTCACTCATTGACGGTTATATCAACGTTGAATCCAAAGGTATGCACAATAATCTCAGGCAAATACAAGAAAACTAACCCAACATTATTCCACACAATACAGAAAATTTAACACCGGATAATATGAAACCTCTCTAAAGCCAACGTCGATCAAACCTGGCTATCTATTGCCAAAGAAATTTGAAACAAAATCATCAAGAGCCTGTTGTTATATCCGCAAATTGATCCAATCTATTGTACCTAAAATGGGAAACCTTGCAATTGCAATACAGCTAAGGTATTTTGTAATAGATACTATTTCCTTTACGCAAATCTATAAGTGCTATTATACACAACGTGTAACTAAAAAAAGAAAAAATATTTATTGTGTCTCACCTCATCACCTACATAACAGTAATTAAGACACCCCAGTAAGTTATAAAAATACTTGTATTGGGGCTGCCTCGCATCTTCGCATCCACATAAGAAAATAAAAATAAGTTTGAAAAGAAAAATGTAAACCAAAACTAAAAACTGAAAGGTTTGCTCAAATTTCACTATAGTGCCATATCCGATTCCATATCCGACATACTTATCAGTGGCGGAGGGTTCAAAGTACACATTTCTCTACGGCTTCCCTTTGAATTCTACTTACTTAATATTACAGCTATGAAGAACCGTGTCCAGCAAGACATTTTTTTATCGAGTTACCTCAGGAAATTGTTACCCCTTCGCCTCTGATACTTATATATAACAGGAATGAAACTTATAACCTGTTTTTTATCGGACTTTAAAAACGCGTACTATATTGCCACGGCCGATGCTAAACTTCCTCTTTGCCAATCTTTAAATAGAACCTTCGAATAAACTACCTACTCGTAAATATCCACACAAAAATATGTAAAAGTAACTAGCTCCGTCAAACATGAAAGGCAAATATTAAACGAAACGTAAATATCTCGCGATAAATTCGATATCAAAGCGAGATTTATTCGAGCAAGCCTCCAAATCAATCGTCGAAGTGCGATTAATCGTTCGGAAATGAAATCGAAACGGTTGAGTGGCCACGCCGTCGGATGTAAAAGGATTTGCTGTCATTTCATCTTACTAAACTGTAGTCTACCGGCACATCTGCTGGAATAATCTCGACAGAAAATAGGCTTGTTTAATGTTTGTCACGTAACACAAGACAAAAACGAGAGGTGTTATAAGTTTAACGGTTAATCAGTGTATCTGCGTGTCTTTTTAAGCCCATCGTAGCTCCCAAACGAATGTGCTAATTTGATGCCGATTTTTGTCAAATTATATATGATTATGTATCTAAATGAAGTCGGTTAATGAATGAACTATCGTTCGCGTAATCGCAAATTGAGATAATAGAAAGTGGTTTCATCGATATCGCTAAACGCTGATAATATTAACGGCTTTATGTGTTAATTGTGTTGTATTATTATACACTAGCTGTCACGCTGTCCCGCGCAATTTCGTATGCGTACATTTTCCCCGTTTTCATTACTGCTCCGCTCCTATTGGTCGTAGCGTGATGTTATACAGCCTATAGCCTACCTCGATAAATGGGCTACCCAAGAGCAAACATTTTTTTTCAATTCGGACCAGTACTTCCTGAGATTGCCGCGTTCAAACAAACTCTTTAGCGTTATAATATTAGTATAGATTACCGGCTCTTCGGCGACTAAGGGATTTCACACCGGCGAACGGGCAGCAGTCCTCTGCGTACTTTAAAGCCTTACTGCGATCGCCAACCCGCTGTTAAATACCCCCAGGATCTATAATAACTAGGTTCTACTGGGGAGACCCGTGCCCAGCAGTGGGACATCATATGGGTTGATACGAATCTTTACATAGTATAAAATAAAGTCGCTCCCGCTGTCTGTGCGCTTAGGTCTTTTGAACTACGCAACTAATTTTAATTCGATAATTTCAGTTTTCAGTAATAGATAGAGTGATTCAAGAGAAGGTTCATATGTAGGTTTAACTAGCTGTCCCGCGCAACTTCGTCTGCATAAATTTTCCCCGTTTTTGAAACATTTCTCATTGCTGCTCCGCTCCTATCCGTAGCGCGATGTTATATAGCCTATAGCCTTCCTCGATAAATGGGCTATCCAACAGAAAAAGAATTTTTCAAATCGGACCAGTGGTTCCTGAGATTAGCGCGTTTAAACAAACTCTTCCGCTTTGTAATATTAGTATAGATATATCATCCCGCGGGAACGGGATCCACGCGTACGAAGTCGCGGGTGTGTACTAGTAATATAATAATTGCATTTTTGAAAGATAGAAAAATTTGAAGTCCAGACTCAGGAATCGAACGTTTTGCATACGGATAAGGAGGGTTTGGCATACGGAAGTCTCTTCCTTATGCCCAGAATCGAATCATCTATCGGGACTATGTTACTAGCCCTCAATTTTTTCTATCCTTTCCTGTACGCGTGTTGGGCCCTCGCTTGCGCTATCTAGCCTCTAATTTAAGAACTATTACGGTTTTGTTATTGCTTCGGTACAGTGAGCAAAAATGCAATGATTGTATTAATAAAGTGAAGAAGAAATGCCTATAAAATTACTATAATTATTAATAGTTTAGGCAAATGTCGAGTAGGTTTAGTAATTTCGGAGAATTTAGGGAGATGATATACCTATTTACGATACCTAAGTGTCGAGGATATTTTTAACGTTAAGGCAACGGCTTGACTTGTTTATTTATAACAGAGATAAATATAATTTATCCACATTATATCACTTGAGTTTTGAATAGGTCATCATATTTTTCTAATACGCAATTTATATAAATAGTTTGAACACACAGAAATATTTTTTTTATTAACCTTAGCAAATAAAAAAAAAGATTTAACACCTTTTTACATCCATCCATACTAATATTATAAAATAAATGTGAAAGTAGCTCTGTCTGTCTGTCTGTTATCTTTTCACGCTTAAACCACTGAACCGATTTAGATGAAATTTGGTATGGGAATAGTTTCAAGTCATGGGAAAGAAAATAGGATAGTTTTTATTCCGATAAACGACACCCACGCGAGAGGCGTGGAGGACGAAAACTGTGACTTAACTAGATTTAACAAAACAGCTTAAACCATTAAACGGATAGGTTCGAAATTTGGCACACCGATGATATTAATAATATCTTGGGACAACTCACACAACGTCATCTGATCCCAAACTAAGCAGAGTTTGTACCATGGTACCCAGACAACTGTTAAACAAACTTATATATTTTTAAATACATACATATCATAGATATTATCATAATAAACATCCGTTAAAACAGATACGGACGAGACAGCTCGGCTATTTTAAGTTTCAATCAAAATTAAACTAAATGTACTAGTACCTATATTATATGAACATTGTTATAAGTTGAAAGAAAATAACTTTATTTTGTTTAACATTAATGTTATATTTCTAACTGAATAACTTTAGACAACTGCACTATAATGTATGTTTTAGAAAGTTCTTAGTTCAAAAATCATCAAATTAAAAAAAAACTGTTATATTTTATTTCATAACGATATGAAGTAAAGTTAAAATAATAAATAGTAAAAACTTACCATAGCATTGAATATACTCTAAGTAAGCGAGAATTAGCACCAACGTTACAACTGAAACCAAAAATATTTAATTGTAAATAAATTATAACAAAATAAAAAGTTTATTTATTCACTTTAAAAATTCAGTCCACTGTGTGAAAATAATTGAGCAAAATTTTAGAATTTAAAAATAGAAGATAGAATTTGAAATCTGCCAATTTGGAAAGTTTAAACTAAATTGGAAACTAGACTTTAAATAAACTTAACTTTTAAATGTAAATTGATTAGCAAATTCAATAAAATAAAATTAGTTTGAATATAAAACGCGGCAATACCTCTCGCGTACATATTGGCGCGAAACTTGTGAGCACAGGGCGTGCACCACCCCCGCCATACGATTCAGTACTGAGGAAGGAATCAAAGATAGAATCGAAACAGACACGGGCGTCCAATCCATACGGATATTTTGAACTTGGAATCCAAGTTTGCTCATAATCGTAAGTTATTTTTTAAGCAATGAACGCGTCATACGAGCCTTTTATAGAGGACTTTATTGCTTACTAAATCTAATGTCGGTTGATTTGTGGTCTCTATGTCAAGAATTTAAAGTGACCTGTGTATATGTCATAATTATAATTGATATGATACCTACGTGTTTATTTTTAAATTGTATTGTCACGTTGGACTTAGTATAATTTTCAACAGACGTTACTATTTTTTAACAATTACAGGAACTAGTGTAATATTTTAAATAATTCATTGCTTACGGGCAAAGTAGAATATTAACAACAAAGCGCGACAGTAACAATGATGAAAAAATACAGCTAATTAATAATTATCGAATAAATTTAATCAACTAGAAGTGACCAAAAGAACCATCTGTATGGCACCAATGATATACAATAAATTACCCAACAATCTGAAGCAACAGCCATTACAAATATTTAAAAAAAAAAGTTTATTTATTAAATTAAGATTTATTGTTAAAAAAAATTTACTACTCTATAACCGATTTTTTAAATGATGTAAGTACTATGATTGTCTATATGATGCTTTTATTACTTATAGCAATTTATTTAAGACTACATGTAAATGTTTGATGCCGAAAGGTAGAATGTACAAGGATTCATGAACTGTTGTTACATCTTATTGTTACCTACAATCTGTACAAATAAAACATTGTTATTCTTATTCCGGCTGTGGGTTTTTTTACTGCAATACTTCAAAAAATTAACCCCAATATAAACCATACCAGACGTCACCCGCGGCTACACCCGCGCAATGATTTTAATATTTAAATTTACACCCCTTAAGGGTTGATTTTCACTTACAATCAAAATGCTAAAACACGCATCTGTCTTCTATACAAGGTTATTTTTGGTATAGTGCAAAGCTCAGACATCTTCAAGAAATTACATAAAAAAAATAAAATGAAAATATTGAAAACTTGCAGAGTTATAAGCCATATATGATGTCTGTGTTCTTCGCGCTATCGTGCAGTATGTGTCTCGTAGTACGTAATCCATGGTTATTATTAAAAAATAAGTGATGATCGCATTTCACATTATATTGTGAACAGGATTAGGACTGTAAGAATGATTAATGAATTAATTAACGATTGATTTATAAATTAATTGAAAAATATAACAGGGTTCAAAAACTACCTCAATGGATTGTGTTACTGATTCTGAGCAAACTACTTTTAGGCTTGCACTATACCAAGAATAACGTTGTATACAGCTACAAATCCCAATACTTTTACTTCAACACTAAAGGTTTCATTCAAAACTGTACCCGCTTATGCATTGTATTTCTAAAAACGCTGCAACACGATTTTCTTTATTTTAAATCAAAAAACCAAATACGAAATTACACTGCTTTAACTTAAAAATTAAGGATTTCCACACAAACTATATATGTACAGGGTGTAACAGAAAGGTGTGGTCATATTCAAGAGTTGGTATGTGCCCATGATACTGAGTAACCTAATTTTATCAAAATCGGAGTACCCTAAAAAAATATTTATTATTTTTTCATTGCTTTATTTATGAATGAAAAAGTTATTAATTTAAAAAAGTAAAACTTAAAAAGTTCTATGCCATAATAATTCAATCGAATTTTGTGCCAGGGTAGGAATAATTCTTATGCAATACGCCTTTCACTACTGAATTTTGACAAAAAGAATATGCTATAACTATGTAATATAATATGCACCCACCTATGGCACCATGACAGGTGTAATACTGATAACATACCCTATCCGCTGCTGAAATTTGACCACACCTTTCTGTTACATCCTGTATATATTACTATGTATTTTTGAAATGCGCGAAATTCGTCAAAGTACATTCAGATCTATTCACTAGGGCTTATTTTACTTATAACAATATGGCCAAGTAATATCAGAAACCGAAATAGAATTGTTTTACCACACCTTTAATTTATTTTTGGTAATGTGTAGGCGCTTCTTCAATGCTTTATCTGATAATTTCAAAAGCCTACCAAGTAAGCTATTTTTAAAGCACCTTAAAGCCTAGTTAATATACAAAAGTTTGTATACTGTAAATCATTTTTTTAATAATATCAATTAATAAATAATAATGTCAGAAGGAATCTTAAAATTATAATAAAAATAATTATTGATATAAATTTAATTAGACGGGAAGTATGGTAAAATATATAACTTTATTTAATATGCTATATTATGCTGCATGTTATATTATAGAAATGTAATAAGTAATAGTTCTACAATTGTGTGTTTTTCTCTAGGTATCTTATATATTCTATACTCTCTTAGGATGATTTTTCAAAAAACGATCAAACACATATTTTTTTATTTTAAACCAAATACGAAATTATACAGATCTAACTTCAAAACTAACGGAGTTTCATGCAAAGTTGCAACCCATATTTTACCCCCTTGAGGGTTGATTTTCTGAAAACGCTGAAACACGTGTTTCTCTATTTTAAACTAAAAAGCCATAAACTAAATGTCACAGTCCTAACTTTAAAACTGACGAACATTCACACTATCTTGCGACGGAGTTTCACACAAAATTGCAACCTCTAGTTTACCCACTTAGGGGTTGATTTTCTAAAACGATGATACATGTATTTCTTTATTTTAAAATTTTACCGATCTAACTTCAAATCAGACGGAGTTTCATACAAACTTGCGACCGCTATTTTACCTCCTTATGGGACGATTTAAAAAAAAACCTTTCTTAGTGGTTGCCTACAACATAAAAGGCATCAACTGTCAACATTTCAGGTTTGTAACCCTACCCGGTTTAGGCTCTGCGCTGATGAATCAGTCAGGACAAGTGGTTATATATGTATAGGTTTAAAGCAGGATTTTTTGATAATTCCATTTAGAATCATTCTGAATTTAGAATATTGTTTTAGTTCAAACATGCAATAAAGGAGGTGGTGTTTATGCAGAGTCTGGTCTAAAAAAAAATAATGAGGGAGCAAGAATAACAAACAATTTCAAATAACGAACAATGTCTCTGAACAGTTCCAATTTACTTAGACGCAAATTACAAAATCAATCACGTTGATTGGCCCATTCAAGTTTTCCCCTTGTTACTATACAAATTGAGGTTTTTCATTTCCAACTCTATTGAACTGGGAACAATTGCGGTGCACGAAGAGGTACAGCACTAGAGCTTGTAATTAGTGAGGAAGCATCGAGAACGAACATGGTTTTTTTTTAATTCAACTTGTATTGAGTTGTTAAAATGGCGCACAAACGGGGCTGTCATCATTTTCAAGCATTCATGATAACAAATACGTGAAAAAGATAGAAAATCCCCTGACACTGGCATAAATTTGCTAAAAACCGGGCAAGTGCATGTCGGATGTCGGGCCACGCACAATGTAGGGTTCCATAGTCCCCCCCCCCCCCCCCGTTCCGAATAATGTGGCTTTTCTGTTGTTTGTTTCCATACTTACAACGTTATAGTCATTTTAAATGGAATTTGTACGAAACTTTTGTTACTTCTCATTTGATCAGCTGTTACTTGTTTAATTTCACTATACGAGTATACCTACTACTACCGTGACCCGACATCATCAATTCAGTTGGCAAGGGGGGAGACACTTAACGCTAACAAAAATTTGCATTTTAAAGCTTAATATTTCACAAACGGATTCCTAAATCAAATGATCTTCACAACCTAATGCTCTTTATAAGACCTATCTAATGATATCCCACACGATGGTATAGGTGAGATAAAAAATCACATCCCCACTTTACATATGGGTAGGGGAGGTAGCCTCAAAAATGTTTTTCAAGATTTTTTTCTTTAACCTTGTCGGCGTAAGTAATATATGTATCCGTACAAAATTACAGCCTTCTAGCACTAACAGTTTCTGAGCTAAGCTGCGGACGGACGGACGGACAGACGAAACTATAAGGGTTTCGTTTTGCCATTTTAGCTACAGAAACCTAAAAATCAGCTAGATTGCCATCAACTCAAAAATAAGATGTTTGTTGGCCTTCTAGCAATAGACACTCAGTAAGCCGCATGTATTTTTTTTTTTGTAATTACTGAAATGTCAACTTCTAAAGGTTTCGTAGTAATCAAGGAACCTGTATACTGTGCCAATGTTCGTCCGATCGCAACTCAACTCAGAGACTGAAGGTAATAAAAATATGTAAAACCTCATTGACTGAAAAGCTATAATTTTGCATGGATATACATAGGTACGCCGACAAAGTGGTAAGATAAAATTTATAAAAAAAATATATGGTACTTCCCCTACACGTAAGGTGGGGATTTGTTTTGTTTTCTCACCTACGCCATCGTGTGGGGTGTCGTTGATTAGGTCTGTTGTTGTTGGATAGTATAGAGATTCATTCAAACCTTTATAGCACTATGTTTTTAGAAAATAGTAATGCTACTTCTTAGTCTGCATTATTGTGATGTGCAACTACGCAACCCCACATTGCACGTGTCCGGGTTTTATAGGTTATTAAAAAGCTTCAAAAAAGTTTGTAATGTATTTGATACGTGGATATACAATATTATTGGAATTACGTGATTTTTACATAATGATGATCTATTAAGGCTTCTAAACAAAAAACGTGTACATTTGACGACCCGGCTTAATTTTGGACGGAAACTTTAAAAAAAAATACCAACACCTTGGTCAAATAGTACATATATATAAAAAATATATAGTTATTAATAAAAATTAGAGTTAGATTACTAAGCAATATGGGTCGCACACTCATTTGTTACTGGGAATATTGTTTCTTCTAACCTGAATGCTTATAAATATAAGCAGCGAATTCACGTCAGTACAGTATTGTATTAATTGTAATACTCGCTTTTAATCATAATAGGTACATTAACAGCGAATATTTTGTCTTGGTCTATTATATTTTGAAAATATAAAGAATAACAGAAACGACATTTGCTATTATAAAATGCAGTTATTAAAGTGTATTATGAATAACGGGGTAAAACCTAGTCGTAAAATATGTACACAGATTTAATTAAACTAGTGGTCGCCCGTGGTCGAAATTCGACCATAATTAATTTATAACTTTTATTTTTTTAAGTGCAAATTTCTTTAGCGACGTTGAGCACTTTTTATGGTATGGGTAAAAATGTTAAACTCGCGTCAGGATCATGTGACCCTTTTCAAAAATTCGTAGATCACGTGACCCTGATTGAAAATTTGTAAAACGAAGGGAGAGCAATGAAAATATGTTATTATAGTTCAGGTAATCGGGCTGCGCAAAAACCAGAACGCCCCAGTTCGAATCCGAGTAACGATTATTTTTTCCCTTTTTTATTTAAATTTTTGATTTTGGTTTTTTGAATGATTCATTATTTCATATTTTTTATTATTATGTCAGTAAGATCGAAACATTTTATTCAAATTTCATCAGTATGTATTTTTTTTTAAGAGATTAACTTTTTAATTGTCATGTCGTTGTCATTGCCATTTTTTAAATTGTCTTGTTTGTGTACGAGAAGCGCAATAGATGAATATTGTATTTAACCACATAAATGATAGTACTTTTATACTGATAAAAAATATATGTATATATATTTCCTAACCATTCCAAAGTATTCAAAATAGCACAACGTTAATGTTCAAGTTTTCAATTCTGCTGGCACTCCCGGAGTACAACCCGTTTTTTTTTTTTTAAATTAGTATTCCGCTCTATATAAACTACTAGCTGACCCGCGCAACTTCGTACGCGTAAATTTTTGCAACAATTTTCATTGCTGCTCCACTTCTATTGGTCGTAGCGCGATGTTATATAGCCTATAGTCCTCCTCGTAAACAAGCTATCCAACAGTAAAATATTTTTTTTAATTCGTTCCAGTAGTTCCTGAGATCATCGCGTTCAAATAAACAAACAAACTGTTTAGCTTTATAATATTAGTATAGATAAGTGAGCGAAATTTCATACTCCTTCGCGTCCGCACAATTTTCGTAGTTCCTTAAAAGGGGTACACTACATTCTAAAATAAATTACAAAAGGAGTCACACACTTGAATCGAACGCAATAATATCGGACATATTGCGGGCAATTCTTTAAAATAAAATAATATAAAATATCAAAGTTTAATGTTTTACGGTACCACATAAAATGTTCTCCAGGAAAATTTCTCTAGACACGTCTGTCCGGTAAAATAAAGTGAACCGGGTTCTGAAAACGTTATATTTTATGAAATGGCTCATAACGGTACCGAGTTTTAAGTTTCGAGTTTGTCTTCGTGTGTTCTTGGATTGGAAGAAACAGGATAGGAGATATACATTGCCTTTTTTGGTAAACTAATTTTTTTTTTCCACTCCAGTAAACAAAAAAGCTGGCCATTGGTTTATGGTGGATTTTCCAATCGTATTTCTAACATATCTACTTTGATTATCAGTGTTTAAAAATAATCAAGACTATAATATATGTACGTAACATATAATATGATTTAAAAACCTTTAGGTGCATGTGGTCCATATTATCATTTCGTCTAAAGTATCAAAAGGTCCATAGTGTCATAACGACCAGTATCATTTCGTCTAGTTCATGAAATGGTCCATAGTATCTATTCGTCCAAATGTCAATTAGTCTATCTCTGTGTAAAAAGCCTCTTAGTATAATATGGATCACATGCACCTAAAGGTTTTTATTAGGTAACTAAATCACTAGTCAAGTCAAGAAAATAAATGCTTATATTTCTTCTAAATAAAAAACATTTCGAACTTAAAATAAAATCACCTTTCGAACTTAAAATAAAATCACCTTTCGAACTTAAAATAAAATCACCTTTCGAACTTAAAATAAAATCACCTTTCGAACTTAAAATAAAATCACCTTTCGAACTTAAAATAAAATCTTATTATGTGTTAAGTCTTATGTACACTATTTTTTTCAGGAAATTTATTAAGGTTATGTTACCACTGTCAAGTTCTATTAATAGTTCCTTATATTTTTTATCAAAACAAATATCTTTGTTTCGCCTATTTTTTCGCAAAGAACAAAATGAGGATTGTTTAAACTTATAATCATAGTGTTTAGCTTCCTTCATTAAAGATTTTATAAAGAGAAAAATATTTGGAGAACGCGGTATTCGGCTATTAATTCTCCTGTGCCACCCCTCTAGACAATTAGTAGTGCGATGTACGTCTGCAGCACAACTGATAAGTTGTATATTACAATACCATTGTCGTTCAAAATACAATTTAAATTGTTCCATTTCAAAGGAATTCGGCGACTGTTGTAATATTTCCGACCACGCATCTGATATCTGATGTCCTGGTAGCAGCGGTAAATATGAGCACCATCTGGTTATATTCCTGCCATCTCTTGTACAATCAAGCCCAATATCCTTATTTTTCCATATTGCATCGGAATAATGGTGAAAGCAACCAGATACAACGACATCTGGAAAAACGTTTTTTACTGCCTTAATTTGGGCTCGCTCGTAATCAGATTTGAATTTGGAAATATTAACTCCCAGTTTTTCTTTAATTAAGTGAAAGAAACGTATATATGTTGCCTCGGTTTTATTTGGCAATAACCCGTAAATTATAGGGTACACGTTGACTGACAAAACAGTTGATTTCATATCTACATGCAAACTATACAACTGGTAAAACGGTTTCGGAACACATTTGAATGTGCCGTCTGCATAAAAATCTTAGTTATTGTCTTTTACAATTTTTCTACATATTTTAGAACAAAAGACCAAAATTCTTTCATCATCACCGTCATCACAGACTAAAAAGCCTTCAGCTAATGTTCTCGGTATATTCACATCTTTTAAATGTTCAAATTTAAGGTTTTTTATATTTAAATATTTTTTTCTAGATCGGTACAATGTATTTTTATAACCTTCATAGGAAGGAATTTCATAAATATATTTCTCGCCTTTCATCTTCAACTTTTCAAATTTATTTTTAAATATTGATTGTACCGATCCTAGATTTTTGCACACCTCCTTTTTACATTCATGTTTTACTACGGCAACTTCATTTTTTACAAAATCACTTTTACAAATGTGAGGTTTTTCGCGTATTATTTCATTTTCGTTTTTTATTGTAATGGTAGCTGAACATTCTAGTCTATTTGCACATCTCCATAGTACAGTCCCGCCCTTATTTTTTACACTAACGTTGTAACGAAACCCACCACGAATTAAAGTTTTATTGCCCCTTTGATTTATAATAATTTTAAATTCGGCCATAATTACAACACAAACAAGTTCATGTGATATAGATAAGACACGAGGAAAATAATATTTATTATTACACTGACAAGACACAATGTCATTCATTTATGTCATCTAAAACTGAAACGGCCAGTAAAGTGTGTAGGGTTTTGTGCATAGTCCAACCAAAAAGTTTTGTTCATAGTCCAACTGTACGAAAAAGTAGACGTAATGATACTCTGGTCGTTTTGATACTGTAGACGAAATGATAATATGGACGAAATGATACTGTAGACCTTATAATACTATGGACCGTTTGATACTTTAGACGAAATGATAATATGGACCACATGCACCTAAAGGTTTAAAAAATATGTAACGAGACAATTAATGGTTACAATAGTAAATTATACATCTGCGTTGATGAAGATACATGCATAAACACTAGACGTTGTTAAAGTAGTACGAATTGAATGGTACAATAAATATGCTTCTTCAGATTATCAAGGAAAATAATAAAACAACACAAAAAAATACTTAATTAAATGAAACATTTTTTGTGTCCATTTTCTCGGCACATATTTTTCATACATAGAATAACTTATTTATTCTGTGGTATCACGACATAGTATAAAACAAAGTCGCTTCCGCCGCTGTCTGTCTCTATGTATGCTTAGATCTTTAAAACTTCTCAACGGATTTTGATTCAGTTCTTATAATAGATAGCGTGATTCAAAAAATAAGAGATTACTGCGTTTATGTGGATATGTTTAGTGGAAAAAAGTCCGTGCGAAGCCGGAGCGGGCCGCTAGTAATATCTAAGTACAGAATTCACGTTCTCAAAACGAAGTAAATGTTAAATAGGCTAAATTATTTTCGCTGATTCGAATAGTACGTAGCAACATTCATCATGAGGCTACAGTAATCATTATAATAGAAGTGCTGTATATAACCATACCGACCAACTTATCCAGATGTTGCGATTCCAGGAAATTTCCTACACCGGTAGTCCGGAGTGGACTGACCGTTGACGAAGCCATCAGCACGATTGCTGGATTCTCAAGTGGCTGACAAAACTTCCTTCGCTTTTCACGTGAACCGTCATATTTTAGAAATTCCAACTTTAAATACTTAATGCTTTACAACTTCAAATACAGATAGGTGCTGGGAGCATTCTATTTGCCAGTCCAAATTGCGTGAAATAAATATGTAAGTACCTAACCATAAAAAAACTACGAAATGAAAATTCGTAGTCTATAAATTTTTATACAGCTTTCGCTACAGGTATGCCCGTATTGACGTATAGACCTGGACCGCACTATCCCTTTCAATAAAAAGTAAATTGAAGGGTTGTAATTCTAAAGGGTCTAAGTACCAATTTTATGTTTTAGAGATATAACAAAAAAAGGTTGTGAAATAGACAAATTAATGAAATAATTATTTATTTTTACTTAAATCAATTTAACACATATCTTTTAGTTATACAATGTGAAAAATATTAAAAAAAAATAGACAATAAAGAAAGTAATACAACATAAACATTTAGTAATTTAAAATGTTTTAAGTGCCTCAGGAAATAATATTGAAAATGGGCTAAGTGCCTTAATAAAAGATATTAAAAAAGTTCTTAGGCTTCGGTTTGATTAATCAAATGTTCGTAAAAAGGTTTATTTTCGGGGGGTATGTATGGTAGCATTTCCTTTAAATCCTTTAATTTTTCTTTTGAAATGTTATTTCGAGCTTCTAGCACTGGCAAAACGTAGTTTTCCAGTTGACGTGGTGACTTGCCTTTTTTAAAAATGTTTATACTGTCCCACGGTATTGAATCACTGTGTGATTCCATTAAATCAACATAAGGTAACTTTTCTTTATCGATGCGGATCCAAGAAATGGTTGAGATTTTTAACTTAGCAGTATTTAAAAAGGTGGCCGATGCCTGATTGAAGTCTTTAAAATCCATTTGGTCTAAATTAACTACGGTGAATGGATTTTTGTGACACGACTCTCGAATCATTTTTGCGACATCCTTTGGTTCAAAACATTTAACGACTTTCTTTCTTTTTTCAATTTGAGCGAAATCTCGATCGCAGGACATAAAAGAATGACCACTGACCAAGTATTTATGATCAATAGTATCATAAATACCATTAGCTACCAAACAGATTAAGGCAAACAGAACCATTCGGTTTTTGTTCTGTCCAATACAGTTATCACTCCAAATAACTGCATTCTTTTTTACAGTTTTAGTTGACATCATGTTCAGTACTTTGAAAATGCAAGAGCCTACTTCATTACCACCTCTGCCTGCATACGACTCGTTCCAGAGACACATGTATGCACCTTGTTGATTATCAGCAACATGAACAAAATTTCTGAAAATTCTGTTTATTACGTTTTTTTTGAACTTGTTGATTACTCGATGACGTAGCGTCCATTTTGTGTCACGTAATTTGGTCAACTAACAACACAAAACAATAACATTCTGCAACCTACCCCGCACGCACAAAATCACAATCCCTTTCGAGCGAAAGTGCGTTGGCACTTAGACCGCGCCACAACTTCGTCCGTGTGTGAGTGAAAAATTCAAAGACACAGGCACTTGGATCCATTTGGATATTATTAGGCTTGGCACATCGATCATATTTTTGTAATAATATCGATTTTTGTTTTTTGGCACTTAGACCCATTAGAATTACAACCCTTCAATTTTGACTGCAAAGCGTTAAAGAGAGAAAAGCTCGTGCAGTATGTCTCTTTGACTGGTATTGTCCACAAAGTAGCGTGGTCTCGTTCTAGAGAGCGGTCAATTTTGTGAGATTATGGCGCAGTCCCAGTCCAGGTCTATATGTCAATGGGTATGTCAAACTTTTTTTTTTTAACACAAAACCAGAACTTTTCGCTTTGGAAAAGCAGCAAATTAATAATAATATAGAATGAACGGAGGAAATAAAAACCTGGCAAGACCATGTCGAATCACGCTTAGTGTAGGGTTCCGGAGCTATTATTGTATGAAAAATTCCGATTTGAATTATTGCACCAGCAGAAAAGCGTAAGTTCATGGCACTTACCCCCTTTTGTTAAGAAACGCAGTTTTTCGGTAATAACTCAATGACGGTATATCCGATAATGTCGAAAATTATTTTAGTTTAAAGTATTTATTAAGCGCTACCTTTCTGTTTTTTTTTGTCACACGGTTAATAAGAAAAGGGCGGACATAATTTAGATAACTTTCGGTCCGATTATTTCCAAAACAACTCACTTAATCAAAAAACTTTATTAGTAACCTTACAATGTTTTTAAAGAGAACTGTCAAATGATGTGCCACACGTTGATGTTTGTTAAAAAAACAGCTTCTGTTAAAAACAGCATTTATTTTTATTATTCAGCTATCAAACTAAGTGTTCTGTTGTTGTAGCGTTTCGCTGCTAGAAGACAACTTTTCACTAAATTTTATCAGTATTAATTGTGTCGGTTTTGGGTAAAATGTCTGTGACATACGGACTGACAGACAGACGGACATGATTAAAATATAAGGGTTCCGTTTTTGCCATTTTGGCTACGGAACCCTAAAAAATGTACAACTATGTTCACGTATTTTGAAATTCGAAAGTATTCCAAACGTTTTTTTTTTGTTCGCGAAGTGTGATGTTACGTCTCTATATCGATGGACGTTACGCATGATTTTTAAAAAAATCAGAAACTGCAAATGAAATGCAATATTGTATAATTTTGCAAGAGCTTTAAAAAGCGAAGTTTATGGTGAGTGCGGGTGACCAGAGTGCAGACTCTATTACTCGGCCGAGTTAATAGCTTACGTGCATATTGCATTGCTACCATTTCGTGATTGGCTTTTAAAGTGTCTCAGTTGGGTTTTTCCTCCATTTTTTTTTTGAGAGATGGAGTGTTACGTAAGGTTAACAAAACTCAAAATGTTGGGTGATTTTTAGTATTATTGTAGTATTTATATGTATGTATGTGTATGTATATAATTGTATGTTATTTTATCTATACTAATATTATAAAGCTGAGAAGTTTGTTTGTTTGTATGAACGCGATAATCTCAGGAACTACTGGTCCGAATTGAAAAAATATTTCAAGGTTGGATAACCCATTTATCACGGAAGGCCTACCACCAATAGGAGCGGAACAGCAATGACAAATGATGCAAAAACAGGGAAAATTTACGTAGACGAAGTTCAGCATGTCAGCTTGTTTAGGATAAAGATACACTAGCCTAATGTCTCTATGAACTTGATATTGAGGAGGATGTTAACGGTGGCATAGAACCTCTATTCATTATCATCATCCAATTCCAACTAAATATGTATTGATAATCATAATATTATGAACTATAAATGTTGATAAACTTTCGCTATTTGTACATATTATAAAATTATTTATACAACGGGTCTTAATCGCGTGAATAATTTAAGGTAAAATACCTTGTTTATTAACCGACGTTTCGACCGTTTTGCAATGGCCGTGGTTACGGGTAGGTAGTAGTCTACCGGTGACCACGGCATAATTATAAATTATAATGGTTCAAAATGTTTATTTTCCTTAATTGTTTTGTTTAGTATTCCGAGATGGTTTTTTTTAGATATTAACTAGCTGGGCCCGCATTTCGTCCGCGTGAACTTGCAGTGCTGCTCACTCACTATACATGTTAGCGTGATGATACGTAGCCTAAGACACTGCCCACAACATCCGCTGTCTGACAGTGAAAGTCCCTCAAAAATCCGGCCCGCCGCTTCGAAGATTAACCGGAACAAACAGACAGACAGACATATAGACAAAAAATTAAAAACTGTGTTTTTGTTATCAGTACCATATGTCATTTTATATGCATTTAGTAAAACACTGTTGTTGTGACATTACATACAGACACTTTAATTTTTAACCGCCTCCAAAAAAGGTGGTTCTCTGTTAGACCCATATATTTGTATGTATGTTTGCGGTTTTTTTTGGAACCTAGAGATCCGATTTTCATTCCACGCGCACTGCAAACTTTCGAACTATTGAGCAAGCTGAGGGAAGCAAAGCAATCTTCATAGTTACTGCGCGATGGTGGACTCTCACCCCCGTATTTATAAACGAGTAATAGCAATTACTTAAGTAAAAGTAATTACTTAAGCAACAGTTTCTATTTTATAGTCAAGAAAATGAGTGAAGTAAGAAACGTCAAATGTTAGAATACTTAGCCAAGCAATAGTCACCGATATCGTTACTTGAGTAATAGCTTTAATTAAGAATTTTATGGAGAGGTTATTTTTCTTAACAGATATTTTAAAAATATGTAAGGTTTGGAAAATAAAAACAATTTATTTGGCGCTATGCCAGCCAGTGGGTAAATAATACAATAATAATAATAATATAACATTTATTTTAGTCATGCCCACAGAAATCTATACCTAGCCGACGAACATACTTGTCAGTATAATACAATAAGTGAAGTGCTAGTAAAAGTAAATACAACTTAAAACCACTATATATTAAAACTATATCAGTAGGTACGCTTCATTCCCTCATAAGTACCATGCGTCGCGACTCCAGAATCTGCACCCTCGTCTTGTAGCGGAACTTCTGGTACGTGTCGGCGCGAGATGTACACCGGTGTGTTCGGCGCCGCGGCGCACAGAGTTCCCTTAGCTTAGCTTTGCCGCAGCGGTTCTTGATGGTTGGCTGTCGGCGCTTCATTCCTTGCACCGTCACAAAACCATATTTTGTATCTTCTTTATCTCTGTTCGTTGTACTATCCGGGTAATGCTTGACAGGGGCTTCTAGCTACACTGACAAAATCTATTGATTGTGGTACAAGTACCACAATCAATAGATTTTGTCAGTCCCTTGCTTGTCCCGGTGAAATCTCAAGAGATATCACTGGGACAAGCAATGCAGTCGACACAACGGGGTGGCTGACCCCGGCCTTAGGCTTTCAACCATTATAAAATACACCCTTGCTACTTAAATTATAGTGCCTGTATTTAACCAACAAAACTTCCTTTAAATAAAACAGTAAAACACAGGTGATATCTTCAGTGATTAACATTTCATTTCAAATAAATTGTTTAAAATATTGTTATAACAATAACTTTTATAATTAATTACTTATCTCTCTTAAATTCGAGAATCTATATCAATAAATAATCAATAATATTATTGACATTTCTAGGGCGACGTCAAGCGAGTTTTATGACGCTAAATTAAAAATAAGTTCTTCAAAAATACTTTATATACGTGTGACGGACTATTTTATATGGTAGCATTACTATTCAATTATGTTGCATTTCGTTACATTCAGAAAACTAAAATTGAAGAATATCGATAAAATCAAAATTTGGTCTGATTAATTTCTGTATTATTAATTTTTAAAGTTTTAAAATTTTTAGCTATTTTAGCTTGTCGTAATATATTTTTGGTTCTCTATTTTGCAAATTTAATAAAATCTTGTTTATGAAATGGAACGTTTTTTGCGGCTCACCGGTTGCTAAGTAATAAGTAATACTTGGTTAGTTTGCTCAAGGAAGTAAAGAATATTTCTTGTCTATAAAATAGATTTTTCTAAGTAATTACTTTAAGAACTAGCCATGTCTCAATGAAGTAATTGCTAAGTAATAAGTAATGACTCGTTTATAAATACGGACGTCAGGGTCTCGAGGTTTCGATGTTGAGGCTTTAAATCATTGAGCAAACAAAGAGAAGCAGCGTGAACTTGATGAACGAAGATGACCTCCTCCCAAACAGTTTCCACCTAATTGCGGGCGTACGACAGGGATGCATAATATCACCTCTTCTGTTTACCATCTACACCGAGCTTGTAATGCGAATCACTCTCGAAGACTGGACAGATGGTATTGCGGTTTGTGGATTAAATATTGCGAACTTGTGGTACGCAGATGACACCACCATATTTGCGAGTAATGTGGACCTTATGAAGGAATTAAATCGAGCGCGTAATCCTCACGTTTGGGTTAAAGATCGATCTAAGACCAAGATTATGATCGTGGACCGCGCCGACGACAATTCGTCCGAAGTTACTCACATTGCGAACTGCGACGTGGTCCAGACCTAAGTGTAACTTGAAGCCTTAATATCAGAGATAAAAAAAAATTACGTATGGCCATGGAGAAGCCACCAAAGTCAGGTTGGTACGAACACTGGTATTCCCCATTTTTCTTTACGCGGCAGAGACGTAGACAGTGCGCAAATTAGAAAGGGGGAAGATAAATGCTCCAGAGATGTGGTGCTGGAGGAAGATGTTCGGGATATCGTGGACTGACTTCCACACCAACATGTCCATACTTCAGGAGCTCAGAATCACGGAGTGTTTATCGGCCGTGGTATAATCGCGTATATTAAAATTCTTTGGACATGTCTTTAAGCGTGACAACGACTCCATAGAGCTGCTGGTTATATAGGGAAAAGTGGAGATAAATTTTATTAAAAAAGTTAAATTATAATAAGTTACATTAAAAGTTATATTCATTTCTATGGATATAAAGTTTAAGGCAAATTAGTAGTAGGTTCTCAATTCGGATATTTTTTTTATGTATGTTTATAAATCTGTTATATATCAAAGGATTTTAAAAATTATTTTATACTTGAAAGAGGTTCTGACAACGAAACTCTTCAATAAATGCCAGCAAATCAACTGTGGTTGAAATTTGTTAGATGTTTTATTAAAAAAGTATTATAACATTTTTTTTCCTCAATCTTTGAAAATTATTGTGAAACCTGCTGAACCAATTTAGATACAATTTGGATATAGTTTAAGTCTCGGGGGAAAGACATAAATTAGTTTTAGTCACAATAACCAACAGCCATGCGGGAAGAGCCACGGGCGAAAGTTAGTCTTTAAATAAGTAATAAAAATTGATATTTCTTAAATAAAACCAGTGTAATGCTTCTTTACTTATTCAAAGGGGCTAAAATGTAAGAGGCTGCCACCAAAGTAATTTATATATATGTATATATTTATTAATTTATTTATTTTAAAAAGATAACTAGCAATGTAGAATTGTATGTCCCACATTACTAGCAATCCTGTTAACCCCTCCAGCTAAGCTCATTAGCTTGTTTTAGGAATGGGTTCACGTCAGTAGTATAATGGGTAACCTCATGATTGCGTGTACGATGCCTTAGCCATTAGGAAACTGATAAAGATTAAACTACATATAATAAAAATCAAAACATTAGATAGAAAATATCATCCTGGGAGCATCCACTTACAATGGTAAAAACTATATGTGTTCAAATATTGGCCAAAGTAAAGCTAGCTGACCCGGGCAACTTTGTCAGCGTAAATTTTCCCCGTTTTTACTAACTTTTTTAATGCCTGCTCCGCTCCTATTGATCATAGCATGATGTTATCTAGCCTATATAGCCTTCCTCGATAAATGGGCTATCAAACAGTAAAATAATTCAAACCTTAAGTTCAAACAAACATACAAACTCTTCAGCTTTCTAATATTAGTATAGAATAAAAATGTTGATCTATCAAAAAGAAAAGAATGGCCTACATTTATCCTTATCACACTTTACTAACAATCTTCTTAAAAATAAGTAACTTCTTAAAATTAATTTGTTACTTATTATTATTTCATTAGATGGTGAAGTAGCTTGAAGAAGGAATTTTTTATCCGGGAAAAATGTTTCCATAGAATAAATGTTTTTCAAAGTTTTTACGCGAACGAAGGCACAGGCAACAGCCAGAAGTTAATAAAAAAAAGTTTGATTTACTCATTAGCTATCGTTTTCTAGTACAACCATGTATCAATGCAACAATTTATTATTATAAACTTACAGAAAAGTAAAATTAAACTTTGTTTACAGTCTAAATATAGACTCTCTGTATAAATTACAATGTCTAACAACATGAATAAGAATTAAGTAACTCACCCAATTTCATTTTCGTTGCGTACATTTAGTATTTGCACTATAAAAGTTTATAAAAACAATTTGTTTTGAAGCCGGCTTGATTACAGAATTTCAGATCTATTTACTTTCACTGACGGGACGGGATGTCGGTAACATTCCATCACAGAAATTCTACGAAAATAAACTGTCAGTCAGTCAGAGTCGAAACGTCATCATGTTTATACTAAGTGGAAAAGAGACAAGAAAAAATATTATGCAGCGTAATTTCAAACTTGCTCAAGCTGGAACGCCAAAAAGTTTGATTGATTTGACATCACTTTTGACAGTTGACAGTAATAGAGTATGGGTAATATTGCACAATGTTGTTACAGTTACAGGTAGTTCGGGGCGTCTAAACCTGCCATTTTTTACGGCAATTTGTGGCGGCACTATTGGCAAATAATTGCTCGGCCAATAATGACAATATATCTACAATTGTATGGCGCATGATCCAGTCTTCTAAACGGGCTACACAACCCGGCAACAATAAAATAAAGCGACTGAAACAACAACAAAATTGGCCGGGCAACCATCAAATCAATATTGGAGAGTGAAGAACATGACAGTATGTTGCTGGCCACAGCATTGCCGCCACAAATTGCAATAAACAATGGCCCGTTTAGACGCCCCTTTTTAAACATATATAGATCCCGTAAGGATGCTGCAAAACTTACAAACTGACAAATTATTATCTAGATATTAAGGAAAAAAAAACTAACTAAGTTATTAACTAGATATTAGGTACTACATACTATTCACAAATCTATTATTATAATGCATCTTCCATAAACTCTATAATAAAATTTTACGTGTAGCATCTGTTTTAATTTATTTTTAAATATATTATTATTTCCTGTGTCTTTTATGGAATTTGGCAGCATGTTATAAATATTTATACATCGATATTGTGGGCTATATTTATATATTTATATTCTGGTTACTGGGAGTGCTAATTTATTGTTTCGGCGTTTATTTTTATCAAAATTAAATAAATGTATATTTTTCTTATCAATTAGGGCTATTTTCTTTAATTTTATATAATGTCTAGATGGAGCATTCCAGAGCAAATATAAGCCTAAAAAAAATGAAGCATTCCCATAACACGTTTGACACTCGTTGAATGAAATATTTCATAACTAGTAGTGTTGCCTAGTACAATTTTTATTCCCGTTTATGTGGGAAAAAGATACGAGTACAGGTAAAAGTACTGTTTATAATAAAGTGGGAATTATGTCAAGTACTTTTTTATAGTAATTTTAGAGGCATTTCTTGCCAATTACTTTATAAATACAATTATTGCATTTTTGAAAGATAGAAAAATTTGAAGTCCAGACCCAGGAATCGAACTAGAGACTTCCGTAAGCCAAACCAGGGCCGGAATCGAACCAACTGTCTGGACTATGTTCCTCAATTTTTTTACGTTTTGATTTTGACAGACGTCAATGCGCTATCTGAATTTTGTTTTCAGAATTATCATTCATGCGGTACGGTATGCTAGGTATATCTGTAGGTATAATTAGCAACAACTCAATAAAATAATTTCAACGATTGTTTTATATGATATCATTTTTTTGTAGAGAGGCATTTTTAAGTTTTTTAATGAACATCAAACTTTAAAATGATTCTCATAAAAAAATGCTAACACGTCATAAAATCGTTGAAATTAGTAAAAAACGTTATTGCTTATTAAACGATTAAGTTAATTGTGGTAGAAAAGAATAAAAAAGTAAGATGAGTTTTTGTATTTTTTTATTAATATAATATTTAATAAGTATGTATTTACTTACAACCACATTTTCTAACAAAAGCACAAAGTCTAGATATTTTACTAAATCGACATTATCCATGACGATATTTTTAACAATAAAGTGTCCGTCGCAAGATAAAATTAAATCTAAAGATTTAATTTAACACGCGGCCTATTTAACGCACTTGTACGAAATTATCACAGCCATAATTAAGACATGGAACAATCGAACAACAAACACGTAAACGCAAGACAACACTTAAATTATTCAATTAACTGATAGCTTAGGGCTTTTAAAAATAACCCTGAATATCATTAGAAATAATAAAACCAATTAATAAAACTTCCGATTTTGTAATGATTATTTTACAGTTGTCAAAAGTTTTTGGTCAAGTACCTTAAATAAACTGGGCTCATAACCTAGAGGTCAGTGTCATTTAGTAGTGACAAACAACATTACATTCTTTGAAGATAAGGATTTTTAAGAGAATTTCTTAGAACAAAATAAAACCGAAAATATAGATTAAAATGTTAACGCCATCTATTGACCCTCAAGGTAATTAGGTAGTGACTAAATATTTACGAAAACAAAAAACAGATGCCGACTCTTCAGTTACTGATCTGTCACGAGTAGTCACGACTGTCACTTAAATTAAACTGTCCCCCCCGCTGCCCGCTGGTGGTCGTTGATAGCGCGACAGTTGTTTGTTTATCAGATAATTTATTTTTATATGATAAGCACTATTAATATTATTCCATCTACTTAGTAAAAACACTTTGATAAAAATCACAGGTAATAATATAGATAAGTTAATCACATACGTAATACAATTTGGAATTTGTACCTCGTATTAAAAAAATAAGTCCAGAGTTCATTTACACTTAAGTTTAGCAGTTTAGTGAACTTGAGCGATTACAATATATCACACTGTTTAAAGTGTCGTAGTTGTGCTTGGTTGTGTAAGTGTTATCCTAATTTCATCGTCTACTTTTATAAAAAATGGGAGAGCAAAAGCAACAAGTTACAGATGCAGAACTCAAGGAAATTTTACCAGATTTGCCAAGAGGCCAATTAGATAATTACAGAAAGCGAGCGTCATTCGATTGGAGGCGTATGAAACTTGTTTACGAAACACCAAGCACAATAAAGTTTAAGGTGAGTTTTTTCTATGTAATAAAAAGAGCTAAGTAATTTAATATGTGTTTATAACAAGTAAATACAGTTGTTGCATACAATGGGTCCTTATATACTTACCAAAATCTACGCCTGTTCTTGTTACATTAATTTCCGCGCTCTAAAAAAACCATGTTATCTCTGCCACTATTTTTTAATCCAAATAAATTACATAGACAGGTACAGTTAGTTATTAAAAATTTAAAGGGTTTGATTTTATTTCATATTACTTACTTATTTTAACACATTTTTTTTTTCTAGAATGAAATATGGGCCTTCATGCAGAGTCATCCCTTGTTCAAACACACAGAAGCTACAAGGGTGCTGGATGATGAGAGGCATATTGCTACAAAGAGGATGTATACCATTTTCAATGAAAACTTTCTGCCATTTGAAAAGGTAAACTTGAAATTATTTTGTTACACAATGACTGATTTGTTTAATTGGGTATTTGACTGCTATCAAAATAAAATATTTTATACTAACCATGTAAAAATATGTCAATGTTTTGAAAAAAATATGTTCATGTATAATTTAACGTGTTTATTAATTTTTAATTATAAAAAGAAGCACTAAAAGTAAATGATTTGACCATAAAAAACGTGACATCATTTGCTAGGATTTCATACAAATATGTACGGAGTGAATTGTTTTTGATGTTTCTTAAAAAGAGGCTGATTTGACTTTAGTCAAATACCCTATTACTTACTTTATCACTTAGGGGAATTGATCCCACAACCTCTATTTGTACTCGTTATCTTTTCCATTGGCTTTGCCTGCTTGAATTCCAGATAAAATAAAATGTACCCTACATGCTACTCTGATGTATAATCTATAATACTGTTAAGTTCTATTAACATCTGTACTGCAGTTTTAGCATGTAATAATAACATACATTATTACACATACATTTCCATTACACAAATCATCATCAAACTTTAATATTATATGATATTATTTTGTACAATTATTATTGGTATCACATACATAATGCAGTACCTATGTTATTATACAACCATGCCATACAATTTATTATGTAAATGTAATTATAATATTAATTAACCGTCAACGATTTATCCATAATTCTGTAATTTACATAACAATCCACGAACTTCTTTGACACCTCCTTGTGTTTTTCATACACACATTATTATTATTCAGTTATTCAATTAAGGGTAATACGGTCAAGGTGTATAAAAGGGAGTGCACTAAATAAAATGGTTTTTTTCTTTAAATATTAAAGGATATAAATTTAAAATTAAAACAGACACAAAAAAAGTATTGGGACAATTTTTTTTATCAAATTTGTATGGAGACAGGACATGTTATTAAAAAACATACATACCAAAATTTCAAAAATCGTAAAATTAAAACTATGCGCCTCTGGCAAGAACGGTGATTTCCCCCCTAAACTAGGGGGGGGGGGCTAGTTTGGTATAAATATCATTAATAACATGGATTTTGGAGGTGTTGAGAGTTGCAGGGGAGTTAAAAGGGGAAGAGGAATGTACAATTTGTTTCTGACATTCGGCGGCCGCTACCGCGGCACGCGCGTGCTTAGGGGCGTCACAGTTTTAACTTAACCGGGTTGATTTAGTGCAGTAGGCATGTACAGTACGATCAACGTAACTTGACCGGATTAAAGTTATGTTTTTATCACTTTCGCGCATGTCATAGAGATGCGACCCTAAAATTACTTACGAAAACGACTAAATATGTTTAATCGATTAAAAATACTAATAACATTTTAATTCAACAATATAAAAACACTATTTGAATCCATACTAATATTATAAATGTGAAAGTAACTCTGTCTGTCTGTCTGTCTGTTACGCTTTCACGCTCAAACTACTGAACCGATTTAGATGAAATTTAGCATGGAGATGGTTTGAGTCCCGGGATAGAACATAGGATAGTTTTTATCGCGATAACCGACATCCACGCGGGCGAAGCCGCGGGCGAAAGCTAGTGAATTCATAAAAGTTTAAATTTAGAACAGTTACAGTAAATACTAAAGAAACTTTGAAAAACAATTTCCTTACGAAAATAATCACAAAAAACATGAGTTAGTAATACTAATTATGACAATGTAATGCGTAATCGCATCTCTAGTTCTCTTGGTTTAGTTACCGACCCCGCCCCCCGCTTCCTGTCACCATTTACTTCCAAAAATGCATCTGCGCAACCACTTGTCGCCTACTTCAGTCCGGCCTAGTTATGTTGATCCTACTGTACTTACATCTATTTTATTAAAAAAATAACAATTCCCAATCCTCTACTAAACTGCACTTTAAATTATAATATAAGTTGAAGCTCCATACAAAACCCATGAAATTTCAAAATTCCAAATATATATATTTTTTTCTTGTCAGCTTGTTTTTAGCTATCAAAAACAAGCTGACAAGAAAAAAATGTCGATATTTAGAGGAAAAAAAATTGGTATTTTTAGTGCACCCCCTTTGCCCCAACGGGTAATACTGCTAATATTTTCTAAATTTATAAGATGATATCTATACTAATCTTATAAAGCTGAAGAGTTTGTTAAGCTTGTTTGAAACTTTGAACGCGGTAATCTCAGGAACTACTGGTCCGAATTGAAAATTCTTTCACTGTTGGATAGCCCATTTATCGAGGAAGGCTATAGGCTATATAACATCACACTACGACCAATAGCGACCAATAGGAGCGGAGCAGCAATGAGAAATGTTGCAAAAACGTGGATATTTTACGCAGACGGAGTTGCGTGGGACAGCTAATATTAAATAAGATAAAATGCTTATTTTTTTAAAAGTGTTTATAGTATAAAACATGTACTTAATGCTTGTTAAGTTTTATAAAGTGGTAGTTGTTTTGTCTGTCTTATTAATTATAAAATATAAAAATAAAATTATAACTGGTTGATGTCTTAAAAAACCTAATTGTTGTTATGACAGCCTCAGTGGCGCAGTGGGAGCATGTCCGACTGCTACGCAAGAGGTTATGGGTTCGATTTCTACACAGGACACCATTTTGTGTGACCCACAAATTGTTGTTCTGAGTCTGGGTGTACTTTGTGTTCGTGACTTGTATTTTTGTAAAATCCGCCGCGATACCCTACAGAGCTTGTACCGTACAGCGGGAGTCGTATATTTAAAATAAAAAAAAACCATAGAAGCTAAAACAATTATATTATTTATAGACTTTTTGGTTGTCTGTCTGTAACACCATGTGAAAAAAACGGCTGATCGAAATTTTGCAGTTTTCATAACTGCATTGTTGTAGGCTAACATAAAATTTAGTTATGTTTCACCTTTATACTCTTCCTAAAAGTCAAGTTTATTTTTCTTAATGAGCTCGGAACATTGAAATTGGATTCCATAGGCAAAAGCTAGTGATTATAACTACAAAAACGAAATGAAAATATCCCATGCGATATTACGGCTTATATTGCAAAATTTCAGATTTTTTCAGTTTAATTTCGAAACTATCTATTTTTAAACTAAATCTTTCTCTAATCTCTTTGTTGCTAAGATTTGAATAATACGGATTTCAGAAATAAAGTTCAATTGTTTTACAATAAATTAAGCGTAGAGCTGTTTGCTCACACCGTGCACCGCGGCTATCTTCTTACTTTTACCATTTTTATTACATTGAATAATTTAAAAAGCAAGCACACATGTGAAGAATTATAATGAATAATCAACCTCTATGAATCCATTTAATTTGATATGGATATCATCATCTCTCGATTCTACCCGTATATTGGTTAACAAATTTTAACAAAATGTATAGTTAAATCACAATAATTAAACATATAGCCTCGGACTCGTCTCTCATAAGCTATTAAAACAAGTACCTAAGAACTGAAAAAAAAATGGACAGGTATAATTCCGTTCGTATACCACGAAAATGCGTTCAAGACATCGCACTTTTTGTGGTCACAGTCAGACTCTTCTGGAATTTTACATGTCTTTAAAAAACACAACTTTTATTCACAACAGACTTCCTCTTCCAGATAGCAGCAGACCCTATGCTGTTCCAAGCGGAAAGCGAAGCCCTATTCATGTTCGACAGCTCCTTAGCCGTCAAGGTTTCCCTGACGTTTAGAATGTTCAGCAATGCTATACAAGGCAATGGTCGCTCCCACCATTATCACTTCGTCGAGGACGTGGCTAAGGCGAAAATTGGCGGGTGCTTCGCCCTGACTGAGGTGTCCCACGGCTCTAATGCTAAAGGAATGAGGACCACGGCCACTTATGTACCGGAGAAGAAACAGTTTGTAATGCATTCTGCTGATTTCGAAGCGGCTAAGTGCTGGGTCGGGTCTTTAGGTATGTATGATTAACTAGGTATCTACGGTTGGCTTGGGAGGAATGGGGCTTTACCTTGTTGGGTAAACTAGGCTTTCTATTTGGTAGGAGAAGCAGTAGTAATCTTTTATCAAAGTAATGAATGAAACAGTTACAGGTTAAGTCGAGCTAGGTACTTCAGAGGGTTTTATTACCTATGCTGACTTATTACAACTTAGTACAAACCTACGTCTTAAATGTGCATAATCTAGATAACGAGTAGGTTTGGGGTATGGTATTTCGTTGTCAAATCAGTCAGCAATGATGGCTGCTACAACTCCCTGAAGTATCTAGGTCGACTTAACCTGTAACCCTGTATAAGGATCAATAAATTAGGAGAAACCTCGAAAGCCCGCGTGCCTAAATATTTTGTAAATTTGTATGTAGCATAAGTATACATATCAACCCATATGATGGCCCACTGCTGGGCACGGGTCCCCCCAGTAGAACCTACTAGTACTCGTATGTAGATCCTGGGGGTAATTGCCATAATCACCACGCTTGGCGAGCGGGTTGGTGATCGCAGTAAAGCTTTAAGTACGCAGAGGACGCTGCTGCCCGTCCTCCGGTGTGAAATCCCTTAGTCGCCTTGACAACACCCACGGGAAGAGATGGGGTGGTACTATTCTTAAGCCGGCACCACACGGCAAGTAAAGTATGCTACATACAAATTTACAAAATATAATAAACTAAGTATGCTACATAAAAATACAAAATAACTAAGTAATTAATGTAGTTTTTTTGTTTGAGCAGTGTTTCTATAAAAAGTAACAACTTATTATTACCTAAGACAGAAACAAAAAATACGAGTATGTACAAAAGTCATTAAAATAATTATTATGCCTTTGTTTGCCGGAATTTTTAATTCTGAGTAGATAAATTGCTTGACAATGATCCATAAAGATGACATCTAAATAAAATCTACACAACTTAATGAAAAAATATTTAACCTCGATAACATTGAGGATCTACTTATCTCGTCTAACAAGCCCTGTATCGCGGTGGACTTTACAAACATACAAGTCACGGACACAAAGTACACCCAGACTCGAAACAATAATTTGTGGGTCACAAAAAATGGCGTCCCGTGTGGGAATCGAACCCACGACCTCTTGCATAGCAGTCGGACACACTCCCACCGCGCCACAGGCAGTCAGCACCTGTGTAATAAGTTATCACTTTGCACAAAAGCATTTATGAAGAAAGTCGCTCAAACGTCTACCTTATTGTTTACAGGTAAATGTGCAACTCACGCGATAGTATACGCGATGCTGATATCGAAAGGCAAGAACCATGGCCTCCATACGTTCGTGGTGCCGATCAGGGACCCCAAGACATTGAAACCTTTCCCTGGAGTCATTGTTGGGGATATCGGAGAGAAGATCGGCCTTAATGGTGTTGATAATGGGTGAGTTGGAGTACCTGTTAATCGCAGAGGGTCCTTAGAACCGTTTATTAATTACATTTTTTTTTTTAATATTCTTAATATAGTTACTTAATATTATAAGTTTAAAGGACTATTCAACAGGATATATATATTTTTTTTGTATTGAGTCACAAAAAAATATACTTATACACAATATTTTATCCTGGGTGGGGATCGAACCCACAACCTCCGGCTTAGCAGTCAGGGTCACTAACCACTAGAGCAACAAAGATTTGATTTTTTCAGCGAACATCAACGTGTGGCACATAATACAGTTTTTTAATAAATTTTCTTGATTGAGTAAATATTTTTGGAAATAATCGCTCCGAAAGTTGCATAAATCGCCCCCCCCCCCCTTAACTTTTGAACCGTGTGACCTAAGAAACCTAGAAAAATTCACAAATTGGCGCTTAATAAATACTATTCACAAAATAGCGCTTAATAAATACTTTACACTACAATTATTTCGGATAAGATCGGATATACCGTCATTGAGTTATTGCCAAAAAACGGCGTATCTTAACAAAAGGGCGTAAGTGCCATTAACATACGCTATTCTACTGATGCAATTGTTCAAGGCTGCGGAAACCTACACTGAACTTGGTCCGACATGCTCTTGCCCGGTTTATTATTCTCAAAGTCCCTACCAAATTCACAGTTCAATGGGAGAGTCCGAATGAAACCATGGATGAATACATGGATATTACTGTATTATAATATTTCAGATTTGTAATGTTCAATAACTACCACTTGCCTAAAGAAGCAGCCCTGGATAAGTTGGGAGGCGTGGATGACAATGGGGACTATCAGACGCCATTCAAGGATCCTAGCAAGAGGTTCGGTGCCGCGCTCGGGATTTTATCTGGTAAATAGATACACTCGTTATTAGATTAGATAAATAGTTTATCTGCTTTTCATAATGTATATTTAGGTAGTTAAAAATACATTTCATTAGCTGACTCTTGCAATTTCGTCTGTATCCATTTTCCCCGTCTTTTCAATTACAAAAACATTAAGTATTTTTGTAATTGAAAAGACGGGGAAAATTGAGTACAGTACATCGCGATTAAAAAACAAATAAAAATATTTTATGACCTATTCTCATACTCACTAAATATTAAAAAAAAAACATTAAAATCGATCGAGCCGTTTCGGAGGAGTTCGACCACACTCGTTTTTTTTAAATCTTTGTATGAAAGTTTTGTAAGAATTGCAAATACGGGGAAAATGGACGCAAACTAAGTTGCGAAGGTTAGCTAGTATAGTAATAGTTCTTTTTTAATATCCATACTAATACTATAAATGTGAAAGTAACTCTAGTCTGTCTGTCTGTCTGTTACCTTTTCACGATTCAACCACTGAACCGATTTATTTTAGGACCCGGGGAATGACATAGGATAGTTTTTTATCGCGATAAATTACGTGAGGTCGTTTTAGCGAATTTTAGACCCCTTCCCTCCCTCAGGTGAGATATCGTGAGAGAAAGAGATAAGATTATCGCCGGTTAAACCGACATTCACGCGGGCGGTGCCGCGGGCGACATATTTATTTGAAATATTTATGTTAATTGGGTTGATGATTACAATGAAATTATTTAATTTTCAGTAATCAAGCAATACGTCATAGTACGTCATAACTAGATCTGAATAAATTTTAATGTGTTATTATGTTACACAATTTAACGTGTATAAGAATTTATAATCACCAAAACAAATACGAAAAGTAATGATTTGACGAATGAGTTGTGACGTCACGCCTCAGTATTTCATACTAATTTTCTAAAGAGCGTTTTATTTTTTACGTTTCTTTAAAATATGCTGGTTTGACTTGACAGTCATCATCCCCATTCTAATAGAAGCGAGATGAGTAGCAGGTATGATAGATAGGTTTGGTATGGATATTTTAGTAAAATTTAAATCAAATGACTGCCTCTGTAGCGCGGTCGGAGTGTATCCGACTGCTACGCAAGAGGTCGTGGGTTCGATCCCCACCCAGGATAAAACTTTGTGTGATGAGCACAATGGTTTATTCTGTGTCTGGGTGCAATTTTATCTATAATGTGTATGTATTTAAAAATTTATAAGTATGTTTATCAGTTGTCTGGTTTCCATAGTACAAGCTCTGCTTAATTTGGGATCTTGTGAGTTGTCCCAAGATATTATCTAATATATAAAATTCTCGTGTCACAGTTTTCGTTGCCATACTCCTCCGAAACGGCTCGACCGATTTTGATGAAATTTTGTGTGCATATTGGGTAGGTCTGAGAATCGGACAACATCTATTTTTCATCCCCCTAAGAGTTTGTTTGTTTGTTTGAACGCGATAATCTCAGGAACTACTGGGCCGCATTGAAAAAATATTTTATTGTTAGATAGTCCATTTATCGAGGAAGGCTATAGGTTATAACATCACGCTACGACCAATAGGAGCGGAGCAGCAAAAGAAAAAAGGGAAAATTTACGCAGACGAAGTTGCGCGGGTCAGCTAGTTATTATTATATTTAATGTGTTTCCCTTTGTCCAAATCTAAGGTGGTCGAGTACATATAACGTCTATATCCACATACTACTTAGTGAAGGCTATCGTGATCGCGTTAAGATACTCTGCTGTAAGGAAGCAGTTCGGTCCTGAGGGGTCCACTGAAGAATTGCCAGTTTTGGAGTACCAGCAACAGGTACATACATAATAATAACATGTTAATTTCTTTATTAAGAGTTGTAAAAATTCGTAATTAAGGATAGGATTTAACTGCTTAAATACATCTTAAATTATTAATACAATAATTTCATTTATGAAATATAGAATAATTTGAAGTCCAGACCCAGGAATCGAACCCGAGACTTACGTATGCCAAACCGGGGCCGGAATCGAACCACCTTTCTGGACTATGTTACTAGACCTCAAAATTTTCTATGGGCCCTCGCATGCGCCATCTAGCCGGTAGTCAAAGAACTATCACGGCTTTTGTTATTAGTTCGTTACAGAGAGCATTTTAAGAAATTAGAATATTATAAGTAATTTTTATAGACATTTCTTGCCAATTACTTTATAATACAATAATTGCATTTTTGAATCTTAAATTGATAAGTGTCGATTCAATTTGTAAATCCAAAAGGTTGAAGTACTTAGTCGCGGGTAAAATTCTCAATAAAACAGTAAAAAAAAATCAACTTCAAAAAATTAAGCTCTAACTCTTTATTGAAGTCATATTTACGATTTTGTTTTTATTTTCAGCAATTTCGACTTATCCCTTACTTGGCAGCAACATACGCTTTGAAAATATTCTCAGTATGGCTCAGTCAGCTTCATATCAATATGGCTATCAGCAATATTATCGGTGAGTTTGTGTACTTTGAATTATAGTTTACATTATTATGCTAATGTATAAGGCATCGGTCGCGCAATCGTGAGGTTGCGTGTTCGAATCCTACCCATTACACTACCGACGTGAACCCACTCCTAACACAATCCTTTGAGCTTAGCTGGAGGGGTTAACAAGATTGCTAGTAATGTGAGACTCAATCCTACATTGCTAGTTATCTTTTTAAAAGAAAAAAAAAAGATATGAAGAGGTATCTTTCACATGTTATTGCACAAACAGGTTATTGCACCAATTTTTAGATATAGAGCTTACATGAAATGAATTTGATTAAAAATAGTCATGGGAATTTCTTTAATGAATATAATAATGTATTTTGTTACAGTGTTATTACAATAAATGCATAATTGGTGTTTTAATAATAGCTACAAGTTAAATGCTCGCCAAAGTAGTTTTTAGATCCTAAGACTAAGTACCAAGTAAAATATATTAACGTCATATAAATTAAACCCGATACCGAGGTGCCCAACGTTTTAAGTTCCAAAATAAATATACACTTGTAGATGACTACATTAACAATAATTTACGAGGGGGTGTCCAAAAGTTTGTGGATTGAAAGGGTTTTAAATAAAATGAAACAACAAATCTATTTTTCCTTTTCAATATAATCACCCTTAAGCTGAATACATTTATTATATCTATGAAATATTTTTTTTAAACCATCGTAAAAATATTTTTTATATTTTGCCTCAAAATGAGCCAAAATTGCCTCATTGTCGTCGAAGAATTTCCTTTCCCTTAAGTCTTTTTTTGAATTGGGGAACAAATAAAAATCACTTGGGGCCAGATCTGGACTGTAGGGTGGGTGGAATAGTGATTCGAAGCCATGCGTGTGCAGAGCAGCCATTGCAGTCGTCACGTCACAGTGCAAGTGATCGCACGCGCACGACGAGCGCTAAACGGCTAACGGGCGGTCATTGACCTTTGAGTGAAAATGTCAACAATAAAGTGCAATAGTTGTAACCTAGTGATAAACGAGTGTCTCGCGTTCATACAAAATAAAGCGGACATTATGGACGAGGATAGCATGAGCCGTCTTTGTATGACAGCCTTTACAGAGGACGAGATAGCAGTGGCCAAGAAGTTACTTTATGAGTCAGTGGATACATCGAGACGTCAAATTAGGCGGAGGAAGGAGGGTAAAGGTCGGCGAGATATCGAGGACATCATCACACTCATAAAAGAAACAGATCCCGAACAGGTACCAATTTTTGTAGCTAGAAATCTTCATAAGTTGCCACCAGTAACATTCGATCATCTGGACGCCACTAAGATACTAAGGGATATTATCAAACTGCGAGATGATATAACTATTATAAAAACAAATTATGTGACTACAGAACAACTTAGGGATATACAATTATCGAGTAATGGCGGGTATAGAAATATAAATGTTAATAGCCGTACAGGAACATGCCTTATGAACAATTTTGAGTACGAAAGCGGGCCGATAGGACTACTCACAAACGTACAAAGTAAATCAACAGCTGAGCCGAGTAACAGGTGTCCGAGCGAGAGGCAAAACGATACCTTGCTAAGTAATAGTGCGCTCTCGCCGGCGCATACGCAGGTAGATCATGACACAGCGATATGCAAGCGGGACGACGAAGCTATACATGTGGAGGCCAATACCGCGGTTTCGTCAACGAGTGCAGCGGCAAGGGCGGTGCAACCAGCGCCGTTAGAGGGAGAAGCAAAGAGGCCAACTGCGATTTCGACAGCTAGTGCAACGATGAGTGCGGACGCTCCAAGGTCATCTACGCCGGAGCGCCTACCGTCTAAACAGCTGATATCCGACGTGTTGCGGCAAGGCGGTGAATGGAAAAAAGATTCGCCGAGTGACGAATGGACGACGGTGCAGCGCAAACGGTTGCAAAATCGTTTTATTGGGATGAAAGGAAAGGCGGAAACCCTTCCGAATAGTTCTTTTAAGGCAGCGAGTGTCAATATACCGTTTTATATCTATAACGTAGACAAAGATACGAAAATGGACGATATTGAGTTATATATTAAAAATAACACCGGTGTAGAAGTTAGTATTAACAAAATAAACATGAAAGTAAATAAGGGTTATGCGGCTTATAAATTTTTGATACCTCTAAGTAAAGTGAAAGTGTTTATGAGTGAGTCACTGTGGCCGTCGGGGGTATCATTCCGTAAATTTGTAAATTATAGTAAATCGAGTGATAAGGTAATTAATACATAATTTTTATTAATGAATAGTGTAAAATTTTATAATAATGTAATGATTCAATGTATTAGTTTTAATTGTAAGTCTTTAAAGAGATCATTTTCGTGTATACAACGTCTGTGTAAGTCGGTAGATGTGATTGCCTTACAGGAAACTTGGCTGTTGCCACATGAAATACCAATGTTAGGAAATATAGATACTAGTTTTAGTTATTTTGGCAAATCTGCCGTGGATACATCGGAGGGCGTATTACGGGGCAGACCGTATGGAGGTGTTGCTTTTATGTGGAGAAAATCGCTATTCACGACTGTGTCAGTAATTCAGTGCACTAGTAATCGTATAGCAGCTATTAAAGCGACGTCTGCCTCCCGCTCCATATTAATTGTAAATGTGTATATGCCAACCAACTCGACTGATAATTTTATTGAGTTTTGTGACTGTCTGAGTGAGATCGCGGCGATTGTCGAGAGTTCTAACTTAGAACATGTTTATATTCTTGGTGATTTTAATGCACATCCAGGTGAGTTATTTAGTCGAGAAATGCTAAGCTTTTGTACTGATCAGAAATGGCAATGTGCCGATTATATGAAGCTAGGATTGATCTCTAAGACTTACACTTTTATAAGTGAGATATGTGGAAGTAGACGTTGGCTTGATCATTGTCTTGTGACTGAAGCAGCGTGGAAATCACTTGAGAAAGTCGAAGTTTGTCATAACGTTTACTGGTCTGATCATTTTCCGTTGTTAATTCATGTCAATATGGGAATGATTAGGACAAGTGACATATCATACAAGCCGATGGTTGAGATGAATAAAGGGATTCTATGGGGTAACAGGAGCATAGATCAAATAGAACAGTACAGTAGGTTATGTGGAGAGAGGCTAAAGGATATTGACTTCCCGTCAGAATTAAGTAAATGTTGTGATCATTTCTGCACCAACAGTCAACACAGAAAGACCATCGATGATCTATATGAAAACATTGTGACATCGCTTAGGGACGCTGCTGAGATTAGCTCAAAATCAAAACACAGTAGGCGGCAGAGGGTTTCAGTAGTAGGGTGGAATAAGCACGTCAAGGACGCGCACGGGAACGCCAGGCAGGCTTATCTAAATTGGATAGGGCATGGGAAACCCCATGCGGGTCGGCTCTTTGTGGCGATGAATAAAACTAGGAAAGTGTTTAAACAAAAATTAAAATTCTGTCAGAACCACGAAGAGCAAATCCGAATGGATGTGTTGTCCGATGCGCGTAAAAATAAACAGTTTCAAAGGTTTTGGAAGTCGACACAGAGGTTGAACCCTAGGGCTGCCGTTCCCGTGAGCGTCAATGGTGTGACAGAGCCAGGGGAAATTGCTAACCTGTTTAGGAAACATTTTCAAGTGCATGCAGTGTTTCAAAATGCTGGGCAGGGAACAAAAACAGAGGTATTGACAGGAGAGCCTATTACAATAGCAGTCAAAGAAGTTCGTGACGTTATTAAATCGATGATAAGAGGTAAATCGCCGGGTTTTGATGGTCTTAGCATAGAACATCTTCAACATGCCGGTCTACATCTCCCAAGAGTTCTGGCTATGTTGTACAACATGTGTGTGAGACACTCGTATATGCCGGTTGACCTAATGAGAACGATAATCATTCCTATAGTCAAAAATAAGACGGGTGACAGTTCCGACATGGATAATTATAGGCCGATCTCTCTGGCGACCATTATGGCAAAAGTGCTTGACGGTGTGCTTGAGCGCCGTTTAGCTAGACAGATTAAAGTACATGTTGCGCAATTTGGTTTCAGAGCTGGACTGTCTACGGAGGCTGCTATACTTGCGCTTAAGCACACTGTTAGGTACTACACAGACAGAAAGACGCCTGTTTATGCTGCCTTCTTAGACCTCTCCAAGGCGTTTGACCTGGTTGATTACGGTATCCTATGGGCAAAAATGCGCGAACAGGGCCTACCTGATGAGCTTGTACGGCTTTTTGAATTTTGGTACGATCACCAGATAAACCAGGTCAGATGGGACGGAGCCTTTTCTGAGGGCTACGGGTTGAGGTGTGGGGTGAGACAGGGCGGCCTGACCTCACCAGCACTCTTCAACTTATACGTAAATGGGTTGATCGAGGAGCTCAGTAGTACTGGGGTTGGATGCTCTATAGACTGCAAATGTATTAACAGTATAAGCTATGCGGATGACATGGTGCTGCTGGCCCCCTCGATCAATGCTCTCCGTCGACTCCTAGGCATATGCGAGAAATACGCGAAGACACATGGTCTCCGGTATAACGAAAAGAAAAGTGTGACAATGGTGTTTAAGGTAGGATCGAAAAAGCTAGATACTGTACCACCCGTTCACATTAATGGCGTTACCTTAAATAGGGTGTCAAATTTTAAATATCTAGGTCATATTGTACGGGAAGACCAGAAGGATGACGAGGATATGGAGAGAGAGCGGAGAGCGTTGGCAGTCCGATGTAATATGCTGGCTCGCAGGTTTGCACGATGTTCACAAGAAGTGAAAATCACACTGTTTACAGCGTATTGTCAAACACTTTATACTTGCAACCTGTGGGTCAGTTATACGCAGAGGGCTTACAACATTCTCCGCATACAATATAACAATGCCTTCAGGTTGCTGATGGGGCTTCCACGTTTCTGTAGCGCGTCAGGGATGTTTGCAGAGGCGAGTGTTGACAGTTTTCAAACAATACTCCGTAAGAGAACTGCATCCCTGATGCGCCGGTTGAGGGGGAGCTCTAACAGCATCCTGAAAACTATTGTGGATAGGCCTGACTGTCCGTTCATGTGGCATTGGACCTGTACGCATACATGTATACCTGGTAGGCAGAATGGCGGCAGGTATATGAATTGAAATAATTGATATAAAATAATGTTACTAACATAGTTTTTAAGTCTTATGTAATACTAACCATTATGGATGTAAAAATCTGAAATAAATGCAATTATTATTATTATTATTATTGCAACTCTGCTCTTGTGAACCGGCGCGTTGTCTTGCAAGAGCAACACACCTTTGGTCAATTTTCCTCGACGTTTTTCCTTGATGGCCTCCTTTAATTTTTCTAGTATCGTTGCGTAGTATTCTCCGGTTATGGTCCTTCCCTTTTCCTTGTAATCTATATAATGGGATTGTGAGGGGATAATACTAATTGTATTATCCCCCCACAATCCCAAAAAACCCGCCGACTCCGACAGTTTGAATTTCTTTGGCGGTGGTGTCCCCCTTTTGTGCTATGGCATGGACTCTTGTTTCATTTACGGTAACAATCCGCTCCAAAATTTGTGCAGGTTCGTCTCCACACAACTCCAAAAATTGGTTTGACGCATCGACGCGTTGCCGTTTCTGAAGCGGCATGAGCATTTTCGGTACCCATCTTGCACTGACTTTTGTCATACCCAGATGGTCATGCAGGATTCGCTAAATGGTAGTATCTGATACTCCAACTAATGCAGATAACTGCTTTTTTCTTCAAACTGGTATCTTCCAGTACAATTTTTTCCACTTTTTCGATGATGTCTGATGTGGTGGCCTCCACTGGCCTTATTGAGCGAGGGTCATCTTCTATCGACTCCCGACCATGTTTGAAAAGACCATGCCAATTGTAAATCATTTACTAGGGCACTGCTCCCCATAAACCGTTTCCATTTCATTCAAAATCGTTCTGAGCGTTCTTTCCTTCCTTGGTAAGGTATTACTCCAAGTACTCCATTCCACGAACTTTTGGACCTCCTCTCGTATTTTACACTAATCAGGCAATAGCAGTTCTTAAAACAAAGTTTCAAATAAGAACAAAGGTTCATGAATTTATAACCATTGAAATAAAAACACAAAAAGAAAAAGTAAATAATTGACCATTGAAAGGATTGACGTCACTAATTTATATTTCATGCAAACTTACGAAGCGTATCATTCTGACGTTTCAAAAAAGATACTGATTTGACTTGATATCATCTACCCTATAATTGTAAGTTTTGTATTTATATTAAATATTTTATTTTAAGGCTAAATACCTTTGTTTTAGTTTCGACCGTATTGCAACGGCCGTGGTCACGGGTAGACCCTACCCGTGTCCGTGGTCATAACGTCGGGCAATAAAACAAAGGTTTTTTAAATATAATTTAGCCTTAAAATAAAATATTTACGCGATTAACCCATTATGTACTAGCGTGACCATATGGTAACGCTAGAACATTATTAAAATTTATTTGTATATTATTTTAAAAATATAACTTTTTTATATTTTTTTACTTGAATGCATATCCGAACATATTTACCATCGTGTAGGTGTCAAACAAAGTTTTTTATTTTTTTATTTTATGGTGGTTATTCGTAGAAAACTTATGGTGATATTTTTCACTTCGGTAAAATAGCAGGTTCACAAATCTAAGTACAATTTTAGTTCATAATCATTATTATTCACAAGTATTTTATGACGAAATATATAAAGTGATAGTTATCATTTTATGATCGGCTAATATTTTTTTTTAAATTTTAAATCAATTCGAAAATATAAGCAGTTATATTGTGAGTGACCATATGGTAACGCTAGTCCATTATGAGTACATTTTTTCTATAAAGTTGTCGTAACTTATTTTAGCATGAATGTGGCTCAGATTTTGGATGCTCTAGAATGATGACGACTTGAATGTTCGAAACATCTACATTGAACCTCCTGACATAGCGCAGTGTTGAGGGTTCAGCAGATGAGGATGATGGTGGCACGATGGAAAATTTTAACGGTCGACGACCTGCGGTGTTCGCTCTTACTTCTATTGCTACTCAAAATTCACCACCAGCAGAATTTTGGGATGATATGAGAAATTATTTAGTATACAATGCTATGAGGCGAGACAGATTTATATAAATAGATACGTGGAGACAATGAAAAAAACGTCCCAGAGGATCGTACGAGTACGCGTCGCAAGGAGATCTGGTGGTGGTTTGGTGGATGGACCCTCCTGGATTTGTTGACCGATATTCGAAAGTTCAAAGGAGAAAAATCAGAGTCCTAAGACCTCACTTGATTGGCGTCTATAATCGGTACATAGGTGGCACTGATCTATGGATATGGATGCCCATATAAATAATAACCGTATTGAGATCAGAGGCAAAAAAATGGTGGTCGCCCATATTTTCTTGGTTGATTGATGTCACCATAAATATTTTTTGGATCCTAATGGAGAAATCTGGGCACAACATACTGCAACTCAATTTTCGCTGCAAAATTGCCCAAAAATATCTATGACAATATGAAAATCCTCTAAGTCTGGAGAACGTCTCTAAAAGAAATGCTATAGATATATAAAGCTATCAGACACCATAATATAATATTTTTATATAAAACATATATGTTCTTCCAAACACATTTCCACACACAAGTAGAACGGGTTTGCATATCTCAGTAAAATATTATATTATTTAAGTATTTTTATTTTATATAATACCAAGAACCTATAACACAATGAAAATGCATCGTTGTAGGAATTATTGTACTATACTTTGACCTAGCGTAACCGTATGGTCACACCTTCAAACTCCAAAAACAAAATTGTTGAAAAAAAAATCAACTTTTTTTTGTTTCTGTAGATGCCTTATGACCCCTATAATAAACAAAATACAATTATATCTCGAAAAAGAAAACTCCGTCCCTAATGGGTTAAGACCCGTAACTTGTAAAATTCTATAATATGATATTATAGTATTTTATAACACCCCTGGAAACTAATCCTGAAAACGTTGGTATAGGTGGGGATGACAACGCAGCAGCCCGCGGTATTGAACTGCACGCGTTATCATCGGCTGTCAAGCCTATCTTCGGTTGGACGGCGCGTGACGGGATACAGAACTGTAGGGAGTGTTGTGGAGGACATGGATATTTGAAAGGTGAGTTATACAACACAACTGATTGTAGAGGGAGAGATTAAGGGATCTTGTTTTAGAACGTACTCTCAAGAACATTGCCATTACATTCTGGCGTAAACGGGTAACAGAGAAAACTGTTGTAGATTTTAGATGTGCCATTGTTGAAGCTGTTTAAGTTTGAAAATTGTTTTGTTTAAATAAAAGAGAGGCATAACCAGTTTAGGCGTTGAAGAGTTCCTCCCCATCGATGTCAACCAGACTATAATAATTGTCTAATATTTACAGTCTTTTAAATTTTTTCAATTACTACTTTCTAATACTAGAGTATGTACAAATTTTGACAATGTAAAAATAATACTCTGACTGCCTCCGTGGCGCGGTGGGAGTGTATCCGACTGCTACTGCAAGAGGTAATGGGTTCGATTCCCACACGGACCATTGTTGTTCCGAGTCTGGGTGTACTTTGTGTCCGTGACTTGTATGTTTGTTAAGTCCCCCGCGACACAGGGCTTGCACGTTACTGCGGGAGAAGTCTTTAAAAAAAAAAAAGCTAATAACACAAACGGCCAAGTTCCAAGGTCACACACCAGACTTTAGAACGTACCAAGGTTACACATAAATCTGGTATGTGACCTTGAACTACGACCGATTTAGTACAACATGGTGGGTACAACATCAATTTCAATATCAACCCATATGATGTCCCACTGCTGGGCACGGGTCTCCCCAGTAGAACCTACTGGAATGTAGATCCTGGAGGATCCTCCATAATCGCCACGCTTGGCGAGCGGGTTGGCGATCGCAGTAAGGGTTTAAAGTACGCAGAGAACGCTGCTGCCCGTCCTCCGGTGTGAAATCCCTTAGTCGCCTTGACGACACCCTCGGGAAGAGATGGGGTGGTACTATTCTTAAGCCGGTACCACATGATATTTAAAAATTATACCAAAATGGTGTGTGACCTTGTATTGTATCTGGATAGAGGCCGGGATGTGTAGCCCGGAAGTCGCTGCGACCTAAAAGATCTATTGTGACACCTCTTTCTTCCTTAAAGGACATCTCCAAGTTCTAGTCTGACCATGAAGTCGACTATAAGTCTTGGTGGAGTGGCCTTAACGTCGTCAGGTGTGATTAAGTGCCCTCCAAGGTGCTGGCTTCTAGTGTGGTGAATTCCCTCGCAGCCACATAGGATGTGTATAGGTGTTTCCTCATCCTTGTGTGTGACCTTGGAACCTAAACCAAAACTAACACAAAACATTACCCCCCCCCCCCCCCAGCCGCTGCCCTAGGCGACCTTCGCAACGACAACGACGCAAACTGCACGTACGAAGGAGAGAACAGTCTGTTGCTGCAACAAACCAGCAACTGGTTGCTCAATATATGGAGTAGGCGCAGTGACGTCACAGCTGAAGACTCTCCGCTGGGGTCACTCGCCTTCTTAGACAACGTCGATCAGCTGCTCAAGGAGAAGTGTCCTTGGGATACTGAGGAACAGTTCCTTGAACCTGCCAGTAAGTTTAACTGAATCATTATACCAAAACTAAAACACACATAACTAGGCAAAAAATTATAGGCTATAATGACTTACGTCTGGTCTCAATAATCTAACTATCGATGGATTTGGCTACTAGAGGTATATATTTGACATAATAACAAAATATGTCAAAATTCTACATCTAGTAACCAAATCCATCGATAGGTAGATTATTGAGACCGGCCGTTAGTCAATCTTCCCATTCAGTAGATGATAAACTTGCTGCCTAAATTCGATCATAAATATGGGCAACTGACGCGTCAGTCGTTTAACGCGTTAGTCATTTCACGTTATAATCGTGACAGTTAATATTATAAATGTTAATAGATATATTAACAAAAGAGGTCATGTCCAGCAGTGGACGTAGGCTGATTAATTGATAGATATTAACAATGCCGACCACCTGCCACACTACAAAGGTATCATATTGTTTTTTTCATTATATATGTATAGGTACTATTACTCTGAATTTTTCCACATTTCCATAACCACTTTAAATGTTTATTAAATGTTTTTAAAATACTTATCTAATGATACCCCACATGATAGGGTAACTGAGGAAAAAAATCATATCCCCAATTTACATGTAGAGGAGGAACCCTAATGTTTTTTTTTTTTATTTTATTCTACCACTTTGTCGGCATAAGTACAAATTACAACTTTCTAGTACTTACAGTGTCTGAGCTAAGCTGCGAACGGACGGACATGGCGAAACTTGAAGGGTTCCGTTTTGCCATTTTGGCTAAGGAACCCTAAAAAGTGATACCTTCAGATACAAAATACCACTTTTTGTTGTAATAGAAAACAAAAAAAAAACCTTAAAATTCTATGAAACTGTATTCGTTTTCAGATCTCATTCACATATACAAATGGCTGACTGCTTACATGCTAAAGACAACGGCAGAAAAAGTTAGTCAGCTGAAAGCGGACGGCAAGAGTAACTTTGCTGCCAAGAACGAGTCGCAGTCGTTTAATGCTGTCACGCTGTCTGTCGTCTATGGAGAGGTGAGACATGGATAGTAACCTTTTTTTAACCTCCGACGCAAAATGAGGAGTATTAAGCCCGGTTTCCAAGAGCGGAACGGACCCATTAATGACTCCTTTTAAGTCGCAAGACTAAAATGCATACTTGTGTTCCCACCAACAAATAGTTTAGCAAAATAGTAGATATGGACCCGATTAGTTCTACTCTGAATAAGTTTAATGAAGTCTTTGTTTTGGTAGAAACGTAATGGAATCGGAACGAAAAGAGTCCTTTCTCTTTACCTATATCCCGCTCAATGCCCTTTCGCGGTGGAAGCTGGGCTTTATGGTGGAGAGTATTTAGAATATAATTATTTTCGGCTTCATTTTGAATTAATTTTAAATATACAAATTTTATAAAGCTGAAGAGTTTGTTTGTTTGAACGTGGTAATCTCAGGAACTACTGATCCGAATTGAAAAAATCTTTTACTGTTGGATAGCCCATTTATCGAGGAAGGCTATAGGCTATATAACATCACGCTACTACCAATAGGAGCATAGCAGCAATGAGAAATATTGCAAAAACGGGGAAAATTGACGAAATTATAGATTTATATATAATACTGCTGTCCCCCGCAACTTAACTTCGTCTAAGTTGCGGGGACAGCAGTATACCTAATATATAAATCTATACCAATATTATAGAAATAAGTTTAAACATGATAATCTCAGAAACTACTGGTTCGAATTGAAAAAATAATTCGAACCAGTTCTTGAATAGCCCATTTATCGAGGAAGGCTGTAGGCTATATAACATCACGCTACGACCAATAGGACCTGAGCATCTATGAAAAATGTTGCAAAAACGGGGAAAATGACACAGACAAGTTGCGCCAGTCAGCTTGTTTATTAAATATTGTGGGTACAAAAAACCGCGTCCAGTATGTACCTACTTATTGAGTTACTTTAGGAAAAAGTTATCCCTTTGTAAAGAAACACACTGACACACACGTTAAACTTATAACAGTGTGTTCGTCTGTGCCAAGGCAGCTCCCGAACAAATGGACCGAGTTAAGGTCAAAGCACACATATCAACTCGGAAAGGTATCGTCACTCGCCACCGTATCTACTCGTGCCGTTCAGGGGGGTTAAACAAGGTACATTCGTTCCGTGGCGAATTCGAGAACGCCGTACTAAAAAAAAAAATATCTATGGTCTCCACCGCAAACGTCAAATTCCATATTAAAATTATTTTTCATTATCGACATCGCTTTTTGAATGTGACTGTCTAGACAGCAGAAATTGATTTTAAATGTTTTTCTTTTTTTTTTATCAGAAATGCCCCTTTTTGATGAAATCAACTTGACTTGGACACGATATTTTGTTTATGTTATAGAACTACATACTGAATCACTTCTACAAGTCAGCGATGGCGTATGAAGACGTGAACTGCAGGAAGGTGTTGTTGAAACTTGTGTCGTTGTATGGCGTGTTTCTTCTAGAGAAACATATGGGGACACTGTACATTGTAAGTATGAATCCTACTATCACTGTAAGTGAAAGTTTGTGAGGTGGACAAACCCCGAATATAAAAATAACTGAAGGTCAATATTATTATAACGCGAAAATTGAATATTTTGCAGGCGCGACGATGATTTGTTATTCTATTCGATTAGCATTTTTATGAAATTTTACAATAAGTATGTACTGTATACATCAGAATACTACCATATTATATATGATATGGCATGACTATAAAAATATATATTAAAATTATAAAACTCGAAGAGTTTGTTTGTTTGAAGCTGTTATGCAACAGTCCGACCATTTATCGAGGAAGGCTATATAACATCACGCCACGACCAATGGGAGCGGAGCAGTAATGAAAAATGTTGCAAAAACGGGGAGCACAGGGAAAAGTTGCATGGGTACATAAAGTGGGCAAAAGCTGATTAAAATTATTAATTAAAATTAGCGTATTTAGGAGACACCTCCAAAGTGAGGAATATAAAATAATGATTTATTTCTAATTGTGGATTATAGGTATTATATGATACAATAATGAGAATTATATTTTTTAAATGTGACGAAAATATTAAATGTGATGACACGAAAAAAAATCTATACTTTCAATATCGAAGTTGATGACACGTCATGACTTCATTAAATATTTCAGCAAAAATGGTTCATCACCCCTGATATAACCACAATATCAGGGATCACAAACCTTTTTTATATACAAGATTAACCCTCGACTCTCGTCCCCAGGGCGGCTACCTGTCGGGCGCGCAGGGCTCGCACGTGCGCGCGGCGCTGGTGCGGCAGTGCGGCGCGCTGGCGCCCGACGCGGTGGCGCTGGCAGACTCGCTGGCGCCGCCTGACTTCTGTCTTAAATCTGTGCTGGGGATGGCTGATGGAGAGGTAACTATATTAGAACATATATGTTCGTAAACTTGGCGATTTGTACACATTATAGAATTTTATAAGCTACGGGTCTTAATCGCGTAAATATTTTATTTTAAGGCTAAATACCTTTGTTTATTTCCCGACGTTTCGACCGTATTGCAACGGCCGTGGTCACGGGTACGGGTTGCAATACGGTCGAAACGTCGGGAAATAAACAAAGGTATTTAGCCTTAAAATAAAATATTTACGCGATTAAGACCCGTAGCTTATAAAATTCTATAATATTGAAGTAATTTTTATAGGCATTTCTTGCCAAAGACTTTACAAATACAATAATTGCATTTTTGAAAGATAGAAAAATTTGAATCCAGACTCAGGAATCGAACCCGAGACTTCCGTAGCCAAACCGGGGCCAGAAGCGAACCACCTATCTGGTGGTATCTGGTAATCGGGTCTGGTCTTTGGCAAGAAATGCCTATAAAAATTACTTCAATATTCGGCCTGCGTCATCATAATTTGTTAAAATGCTCTCTGTAACGAAGCAATAACAAAAGCCGTGATAGTTCTTTAACTACCGACTAGATGGCGCTACGGGGGCCTAACCCGTAAAAGCATTAAGAGATAGAAGAATTTGATATCTAGTAGCATAGTCCAGATAGGTGGTTCGCTTCTGGCCCCGGTTTGGCTACGGAAGTCTCGGGTTCGATTCCTGAGTCTGGATTCAAATTTTTCTATCTTTCAAAAATGCAATTATTGTATTTGTAAAGTCTTTGGCAAGAAATGCCTATAAAAATTACTTCAATATTCGGCCTGCGTCATCATAATTTGTTAAAATGCTCTCTGTAACGAAGCAATAACAAAAGCCGTGATAGTTCTTTAACTTCCGACTAGATGGCGCTACGGGGGCCTAACCCGTAAAAGCATTAAGAGATAGAAGAATTTGATATCTAGTAGCATAGTCCAGATAGGTGGTTCGCTTCTGGCCCCGGTTTGGCTACGGAAGTCTCGGGTTCGATTCCTGAGTCTGGATTCAAATTTTTCTATCTTTCAAAAATGCAATTATTGTATTCTATAATATATTAGAACAATTTTATTTTTCTTGTATGTGTTGGAGTACCAAATTTAGGTTGATTTTACTAGCCAGTTAGTCTAATGGTTTATGACCCTAACTACCAGTCAGAGATAAATCTTTGTGTGATACGCACGATTGTTTATTTTGTGTTTAAGTGTAGTTTAGCTTAGGTTAAACAACATCTGGCCGCATCGAATCGCACTTGCTTTTATTGTGTCACTTAGAACCGTCATTTACTACAGCGAGAGCGGGAATGCGACCGCTCGCAGCGGAATCACTCCCACTTTCTCGCACTAGTAAATAACGGTTATAAGTTCAACCCTTAAATACTTTTTTTTTATGTTTGCGTAGCTTTAGGTTGAGTTTACTGGCCAGGTAGTAGATGGTTAGTGACCCTGACTGCCAGCCAGAGATAAATCTTTGTGTGATTAGCATGATTGTTTATTCTTTCTTTGGGTGTAGTTTATCAATAACTACCTGTCCCACATACAACTCGGTATTTTTTTTCAATGTTTTAGTAGGTTTTTTTTTAAACGACGTTTTCTAAAAATAATACCTGAAAGCTATATCGATTTATCGCCCCTAAACCCCCTGCATAGGTACTAAATTTCATGAAAATCGTTAGAGCCGTTTCCGAGATTCGTAATCGTATTAATGTTACTTTACCAAAATATATATATTTTTTTAATTTATTTATCTTCTTGCACACAAAATTTGTACAAAGGCGGACTTAATGCCTTAGGCATTATCTACCAGTCAACTAATAATACCTGATTTCATTTTATAGAAGTAATAATATCTTGGGACAAGTCACACAATGCTATCTGATCCCAAACTAAGCAGAGCTGTGTGCTATGGAAACCAGACAACTGATAAAAATTGCTCGTACATTTATACATAAAAACATATTTTAGATACATAAAACGCAGAACAAACCATCTTATCTTGCTCACAAAGTTTTATCCTTAGTGAAGGTCGAACCTACGACCGCCTGCTTAGCAGTCAGTGTCACTAACCACTAGACCAACAGGCCAGAAGTAACTTACTCAAAATTAGTACAGTTCTTGTACATATAATAATTTCTAATGTGAATGTTACAGGCATACAAACACATCCAGTCCAGCGTTATGACATACCCCGGCGCTATGACCAGGCCGGAGTGGTGGCGAGACGTGGTTTATTGGCAGTCCTACGCACCATCCAAGCTATAATCTACCTTAAAATAACAGTTATAAAGACCGAATTAACAAATGCTAGTATATTATCGGGTCTTAATCGCGTGAAATATTTAAATGTACGAAACTTTTATTTACCCGACGACGTTTCGATCGAATTACACCGATCGCGGTCACGGGTCGACTGATGGCAATAGCGTACCTTTAAATATTTCATTATTATTAATTATATTTCCAGAAATAATTATAGTGTTATTCTTATTAGATAAGATTTGAAAAAAGATTCCAAGTTTATGTTATTAATAATTGATAAATTGAACCTGATATAATAATAATAAAACTTTAATAATTAAGTAAATAATAATACTCTTTGTATTTTATCAAGCCGAAAGGATTTAAATTTTATTTCAAAATTTCTGATTTAAACAAAATTGTAGGAAGATTTTTGTATAAGTACAATAAAAGACTATTTATTTAGTTGTTATTATAAGTTACAAGGGTGCAGGTAATTGTGATATATCGTAAGAAAACATTTTATATAAACTATTTTATTATTGTTGACTTGATATAGTGGTGGTGATGTGAATTTATACAAATATATTTTTATAATAAATGTTTTATATTTACAAAATGTTGCTTTATTTTTTATCATTCTAACTTTTCTGTTCACTATACATGAAATCGAATTCATGAATTATTTTGTCATCTATACTAATATTATAAAGCTGAAGAGTTGGTTTGTTTGTTTATTTGAAGCGATAATCTCAAGAACTACTGGTTCGAATTGAAAAATTATTTTACTATTTATCAAGGAAGGCTACCATCATCATGCGGAGCAGCAATAAAATAAATATGTTGCAATAATGAGGAAAATTGACGCAGACGAAGTTAGTTTTTCATATCAGAAAAAGAAAAGACGTTTATTTCGGTGAAGGGGCTCCAACAGGAAAAAATGTAAGACAATAAAAAAAATAAAATGTATGACCTAACAATAAAATTATACATAAGGAAGAAAAACAAACAAAATTAATTCGTAACTAAATAGTCATAGTTTGCTGCTCCGCAAGCCCACTTAGAACTATTTCAAGTCAGGGCAAAGACTTGGTAACTACCCCTTCATCTTAGGATAACATGCTTACGCCGGGATAAGCATGTGTGGTTGATGCCGCATCCCAGATAAAACTAGAAGTAGGTGCAGTAAACTTGTTGGTAGCTAAACTATACCAAAACAAACAATACGTGAAAACGAAATAATAATATAACTACGTAGATACTTATATTATTAGGTACACATACATACAAATAAATATACATACGTTCACTTAAACATGCCTACATAAATACATTTAGAGTACACGTTTCCAAAGATAAATTAATCATGTAAGATAGAGCTGGAAGATGATTCAGGATAGTTATAACCATGCGACGTATAATGCCATCATTTCCGACAGCTTTGGATTTAAAGAAATTAATTATCTTTATGATCTCACCCGGTGAAACTGATGAAAAGTTAAATAATTCTCATGTCGGGGCGTGAAAGGTCAGCTAAATACTCACAGGTACGACGTTTAGTTAGTTATTCAATGAGTACAAAAGAGGTGAAATGTGTATTGAACTCCTCTATAACAATTGTCATCTGGGGATCAGTATGCCCCTATTTGCAAAAATTTAAGAAATCCCCATCAAATGAAATAATTAAAACTTCCTACCTTAGATACCGTAACTATTGTAACGATCTTCTCAGCAAAATTAAACAACAATATGAAAGTTCTGTGATAGACAAATGTAATAATCTTAAGCAAACATGGCAAACGATACGTAAAATAACAAACAAAACTCCAAACAAAAATCCTGCTGAAGATCTCCTTAATATTGCTCCAAACGACCCTACTTTATCTGTCAACAAAGTAAATCAGTATTTTGCTGGCATTGGACAAAAACTTGCAGATAAAATCACAGAGTCTTCTAACACCTCTAAAATATCTTGTGAAATTAGTAGTTTTAGTCATTCTAAATCCATTGTACTGTTTGAAACTGACTGTGCCGAAGTCGAAGCACTAATTTCAAATCTAAAAAACGACTCGGCAACAGGATGGGATGGTATACCCGGTCAGTTTATTATTATTAAGTAAGTATTTAGTCAACAGGACTGAAGTTATTAGGGACTTCATTCGCGACAGACGTGTCTTTGTTAGCAATGCAATATTTTTAAATAATTAAGTGTTACGTGTTAAATTGAAACTATACCGCGGCGTCAGTGAAATTAAGTGTGTCGCCAATGATTATCTACTATTTACATAGACAGCAATTATGAAACATCGTAACCATTATAGCTAAAATTGTGTTTTTGTGTTAGTGATGTCTAACCAGGAATTTAGCCCGTTTGGACGTAATCAAACAGCAATGAGCAGCCACCCGCCGACGCCAACTCGGCAAGGTAACTCTCGAGACGAAAAGCAAACTCTGCCCACGGAAGTAGTACCTACTTCGGAGATCCAGAGATGGATGGGGTCTATTGACACCCTTTTGAATGAAGTGTGTTCTATAGTCTCCGAGGGAAAAATGAACTCGGACCAGAAGCTCCGAGTCACTAATCTTTGTCGCAAAGTCACGAGTGGGACATCCCAGATGGCTGTTTTATATCAAGCGCTAAAACAAAAGACTATGCAAGCGCATGCGACCATTCAGCACCTAGAGGAACAGCTCGAAGTAGAAAATTCTCTTCGGCAGTTTAAAGAAGTCATTGAAAATAAGATAAATCTAGTACAAAACAATTCTTTTGCTGACATGGTAAAAAAAGGTGCCGATAGCTTTATTCGTCCTAATAACTGGAGCTCTGTGGCCATATATCCCAACGATAAGACGAAAACGAGTGATGACACTAAATCTCTCGTGCAAAAAATTATTTCACCCGAGGAACTGAAACTACGCATTCGTGGCCTGAAGAAAGTAAGGAATGGAGGCGTTCTTATTAGTACCGAGTGTAAAGGAGATATTGAAAAGTTAAAGAAGTCAGAGAAATTTGCTTGTTCCGGCCTGACTGTAGAAGAACCAACGAAACGCCGCCCTAGGATCGCTATCATAGGTGTCCCTGTAGCCCTCAGTGAAAAAGATGTTTATGATTGTTTATACGACCAAAACATTGCTGAGAAGTTTCCAACTGAAACACGCGAGTCCTTTTTGAAGACTATCAGATTGAGTCACAAATCTGGCAAGAAAAACTTCTTGACCTGTAACTATATATTAGAAGTTCCTGCCAATATTCGAAAAGCGCTCATCAATCAAGGACGTATTTTTATAAATTGGACGTCATGCCCTGTTAGAGACTTCACATTAGTCACCAGGTGTTTTAATTGCCAGCAGTTTGGACACGCAGCCAAGTTCTGCCGAGAATCCAGCCCGACTTGTAACCACTGCGGAAATCTGGGTCATTCCTCTAAGGAATGTAGTAATAGAGACTCTCCTCCGAATTGTGCGACGTGCAAACGTTTCAAACGAAAATGTGACCATCAAACTGGGGATGCAAACTGTCCAGCACGTAAACACGCAGAGGATAATTATATTAACTCAATTAACTATGAAACTGCATAACGCTTCATTAACATTTGTTTTAAATATCTTTATGTTTTGCTAGTTTGTAAATTATTGTAGTTAGTATTCACTAGTCTATATTATATTCATTAAAATTATCTATTCCTGACATAAATTTTGTAAGCGCAGCAATATCAAAATAAATATGACTAACCTTGTAAGTGACATACTTATTCGTAACGTAAATTTTTTGCCTATTCAAACGATGTGAAATATTTCTTATGTTATTTTATAAACGCTACATTAAGCAATAAATTGTACATAATAATAATATCACATATCAAGAGCTACTATAGTGAGCATACACAGACAATAAACTGCTAATTTTAAAATTATATTGTACTTTTTTGTAATATAATAGATTAGGTATAGTATAGTACGTGTAAATATGACATTTTATTTTGTTCATTTTCTTTTCTGTTTGTGAAAATAGATAGATATTTGTATTAAGTGTTATAATAGAAACACAAGTTTATATTTAATCTATTCGAGATATGGCTATCTTTTAATTGATTAGGCTCACCTATAAGTACTATTTGTAACCTAAAATATAGCTCAATATATTTTCTAATTTTCTTTTAAGGCTTAATACTTTTATTATATCATTAGGTTGTGGGTTCGATTCCCACTCAGGACAAACCTTTGTGTGAGCAACACAATAGTTTATTCTGTGTCTGGGTGTAATTTATTTATAATAAATATATATTTATAAACATATAATATACATATTAAGTATGTTTATCAGTTGTCTGGTTGCCATAGCACAGGCTCTGCCTAGTTTGGGATCAGATGACCGAGTGTGGGTTGTCGTAAGATGTTATTAGTTAGATGTTATTATATATTTACTGCCATTGTATGCTTTTTTGTGTGTTAAAGTTTTTCTTAATAAATATTATTATTATTATTATTATAGTTTCTAAAACGTATCAAGAAGATCATCAGTCCAATTCTTACTCACATTTTTAATCAATGTATTAACAACGGTATATTTCCTCATAGCTTCAAACGCTCAATAATACACCCTATACATAAAGGTGGTAGCAGAGACTGTGTCGAAAACTATCGTCCAATTTCAGTGCTTACTGCCATGTCTAAATTACTTGAAAAGCTCATAAACACAAGGTTGATGAAATACTTAATGCAAGAAAATTTACTATCCCATTTACAGTTTGGATTCCAACCAAAAAAATCTACAGAAGATGCAGTAGCACAGCTGACAAACCACTTAGCAAGTGGTTTGGACCATGGTAGGAAATGCATAGGCATCTTCTTGGATCTGGCCAAGGCCTTCGACACAGTCTCAACACACCTTTTATTGAAAAAGCTGGACAGGATAGGAATTCGTGGTCTGCCTCTAAAACTTTTTAAAAATTATTTAACTGACAGATCTCAAATTACAAAGATTGGATCTTATCAGAGCAGTCCACTACCCATGTCTTGTGGTATACCTCAGGGGAGTGTGCTTGGCCCAAGTCTTTTCCTCATTTACATCAATGAACTCTGTAACTATGCTCCAAAAAACGGTAAAATATTTTCCTACGCTGATGACACAGCACTTATTTTCCAAGGAGAGACTTGGGCCGAGGCACTTTCTTGTGCCGAAAAAGGACTCCGTGAAATTTCTTTGTGGCTAGAAAAGAACCTCTTAACCCTTAACGTAAATAAATCCAAATTTATAACCTTCTCAATTAAAAAAGCAACCCAGCCGAGTTTCAATAATTTAATTGTGCGAGCTCATACATGTAAAAACCCTAACGAAGTAACATGCACTTGTCTGCCACTAGAGAGAACATCTAACATTAGGTACCTGGGTGTACAACTAGACGATGTACTATCTTGGAGTGCACATTTCGATCTCCTGTCAGCAAGAGTACGTAAACTGACCTGGGTTTTCAAAAAACTAAGAAACGTACTCAAACCAGCTCTTTTAAAAACCGTTTATTACGCTCTGGTCCAGTCTTTAATAGGCTATTGCATAACAGCCTGGGGTGGGACGTGCAAGACAAAACTTATACAAGTCGAACGTGCACAAAGGTCAGTTTTAAAAGTCATGTTCAAGAGACCTTTTCGATATTCAACTGAAAATCTGTACAAAGAAGCCAGAATATTGACTGTAAGACAACTATATGTCTTGCACGCCACACTTCGCAAGCACAAAGAGGTCGATTACAACCCAAAGACTACCTATTCCTCACGAAGAAGAAACAGAATTTGTGATAATGTCAAGCATCATACGGTCTTTTTCAAACGACATTCATCATTCCTCGCACCTTACTTATATAATAAAATGAATTCCTACCTTAATATACATCCTAAATCCTCAAAACAATGTAAAAGCATACTAAAAACATACTTGCTGAACTTAAATTACAAGGATACAGAATCACTCTTAGATATCGTAAAATAAACAAAAAATTGCAAAAACAACAAAAAACATATATTGTCACTTATACGACTATAGATATCACCCAATATTCACAACAACACACACACACACACACATATTCACACACAAACACATATACACCCACACGCACCTACACACACGAACATCTGAAACTTATGTTTATAAAGTTGATTAATAATGTACCCGTGGGCGAGTGTCCTGGAGTCCTGAAATACAGGGTTTCCCTAGTTTAGGCTCCAGTCCACCCCTCATAGATTCATCTTAAACTGTCATCAACATTTCTTGTGGTGGAAAATAAAATGATTTTTTTTTTTTTTTTTTTTTATTTGCCGATTCCAAGAGTACCTAGAAACCGCCAGATGTTCTTATGAGAAGAAGAATCAATATGTTTTAGAATATGTCGGCGTTTGGCGTTGCGAATCATGTGATTGCACCGATTCCTTGCAGTTTTGTAAAGGGCCCAGTTGTCAAACTCAAACTCAAATATACGAAATAAAGATATTTGAGTTTGAGTTTGACAACTGGGCCCTTTACAAACGTTGACGTTTTCTAAAAATCAGGTTAATGATTATTAGAAAACGTCAAATTAATACATACTAAAAAAACAAAATGAGGTTAGGCGGCAGTTCTAAGTGTAAAGTTCATTCATGAGAAGATGCTGCCACTCATGGGCCACTCTTTTAAAATCATCAAGTTTTTCTTTACAAAAATAAGATTTTACAAAACGCTGAAACCCGTATTTAATTATTTTAAACCGAAAAGCCGAATACAAAATTTTAGATATATAACTTTAAAATTTAAAAACACTAATTTACCCTCTTAGGGGATGAATTTCTAAAAATCCCTTATTGGATGCCTACGTTAAATAAGAAATACGTCCTCGAATTTTTAAGTCTCTATGATCAGCGGTTTAGGCTGTGCTTAGATCCATCAGTCAACAACCGAGGGCACCTCAAAAACCGATTCCCAATTTTAATTTCGACGCATCCTCCAAAAGTTTGCCCTCATCCATCCGACCAAAGCACCACCATCACACGTTCAGAACTTTAGGACAGAGTTTCGGTGGTTTTAGTGAGTAAGGGCTATATTTTAAGTTGTGGTGAAAAATACCTGGAGCTAAACTCTGCCCTTGCCAGTCAGAATGAAGTCTAGCCAGGTATCCATTCCATCTAGCTTGTAGTGATATTAAGTAAAGCTGTTAGACTCAACGATTTGAAGTAATACGAAAACGGAGGGATTGAATTTAAAGGAGATCGGTATTAAAATCCATAATTACATGATGAGTATGCTCTGACCCTATAGATTCCAGAATCACTTCGAGACTGGAGAAGTAATCCGCTGCAGGAAGAGAGTAAAGCACCCTTAGAATGGCTTTAGCCCCATTGAAACAAACCTCGAGGAAGATAAATTCTGCAGAAACAGAGTTGCTAGAGTCGGAAGAAGATAACACTTTATAAGAAGAGTTGCTACGGATATAAATAGCCACTCTGCCACCTCACATATCGGCTCGATCATTCCTAATGAGAATGAAGCCGGGGAGAGCGTAGAAGGTAAAAAAGGTGAGGTTTGAGTCAAGTCTCCGAAACATTATGGCATGTACCTACGTTAGTAGTAGCGAAGGCTTCAAAAAGTATTAGTAGTTAGGTATTAAACCCTTCGAACATGATGTACGAAATGCACGGTATATGGTGATATATGTGAAAATATCCTTAAACAACACATATTTTAATGAATAAAGGAAAAGTTCGACTGTGGGTGTCGTCAAGGCGACTAAGGGATGTCACACCGGAGGACTGATAGCAACGTCCTCTGCGTACTTTAAAGCCTTACTACGATCGCCAACCCGCTCGCCAAGCGGGGTGATTATGGCAATTACCCCCAGAATCTACAATAAGTAGGTCGTTTTAAATTATTAAGAGAAAAATCGCGAACATAGGTAGGTATACCATCCTTACCGAGCCACGCCCGAGGTGATTAGTTAACTAAAGCCGATCGTGACTTAGTAGGTAGTAAAGTACCCTTGAATCCCTAATCCAAACCTATGAAACTTTAAACACTATCAATTTGTGAGTGAAAATAAAATAGCTTTGTAATTGATTCTTGCATACGTAATGCAACTGTCAATCAGACTGCCTAATTGAATACTACCTACTAAAAATTCTCAGAGATACTAATTCCCTTTCTTTATAGCTGCTCGTATTACGTTTTTTTCCTTTATAATAATAAAAAATGTAAAGGTGAAGGTAAAAATGTTAAAATTATTAATCATTGGGATTTTAATTGTTGCGTAAGTACCTACCTAGTGTTTCCAAAGCACCGCATCGCACTTTCTTTAAGACCGACGCAAATAAGACTGTTATAAGTTCGACACCTGTAGTAGTGGTGTAGCTTCCAAGGGGTGCTTAAGTAGGTAGGGGTGGTAGGTTAGGGTGGACAAAGTAGGTACTTAGTGTTAGTACGATTTATCAATACTAAGCTGGTTGAAACGGAATGGTTCTTAGCTATGCAAAGGCGAATCCACGTCCAATCTTAATATCGTAATGGTTCTTGGATCCCTCCACTTTTCCCTCTAGGCTGGACCTAAAACTAAGATCCATAATAAATGAATAGAAATTTAAAGCTATGATCCAAATTTTCTCTTATAGAAAATTTATCGTTTTTGTTGTTCCGGGGATTATTTTGGGTTTTCAATTACCTACTTACCTAAGTTCTTATTTCTGCTCATACAGAGTAAAACCCGACACTCATCCCATTCTAAAACACGTCCACGAACGTAGAGACTTGGAGTATGTCCTCATTGACGTCGTGAACGTTCTAAGTCGAAACTACGAAGTTACATGCATGGCCATTATCTGTGACGAGGTGTACTTAAATGTGTTTAGCGGGTCACTGTTCAAGAGGACTGCTTCTATTCCATTTGTTATGGTAAGTAAAACTTTTTACATTGTCTTTTATTAGCTAAGAATGAAAGATATGGCCTAAGCCTACCCAATGGGGGATTTAGGTTTTCAAACTTCCCCCTCGCCACATTTACCTGTTTAGAACCCCCATAAAGAAACAAATATTCTAAGCTATCTATTTTTTCAAGACCGTCGTAGAAGATTACGAAGATCTATTATCACCGAACTTCGTAACCTTAGAGTCACTGAGAGAAGCCAGGAAAGAAGGATGCAATGTCTACGTTATACTGCTAGCTAATGGACTACAAGCCTCGAGGCTGTTGAGATTTGGCGACAGGTATCTGGTTGTCTGACTACTTAGCACAAAAGTTAAATCTGTACAAGTACCTATTTTATTGTTATAAATCAATGTAAAATATGTTACATTGCCAGGACGGAGGTGATGTATTGTTTTAAAATAAGTTGATTTTTCGTAGTTGCAGTTGCTACATATATAACTATGTATATAATATTTATTTTTATATCAGTGAGGTACATTTTATTCCACTATTAGTGTATACCAATGGCATACGCTGATAAATACTTATCAATTGAAAATTAGGATTTTCACGCTGTACTAGGCGCTTGACACGGAGCTACGGCTCCGAGCCTAGTGCCTAGTACAACGCGGACGAAGAGGGATAAAATCATGAGAAGGGATTGATGACAAAGAAAATCCCATAGGTAGGTATGAAAGTAATCATGCAATCATTGTAAAGTAAAGCGGCCTCTGTGGCGCTGTAGGAGTGTGTCCGACTGCTACGCAAGAGGTTGTGGGTTCGATTCTCACACGGGCCACCACTTTGTGTGATCCACAAATTCTTGTTTCGAGTCTGGGTGTACTTTGTGTCCGTGAATTGGATCTTTGGTAAGTCCCCCGCGACACAGGGATTGTACCTTAATGAGGGAGACGTAATTGCTAAAAAAAAAAAAAAATAGCCCAGAGTTGCAACAGTACGAGTATGTAAAGTTAGATTCCTAGTGGCTATTGGAATATTCGAAATTCTCAGAAATGATGTAAGTTTGTAATATAATAGCAATGGATCCCATCCTTAATTTAATTAATTAAAGCTTTTTTCCCCAGACACCGTATCCTGGATACAAGGGCTAAATACATAATGCTCCACGATTTCCGCCTATTTCACAGCGACTTACATTACATTTGGCGTCGAATCGTCAACATCGTATTCCTAAAATACCACAAAAAGATTCCCGGCATAGCCAAAAGTACGTCCTGGTTCGAATTGTCCACAGTTCCTTTCCCGAACCCAATAAAAAGCGTCTTTGTGCCCAGAAGAGTGGATATTTGGAAAGATCACAATTTTCACTACAATAGACGTCTATTTGTGGACAAAACTAATAATTTGAATGGTGAAGTATTAAATGTGGTGTACCTGGATCATGTACCATCGGTAGTGGTTATGCATAGAAACACAAGTAACAACATTGGAGGGGTAGAGATTGAGGTAAGTTGCTGATATGATCATTTTGGCCCAATCGATCACACACAGTTTAACATGAAGTCTTGCTTAATCCCTCTTTGTAGGACTCAAAACACCAGAGTAAGAGTGGACCTATGGGACTATCTATGTCTGAGTCGCGATTGGCTTATTTGGAATATCATCAGAATGTTGACAATTTCTTACATTATAATAAAATTTGCATTTTTATAAATCTAGGCACCAATTGCAGATTCTACACACTTTAGCCGAAAAAATGAACTTCAAACCAAAGTTATATCAGTCTCCAAATTCTGACCTCCACAAATGGGGCCAGAAACAGTCCAACGGTTCTTTTTCCGGACTCCTAGGCGAAATGGTTCACGGCGCGGGTGACGTGGCCCTAGGAAACCTTCAGTACACGCCATACCACTTGGAGCTAACAGATTTAAGCATACCATATACTTCCCAGTGCTGGACTTTCTTGACCCCAGAAGCACTTACGGATAACTCTTGGAAAACTCTTATTTTACCTTTCAAGTAAGTTTCATCAGACTTGTAAACAAAAGAATAAGTAGTTAAGGTCTATTTCAATATAATATCTCTTTAGGTCTGGTTGAATTAACAGAAACTACATTATAATGGCGTGTCGGTGCCAAATAGTGTATTTGAAATCGAATGACGCAATGAAACGTACATCCAAGATTGCGTTTCCGTGAGCAGACACCGCTTACGGAAACGCAATCTCAGATAAGCTGGGAACTCCTGGGACCGATTTGTTTTAAACGTCTTCCGAAATTCTTAGATGAACAATGACTGAGCGTCTCGTCGACTTCGAGCAAAGTGTGTGTGAAGTTTTGAAAGTAAAATATCTTTATTTCGTAAAACCAAATCAATGTTTGTTTGAAAACCTTAACCTTTCCTTCTGTAAATCCGTACTCTCGGTGTTTTGTGGCATTTTAGGTGGGATCATCACTTTCCCTGCGTTTGGAGTATTGGATCTTAAGTATTAGAAACATTAAGCTTTGTTTGATGTTTCTTTCAGGCTGTACATGTGGATCGCCGTTCTTTCAGTTTTATTTATAACTGGTATTATTTTCTATGGACTGGCTCGGTATTACATGAATCTTCAAGAATTTAAGAAATATAAAAGTACCTCCGACAGTCAGGAAGCTACTGAAGACTATGGTATGCATTACTATTATGTAGGCCACATTTTATCAAATTAGTATGGAAAGAGCAAAATCCCTGTCTGTATAAGATATCACGAAAATATTGCTTAGCCCATGTAGTTATAAGTATTTCTTCCGTTCAAACACGTTTTAATAAACCTACCTACTTAAACATGTAACCTGACCCTGACGACCTGAAGTAGTTACCTACACAATAGGTATGTACAAATCCTTTCATTTGCATTCAAAGACGTGCAAACATCCCAGCTGAAGTGAATGCACTCTTCCACATGTGCTAATTACACAAGTAAACAAATACTTGCACTAACGACGTCATTATTTGCTCTTCAGATGCGAAACCGGGCCTCTACTTGTTTGGAGAAATAATAAACAGCATTTTGTACACATATGGAATGTTACTGGTCGTTTCACTGCCTAGATTGCCAACAGGATGGTCTATTCGACTTTTGACTGGATGGTATTGGCTTTATTGTATACTTCTTGTCGTGTCTTATCGTGCCAGTATGACAGCGATCCTCGCTAACCCAGCACCAAGGGTTACTATCGATACCCTTCAGGAATTGGTGGACAGTAAAGTAACTTGTGGCGGTTGGGGCACAGAAACCAAGAAATTTTTCGTTGAATCTTTGGATGAATATGGCCAAAAGATAGGCGAAAGGTTTGAGACTATCGACGATCCATTACAAGCCGCTGATAAAGTCGCACAAGGCGTATACGCGTACTACGACAATTCCGACTTTTTGAAATATATAAGTGTGAAAAGGAGAAATGCTTTTTTGAATCTCAAGCAGGATAATTCTACTAACATCACAGAAGTGACAGTTTCGAAAGATATGGAGAGAAATTTACATATAATGACTGATTGTGTTGTAAATATACCTATATCTATTGGCTTTCTTAAGAACTCACCTCTGAAGCCTTTGGCTGATGTTTACATGCGAAGAGTAGTTGAAGTTGGGCTTGTAGAGAAATGGCTAAATGATGCAATGCATCCCATACGAGTCCTAGATACTAATGAAGAGGAAATCAAAGCTTTAATGAATCTTAAAAAGCTGTATGGTGCATTTATTGCTTTAGCTATAGGATATCTTTTAAGTGGTATTTGTTTGTGTGGTGAATTAATTCATTGGCACTTTGTAGTCAAAAGAGACCCTAACTTCGACAAGTATGCTCTTCATTTGTACTACAAAAGTAAAAATAAAAGAAATTAATCTTAGAAATCATTAATTTATTTAAAAGTATTTACAAAGTCCGTGAAATAAATATATTGTGTTTCATTATGTTTAATTTTATATTCTTATGTCTGTATTTATTAATATGAAATCGTCACCATGATTTTTTGATACAAGACACAGAAAATTAAAAATAATATTTTAAAATTTAATTAAGTAATTGTAAATTGACTAATATCTATTTTAATGTCTACTAACAGTTCATACTAAGTACTATGTAATTAATTATATCTTGGAAATAAAAGTCATCACAAATTAATTATCATCATAATTTAGGGTACAATTTTTCTCAGAAACTATGGCAAAAGTTGGTCTCATAGGACTTAGTCCACATAAGTCTTTAATTTGTGTAACCGGCTTGATTTAAACTGTGGCTTGAAAATAGATTAAATTACCTCTATATATCAGTTTCTTATTTGCCTGCTTATTTTTGCACTTTATCTCTAGTATAAATTCATTGTGCAACAGGTAGTTCGTCAAATTGAGCTTCATTTCTGTTCCGGATTAAATGGAGGTGGATGAGCCCCCTCTGGGGCATTCTCTGTGATCCAAGGATGTTGTAAGACATGTGTTAAAGGTAGTCTTTGCTCTGGGTTAATGACCAGCAATTTTCCCATTAAATCTTTAGCTTTGTCTGTTATAAATTCTGGATATTTTATTATTACATATCTTATTTTTCTATATGTTTGGTGTGAGTCTTTAGCATCAAATGGAGGTAAGCCAACCAGCAGCTCATAACACAGCACACCAAGACTCCATATATCAACCGCATAACTGTGCGGCTTACCCTCAACCATCTCTGGGGACAGATAATCTAACGTACCACATAATGTCATTCTTCTAGAAGACGGTGAGTGCACTGACCAACCAAAGTCAGCAATCTTCAGCTCCCAATTGTGTCCAATAAGTAAATTCTCTGGTTTTATATCACGATGTATAACTTTCTTTGTATGGCAATAAAGTAAAGCTTTAGTCAAGTCTCTAATGTAAATCGCTACAGTTTTCTCGTCAAAGCGCTCGCGTTCCTTCAATAATTTGTAAAGAGAACCATGCTTTGCATATTCCAAAATTAAATAAATCCGTTTCTCGTCGTGAAAATATCCGTACATACGCAAAATGTTCGGGTGTCGGAGTCGGCACTGAATTTCAACCTCTCGTCGAACTTGATGTTCGATTTCCGAATCCAAAATTTGGCTTTTGAAAAGAACTTTCAGTGCAACGACATAATGAGACTCTTTTTCGCGAGCTAAGTAAACATTGCCAAATTTACCTTTGCCAAGCGGACGACCCAGGTCGAAATCGGACAGCGACCAAGACTTCTTCTTATCTTCATGTTTAGCTTGTGGCTCGATTGTGGTTGAAGACACTTGTCCTTTGTTTTCAGTCAGGTTTACTTTGGTACACAGAGTTCTACTTGCAGGTGCAGCTGGCACTTTGAATCCATCCTTGGGCATTTTTTGCGGTCCTACGTTGCAAATACAGCCCGTAGGAGGACGATTTTCTTTACAACTACAACCACATTTAGCAAAGTTCATTGTGACGAACTCAAATTTTTCTTGATTTATCAGCAATAATAATCACAACGTAATAAAAAATCCGTCTCGCTTTGAAAATTCAAAGAATAACGTTTTCTTTCAAAGTTTAGAAAAGATTACAGACTGATTTCAAATGGGTAGTGTTGTACGCAATAAACGATTTTTGATTATAAAATCGATATTCGAACTCGATTTAGGAATCTTAAAAACCAAAATTTCAATAGAAAGCTTTTTATTTATTAATGCAAAAATAAATGCTAGACTGTAATGATTTGCATTAATAAACGCAATTTCTAATTGAAATTATAAGTGACGTGAGCTACGCGCAAATTCCAGCAAACAAAAAGTATGTGGGCGCAACCATTCGGAAATCAGCCCTGTGAGCACTGGTCTGGTCTTTTCTTACGGGACGGGTCTAATTCCAGGAATTTATTAACAGCTTTATGCCGTGCAAAATGCTCCAAACGTAGGCGTAGGCAGGTAGGTACTTTATTTAAAGTTCATTGGGTTGTGGATATGCCATCCGCGCGCGCCTGACGTGGACTAACGTGGGCAACAGTGCCGGAGAACGCTTTCGGCGCCCCTTGGCTCTGCTGGCCTCTGGAGCGACCGTTCCATTCGCCCAAATAATTATGTCCATTGACTTTAACTCATTGATTATGACCTTGGGTATAATGTAACGTAAAATGCATTACTTTGAGGAAGTAATGAACATTTTTCATCATCTAACATGTTACATTACAATATTATCGCTTGTATTTTTAACAAAGAGGCATTGTTGAATTTCTTAGTTTAGTTCATCATCTTTAGTTTTCGATTGTTAAAATTATTATTTTTGAACAAATTAGATAGGTCGATATATATCTATCTAATTTGTTCAAAAATAAAAATTAACAGGCTTAAGGCTAAATAATTAAAGATACGAACCCATAGGCGGATCCAAGCGGACAAAATAACCGTCTACCTAATTTCTTCCCGTCGTTTTGTGTACCTAATTTCTTCAATTGCATAGAATTTGTTTGCCCAATTGCTCTTGTGTGCAACTTTTACACAATCCTTCTATCGTAAACATGTTAGGTTAGCAGCCATCAATTCAATCGAATATTTCTTGCGATTGATATTTTGTACAAATTTCGATGGCGCAGCACTAACGTAGCGCAGAAGTTGTCAAAAAAAAATTATGTCTGTCAATTTGCTGTCATCAATCATCTGTAATTTGTAGTAGTGGCCACGAACGAATATCCAACAAGTGTTCTTTCTTAATTCTAAAACTGTTAGTTATTATTAAAGGAATAGTTATATTTTAAAATACAGTAATTTAGCACTGCTAACGGTAATTTTAGGTGTTCGTAAAATAATATAATCGGTAAGTGTTTTGAGGAGTAATTTTAAGGTTATATTATTACAAGATTTTTTCATTTTGACTGAATATTAAGAAGGTTTATCGTTACAAGTCTACTTGCGACAGGCGAACGTCAGCACTGCGTAAATAATACAATAAAATATACGCTGTATTATTCAGAATAACATATTTATATAATCGTCTATGTAACTTGATGTGGTTTTACAATTTTTGCTCCTAATTCATCATACTTTCATTGCTGAATGTTATAAATTAAGAATATACAATCCTTTGTAGTTATAATTTATAAAAGTAAAGACTCTTTTAACATTTTCAATAGTTGGTGACTGTGAAAATAATTTTATTACAGAATCATAAACTCTGTAAAATGTCTGATGATGCGGAGCAGCAAGCTGAAGAGATAGAAGTACTCAAATCTATATACGAAGGAGATGATAACTTTAAACAAGTAGATGCTAAAACTTATCAATACAAAGTTAGTATTTACAATATTGAATCAAGCTTTAAAATCAGATAACTTTTTTAGTTGTGATAAATGCCTATGCCATGGGGCATTAACTACAGCTAAAAAAAGTAAGTTAGGTTCCCAACCTAGGAGTATTTTTGCCCTGCTGAGGTAAAACAGGTATTCTTTGTGGGTGTTGACTTAAACCCCTGTTGTGCAAGTTACTCACACTGGGCATGTTGCATTTGCGCCCTATTGTTCGATTTTGGTCAAAGTGGGATGTAAAATGGCTTTTAAAATAATCAAAAAGGGAATAAGTTCAAAAAGCTTTCAACTAGGATTATCAACTAGGGAAGACTGGGTGTAATGTGTTGTATGCACTCACTAAAATGCCCAATATGTAAATTCTCACTTCCCATATCTATAATGAGCAAGCGGGCTTAATTTGTTAAAATATTGGCAGGCTATCATTAATGCCAGGGCCATAGGGAAAACAGAGTGGCCGCTCCAGGTGCCACAGGTCTCTTGCTAACGAATTTAGGGTGTTAAATGCTATCAAATGGGCTTGATTGATTTGCAAAGGCACTAAATTGATTGGCACCAATCCCTCTCCTCCCCCCCCTCCGTTGTGTATCATGTACTTAGATGGTTGCACTTCCCTGTCACACTTGAGCAATATTGGGGCAACAAAATTTGATTCTGATCCAACCAAAACCTGGCCTTGGGCCAGATTAGAACCTGTATTTTAACCTTATTTATATTATGTTGTATGGCGTTTTGAGTACTAAAGTGCAAGTGCATTGATGTCTACACCAAGCAGTGTAATGACATTGTTTTTGGTTTTCTAATACTGATGCATTTGCATCATATGTAAATAAAGAATTTTAAATTAAATTAATAATTATTGAATGCTACAAGTTAAAATACTGATGCATTTGCATCATATGTGAATAAAGAATTTTAAATAAAATTAATCATTATTTAATGCTACAAGTTAAAGTGGTATGTTCTATGCACACACATGTGACCAACAGCAGATAAAAAATTTATAATAATGTCTACATTTACTACACAAAATAATGCCTATAATAGATTTTAGCAAATATACATTTGTTTAAAATAAATGTGAGCTAAATGATTTACTGAATAAGCATTAACATAGAAGATACATAATTGATGATACCTACTCATAATACTCATTACATTATTATTTATTTGCAGTACATAGATGGTGATAAATCATTTATATTGGAGATCTCATGGGGACCCTCATATCCAACAGATAAACCCAACTTTAATGTAGACATATTTTATAATCAACATTTGTAAGTATTGAAGAAGGCAATTACCTTTTTATCAAATAAAATATCTTTTATTTTTTAAACAGAAAAAGTAGAAATAAACACAATAAAGAAAGAGATTCGAAAAAAACTTTTTACAAAAAAATATTACCGACTTCAAAAAAGGCAACTAAAAAGCAAAAAATAATATGCCTAGAATAACAAAAAAAATAAAACATTTTGAAATTGGTGCCATGAAATAGTGGTCTTTTGTTTTATTCGGCACCAACTTTAAAATGTTTTATTTGTTTTTGTTATTCTAGGTATATTATTTTTTGCTTTTTAGTTGCCATTTTTGAAGTCAGTAATATTTTTTTGTAAAAAAGGTTTTTTATTTCTCACTTTTTAGTGGGTTGGTTTGTAATTCACTTAAGTTACAATAGGCATTTGTCAACTACTCATATCCTTTTACAAAATATTGCTTGCCCCCAATGCAGGGCCATTAATTGTTGAGGAGTTCACATTGTGTAATAGTAGTATAACAACAATAATACCATATTAAAGTAACTGAATCGCAAACTGTGAAATATTGAATAGGTCTGCTCGTCATTTGTGGTCTTCATCATCAGTTCCACTTCACCAATTGGTGTTTTTTAAGAGTAAATGCACAAATTACAATGATATATACCTAAATCACCTGATCCTAATCAATCATGTAGGTGTGCCATTAATATTTTAAGAGTTCCCTCGATATCTCCAGGATCCCATCATCAGATCGTGATCTGATGACAATGGGACCAACTTGGAAGTATACCCTTTCAAACACGAAAACAATTTTTCAAATTGGTCCCGCCGTCTCTGCGTAATCGGTGAACAAACATACAAAAAAAAAAGAACACAGACAAATTGAGAACCTCCTCCTTTTTAAAGTTGGTTGAAAATCTAGAGAGACCTACAAGAAAAGACTAATAAACCACCCAAATGCTCCAACAGCTGGTGAAAGTCAACCAAGAGACGAGACTAAAATGGCGTGTGATCCCGGAACATGACTAAATCTAGTCATAATTACAAGAGGAAATATTTCTGATGAGAGATACACTCGGCACGATAACTTATCTTCATCCAATTTTCTCATAGTCTATGACTGATTGCAAATAATACAAAAAACAAAAAAAAAAATTAAACCAGATAATATTATTCAAACTTTTAATATAAAATTATTTTGTTTTACAGATTACAAGCAGTAAAAGATAAAATATTGTCCTTAGTAAGTGATGAGGCGGAACAATGGTTGGGATGTGCAATGACATACACACTCTTTGAATGCCTGAAGGAAAAGGTGACAGAAATACTGTCAGCACAGACTGAGGAACTTGTAGTAGTATCTAACAAAGTGGAGAAAATAGTCATAGATGATCAGGTGGGCATTTATTTTTATTTACCTTTTGTTTTAGGAAATGTTAAAATTTTTGTAAGAAGGTTAGCAGCTTGCTGCGGTGTAACCTTGACTTGTAGTAAACAAGTCACTGTCTTGTTTGTGCCAAGAGATGGGTTTAGAAGCCAAGGTCGCAAAGTGAGAAGATGGGAGGCTGAACTAAAAATGACTTTAGGTCCTCATTGGCTAACAGTTAGTTAGTTAGTTAGTTAGTTTTACCTGGGCGAACAAGAAAACCGCACTTAGCCTCACAATTGGGCCATTGTACGTGTTCTACTTATCTATCTGTCACTCCAGCCAACCGATGCACTCCCAAAACGCCAGCAGCTTGCCCAAGTTGCTGCAGGCTTCCTGAAGGGATGTTGGTGATGCTAGGAGTCGTGCCCGTTGTTCTGTTACACTGCCACACTCCGTGAGCACGTGTATTGGTGTTTCTTCTGCCTTCATACATCCTCTGCAAAGGGGACTATCCGTCACCCCTATCCTGAAAAGATGCTTGTTTAGGGGACAGTGGCCTGTGATAATGCCTATGGTTTTTCGCAAATTGTCCCTGGTCAGCCTGATGAGATTGCGAGTGAGTCTTTTGGACATCATTGGAATCGCCTCTTTCGTGTGTCTGCAGTCATCGGTATTGTTCCATTCTGCTTGGTGGGAAGTCTCAGTTTTTTCATGCAGCCATGATTTTATTTGAGAAATGGGCAGGGGGAGTAGTGGTTCTGGTCCGTATGTGATTAAATTAGATCCCTGCCTTGCCAGTTCATCTGCTGCGTCGTTGCCTATTGAGTTGCTGTGCCCTTTGATCCATTGCAGGGTCACTGTGTTGGGTCCGGTGATCTCCTGAAGGGCCATGTGACAGTCCATGACAAGGGCTGAATTGATTGTTCGGTTTTGTAGTGCTAGGAGTACGGAGGCACTATCCGAGACAATTTTTATGTTGAGACCCTTGATGTCTCTTGCCGCAACCGCTTGGGCCGCTCTGGTGATTCCAATACATTCGGCCTGGAATATTGTGTTCCTTTTGTCTAAGGATGTTGACAGTCTTATGTTGAGGTCGTCCGAGAACACACCGGCTCCGGTTCCCTTAACAGTTTTAGACCCGTCTGTGTATATTCTTACCGTGTTTGTGCCTGAGCTGTCTTTCGCTTCTGGCATCAGTTGGATTCTGTATCCTCGGTTAAAAATATATTGTTGTGGTATTTTATCCACTGGGGCATCAAGAAGAGGTTTCTCTTTAGTGATGCCCGATAAAATTTTCATGTGTGTTGGTCTGTTGTCTTTTTTCCATTTGTTTGACCTGAGTCTGAGGGCCGCTGCCATTGCCTCTTCCTGAATGACCAGGTGTAGTGGTTTCAGGTTTAAGAGGCATTCTAGTGCTGCTGATGGGGTGGTCCTCATACATCCGGTTGCCGCAATGCTGGCCAGGCGCTGTAGGCTCTGGAGTTTGCTTCTCGTGGTGATCAGTTGTGTTCTGGGCCACCACACTACTGAACCGTATGTTATTGTTGGTCTGATAACTGCACCATATAACCATAGTGTAATCCGGGGATTGAGGCCCCATTTTTTACCAATCAATCTTTTACACTGCCAGAAGGTTATGCAGGCCTTTTTCAGTTTTGTTTCTAAGTGACTCGCCCAATTGAGCTTGTTGTCTAGGATGACACCCAAGTATTTAACTTGTGTAGCTAGGGTAAGTTCGCTTTTGAAGAATTTAGGTAATTGTAGCTCCGGTAATTTCCTTTTGTTTGTGTGTTTGTCTTTGGGTTTACTGAGAGCTCGTGTTCAGCGCACCATTCTTCTACTAGTTCAAGGGCGGAACGAAGTACCTTGCAAAGTACATTTTCTGCAGTCCCATTTATTAATATGGCTAGGTCGTCTGCATAGCCAATGGTTGTGTAGCCTCTTGCGTTCAGTCTTCTTATCAGACTGTCCACGACTATGTTCCATAGTAACGGTGACAGGACTCCTCCTTGTGGGCACCCCTTTGTTACCTTGGCTCTTATGGTGGAATTCACCGTTACCTGAACTGCCCTGTTGCTTATCAGTTCTGTGATCCAGTTTCTTATGACTGGTTCCACATTAAATTTCTGTAGGGCGTGATTTATGCTCTTGTGCATGGTTTTATCAAAAGCTCCTTCAATGTCAATGAAGGCGGCTAGTGTTGATGCCTTGTTTGTGATAGCTGTTTCTATCTTGTGAACTACTAGGTGCAGTGCCGACTCCGTGGATCTGCCTTTTCTGTAGGCATGTTGTTGGGGGTGGAGTGGTCTTTCGATCAGCGCTCCATCCCTTATATGTCTGTCCACTAGTCTCTCGAGTGTTTTTAACAGGAAGGAGGTTAGACTTATGGGTCTGAAGGATTTCGCTTCAGTGTAGTCGTCTTTGCCTGGTTTTGGCAGAAAGACTACTTTTGCTTCCCTCCACTGTTTTGGTATGTATTTGTATGCGATGCATGCTTTGTATATTGGTGACAGAATTTTTGTCACCTTGCTGATTTGCCATTGCAGCAGTGCCGGGAATATGCCATCTGGTCCCGGTGATTTGTATGGTTCAAAGCTGCTTATGGCCTATTGGCTAACAGTTGCGGCAGATAGAAAACAGTGGAAGTCGTTGGAGGGGGCCTATGCCGTAAAGCTCACCAAGCAACAAGATATTTTATGAACTACTTTAAAATATGACCTTAACTTATGCAGTAAGTAAGGTTCGGAACAAAAGGCTTAATAACACCTCCAGCCACTGCACTCTTGGATTCATGGAGCCATATATGCAGGTTGAAAGGGACACACTTATAAACATTCAAATTTATAAACTAATCAGCTTTATTGTCTCCATTAGAAGTACTTAAGGTCTGCTTGAGACATACATCCCAATAATCTACCATGCAGGTCATTGTGGATATATGTTACATGTCTTCAAAATTTTAGTTCTATACTATCCAAATGATGAAACAAATCACATGACATGCACTCTCCTGCTTCTTTTGAACTCGGGATTTACATCTTATAAGTTACAACAGCTGTTTATACTTTGCAGCGGCATTTAATCTTTGTATTCAAATGTTATAAAAACAAATATCAACATTTCAGAATGAAACTACAAAAAAACCAGAAAAGAAAGAGCAGTTAACGAAAGCACAGAAGCGCAGAGCGTGGGACAAAGCAGAGATAGGGAGAGCAGGCGAGAAACCTCGCGGCTACGACTGGGTGGACATTGTCAAGCATTTATCTCAAGCGCCACACCAACCCGCCTCATGACATACACCGGCCTAGCGACTTATCATATAACACACTTATTGACAACTGCTGCATTTGTTTACCTGTATGATAGCATACAAGATAGGAATACATGGTTAGAGTTTATGGTATAGCAGCTTGTTGGAGTACTGACTACAACAACGAAGAGGCATTGGTAATATGATTTAATTTACAATAATAATATCTAGTGTATATTGGTAGAGTATACTATCTAGTAACTCTACCAAAATGGATGGCATTGCTAGTTTGCTACCACAATAAGGGCCTAATTTCCTTACTCCTTTTTTAAAATCATACTATAAATATTAAAATTTCGTTCGTTATCGTTTGTTTGATTGTTTGAACGCGGTAATCTCAGGTACTACTGGTCCGACTGAATTTTTTTTTTTCTTGGTAACCCATTTATCGAGGAAGGCTATAGGCTATATAACATCACGCTACGATAAAATGTACAAACTATATGTCCATAAATATTGGCCAAATTACTGCTAATTAATGAATAAGTACTTTTTGCAAAAGAAAGAAAAGAATGGCCTAATCTGTCATGCAGAATCTTTACTTACAAAAGTAAATCGTTTTCTTATCTAATACCTAAGTAAAATTATCAAACAATACCACTGGCCTTTTCCCATACCATTGACCACCTTATACATTTATTGTTTATTCAAATTGTTAGGACCTTAACAAGCTACTATATCATCGTGTATTTGGGGCATGAGGTCACAACCAATGATGTTTTAACTAAATATTTATAGATAGGTTACGTAGACAACATTTGATCTTTAAATACGTCACACTAAGGCACACAGATAACCATATAGGTTATAAATGTTGATAAACTTTCGCGATTTGTACACATTATTAAAATATATATATTACGGGTCTTAATCGCGTGAATAATTTAAGGTTAAATAACGGCCGTGGTCACGGGAAGACCTCTTCCCGTGACCACGGCCGTTGCAATACGGTCGAAACGTCGGGCAATAAACAAGGTATTTAACCTTAAATTATTCACGCGATTAAGACCCGTAATATATATATTTTAATAACATATAGGTTATATTGCAATGTTACATTATTATAAAAAAATGGTCAAGAGCATGTCGGTCCATGCTCAGTGTAGGGTTCCGCAGCCTCGAATAAATGCATCAGCAGAAAAACGTATGTTCATGGCACTTACACCATTTTGTTGAGAAACGCAGTTTTTCAGCAATAACTCAATGACGGTATATCCGATCATGTCCGAAACCATTTTAGTTTAAAGTATGCATATAAAACCACTTTATTAAGGGCTACCTCACCTTATGATTTTTTTCCATATTTTTATTGTCACAAGTGAAAAAGGGAAAAATGGAATCCGCTACTTTCATCTGTTAACACCGGCGATGCGACACTGATATATAAAAAGAACTCAATTGTATAGTATTTAAGGTACCGCTTTCTGAGCGCTTGTAACCTATAGACGCCTATTTACTTAAAACATCATTGGTCACAACGTTAAAGTCATTAGTGGTCTAGAGTATTCGATCGAAATCAGCATTCGATGATGTGACTTCTCGTGTCAAATTTACGATCAATGTTAGTTCTATCACAAACGAGATCACATAAGAATCACGAGCGACTGTATTAGATAGATAATTACGTCTTAGTGAAATTATTTTGAAGACATGTTTTACAATAGGTATTTTGAAATGCGTCTGTCGTTTGTGATAGTCCTAACAATTACAAATAAAATTCTAAACGGTTAACAGCGTTTAGTTATTGAATGTGTTGTCTTAGTGATCTGATTTTTTTAATAGGATAGGAAGAAAAGAGACAACACATTTGCTAAAAACGCAGCATTTCCCTCGCTTTATTCATCAGTTGAATAGTGCAATAGTTACTATTACTTCTACAATGTGTTTCTAGGGGTGAGGGGACATGTAGCAGGTGTATAAAACATTTTGTGTATATGTGTAACAGTTATGAATGTTAAATTTAGATGTACTACTCAAAAATGATATAAAAGTTTAGTAGGTAAAGGCACAAAATATCAAGACTCACTGGCCTCCATTGTACTAGTACGACAACAACAAGACCTCCATTTCATTTTGACATTTGGACGATCATTTGACAAACGTAACAAGGACTAGTGCTACGAGGATCTTTTGGCGCGTGGCCGAAATCAGAACTAACGGCCATCTTGTAAAGCGCCCTCATGTCAATGTCAACAAAGAACCATTGGCTAGTATTGTTAAAACTGCATTGGCACGTGGCCGAAATCAGAACTAACGCCGCCATCTTGTAAAGCGCCCTCATGTCAATGTCAACAAAGTGCCATTGGCTAGTATTGTTTTGTCTGCATTGGCACGTGGCCGAAATCAGAACTAACGCCGCCATCTTGTAAAGCGCCCTCATTTCAATGTCATCGAAGCGCCAAAAGATCCTTGTGACTTGTACGGGGTAGCCAGTCCAGAGTACGATGTACTGTAGAGGCCAGTGTCGAAAGTACAGAAAGTAACCTTCATTTAAGTAATTTAAGTAAATGAACAGACATCGGCCATGGACACGACTCTTGGAAACCCTTCCGAACATAATGGTCGTAAGTGGTCTGTGGTTCTTGTCCGTGAAAGATGTTTGTGTGCGACCTTCTGTGCTCTCGCTATTTTGTGGTAAAGGCTTCTACACACCAAATTCGTGCCAGTTGGCGACTTCAGTATGTAGAAGCCTTAAGTAATATTAAATTATATCTAAAGACATGAATTACACATACAACATCAAGATAGCTTGTTAAAAATGTTACAGCAGATTTTGTTTTTTCTCTGAGTTATTTTTCCATCAATTTTGGTGAGAATTTTGCATATTTGTGTAAAGGATTTGCCGCTACAGTTTTATAATATTTATTCAAATAAATGTTAAAATAAAGTTTATTTGTTTTTATTTTATGATTGCATCCGTCCCACAGACTTACAAAACTATATTGTAACTCTGTGATCTATCCTTCCAATTGTAACTTTTTAACTACTCTCGTAGTCTGGGCATAAAAAAACTTCAACGGAAAAATCAGAAACAATAATTAATTTTAAAGTGTTTATACAAGTGTTAAAAAATCTCTTTGGTGTTATATACTCTTTGAATAATTTTAACCATAATTTCAATACTCTTTGTAATAAAAAAAAAAATAATGAGATGACTTTTAAAATATAAACTCAAAACTAACAATTTTTATTTAGGTATTTTCTAACACATTTTAACACAAAAATACATTGAACAATGAAATATACAAAACAGTTATGGTATACGCCTGCGGAGGTAGCCGTGCATAATACCCCGAAAAATTGCTGGGTGTCTGCGAACGGGACAGTGTATGACCTAACGCAGTGGCTAGAGGAGCAGTTCCGAGTCTGCAAGTGCACTAAGACGTGCTCTTGTTTTGCAAAAGGCTGGTTCTGTGACGACACCTGCGTGGAGTACTGCCCTTGTTTCAAGCATGGGTTTTTGTATTGTGATGGGAAAAGGGTTTGTATTGTTTGGTTCTTTTGTATTGGACTCTTGCTCTATGAAATTCAGCTCATTTTCAACCGACTTCAAAAAAGGAGGCGATTATTAATTCGACTATGTGTGTTTATTCACCGATTAGCCGCAGACGGCTGAAGTGATTTGAAAAATATTCTTGTGTTTAATAATAATAATATCTTAGTGTGTACTCAATACCTAACATAATAAAGTAATTAAATCGCAAACTGAAATATTGAATAGTTCCGTTGGTCATATGTGGTCTTCATCATCAGTTTCATTTCACCAATTGGTACTTTTGAAAGTAAATACGCGAATCACTGAAATATATCTAAATCACTATAGGTGTGCCTTTGATAATTGAAGAGTTCCTTGATAACAATGGAACCAACTTGAAAGTACCTATCGTTACCGTTTACCCACCAAAGCCTACTATCACATTTCTTTACCACATGATTTCATCTTTGACTCTATTTCCAGTTAGCAATGACCATCGTCGCGTACGCCGGCAAGGACGTATCCCACTGGTTCAAAGGCGATGAGTGGGTGCGCTATACACACCCGGTAGTGGGCTCAGTGGTACCTTACCGTCCGCACGGGCATGGGATCCGACAGCCTGTGGTGCCCTCTACAAGGTGGAGGCCTCATGAGAAACCTTGGTGGTTGAACGAAAAGTATATGGTGGGGAAAGCGACGGCCAGGACGAGACCTATTAGAATTACTAATACTATGACTGGTAAGTATTGAACATTATGAAGGATTGGTCTACCCACACTATGGGTGTATCCACAATTAATTGGGCGTGGAGGTTTAGACCAGGTGTAAATAGGATGGGGACGCATAGCATCTAATCTCATTATAGACCCGTCAAATACGCAGGCAATATTATTAGGCACAAGTCTACTTATGCGCGCTGGAAATGGCGTTACTAAACTGTAAGTAGGTAGCGCTTCGCGTAGGTAAACATATCGTATTAATCAGTGGCGGACCTTCGATTTTATCATGGAGGAGCTTGGTCACGCTGCAGGTACCCTAGATTGAGGGGAGGGGTTTACCCCGCACGGAAGGGATTGCTTTTGGCTTGATCGGCTTTGGTCCCTTTCAGCCACCCCAGAATCCGTGACACTATAAACGAATTAATTTAATTTAGGATCAACAGTAACTCTAGAAGTATGTTCAGAAGAGACACTATTCGAGATAATGATGCGATACTACCCTCACAACCGACACATGTCGTCGTATACGTGGCGTTACCTGGGCAAACCGCTGTGCTACAACAAGACTTTAGCAGAGAACAACATACCTGACGAACGGGACATATTCAGCGATGTAGCGCTGGCTGAGAACATCCATATACCTGCTATACTGATCTATTACAATGATGATTTGACTGAAGGTACGTGCAGTTTTTGCAGCTGTTCCTGCATCCGTGAGGTTACTGGTACATTATTATCGTCAGCCTGCAGGTACCTATTGGTCCACTACTACACCATGACGCCCGGTCCTCTGCTTTTGTATCTATGGTCCATCCCAGAGACCTTCTTTAGTTCAGCGGTCCATCTGGCTGGGGTCGTCCTATTTTACGTTTAGCGGCCAACAACGGCTCCAGCAGCCAACAGTCCTTCGGCAGATAGAACTATCCCATTGCCATTTTAGCGTGCTTAGCTGACCTATGGTTTCAGCTGAAAATCAGCGCTGCAATTTTTATTTGTAGCAGTTTTGCTGAGCCGTAAACTTTTTTGTAAAGTCGCAATACCGAACATGGCTATACTTGTCTACGCCAACCAAGCTTCTACCTACTCCACTCTGTGTACAATTGATGTGTTCGGTATTTGTTTGTTTTGTTTTTATTTGTGTATTAATGTTGTTTATTTTAAATATGTATGTGTATTGTGTACTTTAATAAACGTTCTTCTATGTCGGTAACTTTGTTTCTTTGCCGGATGGCCTCAATAAACTTTGATTTATGACCTTTCAACTTTTAACTGTAACTCTATCCGATAGTGAAATGTCCAGACTTACAAACTCTTACTTATGTACACTATTATTATTACCAATTTACTTACACTGCCTAAGTTCGAACGTGAATGTTTAAAAATTCAGGCTATTAAAGACATTATCCGTTATTGATTAGCCCCCGTGGTTAATAGCGTTGATACTGCGACTCGGTAAACGTAATGTCGGACGACCCCCCCAGCCTGATGGACCGACGACCTAAAGAAGGTCGCTGAAATTAATTGATGTTGTGGCGTAAATAAGGAGGCCTATGTCCAGCAGTGATCCGATAAAGGCTGATTGATTGTTTTAATTTGTGTCTACAAATGAGATTGTGCTTGCAAAATCCCTGTGGTGGTTTTTACACGACGACGCGCGTATCAGTCATACCTACAGACAGACAGACAGAAAAAAAACTAAATTATTGTTACAATTTTTTTTTAAATCAACATATTTTTTAATATCTTTTAAGTAACAGATATAATTTTGTTAGGTATAACTTTGTACTTATAGATTTGTTGAAGACATTCAATTATGTTTCAGATCCGCCGATAAACTATTGTGTTTGTGGCGATTTTAGATGTACACTCGGACTAAAAGTGTGTTGCAAATCGAAGCCGCCACAATTGATCCATTGATCCAGCTACAAGTGTCTGAACTTAAGTTTTCATTAAAGTTCTAATTGTAACTTTATACTATACTATACTAATCCAAATTGGTAGGTAAGCAAACCCAAAGGTAATAGAGACCTAACAAGCCTTCATGTACCTATTGCACAACCCTTCATACAAACTGGGGAGAGGGGTTTGAATGTATCAATGTACTGTGTAGAATGGGGGTTAGGTGACGCAATTGACAAAACATCGGCCAAATGTGGTACTGTAACTACCTGCTTTTTTAAAATTTTGGGTGTGGTTTCAACCGCTAAACCGACCCCCACCAACCGTTCACGGACAAAGTCTCAGACTTCGGAACAATGTGTTCCGAAGTGGTCTGAGATTCCGTGACTGTGAATGATGTAGGTATGCGGGACTCGAGCGAGGTACGTATGAAGGTTACTTTCTGTACTCCTGGTATTTTATATATATATATATAGTTTTGTTTGTCAAACGAAATGAACGATAGCTACTCCTACGACATTGGTCGATTCCCTTCATCGCACACTATCAAGTTGGTTAGGTACTCAGTCAGTGTTTTAAACTTTAAAACTTAATTATAAATCTTTCATAAATATTTGAATTAGAAATTGTGTAGGTATCTTTTAGCTTATTATTTTACATAGATTTTGTTATTTCAATATATTTTCTGCTCATTTAATTCGTTTATTTCAAATAAATAAAATTTTGATTCTTTATGTGATTGTCTTATTTTTTATCTTTTGTGGTAAAGCATTTGGATTTGCACACAGATAGTTCCGTATAGGGTTGCCAGGTCGCGAAATCTAATAGCCTGACAGACCAGCCAGTTTGGCTGAACATTTGGGTAAAAAGGCCGGATACCCTACATGATTGAGAATTTAGTCTTAATATTAATAGGTAGGTACGACAAAAAAAATGTATGTAAAAGATTTTTGTCAAGCTTTCTTGATTACAATGTACCATGAATCTTGTTAAATTTAATGAAATATAAATAAAATGGAATACCAAATTAGTCCAAGTACCTACCTACTTTTTCATTAATCAGTCAAATTAAGTCATCGGTCAAAATTCAATTCTAGATAAACAATATTCAACATTTTAACACGCTTTTATTAGCTTCATACGTATGTTTGTATGTTAGTATGTAACTGAAACTTTGAACGTGTTTTTTACCCACTTCAGAACGTCGAATTTAATTGAAACTTCGCTCACTTATCAAGGATGACAATACTATAGGGCTTTTTTTAAAATTTATCCCCTAAGGGGGTAAAATAGTGGTTGTAAGTTTATATGAAACTCCGCCAGTTTTTAAGTTAGATGTGTGGAATTTCGTATTTGGCTTATTTTTTTTTGACGTTTTTGAAAAATCAACCCCCAAGGGGGTAAAATAAGGGATCCAACTAAAAAATACCTACTGTTGCTGTACCTACTAAAAAGTAAAGAATAATCTTGTGTATGTTTAAAAAAATAGAGATAATAATATCTATATCATATCTGGGGACAACTCACACAACGCTATCTGATCCCAAACTAATCAGAGCTTGTACTATGGAAACCAGACAACTGTTACACATACTTATATGTACATATATTTCTAAATATACATATTATAGATAAATAACACCCAGACACAGAATAAACCGTAGTCTTCACCACACAAAGTTATATCCTGGGTGGGGATCGAACCCACGACCTCTTGCGTTGCAGTCGGATACACTCCCACCGCGCCACAGAGGCAGTCCAGATAATAAGAAGAAAAAAATCTATCGTAAAAAAGCGTGGGGAAATAAACAAAAATGAATGACATAACTTCAAGATGGCGGATAACGCAACAAATCGAATACCACGTACATAAAACACAATTTAGACTGTCGTTGACCCCTCCGACGAATTCCGAAGGAAAATTGCTAAGTACTTATAATTTTTTCCGGGTTTTCCCTTTTTTCGAACTAATTCGACTGTACTATGAACACTACTGACAGAGCGGGAGTGCACCTGACAGCGGGAGCGACCGATAGTCGATTCCCCTGGGCTCGGCGCTCGCTCGTTTGCGAAATGTAAAATTAGATATATTTCGGAACTTAATCGCGTGAATTATTTAAAGGTACGAACCTTTTATTTACCCGACGTAAAGACACCGCGCCTCAGTGTAAAGACGTTGTAAGTGTAGTGTGTAGAAGTACCGACAGTACAAATTATCAAAATGATCAAGACCAGGCGAGGGTAGTTGAAAAACTCCGCGCCTCACGGAGACATCGCTAAGCTGCCATCAGTCGACCCGTGACCACGATCGGTGCAATTCGATCGAAACGTCGGGTAAATAAAAGGTTCGTACCTTTAAATTATTCACGCGATTAAGTCCCGAAATATATCTAAAATGTATAAATCGCGAAAGTTTAAAAACAAGAAATGTAAAATGCCTAACAAAATCGGACAAGCCGGACACCGTTTGTTTTGGCCGGACACGCAATCAAATAGCCTAACCATGTTCGGCTTTATCCGGACTCCTCGCAACGCTAGTTCCGTATAAACTTGTAGATGTGTAAATTGTTTGTCCCTCACAGGAATCTAATCAGACCATAGACATTTAAAATAAAAAATATGTGTGGCACTCGGGGACTGCCGCGGTAAAGCTATTGCATAGTATTTTTATCAACTTAAGCAATTAAAAAAATATATATATATTTTTAAGTGATTTTTTTAATTATAAAAAAACAATATTTTAAATTTTTTTTTATAGTTTTTAAAAAAGTTTTTTTTTAAATTAAAAAAAAAATCATTAAAAGTTCTGCTATTCATTGATAGATGGCAAAAGTAAAAAGTATCACCGCTGTGCCCGTCGGAGTGGGGAACGTGAGGTTTTTTCGTTACGGAATTTCTGGATTCGGTCCCCGCGCTCAAGGCCCGCGATAGAAGCTATGCAATAGCTTAAAAATATTTACAATTTTATTGCAAACTTTAGTTAGTTGGACGCATTCATGTGGGTAGATATTCCGAGATACTGCTACGAGTATGTATATCTAGGAATACATACATAATTCAAAAGTCGTTAATTATTTCCTAAGGATTATAACTTGTTGTTAATTACAATAACTGTAGATAAGTGTTTTTTGCGAAAGGAAAATCATTGCAGTTACGATAAGTAACTCCGTAAGTTTTTTGCGTGTCTCGTGCCCAGGTCACCGACTGTTGAACTTCTACACCCTTCATTATTTTTTATAATGACACGCTTATGGCTCGCGCTAGGATTTATTGACATTTCTTAGTAGATATACAGGGAGATGTGTAGCTTACCTATTGTTATTTATGGCATAAAATACAAATCTTAAATAATACCCCGTCCACAGGCCTCGTAAGCCCTGTACGGAGGGGACTATAGAACGAAAACACACGATTAATTAACACAATGTACCTACAGACAGACTCGTTACAACAATTTGTGGATCAAAAAAAGTGGTGTCCCGTGTATCGAACTCAGAACTCAAAATCGAACCCGTGAGCTCTTACTCACATTCGTACACAATCCCACTGCGCCCTCGATCGAGACTTTTGACTGCCGTGGCGAGGTCTAGATGTGCCGAGCTAGATTTGAAATTTGTACATTGGTAGGTACGGTTTAATTTCAATTTTCGTCACGCTTATAGGAACTGCCATGAGTTCGGGATCGCAATTTTCAGTCAAAATGATATTTGATCATGTACCTAATTTCCCAAGTCATAACACTCTGTAGATAACTATAAATGCAATCAAGCTTTATGCAGAACGATATCAATTATTTATATATGCCATAGGTAGGTAGGTAGGTATGGCGTATGGCGGCCATAACTCGCGCACCACGCTTCGTCAAGCGTGATTCCTGTCGACCCACCATGACACTGACGATAGCTCAAGAAAAAATAAATATTCTGAATATGTTCGCTTAATTTGATTCTTGAGGAGAAAATGTTTTATAATGGTAACAAAAAGTTGTAACAAATTATAAAATAAATATCTACGTTCTTTAGGGATGTTAAATGGAATGGAAAGAAAATATGTATTTCAAAAGGCCCATATTATACACCGGCACCGGCATCAAGTAGATTTATGTAAACTCTAGTAAACTTCAGAACAGAACAAGAAGATTCTTAAGTTGTAAAAATGGCGGCAAATTGACATGTCGCTATTTCTACAGCTCCGCGTATAAAGTGTAAGACAGTGTTAAATATACTTGAAATACCTACGTGATAACTGGACAAGAACGACACTTTGTGATTGAAAGAAGAAAACTAGAAAGAAATTATACTTGAAACTGGCGCACATAATGTGCGAGCCATAATCTCTACCGATTAATATTGGAGGGAAGAGGAAAAAAAAGAATATTTTTGTTCTACCTACCTATAGAATATATAAAATAGAGTATTGTACTCTATATCATGTAAGCGTACTCTATAATCTTTAACACTTAGAGTACGCTAAAATACTCGTTTCCACAATGTTTATTTAGTAAGTTAAGTAGTTAAGTTTGCTTAGATCAGGACTAGTATAGTAAACTTTACTATACTAGTCCTGATCTATGTAAACTTAGATTTAGAATGTTTGAAGTCGTACAATTCTTTTAAAAACAATGAAAAATTGATGTGCTGCAAAAAGTACCACAAAATACTTCGATTTTTTTTTATTTAAAATTAATGATATAAGTCCGTACTCTTTATTTACCCCTTTGAAATCAGATATACTCTATTTATTCTAATAAAATTTGGCAACCCTACCTACCTATCTACATATAAATGTTAAAGTATTACAATTTTAGTGTGACTAGTTGTTATTGCTACCACAGCTTTTTTGCGATCATCAATGCAGACCTGAATTGATGATCTAAAAAAAACTGATTAAAAGATCTAATTAGGTACAGTAAGCACAGCCAAATAAGCCAAAGTAAGTAGGTATGATGAACAAGAATCTTCTTGTTCTGTTCTGAAGTTAAACTTGCCATAACTATGGTTACTTACTATAGTTATGGTAAGTTTAACTTGAGTATGCTCTTAATAAGTACCTATCTCACACCTGGAAACACCAAACACAACTTTTTAGTTTAAGTAGGTACAGGAACAATAGTCACTTAGCTGCAAAATTGTATGTTTTCTTTTGAAAGTTATGAAAGCGCAATTCACAATTTTCAAATGAAATCATACAATTTGCATGCGACCCCACGCGATTTCGCTATTTCTAGCCATTATATTGTCCGCTTATTTGCGCACTTAGCCGGCGAGACCACCACGCATGCGCGGATCCGATAATTTCACCCACTTGTTGCCCCAAATTAAAGCTACCACAACCCCATGCAAAGTTTCAATAAAAATAAACAGCCCGCCGTTTTTGTCCATAGACTAGAGAGAGAGCGGCGGGACGCGCGCGCGTTTGACGTATCTGTCCGAATTCCCGCCTTTTTTGACGTGTTTTATTTTTATTTTGCAAATACCCACAGTTTTTGTTATTGATTGATTGACTAATTGTTTGCGGACGAGTGTTATATGTATTTTAGTAAAATTTACAGTTTTATTTTATTTTAGTGTTATAAAATGTAAGAGATTAAAGTGGTGACATATTGTTATCTGGTTTTTAAAGTGTTTCGGACTGTTTAAGTTTTTTAGTTTGGATGATCCAGTATTGTTTGTAAGTATTTCTTTCAATATACACAACTGTTATAAAATATTAGGAACTCAACAGCTTAATAAGATTTAGAGGGTTTGGGACTTGGGGCAATTGGAATATCAATCGTGGTGAAGTAATAGCTTGGTGCCTACTTAAATATTGCCTTCCGGTCGCTAACGTCGACATCTTGAATTCTCAAAATGTTGAAATCCCATAATGTTTAGAATCACTATCTAAGGTAGGTACGTAGTTGGAAGGTTTAAGATATCTTAATACTTAGGTACTTAAGTTTTTTTTTTATTTTATTTTATAATCATATGATTATTTTATAGATATCATTCTTTTTTATTACTAGATGTGCGATGTGATGTAAAAGTATAGTTTACATTTTCTGGCCCTCTCTTATTTTCACTGTACCAGTGAGAGGGGCCAGAAAATGTAAACTACCTGGTAACTTTAGACAGGTCATAGTTTTCACCCCACATGTTAGAATAAGGGGGACTCATCTGGGTGGGAAAAAACAAACAGAGGGGTGGCTATAGATTTGGACGCTTTTAGTGTCCATCGCTTTATTTAAGTATAATATTGATTTTGTGGCACCCTATAACCGAACCCTATGATATTTGCACTGGCTTATTGGAAGTCACCACTCCCTAACTCACCAATCGTGGACTTAGACCACTCTGAATTCTTTGGAAATGAATCTGGTATTGGGTTTTGTTTCTACAGATTTCGTGGACCATAGAGCCTATGCGTAATTTTCAATTAAAAACTAACGCATGTGTACTATCGCAATAGTTCATAAATTATCACATTCTCATTTAAGTAAATTATCCATTAAGAAGGAGATAGATAAGGTAGTGGGTCTCAGCAAGAAATGCTATTAAGTATACCTAAGATTAATGTCCCGTCGAAATTGGTACAGGGTTTTCATAGTTAAAAAAGAACAAACAGATTGACAGACAGACAAACATTTTATAAATTGTCTTATTTTAGATGTCAGTAAGGAACATAAACGCTTCTAATTTAAGTCAAGGATGCACTATTAAGCATTTTCCAGATGGATGCATGATTAGATGACAAACTTTTGTTACTAACCAAAACTGCACCCGCATTAAGCTATCAAATAGCTTGTAATCACGAAGCGAAACAAAGACATCAAAAAACATACCATTGTGTTATCTGAATCGGAACAAAAGATAAGGTGCTTATCGAATCGCTCTATTGTCTATGCCAGCTATAGACAACGCATCCGGTGGTCAAAATGGTTGATAGTTTAGAAAAGGGCGGGACAATGAGTTGAACTTTTAAGTTTTTTTTTGTTTAATGTTTTTTAGAAATAATTGATTTTTTTTTAACAGTAAGTAAGTAATATGCAATTTGTAGGTACTGCATTTTCATTCTTGGCTTTTTTGATATTCGCATGTGAAACCTCATATCACCTCTCACTTTACTTTTGTTATGCAAAGGGTTTTAATGTAAAAAAAATATTTTTGTTGGTTTTGTAAAGACTCTAAAACGGCTGAACCAATTTAAATAATTACTTATTTTTGGTTTGTTTTAATACCGGAATGGTTTAAAAAAAAATAGATAATGAGTAAAAGCTATAGAAACGGCTATAATTAAAAAAAAATCAAAATTTCATTTACTTATTTATTGGATTGGATTGGCGTGACGAAATCAAAATTCAAAATTTTCTTTTTTCAGGTTATCAAAATGGCCACACTGCCGATATTCGTATCACTTAGCAGGTATTATTTTTATTTATTTCTAAGTAATTTATAGCCACGATTAAGACTTTTGCGGCCCAGTCGCCCTAGACAAGTGGCATAAACGCTAATCGAATAAAATGATAATCGAATAGTACGACGTCGAGGACATCGTTGCGCGTGTAAAATCGCGAAATACCTATAAAATTAACTTATGATCAAAATTAATATATTCGCGGTTTTACACGTACAATGACGTCATTAAGTTCGATAAGAAATAAGATATAAGCGTTAATTAGCGTTTATGCGACTTGTTTAGGGAGAATGGGAGGGGGATCTTGTTTGCATCGGCGGGGTTTTTAAATATATATATATATATATATATATATATATATATATATATATATATATATATATATATATATATATATATATATATATATATATATATATATTTAAAAATGCTTCTTATAGGGCGCCATCATAATTTTATTTTCTACTACATTGTTTGTCGCATTTCATTTTTTGGCGAAACTTGCCACCCGACGAGCAGAGCGACCGCTCCACTCGCTCTACCGTAGGTTCTGCCCTGATATGCATTGTTGATATCAATTGTCCAGAGCCCACTTCCACGTAAGAAGAAGATTGTTTGGCCTGCATTTTTTCACTGTCAGTAGCCCTAAGTAATCACTAAGTATTCAAATTTATGGCAGCGTGTTACACATATATTTCCACAGCGATGCACTACTTTATTATTATTTTATGGACTTTTAACGACCATGTCTAGGACTTTGCCCCCTAATTGAATGAAGTTGTCCCTTAGGAGTGAGGAAGTATATTGTAAATACAGATGACGGTAGTTTGTTAAAAATTAACTTTACAAGTTATTAACGGATTTACGATATTTTTGTTAGTATTTGGTACTGTTTAGTGTGAATGTTTTATGTTAGCGTTTGAGCTTTCGGGAAATATTATGTAGTAGGTAGGTAAGTGAATTCATTTTAGTGAATAGTAATATGTTTGTCAAATAAATATTAAACTTACCTATTTCACTGCTCATTATGTACTAATAATCAAATTATTGGTGAGTATTATTACTATATTAGTTAGGTACCTATATAATGAACGTACCCAGGTTTTTTTTTTGGGAGAGGAAGCGGTAAACACCGGCCTAATGAATACTATGTACCTTTTGGCAATTTCTGAGGGGATTTCAAATATTTTATTATATTTAAATTTTCAATAGATTTTTTCAAGCACTATGGAGGTAGCACAGAGTTTTTGCAAACTTGGTTCTAAACTACTCTCAAGGAACCTAATAACATAAAAAAAATCGTACTTAAATGCGCGTTTGCAATGTTCCTCATTTGAGACATTAGTTCGTAAGTCTCATTGGTCAGTAATTGGGATGATGGCTACAGTAAAAATAAATTTAATTTCGGTAATCAATCAGACAATAGTACTACATAACAAGATCTGAATAAAAGTGTTATTATGCCAATTTAACGTCTGTAATCGATACTAATATTATAAAGCTGAAGAGTTTGTTTGAACGAGGTAATCTCAGGCACCTACTACTGTTCCGGATCGAAAAATTATTTTACTGTTGGATAGCCCATTTATCGAGGAAGGCTAGAAATAACATCACGCTACGACCAATAGGAGCGGAGCAGCAATGAGAAATGTTGCAAAAACGGGATAATTTACGCATACGAAGTTGCGCGAGACAGCTAGTATAATATAAAGCTGAAGAGTTTGTTTGTTTGTTTGAACGCGGTAATCTCAGGAACTACTAATTCAAATTGAAAATTCTTTTACTATTAGATAGCTCATTTATCGAGGAAGGCTATAAGCTATATAATATCACGCTACGAGCAATAGGAGCGGAGCAGCATGAGAAATGTTGCAAAAACGGGGAAAATTTACGCAGACGAAGTTGCGCGGTACAGCTAGTACTAAATATAATGATTTGATTAAAATTCCATACATTTTTTTAAAGAGCGTTTCGTTTTGTCATTATTTAAAAATATACTGATTTGACTGACTCCATTACACTGCTACAGTACCCTTCAACCGAAACACATTGGTGGTACTGGGTACCTACCAGTATGGCCTGTCGTTTAATATCTCAGTGCACGAGGAGTAAAAGCGTCTATACTTATTAATAACTGTAGAGAAATATTTATATCCTGCTACGTGTACCAAGGAATAGAAAAATTCCATTCCTAATGCCAACTTTATGCTAATGCAGACGAAACACAAAAAGCACGTTCATCAAATAATAAAAGCTCCGATATATACCATGTACCTGTGAGTTGTACGAGCACTGTATGCAAGATTTGACGCTGTTCACGTCCGGCTGCCGAAGCGAGCTTCCTGCCTCCCTATTAGGAAGTAAATACCAACGTGCGCATGCGCAGGGCTGCTCAAAAACACGTTATTGTACCCATAGATAAGACAGATATGTGTTGTGAAATTCCGGCTGAGGATTTACCCATGGTTATGTCCACTGACGCGAGGCTTCGTGTTATTTAGTTCTACCACAGATAATATAATACTATACTAGTATGGTTCTACATACTAAGAGCTTATGCAGTCAGTTTCTCACCGGGGAGCGTTACTGACGAGGAGCGAGGAGGTGTGGAGCGGAACGTCAATTGATTAATCATAGTGCTCGAAATCGTACCCAGGATTATTTTAAGTACCTTTTGACTGGCCTGTTGGCCTAGTAGTTAGTGACCCTGGCTGCTGGGCCGGAGGTCCTGGGTTCGATCCCCATCCAGAACAAAACCTTGAATTATTATGTGTGATGAGCACGATGGTTTATTCTGTGTCATTTATCTATGATATGTATGTATTTATAAATATATAAGTATGTTTGTCAGTTGTCTAGTTGCCATTGTACAAGCTCTGTTTAGTTTGGAATCATATGGCGATGTGTAAGTTGTCCCAAGATATTATTAATGAACAATTCAGTCTGTTCTCCTCCGCTTCACTTCGCATTAGTAGAAATGCTCCTCGTTGAAAAACTGGCTGCTCTAGATTTCAGTAGCCTAATGGCTAACACATCGGTCTCACAATAGCGAGGTCTCTGGAATCTAACCCATTCGTGTACTACACAATCCCTCATTGCTAGTTATCTAAAAAAACGGTCAAGTGCAAGTCGAGACTCGCCCACCGAGGGTTCGCTACAAATCAGTAGATACACAGGTATTATAAATAATTCAATAATCGAAACGCGTTTTTTTTAATAAACGGTCGTTTATTTTTTTTACGTTAACTTAGAAGTTTGATTTTTTTCACAGCAAATAAGGACTGTAGACCTGAGTTTATGATTTTAATTTTTACTTGATACCTCCATGTACTCCCGAGACACAGGGTCTTGGAGACAGAGGGATGGACGAATGGAAATCAAAGTGATCCTATAAGGGTTCCGTTTTTTTTCCTTTTGAGGTACGGGACCCTAATAATAGATAACTAGATATTTTTTGGAATAAATAATGACAATTTATCAGTAAAAGCGTTGCTGAGAGACTGGCAAACAAAAATAAAATAAAGGCAGTTTTTTGGGCATTTAAATAGTCTTTGAATTCAGAAAAAAAAATGACAGACATTATTTCTTATTATTTGTTAGAATTTATTTACTTAGATTTTTGTATAACCGGTTTCAACATTATTTAGGAAATTCGACATCCCTAACTTGCACTTGACATTAAATTCACGACGTGCCCATGCTGCCATTATGTTTAGTACAAGTGATGAGTTCCCACATACAAATTACTATAAATTTATGCTCGCACGCGTGTCTTTGTGTGTGTTCACCAAAAAAGGAATGGTTGCGTCCCAAATTTGCAAAGGCTTCTTACCTATTACTTTTTCTATGAGTGCGTACGTAGATAGATTTTTAATCGACTACAAAAGCTATTTATTATGTGTCATTGATTTGAATTAGAATTTGTCCTTAAACTTAAATTTGTAGATGTAGATTTTTAAAGAGAAAAGTCATAATAGGGAATATGCATTTTTTACGACACGCCGGATGTCAATTAACATGTGAAGTGGAACAACTTGAAAAACCGGGCAAGAGCATGTCGGACCATACTCAGTGTAGGGTTTCGCAGCCTTGAATTATTGCATCAGCAGAAAAGCGTATGTTCATGGCACTTACGGCCTTTTGTATCGCAATAACCCAAATAATTTTAGTTTATAAGAAAGTAAAGCTTTCGCCTATCAGCAGGTGGAATCCCGATTCGCGTTGCTTAGCAACCACTCAATAAAGTGACTGCTTAGCAACCAATCAATAACGTGACTGCTTAGCAACCAATCAATAACGTGACTGCTTAGCAACCATTCAATAACGTGACCGTTGCTACGTGACACATTTTCGTGCGTGAAACTTGTCATCAATTTATAAGACGTTTATCACGTCAAATAATTATATCTTAACACTTTAAAAGAAACTATATCTTGATGCTTTGGATGACGTATGACTGCTTGTAACATGTTGTAGGCTCGATTCCCTTACGGGTCACCTCTTTGTGTAATCCACAAGTTGTTGTTATGAGTACATTGCTCTGATGTAGATATGTTTGTTAAGTCTTTTGTCGTGACACAAGGACTAATTAAAGAAAAAATATTCTGAAACAATGTTAGTAGCAACTTAAATATTTCTACTCGGATTGTCTCGGATATATGCTGGAAAGCTATAAATCTCCAGCCGCTTCATAAAAGTGATTATAAACACGTAAACGTTTAAGTTTTTACATCGCTAGATAAATATCATAGCAACATAATTGTACTGATATTTCTAACAAGATGTACCGTTTTATGTTGGATATCACGCAATAAGATTTTTTGCGTAAAATCGTGCTTACTACCTATTTAAAACTGTTCCTATATTAATCTTTTCCTATAATTACCTTATATCTAAGTATTTTGATCTTTTGCCAAAAAAGATTTTTTTTTTGATAATGGGTTGAATTACCCGATATGTACTTAAATTGTTCAAATTATAGGTATAAATTATCGTATCCAGCAAGCTATATTTTCCTCTATAAGTCACCTCAAGAACATTTTAATCACTTGCCTCATTGCCTCAAAAATACCTACATATCTATAATTGAACTAAACAATTTGACTACTTATAAAGCGAGCATCTACTAAAACCTTATCAATAGATTGACCTTAAACATTGATCTTAAAAACTCATAATTAAAAACCAACAAACATTATAATTAAACTAGCTGACACGCAACTTCGTATGCGTCAATTTTCCCCGTTTTTGCAATATTTTTCATTGCTGCTCCGCTCCTATTGGCTGTAGCGTGATTGTATATAGTCTATAACCTTTCTCGATAAATGGGCTATTCAACAGTAAAATATTTTTTCAATTCGGACCCGTAGTTCCTGAGATTATCGCGTTCAAACAAACTCTTCAGCTTTATAATATTAGTATAGATAAATGGTTAGGTTAAGTATACTAACTATATCACACAAACGGTAAATGTTTAGCACAAACCAGATAACCACTTCGTAGTAGATAGGTTCGTAACAACATAACGTCCGGCACAAAATAAAAAGATACAGAAGGCCGGCTCATAGCTCAACAAGGAACCGCACAAACAGCGATATCTAAGTGCGCACTCTCGGTTGATCTTGGTGGGTAGGGGAACGACAACAGTGTCAGTTATTCTTCTGTGTAATAGTGATGTTAAAACATCATTGTGTTTCAGTTGAAAGGCACTGTAGCAAGTGTACTGGGCAAATAGAACTTCAAAAAAACTAATGTCTGAAATAAGGAGCGCGGTGTGGTGACATTCAGATCATTGCCAAACAAAGAATTCATCGTCAGCCTATCGCAGTCCACTGCTGGACATAGGCCTCTCCAATTGCACGCCACTTTGTTCTATCTTCGGCTTCTCGCATCCAGCTCCTGCCAGCCGTTTTGTGCAAATAATTGGGTGGTACTATTATAGGCTAGCGTGACGGTTACCATCAGACCTGCCTCTTCATTTGGTCGAATAAAAAAACATTCGAAATCATATACAGGGTGTAACTGAAAGGTGTGGTCAAATTTCAGCAGCGAATAGGGTATATTATTAGTATTGTACCATTTGTACCTACCATGGTGCCATAGCTGGTTGCGTTATTATTACATAGTTATAGCATATTTTTTTTGTCTAAATTCAGTAGTGAAAGGCGTATGGCATAAGAATTATACCTCCCCTGGTACAAGATTCGATTGGATTATTATCGCATAGAACATTTTAATGAATAAACTTTTTCACTCATAAATAAACGAATGATAAAATAATGAATGTTTTTTAGGGTACTCCGAATTTGATAAAATTAGGTATGTGCACTTAGTATCATGTCCACATACCAACCCTTGAATATGACCACACCTTTCTGTTACACCTTGTATACGTACCGCGTATCTATGTATCCGCGTTAACCGTGAGCCTGTTTTCGCACGTTGTAGGGAGCCAGCCTTCTATACCTAAGTATTCTGTGCTTCGATGTAGTGTAGGTATAACATAGCGTCCGGTAAGCCCTGTCATTACAAAGTTCCGGTCGAGACAGGTTCTGCCGCCCTTCGCATGATACAGTTAAGTGCAGCCTTCGTTTTATTTTGTCCTTGTGATCCGGCTTACGGCTTACTATCGAGGTAATATATGTAACTAGCTGTCCCGCGCAACTTCGTCTGCGTGAATGTTCCCCGTTTTTGCAACATTTTTCATTGCTGCTCCGCTCCTATTGGTTGTAGCGTGATGTTATATAGCCTATAGCCTTCCTCGATAAATGGGCTGTCCAACAGTTAAAGAATCTTTCAATCTGGACCAGTACTTCCTGAGATTATCGCGTTCAAACAAACGAACTCTTCAGCTTTATAATATTAGTATAGATAAAACTATAACGCTGAGGATATTATTTCATACGAGTATAGGTATGGTAAAACCTTGACCACTGATGTCACTTTACTGACATTAAAGGTGCGTTTTTAGAGGATGCGGTAAACAGCAGACGGCAGCGGTAGATCGCGTTGGCCGGTCGATATGTATCATTTTAAAATCTGTTCTAGAGATCCTTACCTAATACTTCCTACTATTAAATATTAGTTATTCTAATAACAAGTAAGTAACTAGTCCGGCCATTAATACTGTTACATAAAAACTTTCCTTTTTTTAAACTTTTTAATTACTTTGAATTTGGAACGCGTCTATTATTTCTAAAAGTTCTTTCGATTTCGCGCCATTTCACGTATTTTTTCATGTTCATTATCAAATTATATGGATTGGGGTGTTAAAGAAAATAGGATTGCGGTGATCGCCTTGCACAAAGTGGGTATGGAGCCGTCGGTCAAATTCCAGACACTTCTAAAGCTTGGTATCAGCCGTATGTTCGTATATCGTACCATCATCCGATACAACAACACTTCCTCTGTCGAAGACCATAAAAGATCGGGGCGGCTGCAACAGATTAAAGGCCTGTATAAAAGCCAAAGTTGGCCATTTTGAATAGAATATTGTTTTTATTTTTTGCTGTGACTTTTTATGAGATTTGTACCTACATATAAGTTTTAGTAATATTACATTACTTCATTAAAAAAATTGCATCTTCATTTGTAAGAGAACTTATGGCCGGACTAGGTATAAGTTGTGATATGGTGTGCACAAATCAGGCGAATGCGAAGCGCAGTCGTCTGATTTGTCCGCACCCTTAGGTGTACACGTAACACAACTTACATACCTACATCTTGAAAGTTTCAATTAAGAACTTGTGTTAATGAATAGGGGTCGATTTTTAGACCTCGTCGACCCTCAAAATCAGTTTTCATTTGTCGACCTCTGGGAAACCGATATCGATCCCTTTGTAATGTATCGTTGGATTCTTCCCAATTGTGTTCTTTACATCATTTTTATATTATTAACTAGCTGACCCTCGCAACTTCGTCTGCGTCAAATTAACCCGTTTTTGCAAAATAGGGGTAAATAAAAAAATAGGGGTTGATCGTAGAAGGGTGAAAATTAAGGGTTGTATGTATTTTTGAATCCGGCATCATAAAAAAAAAATGTGGTGGACTACCTTTAACATTTAGGGGGATGAAAAATAGATGTCCGATTGTCAGACCTAACCAATATGCACACAAAATTTCATAAAAATCGGTCGTGCTGTTTCGGAGGAGTTAAATTACAAACACCGTGACACGAGAATTTTATATATTAGATTTTTATTGGTAACCCTAATCGTAGGTTTAATAATAATACAGAGCTTTATTTTAATAACCGTTTGCACAAGGATTAATCGAAATATTCATGGGCGTACCCAAGTTCAAGATTGGTGGAACAAGCATGTGAACGATCTGTTAATATTTGTTATAATTAATCTCATTAATCAAAGTATAAATAACAAGTGCAAGTGATTATTAATCTGCCTGAAGAGTCAATGCACCTGACGCTGTGTCAGCAACGCCTACACTCGCGCAACAATAAATTTATAATAATGGATAATAAACTGAATTATCGGGGATTTAGCTGACGGAATTATAAAGGAATTATTCATTGGATAAGGCATTTAACAAGGCCGTATTTAAAACACTCGCTTAAATTGGGCTTATTGTACAGACTTCATTGGGCTTTCCTAAGGTAATCTAGTGGCCGTTTTCACTAACAATTTTCATTAACAGAAGACCCTAGTTGTATGATGAAATGATTTAGGCGACACCTAAATGTTTATGTTGACTTCCTAAATACCGCGTGGGAACTCCTAATTCCTGACGATGTCTTATTTTTTTTGGTTTTTGCATATGTCGGACTGTTGCTTTTCTTGAGATGTTCGCCGATTTTGTCTGCCAAGGTTTTAAATCCGCGACGCACTACTCATAAGCTGACGCTTTCTGGGTTTTTCAAAAAGTTGGTCTAGGACGGATACTCGGAAACGTATGCCCCAGAATTCACACTGAGCTTGGGTGGATTATTTAAATGGAAAACTGACCTTTCTGGCAGTACAATAGCAAATACATATCTATGTATTGCCCGTTAATATACCTATTATAACATTGCCCATATTGTTCTTTAAACGGACGACTGCGCTAAGTTTCAATAAGACCTCAAATATGAAACTCAATCAAGAATCAAGACCCGTTGACTGTGATTTCTCAGTAATTTCGTGTCATAGTAGCGTGCTGGTATTGATCATAACATGTAGGTTACGACTGCATCGGATTCCGAGATCGGACTCCGGACATAATTGACTACTATTACTGATAATTGACTACTGTAGTTTTCTCGCCATTGCCGTATAAATACCGAGATTAGTTCGGTTATTAAACTTGGTGCGTTATCCTGATTAATGGAACAATAACATGACATAGCGAAGATGAGGTTCTCACAAGATCTGCCTAGATTTTTATTTCGGCTTCGCAAAGGCAAACATTGTAAATTGATGTTTTGTTAGTTATGTCGTAGTCGTAGTGTTCGTAGCCAAAATGGCAAAACGGAATCCTTATAGTTTCGCCATGTCCGTCCGTCCGTCCGCACCTTTGCTCAGAGACTGTTAGTGCTATTTTGCATAGATACTTACGCTGACAAAGTGAAAGAATAAAGTCTTGAAAAAAAGTGGGGGTGTGATATTTTTTTCTCACCTACCATTATAGGGTATCATTAGATAGGTCTTTTAAAAACGTTTAGGGGTTGGGGAGACGATTTTTAGATTTAGGGATCCGTTTGTGAAATATTAAGCTTTAAAGTGCAAATTTTTGTTAGAGTCAAGTGTCCCCGCCCCCTGCCAGCTAAATGGTTGATGTTGGGTATGTGAAAAAAATCACCGTAGTAGTATATAATATCTAGTGAAATTAAAAGAAAAACTATGGATGGTGGGGGGACTACGGAACCCTACATTGTGCGTGGCCCAACATGCACTTGCCCGGTTTTTTTATAACAGTTTATGATCCATATAAATACAAATACCGAATCCATTTTTTCTTCGTCTTAATGAAAGACTTAAAACCACGATAAGCTAAGATCCTTAACTTCCAAAAACTGCGCCTACGCACCGTCAGACCCAACGCATTAGGATCTAACCATATAAAGGATGCGGTATTTTTGCATTATCTTAAATTAGTATCATAATTTAAGATTGCATGTACATCTTTGTCGTTCAAGTCCGAAATGGTTCCTGGAAAGGTTTGATTGATCCACTTTTAGACATTTATTGAACTAATTTATTTAAAATTTAAGAGATTGGAGAATTATTTAAGGTGCTAATGTGAATTTTGAGTGCCTAAAATAGGTTTTTGACCTGTAGTTTGCACATTATTATTGTTTGACAGTTTGAGCATTGCTCCCAATTGAGCTGAATCGTTATGTTGGGAGTGGGCTAAGCCTAGTGGTAATGACATCGGACTCGCTATTGAGATTTCACAGGTTCGAATGGCACCCATTATATTATTGACGTGAACCCGCTCCTAACATAAGAATTTTAAAATTACTAGTAATGTAGACCCAGTTATCTTTTTTTATTAGGATTCTGTAGCCAAAATGGTAAAACGGAACCCATGTCCGTCCGTCCGCACCTTTGCTCAGAGACTGTTAGTGCTAGAAGGCTGTGATTTTGCATGGATACATATATTATCTATGCCGACAAAGTGAAAGTATAAAATCTTGAAAACATTTTTTTAGGGTACCTCCTCTATATGTAAAGTGGGGGAGTGTTTTTTTTTCTTACCTACCCCACCCACTTCTTAAGCCACATTATTTGGATGGGGGGGGGGGACTACAGAACCCTATATAGTGCGTGGCCCGACAAGCACCTACCCGGTTTTTTAAAGATGGTTTACTTTCACTGGTTCAGTTTTAAAATTGGGGGAACCGGGCACGGACTAAACATCATAACCTACAAAAGCAGCAATACTTAGATGGTTATATAGATATTAGAAAAAACCGTTCAAAGCTTCTCAATGATTTCTTACTTGTCTCCATTTCCCACGGATTTCTCTTGTACAATGTCAACTGTCATTGACTATCGTGGTTATGGTGAATTTCACCGTTAACAAATATGTACTTCTATTGTATTGCATGGGTTCTATGGGATTCCTTTTTTATTCTACCTCTATAAAACCGTTCAAATTGCGTACTTGCTTTGTTTTATCGACGGCTTCGGCTATATGGACAATGGTTTTCACATTTCTGTAAGTTATCTCAGTACAAACGAAAGAATGGCTTTATTAAATACGAGTTAAGTATTCAAATTCAGAAACGAATCAATCCTTACAGTCTGCTGCGTGAAAAAGAAATGGGAGTGTGCTACGCAAGAGGTTGTGGGTTCGATTCCCACACGGCACCGCTTTGTGTGATCCACAAATTGTTGTTCCGAGTCTGGGTGTAATTTATGTCCGTGACTTGTATTTATATGTTTGTAAAGGCCCCCGCGACGCAGGACTTGTAACCTACTACGGGAGTAGTCTTTAAAATATATATATATCTTTGACCCCCCCTCCACGTTCAATGGCATAAAGAAAGTTGCTGTGCCCTATTTCTCGTTTTCGGTGTAGAACATAGGCGTAAATCGGTAGCTTCGCTTCCCTACGGCGATCCGTATCAATGATTTGGGGACCCCAGACCCTACGGTTTGCACCCCAAATCTACCCAGAGAAAACTTTCTGCGAGCGACTCACATTAGGCCTTTGGGCACTAGACCACCCAGTGTAGAATAAAGGAAAACCCTATATTTTTCTCAATATAAATCGTATATTATTCTTCATGAAAAACGATTGACGAGCGACGGCGGCATGATTTTATCCTCTATTGTATAATCTCCACAAGAGGGAGGTTTTTTTTATTAGAACGATAACCAGCAATGTGGGATTAGGTCCCATGTTACTAGCAATCTTGATAACCCTTCCAGCTAGGGTCCACGTCGGTATGATAATACATGATTCGAACCCGCGACCTCACGATTGCGAAACTGATGCCTTAACCATTAGGCTACCGCTGGTTTTAAAATCTTAAATATGCGTTGCGCACTCACTACATAACTAAAAAATGTACAAAATTAAGTACATTAATTATAAATGTATTCGACAATGACCGTGCGAAACCATTACGGTACATGGGTTTAAGCTTAACGTTTATAAATACATAGAATAGTTGAACACATTCCTCTAAGTAAACACTGCAAATAGATTGTTAAGTTCATTGTATATTGTATAGAGTTGTGTGATACTTGTAAGATAAAGACATTTCGCACGGTGTAATTTCCTTCTTTGTTTAGTTAGCGAGAACATGGAGTGTAGATATACAGGTTGAGCTTTGAATTGTGTAATTCCTTGGCCCTGCTAAGTGCTTTGAGCGATGGTAGTTTAGTAAAGACTGATTGACTGAACATATGAGGTTGATTTTTAAACCCAGACAAATTCAATAGGCATTCCGTCAGTGCTCTAAAACAACTGCAATTGATCAGACCATTTAGACATGTTAAACAAATGAAATTAAATTAAATAATTAAATAGAATGCTAATAGACATACCCCACAATAAGTATAGTTGAGGTTTATCTAAGTATATAAAAATACTACCAGGGGCGGATCCAGGATTTTGTTTGGGGAGGGGGGGGGGCACAAAAGGCAAATGGTAGTGCCTAATCCAACATGCTTTTACTTTCGTCCAACACCGGCCAAGATGCACGCACGACAGAATAAAAAAAATCGTCTCAGTCATCAGTAGTATTCAGTACACAAAACAACCGTCTGGGGACACGTGTCCCCATGCCCCCCCCTGGATCCACCTATGAATATTACCTATTTAAAAACATCCATATACTACCTCTTATATTCCTAACATTCATCAGAACTTTACTATTCCCAAATGTAATTTGCAGGACTCAAATCCGAGTTGGTAACTAGTCATTGAAAGTTCCACTTTTGACCTTCTGGGTTTTACATGGCGTCCATAAATTATTCGACGACAGAAAAGGCATAAAAAAAATATTGAAATGAAAAAAAAAACATTTTATTCGCACTTAACTACAACTACTTACATGTCAGATCAATAAGAAGCTTGTTAGGACAGCTTAACACTCAGTTAATTTGTCAGTGCTATTGCAGTTTTCTTACAATTTTCTGATGATATACTATAATGTTAGTTCAGTAGACGTTGCACGCCTATTACGAAGCCATGGTCAGTAGGTTCGTTGACCATGTTCCTTGGGAAATATGCGTTTAATATACGCTTAAGCGTCACGCGTCGCTGGGATGAAATTGTCACATTTGTCACTCAATTGGTGACTCTGAAATAATGAATAGGTTTTTTAAAGAGTAGTTCTAGGAAAATCCCACGTTTGTCGCTTTTATTGTTCCATTTTCTTTTATTTTTACTGGTGCTTCTTGCTTGAAGTTAGTAGCTTTCTGATCAATTTAATGACACTAGTGACGTTTAGTTCTCTCCTAAACATTGTTTATCGCTATTTTTGCAAAGCTAGCACTTACTCATAATTCATTCATGATATCTTTATTGCACTAATTGTGGTACGTTCTGCACAATTTACCTATTTAGGCATGCAATAGGTGTAAAAACAAGACACTTAATGCATGATAAAACCAATCATAATGTTTTTTGTTTTAATGTTTTTTTATAGACTATTCCCGCAGTAGGATACAAGCCCTGTGTCGCGGGGCACTTTACAAACATACAAGTCACGGACACAAAGTACCCAGACCCGGAACAACACTTTGTGGATCACACAAAGTGGCGTCCTGTGTCAATCGAACCCATGACCTCTTGCGTAGTAGTCGGACACATTCCCACCGCGCCATATATATGTTATAATTGTTATTATGATTATGTCCATTACGCATGAGATTATTAATTAATTACAATTTACTTTTATTCAATCATTCATCAGCTGTGTGCGTGGCGATCTAGAGCCGGGGTTTCCAAGCTGGGAGTGGTTAAACCCGAGGGGGTTCCCGTCAGTGTCGACTTGCTGTCGTGCAAGCTACTCACATTTGGGGCCAATGTTAGAGCGATTCACATTTGGCCGATGTTGGGGGTAAAATGGATTGGGAACCACTGATCTGAAGTAGGTATAGTATTTCAGCCAGACCTCCAGAAGAGGTTAAGCTCTGGCTGAATATCAGTTAAGACCGGCTTCTGAGCTTCGATGAGGTTGTGCGGCACCCAGCGCGAAACTATCCTCCTCACGCGAAGGTGCTCGTGTAGAATCTTGTGAACGTTTCCCGAACCAATCTGTAGTGTATGCTGGATCTATTCGTATGTAATTTGCCTATTTTCTTGAATTATTTTATTTATAGCCGTCACAACCGTCATAGGACGACCACTCCTTAGTTCATTCCCTAAAGTAAGGCAACAGCGCTCGAACTCGCTATGCCAACTCTAGATATATCAAATGAGTCATCAGGTTTTAGGCCACATGGATGGAGATCCATTTTTAAATGAGACACGATAATTTAATTTGACTCTCGAAAAAATGTGAAGAGAAATGTTAAATTCGAAAATATTAAATAATATTTTATCTTTTAAATATTTTTTTTTTTTCGCAAAACTTTCTGAGTGGCCTTGTATAAATGAATCCCTATTTCCCTTGGTCACGAAATAACTAGAGAACGACTTTATCGATTTCATTAATTCTTTTTTTTTTTAGTTTTCTCTCATACATAAAAAAAAAACGAAAAATAAACGTGGCGGTACTAAGTTCGCCGGAACAGCTAGTAACGAATAAAAGTATATACCCAATTTAGTGCAGTAGGTAAATCTGAAGTTATACGCGTACATTAATTCATTTTTATTTATATAGGTACATGAAGAAAACAGAACTAAATGTTAAGCGTTCACATTTACAAAACACACGTCACATTTAAAAAATAGCTATAAGTGCTCTGTCCTGTTTCTACAACAAGTAATTCTAAACACAGCAGAAGAAGACAAAACATTTTTAAAGGCCTTCAAAAAAGGTGGTTCTCTGTTTGACCCGTATGTATATTCGCAATTTTCTCGAAAGCTGGTAATCCGATTTAGATGGGGTTTTTGCTATTGAACTGCTCATTTCTCAGGGAAGGTACCTAGCGTATAAAACACTAGAGATATAGACTAAAACATAGGAGTCATCCACGAAATTTGCATTTAGTGACGAGCTTGATAGTTTTTTTTTCATTAAAGGCCATTTTTCTTAAAAAAAGTTATACCTATTCGTCTGTCAATTATATTTATAAGCAAACCACATCATGCTTTTACGATCTCTACTATAAAATTCTTTAAATCCTTCAGAGTATCTCCGACAGCTGATACATTCCACCTAACAAGGTTTTTCTGATTCATTCCTAGTAGTGTGCTGTGTATAACAACAAATAGTGAAAAACTACTAAACGACATTGGTCATCGCTCATTGCAAGGTCGAATGGACTGCTCCTTGGAATTACAGATCGTGTATGGTAGTGTGTGGACAGGTGCTGGTATCAAGGTTTACGTGAGGGTACTTCTGACGGATGTACGATTTTTAATAGGTACTTACTGTTATTTTATGCTAGTGAAGTTTATTGTAGGATCAGCAAACAGTATGTGGTTTAAAACTAAGCGAGTACATACACAAGTAATAGTTAGGTTGTTAGTAATTTACAACAAACACAAAAAACGTAAGTATATTTAGGATAATAATGCCAATAGATTTTCTGAGCTTTGAAACCGAATTAATGTGTTAAGTTTGAGAAGAAAAACACATTTTGATGTGATAACGTCTTATAAATCGATGACCGGCTGCACTTACGAAAAAGTGTGATGTTAGCGCTCCCGTTCTGGTGATGTCAAAATGTTTATTACAATGTCATCAATGTTTTGGTGATTGCAGCGACATGCGATACAGTTGGAAATTAACAAAAAACACGTGTTCCCATTGTTCGTCCTGATAAGCATGTACAATAATCTTGTTAGCTTCATTTTGGTTATTATTTATTAAAATATAACGATAATAAGTCGTTTGCCTGGCATGACCTGATCGAATACGTTTACGCAAAAGCCACACATTTTCATGCGAACGATGGAAACATGTGCACACATTATCCATAATTCGGTGTAATACTAATGTGTTGTGCATCAAACTAAGGCAGAAATAAATAGCAATTTAGTCTTACTTGAAGTTAACAAAATTGTGAGTAATGTTTAACCCATATTAGGTAGATAGGTACTAGCACAGATAATATAATACTAAGTATACTAGTAGTGCTGGTATGTACCTAAACTTTTTTTATAAAAAAATATTACTAGCAATGATACACTCCGACCCTTTGGCAATTTTATTGGTTGCATAAAACCAGATCAAAACGTCTGTTAGCCCTTTAGTAATTAAATTAACTGCTCCAGCTATGAGTATCCCTAAATAGGCGTAAGTCACGTCGACACTGAGCACTAAGTAAGTTTTTTTTCCACAACTTGTACTTCTAGATATGTAAAGACAACTTTTTTAACAAACACCATACTAAAGGGTACAGGATTAACGATAATAAGAGTAATTAAAATTATAACTTCACATCTGGTTTGACAGGAATTAGTACCATACCAGTAATTTACAAGATACCTATTGATTATTACCTATACTAATATTATAAAGCTGAAGAGTTTGTTTGTTTGTTTGAACGCGGTAATCTCAGGAACTACTAGTCCGAATTGAAAAATTATTTCACTGTTGGATAGGACATTTATCGAGGAAGTCTATAGTCCATATAACATCATGCTTCGACCAATAGTAGCGGAGCAGCAATGAGAAATATTGCAAAAACGGGGAAAATTAACGTAGATGAAGTTGTTCGGGACAGCTAGTAACAAATATAAAGCAAAGTTCTATTATACAAGCGTACAACTAAAACTCCTGAGTCTAAAACCTTGATTTTTTTCTCAGGAGTTCCATAAATAACGTTAGTGAAAACTAAAAAAGGATATTTGGAAATTCCAACTATACTTTGAAAGAGTTCTTAAAAAATAAATAGACAGATTAGGTAAATGCTATATCAAAACACTAACTTCTTTATGTATATTTTCTATTGACATTTGCATGCCCGATTTAGGCAGAACATGACGTACACATTTAATTTTAAGACTACCTTTCTTCTTTGTAACAATTTCTTGCAAATAAAAATTATTATTATTATTATTTTTAAAAAGGCTACATAATTTAATTTGATATATCTTTTTATGTAATTTGAAAATAAAGAAAAGAGGTCCGCGGTTCGTATCGGTCATCAACCCCACACTCTGAACAGCTCGACCTTGCAACATTGCACCACAACTCATAACTTAAGTGTAATTGTCATCATCTAGGAATGCGGACAAATACCTGACTATGTCACCTAAGTATTATCATGCTAATTGAAGAATCTGTTTTAGAATTTTCAGTGTTGCGTGACATGTCGATACACACTTATATGCCTAATACCTAATTGTAAAAGTACTCCAAGAAATAATTCTGTCATTTTTATCTGTTATCTGAATTGGGATTAAATCAATTAGGATAGGTTTGTCCCTCGTGTATAAAAGAGAGATAGACACAAATACGAATATTGGATCTTAATAGGTATAGCCACAGATAATATAATACTATACTAGTAGATAAAATGAGAAATAAATATATCAGGGAAATTACCAAGGTAAAGGACGTAGCAAAAAACATAATGACCCAAAAATGGAAATGGGCTGGGCATGTCCAAATATCACCAGGAAACAAACGGTCCAAAATTGTCACGACTTGGTACCCAATTCATAAGAAAAGACGGAAAGGAAGGCCATTCAAAAGATGGATGACATAGTTGCCACGGCTGGAACTACCTGGAGAAGACTGACAAGAGACAAAGCGAAATGGAAGGAAATGGAGGAGGCTTTCACCCCCAGAGCGGTCCTTGCAACAAAACGCGCATTAACCAATTAATAGTTTAAGTAAGAAGTTATATCAACAAACTAGAATAAGCAAACATTTTAACATAGCAAATAATGTATGTGTAAGGAATAAATAAAGCTATTATTACTAGTAGTATAGCAAATCGTTTCGAAATCAATGTGTAGAGTGAGACAAAATGTGACCAATCTTCCGCGTACTGCTTTGAAGCAAGTCGTATTTTAATGTATTGAGTTCTTACCCTATCCGCTATCCATTGCCTATCCCCAAATTCGTTACACTGTAAAATCGTAAATGAAAACGTATTGCTTTTCTTTCTTCCACTTGCATTGTGATGGTAATTTTTGTAGCCTTTTTATGAGGTGGTGAGTATAGTATATTAGTATTATGTAGATTTTTGCTTTTGGTTCGCGACTAAGTGATGACCGGTCAAATTCAGAGTTTAAAGAGAGGTGGATCCATAGATCTATCATAGATTTTTTTAAAACGTTACTTTTATTTACGAGGCTAGGAGAACTGAAGAGAGCACTATTCTCGTTGTCTTGTCCATTAGATGCCTAAAATCTCTCGATGAGGTCGGATGAGGTGAATCTCTTAATATATCTGTCCCTCCCTAATATCAATTCATATATATATATATATATATATATATATATATATATATATATATATATATTATATATATATGAAATATTTGTTTGTTTGTTTGTTTGTTTAAACGTGCTAATCTCAGGATCTACTGGTCCGATTTGAAAAATTCTTTTTTTGTTGGATAGCCCATTTATCGAGGAAGGCTATAGGCTATATAACATCGCGCTATGACTAATAGGAGCGGAGCAGCGACGAGAAATGTTGCAAAAACGGGGAAAATATACGCATACGAAGTTGCGCGGGACAGCTAGTATATATATATAATACAATATGATATTCACAAATAAGAAGAAAAGGAAAGTGGACTAGAAACCATTAAATACGTGCCCGATTTTATTTAAAAAAAAAATGTCAAAAAATCTTTATATTGTTTGGTACTTACTCATTCTAATAATTATATTAATTATTTTATAGTAAACATGGTAGTCGTAGGGTGACAATTTTAGTCTAAACAGAGTCTCCACGATATTCACAATCAGGCATACCTGTGGAATGCAAATGAGCTCTAACTCGATCCGTCAATAAGCTTCCAATCAAACAGCCTATTGTTCTGCGTTTACGATCACCGTCGGAATGCAAACAGGAATCGAACCGGTGCCGCTGCGATAACAAACAAACTTCCTGATTCCTGTACATGGAGTTCTTAATCAATTCTCAGGTTTATAGCAGTCGGGGAATTGTTTGAAGGGTTTTATGAAGATGCAAAGATAGTATGGTCTTTCTAATGTTCCTACGACTCTATGAGTCTTGCCAAGCCGCGCTTGAACTTTAACCACCTTCCTTCAATATTATAGGCATGTATTTTACTTACATATATGTTTTTCTGAAGATAACTCATCCCGTGAATAATTTAGGGTACCTTTTTGTAATTGCTCGACGTTTCAGTCTACCCATGACCACGGCGATGCAATACGGTAATATATATAATTTTATAATGTGTACAAATCGCGAAAGTTTATCAACATTGATAACTGATCCGACTACCTCGAATCAGATCCAAAATAATTAAACTGCAGCGCTTACTACTTACAGCAGTAGGTAGTAAGCGCTTTGGGATCGAACTGCGATGCTGCGTAAGAGATTGGGAGTTCGATACCCAAACATAAAATTGACAGCTCTTTAAAAAAAACAGAAATCTGCTTCAGTGAAACACTTGGAATACTCTCCAATAATGTTAATCGGTTAATTGGCAAGTATTAAATTTTGAAGCATGATGCTCTACTACGATTCTATGATAATATGATCTTCTGAGACCAAGGTTGGGTTCACAATTGAGAATGTCCGAGAATTGTAAATAAGTTAAGTATCACATTATTAAACTGTTGTACAAATTATTAGGGGCTACCCAAGTCGGATCTAAGTTTCTGAATCCTTTGTATTCCTTGCCTCCATCGCAATCGAAACTGCTTTGCAAAATTCAGCTATCTAGTTCTAAGAGTTTGGCACAACTTTCATATTAAAATGTTCGCATATACAGGTTGTAACTAAAAGGTGTGGTCAAATTTCAGCAGCGGATAGGGTATGTTCTCAGTATTGCACCTACCATGTTGTCATAGCTGGTTGCATTATTATTACACTAGCTGTCCCGCGCAACGTCGTATGCGTAATTTTCCCCCGTTTTTGAAACATTTCTCGTCGCTTCTCCGCTCCTATTAGTCGTAGCGCGATGTTATATAGCCTATAGCCTTCCTAGATAAATGGGCTATCCAACAAAAAATGATTTTTTCAAATCGGACCAGTAGTTCCTGAGATTAGCGCGTTTAAACAAACAAACAAACTCTTCCGCTTTATAATATTAGTATAGATAGTTATAGCATAAACGAATTAAAAAATAATAAATATTTTTTTAGGGTACGCCGATTTTGACAAAATTAGGTATGTGCACTCAGTATCATGGGCACATACCAGCCCTTAAATATGACCACACCTTTCTGTTACACCTTGTAGGCATATGACTACAATATTTGTCCCTCTTTCTAGTTACCGATAGGTACTAACATTGCGGTACTAGATTTTATGAAACCGCGATATTTGCAACATTACACTCAACTCGGCGACACTCGTGGGCGACCAACATCCGCATTATCTAACAATTTATAACATGTTACCTCGGGAACTATCTTCGAACATTCCACTATCCAACACAATAATTCCCGTAAAATATTATGATAACCTTTTTTAACCCTCGACTAGGAGTTTTAAGTATAAGTTTAACTTGTGTGTGTTTAAGAGAGTCATCTTCCGCAGTAGTAGATATATCTACAATCTACAAGAGCCCTGTGTCGCAGGGGACATCATAAACGCAAAAATCGGAAGCGGCAGTAGCCTAATGGCTAAAGCATCGGAATCGCAATCTGAAGTCGATCGAATTGTACCTTACCGTTCGAATTCTGCTACCGACGTGAACCCACTCCTAATATCTTTTTACAAAAAAAATCACAGACACGAAGTATGTACATTCAGACTTGCAAACAACAATTTGTTTTGTTTTTGTTTTTAAAAAAGACGACTCCCACAGTAGGGTACAAGCCCTTTGTCGCGTTTACAACCATACAAGTCACGGACACAAAGTACTCCCAGACTCGGAACAACAATTTGTGGATCACACAAAGTGGTGTCCCGTGTGGGAATCGAACCCACGACCTATTGCGTAGCAGTCGGACACACCTACCACGCCACAGAGGCAGTCTAATTTGTGGATCACACAAAGTAGTGTTCTAAGTGTGAATCATACCTCTGGTGCAGCAGCTTCTCCGACGGTGCCACCAAAGAAGGCATGTGTATTCTATCTGTGTGCCTGTCTGATGACTATTTGTATGTTTGTCTGATCTCTTTCTTTGGTGTCTAAACAGTTGGAGGGGTTTTTATAGAAATTTCCTGCCTGAATAGCTTTTTTCGATGAAAAACTGTTTCAGCTGTTTTAAAAAAAGTAATAAATGTTAGCACTATTTAACGTGTGTCAACAAGAGCACTACAAAGGTTAGTATGTCAAAAACGAACAGACATATTGATCTATAGCCGTGAGAGGTGCAAGGGGCTTGTTGAATCATTTCCTTCTTCTACTAAGCAAATAACCTTGTACTTAAAGTTTTATTACAAGTATTATTAAAACAATAATATTAAATTATTTTATACGAAGGAAACATTCGACCATGACATCATAAGGGTCTTTTTTGACCACTTTAACTCCTTAAATAATTTAATAAAAAATGAACTTTAAGACTATATAAAATAAGGATGATGTGAACAGTACCGTTACATTGGTTTGTGTGAACATCCTGTGGTGTGCGCGTGCGCGGATGTGGTGTAGGCAGGTTCGTAATAAAGCCATATGGAGTCGATAGCCTCAACACTCATTTACGTGGGCTGTAGTCACGGGTGAGTGTTTTTAACGTGTGATACGGTATAATTTTTGGATGGAAACAATATGTTTTGTTTGCTTTTTAATTAGGGCGTACGTTCAGTGGTAAGGTCAAATATCACCTTTATGAACACCATGAGATTTTGAAGCATCCTGCTCTTGTCATAAATGTCGTTTTTTTTATAGACAATTCACGCATTTAGGGTACCTACAACCCTTGTCGCGGTTGACTTTACAAACATACAATTCATGATACAAAGTATACCTAGACTAGCAACTAGAATTTGTGAATCCCTCAAAGTGGTGTCCGGTGTAGGAATCCACCCTAGCAATCGATTTTGATTCGGATATATTTTGGTTTGAATTATTAACATATATAGGCAAGATTATATTTCTTTAAATATGATTCTGGCTCTCCCTACGTGTTTATAATAATAAGTAGTAAGATAGGTAAGCCGACCGTTTTGTCTTGTTTATTTGCCTTAAAGCGGAAGTATCTTTTAATGAGCAAGCAGAATAAAATTTTAAGAAGACGTGTTCTTCGATTTGGACTTGCCCTACTCGTGACTGTATACACACCAACTAACGTAAATAAGTTAATACGGAATTCCTAATAAAAAAAAACAGTTGTCTCCAGTTCTAAGTATCTATACTAATAATATAAAGCTGAAGAGTTTGTTTGTTTGAACGCGGTAATCTCAGGAACCACTGTTCCGAATTGAAAAATTCTTTCACTGTTGGATAGACCATTTATCGAGGAAGGCTATTGGGTATGCAGCAATGACAAATGTTGCAAAAACGGGGAAAATTTACGCAGACGAAGTTGCACGGGACAGCTAGTCTTTTATATTTTTGCTATTTTGCTCATTTCCGAAGCCAGATTCAGATCTAGATTCGTTTATATTTAGTCCTTCTCCAAAGAATCCCACCAGTCTCGATCTTTAAATCTGTTTAGTGTATTCCAATAACGCAAACAGCGAAAATCAATGTAAATATTGCATAAAATCTCATTATTATACAACAAACATTCACAATAGCTACCAATCGCCTTTGCTTGCCTTACTCTCACATTCCACGCGTTTAAACTCTAAACTAGCAAACTACTTAACTAAGAATTCCGAAGTTGTCCTAAAACTGTTACTAAGTTAAACGTCCCCGCAACATTGTTGGAAGGGTTCCCACCTGTTGTCTCTACTAATAAAGAGAACCTGTATAATTAGTCTTCAAACCGAAGAACGGATCCATTGTTTGTCACTGGCGCATAACTGACGCGAACGCCGAGCGACTAGCACGCTTGTGACCGATCATAAACTCTGATCGCAGAGTTCGATATATGAATCGATAAACGCAACGGATTACAAAAAAAAACGCAACAAAAAAGTGTTCCTAATTTGAAAAATTGAGAAAGTAATTCGAAAATTTGAATTTTGTGAATTCGAAATTGGAAATAATTGTTGTTTCTGTTACTAAAATTAGAATTTAATTGGAAAATTTGAATTTATTTTGTGGCAGATTTGGAAAATTTTGTGTGCAGTGCTTTCTGCTTGTCCCGAAATGACCCCCGTCGGGCTTCTGTTCAAAGTGAACAGGTAGGTTCGTTTGCATTTTACAAGAGAGTGTTAAATATTGAACATGAGATGTTAATGCGTGTCGCGATGGGTATTTCTTTAACATTGTTATTCTACTGATGTGTCTATTGTAATGCTTTCGAGACGTTCAACTTGGGATGCTTTAAGATTATATTGTTTATCTGTTCCCTTAGTGAATGCAAAATACAAATAAGTACCTACCTTTTGAGCGTTGTGTGCATTTTATGAATGTTTCTTATTATCATATTGTGAGATAGCGCAGATGTATTTCAGTGTCAAAGGTCCAGGTTCAATTCTCAGGATTTGACTTTACTACACTTTCAGGCAATTTTTTTTCACTTAACAGGATGGAAGAATCTACCACACTGTCCACGTGTGGCAGTAGATACCTTCACAAAGATTGTTAGGATCGTCGCCCTCGTCCCCAATCCTGTAATGAGGGGTGAATTTGATTATGAATAACAGAATGTGTGGAGCAAAACACAGTGAACTTGCGTGGCGTGGTGAATTATTGCTGGCTGTAAAGACCTGTCAGAATCACAAATGAATTTTATAGGAGGGGGGGGAATTGAAGGTTCAACCTCCTTTTCCCTGAAGCGGTTTAACTAGTATAAATGCGAGCACCACTTTCATGAGTGTACAGTACCTATCTACAGTAATCCCTGATCAGCTTTAGGTATTAGTAGGCGTGACTCTCTTACTTTTGTGAACCTATGCTCAAGTTGTAAGTTCCCACCCAAAGCATGGTTTCCACGCCTGAATATCCTTTTCATGGGCAAACCCAAGATCGGAAGGGAGAGGGGAGAGGCAACATGGTACAGTTGTCTAAACACCTTTGGGGGGGGGGGGGGTGAACTGCCAATCCCCCCCTGGGTACGTTAAACCAGGAACTATACCAAACCATAGTCAAGATCTAAGAAAATAAATTTACATCAGGACAAAAGCAAAATATTTCATATTTTCACAAAACTATTAGTTTCTTTTATAATATTCCCATAGTAAACTGGTAACATACAATAAATTATAGTTAATTGCTAGCGTCGATCGTGTGAACAATTCGTCATGTCTGAGAACTGTACGGTGCCATTTTATTATACGTGAAGTTATTATTATAATAGGTACGAGTACACGCGACTTCGCCCGCTTGTATAACGACGGAAAATGTCGAGACTACAGAAGGTCACCCTCAGGGGTATAGCTTGCTTTAGACGGGCTCTGTATCAGTTGGGGGGCGTAATGTGAGGTCCTTTTCACATGTTCCAATTAACTGAGAAACCGGGTACCTAAGTGTATGGTGATGTTCGGTAGCTTATACAAAGTACGGCATTCGCCACCAGGTAGCCGGTGACCAGGTGGTGTCCCGGTCTCGGGCACCGGATGAAACCGGAACGTATGAAATGGATCTGAGTCTAGGCCAGCGTGTGCCACACGTGGGAGGAAGGGGGTGGAATTCTTATTTTACGTTCAGGGACCCTTGTACCCTGGGGGCCTCATAAATTTTTAAATCATAGATTTGACATCGTTGATGGACACGGATTTATAGACCATCTCGGACCACTTTGTTCGGAAGGCATTCCGAGATTCCGTGTCCGTGAGCGATGTCTTGTGCGTTGCTTAAACGCACGTTGTTTAAAGGCTGCCTTGTTTTTTGGTTGTCTATATTTTTTTGAAATATGATGTATTTGTGAGAGATTTTTTGAAAGTTCCTTACTTCAGCAAGAAATTGGTAAATTTTTCCAAATATTTTGCATTGTTTTTCCTACACTTTCCTTCCAAGTAAGGAATTACAATCTAAATCAATCCAACGTGAAATAAGGCCAGACTAGACGTTGGCACCTTGAGCTAAGACTGAGGAAGATCTAATTACTTGTCAACTAACGGTTACTCGATGTTATTTAACTCGATACTTGCATCACGAGCACGACTCAATCACGAAGGTACGTGACGATTTTCTTGAAGATAGTAGGTACTATACAATATATATATATACTATACTATACAATTTTCTTATAATATTAGTTTGGATTCAATTTAATTAATTACTTAAATAATCTATACTAATATTATAAAGCTGAAGAATTGGTTTGTTTGAACGCAATAATCTCAGGAAGTACTAAGCCGAATTAAAAAATATTTTACTGTTTTTTTTTCTTGTGACAACTCACACAACGTCATCTGATTCCAAACTAAGCAAAGCTTGTACTATGGTAACCAAACAACTAATAATCATAGGCATGTATCCATTTCTAAATACATATCTTCATATTATAGACATTTATTATTATTACACCCGGCCACAGAATAAACAATTATCCTGGGTAAAAGATTTATCTTGCCCAACAAGCAAAATAAAGCTCTCAAGACAGTTTTAAGACTACACTTAAAAGCAACTTCAAGTAGATATGCTATAAGATTTAAGTCAGTCTACTAATAAGATTGAGATAACAAAAACAATGCTCTTGAGTATGTTATGACAAATGATATACACACATATATTTCTAAATACATACATATTATAAATAATAAATTACACCCAGACACAGAATAAACTATCGTGCTCATCACACAAAGCATTATCCTGGGTGGGGATCGAACCCACGACCTCCGCCTTAGCAGTCAGGGTCATTAACCATTGCACCAACAGGCCAGTCGATGCCTTAACCATTTGTCTACCGCTGTTTCAATTCAATTATTAGGTGCTATTTCCGTTCGACCGTGTGCCTTCTAGGGCAATCGAGTAAAAAGTAGAACTGTCCTGAGAAATCCTCACTCTGTGATGTAACTTCTGTCTTATGTCGTACTGCGTGTGCGCAGTAAAACATTCTACTACCGGTAGTTCTGCGACACGGTTAACTTCCTCTTTTTGAAAACTAGTTCTATGTACCCATGTTATATAAATAGAACTAACTATGTGAACTTACTCCATTAAAGTTTGAAAAAAGTTAAAGCCCTTTGATTTTATTCCCTAACTATTGATCTCTAGCGTTACCTAAAGTATCAAAATATGAGATTCCCAGCAAGGTATGTGGTTAGACTGCAAGGGAATGGAAAATTTTAAGTTCACCCAAAATATAGTCTTAGGTACCTACCACACATATCTACATAATTTTACGAAAAATAGTTAATTAATACTTATTTGTGGTCGTGCGTTTAGATTAGAATAGAAGATCTGAAGGCAATTATTTGTGGTAAGATATTTACTCAATTAAGTAACCGTTAATTTTTTTTTAAGGTTTGCGTAGCTATAGGTAGAGTATAAGTACCTACATGGAGTGCATGCAGGCGTGAATTCAAGGGGGGAGGGCAATAGGGCAACCCCCCAGACTCGTGAATTTTCAAGTGTTTCATTTCATACATTAAATTAAGAAATTCATACTTGGTCCGTCGTCGTTGACGAGCAAAATTACTCACACTTGGCCGATGTTGGTCCTGATCCCCCCCCCCCCCCCCCCCCCCCGAGAACATGAACCTGGATCTGCGCCTGAGTGCAAATATCCTAAAGTAGAAAAAAAACTACGAATTTTCAAACTTAATTGATCTCTCAAAGTCTCAACATTCAAAATCAATGTTTCATGGTTTTATAAAAATAATTTGTAGCACCTAGGCCTCTGCTAATCCACCGTGGCTAAATGAAAGTCATGCGTTTATCGTAAAACTAGATGCGAATCAAGAATTTACCTTTTGTGTGGAATTACAAGGCAAATTATGACATTCATGGTCATCCTGAGAAGCTATTGGAAGCATAAAATAGCAGCGCAAAAAAAAAAATATATATATTTTGAGACAATTCGCACACGGCCATTTGATCCCACACGAATCGAACCCACGAACTTTGGTGTAGCAATCAGGGCCACTAACTACGAGATCGAGATGAGAAGCAATCGAGGAACCTAAGATTTTGGTTTGGAAGCGGACTTGACTTTGACTCTTAGAGTTTAGTTTAAGTTTATGATTATTGCTATGTATGTGTGCTTTTACTTTTATCAAGTAAAAGCACACATACATAGCAATAATCATATAGTTTTATTAATAAGAAGATAGGGACCAGTCTACCCGTGACCACGGCCGTTGCAATACGGACGAAACGTCGGGCAATAAACAAGGTATTTTGCCTTAAATTATTCACGCGATTAACTACGGGTCTTAACCGCGTGAATAATTATATATAATTCTACAATGCTTTTTAAGCTCTTTAGCTCTCTCCCTGGAGACGCTACTGGACTCTGTGTGCTAAACCAAGACACAACCTATACAAATGAGTAAAAATCAGACAAAAAAATAAAACCTCTGCCTTGCTCTGTAAGTAGACAGAGTGTAGTTACTTAGTTGCATAATTATGGACACAAATAAAGACTGAAACCCATTACACAACACTAACAGGTAAAGCACCATTCCTTGCCTCTATTTTCTAAAAGTGTAATAAAAAATCTATCGGCTTACGGGTCATACGTAGCACTTACTTGTAGCATATCGTCGTTGATAGACCAATACCGCGTACCTAACATTATTCAAAACCGCGTATATACAAAAAAAGCAAAAATGAGATTTCGCGGCTGTAGATTACTGATTGTGATTGGCGTCGACCTGTATGACAATTTTTTGAATCGACCAATTGGAAGAGAAGTATATCGAAAATAACGAGACCGCGGATCGTTCGAGGAACAAGTTATGACACGAAAGCCGCGTATCTGCGCCAATTTGTATTTGTATTAGTTAGTGCAGTGTTTATGTGACGCTCCTGGTAAAAAATATTTTTATGTGTAATTACTGAATTATTTTTAATGTAAGTATGTCACACGTATTCTTTGCTTTATTATAAACAAAATTGTTGTGTTATCATAATTATAATAAAGTAATAATAACAATGAAATTAAATTGTTCATATGGTATTTTATGACGTACCTGCTTACCAAAATGTTTTTTGTAGGTACTTAGTAAAGCAGAAGCAGTGACAGCAGTAAAAACTAAAATTAACAATGAATGAAGATGAAAACGGAACACAAGATGGTTTTACTAATTATTTAGAGGGAGTTGATATTAATGATGACGTTACGACATTACCAAAACTTCAACAGCGGCGACAAGAACTACTTAAGAAGAGGAAACAAATTTTAGAAAATCAAATACCCAATTTAATTGAATTAGCCCCATTTGTCCAGCCGGCGTTTGTCGGTAATACTGTAAGTACAGCTGATTTCACTACTGTACAAAACGATAGCCACAATCTAAATGAAATTGCAATGGACAATCCTAATGTCAGCGCTACACCTTCGGTAGATCTAAATATCAACATTGCTCAACCAACTGAAAGTTTTGATTTTGGATCCAATGACTCTGTGGTCGACACATCTTATGTTCCCCTTTCGGATATCATCAATGTGCAGCCTTTAGATGGCCTTGATGTCGATTGGTTTTCTGAGAGGAATATTGAGCCAGAAGTGGCAAGTGTATCTAGAATCATGAAATTTAGCAGTACATAACTTTAAATGTTGATAAACTTTCGCGATTTGTACACATTATTAAAATATATTGTAACCGTATTGCAACGGCCGTGGTCACGGGAAGACTCTTCCCGTGACCACGGCCGTTGCAATACGGTCGAAACGTCGGGCAATAAACAAGGTATTATACCTTAAATTATTCACGCGATTAAGACCCGTAATATATATATTTCAATAATGAGTACATAACTTTGTTATTGTTATTGGTTTGACAAGACAGCATGTGATCTTAAAGCAGCCACGTATGCATCTTTTTACGCTGATTATATTACAAAATTGTTAGAAAGAGACCCGAAAGATATTATTATTTGGAGCGATGGATGCAGTGTACTATCAAACACATTCCTCCTATTAACAATGGAGAAGAACGTAACCCAAAAATATTTAGAGAAAGGCCACACGCAGATGGAGGTGGACACAGTACATTCTGTTATTGAAAGAAAATTAAAAAACGTCGAGATTTTTGCCCTTACAATATGCATCCATATCAAAAGATGCTAGGAGAAGAATATTTCCATACACTGTTATTCAACCAGACACGCGTTCTTTAATGATTACAACGCTAAAAAGTACCAAATATACGACTCGATAAGACCTGGACGAGGGGTTGGTGATGGCTGTGTTGTTGATCTCCGCGTGTTAAAGTACAACCTTAGGGGACCAATCGAATACAATAATCATTTTAAGGCAGATTTTAGCCCCCTACCTCGGAGGCCTAAAAATATTTCTTCAAGTTAAATTCAAAGATAATTATTACAGAAAAGAAGACTATATAGACTGTTTTTAGATTATTTTAGTTAAAAATGTTAATTTTGAGACTGTTTGATTGTTCCTTACTAATTATGTCAGCTCAATGGCTGCGAATAAAGTTTTATTTTATTTTATTTTGTAAAAACATTTATTTCATGTATCAATATTGTGCTGCATAGTTGCAATTGCAGTTTATAAGCTGAATAAGTTTATATATTTATAGAAGAAATAATGTCGACTCTTTATAACTTTAAATAATTTTACTTACCTACTTGATGTTGGTAGATATATTTTATTATATCTCTATAATATTTATGATTAAACATAATCATTTAAATACATAATATTATAAAGTAAATGATTGTTTAAGGTTTTTTCCTTAACAATTTTGCGTAAGTACGGTCTATGATCCAAAATCGTTTGAAACGATACAGCGTAAGTGACTTTGTAAATAAACTATTAGAAATATTGACTTTAAAAATAGTATATTAAATTAAGTACAACGAAACGGTCCTATGCTAAAGTTCATTCAACATTCGGTCGATTAGTTTTTTAGAAATTTAGTTTTTTGCCCCTCCTGTAAAATCAGAGAAAGTGTACATACGCGGTATTTAACAATGCTAGTTACGCGGTATTGGACTATCAACGACGATATAATTTAGTCGTAACCGCATTGAGTATTGAGTTAAATAACTTATTACAAACATTCATATTCACACTTTGAATCGTTGCACCAGTTAATAGCATTTCGGTTATGACTTTGTTACGTCGACGACCGGTTATGATAACGATGTGCTAAGTTATTTGATGTGCTAATTGCAGCGTAGTACGCTGACAGACAATTGAATTGGATTCAATTTTGAATGATCTATACTAATATTATAAAACTGAGGAGTTTGTTTGTTTGAACGCGGTAATCTCAGGAACTATTGGTCTGAATTGAAAAAATATTTTTTTGTTGGGTACCCCATTTATCGAGTAAGGCTATAGGCTATCTAACATCACGCTATAACCAATAGGAGCGGAGCAGCAATGAAAAATGTTGCAAAAACGGGGAAAATTTACACATACGAAGTTGCGCGGGTCAGCTAGTATCATTTAAACGCGTAGTAGGTATGTTACATAGGTATCTACGTTACATACGGTAACAAAAATAATTTATGAATTGCCTTGGTGGCCAATATCGCTTACGTGGCTAGTTACTGCTTGCCTTACCCTCATTTAACAGTTAATTGAGTGTTTGTAAAGTCCCCCCGTACCCCGTAAAAATTGTCTTTAAAAACCGGGCAAGAGCATGTCAGACTATGCTCAGTGTAGGGTCCGCAGCCTTGAATAATTGCATCAGCAGAAAAACGTATGTTAATGCACTTACGTTCTTTTGTTGAGGTACGCAGTTTTTCAGCAATAACTCAATGATGGTATATCCGGTCATGTCCAAAATAATTTTAGTTTAAAGTACTTATTAAGCGCTATCTCTGTTATTTTTTTTCATATTTTTTGGTCACACGGTCCTAAAGTTAAGGGGTGGACGGGGACACAATTATGCAACTTTCGGAGAGATTATTATTTTCAAAAATATTCACTCAATCAAAACAGTTTACTAAAAACCTTATAATGTTTTTAAAAGATCTGTCGAATGATGTACTACACGTTGATGTTTGAAAAATACAGCTTCTGTTACATGTATGTGTGTGCCCCCCTAAAAATATTTATTTTTTATTATTTAGCTATCAAACTCAGAAACTACTCTAGACACCTTTTCATCAAATTTCATAAGTATTCATTGAGTAGTCTTTGAGTAAAATGCCTGTGACATACGGACGGACAGACATGACGAAACTATAAGGGTTCCGTTTTTGCCATTTTTCAACCCTAAAAATGGCACAATACTTACCAATTGTCAATCAAAACTTTCAATGTATGTATCTATGTGTTTCTGCCAGTTCACCACCCCCGTCGCAGTCGCGTTAACGGTAACGTGATATCTGCGCTTGCGTCGCTCGTGGTTTCCCATCAGTATCATTTACAGCTGGCTCCCATGCCAACGGGGATGTGTTTGTTTTGTTCAAATGGAAATTGTGGCACTGGTTTTAGTCTTAATAATATTACGATTCTTGTTTACTGAGTGGTTAGGCAGAGGTGTATCTGGTAGAGAGAGCTTGGGGGTTTCTGACAATTTTAGAACCATTAGTACCTAAAACGAAAAAAGTCACGTTATGAAAATTGACTATTGCTTTTGAAAATTTGAGAGGCATTGTTCTTAGATCTCTCAACATATTGGGTGACTAGCTGTCCCGCGCAACTTCGTCTGCGTAAATTTTCCCCGTTTTTACCAACATTTCTCATTGCTGTTCCGCTCCTATTGGTCGTAGCGTGATGTTATATAGCCTATAGCCTTCCTCGATAAATGGGCTATCCAACAGTGAAATAATTTTTCAATTCGGATCTGTAGTTCCTGAGATTACCGCGTTCAAACAAACAAACTCTTCAGCTTTATAATATTAGTATAGATGTCAAATGTCAAATCCATATAATTTTTCTTTTCCTCAAGCATTAACGTTTAAAAAAATGGAACTTGTCTAAGCTCATTAGTGTACAAACATATATTATACGTTTGATCATTATCAAATTTATAATGATTAACATTTGAAGCGAATTCTGCCGCTGAGTGTAATTTCCCTGCTATCATTGGTATGCATTTCAATTCCAACCGCTTTTCACAGGTGTACCTATACAAGTAAGTATGTAATGCATATAGGTACATGCATAAGCAACTGGGTCGCACTATAAACATTGCCTACTGTAAATAAAGTAGGTCAAACATTAACAAAGTGTTATTAAGTATGTTGTTATTGACAAGTTGACCCTATACTCAGTTGTACCATATTTCTTGCTAATAAAATTAATTCCGAATTCTGATTAGTTTGTTAAAACGGCTATTCATTGGCGATCATGGTCATACCATATCCGTTACGCTGGGATTAGTAAATGCTAGCTTACTATTTAAATGTTACACTGTCATAGTTTGACAATAAGTAGTTTAAGTACTAATTTCTGTATTCAGCATTTGTATTGAGAAATAACTTTTCTAACAAATTCTAATTCAATATTCTTTATTCACTTAGGAAGAATATGCAACATTGAGTCTTTGTCGGACTTTTCTACATTTTATATTAATATTGCAAACTAAAAGTCTAGCCACAACAATATTCTTTCTCAATCTATAAGCCATTTCCATACCAAACTTCATCAAAATCTGAATAGTAATTAGTTTAGGAGAATAGCACGTGTAAATAAACTAACGTTTCAATAAATACATATCTATACTAATATTATAAAGCGGAAGAGTTTGTTTGTTTGTTTGTTTAAACGCGCTTATCTCAGGAACTACTGGTCCGATTTAATAAATTCTTTTTTGGATAGCCCATTTATCGAGGAAGGCTAAAGGCTATATACCTAACATCGCGCTACGACTAATAGGAGCGGAGCAGCGACGAGAAATGTTGCAAAAACGGGGAAAATTTACGCATACGAAGTTGCGCGGGACAGCCAGTTAAATATATGGAGGAAAAAAATATCTCAAGCAAGAAACCCGGACCTTAGGAATACCGGCCCTAAGGCATTATCAACTTCGGCACCGAGACACGCATGATCTTAGTCGAAGTCGCGACATCTACCGTATCCTCGAGGAACTTGTTCGGCTCTGTGAGTTTCGATGCAGAAACCAAAAATAAAATACTTTAACATTTACAAAAATAACTTAACAATTCCTGAACAAGCTTAATAACTAAAATAGATAAAATTTAATTTCCATAATTCTTGTTAATATAGATAAGTAGGTACAGGTAATTACGGGTTTCTTGTAGAAATAGAATCGATAGAGATTTAACGACATAGCGTTTTGTTTATTATCAATATTAGTGTTGAAACTACTTACAATTTTAGCTATCTATTTATAATATCTAGTGTTTACTACCTAGATTAGAACCTAGTAAAACAGTGTCTACATTCTATACATTTTATTGCATTTCAGATAGGTATCGTTTTGCAATTACGATTATTAGATTTGTCGAAATGGCCGACTGTAGATGTACTTCACTCGATTTATGTTAATTTTAAACGATATTGTGTGATAATGTTTACTGATTTTAGAAATAGTTCTGCTATAATCGACTATTTAGTCGATTGCATTTGTTTCGATTTATCGATCGTGGATAGGCGCGTATTATAATATAATAATATCTTGGGACAACTCACACAATGCTATCTGATCCCATTTCTAAATACATACATATTATAGATAAATAACACCCAGACACAGAATAAACCATCGTGCTCATCACACAAAGTTTTATCCTGGGTGGGGATCGACCCCACGACCTCTTGCGTAGCAGTCGGACACACTGCCACCGCGCCACAGAGGCAGCCAAAAGTAGCAGTCAGTATTGGTTTAAATTGATGACAATTGTTCCATTCCTAATCTCATTTATTGATTTCGTTAGACAATACCTATCTGCCTACCAAATATAATAATTTGTCGGGAGTTTATTGGCATACTAGCTTGTGTTATTTCAGACAATAATATATCTTTATGCCAAATTTTATGAAAGTACGTGCCATCCATCCATCATGGCCAAATGAGACTTACGAACTAATGTCTGAAATGAGGAGTATAGTGCGCCGACAGTCAGATTTTTTCCAAACAAGTATTTGGATGGCACTGATACTATTCTGGGCTAGCGTGATGCTTAGGTACCTACCATCATCAGGCTCACGACTTGCTCGTCTCTTCATTTAGTGGCATTAAAAACACACAAATGTTCACATTTACATAAGAATATGTACCTAGTAAATATAGCAAGATGCAAACCATTAAACGCTGTTACATAATAGGTAATACTATTAGGTAGGCTTTCTGTACTGTTGTAACATTTTTCCTGGTTAAATTACTTATAATTTATGGTTTTTATTAATAAAGAAATTACTCGCGGGTTGCTTGCATCCGTTATTCAGTTAAGTACCTTTATAGGAAATAATAGAGGGAACGGTTCCATCGCACTTTTTCTGTGAGAACTAATAGCTTATTTCTCATGATAGAAAAACTGTTTTCACTTTATGTATCTAAATAGTTATGCATTGCAGTTAATTTAGATGCACTTGATGCATTCGTGGTTAGATGTTGTAATGGTGAATATTAGATAGGTCATATAGTTTGAGACGGGTTATAAAGCGATCATAAAAGGTTCATCCATTAATTTGACTCTAGCAATAATGAGTATTATAAAGCTTGATATTTAAAAAACGGATCCCTAAATTTAAAAATAGTTTTTACAAACCTGTAATATTTTTGATAGACCTATACAACGACATCTCACATCATGCGGCAGACAAGACTAATGACGAACCTACAAAACAATATGGGTAATTCTCATTTTTAATAAAAAAAAGTAGTAGTGATATCTATTTTTCCAAGCTACCGTTACAAATATACTACTACCGTTTGAAAATAATAAAATATACGTGTAATACAATCATTTTCGCCGAAGGTAATTATTATATTAACACCATAGTATTTTTTAAATTAAATGTCAAACCCTAAAAAAATATCACTTCCTAAGTGACAACTTCGGTTTTGTAAGAATTTTTTTTAAGGGCTATCTTTTTCTATTGTCATTACATTGTCAATATTACCCATAATATATATTTTTTGTAAATAAAATAATGTCTCCAACTGTAGAAACTCATTCAGATTTGCATAAGAGTGTCATCATTTTTTTTGTCGCTTCAATGGACTTATATTCTGGCGATTGTATCTCATAAAGATAATGTGCATTTATCCAAGTACTACCGGGAATTTATAAGGTCATCATCCACAATTCCGACCCTGAATCACAACTGCTGCGAGAAAATCGCGATTAGTTTTCAAATCTTACAACTTGTAAAGCATAATTGGTCACAACTGTGTTGATTGTCAAAAGTATGTGCACTTCAGTTTTGTACTTATAGTTCGATTGCGTTTAGGTATCAAAACTACTTTGCCTAAAGTTTAGATTTACAATAGATTTAGAAGATGTTTTTCTAGTAATATAATGCCAAATATCACTTTAATGGATTCCGTGGGTAATAATGTTCTAGATGGGAGTTCCACTAAACTAAAAAAGTGACAATGTTTTGGTACAGCCAATTAAAACCGTTTGGTTTACAATTGCTCTCCCACCAAAAAAGTGCCAAACATGTTTCAAGTTGACGTACGAGAGATATCGATACAAGAGGCCGTGAGCTCGGTGACTATTTTTCCTAACACAAACTAACAAAATCCATTATAAATTTTATCAAAAAGAAGATTTCCTTTCATAATTATTTTTTACGTCAAAAATGAGAATTACCCATATAACAGTACTAGAGGGTACTCTAGTAGACAAATGTGTTTAAATTGTCTGCCCGTATGCTTGTCATACATGTTACCTGTTGCACTTATTGCATGTTGGACTAAGCCGATGACATGAGTTTCTCTTAACTTGTTAAGTATATAGTCTACCTATTCATTGCGGTTTTATTTCTAGATAATTACGTGTAACAAGCATTTTCACGTTTTTAACACTTTGTTTTTAATACGGTAGACTGTTTCTTATTTACGTAATTGGAATATTTATTTTACAGTAAATGCTTAATTGTTAGAATCAAATGACCAACAAGACTTACAACTGACAACTAAATCTATACTAATATTATAAAGCTGAAGAGTTAGTTTGAACGCGGTAATCTCAGGAACTACTTATCCGAATTGGAAAATTCTTTCACTATTGGATATCCCATTTGTCGAGGAAGGCTATAGGCTATATAACATCACGCTACGACCAATATCTCCGGAGCAGCAATGATAAATGTTGCAAAAACAGGTAAAATTTACGCAGACGAAGTGGGTGGGACAGCTAGTTATATTATACACTAGTTATATTATATCAATACGGATCAGTAGTTCCTGAGATTACCGCGTTCAAACAAACAAACAAACTCTTCAGGTTTATAATATTAGTAGCTATAGATATTTCCAATATTAGTTGGCTGAAGTGACGTTTAAGTCTTACTACTACTCTACTCCAACTCAATCAAATTATTCTTACCTACAATCAGTATCGACCCCCTGCTGGACATAGCCTCTCCTAATTTCGCCAGAACACCCGGTCCATCCAATTCATCCCAGAGACCATCTTAGGTCGTCGGTCTATCTGGCTGGGGATCGCCCACCCTTACATTTACCGAGTCGTGGTCTCCACTCTAGGTCTCGTTTGCTCCAACAGCCATAGGTCCTTCAGCAAATATGAAAAGCCCATTTACTTCAGCATGTTAAACCTGCGTGCTATATCGGTAACTTTGGTTCTTTGTCGGATGACCTCGTTACGAATTTTATCCTTCAAAGAGACCCAAGCATAGCTCGCTGCGTTCCCCGCTGCGATACTTAAAATTTGTGAACTAGCCTAACCGTAAGCATCCATGTCTCGCATTCACAAGCTAGCATTTCATATGAACTTATAAAGTTTTTGACATATCCTAAATTAAACTGATTGGAGTTCAGTCAAAAACCTTGTTCACCCCATTCAATTCACAACTTAAATTAATCGATTCATCTAATCGACCAATCGTTAAGCACATCTCTATAAGTCCCACACACGGTAGATAGAAGTGTGTCAACTATATGCGAGTGCATTATGTATTTGAGTTGGTTTGCGACACAACATACATAGGTACATACACGTGAATGGTTACATACAATGTATGAGCAATTTACTACAATTTACACGGTAGTTGTTTTACTTCAGAGCTCAGAGTAACGGCCGCTTGGAAAACTTGTTTTTGTTGAGAAATGTACATTGATTTGATGTGAAATGTTAATTTAATTGGTACCTTCTTATATTACAAGTAATCAAATTATACCTAGATATTTCTTAAACCAGCCAAGTTTTATGATACCTTATCAAGGAGGTCCAGTATTTTAATACCTTTAATTTTAATGATGAAAGATAATAAATGCCTGAATCTTAGGCACAGGCACAAAAGTCAATAAACTGGGAACGAGGATTTTATTTTTTAGAGAAGATAACTAGCTAGCTGCATATCGTTTGTTCCTTTCTTTTTCTTCAATCAATCCTGTTAACTTTACCAGCCAAGCTTAATGGCTTGTGTTAAGAGTGGGTTCACGTCGGTATTATAATAGGTAAGATTTGAACCCGCAACCTCACGATTGGAAGTCCAATGCTACCATTAGGCTACCGCAACGCAACCTTTAGTGACTGGTAGGAATCGAACCATCTTGTACAAAATTGTTCACACTACCATTGCGCCACCGAGTTAGAAGACTGCAGTCTAATTACCTACTCAAATTTATTTTTAACATTTAAACTTTCGCGTTGCATGATTATAACTATTTATTTTACGGGAATTAACGCGCATTGTTTACCTTAAAATTGCTTGACGTTTCGACCAGGTTGCACCGGCCGTGGTCACAAGCGGACTGAAGTGCGCTTGTGACCACGGCCGGTGCAACCAGGTCGAAACGTCAATAAATAGTTATAAATTTATTTTTGTCCGTTTATTGATCAATTTATTGTTTTACTTTAATAATTGCATTTTTGAAACATAGAAAAATTTGAATCCAGACTCAGGAATCGCTTCTGGCCCCGGTTTGGCTACGGAAGTCTCGGGTTCGATTCCTGAGTCTGGATTCAAATTTTTCTATCTTTCAAAAATGCAATTATTGTATTTGTAAAGTCTTTGGCAAGAAATGCCTATTATTATATACTTCAATTTATTGTTCACTAGCGGCCCGCTCCGGCTTCGCATGGACTTTTCTGCACTATCAATACACATAATATATGCCAGAAAAACCTGTACTATGATAGTATAAGATGTAGATGCATCTATATCTTATACTACACAAAAACTACAAAGTGTTGCACCACCCTGAAAATCTGTCTGAAAGTGTTGCCCCCCTCCCAATTCTTGGCGGTGCGCGGCGACCATGCATTAATACATATAAACCATCAGAAATTATCTATAATGATAATGGGCACTGCATTAGAACGTAGTTTTGACTTTGTTTTATACTCCTACTATGTAATGTAAAGGTAGAGCGATGGGGTTACGGGATCGCTAAACTGAATTCTGTGGTGCAGTGGGAGTGTGTTCGACTACTACGCAAGAGCGCGTGGGTTCGAATCCCACACGGAACACCATTTTGTGTGATCCACAAATTGTTGTTCCGAGTCTAGGTGTACTTAGTGTCCGTGACAGGGAGTCTTTATAAGAAAAACTTTACGTTCATTATTGTGCTATTCGTACAGTAACCTCCTCTTAAAAGTTTTGACAACTTTATACAAATCATAAGTGATACAGAATTACAGATGTTATATTTTATACATAACGATATATCTGCTGTCGTTAAAGAAAAACATAAAAAATCTCACCTACACAAAAAATATGAAAACCAAACAAAAAAAATGTTCTGTAGTCTAAAACTAAGAACACTTGGGCGGTCAAGACTAATCTAACGAGTCTTAATTGTATAAATCCGTCCAGTGGTTTGTGAGATATGAGGTAACAAAGAATATTACACACATACATACAAGAAACACGCGAAAAACATAACCCTTTCTTACAGTCGGGTAAAAATGACGAGTGCCGCTTCATGGATAGATCGGTGCCCACACTATGCATTGTGTATGCATGTGGTGTACTAAGTATCTGTAATCAGCAGATATAATTATACAAGATAATGTAACAATGCATCATAATTATACATATTACGCACTCGGAAGTTTATGGATTATGTGTGCTTATTTACTGTTATGGCGTATTAACACTATCTTTACTAACATTATAAAGAGGTAAAGTTTGTGATCTTGTTAGTTTGTGACGTTGCAAGGGGTAATCTCTGGTCCTACTGAAACGATTTTGAAAATTCTTTGACCAATAGAAAGCCACGATATTTGTGAGTGTTATAACATCACGCTACGGTCAATAGGAGCGAAGCATCAAAATTGGCGAAAAATGACGCAAACGAAATTACGCGTTTCGGATAGTAGGTACTATTACAAAGACATCACTTAATCACATCCCCACCCTACACAAAATGGGTAGTACCTTAGTACTCTCAAAAAATGTTTTATATGATTTTATTCTTTTACTTTGTCGGCGTAAGTAATATGTGTATTCATTCAGCCTTCTAGAACTAACTGTCTCTGAGCTAAACTACGAACAGACTGACGGACATAGCGAAACTATATCCAAGCTATACGGAATAGGAATAAGAGGCGACTTGCTGAGATGGTTTGAGTCTTACATCGGCAATAGGTCCCAAGCAGTTGTACTGAACAATTTTATTTCTAGCTGGGTTAATATCCCTAGTGGTGTCCCACAAGGGTCTTTGCTGGGCCCCCTTCTTTTTATAGTCTATGTAAACGACATCAGCTTGAGTCTTCAATCATCTAAATTGCTATGCTTTGCTGACGACATGAAGATCTTTCGCTCCATCTCATCTAATGCCGATATGACTGGATTGCAGGACGACCTACAGCGTCTAGAAGACTACTGCAAAATTAATAAACTCGACCTAAACCCTCTTAAATGCTCTGTGGTAAGCTACACTCGAAAACGTAGCATCATACCAACTAGTTATTACCTAGGTGGCGTAACGCTACCTAAGACTACTCACATTCGAGATCTTGGAGTTCACCACGACAGCAAATTAATATTTGACCACCATATTACCTCAATTATTACCAAGGCATCTAAATCTCTGGGCTTCATAATGAGAATATCTAAATGTTTCAAACAAATGAAAACTATTAAAATATTGTACTGTACATTCGTTAGAAGCCATCTTAAATATGCTTCTCACATTTGGAACCCGATGTACAATATTTACATAGATCGTATAGAAGCTATACAAAGACGGTTTATCAAGTATATTTGCTACCATCAAAAGATACCATACCATTCCGCGAACTATTTGGAAATGTGCAAAAAACTTCATCTTTTACCTCTTGCTAAACGCCGTGAAATAGCAGATTGCACCTTTATAATAAAAATTTTATCAGGTGAAATTGATTGTCCTAACCTCTTGGAAAAAATTTGCCTAAATGTTCCATCTAAATTTATAAGGTTCAACCCTCCTATTAATATACCTAAGGTTTCCACTAACTACAGACAAAATTCTTTCCTTGTGCGAGCAAGTCGTAATTTCAATAAAATTTGTAAAACAAGCGATTTGGACCCGTTTGTTACAAGCGTTGCAGCAACGAGACGCAGTCTAAGCCTTGATTTTTTTTTTTGATTAAAATATGTGAACTAGGTACTATTTAAGATTTTCTTTTTTTTTTAACGTATGTGAGTGTAACGTACACAGTCATAGCTTCCCTATACAATTGTTTATAAGTGAAGACCTGTAATTGGCTTTTTGTTTGTATACTGTCATTTTCTTCCACAAATGTTGTAGCTGTTGGTTTTCCGAATTGAAATAAATAAATAAAATAAATAAATAAATATATGGGTTCCGTTTTGCCATTTTGGCTACGGAACCCTAAAGAACCCTACGAAGTGGGTAAGCAGGTTGGCGGGGAACAAATCAGGATCCACGTCTGCATTTTTTTACACGTTCGTGGCGGATATAGTCTGATAATTTATCACTAACTAGCTGTCCCGCGCAATTTTTCCCGTTTTTGCAACAATTCTCATTGTTGCTCCGGCCCTATTGGTCGTAGCGTGATGTTATATAGAATCACACCCTTGCTAAACAAATATAACAGGTTATATGAACTGAAACCATGTGAACCAACACACTGTAACACTGATACATAGTGTTTACGCGATATTTACATCCAAGTACTGTTACATTGAATATGTTGTGTTGTGGCGAAGCGAATCGGACTGATAGACGTATGTACTGTATACTTAATGAATGATGTTCTACCCACGTTGATACTAGGTGCCGTTATGGGCACACACGCCATCGATAACTGCAGGCTAAGGAGTATTTGTCTTTCTGAGAATTTAGACTTGGGTAAATTGTTTTGACAATAAAGCTCTGCGTCTAGGTTTATCAGAGAAAATAAAGCCGTTTTAGGAAGACAACAAGGTGCGGCTAAACTCGGAATAACAAACACAAAGTCGTATCGAACCGACAACCTCATGCGTAACAGTCGGACGCACTCCCACAAAGCCACTGAGGCAGTCTTCTAAAATAATAATAATAATAATAATATCTTGGGACAACTCACACAACGCTATCTGATCCCAAACTAAGCATAGCTTGTACTATGGAAACCAGACAACTGATAAATATACTTATATATTTCTAAATACATACATATTATAGATAAATAACACCCAGACACAAAATAAATCATCGTGATCATCACACAAAGTTTTATCCTGGGTGGGGATCGAACCCACGACTCACTCCCACCGCGCCACAGAGGCAGTCAGTAAATTATAGGCAGTAGTAAATAAATTATAAGTACTGCCTCACTGTGCCAATAATTTATATAATTATATAAAATCCATCTATATATATATATATAGAATCCCTATTTCCCTTGGTCACGATATAACTAGAGAACGACTTTACCGATTTTTATTTTTTTTTTGTTTTCTAATATTCTGTAGAAGGAAGAGAAAACAAAAAAGAATGAATAAAATCGGTAACGTTCTCTAGTTATATCGTGACCAAGGGAAATAGGGATACTTTCGTAAAAAAAATTACGAAAAAACAATAAAGTTCGCCAAAACAGCTAGTATCTATCAATTAGGAAGAAAAAAGTGAATGTGTATCCATACATTTATCATATCATAGCATACCTATTGAACCTTACGACTAATAATATTGTTGTTTTGACTTTGGAATACAGTTTTGTGGTAGACCACCTGTTATTTTGATCTTTGCATTGACCAAGCAAGTGAACCAACTTCACTGGTCCTCTAGCACTTATTGTGGTGGAATCTGTATCTTTGAATTAAAGTATTATGTCAAGCGTACTGCTGATCCTCATATTGAGTTGTTTAAGTTCAAATTACTCAAAACAGTACCATGGTCGAAGTCTTGTAAGAAGGATGTCTTATCAGACAGGTCTCAGTCCGTAAAATACCTTAGTAGAAAGACTTGCTTCCTGATTTGTAGCATAGATCAAATATGCTTAATACTTGGCTAGAAACGTAAAGGAAGATAGAAAATCAAATATTCTTAACAAGGAGAGGTGAGCTCGTATACATATTTTGCCAAATGATACTTGTGTGCTAATGATTATGCATAAATAGACACATTGATATAAAGAGAAAATATTCTTTTTATCTTCCAACGACACGACAACTTCAGTCCACATGCAAAGCAACTTTAACAGTGATACCATGTGGAAACCGAGGATTGTGGTAAAAAGTAAAATGGAGGTAACGGGAATGAATGTTTCGACAAGGTTATACCGGCCAGTGTGAGTCATAAGCCGACAAGCGAAGAAGAGGTTGGTTACATATTTTTTTATTCCTTCATCTTTATCTTTTGTTATTCGAGAACATCAGCACATATTGCCGTGTACTTCCTCAGTGGCATAGTGCGATTGTGTACGAATATGTATGAGGTTGTGGGTGCGATTCTCACACAGAATACCACTTTCTCTGCTCCATAAGTTCTTGTCCCGAGTCTGGGTGTAACTTTGCGCCCGGGAGTTGGGCCGTATTCTGTCTCTGTGGCGCGGTGGGAATGTGTCCGACTGCTACCCAAGAGGTCGTGGGTTCGACACGGGACACCACTTTGTGTGATCCACAAATTGTTGTTCCGAGTCTGGGTGTCCTTGACTTGTATGTTTGTTAAGTCCCCCGAGACACAGGGCTTGTACTCTACTGTGGGAGTCGTATTTTTTTAAGAAAAGATTTGTTTCCTTGGTGATCTCCAGTCATCTTGAGTTAGACTGCTATTTGGTTATGCTTTTACTATGAAGTCCGGCTTTATATGTACATAATTGAGTATAAAGATGTTGAATAGATTTTGGGAGAAACTTAAGAACGCAAAAAGATTGCAACGATCGCATCCTAGATTATTACAAGCTTTCGAGAACTGAGCCTCGCGTGGGTGACAAAGCTTGTGTTGTAATAATTCTCTGCCCAAAATGCCATATGTCCGTAACGCACAGATCCCATCGGCATATTACTTGCTTCATCTATTAGCAAGAGTATATTCGTGCTGATCGTCGTCTGCGCCGCGAATATTTCAATTACACGCTAGCAACACTCGCAAAGTTTATTGATTTATTATGTAAATTATTACGAAACATGGTAAATTCATGACATAATTTAATCACCGTGATGGTCGATGCACAGTAAATAGGTTCCTAGTAGTTCTGTTGTGATTTATTGTGATTTCTCTCGAAGAAGAAAATTAGCATTGGTATCGCTCTATTGATTTGTGTTGTGATGTTTTTTGAGCGCGGGTTTGATTTCTATTGAGTGCTATAAATCAAATGCCAATTAAATAATTGGCATTCGATTTATGCCATTCATTGGATTGTCATTCGTTATTATAATGAAGAAAAAGCTTCTTAAAATCGGGCAAATGCGTGAAAACTTGCATTTTTCGATAAAGTGATGCGATGTATGATTGAATCGGCCGGAAAGTTTTTGCCGATGACTTTTTTGTAGGGAAAATATGACCCTTTACCTACTCGGGTTGATACTTGATATAGTACCTAAAGCACTTTGACGAAGTACAATATACAAAAATAATTTTAAAATAATCAAAGCTGACTTGTGCTGCTTTCAAACACTATTTTCAAATCAGGTGACATTATCCCTACATGGAATATAGCTACTTAGTTGAAGTCAAAGATTTTAAAAAGTAGGCAAGGCATTATATTGCCACCATTTACACGAGACAGTTTAATTTTTTTTTTTTAACACACAATAATACAGCAAATAAATCCAGACAACTTCACGATCCATTGGATCGATTATACCAATTATTAAACAAACGCACGAACGGAAACATCGAGATCATTGTAACACAAAACATCCATATCTCAATCGCATGCGCATACAAAGAGATGCGGTACATAATTTTCTTCGCATTAAATACTAATTACTAACGTCAGATGAAAAAATATTAGTTTTTATTGGACAACACTATTGTGTATCACGCCTTATTTATGCCTCAAGGAATTTTATGTCTTATGACTTTGATTGTAAAGTTCAATTTTAGTGTTAAGGTTGGTACAGATAGCATATTAAGAGGATGTATACTATTAATTAGAATCGGACATGTGATAATACATGCTTAATTGTGTCTACAAGATTTATGGGTATTTTTTGATGCGAACATCTACTGAGTAAGAAAGTAGTCTCGATGGTTAGAGGCTACATTGTAGATAATTGTTTTTAAAATGAGAAAAGATAAATCTAAGTAGTTATAAAGATTGTAATCGGACAAATAGTCTATTAACATCGTGATTTGCAGCATAATAATGTATATCATGTAACCGACACCTAGGTATATAAAAGTCATCAACAAAATCCTCTTTATCAACTTGGATCGCTTCTTGACTCATACATGATCGAAGTAGGTCTGTTTGTAATTTCAAAATAACAGTATTTTACTAAATGCATATATTTATAACAAAAACACTTTTTTTTTGTCTGTCTGTTTGTTCCGTCTAATATCCCAATCGGCTGTACGATCTTTGACGGGATAGGACTAATTTTATCATCCCAAGTCTACAGGAAGTTAGCAGTATTGCAACTTCACGTGGGAGAAAAAAAACTAGCTCAGCCCATGACGCTTAGCTAGTTATTTTATGATTTTAAGGATTTTCTGTAACAAGGTCAAATATAATTTACTTTTTTCAATACGAGTTTTTATTGCCTGTTCTTTTCTCGGGCTTTACCTATTGTTGGCGAACAGGCATTACAAATAAATGTAGAATCAACTTTTCACAAGTGTAGTATTTTGCTTCCTAAGTGAATAAATCATTATTATTATTTTTATTTTCAATTGTTTTGTCCTCTTTTTCGGGATGGTCATGGCCACCCCTATGAAGTTCACCGGGTCTTGTACTGTGTGTCTTGTCTTGGGGGGTCTTGGCTTGTTTAAAATATGTAATTGTCAAGCTATGATAGATAGATAGATAGATAGATAGAGCTATGGTTAATTGAAATCTAAAAACAATCTAATACATATAAAGTTCGCATGAGAACATATTACATAAGTTAGTTTTTATTTCGTAAGTACATTTATTTATTTATTCATTTATTGCACAATGTTGTTACAGGCAGTCCTTAAACATACATAGACCCCCGTGAGGGTACCGCAAAACTTACAAACTAATTAAGATAATGACTAGTTATTAGGTACTACATACTATTCACAAATATAATATTAAAATATCTATAGCTTAACACACATAAATAACTGTAAAATTTCATCTAATATATAAAATTCTCGTGTCACAGTTTTCGTTGCCATACTCCTCCGAAACGGCTTGACCGATTTTGATGAAATTTTGTGTGCATATTGGGTAGGTCTGAGAATCGGAAAACATCTATTTTTCATATCCCTAAGAGTTTGTTTGTTTGTTTGAACGCGATAATCTCAGGAACTACTGGGCTGCACTGAAAAAATATTTTACTGTTGGATAGAGCCGATTTATTGAGAAAGGCTATAGGCTATATAACATCACGCTACGACATATAGGAGCTGAGCAGCAATGATAAATGTTGCAAAAACGGGTAAAATTTACGCAGACGAAGTGGCGCGGGTCAGCTAGTATAAATATATATATATGAAATTTTACATCTGTTAACAGTGTAGTTCTTGCCAGCATTGTACTCTGGGCGGAGTCGGTGCCAATCAATGATCAGCGTTTATGCCTGAACAAGGTGCAGACACACCACACATTATGATTATACAGATAAGAGTCTTTAGGTGCACAAAAATTACCAAAGTCACCTAGGAGGCCTACTTTAATTCAATGAAAACGAAGTTTCGATCAAAAATGAGGTGATAATATAAGGAGCCACATTTAATCCACTCGTTCCAGAAAATCGACCATGGGTTCGAACTTCTTGGGTTCATCCAAAAATTAATTAGAATAGTTTCCGTAAACTTAAGAAATGTAAGTAAACACAAACACAATGTTACACTTCACAAGTTTAGCAAAACTATCAAACAGAGTATCATCAATAAAAACATAAAAATAAAAACTTTAATTACCTATTACAATAGCTATTGTATTAATGCCATAGTATAGGATTTCTCTTTAATTATTAAATTTATTTTCTTATCGTTAACTTTGTCTATTTTGCATGCGGTGCTTAAATAAATAAAAAAAATTAAAAAATAAACGAAAATTTACGAATTTCGTTTTAAAGAAAGAGAGTAGGCCTACTGCACTGAGCGCGATTATTTGTTGTAGAGCTACCAATACAAAGGATTATATTACCTACTCATAATATAATAATACGCTAAGTAATCCTAGGTACCCATTATAAAATTTGGGAATTATGGGTTGTATGTATATTTCTTTCTTTTAAAAAACATGTATACTTATTCATTAAGTAGCAGCACATAAAGTTTTTACATCGTAAGTGGATGCTCCTACTATGTTGTACCCATTGAGGCTGATGTATCCGATCTCGTGTACTCTTCTAATATTATTGACCTCTTTTTTTGCATCAGTCTTCTAATATGGTGTATACTATAATGGTGGCAGTACCTTACCTGCATATACAGTTTATAAACAGAGAATCATTGTAAACATTGGCAATTTGAAAAGAGTGGCCACGAGTTTTTATTGCCTGTTCTTTTCTCGGGCTTTACCTATTGTTTGCGAACAGGCATTACCAGTAAATGTAGAATCGACTTTTCACAAGTGTAGTATTTTGCTTCCTAAGTGAATAAATCATTTTTATTATTATTATTATGCATCGAATGCTGGTTTGGTCTAGATCTACTTTGTGTCTGTGAAAGACTTTTAAGCCATGTAATTCTAAAGGTTATTATTTGTTTCAGCGAGGGCCTGTTTACGTGTCCTGTCAACGCTTCTCCTGTGGATTACGCAAAGGTACGATTTTTTTTGCTTCAAGTTTAGGTTTTGTAGTAGGTAAGTATATTTTTCTGTTTCTTACACAGCGAAAAAATAGGTTGTAGGTACTTTAAACACTTACTTTTTTAAATTAGTTACATTTAGTAATGTTTCAACTTAACTTGGTTTGCGTTTTGATAGTTCATATTTCGCTATTTTGATGATATTTCAAATCTATACTAATATAATAAAGCTGAAGAGTTTGTTTGTTTGTTTGAACGCGATAATCTCAGGAAATACTGGTCCGTATTGAAAAATTATTTTACTGTTGAATAGCCTATTTATCAAGGAAGGCTATATGATATCACACTACGACCAATAGGAGCGGAGCAGCAAGGTAAATTGTTGCAAAAACGGAGAAAAATTACGCAGACAAAGTTGTGCCGGTCAGCTAGTTAAAATAATAAGAAATACAGATACTATTATAGACGCGTTATAAGAACAACGCGTTAAAAATAAAACCGATTTAAGTAAATTAAAAAATATTATAATTGTCTACTTAGATAGGTATATCATCAAAAGAGCTTGAGGACTGTACCATCCAGATTTGAAGCCCCCAAAGATTCAAATCTTACTATTTTACCTACCTACTTACCTACCTATATATGTTTATTTTTCAATCCTTACTAACAACCTGTGCTAGCTGTTTGTAAGAGTATCTAAGAACAGCGCCCTTTAAAAAAATGAGATTGACTTCAATTCAATAAACTCTAAATTTGTAGTAAGTAATGTAAATTATGATTGATTTTACAGTGATTATTAAAACCTCTGTCCAAGAAAACGCGCTTGCGGCGCCATGCGGGTGGTTACATCACCAAGTGGTTCGACCGGCTGCGGATAGATGGCGCTTTTTACAACTGCGGTCGAACACCACACGTTACAGTCGAAGACCAACTTTAAAGCTATTTTATTGGCTCATAAAACTACCAGATTTCTTAGAAATGGTTCAGTAAACCATTTTAATTGTTACGGAAACATACATTAGGTGATACATTAGTATCTGGTACTTAGTAGTTGTTTGTAGTGGTTGCGGCCTTACGGGTCAGATGTCTACTTATGGATTTTATGAGTAGATCCTGGTAGAACAAAGAATCTTTATTTAGTTTCAGTTCAAATGAAGTTAATTTACTGTAAACAGCTATCAGCCATTTATTTATTACTTTTTTTCTATTTTTAAGCTCTGCTCTATTCACAGATTAGTAATATGTACTGGCTCTATTGAACAGTAGTAAGGTGCTGTGGTCTTTTTATTGCCTCGTTATGTAGGTATAGGTACTATATTTTATATGTCTATTTAAAGAAGTATCAGAAATACTGTTCACATTTAAATTTTGTTCCAAATAAGTGTTTAGACATGAACGTAGTAAGTAGCTAAAGAGAACGCAGGTCAAAGTCGAGAGAAAAAAACATTAAGAGCAGACGTTTGTTGCTAGTAGGCATGGGCGGATCCAGGATTTCATTCTGGGGGGGGGGGGGGGTACGAGAGGCAAATGGCAGGGCGGGGGGGGGGTGAGTGTAAGTTGCACGCACGGGGTTGCACAACAGGAAAATGGACAAAGAAATTGAATACAATAGTGGGGGGGGGGGGGCATTTTGGCACGTGCCAAAATGGCAAAACGGAACATTTATATTTTTTTTAATTTTTATTTCTAACTTGGATATGCCATCTGTGTCCGTGACTTGTATGTTTGTAAAGTCGCCCGCGATACATAGCTGGTACCCTACTGCGGGAGTCGTATTTTATAAAAATAAAAATCTGCACGAGTGGACAGTCCTTGGGCCTTTTGCACTTATTTTATTTTGTTCATGTTGATACTTTGTTATTGTATATTGTACTTAGATCCTTGCTTAAAATGGCACATACCTACTTACTTGCTTCCTCCTACTAATCAAATATCGTGGGAAACCAATACTTAGTCCACAGTGGCAACACGCTAATTTGACACTTAATATCTCAGTATTTAGGTAAATATTTCTATAATAGGTACTAAACAACTTTCCATTTACTTATCGTGTGTATTAAATCCCTACTATTATTAGATATATAGGCAATGTCTCACATTACGCTTGGGTAGTGAAAGCTTAGATCTAGAAGGCGTATACACAAGGCACCAAGAGTACAGAAAGCAAACTTAAAACAAAAATAACTAACAACGTGGTTCACACACTATTAACTACGTCTTACGTATTACGTCTTTTTATACGAGCAGCATGTGGGCCTTTTACAATAAAAAATCGTACAGTGCTCTCCGTGTCTTGTACAATAATGCTTTCAAAATGCAATTGGGGCTGCCCCGACGCTGCAGTGCATCAGGGATGTTTGCCGAAGCCTGCACAGATTGTTTTTATGCAACGATTCGCAAGAAATGCACATCTCTGGTGCGCAGAGTTAGGGCCAGCTCGAACAGTATTCTGAAAATGATTTCTCTAAGACTGGACTGCCCATACATGAATCGGTGTGACCGTATTCATATGGAGTACATCCGGTAGTATTTTATGATTATGTTTTATTACTAACATTAGTCTTTAAGGTGTTTGTTATATTTCAATATTGTTTTACTAACACTAAATGGATCAATGGTCTGAATAAATGATATTATTATTATTATTATTAATAAAAAGACCTGTTAATCTACTGCGATGCCAGGGGTCGATTACAACACCGGACACCACTTTGTGGGATGGAATGAAACTTTGTGAGTCTGGATACACTTTATGCTCATGATTTATAGGTATGTATGTAAAGTGCGGTCGTGTCCCCCGCGACAAAGGGCTTGTTACACCCTAGTGTGAAAGTTCTGTATTTTTTACCCCTCCGGGTAATCTAGGTTGCTTGTGTTGTAGTGGGTTCTCGTGTCTGTATGTTAATATATACAGGGTAGATCATGCCCCCTGGAGGGAAAGTATTCTTTGAGGAAAATTGGGCTATTCAAATATGAATTTATTTTATTTTTAGATATATCCTTACCTTCTGTTCTTTCGGCGTTTTGTGCCATACCTACCTAACACGATTTATAAACCTAAATTGCACTACATTCCTACTTATACTGTATTAAATTGAAGCGTGATGATATTCAATGATTACGCGAAATAAGCAGAGGCAGTTATTGCCAGTTATCTGCAATAGGTGCATCAATTGAATGCAGCGTACATTTGCGCATTGGTAGCAAACTCAACTACCTTTAACTCTTCCGTGGTAGCAACTATCTAAACAGTTACTAAAAATGATCTCTTGCAGTTAATGTCAAGTTGAATTAACGGAACTGTCGGTACTTCGACACCCAACACTAAGGACATCTGCATACTGGCATGTAATGTTTGTTCGGCGGTGTATACACTTGCTGATCACAGGATTCCACTATGTTGACAAACGGTATCCATATTCTCAGTGGAAATTGGCGTGTTGTTTGATTTACGTAATAGTGAGTGGTAAAAATCAAGCGAGGGTAGTTCCCGAAACCCCTTAAACAAGGTATTTTACCTGAAATTATTCACGCGACTCAGACCCATAGTATAATTATTTAATTTTAATGTAAACAAATAGCGAAAGTTTATCAACATTTATGTTTTTTTGCCTTTGAAAAACCTTAAGTTATTGGCTGGAAAACGATAGTACCTATATGTAAAGAAGGATTGAAATGATTGGCAGGTATTATGGAGCGTTGACCGCAGACTTGAAATTACATTTAACCATCTAACCGTACAGACAAGATTGTGAAAATTTGGTCATGTGGTGTAACCCTTTTTATAATAATAAATGCAAATGTGAAGTCCTTTTTTATATGTGTTTTTCTCGTTCGGTTTAATAATTGCTTTGCGTACTTGGCGTAAATGTAGAATATATCATTTCTGTCAACGTCTTTTCAAGGCGAGCAACAGAGGAAATTGCTCCTGCCAGACTTTACTGACATACTTTTTTGTGGGAATTTGAGAAATTCGCCACAGAACCTGTGGTTTTTTAAAGACAATTGCCCCCCTCCTCCCTCGGCAGTGATCAAAGATCTGGTGTGATCATCCGCGCATTTTTCTGGTGGCCGTTTGCTGTACTAATTAGAACTATACCCTTGCGTTAAATTTAAAAAAAAATGACGGTTCGCTAAGTTTATCTGTCATCAAAAGTTAGTTCCGCCACTTACCGTTTCGGCTACGTAGGATAATTTTGAAAATAGTGTCGAAATTTTATTGGTAGGGGGAGAAATGCACCTATTTCATTCTCTTCATTCTGAATCCACGCTTATAAATAATAAGGCTTCAATACCAGTATGCAAATTAGCTCTTGACTGACATGATAAATACATTTTATATCAGCTATTCAACTCCGTAGAGCTCACAGCACAATACACGTGTCATCAACGTTAAATTAGTCTCACAAGACAAAAAATACTTGCAAAAAATACACACTACAATACTCTCTGTACCGGATTCATGTAGCCAAGGAATAATCGAATTCGGCACAGCAGCCGATTACAACCGAATATGATACGGTGAATCGGTTAATCGATCGATTAAACATCAATTGCGCCTACAAAATCAAAACACGATGATTTGGCACGCGAAATGCGCCGGCTCACACAATAATCAAACATTCACAAGTAAAGAAAACTCTAAAATCATTGAAATAGAGTTGAATTCGGTTTGAAAAGATCTTCATAAATTGGTGTCACTCACCTCTCGCGACGACCTTGCAATGCTAACCAGTCACGCGACAACGTTTCCATCTCTTTCTTACTTGTTGTCTACGTTCATAAAGTGATGTTGCTGTCTCTTTTCATTGCTGCAAAGGCGTACGGTTGTTTCACTTACACACGTTTATGCTAAGGAGCAATGCGGACGTCTTGTGGTTAGTTCGTAACTTGTCCGCTAGATGGCACTACAGAGGTTAACTTAATGTACACGCTTTTCTATTTTAATGACGTTCTAATTTATTGCGATTTTTTAAACTTTATTCTAAAAGTATTACTATAAGAGACCTGCAGATTAAAAAGAGAAAGTTTAATCCTTATCCGAGAAAGCAGTGTCTACCTATTCCAACAGATGTATATAGCTTCGGGGTGCAGGTAATTTGGGTCTTATATTTGAAACCTTACTTCGGTACTTAGTTACCTATATGACAGATAATAGAATAAAGAAACAACAAAAAAATTGGCCGGGGAACATTGCGGAAAATCGATCGCTCAGCGAACGTCCGGCAACCATCAAATCAATATTGGAGAGTACTGCCATGTTGCCGGCCACAGCATTGCCGCCACAAATTGCCGTAAACAATGGCCCGTTTAGACGCCCCTTAATGGTTTTTTTGGAAACAAGGAAATCCATTAATCAATGATCTGCTCCTTACTTTTACAAATACCTAAGTAATAAAAACCTAATAGAACTAGGTAGGTACATGATATTTAGAAGTTAAATAGCTACTTAAAAATGTATTTATTTTATAACATCTCATGTCCGCTTTGCTGTAGTGTGCGCGACCAACCAATATGACTTGTGTGCGCGGGCGCAGGTCGTGAGAACCGCAGCGAGTGCGGAACAGCGACGCCGCCGCCGACGCGATCTATGCTCCATAATAAGATCAACAGATTGCCAACACTGCGAGAACTTAGCGTAATCGAATTGCAATTTTTAAATAAACTTAATTGAAATGCAAGAGTAGATGAAATTAATCTAAATGGATGCACTAAACTTGCACTAGAAATAATAAATAAAATTATTCTTGATAACTACTAATATACCAAGTTCTGTGAAAAAACACTGCCCTCCTCCAGGGTCAGTCGAGTAAAACTCCAACCGAAATAAAACGAGTTGTTACCAAACAAAGCTAAGAATTAGGTACGCCAATTAACCAACCTCTCTCAAAGCGTTGAAATCCATCCACAATGCACAATTTTGAAAGCTATGATGCCATAGACATGAAGATAGAAAAAAGAACCAATCTTAGGTTATAAATCCAATATTTTACATTTACTATATTTTCTTTGAAGAGAACTCCACACTGTAGCCTTTAATATGATTCACAGTAAAACGTAGCGAAACTAGTGAACCTGTTTAATATTGTGTTGCCTAAGTATTACAAAGTTTAGACCACGAGGTCCCAGTTCTCACTATATTGTCCAGTTATATTGCCCACACAGCAATTTGTATTTGTGTGCAACACTTTATAGTCTGTTAGCTAAATAACTGTTGTATCATACATAACTGTATTCTATTTGAATATATATTTCTTGTGTCTATGTAAGCACTACACAAAGTAGTGGCAAAATAATATCTGAGACGAAAATAAATACCTATAAAAATATGATGGGTCAAATCTAACGTTGACCTGATGTGCACTGCAGCAAAAGGGGGCCAAGTAGGTGAGGTGATGTATGGTAGGCCGACCCCCAGCTAGATGTAACGACGATATAAAGAAAGCTGCTGGGATGGAGCTGGAGGTAGGCGGAGGGTGCATCGGTTGTTGTGGCGTAAATCAAGAGAAGCCCATCCAGGTCAAACAGCGGATTGGTACAGGCTGACGTTGAAATCTAACTTACTAAATTTAGAAAAAAAACAATACTTCCTAGAAATCTTCAATGTATAGTACCTGGATGACCAAGCTTTGCTCGGTATTTTTTTAAACGACGTTTTCGATCGATTTATCGCCCTCGAAACCCCCTGCATACTAAAATTTCATGAAAATCGTTGGGAGCCGTTGCCGAGATTCAGATATATACAAGAATTGGTCGTTTATAGGTATTATAGATCTACAACTGTTTTGCAACTGTTAGCTTGATGTTTCGCGTGTGAAGATTAAAAAAAAACATATGTAAAATAAAGAGCTGATTAACGATAAGTAAAATGAAGAGCTGATTAACTTGAAACTGCTGAATTGATTTTCATCTAAAATGGCTAAGAAACATTGCGATTAAGTCAGCAAAAAAATGTGGGCAGAAACCGAAATTTGGTTCATTCCCAGCCTGGTGGAATGCGTCATTCAAATCCCTCCACGATAAGAAGAATAATGACAGTTACATAATAGTCCTAAAACTTTTAATACTTCTATTATGGAAGTCAAAAAATATGTCAACTTATACATAAGCTGATTATATTGGAAACAGTTAGATCAGTTTGTTTGATTTCTAAATGATAATTTTATCATTTAGAAATCAAACAAACTGATCTAAATACTGGGTGGCGCAAAAGTACTGGCACTAAAGAAAATACTTTTTTTTTTTTATATGACATTTTCTGTCATTCTGTTGTTGAAAATTGTGTAGTGAACAAATGTAAAATACACTGAAAATAAACATGGACCGTTTTACTCCCCAAGAACGTGGAATAATTGTGTCAATGTTCTTACGGAATAATTCATCAGTGATAAGAACACAACGTGAATTTCGTCGACGATTTCCCCACCGTCCGGCACCGATTGGTCGCACAATTCGACGCTTTGCCACACGCCTTGAAGCAACTGGCTCAACATTGGATAGACCTAAGTCTGGGAGACCAAGAACAGGCCGTTCAGCTGAAAATATCGATGCTGTGCGCGAAGATGTGGAAGAGTGTCCAGAAACATTAACGAGGCGACGTGCCACGCAATTGGGCATTTCCAGACGGACCCTGCAGCGTATTTTGGTGAAAGACTTAAAGATGTTCCCGTATAAAACTCAAATGACTCATCAGCTGCTGCCTGCTGACCACCGAGCTCGTCTAGATTACTGCCAGCGCGTCATAAACCTCAACCTTGAAGAGGATGATTTTCCTTCAAAATTGGTTATGAGTGACGAAGCGCATTTCCATCTCTCAGGGCATGTCAATAAGCAGAATACTCGGTTCTGGGGCACTGATAATCCGCGCATTATTCAAGAAACACCTCTACACCCACTAAAAGTTACTGTATGGTGTGGCATCTGTGTTGACAGAGTGATCGGACCCTATTTTTTCGAAGACGCTGGAGGCAATGCGATAACTGTCACTGGAGAACGCTACAGAACCATGTTACGTGAGTTTTTGATACCCAGTTTGGACGAATTGGGGCTGGAGCACATCTGGTTTCAACAAGACGGCGCTACGGCACACACAGCGCGTGACACTATGGACTTAGTGAGGGACGCTTTTCCAGGCCGAGTTATCTCTCGTTTTGGCGATTTGCCTTGGCCTGCAAGATCACCCGATCTGACCAGTCCAGACTTCTTTCTTTGGGGTTTTTTGAAATCTCGGGTGTATGTGAACAAGCCACAGACTCTCGCAGCTCTAAAAGAAAACATTCGTCAAGAAATAACGAACATATCGCAGGAAGTGTTACGGCAAGTTATGCAAAATGTCATAAATAGGGCTCAAATGTGTATCAACTCTGGAGGTCACCATTTAAAAGACATCATCTTTAAATCCTAATGGTACGAAATTTAATGGCACAAATATACATTTAAAAAAATCTAAATCTAGTTTTCTAATTTAGAAAAAATGTTATAGCTGAACCAAATAGGGTCTTTACTTTTGCGCCACCCAGTATATAAAAGCCAAGATAATCTGTGGAACACATGTGCATGCCCTGTTGTGCTAAACGAGCTATAGACCATTTCTTCCTCTTTTGTCATCGCCGTCATCCCACACAATGTTGGTGATTATTGTTTTATGACTTACAAAGTAATAAATATCACAAACAGATGTTGAGGAACATGAAAAACGAGTATCTAGTTGCTGTACTTAACCTACTGTGTAAGACTAATATGCGTTTATGATTACTAGGCGCAGTCTTGGCCTGAGGCTCTGCCTGTGTAATTGCTAGGTACCTTCGTACCCAACATCAAATTTGGTCTAGCGACAAAACCAAATGGAAAAAGTATAACTCTCTCTCTTCATAATTAGTGCCGGAGTTTTATTGGAGAGAGAGTCCGAAGAACTTCATTATTTTCTGCCTAATATAATAGGTACGAAGAACCGTAGGTATCCAATAACCACAAGATATAATGTTGTATCGATATTTTCGAGATACCTCTACCTACCTAACCTACCCTTCTACTTTTCTGGATTTTGAAGCGGCGACCTACGGTTACCTCTGGACAGCATGTTCTCAAGAATATTAAAAAATCTAATCAGAATATCAGATCGCACGGTTATTAATATAAATAATAATAGATAAAACACAAAAGATATTTGATATACAATAAGAAAGAAAAGAAGATTGACTGTACAATAGAACACCGAATACTTGTTCTGTTCACCTCTTTGATTTAAGGCGCAATGTATTCTACTACGGCATTTTGGTAGCAAACGATGCGTATAAATTAGATAATAGGGATTTAAGATGATCTGTCTTGTCTCTTTATGTATTGCTAGGTAAATGATAGGTACTTATTCAAGTATTTAGTGGACATAAGGGGTGATATTGAATGTCAACTAATTGTGTGTGACTTTTTAGTTCCCATAAATAAATCTCGTGAGATTGGAGATAGAATAAATCCGGTTTTTAAATTTTGGTTCTAATGGGAATAAAAGAAACTGACCGTACTTATACTATGACGTATACGCTAAACGAATAGGAAACAAAAAAAATAAACCTCTGAATTGAAGTGGTTCCTGCTGTAGCTGTGGTTTGGGATTGCAATCCCGCATTAGATTTAGTCAAATCAAACCAGCAGTGTACGGTACATTTGTCATCAGATTCCGGTACTACCGGAATCTGATGACAAATGATAAAGTTATAGTTTGAGCTGGTACTACTGTCAGTGTTTCCTCCAGTCTTGCCAGCCGTTTAGACATAGTTGGGCCTAAGGCATAAGACACTGCGCATACCTCACGTTTTTTTTTTAAAGATGACTTGCAATTTAATTTATAATATTAAACCCTATGGTAAGCTATGATTTATATGCCGTTTTGCCCTTTTGGCGCCTGTGTCAAATCTAAATATGTACTTCAACAGTGTCAAAGAAAAATTACAAATGCCATAATCATGATGTAATCAATATTAAAATCATAAATTTGATAATCGTTTATCGCGAACGATTTCGTGTTGAAAACGTTTGTTTAAAATTTAATTAGACTAGTTTACCAAATACACTGGTTGATGTTTAGCTACTATATATATTTTGATAATATTTAAAAGAGTGGAGTGGCATTATGGTTTCTTGGCAGGTAAGGAGTTACCATAACCTTATTTTTTTCTATTTACTTTTATGAAGTAAAGTTATTTGAAGATGAGCTTGTTCAAACTATTCTACTAAAATAAATTGAAATATTTCATCTATATTGTTATTAAACAAAACACTTCTCACTTCTCTACTTACATTATCTATTCAAATAACGACATCCAAATCCTTACGCTCATACATACATAACGCATCCTAAGCATTCATTATATTAATTCACTCCAATGAAATCCAAAAGAATCAATCGAGGCATATCTAATACATCATAGAGAAGACTTGTGAAGCCATAGACTTCCATACACAAAAAATGTTGAGCTCTTTTGTATAACAGCATTTAAATTAAAGATTAATCTGTGTATGAGATAATAATGCATCCTTGTGTCACTGACCTCGTTTTTAAAAGGGCCAATTTGGGCATATTCAAGATAGATAAAGGTTGGGTTACGTTGGGGTGAGTACGCAGTGTTTATTGGTTAACTTGAAAGCAGACCAGACTACTTAGCTCATTGTGTATTTTTTTATAATACTAAGGAAAATATTGAAATCATAGGGTTTCAGAAGATTAGAAAATAGAATCAGAAATATTATATTTCTGTTTTTTTTTATATTTTGTGAGACAGATACATACTTATGAAATAAGTGTATTGATTAGTAATATTTGTTCTTTTGTTTTTATCTGTATATCCAAAATTCATACTGCTTAACTTAAGCCAAGAAATACTCAAATTACTGACTACAACAACTTATTTGTCATTACATATTTTACTAGCTGACGCACGCAACTACGTCTGCGTCAATTATCTCTCGCAATAAAAAAAATACCTTACTACCTATTCTCATACCTATCAAATATACAAAAATAAACATTAAAATCGTTCTAGGCGTTCGACCACAAACACCGTGACACAATTTGCTTTTTATATGACATTTGATATTCATAATGGTTTATTTTACAATTATTTTTACAATTAAAATCCGTTAAAATTATTATAGAAGTATTACATTTCTATTTACACAAAAAAATCATCACCATATTAAGTACACATGCACATCTAAACAACCCTCTAACAAAATATCAAATTACCCTTTCACTTCACAACTTCTTACCAAGATTACGGCGTAATGTAACGCAACCTTTAGTTTCCTTAATAAAGGAAATGTGAACACATATAAAAAGGGTCCCGGGACATTATGATGTAAAGTAGGTGCAAACAATACAGATAAGGTATCTGTACGTGAGAGAACGTGTGGTCACCCGTCTGAGATGAGAATTGTTTATGGACCTTTAGTAATAGGTAATGATAATGGTATGAGTCATATAGTCAGGAAAATCCAAGATTAGGACACTAAAACTAGAGTACTGTGTTATTTGTTTCAGTATTTCCTTGACAACGCAATTTTTAGATTAAATTTCCTGTTTTATTTTAGGTAAATGTGACTTTGACTTATCTATGAAATTAAATTGTCAAAAAAATCGACGAATTATATTTCACACATTTCTTTACGCTATGGTTTTTATGAGTTAAAGTTAAAGTTCTCTGTAGTTAAAGCCTCGTCTTTGATGATCTAGTCAAACTGCTGGCACCCTGTAAATCATATCGAAAAGATTGACAAAAAAACCGTGACGTAACGTCGAGGTGACTACTTAACATAAGTAGGCAATGTCAATAATGGGCAGTGAAAACGACAAAGAAATTCGTCCTAAATGAAAGATATATAAAAATAGTAAATAATAAGTAGAGGTTAATTAAACTATTGGATTCGACCGAATTGGATCGGTCGTGAGCATGAATGAATAACATGCGATCACTGAAATAAATAGACTTATTTAACCTCAAAATATCTACCTATAATGAATGATGCCCGCAGTTTATAGAACTACTTAAACTTATCAGGTGCACAAATAGCGACAATTTTAAAATATTTAAAAAGCTAAGGCATTCACACGATGCACAGTGCACGAACCAGAAGAATAATATGTCAAATATGTGGCAACATTTATCTCAACTAATACGCCTTTTAGTACAAAAGTGACGCAAGCGCATTACTTGAGTTCACAGAAGCGAAACAATAAACTTTATCTATACAACATTAACGGTCATTTGGACCTTATCTAGCACTTTCTCACGTTATGAACGTTTTATTTGTAGTGCGCGTACGCAGCTACGCATGTAGGGTGAAAGCTTCTATTGTAGTTACACTGACCGACGCATGCGCATAGATTAGATTAATATGAAAGATGTGTGGTCAAATTTAAATATATAAACGGTGGGATTAAGTTAGAAAAATGTTTTAGTTTTACATACATTTTCTAACTAGACCAGGGAGAGCCATTTGGCGGTGACTCCCTCCCAAAATCCTGGATACCTTAGAAAAAAGTAAAAATGCAAATGTTATTTTGTAGGAGTGAATTGCACTTTATAGTCGAGTGAATATGTCTCGCACTTGGCCTGTGTTACGAGTACATATTGTACCTAAGCTGCTACCTGTTTTAGGGGGAGTCAATCTCCCCCTAAAAATATTCCTAAATAAGCCTCTGAACTAGCTCGACAGGTTATCAGCAAAATAATTGATTTGACAACACAATTTATGGTAACTATACTATTACGATACGAAAGTGTCTAAATACTAGCATTTTCAAGTAAAACTAGGAGCACTGGAAATTTAACAATGTATGAAAACAAGCATTTCTATTTTTGAAGGGTCTGTGGCCCTGTTATGACTAGCACTGACTTATCCATAGAAGAATGACCGTTTTTCTAAAAATATAACACCCTTCCATCAAACAAATCGTTTGCTTGTTTGTTACCCATGATTTCCCAATGGCTTGATAGACTTAAGAGGCATCTATTAGATTTCTACAACTTCAAATTTAAATAACAATATACTTATTTTTTTATCTATTTCTGTAATAATAATTATATAGAGTCTATGGTCTCATGATGCATTCCATAGCTGAGAGCGCGCGTACATCGTATTGGCTGTAAATCATGGCAGTCATAGGTCACGCGTCTATGAACGTCTTTGATAGACAAAATATGGCGGGTTATTCTGTAAAAATGAAACTTTTCATTAATGTTATAACTAATCGGTATTATACTATACGGAACTTAAAAGCCTAGTTTAAGTTTATTAAATGTTTCGTTTTTAGACCAGGCTATTTATTATCAAACTTGTGAATGTTAAGCTTATATGTGACATGGTACCAATTGATAGAGGCAACTGAAGGCTTATAATGCAATACTTTGAATGCTAGAACAAAATTAGACTTGTAAAATATTACTTGACCACTTGAAGCTTACGAAACTACTAGGTATTTTTCTTATTGATAAGACTACTTAAACGTGAGAGCAAAATAAAAATTTACATTAATTAAACACATTTCTTACCCTCGAGAAAAGCTTTCAAATGATTTCACAACCATAGATGAGACTCACCCTAATCCCCAGTCACCGTACATTTGACACCATCCTCATTTTTAACGGACCGAACAGCGTATGATGGATTATGATTACTAACGATAAATGTAGTGGTCACCCTACCAAGTGACAATGTGATATATCCCTCTAAATATTTTATACACTCCTTTATTTTGACTGATTTATCTAAAGGGTTTTGAAATATATTCACGGTATTTTAACTAGTAGATAAGTTTCTATGCGCTATTGATGACAAATAATATTGTCTATGACACGTAATTTATAGGGTGCAGATGTGACGGTATTCGATTGGGGGTGACAGATGTTGTCACGCTTTATGATGTCATGATTGTAATGTAAAATAAACCCAACCAAAAATATATCAGTTGGTCTTTTTTTCTGGATAATTTTAGCAACTGCTGCATCGATTTTCATCACTTCGTAATTTAAAAAAGTTTTGAAAATGGAGTTAGGTGGCTTTTTAATGTGTGGAAAATATCACACTATTTTTAAATAAGGTAATAATAAGGTTTTATTATGTGTATTTCGTTTTTTTTTTGTGGATGACATGGAACTCTACAACCGTGGAACTCCGTCTTTCGCGACAACATAAATAGGCCAACTTTAAAGTATAATATAAGTCAAACTTTGCTGACCGTTGACATTATTGGTGATAGCGCAAGCTTAGCGTAATCTTAGAACATTATATCCACAAAAACAATGGTCAGCACGTGCTTTGTCAAGTTTTTTGTAACGTTTAACCTAAGCTAAGCCAAAGTACGCTCTAAGTCTATAGATCTCAGCCCAAATAACGGAATGCAAATAGTCTTACAAAATTGAAAGTTCAGACCTATTCGTTCAGTCATTAACGACTAGCCCAAACCCTTAGAGATTACTTAAATTTTGCAGATTTCAGCCCCAATAGAATGATTCGATTCGATTGTCGTTCTATTTGATTAGCGTTTAAATACCACTTGTCTAGACGGGCGCAGGCGCAACTACGCTAACTAATCTAGTTAAAAAATAGTAGATAATGGTTGAATATAGATATATTTTAATCTAGATCCCGCATAGAAACTCGTACGACGAGACGGTACGTGACCCCTGAACGTTTTTCCATTCAATAACCTCGCATTTGAATGTATGCATTTGTATGGTTTGTAATGAATAATGCAGTAGAATTTTGAGTAAGTCTCTTTGCTTATTTGAAGCCCCCTAACTGACGATACTATTTGTTATTGTCTAACGAATGGAATCATCCAATAGAGGAAATGTTCTTAAGAATCATTGCATGAACAGAGTCTCAGGGTGAGATTTATAGAGCGTATAAGGTTGAACTTAATATAAGCTTAGATCGAATTTGTCAAAAAAAACTTGAGAAATCAATGCTGACTTTTTGCTTTTAGACATAACCCCCTAAGTTTATTCTAAGCTTGCACTAAGACCAATCATTATAACGGTCAGCATTATGCTTTGTCAAGTTTTGTCTAAGTTAAGCTTTTAAGTCTAGGCATGTTCTGCAAATTTTATCCTAACTTTCAACATAATTAGCGTATCTATGTGGTGGATCAGTAGAGCCTGAAAATCAATGTCTAATCAGGTATAAGCAAGGACTTATTTAATGCCTGATTAGTCTTTAATCGATCTTCTGACATCTTGCATGAAGAAAATCACCTGCACATTCATTTCATTTCCTCATTTATTCCGACGTGCTTTAGATATCCTTCTAAAATGCAAATGAAATTAAACTTGGTATAATCAAAGCGATTAGCAACGATTTTGTTACCAATAAAGTGTCACTAATAACGCATTTTTAAAATTGTTTCAGGTAAGAATACCCATAATTGGATCTTCGAGTAAAAAGTGGCATTTACTTTTAATCGCAGATTTACCCCGGTAATACACCTAATTAGTTTTCAAAATGACACATAACTGACTAATGAGTTTAAAAGTGAATATAAAAAGATTTGCTTAAAGAAAAGGTGCAAAGCGTTGTGGCGAGATTTTTATAGGTGGTTAGTTGGCAGCTGCGCAGGCGCACCTTGCGCAGATGTAGTCGCACGTGTGGACCAGGACCTATTTGTTTTATTTTCGAGTTGAAAGCTTGTCGCAAGTTTGGCTCGCCCTTGATTTTATAAGAGTTAATTGTCGATGAAAGGTTTTGATGAAATGTTAAAGCTCATTTTGAATGTTCGCGTTTTTGTTTGTGAATGATTTCAATTGGACTTTAGCGGATTAAGGATAGGACGAACTTTGTCAGTTTTTTAATCATTCATAGTAGCTAATTTAAGGATTTTCGTTTTCTCTTCAAACCCAACTACAACTAAATAGCTTTGAATATGTGCATTAGCCTCCTGGTCATACAGATTATCTATGTATGTGTAGATATATTAGACTTATTTTGCAGTCGTTGTTTGGTAGTTCGGCAGCTGTACCTTCTGTGAACATTGAAATAAATTTAAATAAACATTCAAAATATCAAAATTACCAGGTCAGATTGACAATGACAAAGTTCGTACATTTAATGTCAAATTCATTCATTTTTACTTTCCATAGACTTTAATGTTTAAAGATAATAGAATTTGTTAGTTTCCATTTTAGGATTTACAACCAATCCGACATTTAATTACAGGAACATTAAAGCGTATTAAATTTAAATCTAATTACTTTAATCTAAAAGGTTGCAGTACCTTTTGAAAGAAATCGTTTTTATTTTAATTGTATTGTGATATTCACTAAAACAAACTTTTATTCAGAAGTTATTAGTACTTAGTTCTAGTTAAATTAGTCGTAGCTTTGATTGTCACAGCTATTACAAATTATGTTTGTCTATTTATTTCGCTATTGATTAGCTAAATGTAACTTTGGATAACTATACGTTTAAAGATGAAAGTCTATTAAGAACTTCAGTTTTGTGTATGATATTGAATCTAAACACAGTAGTTGTATAAGGTAGCTTGGACTAACTACTTAACTACAAACAGTATAATAGTAATAATAATAATAATAAAAAAATATTTATTTCGGGTAACTAGGCCCTTAGAAATCAATTTACAATGTACCACTAATAATAGAATAAAATAATAGTAATAAAATTCATAGATAATAAATAAATGTCAAAATATCAAAATAAGATAAGATTAAAATTAAAATTAACAATACTTTATATGCATAACATTAACATTACTACCGCCATACACAACATAACATTAATACCGCCTAACAAACGGTCTTGCCGGAACATGCCTGCTGCAGCAATGCAGTATGTAGGGACAGTCCAGCCTGTCAGCAATCATCGCCAGGATTGTGTTGGAGCTGGCCCGTACTCTGCGCACCAGAGAGATGCAGAAGGGAAATTTTTATTCTTTCTTTGTTAAAGACAATCTCCGAAACTAGTGCCTCGATTTTGATGCAATTTGATATAGAGCACGGGGAAAGGACGTAGGAGTTTTAGGAAGGACGATTTTTTGCAGCAAAAATCGACATAAATACGAGCTGAGTATAAGTGCTAGTACCTCGTGTAATAATCATGTTGGTCTGAACATTTATTGTGAAAAAACATGTCAATGAGGAGTAGTACCTACTTACAGAGTCAATTGCCGTGTTTCACAAAACGATTTTTGTAGCAGCTGTTCCAAAAGTTGCGAGGCATGTACCTAAACATCTGGTACCGCTACATGCTGAGAGGCTGAATGTAGGTAACACATAAGGTAGGGGCCTTATTTCTACTCGGCAATTTAAAGAAAGGTTGACATAATTTCATAGAATAGAAGCATAAAAAAGGTAATGTTAATTTTGATTGGTACAAAGACACATAACAGTTATTAAAAAAGTTTTTTTATTATCGTGTCTTTTCCTCATTGGCACTAAAATAGTTGTCAATTCTGTCAAGTGTCAGTTTCATCAATGCTGCATTATGTGAATTATTAAAATTAAAAAAACCTGCCTGCAAAAAGACAGAGGCAAAATGCCCTTCATATATTAAGTTTTTGTTTAGTTCAGCAGAATTAATTTATGCCTCTGACTGCATGATAATGCATTAATTCTGTTAACAATCCATCTTTTAAAATCCTAGCTAGCTCGATGTTGACTAATCCTTAGCATCGGATATCCTCTACTAGATCATATCTATGTAGTCCGCGTTAAACTGAACACGGAAATTCACACGATAAAAATTATAAACATTTTCTAACAAAAACCGTATTTTAGAAAATCACGATCCAATAAAATCTAGTTTGAATCTAGCTCAGATTAATATCTAGTCAGACAGATGGTTCGTTGACCCTGTTTGGTCCTGTTTGAGCTAGGTCGATGCAAGGTCGCGAAAAACAGGTTCATATTGTGGACACGTCACAACTTGTCGCTTGTCCTTTTGTAGAGGCGTCTACCCTAACTTTTAGGATGTGAGGTTTTTAAATTGATACATGGGACCTAGAGTTTGGCTTTTTTCTGTAGTTTTACGGTACCTAGTTATTGAAACCCTTATACATCACAGACATTATTGTCAGGTTGATATTGTTGTCATTATAAACCTATAATATAATGTCTTCAGTTATCACAATTTGATATATTATTGCCTCTTCGGTCCAGATAGACCTTCGGATAATCCGAAGGTACCTGCTACTAGCAATTTATTAATTGAGTTAGCAATCTATATGCTAAGAAATTGATAAATGCAGACAAATATGTATTTCATTGAAGAAGGCCTAGTATGTTTCCTAGGTTTTTATCCATAAATAATTAATATTTCTAGGGTCGATATTGATATAAAGTTGATATCGATCCTAGAAATATTTATTATAGGTATTTCATTTCTATTTCACAAATTCAAGCTTACTCAAAGTGACTGAATATGTACATCAAAAAAAGTCATACCAAAGGACTTTATAATTATCTCTAAAATATACCTACTTTTAATACTTTCAAAACATTGTTCTATTCGTAACGAAGTCGGATATTAAAAACATAAACGTTTCCATTCATTCATTTTTATAAAAGCAAAAAGTCGTTAAGTCAAACATCGATACGCTCTCACGTACGAATAAGGCTCCAAGCTTGTTTTAAATCCTGTCCTTAGACATGTCGAGACATGTTCAGAAGGCTGTGTTAAAGCCTTACACGTAAAGACTTGATGGTTTGGTTGTAAAGTATAGATTAAAATTTTAAGATATCTACTCGTATCTATCTATTATATACAAAGCAGCAATAATTGCTAGCCTTTACTTTTTTTGTTGAAGTATAAGCCGTTTAAAATTACAATAAGTGGTGGTCATTTAAGCCACTGATTACGTGATAGCGAAAAAAATAGCTTATTCAGTTAAGCATCTATGAAACCTAAACTCTTTATATGTTTAAGTTTGATATATCTTTACCTTTTAAATAGGTTTTATTTCGCTCTTTTTTGTAAAACAAAAACATTTATTGTTTGATAACGTCAACGATTTAGAAAAGGCATCTCTAATGTACTAGTATAGTATTATATTATCTGTGTCTAAAGTAAGATATAATAATATATCTTGGGACAATTCACACAACGCTATCTGATCCCAAACTAAGCAGAGCTTGTACTATGTAAACCAGACAACTGATAAACATACTTTTATATTTCTAAATACATACATATTATAACACCCAGACATAGGATAAACTATCGTGGTCATCACACAAAGTTTTATCCTGGGTGAGGATCGAACCCACGACGAACACTTGCGTAGCAGTCGGATATACTCCCACCGCGCCACATTGGCACTGAAGTCAGATCTTATAGCTACAAGAAACTTAATAAGAATAACAGTTAATAACTTTTTAAGTTTAGCTTTAAACATTGACTATTAGGAACAAAATTGATGCAACTGTGTCATCCATTTCTTAAACCTATTATTAAAATAAACAACCACAAAAGCATCATGACATCGAGTATTTCGATTCAGTTACATCAATTAACTTCCATATACATAGGGCAAGGCCGACCGTTCGCCTTGTGTGTCCAGTACCCAAGACCTCTAGCCATCTATACATGTTTCTATTTCTAATACTGAATTCAATGATAAACGGACACAGTGGAGTTCAAAACAAAGTGGTGGTATCAAAAGTTGCAAGAAACAGTGTAACAAAAACTAAATAGTATCAAGTTACTATAATAGATTGGATAATCCTGATGATGGAAGTGACAAAAAAGCTTTGGTAATACAATTGATAATAATTAATGCAATATACATCTATACAAATATTATAAAGCGGAAGAGTTTGTTTGTTTGTTTAAACGCGCTAATCTCAGGAACTACTAGTCCGATTTGAAAAAATCTTTTTTTGTTGGATAGCCCATTTATCGAGGAAGGCTATAGGCTATATAACAGCGCTACGATTAATAGAAGCGGAGCAGCGACGAGAAATGTTGCAAAAACGGAGAAAATTTACGCATACGAAGTTGCGCGGGACAGCTAGTATATCTATAAAGCTGAAGAGTTTATTTGTTTAAACGCGGTAATCTCAGGAACTACTGATCCGAATTGAAAAATTATTTTACTGTTGGACAGCCCATTTATCGAGAAAGGCTATAGGATATATAATATTACGCTACGATCAACAGGAGCGGAGCAGCAATGAGAAATGTTGCAAAAACGGGAAAAATTTACGCTTGCAAACTTGCGCGGGATAGCTAGTGGAAGATAATAAAACATTAACAGTGATATAGGTACATATAGAAACTAAATTATTATGATTAACTCATGACGACACGATGTTACATTTATGGCAGGTTATATGTATTTTAAATAAGTGTTTTACGTATTATATGATACGATACGAGAGCATTGGCACAGTAGTCTTATACACTTCAGTGAGTTGATGTGGACTAAAATGATGGTGTTAATCTAATGATGATCTTGATAGCTTTCAGTTTTATTTAATTTACAACGTACTACTGTTCCTAAGTCTATTGAGATTTTTACGACGGTACCTAAAATCACTAATACTGAGCCTAAAGATATTTGCAGAAAAATCGCATTGCATGTTTGGTTTTATTTGTACACTTAGCAAAGTACAAAGCGTGCTAAAATTGAAAAGCACTTTATCACGCGTTATAGTGTACCTAGGTGTTATTTAATGTTACAACGCCATTTTGAAACTAACGTAGAGTAACGCAGTTTTGAAGTTAACGTATAAATAAAGTACGTTAGTTCACAAATGTAATGATGTGGCGTTGCATAATATATGAGACTGTGACTGTGATATTACTGGTTTCCTTATATGTTTTTTGAAGTTCGCAATTCGTAAGTCTAGGAAAATTTAAGTTTATTATAGAGTCATCTATTTCTAACAATAATTCTTAAAATGTATATTGTCTTTGGTATAAAATGTTATGCCTTTAAATTTAGTACCTATTTTGTGCTTGGGATGTGGTATTCAGTCAGCACCATTGTTTATCAGAAACCGGTTGTTCACGTTTATAATAACCTGTCGCAACATGTATCAACATGTCAATTCTTTACAACCCTTGTTGAAGTTTTTGACCAAATTCACTTTAATCTTTTTATGGCTTCTTATCTGTACAGTGATCCCTTTTTCGTCTTCTATTTGTGCTTTTGTTTAGAGAGTAGAAACCACTTAGCGTTGTTATAATATAGGGTTGAATAGAGTTATCAATTTAAATAAGCGACTTCGTAAGCCGTTAACTGTGTTGCTGTTGTTATTGCTGAAAAGATTTTTTAAGGAAGTAATTAAATCATGTACTTACTGAGTCGAAACGCATAAATAATTTGTCAGATATTGATAATTTATGTTCCAGTTTAGCAAGGCGTTCGATTACTTGGGTTATGAACCCGCGGTTTACGGCTCATAATTGAAAGCCGTTCCGTTACTAATGTATCACTACACCTCGGTATACCCAGGGGGTACACGGTACAAATTGGGCCGGTGTTAAAAAATAATAATAATATCTTGGGACAACTTACACAGCGCTCTCTGATCCCAAACCAAGCAGAGATTGCACTACGAAAACCAGACAACTGATAAGTAAACATACCTAAATAACACCCACCACACAGAATAAACCGTTATGCTCATCACACAAAGTTTATACTGTGTGGGGATGGAACCCACGAGTCAGGGTCATTTAACCACTAGACCAACAGGACAGTCCTGTGACAATGATCCTGGACACCCCCATATCACTTACTATGTGTTTCAAATGAGTTGATAACTGTCATGATGACATTTTGATTCGCATTACGACTTTAACTTCATTGTATGACGTAAGGTCAGCAATAAAATTATTCGTAAAAAGGTGTCATTAGTATTACACAGAAGTACCTTACCTATATAAGCACTGTATTTTACTATTTTTATTAGTATAGATATGTTTCTGACTGAAAGACCACAAAAGTGGAAAATATTTTTATATTTTGCCTATTAATTATTTCTGTTTGGATTAAATAATATTATAATAAAGAAAAATGTAAGGTACATAGTTCAAAGAAAATAAATATTATGTCCGCTCCATTACCATACTCAAACGTACTTTACCAGACTTGGGAGTTTTTGTTGCTAGCGGTACAATTTTGACAAGTACGGAGTCAAGTTGTCGCGATCGCGATTATCTTCTCATTTGAAACACATTGCACCTACCTACTAAAAATGAACCAAGAACTACTTTTTCTACTTATACCATATTCAGAAATATGAAAGACTCTTTCTTTTGTAACAATGATAAGTAATTGCAAATAATTCTTCATTTACACTCACAGTACCTTCACCGGTTATTGCTCAATAGCATCTTTTACTTTCGATAATATTAACAAAACAATAGTCTCCGTTGCATTTGTTTATGGTTGACAAATACTTAGATAAAGATCTCCTTTACTTTTGTTTCTTATTGAATTCTTTTGTGGCTTTACAATACAGGTAGACAATTTACCGTAAAGTTGTAAAAATACTTCTGTTTTACCGATGAATTAGTGAATTCGGTGGTGAAAAGGTACAGTAAACTGCTTTTGTTGGTAAATTGTTGCTTAGGAATCTATACTAATATATAAAGCGGAAGAGTTTGTTTATTTGTTTGTTTGTTTGTATAAACGCGCTAATCTCTGGAACTACTGGTCCGATTTAAAAAAAATATTTTTTTGTTGGATAGCCCATTTATCGAGGAAGGCTATATAACATCACGCTACGACTAATAGGAGCGGAGTAGCGACGAGAAATGTTGCAAAAACCGGGAAAAATTACGCATACGAAATTGCGCGGGACAGCTAGTGTAATAATAAATTGATTACCTCAGTACCTAGTAATACATAGTAATTGTAAAAAATGTTAATCTTTTCTATTTATTGGATGAATTCATAGGTATTTCTCGTGTTTCTACGCTATTAGTAATATGTTAATATGATTTATATACGTGACGACTTGTAATTGGCTGGCAGATTATATCACACACCGGTTAACTATGATATCGCTGTAAGTCTTCCATAGTAAATAAATATATAACAATTTATTACGTCACAATTTTAACGCATCTTGACAATTTTAACTTTAGTATTAACCAATCGATGGAATGTATCAATAACATTTGCACATTAGGTTAACAAACTATAGTAACATTAAACATACGAGCAAACAATTTTACTATCGGTGTAGTACATCAAAGTATGTCACGTCATTAATGATGGGATGTCAATGGATGGCAATCCTAGTCAAACACCAATATCATATTTTTTATCCCACAAAAACCGTACTTTAACATACCGGCAAATTTTCAACTCTAACAATAAGAACAAAAGAATTTGACTAAATCATTGAAATAACAAACAAACTAACTGATGCTACTAATGCTTTTTACTTTGAGTAACCACCTGAGAACGGTAAGGACTTTGGCCATCACAGATCTGCAGGGGTAACTAAACAATGTTGTCAAATTGCGTTGACAATAGATAAACAAAATAACAGTGCATTGTCTCGTAATAAATGAAAGGTGTGACGAAAGTGAAGTATTACTACTGCAGTATTACCTCTAGTTTCGTAATTCTTTGATATAGATAGATAAATGGATGTGTTTGTATTTGATAGGTTGTATTGTTTGGTGTTTATTTATGTGGGTGCATAGGGAGCTTGTCTAATTAGGGGTTGTTCTGGTTGAGTGAGTACAAACAATGTATTTTTATGTCCTATAAACGAAATACAGAGATCCAGTCTTGACTTCATAGACTTTCTTGAATTTGATCATTGTGTTTATTATCATGAACCAATACCTAGCACTGTCCTACTATTTAAGTCCTTAGGCTAAGGCCTAGAGAGTTGAATCCTGAGTGTGTTTAGACTTAGCTCAAACTTAGGTAATACATACTTGACAAAACACATTACGATGTCATCATAATGATTTATGTAGTATTTTTGTTGTTCTAGCAAAGCTAATATTGAGCTAAACCTAAGCATAACATTCAAAATTCTTAATTCACTAAGGATGCAAAACAACACTTGTGATATGTCGGGATTCTACATGTAGGTACAAGTAATGCCAAGTTCGCAAACAATAGGTAAAGCCGGAGAAAAGAACATGGCAATAAAAACTCCGGATACTCTTTCAAATTGCCAATTTTACAATGTTTGAATTTTTATAAACTTGATATGGGGGTAAGGTGCTACCACTAAAATACTGTACATCACCTTATAGGACTGATACAAATTATATTAATAAAAAGTTGGAACATGAGATAAACTAAAATCAGTCTAAGTAGATACAACATAGTAGAACCATCTACTACAACAAAGGTAAAAAACTATAGGTATGTGCTTTAATATTGGCCAATTCCTTACCAGTACGGTAAAGAATGAATAAATATAAAATATTAATTCTGATATTACAAGAAAGAAAAGAATGGCCTATATTCGGTACTCTATAAAGATCAGTGCAGTCTTGGTTTACTTGCCGCCACCAACTTTTGTGTTAATCCGTATAATAAATTCGTAAGTGTTTTTTTATAGGGTAAATGGCAAATATCAGGCTAGATTTTAAAGGAGCACAGATAAAATAATCTTTTAAAATTTTAACGGTATCTAACACATTTGAGTACATCTGTCAATTTGAGATCAATATCTTATGATATTTAAATGATTGAAAATCCATATCAGACGAGGGTATAGGTTAAGTTAATACTTAGTTTTAAATTGCTTTATCACACTACTGCTAGCTATCAAGCGTCCATTACAATGCTCAAGTCTCCCGCATAGAGTGCCACAGGGAGCGATGCTGGGGGCATCATAAACTTGACCTCCCTTGACAGACAAATTGATATCGTCCAATATGTTGTCCAATATGTTCTATACACAAAAAACACCGCTTTTGAAGCTCCTTTACATTTACGATATCTATGGGTTAGCTTATAGATTCGACCAAAAAGGTCAATAAAATCGTAGGTAACTAAGGGTGTGAGATAGCGGTCGGCATAATTTGTTTATTTTACATTTTAAATCTAAATTTGTCAACCTGTAAAGTGCCGACCACTTATCGTGAAATAAGGGCCGTCACACATAACTTCATTACTAAGAAGCAGACCTCCCATTATTGTCGGTACTATAAACATACTATCTATCGGTTTAGAGGAAATATCTCAATGAAGCCGCTTGCCCACCCGTTGTTAGAGCCTGAAGATACTAATAAATGCCACCTTTGATGACGATAAAAATTACAATCGTTATAACTAAAATTAAACCTTAAAAACGCTGGAAAAAGATTTCAAATTGATTGAGTAGATTTGAGAAATCACAACAATGTGACTTGAGTTTTATTTCCGGAGGTTAAGTTGCATTTTAGAATGTTGAAGTGTTTGGCGGTAATAAGGTGTCAAGCTGTGATACACAGGTTAATGTTAGAACTCCATAGTACAATACTACAACCGAAAAAGTCTGTTTAAAATAAACTCTATGAGCTTAGATATAAGGGTGTTATTTTTAAAGGTATCTGCACCAATTGTCGGCATGTAAAGAATCAATCGCATGTTGACAAGAAGAAAATTATGGGGATTGAAAGACAGTTTGCTTTAACCGACAATATTTTTGCTTTAAGAAAGGCCACACATGGATTTTGTTACTGAGAAATGTATGACTCAGTGTCGGCATTAATTGTTTAATAAAAACGACACTTTACTGTTTTTTTTTATTTATAGTGTGTAATATCGCCTTTTTCTTTTTATAGGTAATTTGAATTCGTGTAAATATGATCTGGTTGAGCTTTCAAATAAATCATACATAAGGAATAATAGTTTTGATTGAAGTATATAATTTGCAAATTACAAACAAAATACAGTCATGTAATAAAACGTTTAGCGTTTTATATTTAATTAGATTCCAATATGAACATATTTAAACTATTTTTTTTTACTGCCGCCCAAAATAAATATTGATTTAATTTTATTGAATAAGGATAACATTTTACTATGAATTTATCTTATCAAAGTAATCCCATAGAAACATCTGTGATATATAAAAATGGACGATAATTTTACGTGATAACGTCACAAGAAAACATTGATGACATATCGCCATTCGCGTTGCTTAGCAACCAAACAATAACGTTAGTTCCAATTGTATTTAATGGCATGTCGCTGCAATCGCCATTTGCTGTTGCTTAGCAACCAATCAATAACGTGACTTTTTTTAGACACTTGTGGGAGTGCAGTCGGTCATCGATTTATAAGACGTTATCACGTCAAAAAATCCAATAATTTACAACCAACTGCATACTTCGGAGGTTTGATACGTTACATAGTTAAAATAAAACACACGTCATTGTTCCCATAAGCGGATTATGTGATTGATAGATTGACACACGATAATGTCTCGTTAGATACCAGTAATGCATGAACCACCAAAGAAAAGGTATAATGAAAAAAAGCCAATGTCATTATAGTGACAATGACATTGATTGAAATGATATTTTTTATTATTTACTAAGTTTTTTTATAAACTGATTTTTTTTTACTGACTTTCTTTGAAGGAAATTCATATTTTTGCCAATCTGCAATTTGAATTAGTTTATATTTTATGGTAGGTAGTTTTTTTTTTGTCTTAACTATTTTTTAATCAATATCAATTAAAAAAATATACTAAACCTTTTATTCCTGACTTGTTTTAGCTGGATGTTCGCTATCGATAAAAAACAAAATGAAAAATTTTTGCAACAACCGACGAGGGGCGTAAAAAAGAATCAAATAAAATTTTAAAACCCCTCGACTAACAGGAGGTAAGTAACCTAAGAAAATCCGTTGGGGTCTACTGTTTAATGCTCCGAATTTAACTCAAATATTTTTGTGTATGTACCACAATGTGTAATACACACAAACACCACTTAGGTACCCCAAACGCATATACCGTCTCCGTGACCGTCGCGGGTAAAAAATACGCGTCAACCCAGATTTAAACGGACTGTATGCTAAATTTTATTCAAATCGTTTCAGGCCAGTAGGATTCCAAAGGCAAGCAACGCAACTCATCTCATGGGTATTATTTTACTTAACCAAAAGTTTTATTTATTAACTGTCACCCCAACCACAAGCAACACATGTCGCATTCCAAGCCTTATTTAAAATAAAACAGCCTATTTGTTCATCCATCAACATTTTTATAGGCACTAATAAAGCATAGTATTTACGATGTTCAAACTCGCTGTTTGCACAGAGCTCAGACATTTGACGGTCATGATGACTCATAAAGAGACCGGCTATAATATATTGGGCCGGTTATTGTCGCTTTCACCCTACAAATGTTGCTATATTGACGTGAATAACGCGTTATTATTGAAATATGACTGCTTATTGGATGAGATTGTAAACGGTTATTGGTGCGTTTAAGTAATATTACTAAGGTCAAGGTTGAGAAGGCTGCGGCTGTACCTTGTTCTTTAAAATGAAAACAGTGTCTTTTTATGAAATGTCAAAACGACAAGCTCTATAGAAATGTGTATGGAATAGCAAATATTCTATTATTTTATGCTTTTCAATTTAAAAACATTTTAAAATTAAATGTGAAGAACACTTATTTTCAGAGCAATTTTTAGATCTACTATTACCTGATTGGTTTAAAATAATTTACTTTTATTGTAGTCAACTACATAATTCCCTTGCTCAAGACACAGAGTAGGTACAAAGAATAAAGTCTATGGTATTTAGTATCATATTGAATTTGTATTACTAGTGTTAGTATTTCGTTTCTTAAGTGATTATAGAACCTTGATAAAACCTATCTTTAGCGAGATCAAGTATACCATAATAAAATACATCCGAAGTAAAATAATCTCGTTCACGGTGGCGTCCCGTTGACAGGCTGCGGTAGACAGACAGACAGGGTCAAGACTCTCCCTCCGCTATTGAAGTAAGGTGTTGGTCAGCAGTAAGAAATGTATATCTTATATCTTATCTTGGGACAACTCACACAACGTTATCTGATCCCAAACTAAGCAGAGCTTGTACTATGGAAACCAGACAACTGATAAACATACTTATATATTTCTAAATACATACATATTATAGATAAATAACACCCAGACACAGAATAAACCATCGTGCTCATCACACAAGGTTTTATCCTGGGTGGGGATCGAACCCACGACCTCTTGCGTAGCAGTCGGATACACTCCCACCGCGCCACAGAGGCCGTCAAAATATGTATGTATGTATGTTCAACAATGATCAAAATTTAGAACACCAAGGTCTTTATTCACGTTATTTTTCGCGTCAAGCCCGCGCGAATACGCGTTGATTCTTTTCTAAGCGCAGTTCTCTATTTACCATGATGACAAGATTCAGTTCGCGCGACATGCCGCAAAAGCGAATAAAAAGAACGTGAATATGGACCCAAATTAAAGTTTTAAGTTAATTACTTTGTAAACCTTCTATTACAACAAGATAATGTTTACAAAATAATGAAAATAAACAACGAACTTATGTAGGTTGCAGACTGTGTTGCTCCTTGATGAACTCCAAGAAGTTTATTCTCATCCAAAACCAATATTCCTTAGCATGCTGGAACGAAAACTCACGCTAAGCCTTACAATTTCTATTATCAAAATCATTCACCTCATTATGGAATAGGAATTTGCCGCGAAAATAGATTTATTCGTTACAACATTAGCATTGAGAGGCCAACGTCGCTTACTCATATGACCGAAAAAAATATAAAAATACGTTACGAACTAATTTTAGTTCAACCGTGTATCTAGTATTAACAATATTTATCAAGGGAACCGGTAAAACTGGTGTATGGGAGCGCCAACAGCTGATCGGCCAGTTTATGTTAACGGACGAGCACATCATCAAGTACCGGTTAGTCTGACCTTTTGAATATATCCGCCGATAGGAGAAATTGTATTTGGGTTTTGGAGACAATGAGTTGAGCGGTTTTATTACTGTCCTTAATAATGTTGTATTAGTCTTTGAATAAATCAAAGAAGCGATTTAGACCACGCAAACCTTATATCATCAGCATATCGTAGTCCACTGCAGGACATAGGCCTCTCCAATTGCACGCCACTTTGTTCTATCTTCGGCTTCTCGCATCCAGCTTCTGCCAGCCGTTTTGCGTAAACCATCACTCCACCTGGCCTGAGAACGTCCAACACTACGTTTGCCGAGACGCGGTCTCCACTCTAGAACTCGTTTACCTCAACGGTTGTGGGTTCTTCGGCTAATATGGCCAGCCCACTGCCACTTCAGCTTGCTAATCCGGTGGGCTATGTCGATAACTTTGGTTCTTTGCCGAATCACCTCATTTCATCTCATTAGCTAAAGCACAAACCTTAGCTCGAGTTTAAAGCTTTTAAATTGATTAAGTGACATTGATTCAGGATTTCAAGTCCTTAAATTATGCTATTTATCCTCCCGTATATCTACATATGCAGGTATTTAAGGTAACTTCAGTGGGGTCAAACACCCCCCGCCCTCCCTTCGTCGGAACCAAAACCCTGGGTCAACTATGTCCCGAAATAGATCCTGGATTAGCCACTGACCACGAGGTAGAGTAGATAGATAAACAAGTACCGAGACCGTGCGGGAATTGATGTAGACTTTCAGGGATGCTCGTGTGTCTTGGTCTTCCTCGTCTAACCTCATAGGTATGCCTACCTCTACTGAGAATAAGAAAATTATTTACGAGTACGTGAAGAAATTTGTTATTTTTAAAATATTGTATGTATGTATATTATGATTGAATAAGGGGTTAATAGTTATGTATCTATTCGTGTCTTATAATCAAGTAGGCATTTCAATTATTGCGTGTCAGATATAATAAATAATCATCATCGTCTTGGTATTATGTTTATTTCTATGAAAATATTTCTTATTATAACGCATTATGTAAATATACCTAGATATTTACAACATAATGCGTTTGCATTTAATAAATTGTTGAAATATTCTATTCCATTTGACTGCCCCTGTGGCGCGGTGGGAGTGTATCCGACTGCTACGCAAGAGGTCGTGGGTTCGATTCCCACACGGGACACCATTTTGTGAGATCCACAAATTGTTGTTCCGAGTCTGAGTGTACTTTGTGTCCGTGACTCAAATTCATACGTATTTTATTTCAAACTTCAGCCGGTTTGGGTCGATTGTACTAATAAAAAAATAAGACCAAATGGTCCATTAATAGTACGATCTTGTAATGCAATAAACACATATTTTTTATCATTTATTTTCATTCAAACCTTGTCCTGACAATTACTAACTAAACAAAAAAAGAAACAGCCAAATAGGTGTTACAAACTTACAACCATTTTGAAGTGATGCGCTTATTTACATAAGTTTTTGACGTGATAACGTCTTATAAATCGATGATCGGGTGCACGCACGAAAAACGGTCACTCTTACTGATTGGTTCCTAAGCATGTCACGTTTATGATTGGTTGCCAAGCAACAGCAAATGAATGCGTTGCGAAGCAACGGCATTGTAATTTATTACAATCAATGTTTTTGACGTTATTACGTAAAATTACCCTCCGTAAACCGACTTTACAGACAACCATTTTTTTATTTAAAAAATGGTTGACTGTAATCAATTTTGATGAGCTTTGCCAGCGGTTCTGTTCGCGAGTGAAGCAGTAATCGCAATAAAAACTTATAGGTATCTTTCCCCGGGACTCTTTAGTTCACCAGTTTAAGCCTGAAACGTAACAGACGGACACTTACTTTCGCAGGTATCATGTAATCAGCGGGTCAATTCACGTATTTAAAGCAGTGCAGTTGCAGTTAAGTTTCGATTAAAACGGCCATTTTCGTATTCTTGTAACTTCGGGATCGATCTTAAAAACGCTTGCGCACCGTGCTAGAATGTCGTTATTACGCTCTCGAGACGCATACTTGACGCAAACGTATTTGATATCGATCCCAAAGTTACAAGAATACAAAAATGGCCGTTTTAATAGAAACTTAACTGCAATTAAACTGCAATTGCACTGCTTTATTTACGTGAATTGACCCCCAGGGCGAGTAAAGCGAGCCCTAACAATATTCCACAACGTATGCACTTTTGTGGTACCATATACTGAGAAACTATCACACTTTCAGGTTTGGGCTTTGATATAGTAATTTAAGTTATTTATTAAAGAAATATTATTTAAAGGGGCTTTTTTAGGCTAAAACCTAATTCTCTATAACAACTGTCTTAAAAATTATTGCTTGGTAGAAAACTTCGCGTACCCTCCAAAAGCAACGCTTTTTGCTAGTTATAATAATGGTTTGGTTAGATAAGAAAGAATAAGAATGTTTGATGTAACTAAAACGTTGTCTTTTGTTAAACCTTTGTCCCTAAATTCATAGGTAAGTGAAACCGACAGAATGCATTAATTCCAATAAGCTAGTAATGTGTAGCGTCGTGTGCCACAAATATTTTAAATGTAAACAGTCGGCCGGCGCGCGCACACAAAAAATATAACGATTTTTTGATCCGGTATATTGTGGTCTGCTTGTATTGTATTGATGTGAGAAAACGTTGGAATCTATTTATTATGGACAGAGTTTATAAGACTATCGGTAAACTTTTGAGTACATTCTTCTATCATTAATTTATTAATTCATACATATACTAGCTTTCGCCCGCGGCTCCATCCGCGTCGATGTTATCGTTCAGGATTATAGCGATAAAAACTATCCTTTGTCGGGATTCGACTATCTGTAAATTTCATTTTAATCGCTTCAGTAGTTTGAACTTCAAAAGGTAACGGACTGACAGACGAAGTTACATGCATATTTATAATTTTACTATGATCAAAATTATACTTCTTTTATGAATATAAAAAATTGAAGACATCGTGTTGAAACGAAAATTATTCTGAAATAAAAAAATCAAAGACATTTATCAAAGCACTTGGTATCTATGTTGAATAAGAGGTGTACCATTCACGCTACAAGGACAGGACAAGTGTACTTAATACCTGTTGATTAGGTATGATCCTAACCTTCTAAAAAAACAAAGCCATCACCTCCATTGAAGACACCGTAGTACGTGACTAACGGAATTTACAATATGCAAGATACCTGTAGAATCTCGTATAATCTATCAATACTGATATCATAACTTGTTTTGTTCATCAGTTTTTCATTGACCTGGGAAAGAATGCAAGTTATGCAGTAATTAGGTGCAACAGGAAGCTCTGAGTCAGCCCGCTGAGATTGAGCTGGCATTTATTCTGCAGACATTATGGCTACGTTAATTGTGCATTAGATTACCGTTGTCATTATTTTCTATTAACAGTATCGTGTATAACAAAATTCTTAACATTTTTCGCCTATTTGATCTGCTCTTATAGCAAAGTTGTTATTGCCACGATATTACTTACAGGTATGTCTTTGTTAGTCACTATTTATTTCGAGTTATCATAAGTAAAATTGTTATTGTGTTGTTGTTAAGTTCCTCATCAGCATCCAAATCTTGTATTCTCACATTCAGAATGAGCAGTAATTTAATAAGTTAACAAATATCTATATACCTAGTGTCTAACTAATCAGTGGAATTGATCAATACTGTTTGTCTATTGATCATGAAATTATATTTACTACAAACTCACGAACCTTCCAAGTTGGATAGTTTGTTTGCATATTGTCTTAGTTTATACTACTTACAAATGCGGAAATATTATGTTTGTCGGTCAGCCGTTCTTTCAACTGGTCAAAATATTTTTTTGGTGAGAGATAGTTTACTAGTTGGCTCATTAAGCTCGTGCATCATCGGTATAATACAGAATCTATTATAAAAAGGCCGAATGTTGGACAATAGGGGAATTGAAGCGAGAGGCAGTTTTATGTTCGGAATGCGTCCTCCGTCATATTACGAGTACGACACGGTGGCAGTTGTTCACGGTGCGGTAGCCGAGTTTGATGCAGGTTCTTGAAACAATTTCTTGCTACAACATTTATTTAGTGGGAATCTTATTTGGCAAAGAAGTATTTAGTACCAGTAATTAATCAATTGATAATCTATTAATCGCGTGTATGTGTCCTATATTTATCAGAGATATTGCTTCTCTTTTAACGGTTGTAGTTTCAGATTTAAAAGGAAAGGAAAAAACTGTTGCCCTTCTCTTTTGAGACAAAAGTAAAGATAAATTAATATTTGTTATAATTTCCTATACCTACCAATATTTTTTTAGGATTTGTCTTTAGCGTTTCACTCATATATGACTAATTGACTATGAGGTCTCTGAAGGGCTTTTTTGGAAGCGCCATATCATAAAGCTTTACGATCGCTCGAAAGTATCTGTAACAGCCCACAAATATAAATTTACGGCGGACATTTATAATTTCTTCATTTTGAACTGTCACAGATCTAAAATATTCAAACTCTGACCAAATGACATTTACGAGAAAGCGATCCTTCGTCATAATACAATAACTGACATATTCTAATTGACGGAGGTCGCATCCAGGACAGAGGAAATATAAAATATTCCAACTTATTCCATTTTGGACCACCCCGGGTAACACAAATAGGACTTAATTGGACCAGAGATTAGTCCAAGATAAAGTGCCGTATTTAATATGTTATGAAGTTGTTGACAAAAGAAATGTTCTTGGTTTTATTTTGGTCATCGAGGTGTTTGTGTTGATATTAAGGCTTATTTCACAGTTCATGATAGCCGGTCCGCGTTTCGAAGTTTCTGTATCATCGAAAATTTTATCTCACGCAGAGATTAATTTAATTTAATTTATGCAGGTTATTCAAGGCACGGAGATATTAGTGTGGCATCGTGATTTGTATTGATACACCTTACATTATTTCAATCAGTTTAGGAGTTGTTAGCGTAGAAGCCGGTAACCCCTGGTAGGCTTCACATTGAACAGCACGTTTTTTTGGAAAATACATTGTGTTGGTCTGCAGTTTGGCCTGCACTGGTTATTCACCCTCCAAGAGTTTGAGCGTCTGTTGTGCGAACTAAGTGTTAGTTTTTCAATTTCCCATTTTTTCTTAAGGTTTACATTAGGAATGTTGGAAATTTCAAACTCAAGATTCGTTGATTTGACTGTAGCTTAAACAGTCATAAGGCAAATTTATCTTATAATAAAATAAAGTCAAGTCTTATGAATTTTAGGCATTACATAATTTATAGTATAATATGACATTCCACCCCGTTTTACTTTAAATAAATTCCAGACTGCATGCGTAGCCATCCGCCAATACAATACGGCAAATCAAAGATGGCGTCCGAACAGCTGATAAAAGTGACAGTTCGCATTGTGCGCGCGCATCTGCCGCCGCCATTGGGTTTACTAATGTTTGTCATAATTTAAAATGCCATAATTTCACATGCCATACCGGTATTTGCCATAATTTCATTAGAAATAACGCTTCAGTTGCCATAATCGTGAAATGACATAAAATGACTTTCACTAATTCCATTGGTCATAATCGATCAAGTGTCATAATAATTTAAATCCATAAATGTATTTGCTATAATTTTCGTTTTCAATAATACCATTTTCCATAACTTTTATTTACCATAATATAAATAAAGATTTTTTTTTTATTACTTATCTATACTTGAATTATGTTGATTAATAAATGATTATACGACACAGATTTTTTATTTACAATTAAACCTGAAACTAAACCTCATATGGCGCCTACTTACTAAACTCGACGGAGCCCCGCTTCGCGGGGCTCCTACTTTTGGGTGGTTTAAAAAAAAAACCTAACACGAAGACTAAGGCGGGAGCTCCGCTTCGCTTCGCTCCCGCCTTAGTCTTCTAACCTAACCTATCCGAGTCGGATTGCTCTGAGTCGGGGTGTTAAAGATAATTAATTTTGACCTAACAATATTATGTATTATTTTCATAATTATATCAAATTTTGATTATGTCAAGAGTCGATTATGAGACGTGTTACTTATGGAAACTAATTATTATGATATATGTTGCTATGGAAAGTCATTTTATGGCAAATAAAAGTTATTACTGTTGAGTTGTTAAGGCAAACGTTATTAGTATAAATGATAATAGTGCAAGTAAATATTATGATCGGGGACGATTATGGCAAACAATATTAGTGCAAATTAATTTATGGCAAACGAGAGAATACCCCGCCATTGTGCGCGGGAGTCGTTTGGAAATAACATCCAACTATACACGAAATTCGTTGGGCGGATTACTTACCAATTGAATAGAAATTCCGAAAGGCTTTGAATTATTCTGGTAAAATGACAGCTTTGGTGCTCAATATTTGCCCGCCATATGAATCCGTATTTAGCTGTGATACTTAGCTATTAGGCGTTAAAACATACAACTCTGCATGACAAGTAGCGTCATGGCGAATATGTTGAGTGGGATAATGAAATAGACTTCATACATACATTTGACTATATTCCTCTATACATTTACTTTAAAATACGTAACCAAGATATATCACAAGAATTCAGAGTTCTCCGAAGATAAAACAGTTGTTTTTACTTCACGTTCCATATCGGATTGTTTATAAATGTTTTCAGAATATTTCTCCCTAGACAGTGTGGCGATACTTTCATGTCGCGGCTTCAAACCAAAGCATTTCAAACAATAATTTATTAACAAGATTTATAAAGTAAATAAACAATACTACTGTTGCAGAGAAGATCGAGAAGATAATGTCTAAGACGGTTCAGTTTTATGTTTAAATTCTATGAAATACGGGATGAAGGCAGACCATGGGATTTAGGTTTTATCGATTAAAGACGAAGTAAAAGCAACGCAAGCCTGGAATAGCTATATAAGTATGAATTAATTCAAAGAGAATTTAACACTTCGTTTAATCACTACTTGTCAAGTTACATGTCTAACTGCCTGTCTCAATAAACTTCCTATCGATGGATTTGGCTATTAGAGGTAGAATTTTGACATATTTTGTATGTAGCTTATATTAAATATATACCTCGAGTAGCCAAATCCATCGATAGTTAGATTATTGAGACCGGCCGTAAGTGATTCGCGAATCGCCCTATGCAATTATTTTAATAGAGCCCCCGAATATTTTAATTTTGAGTCGTGCTCGAAAGTTTCTGTTCAAACTATTTATCTTAAAGCGACAGTGACAGCATAAAACCGTCTTAAAACTGAATGGTGTTCGAATTTTCGGCCGTATGGGTCTCAATCACCTTTATTTTGCCTCAAAATATTGATCAAACTGTATTTTTTTTTTAAATATAACTAGCAATGTGGGATTGTGGTCCCACATTACTAACAATCCTGTTAACCCCTTCAGCTAAGCTCTATGGCTTGTATTGGGAATGGGTTGTGTTTTTAAATAGTATAATGGCCAGGATTCGCACCCACGACCTCACGATTGCGAGACCGATGCCTTAGCCATTAGGCTACCGCCGCTTAAATGGTCGTGGAAGGACTCGTTCAATAGGTAATAAGAATTATATAAAGTTATAAGATAAGTTACACACCACTAGGTATTCTAACACATGGACAGTTGGTCATCCAGATACAAGCGAAGTTGTTAATTTGCTGTAATCAGCGAATTCTCCAGTAAGTGACGACCGTGGGAACCTCGATATAAGTCACATGGCAAAAACAGCTAAATCTTCGCATATAACAGTAACATTGGTAGCTATATAACGTCCTGCGACATATAACATAGTTATGTACTTCCTTGCATTCCGGTCTTATTAATAACAGTCTATTGGATGTACTTATGTCCGGATATTGGCTGGCTCTAACAACTTCTTCCGCCTATTTAACAGTAATTCGATTAACCAGTGGCAACCTCCTCTATGAAATGTTAATTTTTTTATTCAACCAAGTATCTTACTTTAATTAATAGGAGAAAGCTTATTTCGTTGTTCCGTTTTTATTTAATTTAGAGTTACTGTGTTGTTATTAAAAAAAACAGTAAGATTTTGTTATAAGATTTAGATAGGTACCAACAATAAAATATAGGCAATCAATTTTATTTGATTTTTTAAAAAAAAAAAAAAAAAGATGTTATCCAACTTGGAGTGTGGATCACACATTACTAACAATCTTGTTAACCCATTTATCTAAGACTAGTGGACGCCTCGCGGTTTCACCCGCGTAGTTCCCGTTCCTGTGGGAATACAGGGATAAAATATAGCCTATTTCACCCGGGTTTAGTGTAGCTTCACAACGATCAAAGATATTTTCAAATCCGTCCAGTAGTTTCGGAGCCTGTTCAATACAAACAAACAATCAAACAAACAATCAAACAAACAAACAATCAAACAAACTATCAAACAAACAATCAAATCTTTCCTCTTTATAATATTAGTATAGATAACTTGCTATTGTTAGGAGTGGATTCACTTTGTTTTTTTAAAGGTTGCATTCGAATGGCGATCTCTCGATTACGAATTCGATGCCTTAACCACTAGGCTAGCACCGCTTCGTCTGTATAAAAAACATGAAGCAATTATAATGAAACCTTGCCAAAACAGAAATAAATATTTACAGATTGAGATGAAAGACAGATTATTTACTGCGAAATAATATGCTCTTCGAATAATTGGCCAGTGTATAATACACGATTGGACCCACCTTAACCTGCCAAAGTTGAATTGCCCATTAGCCAATCAAATTTTACTAAGTATATTCTACTAGCTTTCGCCCGCGGCTCCGCCCGCGTGGATGTCGGTTATCGCGATAAAAACTATCCTATGTCCTTCCTCGGGACTCAAACTATCTCCATACAAAATTTCATCTAAATCGGTTTAGCTGTTTGAGCGTGAAAGCGTAACAGACAGACAGACAGAGTTACTTTCACATTTATAATATTAGTATGGATAAGTAACATCCCATAGTAGTTAACGTTTGAGGCGTCATTGCCCTCACACCTGTTGTACAATTTCTTTTAAGGCTTGGGCTGTATATAAGTTGTTGCCGTGTAAACACACCTCAAATTAGCACAAGCTCGCGTTATTTGAAGCATTTCCTGTTTTGAACTTTCTTCAATACATTTCATACAACTACGTAAAAATAGCATCTGTAAAAGACTTGGATCAAAGATAATGACGGTAGTTTTATTAATAAGTTCTAAGCTTCACTACGTTAGGGATGTATTATGGTGAATCTATGTCATCCATACATAACCCTTAAGTGGGACCCATCACCTTGATGGGTAATAAACTTTGTTTTTGGCCGTTTTCAGGTAACCTGGGGTTAACTAAATAGAAATATTGCAAGTCACACAGAAATTCATTCAGTCAGCTAACATTATGGTACATTTATTATATACCTAAGTCAAACACCCCGTCCTTTATTTATAGTGCCGGAACCTAGCTCGTAGAATGTCAAAAAGCAAATTGTAAAATGTACAAAGTTGATGGCTATTGTATCAACTTTGTACATTTATAATTTGCCTTGTCTGTCTCCTTTGTCGATATCTAGAACATAGAGCATTGTCATTCCACGTTAAAAGTTAACATTTACAATTTTCTATAGGAAGACGACAGTTATGTAGGGACAATATTGACGTAACCAATTTGTACACAACTATAAGGGTACCTACCTACTCCTGTCGAAAGCTCAAGTGTTTCGTAACAATAAACCTGTCTACTTACTGTCTTCATGCGACCATCAATATGTAGTTATCAAAGATTACAAAATTGGATTGTCCAAAAAAAAACAAAGTACCCACCTAATCCTTAAGTAATTTTTAATGTGTTATAAACTCGGCCAGTGTCAACTACTATTAAAAAATAAAATAAAAAAGTAATCTTGGCGCCATAAGTTGTCGATGGCATGCTAGTGACGAGCATTACCTCGATTATGATTATGTCTCGACTCTCTACTGTCGAACGAATTAGTCGACTTATGCCACGAAACACATTGTCACCGCCCGTAATTAGTTCAGTTAAGCTAATAAACGTAACTAAAAATAAAATGTGGCCGTATTCGGTCATTTATTTTGTGTTATTTTCTCTTTGAATGATGTGTTGAATTTTGTTCTAAATTTATAGCTCGTATGTTTAACTTTGTAGGATGTCGAGGCTGATTTTAAATTCAAAGTTCAAAGCAGTCACTGATGTAGATCTGTTCTATTTTACGCTAATCGTAACTGCAATTGATTTTTATAGCTAGTATAAATTGTGTCTTAATATTTTTTATCACTAAGTATGTTACTAGTCTTATCCAACAGAAAATAAAACATAACGTTAGCCATTACCTTTACTTAGACACCACTTATCGTAATGATGATGAAATAACCTACATTAAGAATTATGACAAAGTTTTGTAACCATAAAACCATAGACATAAAGACACTAAAAGACCCAATTGAAATAACCGATAACCAAACAATGAAGAAAATGTGAAAGCTAAAATCCAGTAGCATTCATCCATACACACGTTTAGCTTATCACAAATTAAAGTTCGAAACTTATGAGTTGTCAGAAATAAGTACCAACGAATGACAGGCCTAATAAATGTGTCACTGGCTTTATTTTTTTTTTGTTAACCATCAATGTCGCCTCACTATTTCATGATTTAAAAGTTCCCTGCCCTTTCTTTGTTTGAAAATTCGAATTTGGAATTAGTTCGTAATGGGATTAAGCTCTTATAACTGACGGTTAATTTTAGTGCAATGATTGATGAAGAGATTGTGGAGTAAAGTTATTTATTGAATTATTTCTTTTTTTGTTTTAGAACGCTGTGTTAACATTTATTGTGCAATCACAAAAAAAGTAATAAATACACTTTTAATTTTACGCAATATTACCCTTTTTTTATTTATATTTTTTTAAACTATTTTTTAGTCATCGGTTCTTATGTCATGTACCTACAAATGCACACTTAAAAAAATAGCTAAAAATTAAATAAAATCATTTTAATTACGATCTACCTATATTGATAGTTACTACATGTAACTCTACTTTAAGGAGCTTTGTGACCATCATCATACCATCATCACGATACGAATAGTTCAACCTAATGTATGCGATCACAGAGTTATAGAGTTACTTTTCTATCTACTACTATAAAAACACTAAATTAAAGTATCGTGAATATTATTTTGGTAATATAGACAACATTTAAAACAATTATGTGGCAATAAATCATCATATCGATCATATATAGCCATATTGGTACATAACGTAGGAGTGCCTATATCTTTTAACTGGCGAATGTCAAACCTATATCTTAAAGTTGCACAAGAGTCTACTCGTGCCGGATGCAAACCTGTTCTAGAAATGTACTTAAAAAGGACTCAGGCTCGGTCAGGTGACGAAAATGGCTGCCACGGGTGCAGTAAATTAATATAAAATATTGTAGTCGAGAGCGGCTGATTGCTGAGGCACTGTAGGAACTATTTTCTCACATTTCAGGGGGTCAAAAGACTCGATTTATATTTTTACTAGGGTTTCCGTTCCATAGCTCGATTTGCGTGTTTGCTTTACAAATATTGGTTCTTCTTCGCCATTTTTAATGGTTTGCGATGTTATAAAAATATGCGGTAAATATTAAAACAATATTGATGTATGACTAGCCTTTATGCCTTAATTGTTATGATTTTTTTGTTAAATTTAAATAAAGATGACTCCCACCCACTACAAGGTATCGCGGGGGACTTTACAAACATAAAAATCACGTACACAAAGTACATCCAGACTCGGAACAATAATTTGTGCATCACGCAAAGTGGTGTTCCGTGTGGAAATCAAACCCACGACCTCTGTGGCACGGTCGGACACACTCCCACCGTGTCACAGAGGCAGTCAAACATTCTTCTAATTTGTTTTGATCTAGCTGGTGACGAAACGACAAAACAACTGGTTATTTTTATAATTGACTGGCCTGTTGGTCTTGTGGTTAGTGACCCTGACTGCTAAGCCGGTGGTCGTGAGTTGGATCCCCCCCAGTTTATTCTGTGTCTGGGTGAAATTATCTATAATATGTATGTTTTTGAAATGTTAAGTAGGTACCTATGTTCATCACTTGTCTGGTTGACATAGTAGGTACAAGCTGTGCTTAGTTTGGGATCAGATGACGTTGTGTGAGTTGTCCCAAGATATTATTATAAGCCTGTGTGAAATAAAAGGGCCTTTTATCTAATCAATCTTCTACATAAATCACCTACTATAGAACCCTAAAAATTAATCTTCAAATGCCGCTAAGCGCTAAAACTCGAGAACAAGAGAGAAAGTTGTAATACTGGGATGGGACCTGCATACACCTAAATAAATTTACCTAAATGTTCATTTGAAGTGAAACTGAAAAGCCGTTTTTTTTATTTATATTGATAAAAATATTTGGACATTGATTATGACAACATCCAAATAAAAACCCAAATAGAAAGGTAGTTCTTATTTCAAATAATCAAACCGTAGTTGAAACCAATGTATAAAAAAATAATATCATTAAACTGAAAGCATAAAGATAAAGTTCCATATTCAAATTTTTAAATCAGTCACGTAGAAGCGTTCGACTCGTGAGCACGTGCGATAGTTTGTTAGACAATCAAAAATAAAATGGCGTCAATGAGGTCATATTGTCATTGTTAATAATTACTTCTTGGTAAGCTCGTGTTGTGGACACACGACTTTGACTATTACGAGTATAAATCACATCGTTGATTGTTGAGGAGTTATTGAACTAACACCGCGATGTGCAAAGGCACAAAGTTGAATGGAGGCGTGATGTTAATGAAGTTTAGCTTATGAATTATGATTGGTTACTCGTATGTGCCACGTGCCGCGAAAATGTATAGGTTTAACTTGCAGACTTCACTAAAATTAGTCTTTTATTTCATTGAGACTTGTTACCTTGATCCTAAAACTGAATCTTGAGCATGAAAAGTAGTAGAGAAGTATCTATTGATAAGAGCACTACTTAGAGGTACGCGTCTGAAGGAGACATCTGGACATCCATCCAGTCACCCAGATGTCCGAGATTTAAACGGAAATAAAGGTCCGGCCTAACCTACTAGAAGTCAAACGTTTCGATAAAAGTAGAAGGGGCGAATCTAGGATTGCATTTTGGAGTCGGGCACGAGAGCATTTCATTTTGGCCAAGCTGGCAAAGTGTAAGTTGCACGCACAATGGGGGGGGGGGGGGGGGGGGGCAAAATAAGAAATTTATTTTCGTTGCTTAAGACGACCGTCTGGGGACGGGGGGGACGTGCCCCCGTACCCCCCGGATCCGCCTTTGTCCTGTAGGTATTCATGGTTTGGTTTCCATGGTATTCCAGTAGGTATTCATGGCATGGTTGGCTTAGTTTACATAATATGGTGCACATAGGTAATAATCATGTAACTGTAATTAGGTAAGAAAAAAATATATCAGACTTCATGTGATCAGAGAGCAACACCACAGCTTCTGTTGTAAATTGTACAGCAACTAAAATTAGAGCTTTTGTATGAAGATTATCATCCAGAATAACTGAGGTTGCAGTACAAAACCGTAACTTACGAAACTATAGCTTAAAGATCTCTACCCAAAACCGATTTAGGTCACTAAAATAAACCGAAACTCGAACCACGTGTTCCCAAAAAAATAAGAACACAATACACTAAAAATTAAAACGATTGTTTGTTCATATGTTCTTAAGATGGCCGCACGCCATATGGGACCGGTCATTTTGCTAAACTTTAAACTATTATTGTTTTTTGTCTGATTCGTGCCACACATGGTGTCTGGCCCTCAGACTAAGGGTGATGGGTGTGCAACTGTACAATAGATGAAACAGACCGATTGTGACGAAGTTGCTGTGATACATTTCGTTAACTTTTTGGGTGGGAGTGTTTAAAAACTTGGGTTAACATGTGAAATAAGCTTTTACGTAGGTAAGTGGTGTTAGGATAAAATTGTTGTAATTGTAATAATAATATCTTGGGACAACTCACACAACGCTATCTGATCCCTAAGTAAGCAGAGCTTGTACTATGGAGATCAGACAACTGATATACTGACTGCCTCTGTGGCGCGGTGGGAGTGTGTCCGATTCAATGTGTCGTGGGTTCGATTCCCACACGGGATATCACTTTGTATGATCCACAAATTGTTGTTCCGAGTCTGGGTGTACTTTGTTTCCGTGATTTGCATGTTTGTAAAATCCCCCGCGACAGGGCTAGACACAGAATAAACCATCGTGCTCATCACACAAAGTTTTATCCTGGGTCCATAACCAGGATAAAACTTTGTGTGATCCATATCGAACCCACGACCTCTGACTTAGCAATCAGGGTCACTAACCACTAGGCCAACAGGCCAGTCTAATCAATAATATTGTTAATCCTTTGAACCTATTTTTTCGCTTAAAGTGCTTTCTATCGATTCAATTGAATATTGTCCGTTTTAAATAAATGTATTTTTTTTATCTAGTTATAAGTACCGTATTGCAACGGCCGTGGTCACGGGTAGACTGGCCGTTGCAATTCGGTCTAAACGTTGGGCAATAAACAAGGTATTTTATTTTTGTAGGTTTTTTTTTACCGTAATATATATACATCTTCATAATATGTACAAATCGCGAAAGTTTATCAACATAGGTAGCCTGCTAGCAACAAGTTTGTATTTTGTAACTGTAACTAATCATTTACTTTTATTTGTATTTTTATGGCATCAGGAGTTTTTAACTTTTCACACGGTAACAATATACCTCGCGATTTTCAATAAAATCATCGCACTGTAGCTTATTTGCCTTTCCCATAGAAATATTATTTTATGGGGCACTTAAAACAATTTATTGCTTCATATAAAGTAGGTACCAACCCACTAAACAACACGGTATCTCACACGAGGGGTAAGGAGACACACGTGAGCATAGGGAACAAAGAATTTTAGACGTATTAGTTTAATTTATTACATCTTTGAGTCGTTTTAATTAAAGTAAAACTAGTTTGTAGTAGCCGTATACTTTGGTTCTAAAGTACTTTTTTTTCGCGCTTGTTTTAATTTTCTGCCGGTTTTGGCATTATCATGCCATTTACTAGAGAATCGGAAGACATATTGTTTCAGCCAATCAGAAACAAGCAAACGTCTAATAGAAATGGAAATGTACACAAAATATGAAATTGAATTGTATTGTACTTATGTTTTTTCTCAGTAAAGTTCTCATTTTTGACTTACCCGACGTATATTTACTTATATTGATAACGTTTCTTTATGAAGTTCCTAAAAAACAAGATTACTGATACGATTGCAATTTTATAAAACTTACTAGATGACCCGCGCAACTTCATCTGCGTAAATTTCCCTGTTTTTGCAACATTTTTTATTGCTGCTCCGCTCCAATTGGTCGTAGGGTGTTATATAGCCTATAGCCTTCCTGGATAAATGGGCTATCCAACAGTAAAATAAATTTTCAATTCGGACCAGTAGTTCCTGAGATAATAGTCTTCAAACAAACGAACTCTTCAGCTTTATAATATAATAAAGCAATCGAAAAAATAATAGTAAATATAAATACAATAGACGTAGACCTACTTCTTCAAATTGCACAAAGTGCGCAATCTATTGGCCCGCGATCTACGGCTCGCAAGTAGTACCTAAGCAGTGAATCTATACTTACATAGGTATATACAAGGTTATTTTTGGTATGGTTCAAAGCTCACACACCCCATTAAGATTTTCACTTCAATTAATTAAAAGAAAATATTGAAAACTTGCAGAATTATAAGCCATTCAAATTGTCTTGTGTTCTTCGCGCTATCGTGCTCAGTGCATCTCGTAGTACGTAATCTATGGTTATTATTGAAAGATAAATGATGATTACATTTCACATCATATTGTGAACAGCATTTGGACTGTAAGAATGATTAATGAATTATAATGATTGATTAATTAATCATTTGAAAAATATAACATTGTCCAAAAACTACCCCATTGGATTATGTGTTACTGATTCTGAGCAAACTACTTTGACGTTTGCACTATACCAAGAATAACGTTGTTTAACATAAGAAGAAGGGCTATTCCTATCCTTGTACCATTGAACCATAAACTGACACTTCCCCACGTATATCTAAACTTCCCACGCTATCCAAACACGTTGAAGGTATTATCACCACATGGTTTTACCCTTCAAGCTTCCTAATTGATATTTTTCCATTATCCCATAATGAGTAATTACTCTGCGGGCCTAATCGATTACTTTCTATTGTTGTTAATTGAAAAATACCCATTGTACCAGGAAGTAATTGCGTTCACCCTTATTTTGTGAATTGGGGTTAATGAGTTGATAAGGGATCTTGTGTTAATTTAAATACATTTAAATTTTTCCATCCGTTTTAGGGGTACGATGTTACAGATACCTAGACTGACAGTGGCTTTAAATTGGGTAATATACTCGTACCTACCTGACATTCTTGTTTTATCGTAGCACTAAAATATACTTGCTAGTCACTGCTAGTCAGTCACTTAGACTAGCTAACCCAAGGACAGCAGCTTTGTTTGCTTTATTTTTCCCCATTTTTGCAATATTTTATTCGTTATCCGTACCCGTAAACCTTCGTGGGCTCATGCACAACACTTTGCTGAAGATCATCACATGATCATTTAATTATTTTTTGTCTGTATATCATTAAAAGAATCGTAAACTAGACATTTGTGTAGTTTACGATTCTTTAAATATATAAATAAGAAAGAAAAAAATATTGTGGCCAAAAAAATTAAAAATAGGTGGGACTTACCAAAAAAAAAATGATTGTAGGTAACGCTGAAAACTACTTTTCTATCTAAGTACCTATATTTAAAACAAAGACGGAAGCTTATTTTCCCTATTTCTTGTAACGTAAGTGAGCAATTACAGTTACATACTCGTATTTAGTTTGTTTGATTTTAAATGTTGATAAACTTTCGCGATTTGTACACATCCTGAAAATATATATATTACGGGTCTTAATCGCGTGAATAACTTAAGGTAAACTACCTTGTGTATTGCGCGACGTTTCGACCGTATTGCAACGGCCGTGGTCACGGGTTGCAGTACGGCTGAACGAATAAACAAGGTATATAACCTTAAATTGTTTGATTTTATTAAGAGAAAACTCCATGTAGTAGGTGACTTCAAAGATAAGATAGGGAGGATTAAGGAACAATCCAAAAACGACATTACGTGATCTATAGGTCCTCAATACACTAAACAGTAGGTTACATGGTCTTACTTCAATATACAAAAATACTCCAAATATTTACGTCGAAAATCAAGTAAAACAAAGGTCAAAATAAACTCATTAACATAACGATACCTTCACTGAAGTATTTTACGGTGTAAGAAAGTAATTTACGAGTTACTGAAATAGCACACAGATTGACATACAACTAATTTCGTACAAGCGTTTACTAGTTTTTAATAATAACGGAGGGTTACTTTGTACAATGTGTAGGTTGGCTATGATTTTGGTAGGAGTATAAGACAGTTATTTTTAACAAAAATTAAGGTGACTCGTCACGAAAGATCAGACACACAAAAATACCTTTTGAACTACATATTACAATACCTGACGCTTAAGGCAAAAAGTTCTTATCTTTAAAACGTCTGAATGAATTTATTATGAATTAAACTAAAAACCTCCCCCCTTCAATGTGCTTTCTAATAATAAAAAAACCGCAAATAAATCCGTTTAGGTCCTACGATACCACAGACAAACACTCCGATAAACACTTTAAAGTTACCTACCTAAGTACCTAACGTAAACTTAATTTTTTTTTTGGTCAGAGACCTCTCTTAATATTTCAACTCAAACCGATTAGCGATGGCGTAGGTACGCGTAGCAAACGATCAGACAAACGTAATTATCTCAAAATCTATGTTTTCGCAAACTAGGTTATGTGACGCAACATTTACAAGAATGTATGTTCGCAGGTTTCACAACAATCATCAATCCATTTAGTCATAAAACAGCCATCTAACATAACATCATTGAGCTTCGTTTTGCGTAATGCCAAGTAACCATAAATATCTATATTGTTTTTGCTAATATTAGAAACTATATAGTCTTTGAAGGCACGTTTAGATGTTTTCATTAAAATATTTACATCGCGTTTACACGTATATTACTTTGTAAAACATATCCTATGATAAGTACTTAACCTACATGGTTAAGTGAAACATTATTTGATGAAGTTAAGTTGCTGTTGTGGCAATGAAAAAAACATGATTGAAAATAAAAGTGTAGCAACAGCAACAGTGACATTTGCAAATAACTGCATCGTATTCGAAGTTGACACCATACATTTTATCTTTCAAATATTGACATTGAAAATAGATTTGATAGCTGATTAGCTGATTTTTGCTTTGAAACTCGTTGTCAATAACAATACGCTTTAATTTACGTAGGTACGTAAACTTAAAATTAAAAAATCATGTCACCATACATTTTACAAAAGCGTGGATAAATCACTGTGACATTTTACACGTCTTTGTTTTAAGTTGAGATCAAGTATATCCCTACAGTTACTTTTTTTACTTTACATATTGACTCAAATCGTCAATAAATGTCAACGGTTATAAGTAGGTACCTACCTACTAAACATGTGTGGATATTAATTTATATAGTTTTAATCCCTCATGGAGGAGGGGAGCTAATGCATCTGTGAAAATAAGTATTACGTTTTAAACTTTATCAAACACGCAGTAGAGTATTAAATTGCAAGATTTAATTTACAACATCTTGCAATTTATTCTAATGTAACAAAGATAAACCTTAATCTTTTTCCGTTTGAGTTTTAACTTTGAACGACGACGAACTCAGTATATTTAATCCAACTAATGAAATCGACCAATTACATTAGCGTTAACTGACTGAATCAGACGTCATACGGTGGAAATTCGCCTTCAATTAAGGGAACCTACCACTCAACCTCAATCTGTAAATCCCAACCATTGAAGTAGTCAAGGAATGCCCTCAAGACAACAATCGAAGTAGAATGACAGACCGAACAAGCTTAAAGATAAGAAACCACCAAAGGAAATTAGTTACAGGTAGGCACTCTGACCAACTCAAGTGATAGGCGTATCTGAAGCAAGATGACCAATGGAAGCCAGCTTGCTCAATGGCAACATTAGCAAAATACCAAGTTGGATCGTGTTACGCCTTTGGCACACAATTCCAAGCCTGCATTTTAAAGATAAGAATATTATTCTTTATTTTAAATGCATTAGCAATGCCAGACCCTAGCAAACGTCGACGACCATAAAAAGGAAATAAGAAATTAAATTTAGATTTATTTCGATTTGCGTAATTTGCCCTTCGTTGGTATTCGAGACACGTAGCGCAGTATCCGGTTCGATGTTGTGCTTGTGCTATGCGAAATCTTACGTCTATTATATTCTATGACTCAGTTTGATTACAATTGATTGTTATGGATTTTAAATTCTATTTCTGTTTACATTCGATAGCGTCATTGTGGGATGTATGTTTACTTTGCTAACTTAGTATTAAATGTAGAGTCAAGTTAGTAGCTTTTGCTTTCTAGGTGAATAAAGAATTTTAAGTTTGTGAGGCAATAATTGCAACACTTACATATCTTCTATAAGACAGTTTTTTTTTACTCAAGACCGGTTAAAAAATGATTATTAAGAAAAACCCAAAGGAACAGCCAGACAATTGAAAGAATCATAGGTGGTAATATTGTATATTGTCACTTGGGATCCCATTAAAGTTGAAGTAATATTAAGTTACAATAATTTTGATTACTTTATATATCCTTCCTTGAACACTTTCTTTTGGTGCTCGTTGCAAATAAATTGCGACTTTCACCCAACTATCACGCAGTCAGTTATAGTAGGTATTTGATGCTATCAAAATTATGTTTTGTCGATTTCGTAATTTAAACGTTTTGAAGTTGTAACGTAATCTTAAGACTTCATAGCTAACTAGGAGGTACTTACCTAGGAGACACATTAAGTTTAGTAGATTAACAGTAAAGACATTGACAGTGGCTGGTTTCTGTGAAAAATATAATGGATTTTTAGTGGTCTACTTGTTTTCACTTCGCACATTTCGAAAATGTAGAGCAAAATTATTTTGTAAACTTTATTAAACTATCCTATTGCAGTTCATGTTTCATGGCGCTTAGATTTGTTTGTGGAGATGGGTGTGATTGTTGATCGTTCACGCGAAAACTACTTTTTTACGTAACTTTACAGTTAGTTTGTTAATCGGAATAGCACATAGGCTATAACAATCCAACATTAAGCGAAAGAAGCCACAGGAAAAAGTTCTTGATATCAGCAGTTCTACAAGTAATAGAAACGCAAAACCGACATTTTTAATCACCTATCCCCTCATATCTTGTAAACATTCCATACAATATCTAAGGACTCTCCACGTGCACTCTTAACCCTCTCGTGAGAACAATAGTATGGTAGGGCGTTTTGTACCCTTGTATATAGAGGGGTATTAATGACCCCTTTTTTTGAAGACCATCTTTAGTCCTGAGTATTTGATAACTTGTGACGTTACTAGGGTTGGATACCAGACATTTGTATGAAGATAATATTTAGAGCGCGCGTAAAAACGCCTAGGTGTTCACTATCGTTGTATGATACATCACAATGAGTCAAAATGTGTCTGTGGTAGAATTATTAACTTCAAAAACCATTATGGAAGGACAAAACGTTAAGCAAATGCGTGTAAGTATGCGGACTATTATGGAGACAGACAGACGTACGCCGGTAGGTAAGTAATAAGTACATAAATTAAACTAGCAAAAAGCGGTGCTTCAGGGGGAGTCGTGAAGTTTTCTACCAAGTAATAATTTATAAAACAGTTGTATAAAGAAAATTAGTTTTAAGTTGCATTTTTTTTAAATGTGTAGGTAAAATAATATTTCTAGATAACATATCTATCCTAATATTATAAAGCTGTAGAGTTTGTTTATTTGTTTGTTTGAAAGCGATAATTTCAGGAACTTCTGATCCGAATTGAATTTTTTTTTTACTGTTGGATAGCCCATTTATCGAGGAATATAACATCATGCTACGAGCAATAGGAGAGAAAATGTTGCAAAAACGGGTAAAAATTAACGCATACGAAATTGCGCGGGTCAGCTAGCCAAGACATAAACATAAATTACTATATCAAAACCAAAACCTGAAAGTATGATAGTTTCTTAGTAAATACTACCACAAAAGTGCATACGCTCTCTTCGCTCTCCCTGATTAAAAAAAATATCTAGCACCAGCAAAGGGCTTAAGTACCAATTATAATTTTTCACTACACTTTGCGAAGCGAAATTGACAATTAGATATCTTATAGACTTATTATTAAACTCCTCCATCTCCATCCTGTCTACGTATCTTCTCATTTTATTTCCTCCAAAGGAAGTAAAGACAAGCTGTATTGTCTATCCACTTTCTTTGAAAAACTCCTTGGTCTCGCCCTTGAGTGCGCATGCGCTGCGCTGCGGGCGTCATGGCGTCAGCTGCGCGCGCACGTGGCTTCAGGAAGCGACACGCAATCCTGCGCACCCATTGTTTTGGATTCGCGTCTTCGCACCCCTTGAAATATGTACAATACTTTAAATAGGGCTGCTCGGCGTACGGAAATATCCCGATTAGTCTTATTGTTAAGGGCGTTTAAGTAATACGATTCTTCACTTTAAAAAAACCTCATCATCAGCCTATCGCAGTCCACTGCTGGACAAAGGCCTCTCCAATTGCACGCCACTTTGATCTATCTTCGGCTTCTCGAAGATCTTCTCTTAAAAAACCAAATACGATGATATATACCAAAATTCCGATGTTTTTATAGTCTTCACAATTATAGGAACTAAATATTTTTATATTGATTAAAACAATGTCAGAAATCAGAAAGCTCTTGAGAACTGACCAAACTGACCTTTTTAAAGGTAGTCCATATTTCCGTCCGTAGATTAGATAAAGTCCTAAATGCCACCCCTATTTTTATATATTATAAGTCGAATAAAAGGAGTTCATATTTGTGAACGTACGCTATCCTTATTCTTTGTGCTTTCAAATACTGTGTGTGTGTAGGGTGCCTCCCTCGTTATGAGCAGTTATTTTCTGCGTTTATAAGGCGTTGCTAATTTTAATGAATGTCGCAGCTCCAAGCCCTCTTGTGTTTGCATTTAAGGTTGGTTTAGGCGAGTCCCGGTAAATTCTTTTCGCTTCCTAGTCTAAACAAAATATAGAAATAGCCTGAGATATGTTTGGAGACCTAAATATCGATTCGAATGATCAATTAAAATAAAAAGTGGCTTTAGAGTTCATCAGTTTCCGTAATAATACGTATTAACATTGCAATGGACATTAGAGCGTCAATAGATTTTTTGGGTTTTAGATTCGAAATAACAAAAGTTTTTTTATCTGCATAATTTTAAGAATCAAACTGTAAATTAACTGGCAATTTATCAACGCTACTCTAGAGCGCTTCAAACTTTTTGCTCCAACAAGAGGTAGCCGGCCGATAAACAAAAGAAAATCCGACCCAAAACCCATAGGTGGCCGGACTGCATATACACGCGACGCACACACCGCCACCCTGCGCCCCTCCACTCGGTCAAGTCGCAACTTGCACAGGCAGCAGGCAGCAGGCTGTAGTTTTGTTGCCCCCGTCATTCGTCCGCGGACCGTTGTAGAGCGCGTACGTGCCGCTCCTTTCCAAAGTTTAGTGAACGAGTGTTGTGCTTATGAACAGTCAAGATGGTGCGGAGCTTGTCACAGTGGACGAAGACGCTCAGCTTTCCAGCGAGGCTGTCTCCAAACCGCACTTCCAAGGAGAGCGTCGGCAATGGCCAGTCCAGTCCTGGAGTGTCGCCGACCCCCAGTGCTTCATCGCTCCCTCATAGCTCGGATAAAACTATCACACCAATTCCAATCACGGAGATCAGCCAAATCGTAAGTCTCCCTTTTTGATTGGGGCAAGTCCCTCTGACCAATTATTTCTTAGATGAGGCGAGGGGACATTCGTGTTGCATGCAGCTGCAATACAAGTACACGTTTTGAATGCTAAGTGGTTGATTATGTACGAAAAGTTACTGTTCACTATTTCGCGGAATCTAAGTTCTAAGTCTACTTAACGAATACATAATTGAATAGGTATATTATTACCTGAATTTTAATTTATGTACAATTTATGAACGTGTAAGGTTACGCGTTTATTTGCACAATCTTCCTACGCTTGTTATTTGCAACATTAAATCGGAATGTCATAGAGTGGGTTAATTTGGCTACCATACTTATTAGAGCGTCACATATAGCGATGGAACGTCCTTGCGAAAAATGCCAGCATACTTACCCTACTTTAAAACAATAAGATTTAACCCACTTGTAGTGCTTGATGACAATATTGTTACTTATGATGACACAACGATGAAACAATACTGTTATGAAACACAATTTGGTGGCGAAAAATTTTACACGTTTGTTTACAAAACAATACAAAAATAACAGTCCTTCACAAATAAAGGTATCTACCGTTATTCCTTGCTTTCCCATAAGCGATAGATACGTGTATGAAATTTGAACCGTATTTTATGGAACAGCAGACCATATAGGCTCAGTCATTAGGCACAACAGTACTGAAAGGAAATGTATCAAAAACCATATACATTTCCGCCGACGCACGTGTTGGGTAGTGGTACATTACGTGTTAAGTTGTTAGGCACGTAGCATTAGTGCTGTGGGAACGATCAGTGGACGGCGAAGTGCGCGATCGTGTATGAAAATTAATATGTGCTGAGGTGGGCAGGGGCCGGTGCGCCTGCGCACCGTTATGTCCCCCTTGCACTTACCTTGGCAAGGCCGCGTCGAGATGCGAGTTTTTGCGAAGCATGAAAGCATGACTTTCACCTTTTAAGACACCTTTCTAAATGCTGAAGTCTGTTTTTGATTCAGGTCTTAGGTATTCAGTATCTACATGTAACTTGTTATTTGTCAAAGTAGGACACACAAGCTTTGTGAAGGTGACAATCGTTGATTGATATACTGAGTGTTTGTGACACACATTTTGTTTAATACCTATGCAACCAAAGTTGTAATATCTAATTAAGTCTTGGTATTAAGTCCAATTATAAATAATGAAAACTAATTAATTGCAATTGATGAATAAAAACAAAAAATGAATAAAAAACCTAAACTAATTGCAGAAAGCATATTTTCTTTATAAAATGGTGAAAAAGAAAACAAAAAAGCAAAATAATATTGAACCAGCAATCATTAGGGCTAAAAGTAATACAGTTCTAATATGCAAACATAACCTAAATTCAAAGAAACATTATCTCAACTTTATCAAATATTATGCAAAAAACAAACGATAAATGTATGCAAAAACATACTCGATCAAAACGTTTAACGGTTGGCAATAGAATGCTAAGAATTTTGTTCAATCGGTTCGTTATGTTGCACAACTTAGCGACTAGTTAAAGGATTCAAGCGAATACACGTATTGGCTTTTAATATTGACGATGATGCAAAAGTTTTAGCTGAGTTGAAATATTCGTGCAGGCTGGTGAAAGAAGTAAACAATATCAAATATCTTAATGTATTTAATAAAAAAATATACAGAAGAAAGATAATATAGAGCTAAAGAAATACTACACAATTCACACGACTTCGGAGTTTATTAAAACTTAAATTATGATGTGTATTGAAAGTGTCGCGTACTCTTTTGTTTACTACTATTACTTATTCGGTGGTTTAAGGTCATTCCGTCAATGTTTTCTTGGGCTATCTAAGACATTGCTCAGGTTATATCTGACAAAATTCTGCATTCCTTTGATTTAATTTAAGACACAGTGATGTGAATTTTCGTAAGCTTGCGGTTATATTTCGTTGATTCTCCTTCATGTTTTATGTCATGGTCTTTCGATATTAACATTTGAAACTTGGTCAATTTGTGCCCAAAGTAAGGATAATATAGATTAAAAAGTATTGAAATTTATATTTGCAGTAGCACTTAAGTCAACTGGATCCAAAAAAACCCTTTGGTACTTATAGTAACATCAGCCTGTCCCAGTATAGAATGTTTTTTTTTTATAAGTTACACTCATCTCCATTAGTATCATACTATGTTGTTTTATAGTTTTACGCTTAATTATACAAACTATCTTCATTTATCTGACGCACTAAAACTGATTTACAATTGGTTGCGAAACGTACATACTCGTTGTAAATCACCCATTGTTATGGGCGAACATAAAAAGTCGCCTTTTTGACAATTTAGTATTGTTTCGATGTTGAGTTGTCAAGTTGAGCTTAAAATCTAGTTGAGTATTTAGGTACATAAAATTTAAAAAATCTTAACTTAATCACCACCTTTCATAGTAGGTTTTTACAGAACACCAAAAAGTTTTGTGAAATGTCACTAAAGTGAGCTTACTTTAGTAGTAGTATTAGTAGGTGGGTAATTTGATAATAGTAGTTTGTTTTTTAACACCTAGGTAAGTAACATTCTAGTTTTAACATTTCATGCACATGTGATCATATTTTATTATTGTTTATGATTATGATCCTGAAGTTATGCATTTTAGGCTGTCCAGCAATAACAGAAAATATTCCAAGACTTCCTTAAACATAACTTGAAGTAATATCCAGATTTTTTACTAAAGCAAATTAATGAAATTCTGAGTCATTACAAAGATCGTGACAACAATTCGCAATAAAAAAGCTTTTGTTGTTAAACTGCCAGCTACAAAATGTCAAATTACTGACCTTGTCTGTTTAAAAATATTCGTTGTAAATCTCATCGTAAAAAGATTTTGATGGCTTTCTTTTGCCATGATTTTCGATTTATAGCGCGCTTTTTATAGCATTCCAAATTTAAAAACCCTTTTGACAGATGTCAAATTAAAAAGTTAAGTTGGAACACTTAACAATAACGTTACATTTTTAACATGAGTTTAAGAAAGGCTTGCGTAGTAATTCGACAATGTCTGATTTTTGGTTCTTAGTTGTTTCGACTTGTACGAAGTAGTGTGATTTTTATAAATTTTGCACTCATTGCAGGGAAAACAAAGAATTCATTTCAATTGGATCGGGAATTGCGTCCGATGTTGGATTGATCCTAAACAGGCAAATTGTAGGGAGCCGTTATGTGTGTCTGGTTTTAACGAATTCCTTCCTCGATTATAATGATTTAATCTTTTCTAAGCGAAATAGCTGTCTGACGAAAAATTATATTGTTTCAACTTAGCGTGTTTCTATATTATTAGTGAGGTATTTTATAATTTTGTAATAGGTTTTCTGTTGTTTTGTTTTATATATTTTGCGGCTTCAGATTTCAATAGTGTTGCCCAAATGCAAGAACAAGACGAGACTTAGCCAGTCTTGGTCTTGGTCTTGCGCCAATACACCTGGTCTTGGTCTTGGTCTTGGTCTTGCGCTCCCAGTCTTGGTCTTGGTCTTGGTCTTGCAGCAAGAGTCTTGCAAGTCTTGCAATTACCTATTAGTCTATTACTATTTATTAAAGTTTACTTTAAATCTTAGAAAAACGTATTAGAATTGGAACATTGTGAGCTTGAATTAACATAGCCATAGTAAAGATCAAGCAGATTAATAAGTAACTGAAGATTTGATAAGAAATTCGAAAAATCAACTGACCTATATGTCGTTTTCCATGGAAGTAACTGTTTCTTAATAAACATTTATGATTTATAAGCTTACATTTGCTAAAACATGTAAAAAAACAAATTAATTACAATAACTTGACTGTATTTTAAAGAACAATACTTATCTGTCTAGAAAGAGATTGAACCCTCAACTTATAAGAAATTTAATAAAAGAGTTTACGATTTATCATTTATTTGAATAAAAAATAAAATACAACACAAATCAACAGCTTTATCATTAGGTTATGATACTTTATATAATTTTTTTTGACCAAGAATTAATACAAAGTAACCATCTGGCTGACTCATCACTTAACCTATTTCTATGTTTTCTAATTACTAATGATGCTTTAGAAAATAACCTCTCAGCAGGTACTGAAGTTGCAGGTATTGAGAGAAAATCACGGGCCATTTTCGATAAAATCGGATACTCTGTCTCATGCGTCCTCCACCAATCTAAAATGTCTTCCGAGCTGGCAGTTCTTGGTTTTCTCAGGTACTCCTCCAACTCGTCTATCACTAAGCCTTGAAGACAAGATCCAGATGACGTCGAGGGACATTCATAGAGTTTATCAAAGTCTATTACGTCTTCATCTTCATCACATACTTTATTTTCTTTTTCTGGTAATTCCAGAGATTTGTTCAGTGAGTGTAGACTTTTATATTCTTCATAAAGTTCATTGAACTTGCGCAGACTTTCTGTTTTAAGTTGCTTCCCCCACATTGTCAGGTCAAAAGTCTGAGCCTTATGCCTTGGGTCTAAAATTAAAGAAGTACAATAAATCCAGTTGCTCTTCTTGTAATGTTTAAGCATTTTGTCTCGAGCTGCTTGGAAAGCTAGAATGAGCCTTTCATCCACTTCAGATCGATTAGGTTTCTCATCTAACTGTTTTACCATGGATTCAATTTTATCTAGCAAGAGATTGAATGATACAATGACTAGCGGTAATGTAACATATTTGTCTCCACCAAGTTTTGTACTTAAAAGTTTAAAGTTTATTAGAAATTTATGTAATTTTTCGAGTACCTGCCATTCATTAGCTGTGATTTGAAAATCATTTAATTCGGTGACAGAACTGCACAATATGTCAATGCCCGCTCTCACTTTTAAACCAAATCCAATCATATCATGTGTGGAATTCCATCTCGTTGGACAGTCAAGAATGGCATTTAGATTTGATGGCACGCCAGCTGCTTCACAAGCAGACTGAAACTTCTTCTTCACTATCTCACTTCTTTTTATTTTACTGGAAATACTGCGTAACTTTGTTACAGATGTACGCGAGTCAGCAATATTTGGTGCAGATTCTTCATCTTCCTCATCCTCAGTTTCGTCTGCATAGTCTTCGTACTGCTGATCTTGCGCGTTAGTGTCAGACTCACAGTGTAATGCTAAGGTCTTTAATAAATCTTGTACACCAAGGTTTAAAATGTGAGCAAAGCACCGGAAATGTTGATTGTCTGAATCAAAGTGTGGCGGCAGCTGTTTGCCCAGTTCATACATGAATTTGGTATTTGCAGTTGCGTTGTCGACCGTGATACCTTGTATTTTATCAATTATGCCATATTCCAATAAACATTCATGGAAAATCGTTGCAATATCTTCCCCAGTATGTCGACCGCGTGATGGTATAAAATCAAGAACTACAGATTGATACTTCCATGCGTTGTCTATATAATGAATAGTAACCCCGTAGTAACTCCTACCAGCAATTGACGTCCACCCATCAATGGTAAAAGACATTTTAGATGATAATTGTTGAAGTCGTTCCTTGAGATTCAATTGGAGCTCTTCAAATCGCTCTTTGACTTTCCTTCTAAGTGTAGACCTTTTAGGAAACACCATATTAGGGCAAATACGTCGAAAATATACTTGTGTAGCTTCGTCATCGAAAAATGAGAAGGGAAGATATTTTTTCACCACCCAATCAACTGTAGCTGTCGTGATGTTGTCACTGCTGTTTTCCGACTGAAACAAAACAATAAATCTTGTGTTATTAGGTTTGAGCGTATAAGAGGAGGAGGTTTGTTGTTGTTAAATCGAGAAAATCGTTAAATTGATATTTGTTATATTAAGGTTGCACTGTACTGTAATTTACCAAAATAAAGTACTTAGTTGTTACTGGCCGATTAACTGAAAATATGGGTGTTTATAAAAAATATTTAAGACGATAATTACATACTTAATATGTCGCACCCCTAGATGAAAACTGTGAAAACACCACTAACTCAAAAATACTTACGTAAGTTAATGGCGTTTTTGAAAGTATCGCATGAATAGCTACGCGGAGTTAAAATTCTTTTAACTGTTAAAAAAATATTCTTACCTGTCCACTTCCAGCGGTTACTAAAAAGCTTGTGATATCTCCACTTAATTTTGGTTTAACAGGAAGAAATATTTCTGATTCCTTTTTGTGGAAAGATATTAGATGTTTCCTTAAGCCTGAAGTGTTTCTGTTTTTCATTTTTATTTCAATCTTTTTATGTTGGCACAATTTACAGAAGGCAGTTTGGGATGCATGAATTATTTCGAAAAACTCCTCAAATTTGCTTTTGGGTCTTTTAGATCTGTGACTCAAACTCTCGTTACTCGGACTAGAATAATTTGAATCTTCGTCACTCATATTAAATTGTACACGTGATACGTTTTTAGAAAACAACGAGAATTAGTAAAAACAATTATCAAGTTAGACTCGAAGCACAGCTCAATTGGAAATGACTGGAATTAAAATAATTCCTTTATTTATAGTACGTTTCCTTGCTTTACCGCGCCGCCTCGCCACGTGCCGGCTCTATGAAAAGGATGCCGCCGCAAATCAAACAATGCCGCGTGCGGCGTACAATCACACACTAAATATTACCTACTTGTACAGACGCGACGCGTGAATAAAATAGAATTAGTGCCAATCACTATTCTTTACATATAAGTGAATGTTTTGGCGTACATCTATACTAATATTATAAAGCTGAAGAGTTCGTTTGTATGTTTGATGACAGAAGTTTTAAAATAAATAAATAAGTCCTGAACGTCACTATACCTCCAAAGTTACTATTCCTCGTGGACGAAGTCGCGGGCACAGCTAGTAAATACTTACTCTCATCATCTCTCTCAGAGATATTCGGGCTGGTAAGTAATACAAAACTCTTATCGCAGGCTTTTTATTTTATTAGTAGGTAAGTACCTACGCTTTTTATATTATTTTATTAGTTTTGTAGAATTTTTTTACACGTTTCAAGTATATTTAAAAGTGGCTACAATATTTATTAAACGGGTGATATTTGAACACTTTTTTGCTATTTTTTCTTGTAAAAACTTAAGAAATATAATGACTAAATGTACAATAATAGTACCTAAGTAATTAGTTTAAAACCATATAAGTAATCAATATTATAATATATACTTACTAGAATGAATTAATATGACATCTACTACCTATCCTTACCATTTTATCCTAATCATAATACTACTTGCGTGATCAGTATAATGTATTCATTTTCATTCTAAGCACTCTGAAACTTATTTATTCTTTGGAACACCTGTAGGTACTCTACTAGGAAATTATTTTGCATGAGTATACCTTCGCCCTATGGCGGCAATCAAATAGTGTCAAATGTTATGATTTCGGCGTGGCGGCAACGATTGTTTTAGATTTCAAAAGAAGCCGCCGGCGCGTGTATCATAACCATGTACTTCCGAAAAGCGGCAAATTTCTTTGAGAAGTAAGTACAAAACCTTTGATGCCGCATTATCAAAGTGCCGATGGTTAAAACATAACTATGCATGCACTCAGTTTGATTTTAATAGATATTTTTTTATTCGCTATGTTTATGGTATTAGTCGTAATGCGCATAGGTCCAGTTTTTCATATTCTTTGATACAGTTTTTTGCGTCTCATAGAATTCCTAAGCGTACCTACCTATACACCGAACTGTTACACCTAACTACTCAGTGAAATAGCGCTAAGTCCTAGCTGCAAGACGCAAGAGTCTTGCAGGCTATGTCTTGTTCTTGCTCAAGTCTTGCACGGTCAGTCTTGGTCTTGGTCTTGCTAAAAATACGCGGTCTTGTTCTTGGTCTTGGTCTTGCAAAAACGCAAGAACAAGACCAAGACTGCAAGACCAAAACTGAATTTGGGCAACACTAGATTTCAATACGAAAAACTACTCAAAAATATATTTCAAAATTGGTATCGTACAATTTTATTAGATATACAGTACCGTAACGTATAATGTATACGTTATTTTTTTACGTTACGCTATTAAACAACTAGTCTTATTATCTAATGCCAATATTTTTCTTTGCTCCTGTGTTCACACATTGCTTCTAAATGCACGTATGTTACAATGTAACTGCATGAAGTATGTAGATACGATCCATTACATATGGAGCTTGACATTTCGTAACAGAATGATGATCTTTCCATACGCATCTTTATTCACACGCACATGCGTACTCGGATACAGCTAATGGATGTCACAGCTTTCACGAGTCTTGTTTTTTAAACTGTTTTTGTATTAGGCTGGTCTTGTCAGTGTTCACTGTTCTCCTATCTTCTGCTATCTTTTTAATCATTTGATCTTTCAATAAATAACGTTTAGATTCCTCATCCGGGTTCTAAAATTAAAGCAAAGAACTGTCAAAAAGTACGGTCAAATGGACATATTTTTTGAGAGGTAAAAATACATAACAGATGTTCTAGCCATAGTTATTTTAGCGCGCCAAAGAGTGTCAAACGTCAAAAATAGTAGCTTAATTTTTTTTATAGTCTAACTGAGGGAATGCTCCATCTAGACACTATATAATCAAAGCTTTCGATATGTCTCGACTGCCACTTTCTTCCTTATTTGTTGTATATAACTTATTTTAGGCTTTCCTCATCTTTGATGATATTTACTTCTATTATGATATTTAGTCTTATTAGTGTCTTTAATTTCTGATACCAAGCAGGGCCATCATAATCCTAACTTTACGAAATAATATTGTAAAGATGATTATTTTATTATTCCTCAAAAATAATCATCTTACTGGCATGATTTTGAAATGTTGTATTGACGTGACTTAATTTTTAATTTTATCGTGATTGCCAAGATAATACAAATAAAATAAAAATATGAACAATGACAGTATCACAGTTAAGTTTAAAAACATATCAACATGTTACTAGTCGATTAGGCTTGCAAATTGCTTTTGTACGTTAAAACATATTTTATAATACCTTTTAATGTGTGGAAGTAAATAATAATTTAGTTGGAGTGCATGGCGGCCATATTTATTAGGTATTTTATTGTGTCGACGACGGAACGAACATCTGCGTGTCAAATTCCTGTGTGCCTTGTGCAAGCTTGGGAAACGAACCGTGCACATGACTGGAAAAAGAAGTTACGTATGTCTATTTAGAATATAATGTAATATAAAGCATTTACTGGATTGTTATGTAGTCAAACTTAATTAGAAGCGGTTATTGTATAATAAAATTGTCGTTGTAGATAAAGATTTAAACCCTAATTTGGAATTTTATTAATTTTGATTCAAATTGCCGATTATTTTATTTTATAATTTATGAAACTTACAGCTAATACATAGGTTGTGTTTAAGAAGGATATTACCTAAAGGCCAATTATAAGTTTTCATATATACATTACTACGTGTTTTCTATATATTGGCAGACGACAACCTGCAAATGAATTTAAAAATAAAAAACAGAAAAAAGAAAAGGAACCTAAATACAAAAAATGGAGAAAAATATATACTCAGCTGAAAATTATTCAGTGTATTTGTTTAGTAAAATATCATAATGGTGTTTAAAAGTGTATAAGCGATGCTCTTCTAGCCCTATATATGATGGTCAAAAGTTCCGATCTAGATCATACAGGAACGTCAACAAAAACAAGTGAAAGTTAGTAAGTAAAATGACGAGAATAACCTCCGGATGTTTGCAATAACGTGGTCTTTGTGTCTGCCACTTATTTTATTATCTACCTCAGAAAATTTCAAATTGAAAAAGTTCGGATTCTACTTTATGACTATTAGAAAAGTTATATTATTAAGTAGTGGCCCAATGGTAAAAGTTACATTTATAGCTTAACTTTCATGATAGGAGTTATGATTCGTAGTTGCAAAAAAGCTTGGATTGTTCACAATAACTTAAAATATTTAATTCAATAACTTATCCTTTATCTCAAATAACTATAACCTATTATAGCCACAACAAAAACACTACAAATGGAATGAATTATCCTGAAGAACTACGTACAAAAATATAAGTGTTTGTATTTAAAAAAAAATCTTGGAACATAAAAGCGTGCTTGATATTTAATAGCAACCACAGATAAAGGAAGAGGGTTTTTTTGTAGCGTCAGCTGTTTCTAAACACGATACACGGGGTGACTCGTACAAAGGCATAGACAATGTGGATTTTAAGGGCTAGTTCGATTATACATATTTGGAAGGCGATATAATAACACCTTTATAGAAAAGGTCATAATAATTACACTCTTTAAAAGCATTCCATAGAATGTTCCTTTATGAATATAAAAGTGGAAATGAAATAACGTGTAAAGACAAGGAATAAATTACATTTTAAAATAAATTTAAATAGAATCATGTTATATTATATAATGACTGGTTTTTTAATTATATTTTCCACATATAAATATGATACAAGTACCTACAGCGCTTCCTTTCATTCATAAACACGTTACTCTCTTCAATCATTCTGCATAAAGAGATAAGCATATTTTTGAAGTCGGCAAAAAACTGGTATCAGATATCGCGAACGGATACGACGCTTTGATATCCGAGATATCGGTATCGGTACATATCGATATGAATCAACTCAAGGATACGGATGTTCAAAAAAACGGACTGATAAAATGTCGTTTCCGTTTTGAAGAAAAATGAAAGATGTTAGTCAAAGTTTTGGGATATTTAGCCGGCTTGAATTAAGGATATTATTGCCTCATTTATAAGTAATACATTTATTAAAAACTCAGAATATGATAAAAGCATTATTTTAGCAAAAATAATGCTTTTATCAAATTCATCGAAAAAAGTTTTTATTATTAAACGCACATTAAACTCATTCTTAAACTTTTTAACGCGTACTCGACATGTAAAAGTATATAATTATTAACATTAAAGGTTAAGTTTTATACTAATTTGCTAATAAACATAGCTACTAAATTGCAAATAAAATGCACAGTATTCAATAAAAGCCGCCTGCATCCGCCTACCGTCAAAGGAATAATAATTGTACGCATTCGAAATTCAAAAATTCCAGGGTAGCACCTGCTGAAGCAGATGTTCGGATCAATACATTAACGAAACTTCGAATTGTATGAAAATTTTGGGAGATTTCGAATGCACGCACGCACAAACAGCTGTTGAAAGTTGCCACCAAAAAAAACCTTACCTGAATCAAGAGGAATTACTACGCGGTATAATGGAGGCTGATCAGCTGATACCGACGACATATGGCATGATTTTAAAATTTTCGAGTTTTTGGAACAGTTGCCTTTATTTATGTAGACACACGACTCCGATTAAAATTTAATTTTATGCTTTGTTTTTGGTATCTACTTTTTTTTTAATGAGCGGTTTCTTTGCAGTAACGTAAAATAGCCTTTTTTATAAACATACAAGAAGGTCACCACTTATAGGTTTATTTACAAGCGCTCCAAACAAAGAGCCCTTCGTGGAGGACGTCTGTTTTGTGTCTAGGGCCCTAATGTTTATTGCTACATGTCCATTGGGAGTTGTTTTACTTCCCCACACACTCTTTGATAGATCCTTTGATATTCTATGGAATCGACTGTTTTATTTAGTAAAGTTCCCCCCAAGCATTCTTGTTCTATTAGTTTAAATGTCAAAGAAACGCTGTTGGACAAATTACATTGGTTGAAAATGACTTGCCTTGTTCGTTTTAAATAGTAGTTTTATGAAGTAATAACTACATAATGACATGTAATTTGAGCTTCACATTAATGAACGTTAGCACTTTCAAATCACATTGATCTATAGTTGCTAATTGGTATCTTATTTAAACTAGAAAGTAATTGTAATTCAAATAAATTAAATAATGAGAATATGGTTATATTATAATTATTAATATTATATTCGTTACTTACGATTAATAATTGATAGCTTTCAACTGCCAATCACTTAATTAGATTATTAAAAAAGTCATCATTACCAACCTTACGACAATTAAATAAAAACCGGGCAAGAGCATGTCGGACCATGCTCAGTGTATGGTTCCGCAGCCATTATTACAAATAAATGCACAATCATGAAAAAAATCCGATTTGAAAATTGCACTAGAAAAAGAGCGTATATTATGGCACTTACGCCCTTTAGTAGACAAATGCAGTTTTTCGGCAATAACTCAATCTTGTCGAAAATAATTTTAGTATAAAGTATTTATTAAGCGATACCTTTGTGATTTATTTCATATTGTTTGACGGTGGTTCAAAGATAAAGGTTTATGCAACTTTCGGAGTGATTATTTCTAAAAATATTCACTTACCCAAAAAAGTATATTAGAAACCTTAAAATGTTTTAAAAAGATCTGTCTAATGATGTGCCGCGTTGATGTTTGCTGATTTTTTTTTCTCTTACATGTATGGAGTGTTGTCCCCCCCCCCCCCCAAAAGTATTTATTTTTATTATTTACTTATCAAACTAACAACCTACCTACAAGATACCTTTTCACCAAACAGACAGACAGAAATATGTCGAAACTAAAAAGGGTTTCGTTTTTGCCATTTTGGCTACGGAATCCCAAAAAGAACCATAACATACATATTTGAAAGATTTTGAAAAAGGAATGCATTAGTTATGGGTTGTCAGTGTTGCCAGTATTGCCTTAATTATAATTATACATTCTGGATGGATCGATTTAAAGAGAACCTTTTATGATTAAAGGGTTTCGCATAAATTGGTATTTGATAAGTCGTAAATTTATTTTATATTGTTATTTTACCTTTTTCTATACCTTTTGTATGTTCCAAATTACTTGAAAGACTTATGTGTAGGTAGTAAATCCAGCGTGAACCCTTACAAAAGTAACAAAGTACCATATTGTTGTTTTTACATGACACATTTAAAGTCAAACGCGATCACCCCCTTTAACTAATTAAAACAAATTAGCCTTTCAAATGTTATCTGAAATCTTAATTATTATGACATCACGGAAGTTCCATTCAGCATATTTATCAGATGGACAATCCTACTAAGGTTGCATGTCTAAAATACTTAAAGAGAGTGCTTTAAGTAAATGAAGGCGTGAGTGAGCTTTTATGAAATTTTGTTTTGATTGTAGTAGTAAATTTCGTTCAGAAAGTCGTTATGGTGAGTGTTTCCTGAGTTATACTTACAAGCTTTTAATATTTTAAAAGGATTCTTGTTACTAAATCACGCCTAAATAGATTTGAATTAGTTTTAGTTATAGACAAACAATCGTATACAAGAATCGAACTCTATGCGATTAGACGCAGCTAAAGGTTGGATAAAGGTTCATAACTACCAGTTTTATTTAAGACTCAAGTTGAAAATAGAATATACAGTTCAGGAACTCGCCTAGCGCCATTTTAATTAGGTAGTAAAATCGACACTCAATTGACCGGACGTACGACCATATTTTAAACTCTGATCGCAATCCCAATAATCCAACCGCACTTGATTTCCGGTGGCCTTCAACCTTTACGCAATCTATTGTAACTCTTACTTCCTGAATATAGAGTTGAAATTTAAATGTGAATCTTCGAGACGTTGACAGGCTTACGCATGTACTTATGTAGTAGGTACCTATTTTATTCCGTGGGAGAATACTTGAACCGTAAAATTTGAACAAAATGCAGAATTGAATACTTGACAAATTCTATAGAAACGTTATTTTGTAGGTATGTCCTAATTTAGCTCGTTGTGTTCAGATAAGTGGATCATTTAGAATCCCTCATGTTATTTCAAGGGCGAGTGAACAAGAATGTGTTATTAACGGTTTGGAATTCTAAACAGAGATTTCTTAAGTCAAATTATGGAAGACAAATCTAAGTTGTCTACTGTGTCGGCTTATAAAAAGCACCGCCTGAGTCGTACTTCCGGTACGGTAAAAGGCTTATAAAGAAAGGAGGTATTAAGAACCGTTAAGAAGTTTATATACTTAGTTAATTTGGAAGAATTCGGATGATGTTCATTCATTTTAAAAGCCACGACAACGTTAACATAACTTTCAATAACTAGTGCTATTAAAATCACAGCATGACTCTTACCTATTTAGTATCATGATTTAATCTCTACAATGTCTTTGCCTATTTATTTTTTTCTGTATTCAATGTAAACATACTTAGTTAAAATTAGTAAACGCAACAAAAGTCTATGTGAATATTTCGTATTAGTCATGACAAAAATCAGGTTGTACGAGATTGCACGGCCGATGTTAAAGTTAGTCATCGCTTTGTAATGCGCGCACGCACCTCGACTCTTAATTTATTAGACCTATATGGTCGTACGGTCTCGAATCCGAAATTCTCTGTGCGAATTCGATCGTCTTTATCGATTCTCAGGACGAAAAGTTTCAATGTCTCGGTAAATGCAAATCAACCGTGTTATTGAACTTTAAGCAATGAATATCTGAGATTATAATGTTCTTGTTTGGTTTGTCACTTTGAGCAAGATTTTTATTATTAATTTCGGGTTCTTTTATTTCATTAGTGTTGTTGGGTGTCTTTTATGTCATGTATTATCGCTGGCTAAGAAAGGATTTGCCCCGAGTACTCCGGCTGTTTGACAGTGTCAATTCAATTCACTTGTCAGTCATAACATTTGAAAGTAAAACCTGAAATCCGACCTTCATAAAAATATTTTATTGCTTCACAATTTATTTTGCAACATTCGTTTAGATTCTACAGAAACATCGCCCGTGAAAAATCGCTACCTCCTCTCTATAAGAAGACCGTATCGAAAATACAGACAGGTTCAATAAAAAATAACAATTCTTTCGTCTCTACTCGTATAATTACATCCGCCAATTTTTTTACAACAAAAAGCTGTCGCATTTACACTGCCATTGTGGTTAAGTTGGATACAACGTTCGCAATATTAAAAATTAAAATATAGTGTGCATATTTTAAATTGTCCAAATTTTTCGCAAATGGCAACCCGGGATAATCGTGTCGATTAAATACCTTTTATTACTTCATCGTTCCCACGGATGGTGCACGCGAACGCGACTTATTTTTTGTTCTTTTATTTAACGCATCCGCGCCTCAGGCCCGACTCTTGAAGAAGCCAAACTGCTTTCATTTGAATCTCGTTTGATTGTCGGTTGAGGCATCACACACTATCATTAGTGTGTATTAACTGTGGTTTTGGTACGTAAGCGCATTTTGACGTGTGTAAGTAGCGTGATTTATTATTAAGTAAATTTGTATGTATGTCCAAATTGAAGACTTTTATTTAATCTGTGTTGAACTTTTTCCCGCCTTATTTCTGTTTCGAAGTTGTCATTATGTTGACAGTTCTTTTTTTATTGCACTAGTTCGTTATAATCTACAGGCGACCAGATTTTTTGTCGCTGAGAAATCACAGTACTGCATGATTACTAACACTGTAGCTGTATTTTGCAAGCCTACTTTTCAAACCAGTTTGGACGATGATTCGCGAGTTTATGTTACCGATTTATATGTTATTTCTCTCAATTTTAGGCGTATAATTTGTATTATAAATTGAATTACTTTATGCTTATTTTTTTATTAACAATAATATAACGGTTTAGTTGAAGTAAATGTGTCCAGACGCCATTAATCAAATTTAAAACATCTTTTTTTTAAACCATTTTTTTCTGATTGTGTCAACGACACGGTTTGTAGTCAAGACAAAAACTAAGAAACGGCAATTTTCATTTTGAATCTGTTGATTGGTGTCCATATATAGATGGGCAGGTGTCTTAAAAAATAGCGTAGGCGCTAAAGGTGTGGTAACCTCATAAACAAATTGAAATTTTGCAGTTGCCACTCTATCAACGACTAGTGTGCAGTGAGGTCTATTAGTGTTTTTTTTTTTTTAATTTTTATATGTATAATGAGTTATGTGGAGTTTCTCTATGATTTACTAGAGGTAAGCGCTACTTTTTATTTTTAACGCAGTGTATTGTTAGGTAATTATGTATGCAAGTATGTCATTGAACTGCGGTGGTCTTGACCATTTTAAATTTATGAATGAAAGTAATTTTGTTACAGACATAAACATACTAAGATACTTAAATAAAAGCTTTATCCGTATTTCTATTACTTAGGCCGAATTAATTCAAAAGTACCTACGTGAAAAATCGTAAAAATCCAAAAATAAACTTTATTTGGGTTAACAAACAATGACACATTAAGAACTAAAAACTAATGTTTAAAAAAGAAAAATAAAATTATTTATGACACAAAAAATATAAATTAGGTATGTACTTATCTATTTTTCTTAAAATGGGAAAGCTCTATCAAAATACAAATAAATAAATAAATGTCTTCTCTTAACACATTACAAAAAGTAAACAGGTGTAGAACTAAAAACTAATGTTTAAAAAATAAAAAGAAAATTATTTATGACACAAAAATATTAATTAGGTATGTACTTATCTATTTTTCTTAAAATGGGAAAGCTCTTTCAAAATACAAATAAATAAATAAATGTCTTCTCTTAACACGTTACAAAAAGTAAACAGGTGTAGAACTAAAAACGAATGTTCAAAAAATAAAAATAAAATTATTTATGACACAAAAAATATAAATTAGGTATGTACTTATCTACATTTCTTAAAATGGGAAAGCTCTATCAAAATACAAATAAATAAATAAATGTCTTCTCTTAACACGTTACAAAAAGTAAACAGGTGTAGAACTAAAACCTAATGTTTAAAAAATAAAAAGAAAATTATTTACGACACAAAAAAAAAAAAATTAGGTATGTACTTATCTACATTTCTTAAAATGGGAAAGCTCTATCAAAATACAAATAAATAAATAAATGTCTTCTCTTAACACGTTACAAAAAGTAAACAGGTGTAGAACTAAAAACTAATGTTTAAAAAATAAAAAGAAAATTATTTACGACACAAAAAAAAAAAAATTAGGTATGTACTTATCTACATTTCTTAAAATGGGAAAGCTCTTTCAAAATACAAATAAATAAATGTCTTCTCTTAACACGTTACAAAAAGTAAACAGGTGTCTATGGCCAATTACATCTGCGTCGTTACGTTGTTCTTAGAAAACATTACGTACACTGCCGTAAGTGCTCCTACGTCCAGTGAAATGCTCTTATAAACTCATTACATTATAGTAATATATCACAACAGAGACGCTGGTTATAATGCTAGATAATGTACCGTGTCAATTACACTACAGATAGATGGTTATTAAAAAATGTAGAAGGCATTCTCTGATTTTAAATAGGTATATTGACTTGTAGACCTGGACCGTGCCATCCCTTTTAATTAAAAAGTAATTGTTTACTGCAAAGTGTGACAGAGAAAACATTAGCACATGAACTAAAAATAAACATTCGAATTGGGAACATTTCAGTCTATTCTGTCAAAACCATGTAGTGATAATTCCATCAAAATTTATAAATTTATAAGTAAATTAAATAGTACTTCATTTTTCTTTTTCCTTCTATGCTGTTTGTATGTTCTTTAGGGCACGATGGGGCTGACATAATCGTGTTCGATTACAAGTCCCTAAACATGTCAATAAAGAAATATAAAAAAAAAAAATTGTGACGGAGAGAAAAATCTCGTGCGGCCGCGTCTCTTTCTAGAGAGTGGTCTATTTTGTGAGGTTATGACGCAATCCTGATCTCTATGTCAATGTTAGTACCTGAAAGAAATTCGACCACAAACACAAATTTCAAATACCTCTGTGCGAAAATTCTCTATCTCTTACCTTTTCATGGTTAAAACTATGAATATATTTTGAAGAAAGTTTTAAGCCTGTGGAGTGACATACCTATAATACTTTTTATCGCGACATCCAAGCAGGTAAAGCCGCGGAATCTAGCCATAAACCAGATAATAATAAATAATTGTGTAAATAATAATAATTATAATAAAAAAATATTTATTCACTTATGCAGCCAAATACTACTCTTGTGAAAAGTCAATTCTACATTTACATGTAAATGCCTGTTCGCAAACAATAGGCAAAACCGGAGAAAAGAACAGGCAATAAAAACCCGCGGCTCTTCAAATTGCCAATGTTTACAATGTTTCGTTGTTTATAAATTGTATATGGACGAAGGTCCTGCCACTACTATATTATACACCATATTAGAAGACTGATGCAAGAACAAGAGATAAAAATAAATATTGTTTTTAAGGTCGCAGATGCCTAGGTCTTCATTATTGTCTCCAATTCTCAGTAACAACTCTAGTCAAACGCGTCGAGACATGTTCATAACGGCTCACCTGACCGGAATGGTTAATGAGATGAATACTTGTTACTTCCTTAAGTAGATTTAATTTTATGAATTTTTATTCCTATCCTCTAAGTTCGGTGAAATATTTTTAGTTACTTAGTCGTTTTTGGTGATACAAGTTTGTAATTAAGGTTATGCGGGTTAAAAGGTAGCAAGATGAGTGATAACGGTATTTAGAAAGTTTTAGGGTCCTAATATGATGAGGTTAAGAATTATTGGGAAATCCTAATCAGTCATGATAATCGTACTACGAAAGCTGTAAACAATAATGATATCTAACCCACAGACCAGACAGGCCATCCGATATCAAACTAGACAGGGCCTGTACCTAGTACTATGCAACCGGATAACTGACAAACATAGATTTCTAAGTTTTTATATTACTATACTTATATTATAAAGTTGAAGAGTATGTTTGTTTGTTTGAACGCGGTTATCTCAGGAACTACTGATCCGAATCAAAAAAATATTTTACTGTTGGATAGCCCATTTATTGAGGAAGGCTATAGGCTATATAACATCACGCTATGGCCAATAGGAGCGGAGCAGTATTGAAAAATATTGCAAAAACGAGGAAAATTTACGCAGACGAAGTTACGCGGGACAGCTAGTCTTCTATAATATTATTATAAAGACGCAAAGTTTGTGTATATATGGAGTATCTCTCTATCTCTAAATCTAATGAACCGATTTTGAAAATTCTTTTACCAATAAACAGCCACGTTATTTGTGAGCATTTATACCTATATATACACCCAGACAATGTGTTATTTAAAGACATAGATGGCTTGTCTCTTTATCTGTCACTAGCTGACCTATATAGCCTATGACACTCACAAATAATGTGGCTTTCAATTGGTAAAATAATTTTTAAAATAGGTTCAGTAGATCCAAAGATTACCCCCTACAACCTCACACACTCGCAAACTTTACTTCTTTATAATAATATAGTAAAGATAGTTTGAAAGTATAGATAAGAAAGTAGAAGTCGTTAGCTGTTAGATTTTAACTTTCCGTATACATATTTGTGGCTTTTGTGACAAAATATTTATAAAGCTAATTACATATCAACCCATATGATGTCCCACTGCTGGGCACGGGTCTCCCCAGTAGAACTTACTAGTATGTAGATCCTGGGGGTAATTGCCATAATCGCCACGCTTGGCGAGCGGGTTGGCGATCGCAGTAAGGTTTTAAGTACGCAGAGGACGCTGCTGCCCGTCCTCCAGTGTGACATCCCTTAGTCGCCTTGACGACACCCACGGGAAGAGATGGGGTGGTACTATTCTTAAGCCGGTACCACACGGCAAAAAGCTATAAAGCTAATTACTTGGTTTGAATTTCGTTCGACACACCTTGCGCATTGTGTCTATGGGAAAGATTAAAAAAAAATAACATAGTTCCTTAGGCAACGGAATCAAATACTAGGTGGTCTGGAAACCGCCGAAGAATGCAGTCAAGTCAGAGGACTGGCCGTTGACTTTGCGTAATCTAACTTGTTTATATGATGTTAATACGAAGAACATGATCTGAACATAGAATTTACTGTGATAGTTTTAAAATATGAAAATAGTTTAAATAGATACCTACTACTTTTCCACTTGAAATCCATTATAACTCTTACTAAGTTTTAAATAGAATAGCCTAACAAAAATCTATTTTTTACGTGGGTATCCCCTCTTGCCGAAGGGATGACAAATATGTCATGTCGGACCCAAAGCCATCATACATATAAAAGTCCGGTATTGTCCAACCGATGCAATAGATGAATGACCTTCGTGTATAATTCACGTCGTTAATATCTTGATGAAACAATGGAAGAACTCTTTTGCTCAATTCCTTTAGTGTTTTAGCTTAAACTCATGGGTATTCAAGTTATTTCATAAAGTCTATTAAACCAGTCTTCAATTATTGTAACAATGAGATACAGATTAAATAAGAGTGCAGTGCTGTCAGGTTAAATACTCGTAATAAATTACTTCAAAGTTATGTTTAAGTTCTTCGCACAGTTTTATGCAACGTTATTGTTCATTTTATCTTATTCTCTTTTTAGAATCAGTCCGTTATCTTTGTGTACAATTTGTAAATGTTGACAGTAGTAGGTTACGCAGATACCTAAAGGGTAAATAAAATGCTAAAAACTCTTTCTACATTTCTTTTTCTTAATATGATTGATTTCTTTCTTCTGGCTTTTCTATCTGAATTTATATCTAGTTTCTGTTACTCCTCTTAAGTCCAGATCTCATAGCTGTTTGCAGTTATGGTATTACAAATATTGTTTTTGTTCCGTAAAAACGTGCTATTCTCTCCTAGTCTTAATTTTGCCAAATAAACAGGTTTGTTTTAAAAATTTCCAGTAAACAATTAAGTGTTCCCACAACTTTATCTGACATAATCGGTATGTGACATTACATAATGTCATTGTTGACTTTGAGACCCGTGCCGTGTGGGATGTTACGACCAACGATAAGATAGAGAAACGCTTTAAGAGATACTTTAGTAACTCTGTGTTTAATCTTAAGCTGTGTTTAGCGGGAATAAATTTCTATCTGATCTGCATTAAAAGAAGTAGGTTTATATTAACTTAATTAATTGGATTGTTGGGTGTTCGAAGTTTCTTTCTTGTTGATTTTGATAAGAAAGAAGAATATGTTTTCGAAGTACAATATCGATTAACGTTTATTGGAATTCAATATGATCTTCGTCCCTTAAAAGGTTCCTGGGTCTGCTAATTTCAGGTATGCCTACAATGTTTCACCTGTTTTAACTTCGCCTTAAATACTTAACTGGTGACATTACCACGAAGGTACTTATTTCGCAATCTTTACTTGTGTGTCATCACTTCATCACGATCTCAGTCAAATGTCCTGGGTTTGTTAGTTTTATATTTTTTTCAAGATCTTTTAATGGCTCAACCAATATTAAAAATTAAATAATTTACTTAGGCTTCTACTAACAATTACTCATTTATCTTTGCTGTTTGTGTAAATAAGCACAGTCTTGTGTACAGTCAAATAAAATATCAGTGGAAATAAAATTGATATATCAAACAATAAATCAATAATTTGTAGGCGCCATGATAATCTACATTACGGTAAATAGCGCGCGTGCATCCCGAGATAACGCGTCGTCATTTCCGACCGCGGAGGCTGCGATATCCGGTCAATAAACCGGTCAATTTGATTCATTCGCTGCGATGATATTATCATTTATTTTATTACTTCTGTTTTGTAATTGTGCAGCTCAATACGAGGTGTGATATGGAGTAGGGTGTTGAAAGTTTCCAATACTCTGGTACCTGCTTCAATAGTAGATTCTCAGGCTAATAGGTATTCATTGCATATATCTTTATTATCATTAAGTACCTACTCACCTCTTTTTTATCAGTTTTACTTTTTTTAATTATTTTACAGTCATAAGTCAATTTATAAATATAGGTAAGTTCCAGTTTATTTGTATGCCTTACATGATTCATCATTTTCTTTACCCTGCCATTGACAAAAAGCCATTTTGAGTCACTTTGTACTATTGGCTATGACGTCATAAAGTGTGGCTTTGGTTATTCATTCAGTTATTGCGATCATAATTGCATTTAGCCCATGACCGTTAGCTTTTTGCTCATGGTTTTATACCTAGCAATTTTGTTCAGAATATTCTTCGATGATTGCTCAGAGGGAAATAAACGATCCGTTATTATCCGTACTACCTTCTCGTGTTGCCTTGCAATTGACTTTTTTTATATGATCCTTCATCGTTGAGTAGAATAGAGATAAAGGAAGAACGCTTAACTTAAACGGCTTTTGGTTTAAGTTAAGGTTACTAAGTTCGCATCGTAATAAACCTAATTACTCTAAATAAAGTAGGTAAATAGTCTGCATAGTAACGTAATGGCAACATTGTGGCTATCGTATCTGCCACTCCGTGAATCATGCCATTAATCACCAGCTAGTGAACAGTTCATTGATAACAAAGTTAATGATTTATGTGCAAATACCTACAGTCTATAGAAGCTCAACTCTTTACCAGTTAAGCATAATTGTAAATCACATATTTTTAAAAGAACACTTAGTCATAATCATAATATGTAATTTATTGATTTACTACTTACAGTAAACGAACCAGAAACGTTGAATCGTAACGATCTTTTTAATGGTATGAAAGTCATTTTTCAATTTTAGAGCCTAAGGCTTTTTACTAAATGAATTAAAGTACATGCATCATTCAAAACTTATGCATGTAATGTTGTTTTTACAAGTATATCATAAAAATAAACCCGTTAACTGATTCAAATGAGTTATCCGTACTGTAACTGAACCATTAAGTCTTTTAACGCGGTCTATTACCGGATTGTTACACCGTGAGACGTCATCGCTGCCATATTTCTATCACTCTCTTTGTCTAACGTAAAATACTAAATAGAGATGGACGCAATCAGAGGTGTTAGAATGAGTTTAAAGAGTCTATTTACGTGTGTCTGCTTATAGTTTAGCAATTAAGACATAGTGATCAGTCTTTGTAAGGCTTTATTTAGGAGGAAACGGGAATTTCGTAATTTATCAGAGTTTTACTACTTTAAGTTGTTGCGGCACCATAAAGAAAAGAATAACCATCCTCTTTTTCTCTTCATGAACACTCAAAAATGGTTTCTTATTGTCTAAACTCATCACGGATTTTGAATTTATTAATCCTATAAAACCTACTTAGAAGTAGTGAAATGTGGTTGACTAATCAATACGATAATTGCTGGCAAAATGTGACATTATTCTAATGTTGTTAATGTCTCGATTTTTATCTATCACACATAATACAGTAATCCTATTGGGGCTTCACTCCAATTAGGTCAACGCACACATTCTCGAATGAAGGCCAAATCTAAGCCAGACATTTTTATCTCGTCCTAGATAATTGATGATAAATTCACAAGGGATCAACGAAAGGACTAAAAATGCTGATAGCCGTAAAGCGAGACTGAGTATTGTAGCACCTTTGTATGTTTAATTCATAGAAAAAACCAAAACTAAGGAAAGAAAATCCCACACTGCTAGTTATAAAAAAAGAATAGTTCCTTTGTATCTAATACGAGTAGTATAAAAACTATACAAAGTTAAGAACCTATTTGATTTGCAATACCTAATATGTAGACTACGGATCCACAGAATGTGTACAAATTGAGAAGCTGAAAAAATATATTATGAGATACTTCGAAGTGGTGCTACTTGTTACCTGTGCTACTTGTTTTTTTTATTTTTAAGCGGTATTTGTCAGATTGATCGCTAGCAATATGTCTATCACTCCGAACTAGTCTTGTCTATTCCATTAAAGCTCATACTATCTGTAGCGATGCAAATTACAATGCCAATGTTCGATATGACCGGCCCTCAGTCCTTAATGGCGGTTTCCGGCAATCGATCAATCTGCGAGTCAGACGCATTACCCTTTAGAGCATTATCCAATTGAACTAAACGGTTAGTGAATTGCGAGTTCACTTGTTAGGTCGCACTTGTTAAGAGGATTCAAGTTGTTAGTTGTTGAGTGCGATTTTGTCTTTTACAAACGAATTTGATATCACCAAAATTTTTAAGAAAAAAGTAGGTTAGATAATATCGTATGGAAACCGGACTCGACAATTTCGTTGCAACTGTGGGTGTGTTACTTGAAAAGCCTTCTCATCTAAATTCTACCATGGTGAAGGGTACTTTCGACCGGAATCGATGGAGACAGATTGTTCCTTTAAAGGGTTCTAGTTAGCCGAGCAGTGAGGGGCCGATTGAAGAATTTTGTTGTGAGCGTTTGCCTGGTTGAACAACTTTGCGAATTTAAATTTTGTTGCGCTTGCATTGTCAAAGTTGGCCTCTCATCGTTAGCTTATTTCCAATCTGTGTAGGGTTAGCTTATTTCCAATCTGTGTCTTATCTGTATAGGGGTCTTAATTTTCTAATGTGGCCTTTTCTTTACAGATTTCAGTAACTTAAAGCTTCATAGCTCAATCCAATCTCTAACCTCTCTCTCTTTCTCTATATATATATAATTATATTCTTTAGTTGTGCCTGGATAGTTATAGAAGGTGAACCAAAGAATATGATCAGTGACTGGATGATACACACTCATTCCATGTAGTCAATAAACTTTATAACAAATTACGCAATAATAAAAGAGGCCATTACAAAGCTATCGTTGCGCGCGAGCATGTTTGACACTTGTGACCTCTGATGCTTCCGGTCTGTCTGTGGCGATGATTTAATGTCTTTTGCTGGAATCGTACCCGTGATAGGGTCTAGATAACTTTGGATTTTTTAGTATTTTATTTTTGACTTGTTGGTTGATTTAATTACCTCTAAGGTTAAAATCTAACAAAGTAACAACAACAATGTTTTCTTCAAAAATCTAGAATCTGTTATTAGATACCTATAATTGATGGAAAAAAGCATCGTTATTTTATCATTTACCAATTTCCCCACCTGTATATTCCACGATATTTAAAACGGCTATTACACTACCCTGAATTAGGGCCCTAAATTGAGGTGGCCATGAAAATTTGTTAGAAAATTAGGGCCCTAACTCTTATTACACCTCTCTTTTTAAGGATTTAGGGTCCCTGATTTAGTGTAGTGTAATAAGCTCATTACATTTTACGTGTTTTGCCTAAAAATTAGTTTATGTAAAATTATATATTTTTATCACAGCCATTATTATATGACTTGTCCTTTTCTTTAACTTGTAACAGTCACAGTCGTCACGACAGCAGGTCATACCAACTTATAGTTCGTATGCTCACACACATTATGCGGTTCCTTCGGGTATTTGTCTCGTGACAAAGCAAGTGGTTATTGCGGTCGTTCTAAAATGCAATTCACTAGAATGTTTATTTTCCGTAAAATAGTTTAGGGCTGTTTGTTTCAAATATTGCGGTCGACCAATTCACAACCTAGAATGTTGTGGTAAGTGCAGTAAAAATTGCCTGTTTAGTAATACTCTTTATAAAACATACAATATGTCTGTTAAGGAAATGTACCCTGTGTCATTCAAAAAGAAAGGAACTCGTTACTAATCTTATCGAGGAATCAATTACGTATACCACGTAGGAAGAGATCGTAACGGAGTCGCTATAAAACAATGCTTCTTAATTATACTGTTACCACTTTCATACAAAACGATCGCTATCTAAAAATGTGTGCGTTCACAGGGACGTTACAAAAATTATGATCTACCGTTATGAAATTATTCTTAAATGGAAACAGACCGTAATGTTTATTTACTTATAAATAGTAAGCATAATGAATAGTGTAGGTACTATTAAGAGCTTAAAAAAAAAGGACCAAAGTAAAATGAGTGGGTAAGATGAGTTTTAAAAGACTTTCTACGGTTAGCTTCGGCGCATAGTTCTAGCTTACCGATTCACAGTACGACTACACTATTGTATTGTAGTAATCAATACTTACATAACAGATTTACCGATATTGGTAAATAATACTCGTTGATTATACCTACATTTAGATTTAAGCGTCAACAATTGTATTGAGATCCGACTTCCGTAGCAGGAACCTCAGTGGTTTATTTGTGCTATGATTATTTGTAAATTGTATGTTTTAATGATTCAATAAAAACTGAATAATTTCTCATTTTTAAACAAACCATAGTAATTAAAAAGTTATTTTATTAGTATGTACTTTTCTCATAGCGCATTGATCAAAATTTCTATTGCAACACCCCACAATAAACCTACGGTTTAAGACAAGCTTTCCGAACACAAATCCTACTGATTTCTTTTAATCATAAGATCATATACTGTGTGGGAGTAGTACTCGTATTATTAAACTCCGTTCCTTCATTGATAAACAAACGAATTTCTTCAATGGAGTGACGTGGTTCGATCAATCATAGAGCTAATGCAGCATTCGTTTTTGTTTACGCAACGTCACTAGATGATGTTGTATAATCTATGGATTGATTACACATATCAACCATTTTGGTCTAACCATAATTATCTACAGACACCATGGTTACGTTTAAATAGCAGAAATATTATTAGATGACGTTTGTTTCTACAATCAAATAGAAAAATGATTTTTCGAATTGAAACAATGATTTAAGTTCTGCTAAATACAGTTCGATCAACGTAACTTGACCGGATTGAAGTTAGGTTTATAGCACTTTCGCGCATGTCATAGAGATGCGACCCTAAAATTACTTACGAAAACGACTAATATGTTTAATCGATTAAAAATACTAACAATATTTTAATTCAACAATATAAAAACACTATTTAAATGAGTTCATAAAAGTTTAAATTTAGAACAGTTACAGTAAATACCAAAGAAACTTTAAAAAACAATTTCTTTACGAAAATAATCACAAAAAAACATGAGTTAGTGATACTAACTATGACAATGTAATGCGTAATCGCATCTCTAATTCTCTTGGTTTAGTTACCGCCCCCGCCCCCCGCTTTCTGTCACTATTTACTTCCAAAAAATGCATCTGCGCAACCACTTGTCGCCTACTTCAGTCCAGCCTAGTTACGTTGATCCAACTGTAAAAAGCGAAAAGAAACAGACAGACGCTGAAAGTGTAGTTTAAATATCTGGCCATTGTTATTTACGATCAAAGTAATAGCTATCGACAACACATTACAACGTATTCCACCTGAGTAGTGTTGTGTTGTCCAAAATAGACCACTTCGTTAGAAGTAAGGAACGCGATATCAATTAGGTTGTCTGTCATCGGTCCTCGTCTCGGATTGCCGACTTATTTCGTTCCAAAACGTGCCCCACCATTTGGGCTGCATTAATTCATAGTTTGTTTGTGTAGATGTTAAAATTAATTGTGAAATAGGAGAGTTCAAGTTTCAAGAAAAACTTTGGAGATTTTAGATTTGTATGTTTTTCTGATGTGTCTGTTTTGGATGGAACAATACATTCTTTGGTGAATGCTATCTTTGGTAGATTTATAATAAAATTTTAATTTATCTTAGCTGGTATAGATAAGTTACTTTTTAATAACGCTTAAAAAGTTTGTGGTCTGCACAAGAGTATTTAAGGAAAAGTTTATGCAAGGTAAACTAACTTAATACCTACTAACGGCCGGGCTCAATAGTCTAATTATCGATGGATGTGGATACTAGAGCTATATATTTGACATAAGCTCCATACAAAATATGTCAAAATTATACCTCTAGTAGCCAAATCCATCTTTATATAGATTATTGAGACCGGGCGTTAGTCTGATTTATCGCTAATCGCCTTAAGTATGGCTTCAAGTTATGAAAGATTGATACAATTTACACCAAACCTTAAAACTTCTAACCGCCTTACAGTAGTGACAAAATCACATATTACATAATATAATTAGATATCATTACATATTCCACGGTAATGTTCCGCTAGCGGGCGTCGAACTTGCTTCCGCTGCGCGCGCTACTGTTCATACCCATCGCTTCTTAATATTTACATTTTATAGCATCATACTTGTGTATTCAGTAGATTATTCTTGATAGTTTAATGGCACTCTATTACATTGTTTCTGGTCGCTCACTTTAAGTGAATGGGTCTTACACACCCATTCACTTAAAGTTTTACTTTATTTGTACTTAGTTCAATTAATAATAATAATAATAGCCAATTGTTTCGGACTACTAAGGCCCATATCATACGAATACATAATTTAAACTATAATTAGACAAATACGTAACATAAAAAACAATAAACTAATACATAATTATTTATACTTAAAATTATACACGATACTGGGATTGATATGGCGGCGTCGTGTAGATAAAAAAAACAATTACTATGTACCTATACATGTAGCTGCTATGTAGGTATACATAACATTTGATTCTTCTGACGAAAAAACCGAGCTTGGCATATTAGTTAGACATTCTTTTACAATAATAAAGATAACTTTTTGTTATTTTTCACGTATAATGATAAAATAAATTACCAGAACAAACCTAACCCTAAAGTTAGAATGCCTGTGGCTGTCAAAACATGAAAGCTTTGCCGACAACACAGGTTCCAACCAAATTGATTAATGCTTGCAATGTTGATTTGCCGCGCTAAATTTATTCGTTTTATGGTTATCGTACAAAAGCAAATATTGGTTCGAAGGCCATATTTATCCAACTTAGTTTATAAATCAAAATGAAGTTGCCTAAGTTGAATAGCTACACAAGATACTAACGACGCCTAAGCACGCGATGCGGGTGAGAATTACACTGAGAATAAACAGTGTTAGAAGTTGGCTCGAAGGACCCTTTCAACGTTACTACAAGTTCGTTTACTACGGATACACTTGAAAAAATCCCTAGATATATTTTTGGTGTTTTGTTTACATTCCCACGTCAGCGCGTGTCGATAGCTTAACAAATACAAAACTCTATTTTCGGGTTCAAAATATTTTTCAAGCGGAGTTCAACTTTATTCTTCAGAAAATAAGGAGTGATAACATTTTCTGGAAGCATCGTTAACTATGTACGCACATCGCCGTCAGTTGTCAATCAACTAGCAGTGTTACTTGATGAAAGTAGAATGGGGAAACGTCAAAGAAGTCAAAGAAGTGAGCCCATAATAACCTGGAACATTAAAAATATTTACATGTACAGAACCACTCCAACCGCCATTTTCTAAATTAGAACAGAAACTGACAGTTAAGTTTGCGCCATAATTTATAAGGAGCGTTCCGTTTTAAACGATGATGGGCACGTTTGAACGAAAAGTTTTTCTGTATAAAAGTTAAAAATAGTTTTTGTGAAGATATATTTTGTGTAAAAGAGTTTACGTTTTAGACATTAGGACATTTTTCATTGTCAATAGTGTCCTGTCCAAATTAGGTTTGTATCGATTTTGATTGTTATTGTCATTTAACTAAAAACTACATTCACTTTGAATGGTTTTAAAAATAATGGACACCCAATGTTCTATACTCAATGTTATGTCTTCAAAAAGCACAAAACAAGAATAGTGTTAACAATCACCCCAAATGGGGCTCGTAACAAATTAGAGCCGTCGACTTGTCGCCCGCGTACGGCGAAGCGGACACGGTCGTCAAATGAATTGTCACATACAATTGTTTTGACTAAAATAACATTCGCCAGTTTACCAACGTGTGTTGGGCTTTCGCTAACTGACGCTTTTCTGTCGTTTTCTGAAATATTTGCAAAATTGTGTGAAGATGATAATGTGACATGTCTACGTATAGTTTATAAAATGACGAAATCTGCCTCAATCTGTAAACGAAGGTTACGCGGACTACTCAAGCAACTATCCTAACTTTTTAACAACTATAATATCAAATGCTACTACATTAAATGAAACGATATGAAAAATAAACACTTTAATTTATTACTCCATTTTGAAGTCGGTTAAAAATAAATATTAGTTATATTATAATACAAAAAAAATTAAGCACATTCGTAAATAAACGTTTGTCATACTACAGATATAAGCTTCAGTATAATTTCGAGTGAAAAAAATTACGTTGAAGCAATTTATATTTAAAAGCACTTAAGAATATAGATGCACCTATGTAGGTATAATAGTAAGTGGATTTCTAAAGCATAATTTTATATTATTACCCAAGGCTATTATTGATAGACAAAGTCTGTCTGTTCGCGTAGGTGATGTTATGCAACCCCGAGCAGTAGGCGTTTAGTTACCTTGTAATGAGATAACGTTTTAAGCCTTATAAGATTTAAAAACCTTGTTTGTTGGTTATTGCCTTATTATTAAAGTGTCTTCGTGAGAAATAAAGGACGTGACGGTTATGTAAAGCACCTAGTTGAGGAGGAAAAAATGCGTTGAATAGTAAATACTTACCTATTTAAAAATAGTTGAAAGTTTAAAAAATACTACGAGTTTTAAGTGATGAGTATCATCTCGACGGTTATTTCTTCATCAAAAATAACTAATTAAAGAAGTTCTCTACATAATGATGTTATTTTTGGTCATTCAATGAAAACGAAAAGCAACATAAGTGAAAGGGCTGAGCTATATTTATTTTCCAAAGCCAAAGCCACCCATGAAGAAAATAAAATTGATAATTTAATATTTCTTGGTGTTTAAGAATATATTAGATATGTATCATAGATTTTTATGACCGACCGCCCTTAAATACCGTGTAAATTTCATTAATTAAGTGTACAATCTATTAATTCGACAAAACTTATGCGTGTAGGTGTATAAGGTCTCCAGTCTATTTATGGTACCTTGTTATCTTTGATTAAGCTTCGTAAACTTTTTGTCTATAAATATTTGCATGCAATATGTCAAATAACTGATTAATTACATTATTACCGCTAATACATACAGATCACATAAATTAGAACAAGGAAGTACATACAAATTTTGTTTATCTATGGTAATTAATTACCCAAAGCAATAACTAAACGCTGTTTGACAGTTATACTTAAAATGGAAACATTTATTTTAGTCAAATGAATGAAATATGTTATAGTGATGTTATACGAATAAGTTACATATATTATCTTGCCGTCTAATGCCATCTCTGTTAGTGATATTTTACAAATGGCAGCGTAACATCCTCGTTTTCATCTATCCTTTTGCTGCATAGTCGTTCCGCAGCAAAACGTCACAAGCGCCGCGTCACTTCGGCAACCTGTTACGTTTCGATCCTACTATATTTACGATACAAGGAGTTCTATAATTGAGCGATGCGGGAGAACTGAACACATCGCGGTCCATCTTTTTAGAATACGACACAAATAACATTCTATATTTGTAAATTTATACACCACCAGCTTTGAGAGCACCTAGTCCTCATGGAAATAACGCCCGAATCTTGATCTTATGCCCTTTTCTTAAAGCTCACTGTTAAGTGCCTGTAAAAGATAGGATAAGGTACTTCGTTTTACTTGAATAGAATATGCTAAGGTGGTACGGTTACGCAGCAGCCATGCCGATGACCACATGCATCAATGTTTGTAAATAGAAACAGCGTACTATGGAACTACTTTGATCTTTCTGTTTCGAAATGTGTAGAGTTCAACGCTGGCTAGCTTCAACTAGACATTTGAATGAATGTGCTAGCAGTTCAATGTATAGATAAGTTTAGTTTTAAATCAGCCAGGTTAGGACAACAAAGCGAGAGTTCTATATGACGCGACGACTAAAAACATCTCCTGAGTAAATATTTCAACTTGGCATTGTTTACTAACAACTTTTAGCGTCTGCATATTTCTTATTTATGTAGTAGCACGAGTTTAAATAAGGTTTTCAGTTCTTGCCGAAGCGGTTTCATAGAAAAATTAGCTGTGACGTGTGAAAGTGGTCCACTCAAAGGAATCTAACGAGTGTATTTGCTCATTTCATTACCCAGCTGGTTTGGGAGGAGAAAAATCACGCTTATCTCGACACAAACACAAGGGAACGGTGGTCCGTGGCTCGAGCCATCTGTTCGTTGCACCCATAAAGATAACGAAAATGTACAAACGGGAACGCATTCACTACGTATCAGTCGTTTGCGGTGAACGCTCCCGCGCCTATACTTTGAATAAATTACGCGCGAAAAACAGTCGGCCATTTTGCATATTTCCGAACGATGTGTTCCATATTCGAGAGTACGGTGTGTATACAGAGCGCTCGTTTGATATTCTCTTTGAAATGTGGTTTATTTTTAATCGCGTTGTCCTATTTAATCCGTTATGCGAGTGTGGCAAGCGCCTCAATCAGTCTCAGCGGCAACCGTTGCTTCTGACGTCGTGTTTTCTGTTAAACAAAAATTAGTTCATCAAAATGCTTAAATACATAATTTCTAAGATAAAAAAGGTCTCTATATTTTAAAGGATATGTACGTATTTTTGAGGAATATGATTTTTAAGATTGTTTTCTTTTGTTACAGATCTACCCAGATCCGGAGTCGGAGAAGGCTATTATGGGATCTGTGGTTTACTGCATTCATCACAAGGAGGGATGCCAGTGGTCGGACGAACTACGCAAATTGAAGGTGAGAACGCCCAATATTTGTCGAGATAAACTTATGTAGGTAAATAGATCGGACAATCAATCAAGTTTGTGTACGCCTGTCATGTCACGACACATTTATTTATCTGTGCTGACAATACTGCTCTTTAATTTATGATGCGACAAGTGCGAGTCGGTTCAAAATCATTTTGTCTGAGGTTAGCACGTGTTTGTTAATTATTATGCTTAATGCTCGGTCGAATGAAAATAGACTTTGAATTAGGTTTTTATTTTTACGATTCTGAATTAACGGTGCTACACTAATTAACAAAACGTTGTAGATACTAAACCCAAAAATAAAATTGTAGGTAGGTAAGTACCTACATAATTAAGATTTGAATACTTAACAATTATGTTCACTATCAATCCCAGTGTAAAGCTTATTTGCGTCGAGTATGTTTACCGTACCTATAGAATAGCATATATCTCTTCCATAAATTAAGGTAATATGTGTTGTGATTTTTACCGAACGGTGAATTATAACAAAATATCTACGTCACCAGGCGCACCTGAACACATGCAAGCACGACGCAGTGCTGTGCGCGGCGCAGTGCGGCGCGATGATCCCGCGCGTGCTCATGCAAGACCACCTGCGGTACACGTGCCCCCGTCGACGAGCAAACTGCGAGCACTGCCACAAGGAGTTCTCAGGAAGCGCCTTAGAGGTAACTATCTCTTCTTTTCTGTCGGTCCCTCTTGGTGAGGCCAAGTGGTCAAGTCGCGACTTCTGCGACGGTGGTGGAAGCGGACACAACTCTTCGCACAATGTATTCTTATTAACTATATAGAGAAAAAATAATTAAAATGTGTTTAAATTGGCAAAAGCTAAGCTAAAGGTAAAGCAATAGCTAAAAAGGACGTTGGCAAAGCGAAATATTATAAGTTTGATTCACCTTACTCATTTGCCCGTATTTTTTTCCAGGAACATCAAGGTAATTGCGGCCACGAGCCCGTATACTGCGAGAACAAGTGCGGCGCGAAGGTGCAGCGGCGTCACACACAGCAGCACATCCAGCAGCACTGCAGTAAAAGGCTGGTGCCTTGCAAACATTGCGGCCAGAGTTATACTCAGGTAAGACGAGAAACTTTACTGTTCAACATCTTACATCTATTACTCGTAAACAGCATATTGTTAATAACGCACTAGGAAATCATGTCTGGTTCATAAACATCGGGTTCACTCGGTAGTGCAGTGGGAATGCGCTAATTGCTTCACAAAATGTTGTGGACTCAATTCCGATACGGAACACCTGAGTTTGGATGTAGGTACTTTGTGTCTGAGATTTGTATGTTTGTAAAGATCCCGCAGTACAAGGCTTTAACGAGAGTTATAGTAAAACAAAAAAAAAAACTGCTCAATAATTTCTTGATGAAGCTACAAAAATTTAAAGTAACAAGCAAGCAAATCAATTTAATACAGTAAGCAAAAATTTGGAGGCAGGAATTTGAACCAAGAAATTAATGTCAATATTCTCTGTGTAGGACACAGTGTCGGCGCACGGCGCGATGTGCGCGCGCGCCGTGGTGGCGTGCCCGCAGCGCTGCGGCGCGGGCGGCGTGGCGCGCGCCGAGCTGGCGGCGCACCTGCGCGACCACGCCGCCGCCGCCGCCGCCGCCACGCCCTGCTCCTTCAGGGACGCCGGCTGCAGGTTCAAAGTGAGTTCCTCGTCTTTACATACTTTATCTACGGTCTATCAGTTTTGACAAAACTTCCTTTGTAACCAAAATTGAGTTAAGGTTGAAATTAGTCAGTGGTTGAATATTATTGCGAGGGATTATCGACTTTGTTGTTTATGACGTGCAAATGAATTTCAACCGTAAGGTGATTGACCATATCTATTTTTAGCCGACTGTATGTTTTTTGACGTGCTAGTTTATAAAGCATTAAAGTTTCTTATGTTATTTCATATAAATAGTAATAGGATGGTTACTACCTTGGGCTCTGGTGCGATCGGATTATATTAAACAGCACTAAAGATTTGAGAGGAATTCTCACCTAATTTAGTAAAAAAAAATTCGGCAAAAGATTGAAGTAATAACGTGACAAAATCCAGAGCCTGTAACATCACTTCAACTCATTCACTTCTTGATAATGGCAATACGAAATAAATTATAAAATTCTTCATAAATTAGCAAATTTTAAATTACGAAAACTCCGTTTTGGAAAAGAGAGTAAGGCTACTGACTAACGATAAAGGTACATTTAGATTTTAACAGCTTCACTTGAATTTTCCAGGGTACAAGACAAGCTCTCGACAAGCACACAGAAGAAAGTTGCCAACAGCACCTGGCCCTAGTGTCCGCACTGGCCGGGCGCCAGGCGCGCCAGCTGGACTCCCTGCGGGCGGCCGTGGCGCGCCTGTCCGTCAACTGCTCGGGCGCGCTCGTGTGGCGCATCTCGGACTGGGCGGCCAAGATGGCGGAGGCCAAGTGCAAGGATGGCGTCGAGCTTGTGTCACCTGCGTTTTATACAAGCCAATATGGATATAAGTTGCAGGTTGGTTTACTTTGTAATATCTCTATAAAAATCTTATTAGATGTAACAAGACACTTATTGAGAAGTATCTTCTAAGTATTCAATATTTACTTAGAATTCATGATGACCTATAGACATTATATTTTTAAAACTGTTTGTTCCATTTTCACGCTTCATCTATTCAAAGAATTTCTATGAAATTTTGCGTATTTGCCAAAAGAATGGGTACGTTACGGTACCATTTGTCACCTCTACAAAATATAGGATATTTTTCCTCAAATATATCGTTACCAAGTTCTTGTACCAAAAATGTTGGTCTTTAAAAAATCCGAAATAAAGTCAATGTCGTCGTATTTGCAAATGATAGCACTGATTCCTACCAGTGCAAATTATTTAGTGACCGACCTATTTAGTTTTATAAAACAAATTTACGTTGCCAACAGAATTGTTCGTTACAAAGACGCGTGGATACTGTTTGTAAACAAAGCCATGCCATTTTATTTATATCATCGAATATGCTCGCGCGATGACTAAACTCTCGTGATCTTGTCGTGGAACGACCAAATTAAATACTTACTCATACACGTAATGTTATATTATTTTGCGGGTAGATAATAAATCAAACTGAACTTAGTTATTTCTGGCATTGTTCTTTTCTTTCTCTTTCGTTGGTGACTTCATGTTTTTAATTAATCGTTTGTGGATGAAACATCTGCATAAATGTCAACTCATTGGGTAATGCTAAAAATTAACGGCCAATCATTCAAATTTAAGTTATTAACGGTTTGAATTTTATAAGCTACGTGTCTTAATCGCGTAAATATTTTATTTTAAGGCTAAATACCTTTGTTTATTGCTTGACGTTTCGACCGTATTGCAACGGCCGTGGTCACGGTTAGACTGGTTCAGCTCAACGTCGCCTCCGTGAAGCGCGGGTTTCGGAAACTACCCTCGCTTGATTTTTATCACTCTTTATTACCGTCGGTACTTGACACACAACACTAACACTTAAGATCCGCAGCTTATAAAATTCTATAATGTGTACAATTCGCGAAAGTTTACGAACTCTCTTTTGATGTTTAGCGTATTAAATAGGTTGATACCATAACTAAATGCTTCTTTTATTTTTCCAGGCATCACTTTTCCTGAACGGCAATGGCGCTGGCGAAGCTACCCACATGTCAGTCTACATCAAAATCTTGCCAGGAGAGTATGACGCGCTTCTTCGCTGGCCCTTCGCCCACACAGTTTCCTTCACACTTTTCGACCAAAGCTCAAGCCCAGACCGTGCCTGCAACATTGTCGAAAGCTTCGTACCGGACCCAACCTGGAAAAACTTCCAAAGGCCTTCCAAGGAACCTGACGCGTTGGGCTTCGGATTCCCAAGGTTCGTCTCCCATGAAATGCTAAAAAAGAGGAATTTCATCAAAGACGACGTAATGTTCTTAAGGGTTAAAGTAGACCCAAGTAAGATTGTAGCTGTTTAGTTAAGGATCTTATGTTAACTTGTGTTCTGTGACCTGATACTGGAAGTAATACTCACGCGTGTGTCGAGTCTATAGGGTATGTCTGCCTAACTCTGTATGAATGAGTCAACCCCTTGCCTATATCTGATTGACGTGAAATTGTGCCTAACTTTTTTAAGACTTCTTAACGTTTTAACTTCACTTTTTATTCTGTTTTGGAAACGGTAATAATATTAAGGCTTGTACGATGACATTTTCTTGTACCTTCGAGTCATTGGCTCGTTTGTCGCAAGTGTTTCAATTTGTAAATGGCTCTTTATAAGCTGCAAGACCCGCGTGACTCAAAATAAGTTTTAATTTACGGTGTTATTACTTAGTTTTAAAGACTTAACGAATAGTTTTAACGTGTTATGTTCAAATTTGTGTCAGTAAAGATCTTAAAAAGTATAGTTAACTTGAAAAACTTAAAGTAACATTGCTAAAATTAAGTTATTAACATGAGAACTGTTAGTCATTATTACTTAGTTTTAAGTAACTTGCAGTCATAGTTTTAAATGTAAATATTAATATTAAGTTATTTTTGTACATTTTGTATATATTTTAGTTGTAGTTTGCGGCATACGCAGTTGTTATCCTTTCACTAAAGATCTCTTGAGTTTCATTGCCGGCAGAAGAACGTAACAAGCTCAGCATGATTTCAAAGTAATCTGTACCTTATACTCTTAGAAATAGTGTACATATTTCCTTACTATATAAGACTTGCTTCCTCCGTGCCATATTTTATAGGTTTTATTAGCCTATAGGACTTGTTTTGCAGTTAGGCTTTCCGTATATACCTTAATACATTTTGTATGGCCTGAGAAACAAAAATAAAATCATACATCCCCACTAAAGAGCTTGTAATACAAGTTTTTACAATAGCCATAAGTGTTTCTAACTCAATCCCACCTACTTTTTTTAATTGTTTCTTTAGGTCGAGTTTAGTGAAGTTAGTGTAGATACACACATTTTTATAGTGAACTGCAAAGATTGTGTGTAATAAACTTTCTTATATGTTCAGGACGCATTTTTGTTTGCCTTGAGCGAATATTATCATAGGCTTTTTGAAAAATGCTTTGGACTCTGCTTTTCCTTTCTCTATATTCATATAATAAAATATATACTATCTTTGAAACATGTTCGGCTTCGTTATATCGGCAGATCTTTGTATATATTAACTGTTTTTACGAAAAATAATTTATCATTTTTTTGTTAAATATTTCTGTACATACTTTCTTGTATATAAAAAAACTATTTTTACTAAAAAGTATTTAATCTAAAATTCTTATATATTCGTTAAGCTGGAGTTAAACCAAAGTGTTGTGATTGCTTTGCGTTTTGAAATAAATGAGTAAATGTACATTTCCATTTTGCAAAGTGAATCAACTTAAAACACGGCTAAAGCTGTTTGTAATATAATATATATTATATCTTTATATTACATGTAAGTTTTATATTTGGTCTTTTGTGTGCTTTTATGTATTAGCAGTCAGGTTGAGATCTATAGAGAGTACTTAGGCTTAGTTTATGTCAAATTTGACAAGAAATTGACACAGCATACAGCTGAAATCGATAGGTCTTACTGGTCTTAGTAAAGATTTCTATGTCAAAGTCTTCAACTTTGTGTGCGGCAGTTTGTGAATATTATGCCTATTAAGTCGTCGGTCCGTTAAGTTCTATCTGTGTTGGACTTAAGCTAAGTTTAAGCATAATCTATAGAACTCAGCCTCAGTGTAGCCAGAACTATAGCTTTGATCTAAAAGATTTCTATAAAAATCAGTTTAAACTGAAATATTACAAATAGTATTGTACATTGTATAAATCTGTTTCTCTCTAAGTAGATACAACGAAAATTGTACTTTTGTGTTAAGTAATTAACTCTCAATATTGAAAAGCCTAGCTCTTTTTAAATTATTTCTTCTAATATTTGGATCTCTATAAAGCGCTTCTTTCACATTAATCTCAACTGTAATATAACATTCCAGTAAAAAACATAATTTTAAGTCTGGAAGCCTGTAATTTATTTTGTTAATAATAAGCTTGAAGGTAAACTGGAAAATAATTCACAAGAATTAACATTATTTTTGGTAATTGTCTGAATTAACTTATTGTAAAGTTAAGTTTCTTCAAAATAGTTAAACAAATTTTGTTCCAACACTGCCAGACTTATTAATGTAGCCATCAAATAACAAATTCGGTCCATTCGTTTGGAAGACTACGATATTTTTTCCGACACGGAAACACACATTTAACTAAATAACACTCCTTTTATCACAGAAATAAAAAAAATGTTTATGAAAATTTGGTTTATGTTTGACAGTTTACTTCAAGCTATATGTAATTCTTTCTTATATAGTTAACGGCTAGGCATATATCATTTTGATATTATAACCGTAGTACCTAAAGTAAGACTAAATAAAATAAAAAGTAATGCATATTGTATAAGCCTAGTGCTAAGTTTGACATAAGTATTCGGCAAAAATGGACATTTAGATGTAAGACAAGAATAAAGTATGATTTGAGAAGAAAACGGCCAATTTAGATATAAGAAACGGCCAACGTAGATGATAAGAGGAAATATATTTTTTCCGTATAAATATGACGATTTTTCTTTCTCTTACCTATTTACCCACCACAACGTTTAAATAAAAATACCGGATTTTAATAAACGGAGATGGGACTTGGAACTGGAACCAAAATATTGGTGTCACTTGTCCTATGAGCTGCAGAGGATAGGTTAGGGGTGGTGAGCTATGGTACAAGAGAAGGTTGTTAGAAAAGGCCACGACTAACACATTGAGAATTAACTACGTGAGAAGGTGGAGAAGAAGAGTCCTGTTACAACTCCTATTACAACGCTGTAGCAAATCCATCTATTGTCTTACCAAATTAATAGGCACTTCTTAGTACAAATTTTAATAACAGGTATATTTTTTTACATATTGTATGTACGAAACTTTCATTCGTGAAAGTAGCAATTAGTGGGCAATTATTGAAACAACAAACTTTTAGAAATTCTGCGTCCTTCATGTTGAACCCATCTTGACGTCAAAATGGCTGGTCAAAAAAATATTTAAATTTCTCTGAAAGTATCATACGTAGCAATTATTGAAGAGATATAGCAAATTTAAGCAATTGGGTAGCAATTCTTGATTATACCTACACCAAACCAGTATTATATTATCTGTGACCAAACTAATGGGACAGACCCCTACAGGGATCGTCAAAAATAGCAGTTAAACTTAGACCCTAGATAAATGAACTAATTTTAACAATAGACCTAATTTAATACGATATATCTAAACTAAAAACCTATTTAGATAAAGCCTCACAAATGACAATTATAGTAATTGAAAGTTAATTATGGTTACAATAAACAAGAGATAATTGTTTGTTTTATAGTCGCATGCTTCTTGATTAATATTGAAGTAATAATCGTAAATTGCCTAGATAATTAATGTTGATGTGTTATTTTGAGTACCTTGAGTCTTACAATTAAAATGCGGGTAATGGGAATGTTTTTTTTAAGTTGCTCAATCAGCTGTTAACCCTTCCAGCTAAAATCAATGGCTTGTGTTAGGAGTGGGTTCACATTGGTAGTGGGTACTTTGTCGCTTCCGGGCATTGCAACTAGGCGGGCCGCCGACGGTATAACAAATTCCGTCGGCCTGTTCGCGAAGGTGGCGAGCGATACACGGCGGGTTTTTTAGTGGATGCAAACCCCACACTACCTCCACCGTCTTCCCATCCGGGGAAGACGGTGGAGGTAGTGTGGGGTTTGGTGGGGGTGTTCGTAAGGAATTTAGGAATTAAAAAAAAGGAGTGGGTTCACGTCGGTAGTATAATAGATAGAATTCGAACCCGCGACCACACGATTGCGAAACCGATGCCTTAGCCATGATGACTAGCATGGGGGTACCCAGGGGGGATTTATTTATTTATTATGTTATGTATGTAAACCAAAATGCCTGTGACATACGTTCAGACAGACAGACGCCGACGGACATGACGAAAATATAAGGGTTCCGTTTTTGCTATTTTGGCTACGGAACCCGAAAAAGGTAGGTACACAGTACTAGTTTGGCCGGCATTTAGACAAATGTACCACCTTATCCCCCTGCCCCGAAAAATGATCCTGGATACACCCATGATGACTAGGTTAGTTAGTTAGTTTTACCTGCGCGAACAAGAAAACCGCACTTAGCCCCCTGATTTTGCCATTGTGCGCGTTCTACTTATCCTTTCTGTCACTCCAGCCAACCGATGCACTCCCAAAACGACAGCAGCTTGGCCAAGTTGCTGCAGGCTTCCTAAAGGGATGTTGGTGATGCTAGGAGTCGTGCCCGTTGTTCTGCTACACTGCCACTGGTGTTTCTTCTGCCTCCATACATCCACTGCATAGCTATCCGTCACCCCTATTCTAAAAAGATGCTTGTTTAGGGGACAGTGGCCTGTGATAATGCCTATTGTTTTGCGCAAATTGTCCCTAGTCAGCCTGATGAGATTGCGAGTGAGTCTTTTGGACATCATTGGGATCGGCTCTTTCGCGTGTCTGCAGTCATCGGTGCTGTTCCTAGTCCGTATAGTAGCAGTAAATAGTTCTGGTCCGTATGATTGATTGGGATTAATTTGTAGATGGATCGAAGGATCGAACATCTCACATGAAACCCCAAAGAGAATTGTAATTTGAGAATTTGAAAGTAATTAGAAGAAAAACAATTGGAAGGGAGAACCGTCAGAGCCGATACTAATTCTTTTTAAGTTGGAAATTTAAGTATTCAAATACATCTAGTTCAACGGGAATTATTGTTTGATTTCTCACCAAGGAAATACGATCCTGGCTTACGAACCTCCTACCAGCATTGGTGTCGGTGCATGCTACTTAGTGGAGCGCGCCCAGGCATTTTGTTTGTTTGTTTTTACGGGGCTACAAAAACCGCACTTACCCTCTTGATGCTGGGCTATTGTGCGTTAAATACTTATCCGGTCAGTTCCGTCACTCTAGCCTCCCAAGGCACTCTAAGAAGCTCAGTAGTCCGCTCAGGCTGCTGCACGTCTCCGGGAGGTATGATGTGGACGACAGGAACTGCGCCCGGTGCTCGGCCACACTGCTGCACTCCAGAATTACGTGCCAGGGTGTTTCTTCAGTTTTCATGCATCCTCTACAGAGCGGGCTGTCAGTCAATCCGATGGTGAGGAGATGCTTGTTTAGGGGACAGTAGCCCGTAAGGATGCCGACAACCTTGCGTAACTTGTCCCTTTCGAGTTGAATGAAGCTTCCGGAATCTCTTCTTTAGTTTGTCTGCAACCGCTCTTATTTCTCCATTCCGCTACATGACTGTTTCCCGTTTTTTCCCGCAGCCAAACAGTGGCAGGGGCACCAGCGATTTGGGGCCGTGGGTTGCCATTCTGGTGCCCCGCCTTGCCAGGTCATCTGCCGCGTCGTTTCCGATGGAGTTGCTGTGCCCCTTGATCCACTGCAAAGTTACCTCATTTTTTGAGAGACCGTCTGTAGCGCCTCGTGAATGAGGGTTGAGTTTACAGTTTTATTTTAAGCTTGTAGCACGAAGTGTAGTACGCTTTCAGAGACGACCTTGATGTGAAAATTTTTCACATTTCTGAATGTGATCGCCTGTGCCGCTCTCGAAACACATTCAGCTTGGAATATTGTGCTCCTCTTGTCTAGGGAGGTGATATTGAGGTCGTCCGAGTAGACACCAGCTCCTGTACCCTACGAGGTTTTGGAGCCGTCGGTGTATATTCTGACTTCATTTAACCCGGGGCGAAGGCTTTAAGCTTGATTTTGTATCTTTGGTCAAAATTCTTTGTATTTGGGATTCTATCAATGGGGGCTTCTAAAAGTGGGTGTTCAAGCTGCAGTGGTCATAGATTGAGATGTTCCAGCGCAGCCGACAGTGTGGTTTTCATGCATCCGGTCGCTGCTACCAGACGCTGCAAGCTTTGAAGCTTGGTCTTCGTGGTTGTCAGTTGTGTAACTGAGCAGTGCAGAGTCATAGCGCGATTTTTGGATTAAGTCTCCATCTTTTTCCCACTAGTCTCTTACATTGCCAGAAGGTGATACACTACACGCTTTCTTTATTTTTGTTTCGATGTGACTCGCCCAAGATAACTTGGTGTCAAGTATAATGCCCAGATATTTTACTTGCGTAGTAAGTACGAGTTCCGTTTTAAAGAGTTTCGGTAGTTTGAGCTCCTTTTATTCGTGAAGAGGACAAGTTCTGTCTTATTAGGGTTTACGGACGGCTTGTGTTCGTCGCATCACTTTTATACTAGCTCAAAAGCCGAGCGTATCACTTTATATAGCATATTCTCGGCGGTGCCGTTTATAAGTATTGTTAAGTCATCCGCATAACCAATAGTGGTGTTGCCTCTGCCATTGAGTTTCCATATGAGGCTATCTAGTACTATGTTCCATAGTAGCAGAGATAGGACGCCTCTTTGTGGACATCCTTTTACAACCCTGGCTATTAGGTGACCCAGCTCCTTAGAATGGGTTCTACATCATATTTCTGTAGGGCGTGGCTTATGCTGTTGTGCATGGTCTTGTCAAAAGCTCCTCGATATCAATGAAGGCTGCTAGTGTTGATGCCTTGTTTTTAAGTGCGGTTTCTATTTTGTGTACCTACTACGAGGTCAGAGAAGACTCCGTAGATCTGTAGAACCTTTCCTGTATGCGTGTTTTTGGGAATTCTCTTAATTTCCAAAAACACATACGTAGCGTGTTCAAAAGAAAAGGTGAATTTTGAATTATCGCTGGCTGTGTACATTCGGTTATCGATTTTTTTTTTGTTATGTTGGTATACATATGTTTCTCATATATGTTGACATTATCAGCCATTTTGGTTTGGATTAGTAGTTTGTTTTTGACAACTGAAAAGGTTAGTCACGTTTTTGTGTGTTCTTCGATTTTTTTAATTTTAAAGGAAATGGATCAAAGAATTGGAAGGAAATGGAAAAAAGATTAAATTTTGCGTTAAAAATGGAATAAAGTGCTCCGACCCACTTAAAATGTTGACTGTGGCATTCGGCGAGTCTACTTTGTCTTAAAAAAGTGTTTATAAGTGGTACAACCGCTTTACAGAAGGCCGAGATGTTGATGACGATGAGCGTCCTGGAGTTGCAACCACGTAAACGAAACAGTAAAGAAAATGGTTTTAGAAAATCGTCGAATCACACTATTATTTAAGGAAGTTGCAGTTTCTCGGATGTTTTCGGCCTGAAACGTGTGGCAGCGAAGTTTCCGAAATTGCAAAATTTTGTTAGTATCGCTCAGGAGTTGTTGAATGACGTCAACGACGATCCAGATTTGCTCGATTAAGCGGGAGGAAACTCCCGGGTGTCACCATTGCGGTGACCGGCCGGAGGACACGGTGGAGCATACGGTGGAGGTGTGCCCTGCTTGGGCCGAGCAGCGAATTGCCCTTGTGGTAGGGATCGGCGGTGGTGACCTCTCGCGTCCGGGGCTCATTCGAGCCATGCTGCGGAGTGAGAGGGAATGGGAGGCAGTCGTCTCATTTTGCGAGGAGGTGATGCTGCAAAAGGAGACGGCGGAACGCGTGAGAGATAGACGGTCCTCACGCCCCGGCCGCCCCGCATACGCCCCGGGCGACGGGTGACAAGGGACGACATCCGGCCACCCTAGGCGCAGGCCTGAGGACGACGAGCAGTGGGTAGCTTGCCGTCCAGCTTAGGACTAGGCCGGGTCGACGGCGCGCTAGTGTTCCACGCGCGCCTCGAAGAGGTGTCAGCAAGTGACGGGGCCCCATTGGGCCGGCGCCACCGAGAGTGCGAGATCGTTCGAAAGAGTTACCGTGCTCCCGGAACACCAGGGCGAAAGAAGGAACACAGATGGGTTTTAGTCAGTAGGAGTCTGACACGCCCTCCCGCTCGTGCCCACAGCGGGAGAAGTCATATGATGATTTCCCATCTATAAAAAAAAAAAAAAAAAGGTTTGCTCAAAAAGGTCATAACTGGTGACGAAACGTGGGTATACGGTTATGACGACGAAACCAAGGCCCAATCATCCCAATGGAAGCGGCCAGAAGAACCAAGACCGAAAAAAGCACGCCAAGTTCGGTCAAATGTGAAGGTTTTGCTCACTGTTTTCTTCGATTACAATGGCGTGGTGCATCATGAGTTGCCAATAGGTCGTACAGTTAATAAGGAATACTACAAGGAAGTTATGCAACGTTTGCGTGAAGCAATACGGCTCAAACGATTGTAATTGTGGAAAAACAAATCTTGGATTCTGCATCACGATAATGCACCTGCTCACACATCGATGATACAATATTTGCACCTTGTGTTTTATTTTATTTACTTATTAATATATTAAGAATAAAATACAATAAAAACATCACATACCATAGTATTGTTTTTTTTCACTTTACCTGGATTTATCAAAGCGGGCCGCGCGGGTCGCCGCCATACATCAGTCAAAAAGTTGTATTTTATGTACAATAAACTATTTATATACAAAGGTTTATTTTAAATAATAAGTTCAGTACATAATAAAATCCGCACATCTGTTAATTGAATAGATTTTAAGTGATAAGGGAATAAAGAATGTACTAAAATTTGGGTCGAAAATCAGTCTGTTAGCTTTGAATTATTTTCAGGTAGAAATAATAATCCAGGTATAAAAACAATACATATAATAGGTTCTTTTCAAACCTAACTACCTATTTTAATACTAACATGCATGTGTCTAAGAAATATTTTAAAAAATGAGCTTTAAAAACCGCCATAAATTACCTACTTTACCTGCAAAAATTCCATTCAAATCGCCCGTCTGTCGGCCAACCATATTTAGGTTTAGGGTTAGGGTTTATATTTATAAACGTATAATGATGAAACATTTGTGTATGAAACTCGTTTGTGATTTATTTGAGAATAGAGGAAAATAAAAGACAGTCTTGGACTGAGAGTTTGATGAAAATAAATAAATTTTCATTAATCGGGCAATATTTTTTCCTTTTTATTTTTGTACAACAATCTGTCGCCGCTATAGGGGCAGTATAGATGTTGTTCAGGAGCGTTACATATGTCTAGTCTTAAATAGTTCCTATGCGCTTTCATTAAAGCACATCTTATGGAATTTCTACGTTTCAAACGGCGCTTTAAAGGCTGTTTGTTCATTAAACTTTGTGCCAAGACATTTGGGTGGTTGACAATGCTATTATAGTAAAGAAATGCCTATAAAAATTACTATAATATTCGGCCTTCGACATCATAATTTGTTAAAATGCTCTCTGAAACGAAGCAGTAACAAAAGCCGTGATAGTTCTTTAACTACCGGCTAGATGGCGCATGCGAGGGTTCAACTCGCGAGCATGAAAGGATAGAGAAATTTGAGGTCTAGTAACATAGTCCAGATAGGTGGTTTACAATACTGTCCATAAATGACTGCGTGTACGTATTTGTAGGCATTTTCAGGTTTTTGTGCAGTTGTTGATTTGTAACAAACTATAGGGCATTTGTTATTATCCGCAAGACTTTATTTTGGATACCGTTGTATAATCTCTATTTTGGGATGTTAAGCTATTCCCCATAGGTGTATGCCGTATGTCCAGATTGGTTTCAGAATAGCCTTTTATAGAAGGATTTTATTTTCTAGCGAAAGCTATGATTTGCGCCCAACTAGTCAGTAGATTTTTATAAGTTGCAGACCTAATTGTTCCTTTTAGTAAATATATGTTTCTGCTAAGTGTTTGTCTAGGTGCAAATCCAAGTATCGCACGTGATCTGCTCATGTTACCTCCACATTGTTAACAAATACAATAATTGCATTTTTGAAAGAGAAAAATTTGAATCCAGACTCAGGAATCGAACCCGAGACTTCCGTAGCCAAACCGGGGCCAGAAGCGAACCACCTATCTGGACTATGTTACTAGATATCAAATTCTTCTATCTCTTAATGCTTACGGGTTAGGCCCCCATAGCGACATCTAGTCGGTAGTTAAAGAACTATCACGGCTTTTGTTATTGCTTCGTTACAGAGAGCATTTTAAGAAATTATGATGACGCAGGCCGAATATTGAAGTAATTTTTATAGGCATTTCTTGCCAAAGACTTTACAAATACAATAATTGCATTTTTGAAAGATAGAAAAATTTGAATCCAGACTCAGGAATCGAACCCGAGACTTCCGTAGCCAAACCGGGGCCAGAAACGAACCGCCTATCTGGACTATGTTACTAGATATCAAATTCTTCTATCTCTTAATGTTTACGGGTTAGGCCCCCATAGCGACATCTAGTCGGTAGTTAAAGATCTATCACGGCTTTTGTTATTGCTTCGTTACAGAGAGCATTTTAACAAATTATGATGACGCAGGCCGAATATTGAAGTAATTTTTATAGGCATTTTTTGCCAAAGACTTTACAAATACAATAATTTTCTGGCCCCGGTTTGGCTACGGAAGTCTCGGGTTCGATTCCTGAGTCTGGATTCAAATTTTTCTATCTTTCAAAAAATGCAATTATTGTATTTGTAAAGTCTTTGGCAAGAAATGCCTATAAAAATTACTTCAATATTCGGCCTGCGTCATCATAATTTCTTAAAATGCTCTCTGTAACGAAGCAATAACAAAAGCCGGGATAGTTCTTTAACTACCGACTAGATGTCGCTACGAGGGCCTAACCCGTAAGCATTAAAAGATAGAAGAATTTGATATCTAGTAACATAGTCCAGATAGGTGGTTCGCTTCTGGCCCCGGTTTGGCTACGGAACACTCGGGTTCGATTCCTGAGTCTGGATTCAAATTTTTCTATCTTTCAAAAATGCAATTATTGTATTTGTAAAGTCTTTGGCAAGAAATGCCTATAAAAATTACTTCAATATTCGGCCTGCGTCATCATAATTTGTTCAAATGCTCTCTGTAACGAAGCAATAACAAAAGCCATGATAGTTCTTTAACTACCGACTAGATGTCGCTACGGGGGCCTAACCCGTAAGCATTAAGAGATAGAAGAATTTGATATCTAGTAACATAGTCCAGATAGGTGGTTCGCTTCTGGCCCCGGTTTGGCTACGGAACTCTCGGGTTCGATTCCTGAGTCTGGATTCAAATTTTTCTATCTTTCAAAAATGCAATTATTGTATTTGTAAAGTCTTTGGCAAGAAATGCCTATAAAAATTACTTCCACATTGTTAAGCCTAACTGCAGGGCAAAATCTCCTTTTGAGTGTAAATATCACATTGACTAATTTACTCTCATTTGCCTAATATGTCATCTATTCAACCTCGCAGCGATACGGTCCAAGCCTTACTTTAGCAGTTTAGCTGCCATTTCTGGCTCACTATGAATGACTTATATGGCCGTATCATTCGCCTAAGTTCCAGTGGTGACTGTTGTACTAGTGGGTAAGTCTACAGTGTATAGCAAGTACATAATAGGGCCGATCACGCTTCCCTGAGGGACACCCGCGAATATTGGACAGAGTTTAGATATTGCATCTTCAGACTGGATCATGAAATGACGTTCAGTCAGGAACGATTTAATAATTTTGTAAATGTACGAGTAGCTAGGCATAGCTGTTTTAATCTTGAACAACAGACCATCATGCCAGACACGGTCAAGGCAGGTCAGGCAATAAATAACAATATATGATTTAAATACGTAGTACCTACGTCATAAAGACCTCTAACTAAATAAGTAAGGATATATTTGTCATTCATGAAGTTTTCAGTTATTTGACATATTTGACATAATAAGTAGACACTATTAGGTCTCCCCTCCAGTAATGTTAGGTTAGGACTACGAAATATAGTTACCGGCACTAGCCATGAGTATAGTTAATGAATAGGTAATTTATTATCTTCTGATGACTGATGACAGAGAATCGTTCTTTTTAGCCACCAGTAGAAATACTGAGGCCGCTGTTCTAACCATCTGATCAAGTTGGTATACTTAGCCCATATTAGTTATAGAATTCTAATACACAGAGAATTCTGGTTAACAGCAAAAGTTCACTATCAAGCATAGTGATGAATGAATGAGTGAATAGTTGAATGATTAGTTAGACATGAATTATTAAAACCAATTATGTTTAAACTCACCTTATTTAATTAACATTTTCTTATAGTTAATTAATAACATTACAATTAATCACAGACATTTTTCTTAGAAAGATTTTTTATAAGTAGGTAATCTTAAAACTAGAAAAAGAACAACTTTTCTTAAAATGTTTGAAACATTTCACCAACAACCTGATTATAGCAGCTCTTCTAATTAAAAATGTAACTGCCGCACTCAGAGTCCTTTAAATCACTTAAAAATTATTCTTTAGATAATGAGTGCAGCAACGAGAGTTTTTTGACAAATTAAAACAGTTCACAATTTATTGATGTTATACAGAATGATTTGTAATACACTGATGACCTCCCATTTGTGTCTTCTTTACATTACACTAAATAACCTAGTAATATGAGTTTTAAAAATATTGAATATATTAAAGCTTAACCAGCTACTGGAGTAAAATAATAATAACATTTCTATAGTGTATATAACGATAATCGCCGGTTTGTGTCACATAGCCTTTAGATTAAAGTGTCTAACGGGCCTCTACGTGTTGGCTTCGGCTCCACGCACGCCTCCCAAATGACCGGGACTCCATAGTCCCGTGATATGGAAACGACATACATAATAATATCTTGGGACAACTCACACAACGCTATCTGATCCCAAACTAAGCAGAGCTTGTACTATGGAAACCAGACAACTGATAAACATACTTATATATTTCTAAATTCATATTATAGATAAATTACACCCAGACACAGAATAAACCATTGTGCTCATCACACAAAGTTTCATCCTGGGTGGGGATCGAACCCACAAACGACCTCTTGCGTAGCAGTCGGATACACTCCCACTGCGCCACAGAGGCAACCAAACCTGACAAAAAACAATGATTTGACTTCAGGGTCTCAAAGACGTGATTGTGTGACGCAAGTGGTTAAGGGTTAATAATACATTACATATTTTTGACACGGTATTCCAAATATAGCGGACAGATTCATCTCATTGGAATGAGATATTTATTTATAAAGTGTCTCACCAAGATGTACCATAAAAAAAAATAATATTGAACCAGACACCAGATTATCAGACAGAGAGATGGCTTATTGTTGACTGCAACAGATTGCCGCTGATGCAGACAAAGCAAAGAAAAAAAAATTACATATTTTTCAAAATTGATATCACAAAGTTGTTTATTGTAATGTAAAGAAATCACAAGTGTGAGGTCATTAATGTATCACAAATCACCCTGTACAATATAAACTAACAATATTCATAATTGTGGTGACATTACAAAATAATAAGACGATAGTAGGGACAGAAATAGGTACTTTGAGACCTTCGAGGTTTTTAAGCCTAAAATTCTAATCATATAAAAGAGTGAGTTCAGACTAGCAATGTGGAATTGTGAGTCCCACATTATTAGCAATCCTCTTAACCCCTCCAGCTAAGCTCTATGGCTTGTGTTAGGAGTGGGTTCACATTGGTAGTGGGTTTGAACCTGCATCCTCATGATTGAATGGTTGGATTTTAGGGGGTGTCAGATTAGCTCAAGTTTACTGTAAATTGTATATAAATGTACATAGTATATTTTCAGCTATGAATAAATTGAAATATGTACTTATATTCAATTACAATAAGTATTTTAATGTAAATATAATGTTTAATATTATTCATAGCCAAAATCAACATAATAACGCTATTTCAACTAACAAAAAACTATAGGTAACTTATTTTTACTTGTTTTAACTTGTTACTACTAAGTGTTCTGTGAGCTTCCAGATTGGCTGAATGTTGATGTATTCAGTACAGACTGTGGGAGTGGGGCTTTCTTCTGTGCTTTCTGGAATTTAAGACAAAAATATACTTTTAGTCAATCTCGTTTTTATTGTGGGCAAAATAACAAAAATGTTATAGTTCTAAAAACAGTTTTAATTTAATTACTATTCTATTATTCAACTAATGAGCAATGGATTTGTTGAGCTAGGGCCTACTGCATGTATGTGATTTGTAGTTGTCATTTAAAAATTAAATAAAATGATCTATACCTACTAATATTATATAGTTAATAGTGTATTTGTTTGATTTAGAAGATATTAAACTAGGCTTCAAAAGGGCTGCCTTTGCCTCTGACTGCTTTCCATCTTATTAGTGCAGGCGGAGTTTTTTATTTTTTATTTAGCTATGTATTAATATGCTAAGATTTCAAAACACTACATTTTTACAAGTTTTGCTGTACACTCTGGGCCCTGACACTTAGGTAGCATGGTCATTCCAGTTTGAAATTGGTTCTAGGTGAGATTTTATAGTAATCTGATTTATTGGTGAAGCCATAGGAAAAATGTAGTGATTACAACACATAACACTCTAAGCAATGTCATATTTCATTTTTTTCCTCAATTTATGAATGCAATTACCAAATGCAGTAGTTGTCCAAGGGATGGAAACCCGGTATTCCATAAGTAATACAGTATCTATCTACTGAAGACATCAGTCTCTAATTCATAATGTTTTAACCACACCAGTCATACCAAACTAGCATATTCAACAAATAAAACTGAGGCAAGTCCACAAACATCACTTTGTTGAATAAATGTAACTAGAGTAGTCAAAAAAGTTTTTTTCTTTTATTGTTACACTTTCAACTACTTTTATATATCTTTCGACTCTAGAGCTCAAAGGTTTGCTGGTAGAAAACTCAATTTTGAGTTAAGCTCGCCTTTGTACATAATTACTTTTATTTTGTACTTATTGATTGTATATTTTTTTCTATGTGTACAATAAAGAATTTGAAGACCTTTGCTAATGACAAATATCAAAACAATACCATCTTACCATTTGTATCTGCAACAAGTAATCCATGGCAGATGGCAGCAAAGGCTTGGCAGAATTAATCTCCATCATCGTCAAATGGTCCAGCCTACCATAGCCTCCTCCAGACTTCATAAGAGCGTCCATTGAAGTCCTTAATTTTGACATGCGGATGTCCCAGATATCTTTAATAATAGTTTTGATTTCAGCTGAATTTGGAACATCTTCTGAAGCCGCTCCTAAGATAAGTTTGGCCTCCACCATGTAATGTTCATTTGGCATTTTTGTGAAGAATCTGCAACAGTATTAAATTGGTATTTAAAGCAGTACAATAATATAAATTGCGTTAATATACTGTAAAAAGATTTGTTTACGAATATTGTGGTGACTGGATTGCTTGGTATCACAAGTTTATGTTGAACCAAGAGGTATAGCATTAGTATATATTATTACTTTACGTTCTGAAAGACCATTATAATAATTGTAATCGGAACAAAACTAACCTAGAACGCTTCTCCTCCTCCTTGATATTTTCCAATACATCAAGATCCATCCAGTCTGGGGGCACTATGCGGCACTTTTGTTTCTGTTTGAGCATCATAGCGAGCCACAAAGGCACATTCATAGGCAAACCGGCGCGAAATGGGCCAAATTCACCGCATATCAAGTAGATTTTATCGTACGTGAAGTTTGGTATGATGCTGACAATTCTATTCTCGCCAATGAATTCTATTTCATACGGATCCATTGTGAAATAATATTACATACACTATTAAAACTAAATTATGAGCTTTTTTTTTTTTTTTCCTATTATGGCGATCTAATAATATTGTGAAATGAATCAAAGAACAACAACAACAAAACTTAGGGTGGGTGACAGTTTTGAATTATTTTGACGTAAAAAAGTGCGGGACTCAGGATATAGATTAAAAAAGTAATGATTTTATAAACATAAAAATACAAAACTATGTAATTTTTTAAACAATATAATAAATGTATTATTCTTTAGAAATATTATTTATGATATCTGTTTGGAATTTAATCAATTTATTAAATCCTGTTATACTGCCATCTATGATTTGTCTTTGACACTAAAAACTTACCAAAACAAAGCATGTTATTAGTATTTATTCATAGATGGCACTGCTAGTTTCATTTTTTGATAATGAAGCCCTATGCTAAAGTTGTGATTCGAATTCAAAACTTGATTCTAAAGGGAACTAAATAACTATCATTTGAACATTATTATAAATTAGCACGGATTCAGCTAAAGCTCGAAGATTTCAGAATAACAATAAATTAATAGCGTAGCGATCGATGCAAATCGTTTTGGCAAAGTGCAAACTCCTAATTACTAGCCGTAAATTAGGGTGGCCGGTTGACAATGTCTCAGACGGTTGATATTTATGGGAGGCCTCGTTGGCGGGGCCCGGACTTTTGCCACCCTCCATGTCTGTCATAGACTAACGTTTTATGTGACTTTGGAATCGAATTGACGGTCTTATTTCAAAATAAAATATTCGAGTTTGTAACTTGAACAATACGAAGCGATGCGTGCTAATGAAAGCGAAATAGATTTGTATAGCAGCCATCCATGCTGTTTTCAACAAATAGCTACCAAAACACTTCCATAAAAAGTTTTATTTGAATGCAAAGTTTAATAGGTACATATATAATAGATTAATAACTATATAATCGTCAACTGTCTGAACTCTAACACAGCTAACTCTAGTAACGAAACTGACATTTTTGAGTTAACCGTCGATAAATAGAAAACCCGATAGGAACCAGAAAATCTATCGACGGTTACTGAAACTCTGGAAATACAGAGTACAATACTTTACACATATACCATACCATTACATACCTACCTATCGCCGGTATATTTTTTCCATCGCGTAGCCTCGGACCTACATAGGTAATCGTACAATCTATTACAATACTGTGGATTTGAAAAAAAAAAAAGAAATGTGCTAAAATACCTACTAACTGTATTTAACCCTCTGTAACTCAGTTCGTAATAAGTATATTCGTAATGTTTTTAGCTCAGAATGGAAAAAATAAAATCTATGTGTTTCAAGACTTCTTATAATTTTCCTTGATTTCGAAGTTGAGTGTTGCCTAGAAGCTGTAGCCATTTAATTTAATGATTTAACTCACAAAATATGAAGTATTTTAGGCAATGGGTTCTAAGTACAGAACTCTCATGGTCTTGAGTGGGTGTGCCTAGGGGTGACGAAGCCAGCTTGGGGGTGAAGTGGCACTTAGCTCAGCTTGCTGGGAAGAAGCGTGTGTCTGCAACCGGGCTAGTCCTGAGACAGCAGCAGGTGTCGAGCCGGACGCATAGACTCTGGGAAAAGAAACAAGCGGCTAAGTGTGTTGTTCACTGCTTGTCGTGGACACGTGAGGTGATGGAAAATCTGCATCTGGATCGAAAATCCCGCTGTACTGTCAACGATAAGTAACGGCTGCACTCACCTTTTATAAGGGTTTTCTAAGGTTTGCTGATTGATATTTATAAAGGTATAGGTAATGTTGTACGCTGCTACGATGCCGATCGAATCGAGAGACAAATAAAAGGCATAAGGCATAGATTTTCGACACCATTGATAAGTATGATGTTTTAGTCTATATTCATACAATTCTTGATTTTAGTGTAGCACAAGGCAATCCCATATTTTTCACATACATTGTGTGTAAATCCAGGACCCTTCGAAAACTTGCACCTAATTTTTTTAACAGACCATTACGGCCAGTGCCCACTTGGGTCTTGGCGAACAGCTTTGGAGGCAAGTATTGAGCAGGTCTTTTGTACTTCTCTGCTTGAATCTCGTTCTCTAATGATCGCTGATTTTGCAAACTTCGTTGTATACCCATTTTGCAAAGTGTCTCTGCAACCTCGAGACTGTTGATGCTCCTGGTCATGATCAGGATTATCCCTAGGAAAATCTTTAATATTGTGTTTTAAAAGCATTCTATACTAATATTAAAAAGCTGAAGAGTTTGTTTGTTTGTTTGAACGCGGTAATCTCAGGAATTACTGGTCCGAATTGAAAAATTCTTTCACTGTTGGATAGCCAATTTATTGAGGAAGGCTTTAGGCTATATAACATCACGCTACGACCAATAAGAGTGGCGCAGCAATGAGAAATGTTGCAAAAACGGGAAAAATTTACGCAGACGAAGTTGCGCGGGACAGCTAGTGTTTGATAAATCTTTTCAAACTTGTTCAACGGCATGGTTACCTGTATTAGTGGAGTTTCAAGTACTGATTAGGTAGGAGAATTCCAATGGTTAGTAACTCTACTACATCTAAGAATTGCCTGACTTCAATTTTAGATTCCCGAAAAGTACTGTTAGAGTCTTTTTGCACTTGATACAGGTTGGTCTCCTCAGAAATTTTCTTGATCGGTTCTTGGGGAAACAAATAAAAACTATATGGGTGTGTCAAGCTCTTGAAGATCAGAATCCAGTAATCCGTTTCTAGTAAACATAAGCTGCTCTGCATTCAATTCAAGATTTTTTTTTTTCAACGTAAATTAAGATTAGGATACTTTCTTTATGGTAGATTTTTATTAGCAGTTTCTTTTGGCTTTTTGAAGGTTGATCAATGCATTCGTTTGCTGCAACAGTATCGGTGTTAGGTGGTGGGCTTTCTTGACTATCTTGTAGGGTTTTTATTAAGGTATTAATATCAATATCTAACTCTGAGGTCTCATCTTCTCTTTGATTCGGGTATGAAATCAGGGTCTGCTAGGCCATCATAATCAAAATCAAGGTCATCGTCACAGTCTGCATCATCTTCTAGGGCATGTAATGTACAATGCCTAAGTCACCGAGAGAACGCTTACGAGACATCCTATAACAGAAGAACCTTACGATAAACATTATAGTACTTAAACGAAATAACTACACTCATGGGCGTACCCAGCTTTTGACCCAGGGGGAGGGGGGGAGGGGCAACCAGATTGTTTTGGGCTGGGTTCTCAATTTGCGCGCCAAGCGTCAGGACTAGACTACGATTTTTAGAACTGTATTATTTACATACATTACTTCAGTGACAGCTTGCCAAGAGAGGGAGCTTAGAGGAGGGGAGGGAGGAAGTGAAGACCCTTCCGGATGAGTTGCGTCCGGTCCGGAGCAGAAGAGGACTTTAAAAGTAATATTTAGATATGTTCGTCAGGTCGCAACATATCAAGTCACTGCGCGTGTCGAGCTGGCAAGCGCGTCCTTAGAAGCCATTAAACAAATTAGGGACCGTAGCGCAACCTTAGAAGTTATTCCGCGATAGTAAACTCAGCGCTGTCTCAAATCTCTGCGTATACAGAGGGGCACAGCTCGAAGGCAGAAGTCGCTGCGCGAGCTAATGAGCGAGCTGTAGGCCGCAGCGTGATCTAAAATTCAGTGCACAAGAAGAGAGTACAGCGCGTATTTCACTGTAAAGGTAAAGGGGCAGCGCCCTTAGATGTCACTAAGCTATAGCTGATTTAGAAGTCTGCGAGAGCAGGCGAGCGAAACGTGAACTTAGAAGCCATTAAGTGAGCTGAGCCCTGCAATGAGCAATGTAAGTAACTTTGAGCATTGCGTAAATTCGCATTTACGTAATGCTCAAAGTTATTGCCCAAGCAGAGGAGTACTACTTGAACTTAGAAGTCACTGTACAATTGGGCTTTCAGTCTCGATGCATTAACGAGTTTGTAAATTCAAAAGTAGCTGCACAAGTAACGTAGTGATCTATGTCAATCATAAAAGCCACAAGCAAAGAGATACAACGCGAATTTAGATTTAGCTAGCGAGCGCAGCGTGAACTTATCCAACATCAAACGAGCTGTGGACTGCAGCAGTATCTTAATAGTCACTTTCCAAACAGAGGGGCATAGCGTGTAGGTGGAATTCATTGAGCACGCCGACGAGCACATTGAGAACTTTTAAGAAACCAAACGCAGCAGGATATTTTGTCACAGCGAGCGGAGAGAAACGCAGTGTGTATTTAGAATCCACTACGTGAGTTGGTGTCCGCAGCAATGTTTTAAAAGTCACAGCGCAAACACGGGGCAACCCGAACTTATTAAGTCACTACCATTGATTAAGCTGGGCGCCTACTATTAAGAGCCCTGTTGTGACCGAGGTACCTACGCGGCGAGTAGGGACATTCAAACATTTCAAAAAACATGTTAAAAAAAACAATTACAACGCGTTAGAAGTTTCTAGACTTGCCTCAAGGTCCAATGCCCTCCCCCCTCCCCCCAGAAACGACCATCCCTAGCAATCACGCAATTTCGCCAAAACCGCCTTATTCTAAAACAATTATGTAGCCTACAGACAACAATTACTTATAATCAAGAAAAAATAAAAATTACGTAATATTGGGTCTAAATCACTAATAAATAATGAATTTGAAATACTTACCTCTTCAATATTTCAATTTATAACACAAAACACGCGTATAACTATTTTTGTATTATTTTATAAATTCGGTATTCAAATAATTAAAAACATGAAAATGAGCTGTTTGTGGTATACGATAGTTTACATAGAGCCATCGATAAAACAAAAAAAATCTACGTTGTTTTTTTTAAATAATCGTAAACTGGCAAGCTAGAGTAGCAATTAAAGGTTAAGCATTACTTAAAATACCTACTTCTGTACCAAGTAAGTACGCAGCAAGTAACTCTAATTATAAGGTAGGTAGGTATTATTGGTGGTAGGTCTCTTCAATACTATTAATGCCGTTCTAATCTGACGTAAGAAGGACATGAATAACCTACTATAGGTACCTACATATTAATACAACGTAATTAATCGTGATAAAGCACGTCCTCATCATAAAGTCAAGACTACATTTTCAATCAACTTTAGACGATATTTACATTTAAACTTCGCTCTCGGAGAAAGAACCTAATGAATAATGCAATAATGTTGGTCTATTTATTAAATAGATAGGGACAGAAGGGCACTCTGCATTCGTTTGTCCATTTCTAAAAAGCAAAATGAGACTTTCTTACATTCGATGTGGCTTACAACAAGTCTCGCCTTAAGTTATCAAAGAAAACCTTAATCTAAAAGTATTGGATTTCATCATTTCACATTAACAGTCATAATAAAAAGGTAGTTAAATTAATCAACTTAGCTTAGAAAACGTTTACGCTTTTACAATACGTAAGAAGGTATGTTTTAATATTTATTCCAACTGGATCTAAGAAAAACACATTTCGAACAAAATAAATAACAAAATCTGTCTGCACGAATGGAAAACACACTCAGACATCTTTCTTCTTAAATCTGCATACAAATTCGTGAGATCGCGCGCAAATTCGCCCAGTCATTTAAAAGCGATTTTGTTTCAAGAGGGAATGTTGTTTTTTTTGCCCATAAATATGTCGCAAGTGACATTTAACGACGCTCTGCCATCTAGGAGCAGCGATTAGTATTCAAGTTGCGTGTGTTTAAATATAGATGGCGGTATGTGTCACTCAAATGGTATCTTTCGGAAACATTCATTTTCTTTGTAACTTTGAAACATTTTATTTTTGTTGTAATGATATAACAATATACCTACATAGGCTTATTTGTTTTTTTCATTTCTCTTTACTACCTAAATACCTACTTTGTCTTCGGTAGTTCCACCTACTTCTCCTACTTCTAAATTTTGAGTTGATGGCACTACAGACAATTGTTCAGGCAATTCCTGCCCGTTTAATGTACCTAATTAAGTAGGTACCTAATTTTGTTTCTTTTCCATAGTACAAGCTATACTTAGTTTGGGATGACATGTCGTTGTGTGAGTTGTCCGTAGATATTATTATTATTAATTACTATTTACTGCACTCTTTAACCGCACAAAAATTGGGCCTTATGTATTTTACACGAATTTTACGTATTTTCTTTTATACGTATCTATGAAAATGATGACTTACCATGATTTTCAAAACTCCTTCACAAGTTTTTCCACGAAAGTCAACTTCTGATTTCTGTCTCTTTCATAACGATCTTTTTTTTAGGGTTCCATAGCCCAAATGGAAAAAACGGAACCCTTATAGTTTCGTCATGTCCGCTTGTCTGTCTATCCGTCCATATGTCACAGGCATTTTACTCAAAGACTACCTAATGAATATTGATGAAAAATAGGTGGAAAGGTGTCTTGCAGTAGCCGCTACTTAGTTTTTATAGCTAATTAATAAGAATTAATATTTTGGAGGGGGGGGGGGGCACTCCATACATTATGTAACATAAGCTGAAAAAAATGTTTTTTAAGCAAGCGTCAACGTGTGGTACATCATTCAAAAAGTCTTTTAAAAACATTTTAAGGTTTTTATTAAACTTTTTTGATTAAGTGAATATTTTTTGGAAATATTTGCTACAAAAGTCACGTTCCGCTCGCTGATAGACTGAGGCATTGTGTTTATTACAATGTCAACAATGTTTTCTTATGACGTTATCAAGTAAAATTATCGTCCATAAACAGACTTGTAAACAGTACACACAGTAATAGAAACAGACAGTATTTTTTTTAAAATTATTTAACCCATTATCCTAACGTCATGTCACTAATAAAAAATGCTTAAAAATGTTTTCTTAATGACTACATAATTTGTAACTCTACTTAATAAATACTTGATGAATAAAGGTAGATACCTAACCTATCATTGAAAACTTCACATGCATTTTAAAAAACAGAGACTAAAGTTACCCCTCTCATTAACCACTTGAGATAACTAACATCTAAAGTTACATAACACCGCAGTTTCACAGTCGGTTATTAAGTGAATTATTATAATTACCCGTAGCCTCTGCCAGTTGCAACTTTGTACACTTATCTCTTTCTTGCTGCGGAGGCTAAAGTTTCCCTCGCAAATTCCTATGTTTTTGTTTTTAATAAAAATGTTTACGACCGCTGAATCGCTTTGAAACTGTATTTTAATTTAATTTTCATGAGTACTTTTTGAAATGTATGAAATGTTTGAAGTTTCTGTTAGTCCAAGAGCGGAGTGCCAAAAAATGCAAGCACTTTATAAAGGCTGTTTTTTTATATGACGTCACATAAATGGAGTAAAGAAATACCCTTTCGTTAGTCAGCTGGATTCCTTAGCGTTTGGCGCCGAGGCAGGTTCATTTTTTTTAATGATTTAAACATTTCGTTAAACTGCTTTCTAAAACTTAAAAATTAGTTTTATAGTATACTAGCTGTCCCGCGCAACTTCGTCTGCGTAAATTTTCCCCGTTTTTGCAACATTGGTCGCTCCTATTGGGCATAGCGTGATGTTATATGGCCTATAGCTTTCCTCGATAAACGGGCTATCCAACAGTGAAAGAATTTTTCAATTTGGACCAGTAGTTCCTGAGATTACCGCCTTCAAACAAACAAACAAACTGTTCGGCTTAATAATATTAGTATAGATTAATTCAAAATAAGTTTAACGTTTGTCAGTCATGCAAAATTTTGTAACCAGGCGCGTCAGTCATGCATTACACTTGTATTCATTAATAGTGCTAGATCTGTGCATGCCATCGAATGTGTGATCTGAAATTTAGTATATCTGGTGAAGATTATTATCAGAATCATGTAACATTAGTCAGTCAGTATAACTCAGTAACACATGCTGTCAGTAGATGATTAAAGTCCTGTACGCCAAACGCTAAGGAATCCAGCTGACTGACCGAAGGGTATTTCTTACTTCAACTAATGTAACGCAATATCAAAAAACAGCCCTTATTAAATGCTTGCATTTTTTCTTCTCCCGGTAAGGGGTCATTCTAGATAGAGTTACTTTTAATGGCATTTTGATTCTAGATTTTACAACTAAAATAGCAAACAATTAGGTGGGTAGGTACTAATACTTTACAAACCAGCCACTTTATTATCAATATTATGAAGAACGGTAACTACAAAGTACTTTTACTTAGACTCTTTTTTAGTTCAATCATTAATACGTAGATGTGATTGTTGTCGATTTCATGCTAGCTCTAATCGCCTGAAACAGAAAACTTCCTAATTCAGGCGTATGTATGTTCTCTGGCTTTGTTTGATTGGTTACTAAAACTTTGTATTATTTTTTTTAATTTCTATCCTACTTTAAAATATCGAAGAAATTGAAATCATGTTACGCCACCCAAATGTTTTTAACCCCGATTTCTTATACAAACTATAACCACATTCAAGTGAACCGAAGTTTTCAGGAGACGACAATCTATGAAAGCATTAAGCTCGGCCTGTGGGGGCAATTAGGCTCACAGCTCACAGATAATAACTTAAAACTAACTTATGTACCTAAAGGTAATGCGTAATGGAATAGTCTTAAGATAAATTAGTGGAATGGACCTATGAATAGCTGTGCCTATGTTAGTCGAAGCAAAGATAAGTTACATTACTTATTTGCTTAAGATTTCGCGCAAGTTCGCCTGTGGTAAGTTTGATTTTTATAGCCTATGAGAGTTTTTGTCATTCACTCACTCACTCACTCACTCACAAGCTATTATAAGTTAGTCAAAGCGTTTTGGCACCCTACATATACTTAATGTGCATTATGAATTTACTGAAAAGAGTTTTTAAAGTTATGATAATAACTTTAAAAAAAATCTCAGTGAAGTTAAGACATCCTCCAATAAAGTTAGTTAATATCTCATAATTATCAAATTCGTAGCTAATACTTAAATATTTTAAAAATTACTTTGAAACAGGACAGGCTATAATCTGTATAACCTTCTTGTCTAGTTCTCAAAATTAACGCATGTATAGCAAGTAGTCATCCTAAATTGGTCACAATCATTAGAGATATGTATGTATATACAATTATGTAGATGTAGGTCATCTACAAAGTATTGACTAGTTAGTCAATACTTTGTAGATGACCTACATCTACTAAAAAAAGTTTTTTAACTATCTAAAAAAAGTTTTTTAACTTTATTAGAGGCAAAGAGATTATATTAGTTTTATACGCACTTACTTAAAACATTTTACTTCAAAGAAAGAAACAGAGGAAGGGAAAAAGAGTAACGTAAAACATTAACTCCACATAATAATACTAGATACCTATATACATAATATCAAGATTTTGAGTGTAATCGCGTAAAGGCAACCATAACATTTATGTACCCAACGTTTCGATCGAATTGTACCAATTACGTCATGGGTCAATTTGGTACAATTCGATTAGAAGTTATGATAGGACCTGCTGTCCCGCCCAACTTCATCTACGCAAATTTTCCCAGTTTTTGTAACATTTCTCAATGCTGTTCCGCTCGTATTAGTTGTAGCGCGATGATATGTAGCCTATAGCCTCCCTCGATAAATGGGCTATCCAACAGTAAAACAATTTTTCAATTCGGATCAGTAGTTCTCTTCAGCTTTATAATATTAGTATCGATTAAGAAACTGACTAAAATGTGTGATTGAGGAGTTAAAAATCTCTAATTAATCTATGAAGACACATTTTACTGCTAGGTATAATAGTTATGAATAAATAAATTTTCTATCTTCTTTCTTTTGCTATATACTCGTACATATAAAATCCGTCTTTGCATCCCCGCTACGAACAAACCCTTTAATATAAGGAGTGTCAAAAATTAATAGCTGTAAGTTACCCCCTATGATTCATGGCGTGATGGCTGACTACCCCATGATATGAGCCGTTACGTTCAAATGGTGTTCTATGGCGTTCGACTGTTACTAACGACCCAACTTTCATATAATTGTAATATTAATGAGATGAACTCAAGTTTATTTTATAGAAGTGGAAGATTCTGAATTTGTTGCCTAACTTTTTATTGTTTATAGTTTAATCAGAGGGTAAGGCGATTTATATATGTATTACTATTTTATTTACTGGACTCGATTGCGTCAATACTTTTTTGCAAATGCCTCGTAACGCCAATTTCGGAACAATTTTTCTGATGTTTTAAAATTTATAACATTATTTATGGGTTTATTATTGAGTAAAATGCCTTTTAATTCCTAGACGTTTCAACCGAGCTGGGTCACCAATATTCCACCGTCACAAGTATCTTCTGAACTCAAAGAAAATATCAAAACAAAAAAGATTTTAATATCACCGCAGCAGTGATACGAGATACTTATTTGTAATAGCAATAACAGTGTTCAATAATGACGAAGTCGTCTTGAGACTAAACTATAAAGGCCTTCGCGCAATGCTGTATATTTGCATCAATAACACACCTAGCAACTTCCTCCGGCTTCGCAGGATATTTTTTCAACATATATATTTATACTATACATATCTTCTTCTTAGCGTTTTCGACCATATTAGTATAACCTTCCTTCAGATTCTACCATTTATTCGATATTCTACCATTCAATTCTATATGACATATGTTATATTTTTTTAAAGACGACTCACGCAGTTTCCTACTGCGTGAGTCGTCTTGCCAAGCCCTATGTCGCGGGAGACTTTACAAACATACAAGTGGTCTTAAAAAGAAATTGAGTTCTTTTATTCTCGATAATTATGATTAGTATGACAATATTTCAATTCTAACTGACACTAAACTACCTACAACTCCAAATGAAACTGCGTCTCCCTTTTATATCCCCAAACATTTCCCAACACAGCGTCCACAGGGTTCCAGTTAAACCGGGCAGTGTGTACGATTTATCGGCGGGTTTAGGTTCGGTTCCCGAGTCACGTACGCCGGGTGTCCGTCACGCACTGGTACGATGATTTGATCCGATGACGCGTTCCAACATTGCCGTTATGGAGGTTGATGTCATTCTCGGATATTTTCTGCTATTCCCAAACTGGAAATGGTATTGGAAATCTATGCGGACGAGTGGGACGTTTGTAATTATTTTGATCGTTTCGTTTGTTAGAATTGAGTTACTTTTATAATGGTCTTATTTATAGTATATTATTACATACCTGTAAGCTATTCAAAGTAAGTATTATCTTCTGACATGTGAAGTAAATGAAAAGATTTCATATTCACTTGGAATTAACCTGTATCGTTGTGGGTATATTTTAAAAATAATTGTTCTGTTTAAATTCAACAAAAAAAAAAGATTACAACATTTTTCATTATTTTTTTGCTTTTTATTGTTGAAGTCGGTAATACTTTTTTGTAAAACAGTTTTTTTTATTTTTCACGTTTTAGTGGATTGGTTTGTAATTTACGAATGTTACAATATTTTTTACAAAATATTGGGTTTTCCGATGCAGGGCCTATTTTTTTTTATTGTTGAGAAGTTCACATGATATTTCACCATCAGCTTTATTAAATTGTGTAATAGTAGTATGACGATAATAAAGTGCTACTCAATATCATATTATAATTAAAGTAATTGAATTGCAAACCGTTAAATATTGAATAGTTCCGCTCACTGCATTCCGTCATTTGTAGTCTTCATTTCTTCCACTTTACCAATTGGTGCATTTTGAGAGTAAAAGCACGAATCACTATGATATATACATACATCACCATAGGTGTGCCTTTAGTATTTGAATATTTCCCTTTTTGATTTTAAGTTTTTATTGCCAAGTTCTTTTCTCACGGCCTTACTCTTGCGAACTTGACATTAAATGTAGAATCATTCTATTCCAAATTTAGTCTGACGTTCGTAAACTTTGCATTTGTAACATAAATGAATAAAGTATTTTGACTTTTGATTTTTGACCCTCGATGTCTCCAAAATACCATCATTAGGTCCTAATCCAAATAACAACAGGACCAACTTGGAAGTATACCCTACAAAACACAAAAGTATTTTTTCAAATTGTTCCAGCCATATTCGCGTAATCGCTCAACAAACATACAAAAAAAAAACACAGTCGAATCGAGAACCTCATCCGTTTTGAAGTCGGTTGAAAATAATCTTCAGTAACATTGTTTCGATTCATTTCGTGACATTCAATAAGGTAATAACATACAATAGGGTAATACGAACACATTAAAATAAAACACTGATTATCTCCAACATGCCTTAACAGATTTTCATTAAACAAATCTTTCTGCACCATTCCACTAAAACCAACTCAAAAAAACCCTCATCCAAGTCTATAGGTATACGAGTACATCCATTTAGACATCTCGACGACAATTTTTAAGGACATGAAACTTCTATCACCATTATTTTTCTTTAAAGACTTCTATATTTTTCTCAAAATAGTCTATACACCTTCTCCCTTAAACCAGCACCAGTAAGTCCAAAGTAAGGGCTCTGTAATCTATCTGCGTACGTTTGCTTAAAGATGCTAATTACGAGAACGCCAGCTCTCGGATTTGCATGCCGCTAAATCTGCCCACCCAAGATTTACTTGAGGACACACGGACATATTTCTTTAAAAAGAATTGCTATTTAAATCTCTCGGTTTTGGGTACAGATGAGGTGAGAATGGCAATGAAATAATTTTGTTTTTTAGTGACTTTTCTTTGGTATTGGTTGTGATTGGTTTAAGCTTTAAGCGTGTCAAATGAATGCAGTTAGTTCCTCTACTTATATAAATTACAGGACCTTCCTACTGTTTCAACTTTTTTTATCATATGATTTTCAATCTCGAATAAAAGAAGACAAAAGATTCGTGAGCTAAAAACTGATAATATAAGGGTGTATGAATATAATGTTCTTAAAAACGTGTTTATTAATCTTTACCAATATTATAAAGCTGAAGAGTTTGTTTGTTTGTTTGAACGCGGTAATCTCAGGAAGGTCGGAATTGAAAAAAATCACCGTTGGATAGCCCATTTGTCGAGGAAGGCTAGAGGCTATACAACATCACGATACGACGAATAGGAGCGGAGCAGCAATGAAAAATGTTGCAAAAACGGGAAAATTTAAGCATACGAAGTTGCGCGGGACAACTAGTTAGTAATAAAATAGTTTAAAATTTCGGTCATTGTAGATATATTTTAATTTCATATAATGGATTTTGATTCTGTAGTTTACGTTAAAGTATAACTGAAATCACGTAGGACGCTACGAATGACTACGGACATTCTACGGGTCGCTACGAACGTCTACGTATTTAATCGTATCTACGAGTACGACATGAACTTTGTAACCGAATGGTCTGGAGTTCTAATCCATTAATTAAATATATAGTAATAATTTCTTATATTTTAATGTGAAATCTAAATATATATTTCTTTTATCTTTAATTTTAGGGGCTTTTATTCTGGCAACATATCAGCCGTTTTCAATTTAGACAATGTCTATTATAGTTAAGTATCTATTTTAAAGACGAATATTTAAATATACCTTTCTAATTATAACTATTATCCATTTCAAATTCACGTACTCGATACGCACTAACACGATTTACGTGATTTCGTATTACAAGTAAATGTACAGCGTACAATAAGAAGTTAGAACGAATATACCAAATATTGACACGAATGTTGTATAACAAAAAGCGAGTTTCGATCGTCAAGATGAGACGTTGGCAAACCAAAGGGGGAAGCTGGGGTGACTCTCGCAAAACTATAAATTCCAGTTTAATTACCCCCGGGCAGCGTCACATCATGGATTCAGACAGTTTTATGACGATTTACGGGCACATTTCGACGCCGGGACCGGCCCGCTTAGGGATTTCCACCGACCAACCAAGCAAGGCACACCCTCCCCTTCTGTACACTACAGTATTCTTAGAGAAGGGAGGGTTTGTTTGAAAAAGTTAGAGGTCTATGTTGGCTGGTCGGTATTCGTCACCTTTTACACAGCCGGGGGGTTTTAAGGCTTCCAGTTCTTTATGGTAATGAAATCTGAGCAGGGTGACGTGGCTAGGTGATGGCTGTGAGAGTTTTTGTTGTGCCTCCCCCCTCCGCCTTATTTATTGTGCGTTTGGGGTGCGGAAGTTTGTTGCAAAGTTCGCCGAACAGAATGTGTTCGTACGGTGTTGATGATATCGACTGAACGAATTGTTTTTGTTCATTTCTATTTGGGAAAAAGGTACAATAGCTTGGGTATCAGCAGGGCAATAAACAGATGGGTCGGATTCGGTGATTTGTGAAATCGAGTTAGAGTTTTCTTGTGTTTTTCTTGATATGAGCGACGTAATCGATTTGTTGTCTTCGAGGAATCATAGTGTGTCATCACTTTCTATAGTTTGGCAGCAGATGAAGTTAATATAACTAATATAACGACTTGCTTTTCTTTTCTTCTTTGTTAATTAATTTATATAGTACTAGCTGTGCCCGCAGTGTTATGTTTATTAGCCTATGTGTTGATATCCAGGGTGTCAGCTAACTCCATACAACATTTTATTAAAATCGCTCCAGCTGTTTAGACGTGAAGAAGTAACAAACATGTGTATGTTTGTTACTTCTTCACTCACACACTCACAAACTTTCGCCGTTATAATATTAGTGTCATTTCGTATTTATTGAATACTAGCCGCCAGCTATGGTTTCGAACGGGCGCAGTTTTAAACCCATTTTTTTTACTTTTCCGTACGACCCTCTAATTAACCTATATTAATATTATAAAGCTGAAGAGTTTGCTTGTTTGTTTGAACGCGGTAATCTCAGGAACTACAGGTCCGAATTGAAAAAATCTTTTTTTGTCGGGTAGCTCATTATCGAGGAAGGCTATAGGCTATATAACATTACGCTACGACCAATAGGAGCGGAGCAGCAATGAAAAATGTTGCAAAAACGGGGAACATTGACGCATACGAAGTTTGCTCGGTACAGCTAGTTTTAATGTATACAAACCTTGTCCTGACAATGCCAAACACAACAAAAAAGAATTATCCAATTTAGTGGAGTCGTTTTTAAGTTACTTGCGTACATACATTCTGGCGATTTGTTTTTATTTATATAGATAATAGATAATTATGTTACTACATGACGTTATTGATAGAATGCAATAGTGTTATGAATGTTTTTGCAGCTGACGATGTTTGAATGAAAGTGGTGCAAATAATCTATACTAATATTATAAAGCTATAGAGTTTGTTTGTTTGATTGTTTGAACGCAATAATCTCAGGAACTACGGGTCCGAATTGAAAAATTATTTTACACGCTACGACCAATAAAGCGCAGCAGCAATGAAAAATGTTGTAAATACGGGGAAAATTTACGAAGACGAAGTTGCGCGGGTCAGCTAGTAATATATATTTCGACATATCACATATCTGTGGTCGTGTTAAGGTATTCTCCACGATCTATACATATAATCTGATTTTAAAAAAAAATATGAACCTTCCGGAATAAAAATCTAAAATACCTACGTCGTAGTTTACAAGATCTAAGCGTACATAGGAACAGACAGCCGTAAGCGACCTTGTTTTATACTGTCTAAAGATATCTACACTAATATTAAATCGAGCTAAAGTTTCAAATTTGGATGTAAGGGACAATCTCCGAATGTAATAAACCGGTCTTGTTGAAATTTGAAAGTGTTATATCTATAGGTACAGTTAGCTACCAAAATCCTCGCATTTCGTACATAGATAAACATTCATGGTTTATTATTTAGTAAAAAAACATTTTATAATATATTACTAATCATCGAAATAAATAACAGATCGTAAGCCGCAAACTAAGATATTCGACAATCACTGTCACTTATAACAAAGAACGCAGCACCTAACAAAAGAAGGACACTTAAAAAAGAAAAAAATAATTGTGATTCGAAACACAAAATCCAGTTGCGATCATAACAGTTTAACAGGCAATTTTATCTGTCGATACAGTACGTAACCTAACGAGAGTTTATAAGCAATAAACGTACAAACAGACGTTTTGGTGTGACATAAAATCAAATCAACAGTTATCCTGTGAGCCTACATCACAATCGGGTTTAATCGCGTATGTGACAAGTTAGCTCGTACAACCAAACGGCCAATGTAACTAGAACTCCGATAACTCGCTTTTCAGTCTCGCACTTGTCTGTTTTAGTTCATAAATCGGGGGGTGAGGTAGGTCGGGGTTGGTTTGTCGGTTTGTAACACGCTCTGCGCTCGCTCCCGCCCGATATCGCCTTGAGTGACGGACAAGTATGCATTCAAATGGGTTACTTTGTCCCCCTCTCCTGTATAAACATCGTGGCTAGATCCTCCACCAATTTGGTACAGAATTTGTTGTGGAATGTCGAATGCTTTTTGAGGGTTAAATTGCATTTAATTTGCAATAAACAACGCCACTGTTTTGATGTACATTTAAATGTTTGTTAAACGATTTTTGGAGGCTACGTGTTTATTTACATTTGTAGTTAATTTGTTTTGAAAATTGTATTTAGGTTGGAGCTTTTTTATATAATATACTTTAGGAATATTTATCATAATACGTAAATAGTTTGTATATTTACGGTAATATTATTAAGAGGTAAAATTTGTAAGTATGATTAAAGTTATTATTAAGAAGTCATTTCCAATATGTACCTACTATTAAGTCAATTTTAATGTTAATTGGTATGAAGGTGGAAGCTTGGCAAACGACATTGATTTGTCTAAATATTGATAACAAACACAGACGTGGGAGAGCCACGGTTAACAGCTAGTGTGTCAAAAATGTCAAAGTTTAGATGTCACTAATTTTATTGTAATACAAATTGAGATGAAATTTAACACAGGCCTAAATACTTACCTTATTTTATTAAAAATGTAAAAAAGTATAGTACTCGTATATAAATGTTTTGAATGTTAAGAAATACTTAACATTCAGAAGATTTTGTCTGGCCTGTTGGTCTAGTGGTTAGTGACCCTGACTGTTAAGACGGAGGTTCTGGGTTTCGTAGCCCACCCAGGATAAAACGTTGTGCGATGAGCACGATTGTTTATTCTGTGCCTGGGTGTAATTCATCTAGAATATGTATGTATGAAGAAATGTATAAGTATGTTTATCACCTGCTGGTTACCATAGTACAAGCTTTGCTTAGTTTGGGATCAGATGACGTTGTGTGAGTTGTCCCAAGTTATAATTTAAAAAATAAGAAGATTAATATTGACAGATAAGACATACGATGGCAAAATTTCACCTTGCCCATTGCTATTGCCTTACTCGTATGTACTCACAATAATTATCTATACTAATCTATACCATTATATAAATGTGAATGTAAGTTTGTTTGTTACGCTTTCACGCGAAAACTACTCAACCGATCATCATGAAACTTTGTACACATATTCTTGGAGGTATTAGAAGTAACATAGGATTATAAAAAAAGGGGAAAATTTACGCAAACGAAGTTGCGCGGGAAAGCTAGTATTTTATAAAGGAAAAATTTGTATTTTTGTATGTAACAAATAAACATAAAAACTGAAGGACCGATTTGAAAAAATCTTTCACCATTAGAAAGCTAAATTATCGGGGAGTAACATAGGCTATATTTTATAGTCAAAAAAATTAGAGATCCCTATGAAAATTGCAATAATGTAACTATCTACGATATGAGAGAGAGGTATAAAAATCTACGATATGAGACCATGTGAAGCCGGGGCAGGCAGCTGTTAAGGAATAAGGTATTGCCTTTAATCTACCACACTGCTAACTCAAACTATACAAAAACAAATCACCATTCATCTCACGCCCCTGTCATATCAACACACACAGGGACAGGCAAACAGACAGTATGTGAGAGTTTCCCTTCACCAGACCCCATGTAATGACTAGAACGCAATAAAAACTGTAACTCGTCAACATAGAAGATATAGCAACGATTTATGAGGTGGCTGTTGTATGGGAAAACGTGGTAAATGACAGGGTTATTGTGGGATGGGTCGATATTCAATATACGTGCTATCAGTAGTAGTAATATAAATGAGAAAATAACTACGACCGTTATCTGTTTGTTACATTTTCGCTGCTAATTCCCTGAACCAGTATTGATTTTGGTACAGATATAGATAGGGCACGGGTCAAAGATATAGACTACTTTTTATAGCGATAACCTATATTAGAGCCGAGCTTAGTGCCGAGTTACACGGGCATATGTTAGTAATAAATGCATTGCATTATTGCAAAGGTTTTGTCTACGCTAAAGCAATACAGTTAAGAATCTCCAAAATAACAGTAAAATATGTGTGGCACTCGGAGACTGGGTGTGCCGCGGTAAAGCTATTGCATAGCATTTTTTATCAACTTATGCAATAATAAAAAATAGATTTTTCTTTTCATTACATTTCTGAGTAGCTCGTCTCGATCCGTGTGAGCTTCGTATAGTCGCACCATATACCTATACATATACGTTAAGCGAACGCTCAGCCGAGCTACATGGTAGGCGGAGTGGGGGTGTTAGGTTTTATTTTCGTTACAGAATTTCTTGATTCGGTCGCCGCGTTCAAAATAAAAGCTATGCAATAGTTTAAAAAAATCTATTTGAGATTTCATTGTTCAAAAAGTCCACCACGACACAATAATTTTAATATAGAAACTTAGAAAAGGAGAGGGACAAAAGTTTGGGCATGTTTGTAGTTATTCTCTATCCTAGGATTTGGCACTTTTCGATTAATTATTCTTTCGTTTGGTACTGCTATTTAAATTTTATTGAAAAGCTGTCCGAGAAACCGATTGAAGACAGATAAAAATATGTTAGAAAAAAGAGCTTTTAAAGCAAGAATAATAGATTTTAAACAAATTAAATAATAGGTCTTTATTTTTCTACTATCCCCATACACAAAATATCAGTTACCACATTCCATACCACTGCAATAGTCTCAGTAGAAGTGTAGCATTCTAATGTTTTTAATGCATATTATGGGTCCATGGTGTTTTATGGGGCATCGTATGGCTAATGGCGTATCTCCGCGGTGTATAGTCTAGGGGGATCATGGTAATTTTGTTATAAGAAATGTGTGGTTTTATATTGCGGGTATTGAGTATAAATTATGATTTAGAAACAATTATTGTCAAAATTGATGATGGTTTTACGGCGTTTAGGATACGAGGCATCTGTGTACAAATATTTCATCTATTAATAATATTAATGTTGAGGTAATACGCACAGTTACACTACAATTATTTTATTTTCCTGAGATTTCGAACCCAAATGTAATTACTGTTACTAAATTAGGGCACAAAGATTTTGGGAGCCTATATTAATCGACCCAAAATTAGGTATAGATACCGAAGAAACACGTTTAAAACAAGTATTTTTTGTCTGGCAATCTTATCAACTATTCAGTATTTATCTTTTAATAAGTAGAAAACTTGGATAATACATTTTAACTTAATACGTAGACAGCAATTTTAAAGGAATAGCTGTCTATGCCATGTCATTAATCCCTAGCATCAAATCACAAAAGTTATGCAGGAACAGATGGACAACATAATACCATACTTACAAATATGAGATAAAGCATAACCCTGCTTTAGAATTTACTGTAGTTCAATAAAAGTAGAAGTTTTTATGAAACGAAACTATTTTAAATTTGTTTTTTTCTGAGTAATAGGTACGCATTAGTATAAATCTACGCTGTTAATTTCTACTGTCAAATATAATTTTAATAAATTGCCTAATATTTCACAGTAGAAATAATCATTTTAGGTTACCTATGATCTCAAAATTATTAAAAAAATTATCACCCAAAAGACAGATGCTACTTATACTAAAACTTGACGACATTTACAATAATCCTTGTTTTAAGCTAAATAGCGCTTTTAAGCGCAATATTAAAGGTATTAAGTGCATACGCGTAGCACATTCGCCGTGCGGAGCAATTAGATGTATAAATAAATTCACTTTACAACCGACAGATGGCGGGAATACGGCAGCCATCTTGTTCTATATTCATAGGTGATCTAATTAGGCCAACTCGTATTGTTTATTTTTGTCTGATATTAAAACGATTTTGTGTTTGTTTTAATTGGATAATTATATCAATAAATGGTGCTTTGTTTAATTTATTTTTAGGGGGTAAACGGAATTTAGTCAGTTCTTTGGGAATAATATATTAGAATACTACCTTTTACTACCTTTTTTACCCGATTGTAAGGAAGGGATATGTTTTTCGTGCGTATCTTGTATGTATGTATACAATATTCTTTATTACCTGATATCGCATAATCCACTGATTTATATAATTAAGAATAAAAACGATAGAATCGCACTTGATTGCCCAAGTGTTCTTAGATATGTGACGTTTGAAAAAACCAAACATGGCGGCTGTGAGATGTCAAAATAAAGAGGTGTGAAAAAAGTTGTTTTGAATACTGCATTATGGGTATCAAATTAAAGGGCTCAACTTAAGCATTTCAAAAAAGTATAACATGATTATGACTGTAATACTAACTTTTTTCAATTTTCAAATTCAAAAAAAGTTAGTTGTTATATTAGTTACATACTATAACCACTAAAAAAATAAAATAAAAAATTAAATTATAAAATTAAAAAATCGTCTGCACAAAATAGATGGAAACAAAATACCCTACATAATTATATAATTTCATGCAGTCGGAGACATTTTACTAAATTCAACGATTCATGAAAGCCTTTTTTTATGTAAGTTTCTAAGTATACATTTCTGTGGACATTTGAAGACTTTTTAAACTACAAAAAGACTAGAAACAGGCATTTTACAAATCCACGTCAAAAAATTACAAAAGTATAGCGAAAAGGTACATCAATAATAACATCATTATATTGAAAACCTACCCATATAAGTACCTACTATAACAGTTGGTAAAATAACTTGTAGGCTGGCACGTAATTCTTGTTCGGACAGCGGCAAGTTTGCGACGATTCTATGTATCTGTAGAACTGTGACAAAAGTCTGTTTAAAAGCTTACACTAATATTAAAAAGCCAGATAATAAATAAACCTTAAATACATTCAATAAAAAATAGCAAGAGTTCAATTTCCTTAAAACGCACTCAAACAAAACGAAAGACGTAACGAACAACCAATAAACGTTACTTACCAAAATAATCAAATAGAAAAGGACAAAAACTTCTGTAAATCGGCATAGGCAATACAAATCGTAACTAAACTCCTACACATTAGGCTCCTAATTTCCAATTAGCAAGCAGGTAGCGTAAAAAGACGCCATTAAGAGACGCCTCCCGATATTCTAGGGGTTGCTAGCGTAAGACGAAAATAACCTCGTTTTTATTTCGGTCTTATTGATTCTATTATTGCTTTGATAGTGTTTCTTGATTCGATTAAAATACGTTTAAAATTATTAGATTTCATTTTACATTTCAGAGTCCGTTATAAGTACAGATGATAAATATCTTCTACTATAGAAAGGGTTTTAATGATATTAATAATAATTTAATAGCGTTACATAAGCGGCGGTAGCCTAATGACTAAGGCATCGGTCTCGCAATCGTGAGGTCGCGGGTTCGAATCCTACTCATTATACTACCGACGTGAACCCAGTCCTAACACACCTTTGAGCTTAGCTGGAGGAGTTAACAAGATTGCTAGTAATGTGGGACACAATCCCACATTGGTAGTTATTTTTTTTAAAAAAAGGAAAGATATGTTTGTTATGAATGATCTCTGAAAATACTAGGTCAATTTTTATCAAATTTTGCACCTACATACATGTAGAGTTAGCTTAAGGCTTGGGAAGAACACGCGGGCAAAACTACTAGAAACACCTAGTTCAAAATAATTTCACAATCGGTGCATCCTTTAGTTAAAAGTAGTTATTACAACCAAAGGCAAGCATACAAAGATTAGAATTCAAACTTAGGGAAGCTGTATTTAACTTCATGAGTAATTGTAGTAAGGGGTCCGGGACTCAGTAGTGACGAGAAGGTCGTGAGATAAAAAAAGGTTAGGCAAATTTACCACTGTTGGATACATAGATGGGTGACCATTTTCAAAATAACGCACCCTTCTTTGTCTTGGGGAGCATGTAAAGCTGTCGGTCCCGAGTTTTATCTCTCTCCAGTTATGTCGAATTTCCGCCCCATCAGACTATGAGAGTGAGGTTACAGCGAAAGCACTAATGTCTGCATTTCTGCATTGTAATCTTCTCCAAAATTACCTAGTTCATGCTGATATTACCTGCCGTATTTGAATTCGGTTAGAAGAACATCACCATTATAAGATATAAATCATTAAAATAACCTATTGTAAACAATAATCATAAAATATTCTTAAAAAAACAAACAAAAAGTAATCAGATGCCTGGTAAATCGTTTTAGATATGGCAGCACCAATTCCCGCCAAAAGGTCGCCGGGCAGCCATCTTGTGGGTCACGTGGTACGTTTGGATACACACGCGTGCGAATTATTGTCCGCCGTTGCATATGTGATGTTGTTTATTGAATTAATTTTGCTCATTCTGATTTTCTGCAAGGTTTTCCTATTGTGATTTTGTCTGTGTTTTTCGATGGAACATTGTTTGGATATGCTAAATTGACTACAGAGTTTATTTACCCACATAATGAAATTGATGATTCAAAAGAGGAACTTACTTAGTGATGTTCATGCATACATTATTAGTTGTTACCTATTTAATGAAGTCATTTATTTTTGGTTTAATGATAAAAATGTAACAATAGGTACTACTAAATATAAACGAGGGTACAATTTTCCCGAAGGCTTCAAAACACATTATTGCCCGATAACTCAAGCAAGATAAAAAAAAAATTACCTACTTAGTTTTTGAGTTCAAGATAATCAAGATGCGCACCCTAGTCGAAATGACATTTTCTTTTTCTAAGTAAGCATACACTTATGCCAGATTAAATCATTATAATGTCCACATGTACTTTCTAAACGTTAGTTAGCCCCTGGTACGAACACATTCTGAAGGCTTGCAGATGCTAGTTTTGAGTTCTTAATAACACAAAAAATTTAGAAGGCTGATATCATCAAATTTATGGGACCTAACAAGAAATGCGTGGCAGATTAATAGAGACTACCTTTGCCTGAGATAGCCAAATTTAAAAAAGCTTTAAATAACAATAAAGTTTTTAACTGCAAGCTTGAAAATATATACTGTAATGTAAGTCAAGTCTTTACTTGACTTACAGTACAGTATCTATTTTCAAGCTTACAACAACAACAAGACCTTGCTAAAGACCTTGTTCTTGTTTAAAGCTTTTTTAAAGTTGGTTATCTCAGGCAAAGGTAGTTGTCTATTATTTTGCCACGCATTTCTTGTTAGGTCCCATAAAATTGATGATATCAGCCTTCAAAGAGACAGGGCCGCAAGAGTTTTTCTCTCTTTCACTCTTTGCAGTCAATATTTACTTTATACATAATTGAAAGGGATGGCACGGTCCAGCTCTATACGTCAATGATATTAAATTACTCTGGTCAACACTGAAAAAAAAATCAGGGTTTTATGAACTGTTTTTGGTTAAATGAATGGCGCTGATTACTAAAACAGCACCTGTTTGTTTCTAGCACCTATAATTTTTAAATTAACCTCAAGTATATATTTTTTTAAACCTTATAGTTTTTACACTTTTTGCTTAATATTTTGAGTTTTAATATATTTTCTTGGTCATTCTTATTTGAGATGCACAAAGTAATATAGACGTTATATTTTTGATAGTATTGTCATTCCATTATTTATATTACGGGTGAAATCGTTCACATTGCTCCTCACTATAATCTCCAAGATTTTCAGGAAATCTCTCCTAATGAGTATGTGTGTATATATCACAACACAAAAACAGTATAGATGTTCAAATAACGTCTTCTTTTCTCAACTATTATATTATTTAATAGCAAAATCACAGATAAATTATGAGTAATACAAAAAATATCCCTAATAGTGAAAATATTTAAAAAACGAGAGCTGTCAAAAAAAAAATATGATTTATGAAATCACTATGCCAAAATAACACCAATGTTTATAGAAAATTTTATAAAGTCGAAATTTGTTGGGCAGTGTTATAGACGCGTTGCAGAATGAAAGTGGTTACGTTTGCCTTATAGACCGTTTATTAAAAAAAAACTTCATAACAACAGTTCTCGAAGGCAGATAGTCATCAGTGTTGCGTGACATAACAATATGGCAAAAGCAAAAACGCGTGGGGACATCACATTTACTGTAATTAGAAAAGTTTGATACGTTTTGAGAAAGGAAAATTAGTATTTTGTGGCTTCACTCGTTTTGTACAAGCTATAAAAGCCGTTAACTGGCAGAGTAACAATCGTTTGACGGGGGATTACACCTGCGTGTTAACTTTAGGTTTAAATATTAGTTATGATTTGACTTTTTATAATAATCTTCTAGTAACATAACTAAGTGTATTTACACTTAGTTATGTTACTAGAAGATTATTATAAAAAGTCAAATAGGGTTTGTGTATTTTGAAAATAGTGTTAAAAATTGAGCTTAAGTAAGGAAAAGTAAACTGTCTGCGAAGAAGACATCATATTACCTCTCTGTCTGACTCTATCAAATAGTTTTATTAACTACTAGCTGACCTGCGCAACTTCGTCTGCGTAAATTTCCCCCTTTTTGCAACATTTGCATTGCTGCTCCGCTCCTATTGGTCGTAGCGTGATGTTACATAGCCTAAAGCCTTCCTCGATAAATGGGATGTCCAACAGTAAAAGGTTTTTTTTTTTAATTCGGACAAGTAGTTCCTGAGATCGTCGCGTGTACACAAACAAACTCTTCAGCTTTATAATATTAGTATATTTATTTTTAAACTGAATACTATAAAAACCGTATAAACAGTAGTACTCGATCTAAAACTAAGCAAGAACCCATCCTCTTGCAAATCTACATCACCCGCTATAACTATAAAATAAACTGTCTGTAACGCCAGATTGACATCACAAAAAAGGACCCATATTTAATTTCCAAACGTCCGTTAAAACCCATGGTACAACTGACCACAAAGCCTAAACAGTGAAAAGTTACGTCCATAGTTTGGAAAGCAACCGTAGTGACGGTGTCGGGGCAAATCCGAATGTTTTATTCTTAACGGGGACACGAGTTAATTGCTTAAACCCTCGTCCATCCCTAGTTTTAAACGACAATTTATTTTGGTTATAGTCCACTACACTACAGGATGTGCTAATATCTCGTAAAATATGTCAAATGGTATTTGACATAAATGGAACGATATTTAAAAAATGTCTTTTTCATTAAATAGAAGAGACCCATTCTATGTAACTACCTGACTCAGTGGCAACCAAGTGGATCGAGATATCTACATGGTTAAGTAATGTTTCACTGTCGGTCTATAGATGGGTGATCATTTTCGAACATATCACACCCCTCCGTGCCTCGGAGAGCAGGTTAAGCCATTAGTCCTGCGCCTAATCTCCCTCCGGTCGGGTCATATAAGAGTGAAGGAATAGAGAGTGTACCTACTTGTGTCTGTTCTCACTTGTGCACTTGTATCTTTTGCTTAGTCAGCTAGTCTCTATTGAGATTGGTCGCGGTAACCGACATAGGTTATGAGACCATTATTATATCCTATCATTTCGACAAAGGTACACCGTTGAAGACCACAATTATGAATTGTAATTACGATCGGTGCAACGTTGTCTAAATCTCGAGCGATCTAAAGGTATAATTATAATACAACACTCATCATTTTAATTTTATTTCTATTTGCGATTGTGCAATACGAATATTTTAGACATGAAAAGTTTTTATTTCATTAACATGTTATTTTTATTACATCATCAACCATAAACTTAATGGTTTTGACGTTAACATAGTTTTCACAATCGTATCCATTATACAATAGATATTTTCATGTATTATTTATAGTCGCTGTAAAATAAAAATAGAATAACGGATTACTTTGATAAAATAAAGCCCTTGTTAGATGGTTAAAATTTGGGTGTAAGGTTGTCAGTGGGTCAGGTGCAATGGTAGCGCCTGACTGGGTATCTAGACATTATAGATATAGTCAAAGAAATCTACAATATTCATTTTACCATCATACAAATCTCAATCAATAAATCATTATAAGAATGACCGATTTTTTTTAAACGCTGTTTCTAAGAATGAAACCTAGCTAGATCGATTTATCGCCCCCGACTCTCTGTTCTTAGAGGGTTGAGTATTTTTTTTTCTCGAAAACATCTATTATTCCTTCAACTATTTAGAAAAAAATAGGCTTAGCTCATTCTCTATGGTTATCCAGAGGTTACACACATCGATAATCTCTACATCCTGTATGTATAAACATGAGGGCATAAAATTAAATTTATATGACAAACTATTGTTTAAAATTCAAATTGTACGTGTGAAATCTTGCCCTCCCTTAATTGTATTGACCGAAAGTCCCTCCACGAATTACGAAGGATGGGAGGGTACTTTCTGTATTCGTGTGAGGAAACACAATAATAATATCGAGATATAGGACCGTTTCTACCGTCCTAATGGCTTTAATAAAGGTACGAATTTACGTCGGTCCATATTTATGATTTTATTTCGATATATTTAATTAAAATTTTAGTGGGACTCGTTTAGAACCTTCTTTGTAATTTTTATGGCGGCCATTGTTTTTGTCTTTGAATCGTTCCGTAATGAGTTTTAAGTCGATTTTAATGTTTTTTACATGTTTTGGATTATGTTTTGTTGAGATTAAACTCCATTGTGGTTTTTGGAGTGGAAATGGGTAGGGGTTCAAAAGGCACAGTTAATTAATTAATTTGTGTGATGAGTGTCATGGTATAATCATAAAGTCAAATGTTTTTCGATTTTGCGTACTATGTGTTTGCCATTTATAGGAAGAATATAAGATAAGTTATTAAATAGTTACCTACATTTTAAACATAATATTAAAACGTTACGCTTTTACTAAAATATATATTAGGACTGCATTTTTTTTAAGAATACATAGAATCTACGCTTTATTACAAAGATATTTAAATGACACTAAACAATCCCGCCAATATTTTGACATCTGTCAAATTGCATGCAACATTTCTTTTAATAAAACTACCATTAGAAACGTTCACATACAGCCAGAAATATAAATATAACTAGACACAAATTACACTGTGTATTGAAACACTAGCATAAAGTGACATTTAATCTGATATTGGCTTATCAGCCGTCGTTGCACATCTTTTAAATGTAACAGGTGGATGCAACTGTTTTTTAAAAAACAAGTGTTATTTTATAAAAAATCTAAACAAATATTTAGATTATTAACACTAGATAGAACCCACGCTTCAATACAAAAGTCTAAGTGACACAAAACAATCCCGTTAATATTTTTACAACTGTCAAATTGAAAGTTTTTTAATTTGGCAAGAGATATAATTATAACTAGACACAGATAACACTGTGGATCGAAACACTAGCATAAAGTAACATTTAAACTGGTATAGCTGGCTTGATAGCCGTCGTTGCACATCTATTAAATGTAACAGGTGGAGGCAACTGCCCCGATGAGTTACTGTTATATTTATGTTCGTATGTACGTCCCGTCGTAACTCAAGAACCTAGTGCATCGATTTTACGATGGCCGCTTGTTTCGGGAACATAGCTACAATTTATTGGCAATACGTGGTCTTTATTGATAGGGAAGACGTGTTAGCTAAATTTTACACAAATTATGTAGTTTGTGCGATGGTGAAATGTTTATTATTATGCAAGTTTTAAAATATGGTGTATAAAACATGCTTGGTCAACATGTCTTAGCCATCGAGATAATATGTACTATAGGTAGTAATATCTAATTTATTTAAATAGTCTTGGCATCAATCAATACTAATATTATCAAGCTGCAAAGTTTGTTTGTTTGTTTGAACGCGGCAATTTCAGGAACTAATGGTTCAAATTGGAAAAAACTTTTTCTGTTGGCTAGCCCATTTATCACGGAAGACTAAGGGTAAGACCAATAGGAGCAATGAAAAATGTTGCAAAAACGGGGAAAATGTACGCATACGAACTTGCGCGGGACAGCTAGTATATAAATATGACTGTTACAATACGTCTCTTGTATAGCTGAGCTGCAACTATATATTCGTAAAATAACTATAGTTTTCCCGATTTTTAATTTTGCCGATTGTACATAACTGCATTTTATTTTACACTAATACTTAAGTTATTCATGAGTTTATATAATTATGTTTTATGAATCAACAACTTGAACTAGGCTATAGGTACTTTATTTCAGCAACCTTTTTCTACAAACTATTATTAAAAAATATTAAATACGCAGTTGCATTTCGCATCGCGCTTAGAATAAGACTAGCAACAATTGAAAAAAGAAAGAAAATAAACATCATCTATTAAATCTTTCCATGCTCTAGTTGTTACTAAATAGTACTTCATGCTGCCCCAAATGCTAAACTTAGCCTAATATCAAATAGCAGATAATATAAAACTACCCTCTAAAAACGTAACGTACCTACATCCGGTTATTTACCGACTATCCGCGCCGGATGTGCCTTCTACGGCCAGATATGACCACTATCCTAGTTTCCTAAATTAATACTATACCAGGTTATTTACTTATTATATTATGTAGCTCAGTTTTTGGTATTACAAGAAGATTTTTGTTGGGATTTTTTTGGACCTTCTCATGAGCTTAGAACTGTCGTTTAACTTCTAAAACAAAACACCGAGAGTACAAGGGAAACTGCATAAAACTCCCTCGAGAGCGACATCGTTCATAGACAGGGATTTTCGGACCACATCGTTCCGAAAATGTTCCGAGATTCCGTGCTCGTAAACTATGTCTATGTATGTGTTGCTCGAGTCAAGTACTTGTTGATTTTTGCATCTATATTTTTTTTTTTTTTTTTGACGTTCTTAAACAATTAACCTGTGGTAGGCCTATGTCAAAAGCCATAAGCCGTCTTGGTGGGTGCTACAACAGTGTCAGTTTTCTTGCGTGAAATAGTAACGTTAACGCATCACTGTTCAAGCGGCGGTAGCCTAATGGCTAAGGCATCGGTCTCGCAATCGTGAGGTCGGGAATCGAATCCTGGCCATTATACTACCTACGTGAACCCACTCCTAACACAAACCTGGAGGGGTTAACAGGATTGCTAGCAATGTGGGACCACAATCCCACATTGCTAGTTATCTTAAAAAAAAAACTTTGTTTCGGTTGAAGTGTAGCAAGTTGTGTAATTACTGGGCAAAACACTAATGTCTCAAATGAGGAGGGCGATACGGTGTCATTCAGACCTTTATAAACAAGGATTTGGGTGGCACTGATACTATTATAGGCTAGCGTGATTGTCTCGTCATTTCGTGGTATAAAAAGACAATTATATGATTCTGCGTTTTTAATTTGATAGTGATGATGTACGATGATTCCACCGAATAAAATAAAATAGATTATCGCGGTACCTCATCACGCGGATTATTTTTTTATTTTAATAAATCTGTGCTAATATTATAAAGCTGAAGAATTTCTTTGTTTGTTTGAAAGCGGCAATCTGAGGAATTACTGATCCGAATTGAAAAATTCACACTGTTGGATAGCCCATTTATCGAGAAAGCCTGTAGGCGATATAACATCACGCTACGACCAATAGGTGTGGAGCAGCAATGAGAAATGTTGCAAAAACGAGGAAAATTTACGCAGACAAAGTTGCGCGGGCTGCTAGTGCTTAATATTTGCTCTCATTTACTAAGCACTAAAAGGTCTATCAGCTAACGGCTCAGAATGAGACCTCTTCTCATATTATCCAGCGAAACACTCCTCTAACCGTATCAAGATCAATTGTAGCTCAAAAAACTGGACATGTGAGAGTTAGACTCGCCCACAGAGGCTTATGTATATTAAGTACATATTATAAATAGCTCAGGAAACGGGTCTCGCAGTTTTTTAAAGACTTTATTTTTATGACATAATTATAAATGTATAGTTTTCAGGTTTTTGTAGTTTTTTTAGATTTGTAGTATGAGACAGTACTACTTGCCAAATTTTATAGTTGTAGGCCAACCTGAAGCTGGAGAATGTGTCGAAATGTAAGTTTCAGCGGCATAAACGGCCGTATCTTTTTTTTACGTTAACTTAGAAGCTTGTTTTGTTCACAGCTTTAAAAACTGAAGATCTAAGTATAAGGGTTTAATTTTAACTAGATACCTCCATGCGTTCCCGAGATAAAGGGTCTTGACAGACAGACGGACAACAAATTGATCCTATGAGGGTTTTTTCTTTTTGAGATACGAAACCCTAAAAAAACATACAATTCTGCAATCATTACATTTCCCATTCAATTACAAACAAGTCTATAAAGACAGGATCACACTTCGCAAACAACAATCACAATTAAAACCGTTTATCACTGACACACAAAAAAAAAACAAATTAATGAACGTTTTAAAATCAACGCGTCCAAACGCTGAACGGTTGGGTCATAAACAATGACGTCACATCCCTTTCCCAACAGCAGATCAAACACGTTTTCAATTCTCATCAAAAAAAGTAAAACGTTATGACATTCCTAATAAAAACCGCTCGCAATATTCGTTGTACTCACAGCAATATCGTAATGAACACCCTGTATACACGGCGGCCATTTAATCTCGCACCTGTATCAGCCTGTATAGTTTTGGTGTGAGTTACAAGTTGGAAGCGGTTTTAAAAAATTCAATGAGGTTTCAATTTGTTTAAAACAATGGGTTTGCACAGTCAAGATCTGCCTGACAGTATTTGTATTGAATTATGACTTTGGTTGATTTCAAAGAGTTTTTACGTAACTTCAGAATTCCCAAACAACAACTCCTACCATTTTACGAATGCATTATTAAATTAACAATTTTTAAATAAAATTATGTTTGAACTACAATTTAAGTAAATATATGAATTTTATATATTGGGACAGCTCACACACAACGCCATCTGATCCCAAACAAGGCAGAGCCTGATGATGGTAACAAGACAACTGATAAATATACCTATATATTTCTAAATACATAGGCTCATATTATAGATAAATTACAGCCAGACACAAAATAAACCATCGTACTAATGAGACGAAATTTTATCCTGGGTGGAGATCGTAACCACGACCTCTGGCTTAGTAGTCAGTATCTTTAAGAATATGTAAAGGCTAATTTAAAAAAAAGCAGACAGCAAATCTTTTCATTACTAGTGTATTGCATAATTTTAACTACTGTTTAGTTTATTTATGCTGGGCTGGCTTTGTTATATATAAGTTAAGTGTACCTTATATAATATTAGGTAATATAGACATCAGAGATATCACGCCTTCTCTTATGGCACATGTCCCACCAACGAAGATGAGCGAGAAGCGAGTAGCGATTTATCGCTCAAGAAACGTATAACAGATGTATTTTGTAGATCCCGTCTGTGTAATCAAAAGAGAGGCAATATAGAGCGAGTACTCGCCGGCAGTGTGAACACACAGCGATTAACTATTAATATCTGTATCTCTTTTGTTTACACAGGATCTACATAAGTATGTACGTGTCTTGGGCGATAAAATCGCTACTCGCTACTCTTTTTCTCGCTGTTGGTCAGCCTTTGACTCTGACATCCGCACTGTGGACGAAGAAAATAATATTGATTACTTTTCATTGATAGGTAGACAACGCAAAATTTAAATTCTCGCCTAAATAGGCCAATAATAGTGGTTGCCCACCCCCGGTTGTAAACCCGCTTTCACCTGCAATTTGCACCAATCCGCGCTGACGGGTCGCTCGCTAAACGGTCGGCAGTTTGGTTGTCCTAAGCAAATAACCTGTGCCATCTGCGTAAGGGTGTTTCACATTAAAACATTGTTTAGCAATCCGACATGCGTCATTAGGGCGATATGCTGACCGAGTTAATAACTGACGGTGTTTTTTCCTTCATTTAAAAGCAACCCTAAAGAAATGTGGCGAACTATAAAAGATATCACGAACACGAAAACCTTACGCTACCCCCCCCTTGAATTATTAAACACTACTCATGACCGGGAACATTCCGTTAATCTTGTTAACAATTTTTTTGCCGACATCGGTGCTAATATGGCTCAAAAAATTACGAAAAAAAGCTCGTCTTCGTTTTCACACACTACAAATGTAAACCCGGAGCGTAACCCCTTGGGTAACTCTATGGGGCTCCTTGAAACAGATGAGGCTGAGGTTAACGCCCTCATCGTTGGTTTACGTAGTAACTCGTCTGTAGGAATTGATAAAATACCTGCCGCGGCAATAAAAGCTGCTCGACACTGTCTCACTCCCCACATTACCCACGTGTGCAATCTTTGCTTAAGGACGGGCACCTTTCCTCACATTTTTAAGAGGGCGCTAATAAGCCCAATCTACAAAAGTGGTGACAGAGACAGAGTCACAAACTATAGGCCTATTTCCGTTCTTACCACCGTTTCCAAGATATTGGAAAAGATTCTAAATAAGAGGCTTATCAACTACCTTGAGACAAATAATCTTATCTCGAAGACCCAATTTGGTTTTAGAAAAAATAAGTCAACTGAAGACGCAGTGCTTGAACTTACTGAAACTGTGGTAAAGCAACTGGATAATGGAGCCAAGGTTGCGGGTATATTTTTGGATCTGTCAAAGGCATTTGACACTGTCTCTGTCCCTATACTATTATCTAAAATTGAGGCTCTCGGGGTTAGAGGCGTTGTGCTTGGCATGTTTAAAAGTTATTTGTCAAACCGAACCCAATATGTTAGAATCGGTAATTACATAAGTGATGCAGCTACTCCTAATTTTGGAGTCCCGCAAGGTAGTGTGCTTGGTCCCACGCTCTTCCTTATTTACATCAACGACCTCTGCAACAAATCGCTTCCAAACTGCAAAATAATATCGTATGCAGACGATACGTCGTTATTGGTGTTTGGTAAGAGCTGGGACCAGACGCGTAGTTATGCTGAATCGGCTCTAGCAGAGGTTATGAATTACCTAAATTCTAACTTACTCACCATCAATGTTGACAAAACGAAATATATTCTCTTTTGCCAACGACGTGACACATTGCCCTCTTCCAACTCATTCCAAATTACCGCACATTCTTGTTATACTCGATCTGACACGTCGTCATGTGCATGCGAAAGGATTACACAAACTAATGAAATTAAATACCTGGGCGTAACCCTAGATTGTACGCTAAATTGGCAAGCACAAATCAGTAACACTGTCGCCCGAGTCAGAAAACTTATGCCAATATTTAAAAAACTCAGGCAAACTGCTGATTTCGACACTCTATTGTCTGTTTATTGTGCCCTTGCACAATCAATAATGTCTTATTGCATAGTTGCATGGGGCGGGACGGGTTCAACTTGTATGCTTAGGCTAGAACGTTCCCAAAGAGCAGTACTGAAAGTTATGCTTAGCAAATCAAGAATGTACAGTACGGTGGCCTTGTATAAAGATTGCTCAGTACTGACAATAAGGCAGTTATTCATTTTGCGAGCAGTGCTCCGCAGGCACAAATCTGTAGTGAACACGCCACCAATAAACCTTCGTAGGAATAACAGGGTCTGCCACATTAAAACCCACAAAACAGCCCTAGCAGCACGCCAGTACTATATAATTAGCAGCCGAATCTACAACAGAATTAATGACGCTATAGATGTACTTAATTTAAACTATATGCAAACAAAAAGTAAAATTAAACAGTGGCTTCTTACCTTGCCATACTCTGAAACGGAGAAAATAATTTTGTAGCACACACACACACATATACGCACATACACACGCACACACGCACACACACACGCACACACGCTACCTTCTATGCTGGTTTATTATTTAAATGAAAGTATATTATATGGAAGGCGCTGGCAGCCGTCACACAGTTCATACTAGTACGGCTGACAACGTTTAAATATATCAGTTGAACACATACTATGTATATTTCTAAGTACTTGTAATATAGTTTCAATCTGATATGTAATTTGTTAAAGTGTTTTTGGTTAATAAATATATTATTATTATATTATTATTATTATTATTATTACGTTTCGTTGTCTTGTTGATTTTTGATGTAAATAGCGGTTATTTCGTTGGGTATGTAGGTACATAGTTTCTGAGATTGCGGTCTGAATTGGGACAGGTGTAATAAGAAGTTTGGGTTTGGTAAATAGGGAATAATTGGGAAAAAAGCTGGGGTTTTTATGTCTAGGTCAACTGAATTATAAATTTCACAGATCAATGTATGTAATACTACTAAACTACTGATTAAACGAATTCGATATTAGAATTAGCTCTGTTTTTAAAATTAAGTCGAAATCGCGACTACAGTAGGTAGCTGGTAGATGTGTTTCTTAAACTATTCATGTAGCAACCAAAAAAAAGTTAATTGTTAAACTTCTAACAAAACAATAAAAAGTATTTAATCTTATAAAACCAAAGCGATTTGTTTAATACACTTCAAAACTGTAATACGAACGGATCTATTTCTACCTTCGATATTCAAAAGTTGCTGTTATCTGTGCAATGTAACTTTCCCGCCAATCGCAATCGAACGTCAATGTCTGCGCTGAAGAAATTAAAAGTTTGTCAGTTGGCCTCGAGCGGTCGACGGCGCCGGTCGCTTCGCAAATAGTTTGATTACTCGAATGTCAAGGAAATCTAAATGACTTTGATGTATAACTTATTTATTTTGTAGTTTGTTTATTAATACTTAAATTAATATTCAATTGATTCATTTGGTATCGCTTATGATGAAGGTGGCAGTTTTATGTAGTATGATCTATGATCAAAACAGTATAAAGACTTTTATAAGTATACCTTTTTTCGTGTCGTTTTTAGATCTCATATAATAATTCAACTCGACGTACAAAAGAAGGCAACATGAGATAACTTTTTAAAGAAAAATATGTTTAATAAACAGCTTTTATTTTTAACACTCATAACATTTTTTTAACAATTAAGTGTTCTTCTAGACATGATTCAGATTGTTTTTCCTTAGCATAAAAGAACAGAAAATCTTGATGTCTCCTTGAAGTCACTAATTAAATAGGTACGTATAATTTTAAAAAGTCTTCGTAAAAAAGATTGTCTATAATATTAATGTACCCAAGATATTATTATTACTATTATATATATATAATACATCTGAAGTACGTAATTAATACTTGTCTCAGCGATGTCAAATTGCATTTGATCTCATAATGACAACACAACATCTACTTCCAACAATTGAAATACTACCCAACGTCAAATTCCTTAATTCAAATAACAATGACCATTGCACCTAAATTCTTATCTTTACCCTCGAGCTATGCCTATCTCTTTCCCTCATCGAGCTGATGACTTGCACAAGTTATAATTTGATGAGCTCCCGCGGATGTTTCCACAACTTTTCATCGAGAATGAATATTAAAGGCTACACTTTTTGGCGCCCACCGTGGGACTTCCTTATTATTCCTTAAGGTTAATGCCAAGAGATTATGTTCGTATATTTTGTTTATTTTATATTTCTGTTATACTAATGGTGTTAGGTATAACAGAGAAAGAGATATGCGTTTTTTCTGGAGTTATTGTGATTTGACTGAGGCGTAAATTCTGACGCGTTTTTGAAGTGAAAACTTCTTTAGCGATTTGTGCATTTTATTTGGTATGGGTATACATTTTAAACTCGCGGCAGGAACACGTGAATATTCTATTTAACCACACAAATGATAGTACTTTTATACTGATAAAAAAAGTATTCCCTAATCATTCCAAAATATTAAAAAATGCGCAACGTTAAATTTCAAGTTTTCGTAAGGTATTGAAGGTATCGTCACGTAAAATATTATTATGTTTAAATAATGTAAAATATATTCATAAGCCGTTCACTTAACATACCTACCACAGCTTTTCTCTTCCTACAGACCGAGCTATGTTCCATATACCTACGTAATTTTTGCCATACTCACACGAACGTCGGCGAACATTGGTGGCCCCTCGGAGAAATCACAGAGCGGTACATAGAGATCTAATTGAACATATCTTCACACGGGATTAATTGGATGAAGATGAAATTTTAAATTGTCGAGACGTTACGAAGAATTGGTTTGAATTGCTGGGCTATATCAGATCTTTGTTTAAGTAACGTGTGTTTGAGTTTTACTGTAACTAAGTCTTCTAGTTTTCGAAATTCCACCGCAGTTCATTATTTTTTAAGTTAAATAATAAATTTATTTCAACTTTAGTACAGTTTTTTGTCCTTGTTCCTTTTTCTATTACAAAACAATATTAATGTAGTTTTTTCATATATATGTATATGTACTAAAGTTATTCTGATTTCACATGGTAATCACAATGAAACTGTTCATTAATTTTGGCCCCAGTGTAGGCAGTAGTGACATTAGTAGAATATTATGTTTACTGTACTGACAAAATACTAGGTTTTGTATCTTAGGCAACAAAGAAACTTTACTCTAGTGGATGTAGGGCCACGAAAATCGGAAACAACCCCAAAAAGGATAAACACGGAACCATGTTTATCATTTGCGAGGGCTTCAACTCCTTTGAAGATCTCAAGCTTTTGACGTGGAGGGGGTTTTCCCCTCTGAGGGTAGGTTTTACAAAGGAAAGTACACATAGAAACATACGGGAGGGCTCTGATATTTTGGGGGTGGGTAGGTTATTAGGGCCCCTGAGTCCCTCTTGGACCCCTTGGATCACAGCACACAGACGTGTACATCTACGAGACTTCTAAGCGGATTTCGCGGTGCTCTCAGTAGGGGCTGCCGCGTTCAGAGGAGTACCGAGAAATGCCACACATAAAGCTAAAGAAGCAATTAAATAATAATAAAATACTATAATTACAATACTACCACAAACTTTAAGAGTGACTGATAACCCTAGCGCTTTAATGAAGCGTAGGTATTAACATCAACAATTAGGCCTAGTTTCCATACTGTATACATATTTTTACTGTGGTATAACATTCTTGCGTACGGAAGACTTACGTTCAAATATAAGACGTCCAAATGGAAGTATAGTTAATAGTGCCATAATGTTGCGTACATCTATTCAAAACACGTTCATTCCGAAGGCTCCCAAATAGACATATCGTCAGTGGTCACCTGTAGCTTGTTTATGCATGATGCATCTGAAGTGAACCCAAATTGAGAGTAGGCCTAAGACTCGTGTAATCCCGCTCATTTCACAGCCCAACATATAAAAGGGCGGTGCCTGTGCCTCCATCAAATGGTACGGGTGCCCCAGAGAAATCAGCGGGGTCCATATATGCCGCTGTTAATTACGCCACTTTCCTTCGTAAATATTGCACGTATTGCCGCGAATAATTAAAATATTTGAGGAAAAAGACGCTCCGTCTCTTAATTTGTTTTGATTTTGTTAGAGAAGAAATGAAACAAAATATCAAAAACTGTATAAAATACTCTATTCCTATGAAAAAAACAAGAGATACACGACTTTATAATTTTTAAAGTGAAGAAAAAACTTGACTCTAAAAAACTTATGGTCTATTTTTGTTGTTGTTTTTGTATGTTTTTCATATTATGGTATAAATGTTGATAAACTTTCGCGATTTGTACACATTATGAAAATATATTCGGGACTTAATCGCGTGAATAATTTAAGGTAAAATACCTTGTTTATTGCCCGACGGTATATGCCAAGACGGTCGAAGCGTCGGGCAATAAACAAGGTATTTTATCATTAATTATTCACGACCCGTAATATATATATATATATATTCATAAAATATTATGTTAGTTAGAAAAGTACTAGAAAAGATTAAACGTACTGATAACCGATCTTATGTCAGAAAGAAGAGATTTCTTTCATACATAACATAATAGTATCCGTATTTGTAATAAGTTAATATATAATGGGTAAGTTCATTTGACAGAGGTCAAGTCAAACTAACATTAAATTAAAATATGTTTACGGTTGACTCTTTGACCAGGGATCTATATTATTCAACCAATAACCACAAAATTCCATTTACTAATACTACCGTCAATAAAACGACCTAAGAATCGCAATTCGAATTTAAAATCTTGAAAAAGGAACGTTCCATCAAGTTTAATGGTTAACAATAAAGGTGCGCTCTGATTGGTCGGCTAGAGTGGCTAGACGGAGGGTGCATTTGCACAAAGGTACAGAAATATGTGACCGGTGCTAAACATTAACGATTATAGTCGCCAAGTCACGTCTAATTGCGAATCGGACGGTGTTATGCAGGATTCGCATATTCCATATTCACAAAGAATAAACTTATAAGTTTATTCTTTATTCACTTATGAAGCAAAATACTTTGAATACTACTCTTGTGAAAAGTAGATTCTACATTTACATGTAATGCCTGTTCGCAAACAATAGGTAAAGCCGGAGAAAAGAACAGGCAATAAAAACTCGCGGCCACTCTTTTCAAATTGCCAATGTTTACAATGTTTCTTTGTTTATAAACTGTATATGAAGGTAAGGTGCTGCCACTATTATATTATACACCATATTAGAGGACTGATGCAAAAACAAGAGGTCAAAAATATTAAAAGAAGAGTACACGAGATTGGAGCATCCACTTACAATGTAAAAACTTTAAGTGCTTAAATATTGGCCAATTTACTGCTACATAATGATAATAATGTATTGCAAAAGAAAGAAAAGAATGGTCTTAATTTATCGCGCAGAAAAATTACTTACAAAAGTAAATCGTTTTCTTAACTAATACCTAAGTAACATTATCAAACGGTGACAACAATATTCATTAGATTGGTGCTGCTAAAATTTGAATCGTTGTCCGTCTCCATACAGATGGCTGTAGCCAGCAGATACCAGAAGACAGTTATGTAATGAGATCTAAATATAAATTAAATAGTAACTCCATATATTTTCTTCTGCTCCCTGGTACATTAGAAATTGAGATTTCCATCGGGATTTCAACATGGACAGCGTGAATACAACCATTCAGAAGTGTGCTGAACCCCATGAGCATAGACTTCACCATCATATGAATGTTGAGGCTATCAAGCTCCTCGACAACACTGATCTAGTAAGAAGACTTAAACGGACAAAATCATTTGAGTTAGTGTAGTGATACAAGCCATTATGTGTAGTGACAAGTGCAACAAAGAACACGTAAACAAAGTGTCTTCGCCTTAACAATAACTAAGAAAAAGTGTTAATGGACGCATTCTTAGACATATGTTTTTATAGCAAATTAAGTTTATTAGTAAAATAGTTAATTTACTTTATTAGTAAAAAAATAAAAAAATCACGCCCGCAACAAGACGGAAACAAGATGGGTATCTTGTTTCCGTCTTGTTGCGGGCGTGAATTTTTTATTTCACATTTAATATCATGCAGTCGGAGGCATCAATGATTCCTATTGAACTTAAAAATTGTACCTCCGACTGCATGTGAAGATTTAGGTTTAGGCTCTAGGCCGTGCCAAACAAATATACATACACTCGAAAAACATAACCCTCCTTTTTACGCAGCCGGGTAAAAAAATATATATTTTCTTACTCGATGTATTATAAAGTCATGACCATAACGATTTCCGTGTGACTGCATTAAAAGTTTATTGTCCTGTAAGTAGACGTCACTGGGAAAACAAATTGTGATGTTTGAAAAGATGCTTTAAGTGTAGTGACGTCATTATTATTTATATAACACGCTGGGGTAGCAAGGTTCCCTATTAGCAAATAACATTTAACATAACACCATCCAAGCTAATTGTAAGCGCGCGTTATCGCGAGACAAACGCGCTGGCTCCACAACGCATAATCGTTACCACTTTTTCGTTTCGGGAAATTAGCGCCTTTTTGCATTGTCTCGTCCACGATAGAAACTGTTATGTGTTGCTATTGCTATTGCCTTTGTTGTTCCTTTTAGTATTGCTGTACGTAATTGGGACTGAGTATAATTGACTCGGCTTTTTTTCAGTTTGTTTGAAGCCGGATGTTCCCGTTTATTAGTTTTGAGAAGGTATTATACTAAAGAGGTTGTATTTTTTCTTTTATTCTTCCTTATTTTTATATTTATGTAATGTTGATATAAATGTTTGTAATAATAAACGTTGCAGTATTTTTGCGGCCTTATTATACCTAGTCTGGCCATAAATACTGTTACAATTAAAAATAAGAAAGATATTACATTTGAATTTGGAATCTGTCATTTTTATACGATTGTTCATTGTATTTTCTAATTTTGGCGCCAATACATTGTACAATATTTTGCTATATTAAAATGGAGTGGGGTGATAAAGAAAACCGAATCGCTGTGATTGCATTACACAAAGTTGGTATGGAGCCGAATGTAATTTTTAAAACTCTCCATACGCTTGGTATTAGTCAAATGTTTGTGTACCGGGCTATTAATAGGTACAATGAGACCTTCTCTGTTTGTGACAGAAAAAGATCTGGCCGTCCACGTAGTGTTCGTACGAAAATGGTGGTCAAAGCAGTAAGGGAAAGAATTCGAAGAAATCCTGTCCGAAAGCAACAGATTTTATCTCGGGAGATGAAGATAGCACCCAGAACCATGTCACGCATTTTAAAAGATGACTTAGGACTTGCAGCCTATAAGAGACGCACTGGTCATTTTTTAACTGATAATTTAAAAAAGAATAGGGTGGTAAAATCGAAGCAACTACTGAAGCGGTACGCAAAGGGAGGTCACAGAAAAATTTTGTTTACGGATGAGAAAATCTTTACAGTTGAGCAACATTTTAACAAACAAAATGACCGTATTTATGCTCAAAGCTCTAAGGAAGCTTCCCAATTAGTCGACAGAGTGCAACGTGGGCATTATCCGACTTCAGTGATGGTTTGGTGGGGTGTTAGCTATGAAGGAGTGACTGAGCCATATTTTTGTGAAAAAGGTATCAAAACATCGGCACAAGTGTATCAAGATATCATTCTTGAGAAGGTAGTTAAACCCCTTAACAACACCATGTTCAATAACCAAGTATGGTCCTTCCAACAAGACTCAGCGCCGGGTCATAAAGCTCGGTCCACGCAGTCTTGGTTGGAAGTGAACGTTTCGGACTTCATCAGAGCTGAAGACTGGCCGTCGTCTAGTCCCGATCTTAATCCGCTGGATTATGATTTATGGTCAGTTTTAGAGAGTATGGCTTGCTCTAAACGCCATGATAATTTGGAGTCCCTAAAACAATCCATACGATTGGCAGTGAAGAATTTTCCCATGGAAAGAGTGCGTGCTTCTATTGATAACTGGCCTCAACGTTTAAAGGACTGTGTTGCAGCCAATGGAGACCACTTCGAATAAGCTTTTTATATTTTGAATTGTTTTTTATTTATGTATTAAACTAACACACTGTAAAAGTAATAAATATTATTTGCAATAAAAAAAAATGTTTTTTCTTCGTAACAATATTTATGGCTAGACTAGGTATTTATTTAGATTTAGATGCACAAAATACATTACAAGTAGAATCGATTATTTCTTATATAGTCACACACGATTTCACAGTCCTAAAAATGGAAAAAAGATTTACGTCTTTGTTAAAAAAACCCTACAAAAAATTGAAAAAAGCCAGGTTATCATTTCTTAAATACATAGTTTCACAGTTCGATACACTTGTAGCACTCACGTTTGTTCTTCGTTGCCTACGCCGTAGCGGAACTGCCGTAGACCTGATAATACGCGTAGCCGTAGCAGTCTACCTTAAATTGATAATATATTGTCTAAATGTTAATGTAAAAAAACATTACCTAATTGTTTTTTGTTGTTTAAAAAACGCAAAAATTGTTCTAAAAATTCTATCATAATGTTGCATACTAATAACAAGTTTAAACCTTTAAATTTTCTTTAAACATGAAATCATCTCGTTTCATTTAGCAATCAGTCAGCAGCTACGTACAGTCAAACGTCTCGGTGGTATCTATAGATAATGGCGATCTATCTGTCTGTTTAATTAACATTCCGCCTCACCTCGACGCGCGGCGTCAAGACGCGCGAATTAAACCGATATCACTTCGGCACTTATTGACGGGAGGCTCGCGGTGTAGTGAAGGAGCGGATTACCGAGAATTTGTACATGTAGAGGAAAACTTACGTTAAAAATAAAATATAGAGTGTTTTACAATTCCAAGGCCAACATCGATAAGTAGGAGTTATTGTTCGTAGGTCCTAAATATTTTTAATGTGAGGATATCTTATTAAGTACATACATTATAGTACACAATATACCTTTATTTTATTAGCGAAGTTTTTTCATTCCCTAATATAATTTGTACGAATTCATGGTATTTTACAAGTCTGTCGGTTTTGTCGCAACACCTGGAGCAGGCACCGATGAAACTGATGTGAACAAGTAATTATTAGTTCTTTTTTTTCAGTTTGGAAAATCTGAAAATGTTCTAAAATTTCACTCATTGCAAAAATTAACCAATAATAAATAATTATTACAAAAAAATATTGAACCGACCAAAAAATTACAAGCTAACTAAAAAGCATATAATAAAATATAGGTACATCAACAAAAAAACTAAATAAAAATTTCTTGACCCAACTCCAAGAAATTTATTTTTATATTTTACGCAACAACGCTAAACTTATAAAATGTAGATATTTTTAATACCATCGAAACTGATATTTACTGAATGAAATTAATAAGAGGTTACCTATTTCCTCGCAGTTGACTGCTCCGATGCTGTGCAAGACATTGGGTTCAATTTTTACAAGGGACAAAACTTTGTCAGATTCATAAATAAAGTAGGTACCTATTTGTTCTGAGTTTAAATGTATTTGTCCGTTGGTAAAGTCCCCTCGACACAAGGTAAATAGATTGATAATGACATTTACAAATAAATCAAATCGATACCGTTGCTGCAGCACTACACCGCGAGGCTCCCCTGAGCGCGCTCGCGAGACGAGCGTTCGACAGGCTCGGTTACCGAATCGACACAGGCATCCTACACATTATACACCGCGCGATGCATTGATGTGCAATCTTTTATAGGTTTCATTAGTTTTTCTACACCTGTAGCGTTTTCTGTTTTCTTATTCAGAGTTATTAGGCCTTTTGTATGTGTGTTTGCGTTGACCCGCGCAACTTCGTCTGCGTAAATTTTCCTCGTTTTTGCGACATTTTTCATTGCTGCTCCGCTTTTATTGGTCGCAGAGTGCTGTTATATCCTCAATAAATGGGCTATTCAACAATAAAATAATTTTTCAATTCGGACCAGTAGTTCCTGAGATTATCGCGTTCAAACAAACAAACAAACTCCTCAGTTTAATAATATTAGTATAGATTACCGTGTTCACGGCTACTGGAATGCAGTCTACGCTAGTAGTAGCCATGGTATGTTAACTAATATTACCTAACTTATATTCTATGTTCATTCATATAATAAAGTTTCTGTGCTAATAAATGAAGAGGCGAGCAAGACGTGCACCTGATGGCAATTGTCAAGCTAGTCCAGTATCAATGCCACACAAATCCTTGTTAGGCAAAAATATGAATGTCAACGTGCCCCGCTGCTCATTTGAGATATTAGTTCTTAAAAACTAAGTATGCCTTGTCTTTTTTAAATGAATATGGAATAGTCAAAGGACTGTGACATATATTAATAAACTAGCTGTCACGCGCAACTTCGTCTGTGTAAATTTTCACCGTTTTTGCAACATTTCTCATTGCTGCTCCGCCCCTGTTTGTTGTAGCGTAATATTATATAGCCTATAGCCTTCCTTGATAAATGTGCTCTGTAATGTGCAATGTATCCAACAATGTAAGATTTTTTCAATTAGGACCAACAGTTCCTGAGATGATTGCGTTCAAAAAAACAAACAATCTCTTCAGTTTTATAATATTAGTATAGATAAATAAATACTAACTATGTAACTAACATTGCAATTACTTTATTAAAACCACCTTGTACACAGTTTTAAACTTATCAAACTGTTCCCCTATTTTTGAATCCTTCAAAAATATTTTATAAAATTGACAAATATATTTTATTTTTCCAACAAAGTCGCACATCCTACAATCGTACAAGCATTACCCCTGTCTATATTAATGCGGCCAATTTGTAGGAGGGCGCGATCACCTCATTTGTCGGGAGCGGGACACGCAAAACAAGTAGCTTGGGTTGCCAGCACCAAGATTATCGTGTCCCCCAATATTATACTAAGAAATTTTGCTGTTTATTTACTAGATTGAGTTAGAAAGTTACGTTGTATTTGGTGAATATTTGATGTTAGGCGTAGTTTCCTGTATTTAATACTAGCTGTGCCCCGTGGTGTTACTCGCAGATTATTAGCCTATGTGTTAATCCAGGGTGTCAGCTAACTCCATACCAAATTTTATTAAAATGACTCCAGCCGTTTAGACGTGAAGAAGTAACAAACATACACACTCACATACTCACAAACTTGCGCCTTTATAATATTAGTGTGAAATGTGATTAGACATTCGGTGCAATTTTTTTCACAACTGTTATATACGGCCATAATCGTAATAGGAATACAATTTATAATATCGACTGCCCCGGTGGCGCGGTGGGAGTGTGTCCGACTACTACGCAAGAGGTCGTGGGTTAGATTCCCACATGGGACACCACTTTGTGTAATCCACAAATTGTTGTTCCGAGTCTAGGTGTACTTTGTGTCCGTGACTTGTATGTTTGGTAAAGTCCCCCGCGACACAGGGCTTGTACACTACTGCGGGAGTCGTCTTTAAAAAAAAATGTGTGTATAAGATTTTTTTTTTAACGATAACTAGCAATGTAGGATTGTGGTCCCACGTTACTAGCAATCATGTTAACCCCTCCAGCTAAGCACTATGGCTTGTGTTAGGAGTGGGTTCACGTCGGTAGTTTAATGGGTAGGATTCGAACCCACGACCTCACGATTACGAGACTGATACCTTAGCCATTAAGCTACCGCCGCTTCAATTCTAATCTATAACAATTTTATCCTGTATGTAATGTCTGTTAGTAAAAACTGACTAAAAATATATTAGACTGAATTCGTGTTAACTCAGTTTATGATCATGTAGAATTTAAAAAATTGTTGTCTGTAAAATGTTACGTGATAACGTCATATTAAAACATTGATGACATATCGCTATTCGCGTTGCTTAGCAACCAATCAATAACATTAGTTCCAATTGTATCGCATGTCAAGTCACTGCAATCGCCATACACTGTTGCTTAGCAACCAATCAATATCGTGACTTTTATAGACACTTTGTCGTGAGTGCTGCAGGTTATCAATTTATAAGCCCTTATCAGTTAATCTTACAATAATTATAATCCTACAATTAAATTTCACATAGTATAAATATTGGATTGCCTCTGTGGCGCGGTGGGAGTGTATCCGACTCCTGCGCAAGAGGTCGTGGTTTCGATCCTACCCAGGATAAAACTTTGTGTGATGAGCACGATGGTTTATTCTGTGTCTGGGAGAAATATATAAGTAGGTTTATCAGTTGTCTGGTTTCCATAGTATAAGCTCTGCTTAGTTTGGGATCAGATTGCGTTGTGTGAGTTGTACCAAGATATTATTATTATTAAGATATTATTGTGTGTCAAAACAATTAGAAGGCTGCCGTTGCCAAGTGAAATAAAATAAATAAGTAAAACTCATTGATAGAAAAAATGAAAAATAGAGTTTATTTTTAATAAGTAGGAAAATCTTCCTAAAACTGGCAACCCATCGCGTTATTTGGTATTGGAACACTTGCTAATCGTTAACTAATTAGTGTTAAATTAAACAAACGCCGTGCTCAACACAGTCCGTTTGTAAACCTTCGCGTTACTCCCTCTGTTTGCGTTACGTAGCTCTATGTACTATGTTTCATATTCTTAATTAATTTATGTTACTTAAGCATTTTGTCAAATTTTCTTCTAACTGATATTTGTCACGGCATCCAATCCTACCAGAGACTAAAAAACTACGTGGAAGATATTATAGTTCATAAGTGTATGAGCAAACACAAGTGCACTCTTTATTATCTCATTCTCATAGTATAATGGGAACAGAACTCGATGCGACTGATCAAGTTTGCCTGCACCTCGCCTTAACGTACTCTCTGAGGCGCGGAGGAAACAGGAGATCATCAATTCGATGTTCAAAAACTGTGAGAATTATATCAAATTATTTTTTGACGTGATAACGTCTTATAAATCGATGATCGGGTGCACGCACAAAAAAATGTCACGTTATTAATTTGCTAAGCAACGTTCACGTTATTGATTGGTTGCTAAGCAACAGCCAATGGCGATTGCAGCGACATGACATGCGTAACAATTGGAACTAATGTTATTGATTGGTTTCTTAGAAACAGCCAATGGCGATTGCAGCGACATGGCATGCGATACAATTGTAACTAACGTTATTAATTGGTTGCTTAGCAACGCGAATGGCGATGTGTCATCAATGTTTTCTTATAACGTTATTACGTAAAATTAGTCCGTAAACTGACTTTACAGATAACCATTACTTTTTATTAAAAGTGCGTGGTTGCCAAACCCTGAACAAGAAGTACTGCTCTAAAAAGTTTCAAAGCTGATTTTTCAAAAAAACTAAAACAAAAACGAATTCGGTTAAAAAAAACAGTTGAAAATAAAATCTCCTCATTTTCAAATGACACACAATCGAATACACAATCGTACACAGCTTCCCTAACGTAATCCCAGTGCCAATACACTCCTTATTCCTGCAATCTAAAATCTAAACATCTCCCAAATTGTTGTACAAAACTTAATCAAACCAAAATACTCCCCGATGTCTTCATACCGATCGCGACTCTATCTAAACAAATTTGCGAAACACAAAAGCTTAGTGATATAAGTTTATAACAGAACAGAACTCATTTATCCACCTCAATACAGCGTGCTTAGATAACATCTAAATAACATCGAACTCATAATAAAAGGCCTAAAACATCGATATATGAAAGATGCTGGGGTTTTGGAAGTGACTTGTATTGAACAACTGCGCTCTGATCGCTGATTTTCTTTAATTATTACGTTGGATCTCTATCTAAAAAAATGTTGTCTGCGAAGTCGGTTTAAATGATAACGTCTTAATAAAACATTGATGACATATCGCCATTCGCGTTGCTTAGCAACTAATCAATAACGTTAGTGCCAATTGTATCGCATGTCATGTCACTGCAATCGCTATTAACTATTGCTTAGCAACCAATCAATAACGTGATTTTTTTAGACACATATTTGTGATTGCAACCCGTCATCGATTTTTAAGACAATCAGGTATTTTCAAAAAACTAACAAACTAACAGGTATTTTTTAATAAGTTTCTTCGAGTTCCAGCAACAACTCTTCAATCAGGTAGCTTCTACATGTTGAGCATCTATCTAAATCATAGACCACAAATGATTAGGTATGCTGTATGTATTAAATTGTCTGTAGTAAAAGTAAGTAAAAGTTAGTCTACCCGTGACCACGGCCGTTACAATACGGTCGAAACGTCGGGCAATAAACAAGGTATTTTACCTTTAATTATTCACGCGAATAAGACCCGTAATATATATATTTTCATAATGTGTACAAATCGCGAAAGTTTATCAACATTTAAGTAAGTAAAAGTTTTAAAATTTATCGACAAAATGTTAATTCAGCACAAAGAACAAAACTATTCCGGCCGATAGATGTTACTGTATTTCATCAAAATAAGTGGAACATCTAGTTGGTTGTATGTCTTGGATTTTCTTACTTTCTCAGGTATCGAATAGCCCCAGTTAATTCGGCGTCGATATAAGAGACTAACAAAGAGATCGTCGATACACTTCGCGACTGACACACTCGCTGCAACATACGTACTCTGTAAAAAGTAAAGAGGATCTTTTTACTACAATTTGTTATGCTTAAATGTAGCTATCTTGAATATTTAAAATGTTTTGTTGACAAAAAGAATGTTTCAATCACAATTTTTTCTTCTCTGTAGAGAGACAAGTGTATATTTTTTTAGATCTATTTAGGTACAATAATGTACTATACCTTTTAAGCTAGGTACCAACAAGCAGAGTACCACATGTGCCACATCAATGATTACCATCAACTATAATCGGAGCCAAGAGGAAGCCCATGTATTATAAAAAATATATATTCAATTTATTGGATTAATTATTATAATTATATTTTATTAAAAAAGGTTTTTTTTCTTCTTGCATCTAAATCTGTTTTTTTTGTATTCCGTCTATTATTTGGTATGGATGTAGGCAGAAGGAAAAAAAACGTAATCATGCCAGAACGGCAGAATGATTTGGCACAGAGATAGATAGATCTTCTTCTGCTTTTTTTTGTTTCGGAAAACGGTTCGGTTTCCGTGAGACAGAATTTTTATTCAAAATTCTCAAGTAATCGAAGACTCGGGCGACAGCTAGTATTATCTAAATCCAAACAGTAAACAACATAAAGAAACTCTACCTGTTCCAAACCTCTGTCAATCGAAGATCGTTATCACACGGCATCATTAACTGAGTTCTGGAACAAATTCCATCGGAACATTGGAACAAACTTGCTGGGACAATGAGAAACACCTTGCTAATATCCTAGAGGGGACTCGCTGAGATCGCGTCCGATCGATTAACCCTTTTACTGATTATGGCACAAAAACATTTTGTTCCGTTAGTAACATAAGGTGTTTTGAGTTTAGCATTTAATGGCTCAGTGAGTTGTTTTGCTACAATTGAGTTCCGACATCCGAGCGTCCTTTCTTGTAACCGATTTTGGTCTGTTCGGTGAAAGTGTGCCCGACTGCTACGCAAGAGGTTGTGAGTTCGATTGCCATACGTGTCAACACAACACAACAACATTTGTAGATTACACAAGTGTGATCCACAGATTATTGGTCCATGTCTGGGTGTACTTTGTGTCCGTGATTTGTAAAGTCCTCCGCGATACAGGGTTTGTTATCTACTGCAGGTGTCGTCTTTAAAAAAAAGGTGCACTAGTAAGTATTTATTCCCGTTGTTCACTTGCAGAGTCGTATGCAACGTAAAATTGATATAACCTGTGTAAGATTAGGCGCAAGACCGACGGCTTAACTCGCTCTCCTCAACATGTGTTGACATTTTTTCTAAAATAGTTACCCATCTACAGATCGACAGTGGTAACGTTGCTTAACCTCTCTGATATCTTGATTTGGTCGGTTGCAACTCATTTATACATCTCGAGCATACAAAACTTAGTCGGAAATAACATTCATAATTGTCAAATTGTAAGTTCAATTGTAAGTGTTAAGACGATTTGAAACTTAACCTGTTAAGATGACACAAATACCTCTGTTACGAGCGAAACTATTCACTTAACCCTCCAATGCTCCACACGGTCCCGAGGACCTAGACACACTGGCTCGGTCGGCTACTCAAACAATGCAAGCAGTTTGCGCACAAGTTACGTGTAACCGTGAGTTATAGTACAAGTTGTAGTCTTCATATTGTTTACCTTGTCGCGTGAACCAATACCAATGCTAAGTGATTAAGAATACTCAGTGAGGACAGGGCAGAACGCGGAGATGATTAAGATTTTATATTTTAGAAGCTCATTTCAAAATGAAAACGAAGTAAATGATAAAAAAAATTACAAAAAAACTAAGTCGAAGGTAGTTTTAAATTAAGAAGGAATTTTTGAGTAGATATCACAAATTTTATTTAATTACTAGCTGTTCGGCGAATTTCGTACCGCATCGTAATTGTTTTTGTATTTTTTTCCCGTATTTTAATAGTTCTTCTGCTCTTTGGGATGTAGGCAAATCCAACAAATCACAGATCATGAAAATCGGCCCACCCGTTGAGTTATACATACCATAACTATAAAACATAAATTACTAACTCAACTTTGTTTCATATTTTGAAGATTAAAAACCCCGTGTGTTTAATATACCCGTAGATTCATACAGAACTTATGTATGGTACGAGTAACAGATTGAAGTTGGTTGATCTGCAAATATTGGTGTCACTTGTTCCATGGGACTGTTGAGACAAAATAGTGTCAGCAGTCCCGTCATTTGACTTGGATTAGTGAGGGTTAATGCAGTAACTTCTCATTATCAAGCGGGCACTATGTTAGTTTATTACCTGAATTGTATAAATCCTTTAAATATTGAATAAAGAATAGAGAAATTTGAGGTCTAGTAACATAGCCTAGATAGGTGGTTCGATTCCGGCCCCGGTTTGGCAGAGGGAAGAGTTTGATTCCTGGACTTCAAATTTTTATATATTTCAAAAGTGCAATTATTGCAATACTGACTTCCTTTTTTCACGTAGTTTATTGACATAGTTTAATCGTAATGTATTCGCATTTTTGAAACGGAATTGGTAATTTTTTTATATCATGTCACATGTTTTGCCATCGCATGTCGACTCCTCGCCAATCTGTGTCCAACGCGAGCACCGAACTACACAAGATACAGTTCTCTACTCAAATTCCAAGTGTTCTCTAAGTTAAACTGAAATAACTTATGAGAATCGGCCGATCGCCTTTGTCGTAAGCTAGAAGGCAATTATCATTAATTATTATTAAATGTGACATTTTAGTGATAAACGGTGGGCCGATAACTTGGGCAAATAACTCAAGTTAGGGTGGATGGGTCCAAAGTACCGCGGTGTTCAACTGTTTGATTTGCTATTAGCTTTTGAGGGTTGAGGTTTGTTAGTTTGATTTAAAGTGGTGGAAGGGTTATTTTTGGTGTTTGTGTGTGCTATAGTTATTGATAGTATATGTATGTTTGTGTTTCCTTATATTATGCATCTAGATGTTTGCTAAAGGGTCTTTCAACAAAGACGGGTCGATGTTAAAATTGAATAAAACTAGATGTGTGTGAGATATTAACGAAATTTATTTTTTATTTGAAAGGCCCGTTTATGCCATTATGCATGAAATATGACATCGTTCAAATGTCCGCCGCGGCTTCGCATGGTGGCACAAATCCGAGAGGTCCAATTTTTAATGACTCTGCTGCATAGATCCGGCTGAATCTGAGCGATGGCCTGCGTTATGTTGGATGCATTGCTATCTGGTGAACCTCATGTGGGTTGTGGTCATCCCATATACGGCAATTTTGCTTATTAACAAAACCATTCATCCAAAAATGTGCCTCGTCGCTAAAGATTATTTTTTGGCCAAAATCGGGGTCCTCTTCCAAGCGTTCCGACGCCCATTCAGCGAACACACGGCGTTGTCTATGGTCATTAACTTTGAGCTCCTGGGTCAGTTGGATCTTGTATGGATGCAGACCCAAGTCCCGACGCAAAATTCTCCAAGTTGAAGTCTGCGAAAGGCCGAGTTCTTGTGCACGGCGAGAAATCGACTGCTTCGGAGTCTCCTGAACACTCTCACGTACAGCGGCGATGTTCTCGGCCGATCTGGCGTTACTTTGACGTAAAGGTGTTGGTTGGTTGTTTACCGAACCGGTCGTCTCGAATTTAGTCACCAATCGTTGGAGAGTAGACTTTGAAGGGCCACCGCGTCTGCCGTAAAATGGGCGCAATGCGCGCAACGTTTTCACTAACGAACACTCATTTTGATAATAAAGTTTTATCATTTGCACATGCTGCTCAACCGTGTAACTTGCCATGGTGATTTGGCATCAGTGACTGAATAAGAAAAAACAGATTTGACAGATGCCGCCAAATCAAAATGGCCGCCACAGATTATTAATATCGACCCGCTCTATTTGAAAGACCCTTTATATACACTATCAATAACTATAGCATATATAATATGCTATAGTTATTGATAGTATATGTATATTTGTGTTCGCTTATATTAAGTTGTTGTTGTGATTCAAAACAAGGGGATGGTGTACTCGACATGTTAAATAGAAACCTAATTATCTTCAATAGAGCGGTCGGAATTTCACATCGAAATAAGTCAGACCCAAAGAAGCCTATAATAATCGTCTGTTGATTTGTGACATCGTAGCATCTAAAAAAAAAAAATTCTAAAACAGTTTTTATTAGAAACATAATTTTAATGTACTTAGTTCTTATTGATGTTAGGAGAAAAAACCATTTAGTCTGCATAAAATTAAATAATTATAATCAATAACACTCACGATTTGATTAAATACTTATGGCTATCATCTAATTTTAATCCCACGCGCTATTTCTTGCAACTATAGCAATAAAAACGTAGCCTACGTTCTTCGAAGCTTCAAACAATATAAAAAAATCTTCTAAATTGACCTAGAAGTTTCGGAGATGTAATAGTTTTAACAAACAATATTTTCAGCTTCTAAATAGATAGTTAATTCCTTCATCGCACTGAATGTTGTAACAATGAAGTATGGGCACTCGCTCGTGTCATATAAATTTATTTTCCCATACATTTCACTGTTATTAATCTCATCCGAACTGTGTACGCATTTGTTATTTTTACTGTCACCATACTTTATGTTATATGATAGTTATCTACTATATTTAGACAGTGAAATTGCCATAAACTAGTTTCCTTTACTGGTTATTGTTACAGGAACTGCGTATTATTAATGCTTCATTTTTCTTTTAATTTTTAAATATACATTTTTCGATAACATAGATGACTAGCGCTTAAGCGCTGCAGTGCCTTCGGTAGGTTTACAGAAGCGCATACTAACGGGATTGCTGCAATAATGCGGAAAAAATCTGTATCTATGCGAAGGAGTGACAACAGCATTTTAAAAATGATTGCGACTCGCTACAACTGTCCATTCCAGGAACATTGGGTAAAGGTAGGAAGGACTTGGCATTTTATAAATATATCTAAGGTGTCTATAATTTTCAAACAATTATGCTATTCATCTCATTTTAATTAATTTTATTATGGTTTTTGTTTCGGAATTTTAATTATAACAGATATTGGTTATTTTTAACTCATTTAAATGCTTAGTTACTGTTTAAGTTTATTGCATTTAATTTTGTGAATGGATTTTTTAATTTTATTATGCATTCTATAGATTTTTTTTGTTTCTAGTTTTTCTTTTTTATTAAATGTACTATCAATATGGACCAAAGTCTTAAATTGAAATGTTTTTATTATTATTATTATTAAGCTTACCGGTGGCGGCGGCGCGAGCCTGCGAAGCGGAGAAACAGAGAAATATTAACAAATAAGATTGCATAAAACTTAGCTTTGCCTTGCTCCACTTCAATAATCCGTTCGTTTTTTTAACGCGTTTTAAACATGTGAATCGCGCATCAGCCAAACGCACATCAATGTGCGTTAAGCGCTCGTAATCTTAACGTAGACATAAGGCTTAACGTGTCAACATCACAATTCTGACTCAGAACAATAATTTGTGTATTACACAAAGTGAGAGAATCGAACCCTCTCTCTTGCCCACCGGTCTTATGCACTACTCCACCAAGACAATCAGTTATATAGTAGTTACGAATTTTCTATTTTTACTTCGTTTCAAATAGCTTGACATTATACAGCTTTGAATGTTGATAATGAAATCTTTCAATCGATTTTTCGCCCACGGCCCGTCACGTTTTAATAGGAGCTAAAGTTGAATCATTTTGACTGGGAATCAATCGTTTTTGGTTACCTTTAGATTGATTAATGTCGAAACCAGAACAAGCTTTACACATACATCTTCACTGAATCTTAGAACTTCTTCGGAACAAAATGATCTGAGATTCCGTGTCCGTGAGCAAAGTATGTATGCGTGTGTGTATATGTTGCTCGAGCGCGCGTTTTATGAACCTTACCTTCTGTACTGTAAGTATCGAACCGTGAAGCAATCTAAGGCTTAAAAACTCAGTTTGCGCCAACCGCGGTCACAGCATTCAAAATTAAAATCATTTGGTTTCCCTAGACATATCTACTAGTATTAAATGAAGTAATCTTCAACGTTTAAAAGTTTGTGAACTACGCAACTATAATGCCCGAGAATGAAGTCAATGAGGAAAACCGCGGTGATAAGCTGTACGTGAATATACCAGATAATGAATCATTAGCCTATATTAGTCCACTGCTAGGTATCTTTATTTCGTAATCAAATTAAAAAACGTCTAATTTATACATACTAAAAGAATAATAAAATTATGACATGTTTGAAAAAAAAACAAAATGAAGTTAGGCGGCAGTTCCAAGTGTAAAACTCATGAGAAGACCGATTTACGTCCTACGACTGCGACAGCCGGTCCTCAGCGACCTTCTTCAGGTTGTCACTCCATCTGGCTGCAGGCCGTCCTAACGTACGTTTACTGATACGTGGTCATCCAACAAAGAACCCAAGTCACTGACATAGCTCACAGGTTAAGCTTACTGAAGGATCTTCAGCATGATTAGCCTATGAGCTATATGAGCAGTGATTTTGACTCTTTGTCGGATGTTGCGAATGTTATACTCCCCTCTTTCTGCCTGGTAATTGTATCGCTATAATATGTACACCATACCGAGAACAGTAGAGATAAATAACTTCATCTCCAGCCACACCCATCGCAATATTTAACCTCTCGACCACTGCACCATCTACCTTCACTTATCGATCACACCTTTGGCCGGGTAATCATAATAAATAACCGTAAAATACCGGCAAATTCGTACATTAACCAGCTCGCGTCACTTGCCCTGAGTTATAACGTCTACCCAACATTTAGGCGAACCAACGGCATTAGCATTAATTTAAAATATTATTTATAGTTTGAAGCTTTATTCGGGAAAAGATTGTTGAGAAAATGGATCTGGCATATTTGTGGATTTTGTTTTAGACGATGGTTGCTCGAAGTTGAGGTTTTTTGTCGCTTAAGTATACAATTTCTACTCAATTTATTTCTTATTAGCTGCGCCCCGCGGTTTCACCCGCGTAAGTCTACCACATAAGAGATAGACATATGCTGTCGCGGACTTTTTTATAGGACTATTTATGTTAAAAATATCGTACATACATTATACATGTGTAACTTCAACGATATTTGCGGCGCACGCCAAAACATGTCGCCGATTGTAGATTTTTTCCTATTTACTTGACACTTATCGTTATATTTTGGACAATTTACACAATATCTTTATATATTATAGCCTATGTGTTATTCTGATGCATAAGCTAAATTATTGTAAAGTTTCATTAAAATCCATTCAGTAGTTTTTGCGTGAAAGAGAAACAAAACATCCACACAACCACACATCTACACATCTACACATCCACACATCCACACTCACAAACATTCGGCTTTGTAATATTAGTAGGATAGGTATTTTATCTAAACACACCCTACCACCTAATCCTAAAATAATAGTTTTATCGGACTCCATACGTAATATAAAGAAATACAGTCATGTAATACTATGATGAAAACCAAACATCACATAAAAAATTTCAACGAGCATCGAACAAGCAGTAGAACTTTTTGTAAAAGTTGCATATAGTCAAGTATTAAAGCCTTAATTTCTATAAACATAACATTTATAGTTTCGCTTATCAGATTAGAATTTTGATAGCGTAAAATATAAAGAATAACATAACAGTTTTTAGTATTCAACATTTATTTATTAGGTACTTGATATTATCTATTGCCGTAGTGTTGAAAAGATTTATTGTGCTAACTTTATAGATTAAAAAGAAAAATTTTTTTTTTTAAATAACTCAATTCTTGCATGGCATTGTTTAGCAATAAGCTTTTTAGGCCAAAGTAACGCTAGACGACGTCTTTAAAACTAGTGTGCTCACAAATCTTCATAGCTCAATGTAGCCCCGTGTTGATGATCTCGTTAAGGGTAAGATGACACCAAATGACCGTAATTATGCCGAGTTAAGGGGCAGTAATACGCCGGGGTGTTTTTGCCGAATTCTGCCTCGTGTTTCGGTGTTTATTAAAGTTTTTTATTTTTATTGTTATTGTTCAGCGTTTCATTGGTATTGTTTGCGAAAACTCTGGAAGCGGCAGCTGTGTTGTTGATTGTTGAATGTTTAAAGTACTGATTATGTTACATCTTATGTTATTTTTCCTAAAATTAATTTTCAACATTTAGTACACAGTATAACAATAATATAGTATATTGATTACTCATTTTTCCGGCGTTCCCTTTTTTTTATTAAATAAAAAGAGAACTAGCAATGTAGGATTAAGTCCCACATTACTAGCAATCTTGTTAACCCCTCCAGCTAAGCTCAAAGGCCTGTGTTAGGAGTGGGTTCACGTCGGTAGTATAATGGGTAGGATTCGAACCCGCGACCTCACGATTGCGACCGATGCCTTACGGCGTCGATTGTCTTAATAGAAAGTCTACAAGCTATCTACTACTCTAAATGTATCTAATATATTTTATCATTATAAAATTGTGTCCATGTCAACGAGTTTTAATATCAATTATTTAAAATTATAAAAAATGTTTTTAAGTTGGAAATCCAAAGAACAAAAAACAGTTTAAACGCATGTGTAACTGAAATGCTATGAAAAAATGTGCAATGAATAACGACATTTTAAATAACTAATCGATATTTCAGTTTAGTCATTTAAAATTTAGTAGTTTTCGTTGCACATTTTTTTTAACTACCTACATAACGATGAAGCTATTGAAATATTTCTTACTTCCCATCTCATTTTCCAGTAATAATCTCCAAGTGCCTTAGTATGTTAGACCCACGTTCCTGAAGCAAACCTTCAAAAGGGCTATTAAAAAAAATATTCTAAAAAACTCTTCATGGCCGGTTTCAATTACTGTTGATATAATCAGAAAATGTTGGCCAATTATGCAAAATGTGTTATCGGCCTGGATAAATTACGGCAGCCAAGTGGAAATCGCTCGCACGACGGAGTGCCCTGACGACGACAAACATATGACCACTATTCCCTCACTGTCATAGTGACAGGTGACACCCGAATAGAGATTAAACTGAGGGTGGTTTTTAACGCGCTCTCCATGGTACAGAAATGTGTGTACAATATTTAATATAAAACAACATAATATATAATGAAACTATAGAATTAATTTCCATACGTTGTATATCTGTTATAACCCTAGTCGGCCATATTGGCGTCCCGGCCGGACATACTCGTATTTAAGCTATTTTATTTATTTTGAGATACAAAAGGCCTTATCGGCGGATATATAGCCTAACTGCGTGTTCAAACTTGGATACCTTATTATACTGGACATTATAATATTTTGTTTTATTTTTACAAAGTATAAGACAATGTTGCTTACGGCTGTCTGTCTCTATATACGGTTAGATGGGCTTAATTACGCAATGATTTTGATGTGGTTCATCATCATTTAGTTAATTTCATCCGGAGAGGTTTTGGTGTAATTCGTAGGTATCCATATTGTGTTTTAGATAGTAGAGAAGTGAAGTGTGAACCAAAGACGTGTCGCTTGTATTATTTAAGTGAGATTAGGAGATGGTTATACAAATAGTAGATAGTGTAATGGTGTCGCTGTCGCGTTCGGAGTCGGTGACCATTTTTCTTAGTGTCACTATTTTTAGCCCTGGACAAAAAAGAGGGAAGTTATAAGTTTGATTCCTATGTGTAACAGTATGTGTCTTTGTAGTATGTAGGTATTTATTTCTCTCTTTATTTGAATAGATAAATAACTAAGTTAGTTTAATCAAAACGATGTTCAGCTTTTGTTTGATGGTAATCATTTCAGCCGTTCAACCGCCAACATTAAGTTAAATTGTGACTTTTAGGTCGATAACTGATATGGAGTGCACTTAAAGCTCGTTAAAGATAAACTGAAAATTGTAAAAAATATATATAAAAAATAAAATGTTCCCTATATATACCAAGTCCCCCAATGCGAACAAACACAGAGGACTGACATCCTCTCAATAAACAAGCCTTCTCATAGTGGCCTACGTTATCTGACTTTGATGGGACGCACCGCGCCGGGGCCAGACCGGCCGACGCACGGGTAGTTTTAAAACGTGCGGCTGAACCCCGGTAGTTGTAAATAATTACGGCTTTTGTAGTTTTTGCCCGGCGATTATGCGTAATGACCGACCCTGTAGTTACACGTGTAAGCCCCGGTAATGTAATCGCTTTCATATCGTTTGTTTTGTTCATTAATGTTTTTGGGTTGGTTTTGTTTTGTTGGTCTGTTTGAAGTTTACGTGGTTGAATTTAACTCAGTATTTAATGTATTTTTTTTGGAAGTGTCACTTTTATAGCGGACATACGTAGCGAGTTCAAAACCCATTCAGGTGAGCGTGATGTGTGATTCGTTTCACTGCTACTGTTCCAAAAGTGGAGAGGACAAACATCGTGAACAAAGTGGCATGTTTTAGAACTAAAATTCGAAGGCAAGTCAAATCCAACGCAGTGAGACCGCGTCACACAGCCTCTCTATGAAAAGGGACTGTACCCCTGCAGTGAGAAATTTATAAGGTTGAATTTATTACAAGAAAGAGTAGGTATATCGTAGATTGGCACCAAGCTGGTGTTATCCTAATTTCAAATGGAGAACGCTTCACGCGTCCTGACGCACATTTGGTAACAATTCACATGGTATAGGCAAGACGCGGGTCCCGTATGCTTTATTTTTATTTAAAATACTATTAGCCCATCCGTTGGAATCGATGAATAGAGTTTGTATATCAATTGTTTATTATTTTTATTTAGTTAGTTCGTGATTAACTAGCGACCTAGCTCATCGAGAGTGTGGTTAAGCAGGGTTACGTGTGATTACTGTCGGTCCATTGATGAATGACAGGTTTCACATAATGTCACACTCTTCTGTTTCTTGGAGAGCACGTTAAGCCGTCTGTGTTGCATCTAATGTCTCTACTACTATCACTACGAATTACCATACTATCGGACTATGAGTAAAACTGAAACTTGTGTCTGTGCATACACTTATATATTCTGCCAAGTCAGGTGGTCTCTGATGAGATTGACCGCTGCAACTGAAATCGGTTAGGGGATTATTAAAGTACTAGTCAACGAACTACAGGATCATATACTAACTTTAGTCTAGAAGAACCGAGTTGGAAGTTAGCGATGTGTAGCATCACAAAGAGGATGAAGATCAAGCAATCTAAGTACTTATAAACTTATAGACGAACCATCAAACAATATCAAGATATCATAAAAAAGAGCAAATTCATCTAAAAAAAACTACATCTACTTTGTATCAGTGCAGTCCCTTAGGACAGGTTCATAGTTCCGATACGGGGGCTATAACATAAACATGGGGCACACTATTAAAACTTGGACTCGTTTTGTAAGCCGAAATATTATACGGACTACCTTCCTTCTATCTCGATGGGTAGTAGGGTTGCCAGACACATTTACATTTTATTTCGACGGTAGATACGAAAGACTTTTGTTTAAATTTTATCTAGGAGTAGTTTTTCGGCAGTTTATTGTCTTCTTTGATAAGTGGATAGTGGAAAGCAGGTTTTAGATAGTATTGTGTTTTAAAAATGGAGAAATTTTAGGTTCATATTGGACTAGGATTTCTTCGCGGTTTTCCTCGCGTTGAATTTGATTTTGTTTGATGTTGGAAACTTTTTAAAATCCTTGAATTGGCTTGACGTTCTGCTTTAATAATAACTATCTGTGTGCTAAATTTAACTCAATTCGTTCAGTGGTTTGAGCTGTGCTTTTTTATATGGTGGTTATTTGAGTTTTCTATAGTAGATTTATAATTTTATTTATTTATAACAGCATCTTATATACTACGGAAATCAGACGTTAGCATTTTAGGGCTCGACGGTGTGAGCCTATATAAAAATATTGCTTTAGTGAAAGTAAATTATATCAATTTATAGTTAATCGATTCTCAGTATACTTTTTTTTTATAAACAGTAAAAGTTTTACTCTTTAAAATATTACAATCTAACATTGGAGATAATAAGTAGTAGTTTATTTATTTATTTAATTATGACACTCCAACAACATCTTTATAGAAATTAGCCTTAAGAACTAAAGTTATCTAAACCTGTCACTTATAGGTGTGCATAGCACTTGTATTTAATGTTGCAATGGTCCCCAAATAAGAAGTAGATACTTATAAAAAAAAAATCATGTACATACGTTTACGAGGCAAAACAAATTTTACAATGGAATTGTATGATTCTATTACTATTATTAGATACATAATAATCTGGAATAATTAATTAATTGAGTGATCAACATACATGTATTTCAATAAATTAGTACCAGAATCAAAAGCAAAAGTTACAGAAATAAAATAGTAAGCCCGTAAAGAATTTAAAACATTTAGAAACCAGTTTCAGGCCTACGTTTGGACAAAAACCGGTGACAGCCCTGTTCACTAGCCCGTTGTCCGGCGCAGTCCGGTTGCTGTCTCATAAACATGCCCCAGTATCAGCGCGTAATCTTCCGGATTTGTCGATCAGCCTCGCTATCCACTGGCCAGATTTGTACGGGGCTTTGCCGCCGATATGCCACATACGTTTTGCTTTTCTTCTTCAATGTTTATGTACAGGTGGGCTTTATTTACCGATATTTGTGATTTGGCTTGTGATTTTATTTGGGTTGTGTTGAAGTTGGGTTCTGATGCTGAAGTAAGGAGGTAATGAGTTCTATTTGATGAGGATGATATGTTTGGGTGGGAAATGTTGTTTTGTATTTGGATAGTGGATGATTGGTATGGTATATTGGTTAATTTCTTGACCAGTTTTTATTAGGTATTTTTTTTTTTAAAACTACTTCTGCAATAGGGTACAACCCCTGTGTCGCGGGGGATTTTACAAACATACAAGTCACGGACACAAAGTACAGACTCGGAACAACAATTTGTGGATCACTCAAAGTGGTGTCCCGTGTAGGAATCGAATCCACGACCTCTTGTGTAGCAGTCGGATACACTCCCACCGTGCCACAGAGGCAGTCTTCATTTAATGTCACTGTCTTTCATGTGTAATCAGATTTCTATCCTTAGTTATAATCATAAAGGAATGTAGAATTCTCCATCAACTGGGTGTCGTTTCGTCATTCACGGAATTTGCTCTCTTACTTAATACATTGAGCGACTTAAGGACTTCCGTGAAAACCGTCGGTTGCTCTTTAGGCTCTTTAGGCTTTAGGTTATCTTCTCTCTGATTTCATAAAATGCAACATCTATTTTACTATTCTAAATATACTTAACAATTGAATATCTAAGCAAGTCTAACTTTCTATTTACGTTTGACCCGTCATCGATTTTGTTCAAAAATACATAAAAATATGTCTATAAATAGTCAAATGGCGCTATCTGGCGCAACTCATGCATATTGATGAAGTCGCTCGACGACGCGCGAGTAATCACACTGACGTTGTCGTCTCAATTAGACACAAGTTTTGATGCCATATTTATATTTGTGATAAAAATAGACGTGACATTTAAGGTATTTGGGTATTATTTGTGGGTCGGCACAAGGAAGATTCTTTTGCTAAAGAGATTGGCTAAGGAGAGTATTTTTTATAAAATACTGTCATGAAATAACTAAAATGTTGTTTGAGGAAGTGGCAAAAACCGGGCAAATGCATGTCGAGCCACGCACAATGTAGAGTTGCGTAGTTGCCTCTCACAATAATGCAGTCTAAGAAGTAGGTTTTCTGTTGTGTATGTTACATACTACTAACAACATTATAATACGAGTATAAGTAAATTTCAATGGAATTTGTTAAAATTAATGTTACTTCCCAGATGGTCGGCTAAATAGTTTTCCTTTTAATTTCGTTATACCTTCACTATTATCACATTTCCAAATACAACCATTTAGCTGGCAGGGGGGGGGGGGGCACTTGACTTTAACAAAACTTAAAGACGACACCCCACACGATGGGGTAGGTGAAAACAAAAATCACATTCCCACTTTAAGTAAATCTTTATGTGACTTTCAAGTACTAACAGTCTCTGAGCTAAGCTGCGGACGGATTGACATGGTGAAACTATATTGTACGATTTCCACCAAGCGGGCGACGCAGCAGCGCATCAGCGAGCAGCCGATCGCGTCCGCCCGACGTCGTCTGTTGCTGCGGAGGCATGCATGGAGGCCGCGCGCATCCGACCAGCTGCGGAGGCATGCGCGCGGATGCAACCGAGTTTCAAGTGTAAATATGAAACTTATGGCTAAGTTAGAAATTTGAATTTCCTATGGCACAGTGTGAAATGCGCTGCGCTGCTCTTGCGTCGTCTTATTAGTGGACATCGTACATAAGGGTTCCTTGTTTACTATGGAACAGACGGGGAGTGGTGAGGCTAGAACAGGGCTTAGATGGGCCTGCTGTCTGCTTGATATGATATATGTTACTAGTGATATATAAAGCATAGCAAGAAATCTAATTGGTAACTATTTATCGCTGTAACCTACACCCATAGACTCACGGAAAACTTTTCTCTATTTATCTATACCATCTATTCAAATGTAGTAAATTTTAGTAATAAAAGCTTGTAAGTTTGATCGCAATCATTTATGTAGAAACATGACTGAATGGTGGTAGGTCTAGCCAATCTAAGCCTTCGTTCAGTCGTCTTGGGGGGTACCACCACAGCATCTGTTATTCTTCCATGAAACAGTGATGTTAACACAGCAAGTGAAAATACTCGTTATTGAAGACTTTCGAAATAATGTCTTAAATTAGGAGCGCAGTGCGGTGACAATGAGATCTTAGGCACATAAGGATTTGAGTGTCATTGATACTGCTCAAGGCTAGCGTGATGCTAAACTGAGCTCGTCTCTTCATTTAGTCGTAAAAAAAAGATTTAAAAGTAAAAGTAAAAGTAGTATTTTTACTGCAATTTAGGGAAGGCTCGACCAAAAGTTAATACTTTCAATATATATATTTTTTAAACCCAAACATATGGATGTTGCTTTGTGTGGCCTACAAATAGACTTATTTCCTAGGTAGGGCTGTTGACGTCAAGTCAAATCAGTCTCTTTTTATGAAATGTAAAAACGAAAAGCTCTAAAAAAATGTGTATGGAATACTATGAGGTAATTTGCTCCTATCGTCAAATCAATACTTAAAAGTATTGATTTCGTATTATATATTCGTTTTAATACTTTTAAATTCAAAAACATGTTAAATTGTAAAAGAACACTTATTTTCTACTATTACCTGATTACTTTTATTGTAGTCAACTACCCAATTGGTAAATAAAACTAGTATTTAAACTGCCAACGATTAATTCCTTACCTAATGTTGTATTCAATATTTTTTTTTATCATTAATCATATCATGAAAAAAAATGACTTGACTAGTAAAAAATAGTGATGTCATTGTGCGGTATTTGTATGAGATCTCCATGTTGACATTTCTTAAAGAGTTGTTTTTTTTTGACCAGTTGGAAACTAGCCCATTGCTATTTCGAAACTAGTGGATCGCACAAAGCGATATCCAGTATGGAAAGCGAACCCACAACCTCTTGCTCAGCAGTCGTACACACTGACTGAGCCACCGAAACAGTTAATATTAACCTGTAAATTAATGAAACCAATGAACCTTAATTAAACAAACCCCATTAAACACGCCATCAATTTTTCTTAACGAGTTACATCTAATTGATTACCACTAATACACCCTCGGCTGCTGTACAACTCTACAAATTGGCGAGCGATATCTCAACACGACAACGACCTATCAATAAGGGCCCAACACCATGCCTCCGTCTTGCCAATACAGACGGTAAATTGAGACGGCCGATTTACGACTTAGGCAGTATAGGAAGCATTGGTCTACCAATAAACTGTCTGACTGGATTCTGGAAACTATCTTAATATTTTGCAAACAAAAACATAACTGAAACTTATGAAGAATGTGTATGGATGTAAACGTTGTATAAAAAAAGGATTTTAAGCCCTCTGACTAAATAGAGGTATTTTAGATTTTTATAAGCTACGGGCCTTAATCGCTTAAATATTTTATTTGAAGGCTAAATAACTTTGTTTTATTGCCTGACGTTTCGACCATATTGCAACGGCCGTGGTCACGGGTAGTATTTAAGCCAAATAGAGGTAACCAAAAAAGCCACGGTCCAATTTACCTTCTCCGTTGCATCGTGGGTATAATAATAAATATTTTACATACGGGAATTAACATGCATTATTTACTTTAAAATTGGTTGACGTTTCGACCAGGTTGCACCGGCCGCGGTCACAAGCGGACTGTAACAGCGATGTAACTGCGTAAGGGTGATGAATCTTCATCTACCCTTATTTTTCACGCACGACTCGTCAAACGTATGAGTTAAATAAAAAAAAAGTTAAACGAGAAAAGAGCTTCTAACTATCCGCGATGAATCCAGTGACTCGTAAAACAAAAACTCCTATTTGTTCACAATCGGTTAACATGGACACAATCAATGATATGTACAGTGACACTAACATTATGAGAAACAAAAAAGTGTGGGTGATTATGGTAACCTAGTGGAAACATGAAACAATTTTAAGGTAAATAATGCGCGTTAATTCCCGTATATAAAATACAAGCTGTCCCGCGCAACTTCGTAAGCGTCAATTTTCCCCGTTTTTGCCACATTTTTCATTGCTGCTCCACTCCTATTGGTCGTTGCGTGATGTTATATGGCCTTAAGCCTTCCTCGATAAATGGGCTATACAACAGTGCAAGATTTTTTGCATTCAAACAAACAAACTCTTCAGCTTTATAATATTAGTATAGATTTCTTAATCATGCAACGCGAAAGTCTAAATGTTAGTGCGGGTATGGTACTAAAATTATAATTAGAGATAGGTCGATTATGATTTTGGTTGACTAGCCGACTGGCCGACTTAATCTATGTTTTATTCCAATTACGAAGTCTTTTTTGACAGTGTCAAATATCAATCAATACTACACAAAATAGTGCGTAAACGAGGAATTGAAGTAAATTAAATCCTTGATTATAATTTTGACGTGATAACGTCTTATACATTGATTACCAGCTGCACGCACGAAAAAGTGTCACGCTCCGCTTGCCGATAGGCTGATAGTATCAGCATATCAGCGAATGGCGATTGCAGCGACATGCGATACAATTTGAACTTAATGCTGTCACAGGCATGGTTGTTTATTACAATGTCATCAATGTTTTCTTATGACGTTATCACGTTAAATTATCGTCAGTAAACCAACTTTACAACCATTTTTTTTTAAATCGATGACGGAGTGCACGCACGAAAAAGTGTCACGTACCTTTTAGATTAGATTTTGGTGAAAATTTACGTAAGATGTTAAAAACAAACATGAAGCTTAATATTAGCTTAATAATTGTTTAATATTTGGGATTGAAGTTGTTACCTACCTTATAATGACATTTATTTTTTCGATTTAAGTAAAACATTCAGAGTGAGAACGTGATTGTTAATTGGAATAGAGTATAATGATAGTCCTTACTTAGCTTAAACCAGGGGCACCTATATTACATCGTTAACCAATCATGCTATAACATTGTCAAATCTAGGGGTGGACAGCCGACCGGATTATACGGTATTTACTGCAAATTAACAGGACAATTGATGGCCAATTGATCGTCTAATGTTCCCACATGGCCATTATATTAAATCAAATGCTCTCGATGCTCTAAAGTACCTGGACAAAGACCTATTGATTTAAGAGGCTGTGCTGAGCCTGTTTACATAGATTGATGAGAGTAGTACGTTCATCTTGGAATTGCTTTGAGGTATTCAGAGCTAAAGCCAGGAGTGTGGCTCTAGATTTGTGATGGCTTTGAATGGTTGTGAAATTGATTTATTTCGTCTCGTTTTGAATACTACTTTTTGTGATATATAACTACTCTGGCACCGAGCCTCTCCTGAGATACGATTTAAGGATGGGCTTCGTTAAACCCCTATGATCACGGCTTTGAGTCACGCCCGAGTGACTTTTCTCTTCATACATTTGAAAAGCGTTTAAACTTTCACATGATATTTATAGAACGGGTTCCCTAGAACACATTTTAAAATGATACATATCAAGCTGGGATTGCCATTGTATCTTCGTTTTGATGGGACACTCAACTTTATGTAAACAACAACTTGATATAGTGGTACGTTAGTGAAAAAAACAGGTGTTAAATATGACAAACTTAACTTTGCCGTTGGAAAACATCCCCATCCCCATCCCCATACAACAACATAGGCCGCAGTTAGTTTACCAACCGCAAATAAAATTGTTATTAAAAAAGACTTTTATCATGCAACGCAATTATAAAAGTCATGTTTCTTTTGGCTTCTACTTGTGTTAAGTGCCATGTAGGATATCATGCTGGATAAGTGGTTTTATTCAGGTTGATGAAAGACAGCGCGATCGTGCATATGGCTAGTCTAAATCTTATCCATGTGAAGAGCACAACACATAGTAATGTCTATGTTAAATGTTTGACTTGATTGAATACCTAGATTAAATTTAAATTTGTGCCTACTTCCCAAAGCTTTAGATAAAGCACCGATAGACTAATATAGAATAGATGCTTCTGTATTACGTCAATGTCTCAGTAAAACTTCAGGTAACAGCAATACTCAATATAACCTTTTCTCTCTTTTCCAAACCATTGCTTTAAAATACGAAACAATTCCAAACCCAAAACGCCAAAGAAACAACAACAGAATAGAGAACCTTAACTTATCCTAAAAACAAAATCCTTTGGCATACAAAACGCGTAGTTGCACAAAGACAATAATTCGATAGTAAGCCCCACACCGCGAGAGATTCACCTGACTAACTGCCGCTAACCACCTCTAACCGCTTCTAACCGGTGCCGCGCAGCACGAACCGGTTTAATCCGCCCGGAACCGGCGCAATCCCGTTCGCAAACTTTGCTCTGTCATGCTTGCTTTGTGGTGCACGCGTTATACCACTTGTCGTGTTTCTGTAAACGATTTGTTAATGGATTTCGGTTATAGTGTTGCTCTTTGTGGGTAATTGGATGAATCGATCGCTGTTAAAGTTATTAGAGCGTAAAAAAACTAGGTAAGTATATCGAATGTATGATTTTTCAATCGATTTATTTGATGTTTTTTTTTTTACTTGTCGCACTAAAGCTGTGCGTGTCTAGTAGCAAGGATATGTGATCAGTTGATCACATATGAGCCATTTCGCATATTTGACATAATTCTATAGAATGGCATTTGTGCATCGTAATTAATTTAGGATTGAAAATAATTATGTTTTTAGGTCTAAATAAATGAAATAATTAAAAAAAATAGCATAACTTCATTAGTTGAAGGTTAAAGCATATTTTGTCACTTAATTTATTTTTTTAATAAGTTTTATTTAATTATAGAAACATTATAAAATGGCGTCAATTTCGCAAAAATTACGCAGTTTTTATTTTTTTTTAAATTTTATGTAATTAATAAATGTGTTATATATATAAATGTGGTAGGTACATTATGTGTCAACAAATTTATATATCTGATATTTTGGTAATTTTTTACAGTCTCTTTAAAAGGTTCAATAAATTAATTAGCCTTTTGAAAATGGCTATAGACATACTTTACTTAAAACGGGGTGTGGACAATTTATCAATACAAAATAAACAAAGCAGTACTGACCTATTTGTAAATATGGTACATTAACTGTCAAAAATAAGATTGATCTGTTGATAACATGTTTTTATAGTGTAAAAGTATTTCATAAGGGGGTAAATTAAGCGCTTGAAAATGCAGGTTACTGACATGTATATGCTAAATGCCTCTTAAATCATTTCCAAACATCTGCTTGTTATAGTTTTTTTTCAGAAATAGTAAGAATTCGTAATATTACGAAAATCCTATAAAACGTTTTATATCGTAATCCTCTAAATTCCTAATTCTAAAAATTGTTCATGAATAATGAAATAATATTTTGGGACAACTCACATAACTTATTAAAATATATATATTACGGGTCTTAATCGCGTGAATAATTTAAGGTAAAATACCTTGTTTATTGCCCGACGTTTCGACCGTATTGCAACGGCCGTGGTCACGGGAAGAGTCTTCCCGTTTAATAATGTGTACAAATCGCGAAAGTTTATCAACAATTAACTCACATAACGTCATCTGATCCCAACCTAAGCAGAACTTGTACTATGGCAACCAGGCAACTGATGAACATACTTATATCTATATTTCAAAATACATACATATCATAGATAAATTACACCTACACATAGTATAAACCATGACGCTCATCACACAAAGTTTTATCCTGGGTGGGGATCGAACGCACGACCTCCGTCTTAGGAGTCAGAGAGGAATCAACCACTATACCAACGGGCTAGTCAATCGCCACTCGCACTCAGTAAATGCCAGTTAATCGCCAATAAATGCAAAAATAACAATAAACGCGTGATAATAACAAAAAAGTCATTCCCATAAAAAATCCACCAATCACTATACCCTTTTAGCTAAATGCCAGTACAATGAATACTGTACCCCGTCCAGAATGTCGCCGTAAAGATGGGTACCACGGGCTTAATGCGCCGTGCTTGCCTCGGCCCATTGCATTCTTGATATCTTTGTTGCTTTCCAAAGTTTAGACAAGATAATGGACAGTTAAATTGCCGATGGTTGAATGAAAAAATAACAGGTTTCTGGAAAAAAATAACACCTAAATTGTTAGTGCCTCTGTGGTGGTAAGGAATCACATACTACAGCTATGGAAGAGGTTGTAGGCTTGATTTGCACACGGATATGATTCCTACTCATGGTAAGTCATAGAAGTACTTCTTTAGTGAATCTAGCATTGAAACCCGCAAGAAGCGCTTTGGAGTGCTCTTGACCTGGTGACTTTGACCAGAGCTTGACGCTTTGGTCTTAAGCGGTAATAAATTATCTATTGTAGAATTTTATAAGCTATGGGTCTTAATCGCGTAAATATTTTATTTTAAGGCTTTGTTTTATGACCCGACGTTTCCACCGTATTGTTACGGGAAATCGCTAAAGTTTACGAACATATAATATAATATCTTGGGACAACTCACACAACGCTATCTGATCCCAATCTAAGCAGGGCTTGTACTAAGGAAACCAGACAATTGCTCATCACACAAAGTTTTATCCTGGAACCCACGACCTCTTGTGTAGCAGTCGGACACACTACCACCGCGCCACAGAGGCAGTATATAAGTTAGGTATCTAATTTCCTATTCTTTGTGAAAGAATCGGCAACCGTCTTAGACGCATTAACAGAGAGTTGGGATGTAAGGCACTAATTTTCGAATATGATGAAGGCTGGTCGCATGTGATCATTGATCAGCTGTTTGACATTTACCAACAATACTGCTATTGAATTGAATTGACTAGCCGGCTTGATTTAGCAGATTGTCAACCACCAGCGACCATAGCAACGGCGATAGTGGAAGCCTTTTCTGAATTTTACTTTAATGGTCGTGTCTAATAGGAACGTTGACGCAATCCTGTTGCAAAGCATTGAGTTATTTTTAGACACTATGCTTATGTTCGATTTTATCGGAAAGAGTTATTGTATGACATCTGCGTTGATATCCTAAAATTCATTGTTCCATTATCTCCGACCAACGTTTTTGAAAACCTGTAGTTTTATTTAAAATTCACATATAAATACATAATATTAGCTGATTTGGGTGCCTTTTGGGCTCGGCCTTAAGACGCGTTCCAGTTTAGAATTTTACCATTTTTAATTGTGTTGTTTTTGTTATTATTTAGATGTATGGTCTTAATGTGAATTTTGCGTCTCTTATGTACCGTTCCCAAATAAACAAATTTTCTTCTATTTCTTCTTCATATTACTAGCAAAGTTGGTAACTCCTCCAGGTAACCTAAAGTGTTTGATCTGTTATAGAAGTAGATACCGTCAATTTGCTTATTCTAAACTTGTAAACTAAAGTTAACTTTGCTTAATTCAAGCCTAAACCAGTATGAGGCAACGTGAACCAGTCTAAGGCGGCGTGAGCTCACGGCAAGAAGTTTGTTTTGTCACTTGCTTCAGTTATAGCAAGTTTGGCTTGCCTGAATCGTATAGGAACAACAATTTAATTGAATTGATTGTCTACACCGGTATAGAATACTTGTTTCTCTTTGTAATGTTCTTTTACAGCTTTCGGTTACGGCGGCCATTCTTATCGGATGACTAGCCAGTTGTTGCATAAATGTGTAAGCAAAGACAAGCCAACTCTATTTTTTGACGGAAATCAGAAACAACCGAAGAGAAATTAGGCGCAGGACCGATGATTTAACTGAGGCACAGTGGGATATGATAATTTAAAAAACGGTCAGTCTTGATGGTGGTTTTTATAGCCCACCGCGACACAATTCTTGTACTCTAGTGCGTGATTTTTTTTTCTTTTAAATATGAAAAAGAACTTAATCAAATTCAGTCTAGTAATATTCCATCTAATTTGAACCTAAAAAATACAAAACGGTTTTTATTAATACAATTATTGCCAAGTAAAGATATAAATTCGAGCGAATGTTATTGAATATAGTATTGTGATAATACCTAAATCTTCTACAAAAATACTCAAGTTAGGATTAGAATCGAAGACTCAATAGTGAAATACAAGAAGTCGTCATTAATCATTGCATTGTTGAACTGGGGTGACAACGAGTCAGCTTGTATTGTGGATTTGTTGACAGGGATCACGACTGGACGACAGCGGACCTATTCTGAACACTGTATTCTGTATTTGGAGTTGAAATTAGCAATGGTAAATCATAGTTGTTCATTTATATTATTTCATGGTGTGTTCTTCACTCAGTGAAGGTCGTGTCTAGTTTGAAGGGCTTTCTTTTAACTAACTTCCGTTAAATTTAAACTGCCATTTAACTCCTTTAAAGATTTGCTTAAGGATTTACAGCGGATGCCTACATCATAACAACTATCTGTGTACCATATTTGAAACCAATCCATTCAGTAGTGTGAGCTGTGTGTTAATATATCAGTCAATCATAGTTTCCCTTTATGCCTATTAAATACATTGATAGCTGATTCTCGCAACTTCTCCGCATCACATGCTAGAGACAGAGGGCACCTAAATTACAATTCTAAACTGAAACTTTCTCTGTTTTACTACGCTTGAGAACAATTGAACAAAATTTGATCAAATTTGGTACGTACAAAGCTAATTTAAAATCACGCGGACGAAACCAGAAGAAACTTTGTTTGTATGTTTGTAATGGGTAATATTTTTTTATTATAAACGTTAAAAGTATAACATAGGCTATTTGAGGGCTATTCCTCGGAATTTCATACTAAATACCTAAGCGAAACCCACGCGGTATTGCCTCTACTCATAGCGGCAGCAAAACCGCTCAGGTTTGAATAGGCCTTTACGGAATGACATGTGAGGTAGGCGGTTTTGTGAACACGGTACTTTTTAAAGAAATAAGTTGGTATTTTATTTAATTTAAAAAAATATGGTATTTGACTCGCCTCCTAGCAGATACGATTGAAGAAAAATTTGCACACTGGACTGATGTGTGTTGACAGGCTTATTTCACCTCTCCCCCCTCCCCTCAGCAGTAGTGGTTGATGTATTGGTGTTAACTTTAATGCCCCCCCCCCTCCTGCCATTTGAAAAACTCATACTTGGCCAGTTAGGCCAATAGTTGTCTCCCCTGAACAAAGTTCTGGATCCGCGTCTGATTTTGTTGCGTAATATTTTAAAACTATGATATCTTATAATATAAGATATGCATTGAAATCAAATGAAGTAAGAGTAGTTTTGTTCAAAATTAAATATTTGTAATGAATAACATATTTATTTGGATTTTCAATTTGAACCATTAGTTCCTGACATTATCGCGTAAAACAAACTAGCAAATTCTTCAACTCTTCATAATAATAATAAAGGTTAGATTTTGCCGAGATTTTGAATTTGCAACTCTCATGGCATCAATGTTTGAGTCATTAAATTAGAGTCCGTTTTAGGAGTTAGTTAGAATTAATCCAAAAATAAATAACTTGACAAGAAACTAAAAGTTGATTATAAAGCCGATATAGACCTAATTACTTACATACCGTAAAACTCTGATATGTTCACTGAAATAGTACGTGACCTCCATTATTAAAAATGTAACGTTTTTACCGACTTTAAAAAAGGGGAGATTTTTAATGCTGCACACATTTTTTATTATTGTTAATTTTAATTTGTTTCCTAATGATAAAGCCTTTCTGAAGCTTAGTAGGTACTTGAGAGCGTTGTTATTAATAAGCATGTTTAACTTATTATAAATAATATTAAAATAACAAATAGTTTTCATCTCTCAGAATAAGACCGTAGGGTTTTCACTCAGTGTAGTGAACAATCGCAAATGAATGGAGTAGAGACAAAAGGCCGGCTCCTTTGTGCTAATGAAGAATGGTCACCCTTACCCACTGTCGTGTTAGTGTTTGGTTAGATTAATATCGGTCACTGATCTGTTGATGTAACAAAAATTATCTGTTTAGTTAATAATTAAGACCATGGTTTTCCAAAGGATAATTTTAAAATAATATGTCACTGTTTAACAGACTTAAACCATCAAAAGCACGCAACGTATTAGAAACAGAATAAATGTATAAAATAATTGCTAAGTAGGTATAAAGTGGTCCAAAATGAACAGAACAGCTAAATAAAAAAAAAGTCTTGGAGTCTGGTATGTACTATTTGGTTTCTAACTCTTTCAATCAGCAAATAATTATTATAATTTTTTTAAACAAAATATATGTATTTTATATGTACTTACTATGTACTTATTTAGAATGAAATGTTGCCTTTTATACTTTTACTAGCTGTCCCGCGCAACTTAGTCTGCGTAAATTTTCCCCGTTTTTGCAACACTACTCATTGCTGCTCCGCTTCTATTAGTCGTAACGTAATGTTATATAACCTATAGCCTTCCTCGATAAATGGGCTATCCAACGGTGAAAGAATTTTTCAATTCGGATCTGAAGTTCCCGAGATTACCGCGTTCAAACAAACAAACAAACTCTTCAGCTTTATAATATTAGTACAGATTACATTTAACACACCTTAATTATTACATTTTACCTATCTCATAAGTAAACGGACCAATAACCAATGCCTAATTCAACACAAACATATTTAACACCATAAATCATCTCATAAGCAAAACAAATCCAATTTTAATTCCAGCACAGACACATGTATTTTGAAACACGAAAACATTTTCTTTTCGTGGGACAGACTTATCCGACTTGACATATCAGCGACAGCGACGTTCTGTGACGTCAGAAGTCGCGTCAGGATTACTAGTGACGTCGCGGCTGGCCCCTGTCCGGGACTGACAACTCAGATGGACACCCTTATCTCTTACTAAAAGCGTGTAGTGTGTCTATTTATGGTTGTACATTTTGCCTTGTATTTTTGAAGCTATGAAGTTATGATTTAAGTTGTTTGGTTTTAAACTTATAAACTTAAATACCACACACACCTAAATAGTGATGTAGAGAAGTGGATCATTCGATTTTCTTCTTCTTTGCGTGCCATCTCCTAGCGAAGGTTGGGGATCATTATGGCAATCTTAATTTTATCAACGCTGAAGTAATTTTTATAGGTATATCTTGCCAATTACTTTACAAATACAATAATTGCATTGCCCAACTCGCGAGCATCAAAGGGTAGAAATTTTTTTGAGGTCTAGTAACATAGTCCAGATAGGTTCGATTCCGGCCCCGGTTTGGCTACGGAAGTCTCGGGTTCGAAACCTAGTTCTGGATTTTTTCTATCTTTAAAAAATGCAATTATTGTATTTATCAACGCTGTTCTATAAAGGGACTTGGTGGTCATTTCGAACCACTGACTTAGGATCTTCCAGGTTTCGGCGACCCTGAATCTTCCCCTGTATTATTAGTTGTAGAAGACTGTATTTTCCACTGCACACTGACTGACTGCATTATACTTAAGTCCAAGGTACAGCGCTTTACAACGTTTAATATTGTTCATAACGTCTGCGTTTATAGGGTTCCGTAGCCAAAATGGCAAAATGGAACCCTTATAGTTTCGCCATGTCCATCCGTCGGCCTGTCCGTGCGTCCGCACTTAGCTCAGAAACTGTTAGGGCTAGAAGGCTGTAACGTTGCATGGATACACAACATTTTTTAGTATACCCCTCCTTTAAGTAAAGTAGGGATGTGATTGAAAATAAAAATTCGATGGGTCTTTTAAAACATTTAGGGGTTATAAAAACTGCTTTTCGGTTTCGGGATCCGTTTGTGCTTTTAAGTGCAAATATTTTGTTAGAGTCAAGTGCCCCCCCTCTGCCAGCTAATTGGCTGAGGTTGGGTATGTGAAAAAAATCACGGTAGTAGTATATAATAGTAAAATTAAGAGGAAAACTATCACAGCTAAGTAGGCTTTACAACTTAACGAGTAACAGCAGACCAAGTGAGAAGTAACAACATTTTCATACAGATACAAGAGAAACAAAAACAACAGAATCACTTCTTGAGTCACATTATTCGGATGGGGGACGATGGAACCGTACATTGTGGGGCATCGTGGCCCGACATACACTTGCCCGATTTTATTCAATCTACGCAGTACTGTCTTGTACAGCACTCTATCAGTCCATGATATCTTTAACATTCTTATATCAAATGATTTCTCTAGATATGTGAGATCCTCTACAGTCAATCAGTTGAGTCATTGATGACATTTTATTAAGAACAACCAGAAGGAAAAAAAAACCGTTTTTCGTAAATATGCTATTGATTTTGGCATCGTATCATTCAATAGTCAAAATGGTTATCAAATGATTGCATTGATTAGCATCAAAGCAAATTTAAAATGTTATTATTTAACTACAATCTAAGGAACGATATCTATATCTAATACAAATTCGTGCCGTCATATCCAAAATACCTACCTACTAAATAGATACGGCGCCCACATGACCACAAGCGTGATGCATTCAAAATAACCTAAGTACCTACCTACACAGCGAATTGTACAAAATAATCACCTCACCTCCGTACCCAAGTTTCCTTGTTGAGTGATAGTGCCTATATTAATGACTCAGTAATTACGTGTCGCGGGTCACTCGAGCACTATTAGTCAATGTGGCACACAGTGGCGCCCCCTACCTTCAATCTGTCGAGCCAAATGTTTTTGTGACTTTATCTACAGTTGCCTTGGCTTTGAATAGGCTTCTCGTGTCATTTGTCAACGCTTGAAATCAATTGCGTTTATATTGGATGGTAATTTTTATATGATTGCCTTTCATATAGAGCTTGTTTAGATGAGGTGAATTACGCGCGAGATTATTTCGTAATTGCATTCAAATAATGCGATACATAAGCGTAAGGATTTGGGCCAGTTTCAAGTAGTCCATATATCGACTCGCGCTTAGATTCGTGCAAATGGAACGCAACAAGGAGCTCCGAGTATGAGTAGCGCGACTGAAATCTCTCACGTGAACTCAATGATTGTATGCCGTGTATCTGGATTACGCGCTTATGCCTTCGCGCGTAATTCGCCTCATCTAAACGTGGGCCTGTGCCTAATCTTCCTCCGGTTTTATCAAATTTCCTTCCTATCGGATAAAGAGTGCACTTGCGTCTGCGCATTCACTTGTGCACTATAATAATAACTCTTGTGTAGTTGGCTTGTTTCTGATGTGAGGTTGACTGTCGTTAGCGACTTTGGTTAGGAGACCATTCATTATTTAATTAATTCATAATAGGCATTTCTATTCTGACTGTATCGCAGTTTTCGTCTCAATATCAATTATTTCTAAATCCTGCTTACCCAAATTACTTTACAATGCAAAGGTTTCAACAAAATTTATAATAAATTCAGAGTCGTGTTCAAATTTAAAGATTTTGGTATGTTAATCTATATCGATTATTGTTTTGTAAGTATTCACTCACTAATTCAATTGTTGGCATTCGCAGATCGAAGATGAGTGGTGGATTCCCCTCCTTATTATATGATGAGTTTTTCTTTCTTAGAAGCTTGTTCGTTTGCGAGTTCAAAGCCTTGAACCGCTTAACTAATTTTGTATTCTAAAGTTTTTGTAAAATGATTTGAGTATCTATACAATTATTGCCTATCTGATGTATACAAATGAAAGTCCTAACTCATTAATTTACTCACCAACGTAACAATACTTTTGAGAAAATCACCAACATAACTCTTATTCAAACCGAGAACCACTTTTTTGAAGCTGTCGGATAAAAATCGTCCACAACATTGCAAATTATCGCGTTATCTAAGCAGTATCACATACGACACACCTGGGACGGTGTTAGTGAGACATGTTTATGGCGGCCTGCAGCTATAATTACGCTTCAACACTACTGGAAAATTTTGCTTTAATTTGATTCGTTGGTTTCACAACAAATATAATTTAAAAAAAACTGTTTAATTTGACGCGGAAGGTATCTTGTGTTATATTATTTTTAATATCCTGAAGGATACCTTATGTCTTTCAAACCACTTTGGATTGGATTTAATTAAATAACATATCCTTAGTGCGTCTTGATCACTCACGTGTTCTTAGATATGGATGTTAAAAATAGCAAACATGGTGGCTGTGAGATGCCATTGTTTTTTTTGCAATAAGGGTATCATAATAAAGGGCCCAACGTTAGTATTTCAAAAATGTGTACTTTAATCATGACCGTAATACTAAAAAAACCGGGCAAGTGCATGTTTGGCCACGCTCAATGCAACAATGCGGTATAAGAAGTGGGTTTTCTGTTATTTTTGTTTCATACTTCTAACAACGTTATTTATGTAATTTTCAATGGAACTTGCACGAAAATTTTATTAATTCTCACTCCAAAAATAACCATTTAGTTGACGGGGGGGATACGGGGCACAAAGGCTCTAACAAAAAAAGGCTAAATCGGATATCTAATGATTACCCATAGGTAAGAAAAAACATTACATTCACACTTTATATGTAGGGGAGGTACATACCTACTTATTTATTTTCTCAAGGATTTATTTGACCACTTAGACGGCGTAAGTAAAATGTATACCAATGCAAAATAACAACTTTCTAGTCCTAACAGTCTCTTAGCAAAGCTGCTGACAGACTGAAAAGTAGATTATCAACCATTCTGATTTCAATTTTCAATACTTTGCAGTAGCTGAAAACTACAGTTGCTACATCCTACAATAACAAAAAAGTATTATATTAAAAAAAAAAAGATTTTATTAAAAGTGATTTTTTATTATTTTTTAGCTACTTAGGTATGTTTGGTAACAATCTGACACCACCGAGCTGATCCAAATATGGAGTCAGGAGTTGAATAGTGGTACTCCACCATAGCAAGAAAAGCTTATATGTAAAAAAAAATTTTTTTAGCTATTTCTGAAACTAGAGTTAAACAAAAACGGTACTTAGTTAAACAAAATAAAAACATAATGAAGTTTTCTTTATTGAAGATTTTGTGAACAGCTTTAGTAGCTTTGGGAACGACATGTTTAATAATACAGACTGGGCTCTTCATTCTACGACCGATGATAAGGAAATATGACTAAAAAGTTTTAATGCATTTGGCAGTCGCAAGATTATTCAAATTCATTCGTATATTAGTAAACTTACTGTTTGGTGTAAATGCATCTTACTTGTTTGAGCTGATTATACATTTTTGTTACGAGGCAACAGACATATCGTTAAGATGGTAGATGTGTATCTATGTGAAGTGTTTATACGACAAAATAGTAAAAGTATTTGTGAAGACACAGTGGAGCTTTCTTAAACTATCATTGATCATTTGGTTATCGTAGGTTTTACTAGCACTAGTTGTTCTAGGCACAATGGAACTTTTGAACATGCTTGATGAACAAGGAAATAAGCTAAAAGGTATTTCATTGTATATGAATTGCATGTACTTCTGCAGAATATTCTACGACATTATCAAGACATAGATTAATAGCAGTAAGCAGAAGGGATTTTAAGAAATTTGCTGATGTCGTTAGAATTTGTACCATCTCTTTTACTATGATGTTTCTTTCGGTTTTTAAGAATCCTTTAAACCTTTATTATTAGAACTGTAAAAAAGTAAATAAAAGTGTTAAAATTGTTCTGCTTCTAATCGATATAAGTTTAAAAAGTAACTCTGTAATGTTGTAAAATTATAACATCTAACAGTGCTACATTGTTCGTTACAGTATTTATTCCTTTTTTAAACAGATTTTAATTAAAATATTTTTCATGGACTTTAGTGTATTGCATGGTCTGGTCCCTACCCTTCAAATACAGTTCAAAAGTTCTTATACTTTCGCGGTATTTACTCTGTCGCCATGCCATAGCTGATACGGGACACGTTAGGTCTATAACTTCTCTAAGATATTCTACCTTTAAAAATGACAAGTCTCGATATCCAATTAACTTATTATTAAATTATCAAATATTTAACTTTACACTTTTTTTAATAATATTAAAACTGTATAGAATTTTATAAACTGTGGGTCTTAAACGCGTAAATATTTTATTTTAAGGCTAAATACCTTTGGTTTATATTTATTATGACTCTACCCTTAACCACGGCCGTTGCAATACGGTCGAAACGAGGGGCAATAAAACAAAGGTAAAATAAAATAAAATATTTACGCCATTAAGACCCGTACCTTAAAACATTCTACAATCAAATACGATAGTACAAATCGCGAAAGTTTACGAAAATATAATATTAAAATTGTTAAACAAGATAACAAGACAAAAGCGTATAGATATTTACTTTTGTGTTTATTTTGAACATGTGTGTTAAAATATAATTATTATTCCAGGCTATAAATAATATTTATTATCACTGTAAACAACATTTAATGAGTCAATATTTTTTGGCATATTTGAGGAAAAAACAATATTGCAATACTACATTAAAATAATAATGTTGTAAACAATGTTTTGCTGCTGAATGCATTAAATATTACGTCAATAAGTTGTTTGTTTATTTTATTTTATTCCTACGTATAATTATTTTATGATTGATTGGTTAATGTTTTAACAATATAAAACAAAAACATAATGGATTATATTTTAATAGTCAATCTGTGTATAGCTGGAATCGCTTTGAGAACAATATGTTTTAATAATACAAACTGGGCATTTCATATTACGACCAAAAATAAGGAAATATGACAAAAAAATTAATTAATGCAATTGGCAGTGACACGCGTTTAGTGCAAATGCATATTTCCTGTTGGAAATGAAAACTATTTGTCATAAGAAGTGTTTGTAAAGTATTTGTGCCTGGAATTTTCTGCTTTCATTGATCATTTGGTTATCGATCAACGTACAAGCGAGGGAGCTATTAAATCTGTAGCAATATGTGAAACTGGCTACTGCTAAAATGTATTCCATTGTGTCTGAATTTCCAGCAGTTCTGCAGAATACTCTTATGTTATTATCAAGACGAAGATACATATCAGTAATAATACGAGTCATAGCTGATATAATTTGCATTTGTGTCATCTCTTATATTCTAATCTGCGTTACTAGTTTACTACTATTGATTCAAGCTTTGTTTTTAAGTGCATACGCAAGAGATATTTATTTTAATATTTGGCAACTAATAAAATTAGCAAGTTATATGATTGTCGTAAGTTCATTATATAGGATCTGAAATAATTGTAATATTTCTTATTTTAATGAAAATCGTGAATTACAGTTTGTGTTAATTAAGGTATATAGGCTGATTTTAGTATACTGTGTATGTATAGTATGTAGGTAGTTAATGTCATAACTCCGAAAACCGATGGTAGTATTGTTGATAGTAAGACTGATAGTACAAAGTTATTTGTTGTAATGTAAAGAAGTCGTTATTAGTATGTTACAAATGACCCTGTATAAAAATCAACTACTTTGCGTTAACCTCACAAAACTCGAATTTGTTGGCCCAGGTTGAATATTTCTTCATTTGTGTGCTTTACTATTGGGGTGGTTTAGAAACTAAAATTCGAAAAAACACAAAGGGAAAGCAAAAAGTCGAAATGTGTCTTTAATCAGAGGTAATATCTTGTTATTAATTAAAATAAAATATTAATTTTGCATAATATGTTAAATAAATAAGTAAAATAATTGCTTTTTTGAAAGATAGAAAAAATTTATGTCTCAGGAATCGAACCCGAGACTTCCGTAGCCAAACCGGGGCCAGAAGCGAACCACCTATCTGGACTATGTTTAACCTCAAATTTCTCTATCCCTTGATGCTCGCGAGTTGGGCCTTCGCAGCGCCATCTAGTCGGTAGTTAAAGAACTACCACGGCTTTTTTCGACGCCCGCTATTTTTTTAAGCAAAATGTCGTTGTCCACCAAATCAAAAGCTTTTCGATAATCGAATTGACAGCGTCCGCTTGGCCCCCACTATCTACAGTTGGAATTATTTCATGAGGCTAAGTAAATTACTTGTATTTATTCGAACCTAACAGCTGTAACGTTGCTAAACCTAGTTCAATAAGTGACCGTTAAGGTGACCACTGACTGATACCAAATGGATGTACGCAAAATTGTGGCACCATTGACTATACTTCCATTTGGACGTCTTCTATTTGGACATACGAATTCCACTTAGACGTACGCAAGAAGGTTATACTAAAGAATACTGTCAACACTTTTAATTTGTTTCAGAAGAAGTAAAGAAAACAAATTTACATTTGGCGAGACCGTCTTTCTCTTTCGTGACTATGGTAACCATGGTTTGACACTATGCTAAGAAAGAGAAGGTGGGTCTCTATAAGCGAGACGAGATAAACCATAGACACAATTACTTTTAGCTTCTTAACTCGACGACAATATGAATGCCTTCCAGATGGCGTGGCGTGATATATGTCCATTTGGACTGGACCAACGTCAGTTTGGAATTCTAAAACCGAACGACGTCCATTCAAATGGATTACTTTTTTGACATTCACGATAAATTTTTGACAGTCGTCTACGCCATTTGGATTGATGGATGCATCGTCAGTGGGGCCCTTTACAGAGAATGCAACGGCATAGTGAATTAAGGCGAGAAAGACTTCATTCAGCAGCCATAAGAGCTATTAAAAATAAAGATAATACATATATTTTAGCTTCACAGTGAAGAAAATTACGGATTAAAACAAGAATAAAATGGATCTAGCGCATCTATTACTTATGCCTATAGACAAGTTATCGACCAAAACGTATCTCACGACAAGCAGTGATCCGTCATACGAAGAGATATGCTTTCGACGTGTATTTTATTTTATTTAAAAAAAAAACTTACAGCTTAAACATCAAAATATTTTTTTTGCAGTTAAATAACAAAACATGACCAAAATAGATGTACTGTAGGTATTTTGTAGGCCGACAGCAATTAAAATCTCGACAGTTTAAAAACTATTATTTGTGGAACTATATTTGAAAGGTTACTAAACCATGCAACACTCTAAAGCCCATCGGACATTAGATACCCATTAAGCAGTTTCAAAATTCGTTCCAATTATGGTTCTAACGTTCGTAAATCAAAGTCCAAATGTACACAATCTTATCAATTTATGGTCCCAGTGTATCGAAACTTGGCCTCTTGCATGTGCAGCGACAAACTGCTCAAGTTTGATAATAAATTAAAACTGCTAGATATTTAGTGTTACGCTGCAAAGCTAGTGATGTGATGTAATGCGAGAGAGATTTATTTGTTACTAAAATAACGCTGGCAATGCTACAAATATCATAGATCTAAAAGTATAATACTGGCAGTATTAGATCTCTCTACATATATAAAGCTAAAGAGTTTGATTGTTTGTTTGGTTGAATGCGTTAAACCCAGGAACCACTAGTTCGAATTGATATAATTCTTTTGGTGTTGAATAGCCCAATTATTATCGATGAAGGTTATTCGCTATAAAACACCATAAGCATCCATGGAAAATGTTGCAAAAACGTAATTGTCAGTTAGTAATTGTATAATTAAATTAAAACGTTACATAAATGCTTTTGTATAATATAACCTACTACTATACATCTAACGTACTCGGAAGGTAGCGTTTTATATCTGAATCTATCGATGAAACGCTACCTTCCGAGTAGTTATTATTGGCAAATAGATAGCGTTGTAGAATTTTTTAGATGTTGTGTTTATTAGAAATTGATAAACTATAGTTTTTATTTTAAAATTTGTGAATATTACTCGGTGATAATATTGTGAGCAAATGGTAATAATAATCGTAATAATAATTTTCTTCGGATGCAGCAAGTGCCAATTACAGGTAGGTAGGTAGGTAGGTAGGTACTGGCCTGTTGGCCTAGTGGCTAGTGACCCTGGCTGCTAAGCCGGGGGGCGTGGGTTCGATCCCCACCCTGTTAATATTATTAGGGTTCCCTACCCAAAGAGTAAAACGGGACCCTATTATTATTAATAAGTCTCTGCTTTCTGTCGCGTCTGTCTGTCACTATGCTGTATCTCATGAACCGTGATAGCTAGACAGTTGAAATTTTGCACAGGTGATGTATTTCTGTTGCCCCTATAACAAATACTTACAGAATAAAATAAATATTTAAGTGGAGTTACCATACAAAAACAAAATCTTACAGTAGTCGTATATGATGTGTAACATGAACATCTGACGTCAATTATCACACTTCCGTCCCTTTTCGCGAGATCTCTCACTGAAACCTAGATGGAAGATGATGAAAAAATGTTTTCTGATATGTATTACACGTTTTATCTACCTACTATTGCACTTCTTCATTATGAGAAGTCCCTGATTCAGTGGCGAAGGAGCAGTACGAGATATCAGCGAGATTAAACAACGTTACCACTGTCGTGGGTGACCGTTTTCGAACATTGTTACACCTATCCGTGCCTCGGAGATCAATTTTATTGTTAAGCCGGCGGTCCTGCGGCTGATGTCTCTCCGTTCGTGTTGGATTCGTCCGTTCCATCTTACTATGAAAGCGAGGGAATAGAGAGTGGTCTTGTGTCTGCACATACTCTTGTACATGTAGTCTTTGATAAGATTGGTCGTCGTAATCGATATGGGTTCGGAGACTACTTATAGTGCAAAAGCGATTCTGCAAGATGAATAAATGCAATATCATCTTGCACCGCTAGTCCTTGTAACACCCATCACTACCCAACGCTAGATTCGGCGAGTATGTAAATGAATCGCAGCGGTTCGACAATATCGTCATTAATTAATTATACCTTGATCTAATAGGTAGCTTCCTCCTTGGTAGTACAGAATAATAGAGCTTACTATAACATGTCTGCTGGTCTAGTGGTTAGACTGCTAAGCCGGAGGTCGTGGGTTCGATCTCCACCCAGGATGAAACTTTAAGTGATGAGCATGATGGTTTATTCTGTGTCTGGTTGTGATTTATAAAATTTTCAGTTTAGAAATATATTTCACTAGCTGACCCACGTAACTTCGTTTGCGTAATTTTTCCCCGTTTTTGTAACATTTTTCATTGCTGACCGATCCTATTAGTCGTAGCGTGATGTTAAATAGCATATAGCCTTCCTCGATAAATGGGCTATCCAACAATAATTAAAATAATAATCAATTCGGATCAGAGATTACCGTGTTCCAACAAACAAACAAATAAACTCTTCAGCTTTAAAATATTAGTAGATAAGCATGTTTATCAGTTGTCTGGCTGCCATAGTACTGGCACAATCTAGTTTGGAATCAGCTGGTGTTGTATGAGTTGTCCCAAGATATTAGAGAGAGGTGAGGTGAGAGATTGCAGAGAGGTGTGTTATACTCATGATATTGAGTGTACGAGGCTTAAATTTGAGGGACCGGGTAGAGACAGAGAGAGAGAGGGAGACAGAGAGACCTACTTAATGATATTTCATAAAATCAGGGTCAGTAAGTGTATATAATGAAATTAACTAACTAGGTTTTTCAAGTTTACGACTAACAGCCGACCAAGTGAGAAGTAATAAAATTTTCGTACAAATTCCATTGAAAATTACATAAATAACGTAGTTAGTAGTATGAAACAAAAACAACTGAAAACCTACTATTGATACCGCATTATTGATGGGAGTTGGACAACTACGGAACCCTACATTGTGCATAGCCCGACATGGCCCGACATGCATTTGCCCGGTTTTTTTCTAAATGTATCATACATACCTACCCATTATCTCCATCAAATCACTTCCGAAAATTCGGTTACGTATATTTAAAGGCGATGTTACCTTATAAGATATGTATTTTTTAAAAGAATACCGCATATATCTTCCTTGTCTGTTGTTATAAGAAAAAGTATCGTAAGACAAACAGAGACGAATGACAAAGTCATGTTCTCCTGTATGTACAAGTAATGCTCAGCCCTCGATGTCTAATACGCGGTGATGTTCACACTACGGCTCTGTCAGCATATATTGATGAGATAAACTCGTAATATAATGGCGCTGGAAGCGACTGGGACAACTTGAAGATATGTGCTTCTAAATCGCATGGCTTTTTGATGTTCATCCCGACACTGTGAGCGATTATCTTTATAGAAACCGATAAAAATAGCTTATATGACTTCAAAATCGATCTAAAGGTTTACCCTTATTCATAATACGTCAGCAGTTGACCGTTAGAGGTCATGTCGTACATATTAGAGGTTGATTATTGATTAATTTTATTGATGATAATTTTTCGGTGCATCTACATATCAACCCATATGATGGCCCACTGCTGGGCACGGGTCTCCCCAGCAGAACCTACCAGTATGTAGATCCTGGGGGTAATTGCCATAATCGCCACGCTTGGCGAGCGGGTTGGCGATCGCAGTAAGACTTTAAGTACGCAGAGGACGCTGCTGCCCGTCCTCCGGTGTAAATCCCTTAGTCGCCTTGACGACACCCACGGGAAGAGATGGGGTGCATCTGCCATGACAAAATTGTTTTTTTTTTTTTAAATTAAGATAGAAGAACTAGCAATAGGGGATTATGGTCCCACATTAAATCCCCTCCAGCTTAGCTCAATGGCTTGTGTTAGCAATGGGTTCACATTGGTAGTATAATGGGTAGGATACGAACCCGCCACCTCACGATTGTGAGACCGATGCTTTAGCCGATTATCCTCTTTACAGAATTGATAACAGAATTGATAAAACTTAAATAGTAGGTACGCTCATTCATCAGAATTGTCCATTAAAACTGCAAACGCAAGCGATGCAGCGAGGAAAAGCTAGTAGAACATGAAAAGGTCTCTCACATATGGTTCATGTGAATATACCTAGGGGTAGCTCAGGTGCACGATGCCGCTGTCAATTTTGCGATCTCAAACAATCAGTATATACTTATCTGATGCCATATCTAGTGTCACTAATTCTGCTCAATGAGAAATGTTGGGCGGGCGTTTGCCAGGTTCAGGTGATGCGGCCGTTAACCAAGTGTAACAGAATTAATTTGTGGGCGTCGTCGACACTGCCTGATCGAGTGGCGACACCTTACAGCTTCGATAATAACTTACGTTTCTAGTTAATTTATTGGTTACATGGTTCTCTCAATCAAGGAAGTCGGTCTATACTTGCACATAGCTTGGATGAGAGGTAACTTGTTTCCAAGATTGCGCTTTTTGGTGACCAATCTTGTAACTTACCAGGACGATGTTGCTTGACCTTACAGATTGATTGGCCTGTGTTACAAAGCTATATGTAACTCCTTCAGATTTCACATGACATGTTGGTCCAAAAGCCTGGGATTATTCATGAATTATATTAATCAACCATAGACGAGATCTATGGAAATCGAGGCGCTTGTCTATTTGGTCATCCATCTACTTACTTAACCGCGGCAACATTGCTTGCTAAAATATGGATCCAAGGCAGTTCCTGTTTAGCTTCATTATTCCACATTAAACAGTTCTTCTTCGTGGTCCCATTAATGGGACAAAATAATATTTTAATACTCACCAATATTTCTATTATATGAATTAAACTGGTATTAAAGTCATCACTTACATAATAAACCTTATTCTAATACAACAAGATAGGCGCACATAATCATCGAAAGCAATCAACAAATCCAGGTACCTTATTCTCATAATCTTCGCCGAGCCCGTTCGACTTATTAGCGTGGCGCGTACATAAATCAGCCGGCTTGGACCAGCGCAGGTGCGTCTAATGCGCCGGCGCACGATATATGGCGATCGGTCGCTTGCCTATTAATTGACGACGATATTCCATACCTTGATTTATGTGCTGTGTTTTTGGAATATAAGAGTTGCTGATTCAATTAACGGGCTCTTCATTATTAAAACAACTCTTATAGGCTTCCTTTTTAAAGAAAGGTTAGGATACATTTTCAATTTCTTTTTTATTGATAAACTTTTTTTTAAAATTTTTATTTATGAATTCCAAAGAAAGACTGCACTGGAAGGCAGAGGACTGGATGTTGTGGCAAAATTAGGAGAGGCCTATGTCCAGCAGTGGGCCGATACCGGTATTGGTCCACTCATGATGATGAGTCTTCATCTATTAAAATCTTAGAATATAATACAAGCTAGTAGGTATATATTCTAACTCTATGATGACATAGTCATATACATATGTATATATAGGTATCTGGACCCTTGTTCGCTTTATGACAGATAGGTATTTAGCAGGTAGGTTTAGAATAACATAAAATAACCATCACACATAAAAATAAGTACAATAATAGCACTAAGTTCTATCAGTATCACCCCTTTTATTCGCATGTTTAACACCACACCATTTTATAAACATATTTCAAAGGTTTCAAATATTAATACTGTACATTTTTATCCCATCAAATTTTACAAAAAACCTGAAACACTTGGGTTCATTGGCAGCCGTCCCCACAATAGCCGTCAGGGAGGCGTGACACCCGCCAGGTACCATTTTAGATTGAGGTGTCAACTGTCCATGTGACGGAGTAGTGTTATTGAAAATATACACTGGCCAGTCAGCGGGTAGGTTAGTGTGGAGACTAACCACTTACCATTTTTCGTAAAAAGATACAACTTCATTTTTGTTTAACTGTGGTTTCTGTACAACACTTCGTGAAGGTATACAGTGAAAACGAATATTAAAATTATTTACAGTCTATGAGGTTTAAAAAGAGCTTAAAAATTTTCGCGCTAAAAAATATTTATCGAAGACGGCTTTCGGACCAATTTCAAAAATTCCTTTTATGTTTAAAAGGGTGCCGTAGTCATCAGGTCAGGATCTGATCGGATCCTGGAGAAATCGAGGAAACTTTTCAAAAATAAAATTCACATTTACCGTGACTTAGGTAGGTATATTTTAAAGTGATTCGTGCAATTATTCATAAAAAGCACTCATTTGTGAAGTGCAACTGATGATGAAGACCACAGATGACCAGCGGAATTATTCTATATTTCACGGTTTGCGATTCGATTACTTTAAAATATTAAAGTAATAGAAACGGAAACAAGCAAAAATACTAAGCAATAGGTACCATAGTATTGATAAGTATTTTATGCTCATTATACTACTGACAGTGAAATATCACTCCTCAACAATTAACGGTCTGCATCGGGCAAAGCAATATATTGTTAACTAAACGAACTGAGCAGCTATTGTAACTTAGATAAATTACAAACCGACCCACTAAAAAGCAAGAAATAAAAACTATTTTTAAATAAAATCTTTTTTTTATTACAAAGTAGCTAAAAGCAAGAAAGAATAAGTAGGTACAACCACAAAATATATTCAACATTTTGTAGTTGGTGCCCTGATATAGTTAGTAGTTATAGTTTTTAGTTTTACGAATATTTGACATGTAAGTAAGTATTCAATTCGTTAATAAATAAGTAACCCTCGTTCTTACGCAGTCGGGTAAAAAATAACCTGTTTTGATCAATTTAAATAAAACTTAATCATATTGGCTCTTCATCGGTCTTGGTGAAGTGAAATCTATGCACGGATTATAGTAGGTAAGATAATTCTATATCTTCTTTATATACTAACCCCCGTATTTATAAACGAGTAATAGCAGTTACTTAAGTAAAAGTAATTACTTAAGTAACAGTTTCTATTTTATAGTCAAGAAAATGAGTGAAGTAAGAAACGTCAAACGTTAGAATACTTAGCCAAGCAATAGTCACCGATATCGTTACTTGAGTAATAGCTCTAATTAAGAATTTTATGGAGAGGTTATTTTTCTTAACAGATATTTTAAAAATATGTAAGGTTTGGAAAATAAAAACAATTTATTTGGCGCTATGCCAGCCAGTGGGTAAATAATACAATAATAATAATAATATAACATTTATTTTAGTCATCTTTGGCCCACAGAAATCTATACCTTGCCGACTAACATACTTGTCAGTATAATACAATAGTGAAGTGCTAGTAAAAGTAAATACAACTTAAAACCACTTTATATTAAAACTATATCAGTAGGTACGCTTCACTCCCTCATAAGTACCATGCGTCGCGACTCCAGAATCTGCACCCTCGTCTTGTAGCGGAACTTCTGGTACGTGCCGGCGCGAGATATACACCGGCGTGTTCACAGAGTTCCCTTAGCTTAGCCGCAGCGGTTCTTGATGGTTGGCTGTCGGCGCTTCTTTCCTTGCACCGTTACAAAACCATCTTTTGTATCTTCTTTATCTCTGTTCGTTGTACTATCCGGGTAATGCTTGAAAGGGGGCTTCTTGCTACACTGACAAAATCTATTGATTGTGGTACTTGAGATTTCACCGGGACAAGCAATGCAGTCGACACAACGGGGTGGCTGACCCCGGCCTTAGGCTTGCGGGCTTTCAACCATTATAAAATACACCGGTGCCCGTATTTATCCAACAAAACTTACTTTAAATAAAACAGTAAAACACAGGTGATGTCTTCAGTGATTAACATTTCATTTCAAATAAATTATTTAAAATATTGTTATAACAATAACTTTTATAATTAATTATCTCTCTTAAATTCGAGAATCTATAAATCAATAAATAATAATTAATATTAGTGACATTTCTAGGGCGACGGCGACGTCAAGCGAGTTTTATGACGCTAAATTAAAAATAAGTTCTTCAAAAATACTTTATATACGTGTGACGGACAATTTCATTTGGTAGCATTACTATTCTATTATGTTGCATTTCGTTACATTCAGAAAACTAAAATTGAAGAATATCGATAAAATCTAAATTTGGTCTGATTAATTTCTGTATTATTAATTTTTAAAGTTTTAAAATTTTTAGCTATTTTAGTTTGTCGTAATATATTTTTGGCTCTCTATTTTGCAACTTTAATAAAATCTTGTTTATGTAAAGGAACGTTTTTCGCGGCTCACCGGTTACTAAGCAATAAGTAATACTTGGTTACTTTGCTCAAGTAAGTAACGAATATTTCTCGTCTATAAAATAGGTTTTTCTAAGTAATTACTTTAAGAATTAGCCGTGTCTCAATGAAGTAATGGCTAAGTAATAAGTAATTACTCGTTTATAAATACGGGTGTAAGTGCTCACAACCAACCACTTTTCATTGAAATAGTTTTAAAATAAAGCCAACTCCACACTACAGCGCCGGTCAGCGCGGCTATCAAAAAATCGTAATTGATTTTTTCACGGGTGATGCGTCAAGCGCGAACGCAAATGGCTTACGTCGGCCGTATTGAATTAGTGCGTCGACGACGACAATGTCGCGCGAACAGTGGTGCACTGGAGTCGACATGCGTAAGGTTGAAACTTTAGATAAAAAATATTCGAAAGTGTTGTTTTGAGTGTTCTATCTTGTTTTATAATATTTTAACTGACAGAAGAGGGATATAAACTACTTTTGATGTATGACAGTTTTAATAATTATTAGTTCTTTAACAGCATCTTTACCTAGATGTTGTTAAAACTACGTACGTTAATTACACAACACTCATTTTTATCCCAAACACGTTCAAGTAATCTTTAAGGGGCATAATTATTACGGATCAGAGTCGGCAGTAGTAGGTTCCTATATACCTTACATAAAAAAATTTAAAAAATTACGCAGACGAAGTTGTGCGGGACAGCTACCGCGCAACTTAGTCTGCGTAAATTTTCCCCGTTTTTGCAACATTTCTCATTGCTGCTCCGCTCCTATTAGTCGTAGCGTGATGTTATATAACCGATAGCTTTCCTCGATAAATGGGCTATCCAACAGTGGATCAATTTTCCAATTCGGATCAGTAGTTCCTGAGATTACCGCGTTCAAACAAACAAACTTTTCAGCTTTATAATATTACTTAGTATAGATTATTTTGTTGATAAATCGAAGCAGCGGTAGCCTATCGGTTAAGGGATCGGATTAACAGTCGTGGTCGTGGGTTTGAATCCTACCCATTACACTAGCGTCGTAAACCAATCCCATCTGCTGCTAGCTTGCTAAGCTAAATTCCATACAAGTAGTTTTGCTTAGCTGGAGGAGTTAACAAGATTGCTAATAATATGTGACCGCTAGTTATCTTAAAAAAAACAATCAAGTTACTTTTAAGTTAGGAATCAAACACGTATACAGCCTATTTAATTGTAAGTATTTACCAGAAGTTGTGGACGTTACGACGAAAAATATAACACTTATACATATTCCAACCTTTATAATTAAAGAAAGTAACAGGTACCTCATATATGCCAACATAAGCTTATTTAAAAATGTCAACCTTGACTACTCTACGCGCCGTGTCCCGCACGAAATTCACTCATAAAATTAATTAAAAAACACTTCGCGCCGGCGATTTCGCACAAATTGATCGAGAGCGGGCGAGCTGTGACGTCACTAATGGAGCACTGCCGTTTTTACGATAACCACGTTAGTGGACACCAGTCTTTATGTAATCAAAGACATTACGTTTTAGATCTTAGTGAGTAATGAGGTCAGAGGGGTTTTAAGATGTCAATTATTTATTATAAACTTTATGAAACAAAAATCATACACACTTTTTTCAGAGGTGTCTGTGGATATTTTTGACGTAGTAGGGTACAAGCCTTGTTTTGTGACAGTTAATGGACACAAAGTATACACCCAATCTCAAAATAACAAAATCTTGATCATACAATGTGCTGTTCCGTGTGGGAATAGACCCCATGAACTCACGATCTCTTACGTCGTAAGAGATAGGGTTCAAATGTTGATAAACTTTGGCGATTTGTACACGTTATGAAATTATATACGTAGTCACGGCCGTTACAATACGGTCGAAATGTCGGGCAATAAACAAGGTATTTTACCTTAAATTATTCACGCGATTAAGACTTGCAATACATTTAATTTCACTGTGGGTTCAATTACTGGTACACAGTCGAGGCAGTCAGGTTGGGAAGTAGACTAGCGTAATCACAGTACAGTCCATAGAGTAGATGATTATTTTTTTAAATTTCTCTCGGTTCCCTTCTCACCGGTCGTATTAATTATTATCTGTTCCATCGGACTATCTTAATACCTATGTAGTATACCTGATTTCTACTGCCTAGTCCAGATCGAGTTTAATCGCCATAAAAGAATTGATCTAAAGCCTTACTGAAGTTTGTATTCATAGGCTGTATACCTAACTGGAATACCTTTGCCAAATTAAAAAAAAAAAGCGGCCGACTACCGATTATGGCGCCGCTACGTCCGCCAACATCATTCCAAAAAGCAATCTAAACGCACTTTATAAATAAATCATTATCTCATCTCTAGCCTCATATTTCGAATCACCTCCCTAATACTGGCTTGCACCTCCAGTCCAGTAATATAGCAAGTTTACAAGCGTCCAGTTCACCACAACATACTGTACGTACGTTACACCTAATTAAATGCACAACTTGCCGCCATATTGGAGAATGAAGTTCCTGTCTTAATTAATAAGTGAGAATTTATATGCTTACGGGGATATTTTGTTGCAGTAAATTGTAGTTTGGATTATAGAATGAGAGGAAATCTAGGTATGACCTGCATACATGTTCATATAGAACTCAAATGGGCTGATTTTTATCCAACTCCTAAAGGAGAAGGTTCTCCATTGGGATATTTTTATATAGGTACTCGGACATAACTCCGTCATACCTATATAGACGAATTCTCAAGATTTTTTTTTTTTTAAAGACGTTTATTTCGAAATCTAATATTAACTCATATGATGTCCCACTGCTGGGCACGGGTCTCCCCAGTAGAACCTACTTATTGTAGATCCTGGGGGTAATTACCTTAATCACCACGCTTGGCGAGGGGGTTGGCGAATGCAGTAAGGCTTTAAAGTACGCAGAGGTCGCCACTGCCCGTCCTCCGGTGTGACATCCCTTAGCCGCCTTGACGACACCTACAGCCAGAGATGGGGTGGTCCCTTAGAAATGTCGTAAAGATCTGATGATGAGGTGATGGTCTCTTTACAGATTACGTCAACCATTCTCATTAGAGACTATCCAACTTCGATTGAGATATTACAGTGCACAAGGGTATGCGCAAACGCAAGTGCACTCTTCTCTATGTTCCTTCACTATTATAGCCCGACAAGAGGGAAATCCGACACGGCCGGAGAAATATTGGGCGCTGGACCGACGGTTCAACGTGCTCTCTGAGACACAGAGGGGTATGATATTTTTCGAAGCCGGTCACCCATCATTGGAACGGCAGTGGTCACGTTGCCTAATCTCGCAGATATGTCGGCCTGCTAAGTCGCCCCTGAGCCAGTGACCCCTGATAATAATAATAATAATATATGTGCAACTGTAAGCTTGATGAGCTGTGTGTGTGTGTACCTGTGTTTCGGTCTATGCTACCGTAGCTCCTAAACGGATGAACAGACTTGGATGAGATTTTTCTTTATAGTTAAACTGGTTTGATCGTAAATGTTCGTGTTCTTAGCTTTGTTAGATGATAATCCTTTTAGACTTTAACTTCAGTGTCAAACAATTGTCTTGGTTTGCTAAGTTCAGCCAACAAATGTGCCAACTTTTGACTCTTATGGGACAGTCCTATAAACTGTCAGTCGAGTAATTGATCTCTGCTCGAGCTGTCATTATCAACAAAACGCAAGATAAAATTGTTTCATTGTAGTATTTTGTAAATCTATAAAATAAAAAAAAACCCAATCTGTACAGCTGTCTTCGAGTAATCGGTGAATATACCTACGTTATATATAGAAACTTTATGTCAGGTTCAAAGTAACCCAGTATATAATAAGTAATAATACCCACTTAATTGTCTAAGTTACATCAGTTTTTCCTCTCAACTCAGCCTCCCGCAAGCAGGCAAGTGGTATAATCGGTCATCGAATAGAATTAAACGTTGTTGCGCGTACAAAACCGCGAATGTGAAATCGCATCGACGTCATTCTATTCGATTATCGTTTATGGCTCTTGTCTAGGAAGCCAGAACTTCATAGTTGGTCACCTGTCACGTTAGAATAAGACGGCCTCTGGGACAAACAGATAGCTAATCACGCTAACTCAATTAACAGCATCTGCCTTCAGTCCGATCCGCTGCGCTCGCGTTATTGTGCTGGTGCTCATAAATTGACAAAGTGTCCAACTCTCATGAACAAGCCGGAATAAGTTTCTGCTTCCGGTCAGTGCGCGAAACATTGGTTCTGGACGGGGAGAAAATGTGGACGGTACCGTCGGAGATGCTGATGATCTATCTTGATAGATAGCGGTAAGACGTGGCATACCTAAACATTATTTGTTTATTTGTTACGTTCAGTGTCTGCTTCTTTTTGCAAATATAAGTACTATTATGTTCAAATAAAAGTAATTAATTAGATAATGGGGCGATATAAAATGATAGATAGGTATATATTTACCATATTAAAATTGATATAAAAATACCATTTATAAATTTTTAAAAGCCAGGTCTTAATCGCGTAAATATTTTATTTAAGGCTAAATACCTTTGTTTATTGCCCAACGTGTCGACCTCATTGCAACGGCCGTGGTCTCGGGTAGACTCAAAAAATGCCCTGTACGTTATTATATTAACTTTTTTTAAATGTCAAAACACATGCATACTTGTAGGTACGGAGAGTTCTACTACACTACACAATGATGTACCATTCTTAATCCAATATATTGGCATTGTTATCTATAGTAGTAGTACAGTTATATTTAACTAGCTGTCCCGCGCAACTTCGTATACGTAAATTTTTCCCGTTTTTGCAACATTTCTCTTCGCTACTCCGCTCCTATTAGTCGTAGCGCGATGTTATATAGCCTATAGCCTTCCTCGATAAATGGGCTATCCAACAAAAAATATTTTTTAAATCGGACCACTAGTTCCTGAGATTAGCGCGTTTAAACAAACAAACAAACAAACTCTTCCGCTTTATAATATTAGTATAGATGTCATCTTTGTAACGGCAAACCTTATGTTTGTTTACTAACATACGGCCACTATTCAAACGAACATAATAAAACAATTAGTCTTATTGTGTTACTGTCACTTTAAGGTTAAAACTAAATTTCTATAGATGAAGTATCGTTTAAATATTCGAGCGGTTACAACATAGAACAGCTATCAACTACAAAGTTCCCGTCTCGTATATATTCCCGTATGTTTCAAAGCAGGGTCCACAGGCACCGTTCGTGATTTAGCATCTAACTTGGCCGGTGTCCTACGAGGACCTACGGAACCAACCCACGGCTGTTTGGGTAATGAACCATGAATTTCTATTTGTTGTCCTGTGTTCAGGTAATTAAGTAATAGGTGCTCTAACGACTTTGTTTACGTCATCAAAACACATTGGTATACAAAGTTGTTGGAGGATAACTGTATCAATATTAGTATAACGTGTGTGTATTGAGAATCCATGAATTATCGGAATGATCGTGAAGTTTGTACTCTATCTATTTTTGAAAGATGACATTTATAACTGCAATCATATAAGAAGCTGTCGTAATCTAACCTACTACGAATGATTGATATGTATAGCCGACGCAGATGTCTGGGATGAACATCCCAACCAGAGCTCGCCAACACTTTCAATATATTAATGTATTTTAACACCTTTTGTACAGTCTCATTGATATGTTTCCCCCATCTCAACGACTGATGCAACCACATTCCAAGATATTTAATAAGTAAGATTATTATTATTAAGTTTTAAATTAACAGATTGCCTAAAACTACCTTTTTTAAATATACAAATTTTTGTTTTGGTAATAGATATTTCTAAACCTAATTTAGCGACCATGGAATTAAACATATTCCGCCTTATTCCACAAACTGGATTAAACCTGGTTTGACAAAAATCCTAGTTTAAACCATGGATCTACGAAAATCTTTATTACAAAACGAGGTTCATCACATATCGATGATCATCTTTGGTCCATAGATTAGTCTTTCGATCACCCTAATTTAACTAAGGTAATAACCTTAAAATGTCAAATACTTAACAATTTGAAAGTTAGACCATTTACAATTTTGCGTATTTTAGTTTCAATTATTAATGACTAATAATGCGTGTTTGGTGAATTTACTTAATTAACTAACTAAATATGGTGTGCCAACAAAATAAATGCAAAAATTGAGTAAAATGTAATGTTTGACATAAGATTTAATAATACATGCATAATATTGTTTTCCAAGTTCCTCTAACTGTTTGGGCGCTATAATTACTCAGATTAAACTTATAACATCCTTTAATGTCTGAGTTAATTAAATTTAGGTTATCATCCTTTGTTTACATTTTTAGTACTACTGACAAATATATATGTAACGTTCCGATCCTGACAGAATCTATTTTATTATTCGTAAATTGCAAGCCGAGGGCTTATAAGTCATGTTTATATTTTGAAAATTACGTAGTGCTGGCGAATAATTTAGCTACATAGAACGTCTAAATATTTTATTCTCAATGAAAACTATACTTTCAAATTATATTGCTATAAAACGGAACGTTATTTTTGAATGATAAGAAAAATGAATGAACTAAATTGATTATAATCTGTGGCTGATTGCTAGATCCTTTGGTATCAGCTGGTCAACGGATTATCTAAGCTTTGTAATAAGACCAATAGTACTGTACTATATCCTGGACTTGAAAGTCGTGGCTTAAACCTTGATTTGGTCTGTTCTTTGTAATAAGGCGGATTGAGTGCAGATTGTAGTTTGGGGACTATTGTACTGATATTAAGTGCCATTATAAATAAAACAAAGTACACCGCATATTGGGATATATCAACAGTCCCAATAGTTTGACAAATATTATAGGTCGCAACGTTAAATAAAAGAGGGGATAACGGGTCTCCTTGAGTCAAACCGCGTCCTGCAGATCTCGAAAACTCAATTTTGTTTACTGTCATTTTAAGTAATCTATCTTTTAAAAATCTCCATAGATATAAGCATAGTTTTCGACCTACTTTAATTCATCAAGAATGTTCAATAAGCTACAGATGTCAATAGTATTATATGAGTTATTTAAATCAATAAAGCAGCCCGCCGTGATTTGATTAAATGTAAACACCAGTTGAATTTTAGATGTCAAGTAATGGAGGCTATCTAATTCTCATTACCTGTACTGTGACTTATATAATACTTAAATTAAAAGAAGTAGGTATTATTTCAAATTCGTTTATTTAGTAATTTAAAAGATAAAACTAAACTTATATTTACAATAATTTACTTAGAACCTATATTTATACAATGAAAATATTCACAAAATTAAATGTAACGCCAATACCTATACAAATACAAAACATAATTTTAACAGGTACATAACATTCATTCACGAGAATCTTCTTTAAATGCTTGGTTCTGCCAGAACTCTGCCAACTCCTTGAATCGAGTGCAGCGCAGATTTTGTCTTCTAGGAGTGCAGTTGCGGGCCGCGGCCGGGTTGGACAGGATCGAGCTAAACTTTCTCACCAGCGTAGTCACCGACTCTCTCGTCGCGTCGTCATCTATCGGCATGTACGACAAATGTTCAAACTTGTCCAAAGCTTCGTCCATGTACTTCTCAACATTGTCTCCGGTCGTCTGATGCTGCGAAGGTGTTTCGTCGAACGACGGACCGTCCACCGAGATGCTGCAGCTCAAATAATCAGGGATGATAATCTTCCTCCGCACAGTGCTCGTGGAGGAACATAACTTCTCCACCGACTTGAATATGTCGTCGATCTGGTTGCAGATCTCCTCCACAGACTGAGCTGAGTAGATCTGTCCGTTGACGTAGTACAACTGCTTCGGGAGACTAGAATCTCTCAGATCCTTGAGAAACTCGTTGTAGTCCAACACTTCGCACTTAGACAGCCTCCTCCCGGCCTTCCTGTTTACTTTGGTGAACAGCACCGACGAGTCGAATGTGGTCTGCGTCAGGTCCGATGTACTAAATACTGGGCGCAGGATTGAAGGCGGATCCTCGTCGGTGTCCAGGTCGACAGGTTCTCCCCACTTCTCGTCCAACTGTGTCCATTGCTCGTTGCCGAACAAGATCGCTTCGGAGTCAATGAACTTGGTGCACATTGTTACAGATGTGTTGTCGTCACGGGTTATGAGTGTCAACTGATTTTTCCCCAAATTGTTTGCCTTTATATAGCAACTACATAAGCGCATGCCCCGCACGGGTGTATTGTTTTGATTCATTAGTTAATTGTTTTATCTATGCAGACAAGGTGGAGGGCAATAAGGTTCTTTTGTTGCCAAATTAGTTAGAAAAATAGTAGTATCCTGTTTAAGAATTCGTTTATTTATGTACATAACTAATTTAATGCGGGACCAACTATTTAAAAACCAATTATCATTATCATAATTTTATATTTTTTTATTAATTCTAAAAGAGTTTTTTAAATTTATAATATAAATATGTATCAGGAAATTGTAAAACTAACTTCACAAAAGTTAAAAAAGTATTTAATTATGAGACGGTACTGTACATTTGATGAAGTCATTTATTATTTACCAATTTATTAACAACTAGTTGACCCGTGACCATTTTGTTGGGCCTTTGTCATTCACACATAACGTGGCGTCTAAAAGAATTCTCAAAATCAGTTCAGTAGATCCAGAGATTACCCCCAAAATCTTACAAACTCACAAACTTTACCTCTTCTTAATATTAATATAGAAATATAGATTTACTAATGTGTTTTCACAGAAAGATAAAATGCAAATAAAACTTAAAATGAAATGAAATAAAATTTATTTACCGAATCAATTTACAACCTGCACTCGTTACTTCTGCCAAACTATTTAACACTTTGTTGGCAGATGAAGCCACCTGATTACAAACAATTTGCAAAATTCTACATTTCATTCATCTATATAAATATAATATATTATTATTTTTTTACTTTTAAGTGTTTTCCATAAAAATAAATGTAAAGTATATTATTACATATATAGTAACAATAAGTACAGTGGAAGCGAGTTCTATCTACCTCTCTAGGCTTAGAGAGGTAGATATAACTCGCTCATTAGGGTTTATTAGTATGTATCTTTAACTAATCACCTGGATTAGTAAAAATACTAATAAACCCTAATGAGCGAGTTCTTATTGTTTTGTTAACCTTAAGGATTGTAAAAATTGGCAAGATGTTTAATGAGTTACATGTAACATAATACCTAATGACATGCTTATGATAATTATCTGGTTGGAAACAATGTAAAGAGTCAGTACCTGACGCGCAATTTATTGACTCACTTCTCTTTGATATAAGTCGCCAATCATCTACCTACCTCTCTTGGCTACTGTATTGTTACAAAATAGGAAGTACGTTTCACTGAAATGTAATAATATACTGTACATACTCTTTTTATTAAAAATCATTAAATAGTTTACCTTCAGTTATATCTTTAGTAATAAGTTTTATTTGCATTTTATTTTCTTGTATAAATAAATCTATACTTCTATACTAATATTGAAAAGAGTAGTAGAGTTAATTGTTTTATTTATGCTGACAAGACGAATAGGTTCTTTTATTGCCAAATTAGTTAGAAAAATAGCAGTATTCTTTTTAAGAACTTGTTTATTTATGTACTTAACTAATTTAATGCAAAACCAACTATTTTAGTTTCTAGCAAGATTCTTCCATAAATAATTTAGAGTAATGTTATATTATGCGTGCCGTGTGGTGCCGGCTTAAGAATAGTACCACCCCATCCCTTCCCGTGGGTGTCGTCAAGGCGACTAATGGATTTCACTCCGGAGGACGGGCAGCAGCGTCCTCTGCGTACTTAAAGCCTTACTGCGATCGCCAACCCGCTCGCCAAGCGTGGCGATTATGGCAATTACCCCCAGGATCTACATACCAGTAGGTTCTACTGGGGAGACCCGTGCCCAGCAGTGGGCCATCATATGGGTTGATATGTATGTATATTATGCAATAGTACTTAGTGACAGACTGTATTTTAAAACCAATTATCATTATCTTAATTTTATCATTTTTTAATAATGTTAAAAGAGTTTTTTTCAATTTATAATATAAATATGTATCAGAAAATTGTAAAACTAACATACAAGAACTGTCCAAAAGAATAAGCAGTTCAGCATTTGCGCTATACAAACTGGCTTCTATTATAAAGGCATACCACGGGATTGTTGCATCCGTTTTGAGATATGGTATCATATTCTGGGTCAACTCACCTGATTTTCAACATGTTTTTATAGCACAAAAAAGATGCATAAGATCCATGTTTGTAAATCTTAGCACTTCCGTCTTTAAATATATTGAAGCTGGCACTATTCGTGAAAAGTAACGTATCGAACGATAAGTACGAACAGTATCAGATAGTCGCGGGAACATCTGTGGGTACAGATGTTCCCGCGACTATCTGATACTGTGATCAGAAACCGCAGAGATGGCACAAGATAAAGGTTAAAGGCAGCTAAAACATCGTTAATGAGAAAAAATGTATTTTTTATGGGTCCTATAATTTATAATAAAATACCCAAAGATATAAAAGAGTTAAACCTAACATTATTTAAGAAAAACTTAATGCAAAATATTGGCTGCTAAATGTTATTATGATGTAAATAGTGTTTTGAATGATACATTATAGATTTTTTTTTTTTTAATGTTAGTTCGTAGATTACTCGCGGACGGCTAGACGGGTTGATATTTGATGATGAGATCTTGAAGAAATCGAGGGAACTCTTCAAATATTAAAGGCATACTTATAGTAATTTGGGTATATTTTGTTGTAATTCGTGCATTTACTCTTAACCACCAAAGCTCCATTGAATGAAATGGAACTGATGATGAAGACCACAGATTACCAGCGGAACTATTCAATAATTAACACTGCGGGTTGCAATCTGAATACTGTATTCGATGCCTGATACTTCGCCTTCATCAAATCATGATAAGGAACTGATAGTCTAGTATCAGGTGAACTCTTCAAAAATCAACGACCTTGTATTGCAAATCAACTATAAAGTAATACACTAAAAAGTAAGAAATAAACACTATTTTACAAAAAAAATAATTCAAAACTTAAAAAAAAAATATAGATAAAAAGCAAAATAATAATATAGATGCAACAACAAAAAATAATTAAACATTTTGAAGTTGGTGCCAAAAACATAACACATTACATTTCCTGGCACCAACATTTAAAAATTAACTTTTAAGAACTCTAACAAACTAGATTCTACATGTAATCTCTTTTTGTTTTCCAACTTTGTAGAACACAAAAAGGTGGTTACATAAAATGGTCACATTTTTAAAAAGCTAATTTGGGTAACAATTGTTTACAATTACATTTTAACATAGGTACCATAGATATTGTTGCACATATTAGTCATATTTCTCATAGTTTTTAAAATTATTAACATTTACAGTAATAACAATAAAAGCTTGCTAATCACGATTACTTCAAGGGTCGATTATATGGAAGAAGCCTGGGATTGAACTGCTTTCTTTCTCACAAGCTGCGCATACCACTGGTCAGTTTCCTTATTCGGCAATTTTACTAATTCACCAGTTTACTCATTAGATAGTTTCAGTAGGTTGTCAATTTTGCTAGTTAGGCATTTTCCTGATTCTTATGTTTCCTCGTACACAAGTTTTGCTAAGATGTTAGTTTCGTTAATTCGCTAGTTTCCATGTGCAGTAGTTTAATTTTTGTCGGTAGATAGGTAGGTAGGTTAGGTTGTCTTTTGCACCAGTTTCCATATTCGTCTATTTCACTAGTTGCCACGAGACTAATTGTTTTATTATTGTGTCTGACGAATTTTATTATATTATTATTATATTTTTAATAAGTAAATTAAATTTTATAAATCAAAATTTGTTTCATTTTATTTTTAAAATATGTATGTTTAATTATTTTTAAAATTATTGGTACACTTACAAGTGACAAAAACAGTTAGAGCGGCCAAGGTAGTTAAAAATATCAAGCATATTATTGTTAAAAATTAAGACGTAGGTATTCAACTGAGATTATTGTCAAACCGTTATCATATCAGATAGTCAACGTCAACTAGGTCAGTTTCTACTAGTAGGTATATGAAATGACAGCTTATGTCGTGTGCAATTTTTTTTAATTCATTTTAGCACGATTGGAATTGGAAAGTAACGGGTTAGGAATATGACGAAATAGCAAAACTGACAATCTTAACTAACTGACGAACAAAGAAACTTTTCAACGAGGAAAGTAACGGGTTAGGAACTGGATGAAATAGTAAACTGACTATCTAAACTAACTGTCGAACAAGGAAAGTTGCAAACCAGGAAACCAACTTTCTCGATCCGTTTGACTCCCTCCAAAGGCGAGCTGTTCGGATCGTTGATGACCCCAATCTCACGGACAGACTAGAGTCTTTACAGCAGAGGCGTGATTTTGGTGCACTTTGCGTACTCTACCGTCTGTTCAACGGGGAGTGCTCTGAGGAACTGTTTGACATGGTGCCACCGTCACCTTTCTACCACCGCACCGACATCGTAGTAGGGTTCATCAATTCCACCTGGAAACAATGCAGTCCTGTACGGATCGATTCCGGCATTCCTTTCTTCCACGTACGTGTAGACTCTGGAATGAACTACCTGCTGCGGTGTTTCCCGAGCGCTACGACATGTCTTTCTTCAAATGAGGTTTAAAGAGAGTTTCACTTCACGGTTGGCAGCAGCTTGGGTGTGTCCCTGACATTCCTGTAGTCCATGAGCGGCGGTTACCGCTTACTATCAGGTGGGCCGCTGGCTCGTCTGCCAACCATAGGCAATAAAAAATAAACAAAAAAACAAACTTAATAGGGAAATTGACAACTTAGTGAAACTGACAAATAAGGAAATTGGTGAATTTAGAAACTGTCTAATGAGTAAAGTGATGAATTAGTGAAATTGACGAGTAAGTAATTATTTTGTATTATAACTTGATGATTTTAAAAGTTTATGAGCTTTACACTTAGAACTGCCGCCTAACTTCATTTTTTTTAAACTTATCATAATTTTATTATTAATTTATTATGTAATAAATTAACGTTTTAAATATTTTATTGAATTGGTAATAAAAGGCATTTTAAATTTGAAATTTAATAGGCATTTGATTAATTGAATTAAAGACATTGCAAGTATTTTGTTTGTTTACCTATAAAAATATTATGATATTTCCAATTTTTTCAGTAAAAAGTCTAAAATTACTAAAAATAGAAGAAGTATTATTTGAAATGTATATTAAGCAATGCAATTTAAAATTATTCCTGCAATAATTTACATAAAAAAACTATTTTTTTACAAAAACAAAACCTAAATAAAGTTACAAAACATTTATTAACTATCATCTTCTTTAAATGCTTGATTCTGCCAGAACTCCGCAAAACTCCTCGTGTACCGAGTACAGAGTAGTAACGTATTTAAAAATAATATATTAAATTAGTTTAAATTATTTTATATTTTTTACAAATTTACGAATACATTTTTACATTTATTATTATTAAAGAAAAATTAGCAATGTGAAATTGGATCCCATGTTACTAACAATCCTGTTAACCTCTGCAGCTAAGCTCAAAGACTTGTGTTAGAAGTGGGTTCACGTCGGCATTATAATAGGTAGGATTCGCACCCGCGACCTCACGATTGTTGCCGATGCCTTATTAATATTTTTTTTTTTCAAATATCAATATTCTTGTTTTCTACATTTATATAATAAGCTTAATTTTTATTTATTTTAATAAATTTTGTCCACCGCACATTTCTTTATACCCATAAAGAAATGTGCGGTTTATATTTATTCTATTACATATATTTGGTAAGTGTCATTGTGTGTGCATATGCAAAATTTAAATGCAATTTGTGAACTGTTATTGAATAATTTTTAATCTTACGCGTCGCATTATATTAAGTATTAGAGAAGAGAACAAACGTGTTTAAACTAGGTAAGTATTTACTTAACTTATGTTGGACGTTTTGACCAGATTGCATCGACCGACTTCCACACGACACATCGCATCTTCCCTGTCACCTGCAATCCGTTATGAGTTCACTCATGACCTGAGTGACCCTGAGTATCTACAGCTAGGAGATTCAGTTCACCAATAAAATTTTTTCCAACATTACCTGTACTTTTTTTACATTTTAATTTTAAAATATATAATATCTATAATATCTTGGGACAACCCACACAACGCTATCTGATCCCAAACTAAGCAGAGCTTGTACTATGGAAACCAGACAACTGATAAACATACTTATATATTTCTAAATACATACATATTATAGATAAATAACACCCAGACACAGAATAAACCATCGTGCTCATCACACAAAGTTTTATCCTGGGTGGGGATCGAACCCACGACCTCTTGCGTAGCAGTCGGATACACTCCCACCCACCGCGCCTGCTTAGCGATAACGTCACCTTGTAAGCACACCTTATAATTAATATACACTATTTACTTAATATTACAAATGCCAATCTATATACAATATCGTAGCCTGTTCTGTTAAAGGACAAGACAGGATTGAGTTACAAGCTCCAACATCATAGTTTGTTGGGCCAAGCAAGCTGTTTCTCATAACTTCGTTCCGTACACACTCCATCAAGATATGCTGGACATCTTCAACTACTCCACATTCTGCACAATTTGGTGAATTTAGTTTTTTCATCGAAAAGCCAAACTTATTCGATGGAATATGACCGGAACGAAGTCTCATTGCCATAACTAAACTACTTCTACAAAGTGAGTTTTCTTCAGCCCAAATATTTGCTGGAAGATGTGGTTGGATGGTCCTATACCATATCACCTTTTCTATGGATCTCTGGTCAAAATATTCGCTCCGTCGAGAATAAGAGAAAGAGGTCGTGGGTTCGATACCCAGGATAAAACTTTGTGTGATGAGCACGATGATTTATTCTGTGTCTGGGTGTTATTTATCTATATTAAGTATGTATTTAGAGATACATATATAAGTATGTTTATCAATTGTCTGGTCTCCATAGTACAAGCTCTGCTTAGTTTGGGATCAGATAGCGTTGTGTGGGTTGTCCCAAGATATTATTATTATTATTATATTATTATACACTGTAGTTTTAGTGTTTTAATATGATCTGTAAACAGGGGAGGGATGTTAACAGATACGCCCTCTGCGACCGCCTGATTGGCCATGCTGACAACGGTATCTTGAATTTTCACATGAGAAGGGATCCATTGTAGAATTATTGAAATCGATTTAGAAGTCAACCTATAAATAGATTCCAATATCGTGTAGGCTATCGGTACTCCTCGCACGGACGAGGTGCACCGAGCCAGGTGTTGGAGCGCACTCTTTGAGTCTGTTAGGATGACAAATTTATTGTGGTTTATAGAGTTAATATAAGAAAGAGCCTCCGCTATCGCAATCAACTCGACATGCATAATCGAGATATTGGAATCTATACTAAGTTTTAGCATTGTATTAAGTTGTGGGTTCCACATGGCAGCGCCACAGCCCGCGATAGTCTTAGAGCCATCTGTATAAACCTTATGGAAATCATCGTATTTCTGGGTTATGTACTGTGTACAAACTCGTTTCAGATGGTTACAGTCATATTGACGTTTAGGTTTGACTATGTGAGGAATATTGTGTTTTAAGCTGTTATTGACATCTATATTTGCAACCCATGTCTCTAAAGAAAACATTTCCAGTAGTCGAAGTGAGTGCACGGTATTTGATTTAAGTAAGTTGTAAGCTTATACTAATAAAATGTTTTTTTCCTGCCTCTCCCATACAACGAATTATTATTATTCATACGTCTAGATAAGTGCTCAATGAAATTAATCACATTGTTCTCCCGGAACGACATACTTTTAAGAGTGTACTTGCCACCCAGGTATCTCCTACAAACATGTAATGGAGGTAAATTCAATTCACTCTCCATCACATGGATTGGAGTACTTCTGATAAAACCACCGATCACTCGGAGGGCTTGGTTTTGTACTCTATCTATTTTTGAAAGATGACATTTATAATTGCAATCATATAAGAAGCTGCCGTAATCTAACCTACTATGAATGATTGATATGAATAGCCGACGAAGATGTCTGGGATGAACACCCCAACCAGAGCTCGCCAACACTTTCAATATATTAATGTATTTTAACACCTTTTGTACAGTCTTATTGATATGTTCCCATATCAATAAGACTTATGTAGTTATTATGCAGTTATATCTTACTGTAGTTAATGATATGTTGAATATTATTAACTACAGTAAGATTATTATTATTAAGTTTTAAATTAACAGATTGCCTAAAGCTACCTTTTTTAAATATACAATTTTTTGTTTTAATAATAGATATTCCTAAACCTAATTTAGCGACCATGGAATTAAACATATTGAATGCAGATTGTAGTTTGGGAACTATTGTACTGATATTAAGTCCCGTTATAAAAAAACAAAGTCATCTGCATATTGGGATATATCAACAGTCCCAATAGTTTGACAAATATTATAGGTCGCGACGTTAAATAAAAGAGGGGATAACGGGTCTCCTTAAGTCAAACCGCGTCCTGTAGATCTCGAAAACTCAATTTTGTTTACTGTCATTTTAAGAATCTACGAGTATCTTTTAAAAATCTCCATAGATATAAGCATAGTTTTCGACCTACTTTAATTCATCAAGAATGTTCAATAAGCTACAGATGTCAATAGTATTATATGAGTTATTTAAATCAATAAAGCAGCCTGCCGTGGTTTGATTAGAGGTAAACACCAGTTGAATTTTAGATGTCAAGTAATGGAGGCTATCTAATTCTCATTACCTATACTGTGACTTATATAATACTTAAATTAAAAGAAGTACGTATTATTTTAAATTCGTTTATTTAGTAATGAAAAAGATAAATATAAGCTTATATTTACAATAATTTACTTAGAACCTATATTTATACAATGAAAATATTCACAAAATTAAATGTAACGCCAATACCTACCTATACAAATACAAAACATAATTTTAATAGGTACATAACATTCATTCACGAGAATCTTCTTTAAATGCTTGGTTCTGCCAGAACTCCGCCAACTCCTTGAATTGAGTGCAGCGCAGATTTTGTCTTCTGGGAGTGCAGTTGCGGGCCGCGGCCGGGTTGGACAGGATCGAGCTAAACTTCCTCACCAGAGTAGTCACCGACTCTCTCGTCGCGTCGTCATCTATCCGCATGTACGACAAATGTTCAAACTTGTCCAAAGCTTCGTCCATGTACTTCTCCACGTTGTCTCCGGTCGTCTGATGCTGCGAAGGTGTTTCGTCGAACGACGGACCGTCCACCGAGATGCTGCAGCTCAAATCATCAGGGATGGTAATCTTCCTCCGCACAGTGCTCATGGAGGAACATAACTTCTCCACCGACTTGAATATGTCGTCGATCTGGTTGCAGATCTCCTCTACAGACTGAGCTGAGTAGATCTGTCCGTTGACGTAGTACAACTGCTTTGGGAGACTAGAATCTCTCAGATCCTTGAGAAACTCGTTGTAGTCCAACACTCCGCACTTAGACAGCCTCCTCCCAGCCTTCCTGCTTACTTTGGTGAACAGCACCGACGAGTCGAATGTGGTCTGCGTCAGGTCCGATGTACTAAATACTGGGCGCAGGATTGAAGGCGGATCCTCGTCGGTGTCCAGGTCAACCGGTGCTCCCCACTTCTCGTCCAACTGTGTCCATTGCTCGTTGCCGAACAAGATCGCTTCGGAGTCAATGAACTTGGTGCACATTGTTACAGATGTGTTGTCGTCACGGGTTATGAGTGTCAACTGATTTTTCCCCAAATTGTTTGCCTTTATATAGCAACTACATAAGCGCACGCCCCACACGGGTGTATTGTTTTGATTCATTAGTTAATTGTTTTATCTATGCAGACAAGGGGATAAGGTTCTTTTGTTGCAAATTAGTTAGAAAAATAGCAGTATCCTGTTTAAGAATTCGTTTATTTATGTACTTAACTAATTTAATGCGGGACCAACTATTTAAAAACCAATTATCATTATCATAATTTTATTATTTTTTATTATTTCTAAAAGAGTTTTTTAAATTTATAATATAAATATGTATCAGGAAATTGTAAAACTAACTTCACAAAAGTTAAAAAGTATTTAATTATGAGACGGTACTGTACATTTGATGAAGTCATTTATTATTTACCATTTGATTGTGGCAACACTGTTACTAAGTGAACTTCTTCTATACAATTCCTTGCACTTATTAATATAAATTCTACGTTTATTGAGTTAAAAGTGTATCTTAAGTGAAGAGTACTAAACAAGGAACCTGTGGCATCGTTATCTACGCTTTACTACAACGACAACCTCAAGAAATAAGCTAAAGATAAGTCGAATTTTATACCCGCATATTTACCACAAACTGAGTCATCTATCTACATATCCAGTTACCCCCAATTCAATCACTTTTATGAGCGTCAGATACGATTGACAGCGTCAAATTTCACTTTGACAAGTGTCAAACTCAACTGACTCTGTCAATTTTGACATTAATACACCGGAAAGTGTTGCCATTTGAAATAAAATAGATGCTGATCGGGGTAATTTTAAAATATGTCAGTCTGCACTGAATGTAACAAGAAATGATGGACGACTTTGACTATGTAAATTCTCAAAAAAGGCAGAATAAAAATGCTAATGCTAGTGATTTAATTATGGATGTTTCATATCAAAGTCTCTCAGAGGGCTGTCACAAAGAAGAATACTTACAGCTTAAGGAGGAAATGGTGAAATTGAAGACCGAATTGCTAAGCGCGCATGCAGAAATAGAAAATTTACTTATTGAAAACACGTCAATAAAGAAGAAAATAGAAGAGCTTCAACGGACGATACAATTTTGTAAATCTGTAGGACTAGCTGAAACACAAATATCACAGACTATTACGCCATTAAAATTTTACTCACCACAATTTCGAAGACGCTTCAAGAGTTCTATTACCTCACCTAGAACATCATTTTGCGATCTAACAGAATTGTCTACCCCAAAGAAAAGAACAACTCCCCAAGTAGAAGCAAAAATAAAAAATAAACCACTTGACCAAGAAATTGAAACTGTTCCTATTTTACTCTCTAAAGAAAAGCAAGACCTACTTGAAGCAGAAATACCAAATAGCGTGGGATGTCAGTCTTGGGCCACTCCGCGTCAAAAAATTATTATTATTGCCGATCAACAAGGACGTTACATCCAGAAAATTCTACAAAAACTCGTGGGTCAACAATTTGAAGTTACCTGTTACTGGAAAACAAATGCACTACTACAAGAAGTGCTAAAATCAGAAAGGTTAGCTATTTCAAAATTGAATAAGAAAGATCATGTAATAATTCTTGGCGGTATTAACGATGATAGCCCGAAAGAAATTGAAATGTGTCTATATAACTTTTTAAGTAATACTAAGAATACTAATGTTACGGTCTCCGAGGTTCCCTATAACAAGTATCTAAATGAATCGAAAATTAACTATTTGTTAAAGTTCATATGTCTCGGTTTTAATCATGCCTCATATATTAACATGAACTATTTTCATTATATACCTAAGTATAATTTCTTGCCACTATATATTTGTCAGTCATTGCTAAAAGAAATATTACGTAAGGATTATAAACAAAAGTTTGAATGTTTTTCTGCCCAAAATCAAAACTCTACCTTTATAGTACAGAAATATGTTGAAAAATGTACACAGACCGATTGTATTATACAGGAAGAAATAGTTAGTTCATCACCTAGGAAACCTTTTTTTCGTTTGTAATTATCTAAATTTACTTCATCAAAATATAAACGGTTTAATCAGTAAATTTGATGAATTAACAGTATATCTGGATTCTCTTTGCAACGACCATATAAACCTAGATATATTATGCATTACCGAACACAATATGACTTTGGCCGATGTAAAACTATTAAAAATACCTAATTTTGTACTAGGTTCCTATATGTCACGTAACAATAGAAGTGGAGGCTCCTGTATTTTACTAAAAACAACACTAAAATTTAAAAAAATACAAATAGCAAATACTTTAAGTGTGTGTGGTGTCTTTGAATGTAGTGCTGTTGAATTGATAGATCAAAAAATTATTATTATATGTATATATCGACCTCCACGAAATACTCAGGACAATATAAATATATTTTTCGATAGACTTAACACATTATTAAATAATGTAGGCTATGCTAATAAAAAAATAATTGTGTGTGGGGATTTTAATATAAACAGATTAAACCCAAATAATACTTCACATGATTTTGAACATTTACTTACTGCCTATAACTTAGAATTATGTATAAATCAGCCCACCCGTCTAAGTAGCATGACCTGCATTGATAATATAGCGCATAACATTAAAGGATCTGACTCTAAAGTTTTGGAGTCAACATTGTCCGATCATACTGCACAGTTACTAACATGTCCTATTAAGAAAACCTATACTATTTCCCATTGGTTTAAAAAGAAAAGGGATTACTGCAACGAAAATGTTGCCAAGTTTGTTAATGGTATCAAGAGTCTAAGTTTCATAGAATCTTATACTTTTGAGGACCCTGAGGTATCGTACAACTCATTTTATGCTTTGTTTAAATTAATATATGACCTTTGCTTCCCTGTAATTAAAGTCAAAATACCTATCACTAAAAAAGTAAAGTGGATAAGCAAGGGTATAAAATTTTGTACAAAAAGGAAACATCAGCTTTTATGGAAATATAGATTATCACCTAGCCTAGAGAATAAGCAGAATTATAACAACTACACAAAAAGACTAAGAAGCATTATAAAGAAAACACAAAAATCGCAAAATAATTATTATGTAAATACAGCAAAAAATAAAAGTCAAGCAATATGGAAAATCATAAACAATAATTCTAAATCTGCGTTACCTAGGGACGAAATAAATGAACTTAATATAAATGGGAAATTAATTACGGAACCCAAATCTATTGTGAAATTTTTTAATGACTATTTTATTGGTATTACGAAATCTGACGGGAATAATCCAAACAACATAAAATGTAATTATAACAAATTAAATTCTATTTTCATGAAACCTACTGACCCTATAGAGATAATGAACATTATAATGAACCTTAATAATTCTAATAGTACGGGTTATGATGATATAAGTACGAGAGTAATTAAAAAAGTGTCTCGCTATATCGCACCTATTCTGAGTTATATCATAAATTTGAGTGTTGAGCAGGGTGTTTTCCCATCTAAATTAAAGACCACTATAATCCATCCATTATATAAGAAAGGCGATAGGGCTGAACTGAACTCATACAGACCTATAGCTTTAATATCCGTTATTGCCAAAATCTTTGAGAAGGTCGTCTATAATAATTTATACATTTACTTTGAAAAGAATAATATTTTTGCTAAGGAACAGTTTGGTTTCCGAAAAGGAAAGTCCACAAATACAGCGCTGTATCATTTTCTATACAAAATTATGTCAGCTCTTGATAACAAAAAGCGTGTCGCTGCTGTTTATATGGATATGACAAAGGCTTTCGATCATGTAAAACATAGTGTTTTGTTATACAAACTAGAAAAATATGGTATCCGAGGTAATTCTTTGACATTAATTAAATCATATTTATCCAATCGACCACAGCAAACAATAATTAATAGATTAGAGAAGGATAGTAAACTAGAGGTTAAATATGTCTCTAATACAAAAATTGTCAAATATGGAGTACCACAGGGTAGTATACTTGGACCTCTACTATTCCTGATATACATAAATGATTTTCCACAAGCCATACCCCAAGATATTGTATTATTTGCAGATGACAGTACCGTGATCTTCACTAATGATAATTGTAACGGAAATTTTGAATTGTGTATTAATAAATCATTGGCTGACATGATTAATTGGCTAGACTTAAATAATTTAAAAATAAACATAGACAAAACTAATTATATGACATTTAATCTTAGAAATACAAATAATGATAATCTAACCATCAACTACAGAAACAAAACAGTGAAGAAGGTCCAGTGCACAAAGTTTTTGGGGTTTCATATAGACGCAAACCTAAACTGGAAAACACATATTGATACTATTTGTAATAAATTGAATTCAATTTCTTATGCCCTATACATGCTTAGGAAAGTTGCAGATGAAGACACTCTAGTAACAGCATATCATGCAAATGTGGCTTCTATACTTCGTTATGGAATTATGTTTTGGGGTAACTCTACCAACAAAGAAAAGATCTTCAAAGCCCAAAAAAGATGCGTCCGAAGTATATGTGGTCTCGGTCAGATTGACTCTTGCAGGGATTCATTTAGGCGATTAAAAATATTTACACTACCTGCGATGTTCATATACGAAGCTGTGATATTTATAAAGAGCGATATTAAAAACTACAATACCCTTAAAAGCTCAAGGCACAAAAATTTACTTTGTGTTAAGAAATGTAGGACCACACATTATCGCAATAGTGTATTTGCTATGAGTATTGTATTATATAACAAACTGCCAGATTCTATTAAATCCATTGAGCCATTAAATGTGTTTAAACGTAAATTGACAGAATTTTTAGTTAGTAAGACATATTATTCGATTAAGGATTATATTAATGATAAACTGTGACTTTCTTTGTAATGTAATTATTATTCAAATTGTATTCATGTTTAAAAATAAGTCTTTAATTATTATCACTTTTTTGCAATGCCTAAATGGGCCCATAATGAATCACAATTCAATATTACCACCTAAGTTTACATTGTGGAAAGCAAAATAAACTGATTTGATTGATTGATTGATTGATTTGACCAATTTATTAACAACTAGTTGACCCGTGACCATTTTGTTGGGCCTTCGTCATTCACAAATAACATGGCGTCTAAAAGAATTCTCAAAATCAGTTTAGTAGATCCAGAGATTACCCCCAAAATCTTACAAACTCACAAACTTTACCTCTTCTTAATATTAGTATAGAAATATAGATTTACTAATGTGTTTTCACAGAAAGATAAAATGCAAATAAAACTTAAAATAAAATGAAATAAAATTTATTCACCGAAAGAATTTACAACCTGCACTGGTTACTTCTGCCAAACTGTTTAACAGTTTGTTGGCAGATGAAGCCCCCTGATTACAAACAATTTGCAAAATTCTACATTTCATTCATCTATATTTATTTATTTATTTATTTAAGGTTTACCAACAGATGTTACAGATAATACTTAAAAAGAAAAAAAAAACCGTATAAGTAAATCTTATGAGTACTGTACATCTAATTATAGGTAAACACTACATGCAAAGTGTTTTACAAAAAAAAAAAACTTATGTACAAAATTAGTAAAATTTTATTTTGAAATTATAGTAAGTGTGTATACTTCTATTTTTGAAGGCATACAAAAACTTAACATGGTTCCACTAAAGGCCTTCTGTGACCAGATATAATTTAGGATTAGGTTTGTCGAGAGAGATGGTAACGTTCCGGATGAGTGTGAACTGACCATCTGTGTGAAGGTCAGTAGAAGCACTGTTTTCATTGAAAAGCTTACATAATCTAGGAACAGGCGAACTTGCTCCAAACTTAGTTCTACGAAAGGGTGGAACCAGGGGCGTTACTGGTTTACGCGGTGGCCTTCGGGGAACCCGAAGAGAGAACTTGGACAAGAGTTGGGGACAGTCGATTTTATTTCTAAAAATTTTATTAAGGAATCTTAAATCTAAAATGTCCCTACGCGTCTCGAGAGACTTCATCTTAAAATTTGTCAGTTTTTCGATATAAGACGTTTGCCTCTCTCTGCCTCCGATTGCGAACCCCAAGTAGTTCAAGAATCTTTTTTGAACCCTTTCTATCCTCAAGGAGTGGACGGCAAAATGTGGACGCCAGACAACACTACAGTATTCCAAAATGCTACGCACGAGACTACAAAATAATATAATTTTTGTGCGTGAACTCTGAAAAAGTTTGCTGTTCCTAATTACGAATCCTAACATTCTTAAAGCTCTTTTGACAATGTCATTTACATGCGGCACGAGTGTTAATTTACTGTCTAGCGTGACACCTAGGTCTTTCATACAGACCACTTCGGTTAAGGGCATGCCGTTAATGTTGTAAGCTGTATCTGTGTTATGCAATTTCCGCGAAAATTTTATATGACTACATTTTTTGCAGTTTAACAAGATACTGTTCACGGAACACCAGGTATTTAGTCTGTCAATATCCTCCTGCATAGATATAGCATCTTGTTGAGAAGTTACTGCTTTTATGATTTTAATATCGTCTGCAAAATAAAAAATATAAATATAATATATAATTATTTTTTTTACTTTTAAGTGTTTTCCATAAAAATAAATGTAAAGTATATTATTACATATATAGTAACAATAAGTACAGTAGAAGCGAGTTCTATCTACCTCTCTAGGGTTAGGTTAGTATGTATCTTTAACTAATCACCTGGATTAGTAAAAATACTAATAAACCTTAATGAGCGAGTTCTTATTGTTTTGTTAACCTTAAGGATTGTAAAAATTGGAAAGATGTTTAATGAGTTACATGTAACATAATACCTAATGACATGTTTATGATAATTATCTGATTATAAACAATGTAAAGAGTCATTACCTGACACGCGACTTATTAACTCACTTCTCTTTGATATAAGTCGCCAATCATCTACCTACCTCTCTTGGCTACTGTATTGTTACAAAATAGGAAGTACGTTTCACTGAAATGTAATAATAATATATTCTACATATTCTTTTTATTAAAAATCATTAAATAGTTTACCTTCAGCTATATCTTTAGTAATAAGTTTTATTTGCATTTTATATTCATGTGAAAATACATAAATAAATCTATACTTCTATATTAATATTGAAAAGAGTAGGAGAGTTAATTGTTTTATTTATGCTGACAAGACGATTAGGTTCTTTTATTGCCAAATTAGTTAGAAAAATAGCAGTATTCTTTTTAAGAACTCGTTTATTTATGTACTTAACTAATTTAATGCAAAATCAACTATTTTAGTTTCTAGCAAGATTCTTCCATAAATAATTTAGAGTAATGTTATATTATGCAATAGTACTTAGTGACAGACTGTATTTTAAAACCAATTATCATTATCTTAATTTTATAATTTTTTAATAATGTTAAAAGAGTTTTTTCAATTTATAATATAAATATGTATCAGAAAATTGTAAAACTAACATACAAGAACTGTCCAAAAGAATAAGCAGTTCAGCATTCGCGCTATACAAACTGGCTTCTATTATAAATACTGATGCTCTTATAAAGGCATACCACGGGATTGTTGCATCCGTTTTGAGATATGGCATCATATTCTGGGTCAACTCACCTGATTTTCAGCATGTTTTTATAGCACAAAAAAGATGCTTAAGATCCATGTTTGGATTACGGATTACTGACAGTGCTAAACCACATTTCTTACAGCATAGAATCCTAACACTTCCGTCTTTAAATATATTGGAGCTGGCACTATTCGTGAAAAGTAACCCACACATGTTCCCGCGACTATCTGATACTGTGATCAGAAATCGCAGAGATGGCACAAGATAAAGGTTAAAGGCAGCTAAAACATCGTTAATGAGAAAAAATGTATTTTGTATGGGTCCTATCATTTATAATAAAATACCCAAAGATATAAAAGAGTTAAACCTAACATTATTTAAGAAAAACTTAAAGCAAATATTGGCTGCTAAATGTTATTATGATGTAAATAGTGTTTTTAATGATACATTATAGTTTTTAATGTTAGTTCGTAGATTACTCGCGGACGGCTAGACGGATTACGGGAACTCTTCAAATATTAAAGGCATACTTATAGTAATTTGGGTATATTTTGTTGTAATTCGTGCATTTACTCTTAACCACCAAAGCTCCATTGAATGAAATGGAACTGATGATGAAGACCACAGATTACCAGCGGAATGTATTCGATACCTGATACTTCGCCTTCATCAAACCATGTTATGGAACTGATAGTCTAGTATCAGGTGAACTCTTCAAAAATCAACGACCTTGTATTGCAAATCAACTATAAATTAATACACTAAAAAGTAAGAAATAAAAACTATTTTCCAAAAAAAAAAAAATTAAAATCCAAATGCGAGCTGTTCGGATCGTTGATGACCCCAATCTCACGGATAGACTAGAGTCTTTACAGCAGAGGTGTGATTTTGGTGCACTTTGCGTACTCTACCGTCTGTTCAACGGAGAGTGCTCTAAGGAACTGTTTGACATGGTGCCACCGTCACCTTTCTACCACCGCACCGACATCGTAGTAGGGTTCATCAATTCCACCTGGAAACAATGCGGTCCTGTACGGATCGATTCCGGCATTCTTTTCTTCCACGTACGTGTAGACTCTGGAATGAACTACCTGCTGCGGTGTTTCCTGAGCGCTATGACATCTCTTTCTTCAAACGAGGTTTAAAGAGAGTTTTCACTTCACGGTTGGCAGCGGCTTGGGTGTGTCCCTGACATTCCTGTAGTCCATGAGCGGCGGTTACCGCTTACTATCAGGTGGGCCGCTGGCTCGTCTGCCAACCATAGGCAATAAAAAATAAACAAAAAAAAAACTTAATAGGGAAATTGACAACTTATTGAAACTGACAAATAAGGAAATTGGTGAATTTAGAAACTGTCTAATGAGTAAAGTGATGAATTAGTGAAATTGACGAGTAAGTAATCATTTTGTATTATAACTTGATGATTTAAAAAGTTTATGAGCTTACTTAGAACTGCCGCCTAACTTCTTTTTTTTTAAACTTATCATAATTTTATTATTAATTTATTATGTAATAAATTGACGATTTAAATATTTTATTGAATTGGTAATAAAAGGCATTTTTAACCACCGCTCATGGACTACAGGAATGTCAGGGACACTGACATTCCTGTAGTCCATGAGCGGCGGTTACCGCTTACTACGAGTATCAGGTGGGCCGCTGGCTCGTCTGCCAACCATAGGCAATAAAAAATAAACAAAAAAAAAACTTAATAGGGAAATTGACAACTTAGTGAAACTGACAAATAAGGAAATTGGTGAATTTAGAAACTGTCTAATGAGTAAAGTGATAAATTAGTGAAATTAACGAGTAAGTAATCATTTTTTATTATAACTTGATGATTTAAAAAGTTTATGAGCTTACTTAGAACTGCCGCCTCTTTTTTTTTAAACTTATCATAATTTTATTATTAATTTATTATGTAATAAATTGACGATTTAAATATTTTATTGAATTGGTAATAAAAGGCATTTTAAATTTGAAATTTAATAGGCAATTGATTGATTGAATTAAAGACATTGCAAGTACCTAGTAATCAACAACGGTTATTTTGTTTGTTTACCTATAAAAATATTATGATATTTCCAATTTTTTCAGTAAAATGTCTAAAATCACTAAAAATAGAAGAAGTATTCTTTGAAAAATGTATATTAAGCAATGCAGTTTAAAATTATTCCTGCAATAATTTACATAAAAAAAACTATTTTTTACAAAAACAAAACCTAAATAAAGTTACAAAACATTTAATAACTATCATCTTCTTTAAATGCTTGATTCTGCCAGAACTCCGCAAAACTCCTCGTGTACCGAGTACAGAGTAGTAACGTATTTATAAATAATATATTAAATTAGATTCAATAGGTACATATATTTTATATTTTTTACAAATTTACGAATACATTTTTACATTTATTATTATTAAAAAAAAATTAGCAATGTGAAATTGGATCCCATGTTACTAATAATCCTGTTAACCTCTGCAGCCAAGCTCGAAGACTTGTGTTAGAAGTGGGTTCACGTCGGCATTATAATAGGTAGGATTCGCACCCGCGGCCTCACGATTGTTGCCGATGCCTTATTATTTTTTTTTTTTCAAATATCATAATTCTTATTTTCTACATTTATATAATAAGCTTAATTTTTATTTATTTTAATAAATTTTGTCCACCGCACATTTCTTTATACCCATAAAGAAATGTGCGGTTTATATTTATTCTATTATTTTTTTGTTTGGTTTATATATTGCATATGCAAAATTTAAATGCAATTTGTGAACTGTTATTGAATAATTTTTAATCTTACGCGTCGCATTATATTAAGTATTAGAGAAGAGAACAAACGTGTTTAAACTAGGTAAGTATTTACTTAACTTATGTTTGACGTTTTGACCAGATTGCATCGACCGACTTCTATACGACACATCGCATCTTCCCTGTCACCTGCAATCCGTTATGAGTTCACTTATGACCTGAGTGACCCTGAGCATCTACAGCTAGGAGATTCAGTTCACCAATAAAATATTATACCTTTACCAACATTACCTGTACTTTTTTTAATTTTAATTTTAAAAGGCTTCATCGCTTAGCGATAACGTCACCTTGTAAGCACACCTTATAATTAATATACACTATTTACTTAATTAGCCTAGCTACTTATCATAGCCTGTTCTGTTAAAGGACAAGACAGGATTGAGTTACAAGCTCCAACATCATAGTTTGTTGGGCCAAGCAAGCTGTTTCTCATAACTTCGTTCCGTACACACTCCATCAAGATATGCTGGACATCTTCAACTACTCCACATTCTGCACAATTTGGTGAATTTAGTTTTTTCATCGAAAAGCCAAACTTATTCGATGGAATATGACCGGAACGAAGTCTCATTGCCATAACTAAACTACTTCTACAAAGTGACTTTTCTTCAGCCCAAATATTTGCTGGAAGATGAGGTTGGATGGTTTTATACCATATCACCTTTTCTATGGATCTCTGGTCAAAATATTCGCTCCGTCGAGAATAAGAGAAAGAGGTCGTGGGTTCGATCCCCAGGATAAAACTTTGTGTGATGAGCACGATGATTTATTCTGTGTCTGGGTGTTATTTATCTATATTAAGTATGTATTTAGAGATATATAAGTATGTTTATCAGTTGTCTGATTTCCATAGTACAAGCTCTGCTTAGTTTGGGATCAGATAGCATTGTGTGGGTTGTCCCAAGATATTATTATTATTATTATATTATTCTACACTGTAGTTTTAGTGTTTTAATATGATCTGTAAACAGGGGAGGGATGTTAACAAATACGCCCTCTGCGACCGCCTGATTGGCCATGCTGACAACGGTTTCATTATCTTGAATCTTCACATGAGAAGGGATCCATTGTAGAATTATTGAAATCGATTTAGAAGTCAACCTATAAATAGATTCCAATATCGTGTAGGCTATCGGCACTCCTCGCACGGACGAGGTGCACCGAGCCAGGTGTTGGAGCGCACTCTTTATAGACCAGGGTAGAAGCCTTTAAAAATAATGAAAAGTGAAAAAAAATTATAATAGAATGAAACCCATTAGAAAAGGAGGGAAATATGATAAAAATGAAAGGAAAAATAATTTACGGGCGATCTGAGGTTGGGAAGGGGATGGGGGTGAGTTTTTAAGGGTAAAAAACGGTTTTTCTCGATTTCCGGCAAAACTAAAAGTCCTATCGAAAAAAGTGAAATGAAAAAGTTGTAGATAATAAAAAGATCTAAAACTTTTGTATTTACTATTTTTTCACATAACCTCAAAATTTATGTGAAAAATTCGAAAAACCAAGTTTTTGGTTTTTTATTTTTATCTTTTACAAAAATTTTTTTTTTTTAACGAAATTTTGTGAAAACTAACCTTTTTATGTCCCAAATACGCTGTAATTTATTAGATTAAAAATATTTATTTTTTCACCTTATTTTGAATTAATATCGAAAAAACACCCTAATTTTCAATCGAAAATTCACCCGTCAAAATATCAGCTTTTTTCAAAAAGTTGGTGTGGTTTCTGTTCGTTGGAATCTCTACTTTCCGATAGTGAAAAAAAATATATATGTTACTATGGTAAATCTTCTCAGAAAATGCAAAAATTAAAAAAAAACTTGAATTCGAAAAATTTTTTTTAATTATTATAAATAATTTTGAGCTATTTATTAAAATTGAGACTTTAATTACTCGAAAAACGTTAGATTACATGTGACGTTGATAACAAAAAAATTGCAAATAAAAATATACTACAATAATTAACAAACAAATAACTTAATTAAATTAATATTTAATAAGACATCTATACATATAATAAAACTGTAAATTTCACGTGTCTGTACATAGCCGAACTTAGTGAAAAAAAATATTAGGAAATGTTCGAAAAGAGTATTCAAACACTTTGCTGCATTTTTAGAAAAGTCTGTCTGTCTGTCTGTCTGTCTGTCTGTCTGTCTGTCTGTCTGTCTGTCTGTCTGTCTGTCTGTCTGTCTGTCTGTCTGTCTGTCTGTCTGTCTGTTTGTTTGAACACGCATCACGAAAAAACTACCGTACAGATTCGGTTGAAATTTTGCACGTGCAATCTAATAGATGCAGATTAACATTTAGGCTATAAATTATCACGCTTTTTCCCATAGGAGCTAAGCAGTAAGGGATAATGTCTGTAGCTATTTTTCGTTATAAAACAGTAACTACTAGACGGATCTTTATGAAAATTTGCAGTTTTATAGTAAATACTATAGGACATTATTTACACTATGAATCATTACGCTTACGTCTATGGGGAACGAGTAGCAATGTATTTTTTGTCGCACCATAATGGTTTATCACAAAATTTTCCACAATTAGACATTATCTATAATTGTAACCCATGGAATACTTCTTCACGCTAAAACTAAAAGGAGCTAAACACAATATTGTTAAGTTTCATAAGAACAGTTATTTTGACGTGGCAAGTAGCGAACAGTATAGCCTCGAAACTATGCTAGCGGACTTTGACGACCAAGTCCCGGGCTCGAATCCGATGTCTGATTATGTTCTTTTTGTATTTTTTTTTAATTGTCTTTATCCTTTTTTAATATTTTTCTCAATGTTTTAGTTATTTTTTCGACCGTAAGTAACTTATTTACTTTGGTTATTATTTTTTTATATTAAAAATCAAGTAAATTATGCACGTAGGTAAGTTAATTATAGGTATTGCATGCACTGCTGAGAGTAATTAATTAATCGTAGTAGAAATGAAAAACAATATTACATTATAATTAAAAAGTATTCGACATTTTCCAGAAATGATGTGTTCGTCTAAAAAAAAGACATTACGCACGTAAAAAAAAAACATGTAGCGCCATCTATGAAATCAAATTGTTCACCGTGATCAAATAATTCCTTAATTGTGAAAACATTTATTATTAGGGTATATAGGTGCTTGAGATGCTGAGTGGCAACATTCTTGAAAGTAGATGGCGTTGTATTCAATAACGTTCTATAGTATAACTTAGTAAAAGAAGTTTTAAAAAGAAACACATTGCTATGATTTTTAGAAATGTTTGTCTGTCTGTCCGTTTGTTTGACCACGCATCACACAGGTGCATCGAGGATCATGTTTTGGGGTTATGGTTGGAGATTACGTGTTCATCAATTCAACGATAATGAATGGCTCAACATCGGTCAAGTGTGAGTAGTTCGGGTGACGGGACTCCTCCCGTCACCGTCGTAGTTTGTCAACCGTACCTTTAGGGATATCTGACATTTTCGCGGGCATGACACACATGACACGCTCTGTGTTTGCTTACTAAAGTGTTACAGCAGTTTTAATAATAGTATTGCGTTGTAACACTATATGAAATACACCCCATTTTTAGCCAAAATGGCAAAACAGAACCCTTATAGTTCCCTTATGTCCGTCCGTCCGCAGCTTAGCTCAGAGACTGTAAGTGCTAGAAGGTTGCAACTTTTGCATGAATAAATTACTAACGCCGAACAAAATCTTGAAAATCATTATTTTTTTAAGGGTACCTCTCTTATATGTAAAGTGGGGATGTGATTTTTTTCTCACCTACCTACCCCATCGTGTGTGGTATCATTAGATAGGTCTTTTAAAAAGCGTTTAGGGTTTGTGAAGACTATTTTTAGATTTAAGGATTCCTTTGTGTATAATATTAGGCTTTATAGTGAACATTTTTGTTAGAGTCAAGTGCCCCCCTGCCAGCTAAATGGTTGATGTTGGGTATGTGAAAAAATTCAGGGTAGTAGTATAAATACTAAAATTATAAGGAAAACTATCACAGTTAAGTACTTAGGCTTTACAAGTTTACGATCACATGAGAAGTAACACCATTTTCGTACAAATTCTATTAAAAATTATTAGGTAATAAGTAGGTATAACGTTGAAAGAATGAAAGAATGAAACAAAAACAACAGAAAACCCACTTCTTAAGCCGCACACCAAACTAACTATCTAAAAGAATAGAACAGATCGATTTTTATTTAGTAAGTATTTAGTCAACAGGACTGTTTCCAACATATTTACACAGAAGTTATTTCGTTACCTAAACTACCTTAATTTAAACCCGACTTTCACGCGAACGAAGTCGCGGGCACAGCTATTATGAATATATATATATTACGGGTTTTAATCGCGTGAATAATTTTAGGTTAAATACCTTGCTTACCTACGTTTAATATGCATGATAGTTTAAGTATAATTTAATTTAAAGTCATCAAGTATTAAAATAAACTTATCCAGTTTTGAAAATAGATGGCGTTTAAATACAAATGAAACAGAATCAGGTAAATTGATTTAAAAAATAAATATGAAATTCTTACGTAGAGGGATATGAATTTATGATGATCTTAATTAACGACAGGTTCATCAACATCAGCCTATCGCAGTCCACTGCTGGACATAGGCCTCTCTAATTGCACGCCACTTTGTTCTATCCTCGGCTACGACAGGTTGACACACCTATTTTTTAATTCACCAATGTAGACATTATAAAGAAATAAGTTAAGTATTTAAACTAAACGTTTCTAAAAGATATACTAATTCAGTATATCTTTTAGAAACGTTTGAATGTTGTCTGTTTGTTTGAACACACATCACAGTACCGCGGGAATGCAATGTTTTAAAAACAGGATATTTTTGTAACAACTTATTTCACACTAGCCCTATTTTGCGCGAGTACTTGGGCGGTTTCGGGCTTCATTTAACCCGAAACCGATAATAGTAATATTTGATGTGATGCAAATCATTTTGGTAAAATACTATTATAATTTGTCTTCTAACCGTCTGGCGCCATAAACTTTGTCGCCCTTCATTTTGCTGCACTGGGCATTTGCTTGGCTTGCCTTGCCATAGGTCGGGCCCTGATTAGAACTAGGCCCTAATATCCATAGATGCCACAGAGCATTGTGGAGCATGTTTCCAATATGTTTTACACAGAAGTTAAATTGTAACATAAACTACCTTAATATATACCCAACTTCCACGCGAACGAAGTCGCGGGCACAGCTAGTCTACAATATTTGGAGAAAGTTGTCTAATTTTCTTTAAATTATATGCGTAGATGCTTATTTATAACTATTTTGAGATAAATTATATATATACCTGAGTGACCTACGAAAAATTGTAGCCCATCAAAAGGTATTTCGTGGAGAAGTGGGGAAGGGGCTAGGCGGGTCTGGGTCTTACTACATACATACCTACTATTATATACTATATATTTCGTAGCAGCTGTTACAACCGCTAGCCTAACCAGTATTCGAAATACAGTACAGTATACAACATCGTTTATAAAAATACACGTGCACGCTGAGTTTCTTGAAGATAATTGTGACAAGTTTACTTAAAAAAACAATAAAACTTTTCGAATCTGCATAGGAAGGTAAATACTATCTCTATTTTTATCTGTATCAATCAACTCAACCATAAAAATCGTAATATTTTCTTTAAAAAATAGTATGCTTAACTTAACATAACCTAAAGATTGAAATTAAATGATATTTTAGTACAAGATAAAAAAATAATTATCTCCTTAATTTTGCACAAACAAATTTAGTTAATCCCATGAAAAAAAATATATTTAAAATCTATAAAAAATATATAAAATATATATCGTAAATATATTTTTAATAAAACAAACTTTTGGCCGATTTTCATATATATTTTATACTTTTTTATAGATTTATAATATATTTTTTTTCATACGATAAAATATTACGATTTTTATGGTTGAGTTGATTGATACAGATAAAAATAGAGATAGTATTTACCTTCCTATGCAGATTCGAAAAATTTTATTGTTTTTTTAAGTAAACTTGTCACAATTATCTTCAAGAAACTCAGCGTGCACGTGTATTTTTATAAACGATGTTGTATACTGTACTGTATTTCGAATACTGGTTAGGCTAGCGGTTGTAACAGCTGCTACGAAATATATAGTATATAATAGTAGGTATGTATGTAGTAAGACCCAGACCCGCCTAGCCCCTTCCCCACTTCTCCACGAAATACCTTTTGATGGGCTACAATTTTTCGTAGTTCACTCAGGTATATCTACTCAGGTATATATATAATTTATCTCAAAATAGTTATAAATAAGCATCTACGCATATAATTTAAAGAAAATTAGACAACTTTCCCCAAATATTGTAGATGTCTTATTAAATATTAATTTAATTAACTTATTTGTTTGTTAATTATTGTAGTATATTTTTATTTGCAATTTTTTTGTTATCAACGTCACATGTAATCTAACGTTTTTCGAGTAATTAAAGTCTAAATTTTAATAAATAGCTCAAAATTATTTATAATAATTAAAAAAAATTTTTCGAATTCAAGTTTTTTTTTAATTTTTGCATTTTCTGAGAAGATTTACCATAGTAACATATATTTTTTTTTCACCATCGGAAAGTAGAGATTCCAACGAACAGAAACCACACCAACTTTTTGAAAAAAGCTGATATTTTGACGGGTGAATTTTCGATTGAAAATTAAGGTGTTTTTTCGATATTAATTCAAAATAAGGTGAAAAAATAAATATTTTTAATCAAATAAATTACAGCGTATTTGGGACATAAAAAGGTTAGTTTTCACAAAATTTCGTTAAAAATAAAAAAAATTAGAAAAGATAAAAATAAAAAACCAAAAACTTGGTTTTTTGAATTTTTCACATAAATTTTGAGGTTATGTGAAAAAAGTGTAAATACAAAAGTTTTAGATCTTTTTATTATCTACAACTTTTTCATTTGACTTTTTTCGATAGGACTTTTAGTTTTGCCGGAAATCGAGAAAAACCGTTTTTTACCCTTAAAAACTCACCCCCATCCCCTTCCCAACCTCAGATCGCCCGTAAATTATTTTTCCTTTCATTTTTATCATATTTCCCTCCTTTTCTAATGGGTTTCATCCTATTATGATTTTTTTTGGTTTTAAAAATTATCGACCCTGGACTATTAAGTCTGTTAGGATGAGAAATTTATTGTGGTTTATAAAGTTAATATAAGAAAGAGCCTCCGCTATCGCAATCAACTCGACATGCATAATCGAGATATTGGAATCCATACTAAATTTTAGCACTGTATTCAGTTGTGGGTTCCACTTGGCAGCGCCACAGCCCTCGATAGTCTTAGAGCCATCTGTATAAACCTTGAGTGTACTTGCCACCCAGGTATATCCTACGAACATGTAATGGAGGTAAATTCAATTCACTCTCCATCACATGGATTGGAGTACTTCTGATAAAACCACCGATCACTCGGAGGGCTTGGTTTTGTACTCTATCTATTTTTGAAAGATGACATTTATAACTGCAATCATATAAGAAGCTGCCGTAATCTAACCTACTACGGATGATTGATATGTATAGCCGACGCAGATGTCTGGGATGAACACCCCAACCAGAGCTCGCCAACACTTTCAATATATTAATGTATTTTAACACCTTTTGTACAGTCTTATTGATATGTTCCTCCATCTCAACGACTGATCCAACCACATTCCAAGATATTTAATATTATTAACTACAGTAAGATTATTATTATTAAGTTTTAAATTAACAGATTGCCTAAAACTACCTTTTTTAAATATACAAATTTTTGTTTTGGTAATAGATATTTCTAAACCTAATTTAGCGACCATGGAATTAAACATATTGAGTGCAGATTGTAGTTTGGGGACTATTGTACTGATATTAAGTCCCGTTATAAATAAAACAAAGTCATCTGCATATTGGGATATATCAACAGTCCTAATAATTTAACAAATATTATAGGTCGCGACGTTAAATAAAAGAGGGGATAACGGGTCTCCTTGAGTCAAACCGCGTCCTGTAGATCTTGAAAACTCAATATTGTTTGCTGTCATTTTACGTCATTTATCTTTTAAAAATCTTCATTGGTATATGAATAATTTTCGACCTACTTTTAATTCATCAAGAATGTTCAATAAGCTACAGATGTCAATAGTTATATGAGTTATTTAAATCAATAAAGCAGCCCGCCGTGGTTTGATTAGAGGTAAACACCAGTTGAATTTTAGATGTCAAGTAATGGTGGCTATCTAATTCTCATTACCTGTACTGTGACTTATATAATACTTAAATTAAAAGAAGTACGTATTATTTCAAATTCGTTTATTTGGTTTTAGTTTTATTTACTTATATTTACAATAATTTACTTAGAACCTATATTTATACAATGAAAATATTCACAAAATTAAATGTAATGACAATGCCTACACAAATACAAAACATAATTTTAATAGGTAAATAACATTCATTCACGAGAATCTTCTTTAAATGCTTGGTTCTGCCAGAACTCCGCCAACTCCTTGAATTGAGTGCAGCGCAGATTTTGTCTTCTGGGAGTGCAGTTGCGGGCCGCGGCCGGGCTGGACAGGATCGAGCTAAACTTCCTCACCAGAGTAGTCACCGACTCTCTCGTCGCGTCGTCATCTATCGGCATGTACGACAAATGTTCAAACTTGTCCAAAGCTTCGTCCATGTACTTCTCCACGTTGTCTCCGGTCGTCTGATGCTGCGAAGGTGTTTCGTCGAACGACTGACCGTCCACCGAGATGCTGCAGCTCAAATCATCAGGAATGATAATCTTCCTCCGCACAGTGCTCGTGGAGGAACATAACTTCTCCACCGACTTGAATATGTCGTCGATGTGGTTGCAGATCTCCTCTACAGACTGAGCTGAGTAGATCTGTCCGTTGACATAGTACAACTGCTTCGGGAGACTAGAATCTCTCAGATCCTTGAGAAACTCGTTGTAGTCCAACACTCCGCACTTAGACAGCCTCCTCCCAGCCTTCCTGCTTACTTTGGTGAACAGCACCGACGAGTCGAATGTGGTCTGCGTCAGGTCCGATGTACTAAATACTGGGTGCAGGATTGAAGGCGGATCCTCGTCGGTGTCCAGGTCGACAGGTTCTCCCCACTTCTCGTCCAACTGTGTCCATTGCTCGTTGCCGAACAAGATCGCTTCGGAGTCAATGAACTTGGTGCACATTGTTACAGATGTGTTGTCGTCACGGGTTATGAGTGTCAACTGATTTTTCCCCAAATTGTTTGCTTTTATATAGCAACTACATAAGCGCACGCCCCGCACGGGTGTATTGTTTTGATTCATTAGTTAATTGTTTTATCTATGCAGACAAGGGGATAAGGTTCTTTTGTTGCCAAATTAGTTAGAAAAATAGCAGTATCCTTTTTAAGAATTCGTTTATTTATGTACTTAGCTAATTTAATGCGGGACCAACTATTTAAAAACCAATTATCATTACCATAATTTTATCATTTTTTATGAATTCTCAAAGAGTTTTTTAAATTTATAATATAAAAATGTATCAGGAAATTGTAAAACTAACTTCACAAAAGTTAAAAAAGTATTTAATTATGAGACGGTACTGTACATTTGATGAAGTCATTTATTATTTACCAATTTATTAACAACTAGTTGACTCGTGACCATTTTGTTGGGCCTTTGTCATTCACAAATAACGTGGCGTCTAAAAGAATTCTCAAAATCAGTACAGTAGATCCAGAGATTACCCCCAAAATATCACAAACTCACAAATTTTACCTCTTTTTAATATTAGTATAGAAATATAGATTTACTAATGTGTTTTCAGAGAAAGATAAAATGCAAATAAAACTTGAAATTAAAAGAAAGAATTTACAACCTGCACTCGTTACTTCTGCCGAACTGTATAACATTTTGTTGGCAGATGAAGCTTCCTGATTACAAACAATTTGCTAAATTCTCCATTTCATTCATCTATATAAATATAATATAGGTAGGTAGTAGGCTTAGGCCACATGTTGGGGTAAGTGAGAAAAAAAACACCCCTACATTACATATAGCGGAGGAACACTAAATATATTTCTTTTTTCAAGATTTTATTTATTTACTTCGTCGGTGTACGTGTATTCATGCAAAATTACAGCCTCCTAGCACTAACAGTCGATGAGCAAAGGTCCGGACGGACGGACGGACAGATGTAAGAACGGTCATGGCAAAACTATATAGGTTTCGTTTTGCCATTTTGGCTACAGAACCCTAAAAACAAAACATAATGATACAATGACATAGGAACTTAGGGAAAAACAATTTACACTCTAGTGAAAATAAAATCAAAACATTAATAAATAAATGATTGCAATTTCATTAAAATTTATAAATTCATCCACCGACATAACCTACAGTAAATCTGTAGGTTACATTGTAACCCGACGCCACATTTTAAGAAAATTTAAGACTATATAACGCGATAAATCGATATCAATCTCTAAGCAGATTTTTTTTTTTTTTAATATCTTGGGACAACTCACACAACACTAACTGATCCCAAACTAAGCGGAGCTTGTACTATGGAAACCAGACAACTGATAAACATACTTATATATTACTAAATACATACATATTATAGATAAAGAATAGTAATAATAATTAAATAATAATAATGCAATGATCGTCGACATCACCATTCCACATGACGAAAATCTCGTGAAAGCCGAAAAGGATAAACAAATCAGCGGCAATCAGCGCTTGATACAGAAGGCAGTACCTACTTCTGGACACGGCTCGTTTATTGACGAGGTTCCTTTCTTTGGAACCGTAACCACCGGTAGCTTGGTCCCTGTACCCGATGCCGGTGGGACACTATTTTTTATATTTTAAAATATATTTAATTTTAGTTAGCTATATTTAAAAATGTAATTTATATGTATTTAATTTTAATAAAGAGAATAATAATAATATTTATTGAACCACAACATTGTTACAATTTTCTCTTATAAATAAAATACATAACAAAACCATTATGATGTTTCAACTTATAAGGCAATAATAATCTCTAGACAGAAGCTACTACTATAATAAATTTACAAAATGTTGAAAAATTATACCTACATGTCCTTCTTGTATCTGTTCTCTAATTTATTGACATTATTTATTATAAGCTGCAATAAATAGATATTGACGATATGACACATATCACGAACCAAAACCAGGTAAACAGACAAAGTAACCATTATTGGACAACGTCTTTAACTAATCACCTGGATTAGTAAAAATACAAAAAAATGGGTCCCAACCTAATTGTTATCGTTAACTTATTACTTAGATTAGTAAAAATACTAATAAACCCTAATGACTGAGTTCTTATTATTTTATAAACCCTAAGGATTGTAAAAATTGGAAAGATGTCTAATGAGTTACATGTAACACAATACCTAATGACATGTTTACGGTCATTACCAGGTTGACAACAATGTATATAAAGGGTCACTACCTGACACGCGACTTATTAACTCACTTCTCTTTGATATAAGCCGCCCATCTTCTACCTACCTCTCTTGGCTACTGTATTGTTACAATATAGGAAGCACGTTTCAGTGAAATGTAATAATATACTCTACATACTCTTTTTATTAAAAACACTAAAAAGTGTACCCTCCGATATATTTAAGTTTTATTTGCATTTTATCTTCCTATGAAAATTCATTAGTAAATCTATACATACATATCAACCCATATGATGGCCCACTGCTGGGCACGGGTCTCCCCAGTAGAACCTACTAGTATGTAGATCCTGGGGGTAATTGCCATAATCACCACGCTTGGCGAGCGGGTTGGCGATCGCAGTAAGGCTTTAAGTACGCAGAGGACGCTGCTGCCCGTCCTCCGGTGTGAAATCCCTTAGTCGCCTTTACGACACCCACGGGAAGAAATGGGGTGGTACTATTCTTAAGCCGGCACCACACGGCATAAATCTATACTTATATACTAATATTAAAAAGAGGTAAAGTTTGTGAGTTTGTAGGGAGTAATCTCTGGATCTACCAAACTGATTTTGAGAATTCATATACCAATACAAAGCCACGTTATGGGTCAACGGTATGGGTACGGGTCAGCTAGTTGTTAATAAATTGGAAAAAAATAAATGACTTCATCAAATGTACCGTACCGTCTCATCTATACTAATATTATAAAGCGGAGGAGTTTGCTTGTTTGTTTGTTTGTTTAAACGTGCTAATCTCAGGAACTACTGGTCCGATTTAAAAAAAAATCTTGGTAAATTGGATAGCCCATTTATCGGGGAAGGCTATAGGCTATATAACATCACGCTACGACTAATAGAAGCGAAGTAGCGACGAGAAATGTTGCAAAAACGGGGAAAATTTACGCATACGAAGTTGCGCGGGACAGGACTAGTAATTTAATATTTTTTTAACTTTTGTGGAGTTTGTTTTACAATCTTCTGATACATATTTATATTATAAATTAATAAAACTCTTTTAACATTAATAAAAAATGATAAAATTAAGATAAGGATTAAATTAAGGTCACAATCTACCCGTGACCACGGCCGTTGCAATACGGTCGAAACGTCGGGCAATAAACAAGGTATTTTACCTTAAATTATTCACGCAATTAAGACCATGTGAGAGACCAAGAGTATGTGTACAAATCGCGAAAGTTTATCAACATTTTATGGATAATTGGTTTTTAAAACTTACAAAATACAAATAACTATACAGTATGTCACTACTATTGCATAATATAACATTACTCTAAATAATTTATGGACGAATCTTGCTAGAAGCTAAAATAGGTGGTTCTGCAATAAATTAGTTAAGTACATAAATAAACGAGTTCTTAAAAAGAATACTGCTATTTTTCTAACTAATTTGGCAACAAAGAACCTAATCGCCTTGTCGGCATAAATAAAACAATTAAAGTGCGGGACGTGCGCTTATGTAGTTGCTATATAAAGGCAAACAATTTGGGGAAAAATCAGTTGACACTCATAACCCGTGACGACAACACATCTGTAACAATGTGCACCAAGTTCATTGACTCCGAAGCGATCTTGTTCGGCAACGAGCAATGGACACAGTTGGACGAGAAGTGGGGAGAACCTGTCGACCTGGACACCGACGAGGATACGCCTTCAATCCTGCACCCAGTATTTAGTACATCGGACCTGACGCAGACCACATTCGACTCGTCGGTGCTGTTCACCAAAGTAAACAGGAAGGCCGGGAGGAGACTGTCTAAGTGCGGAGTGTTGGACTACAACGAGTTTCTCAAGGATCTGAGAGATTTCAGTCTCCCGAAGAAATTGCACTACGTCAACGGACAGATCTACTCAGCTCAGTCCGTAGAGGAGATCTGCGACCAGATCGACGATATATTCAAGTCGGTGGAGAAGTTATGTTTCGCAACAAGCACAATGCGGAGGAAGATTATCATCCCTGATGTGGTGAGCTGCAGCATCTCAGTGGACGGACTGTCGTTCGACGACACACCTTCGCAGCAGCAGACGACCGGAGACAATGTTGAGAAGTACATCGACAAAGCTTTAGACAAGTTTGAACATTTGTCGTACATGCCGATAGATGACGACGCGACGAGAGAGTCGGTGACTACGCTGGTGAGAAAGTTTAGCTCGATCCTGTCCAGCCCGGCCGCGGCCCGCAACTGCACTCCCAGAAGACAAAATCTGCGCTGCACTCGATTCAAGGAGTTGGCAGAGTTCTGGCAGAACCAAGCATTTAAAGAAGATTCTCGTGAATGAATGTTATGTATTATAATTAATTTTGTGAATATTATTATTGTATAAAAATAGGTTATAAGTAAATTATTGTAAATATAAGTTTATTTTTATTTTTTACATTACCAAATAAACGAATTTAAAATAATACGAACTTCTTTTAATTTACAACATAAGTTAGGTAAATAGGTACTACTTAATTAGTTTAAGCACGTTTATTCTCTTTTTATTATTATTCATTAATGCCTCCGACTGCATGAAATTATATAATAATGTAGGGCATCTTGTTTCCATCTTGTTTGTGCAGGCGGGTTTTTTTTATTTTTATAATTATGTTTCTTATTTAATACTTTTTAGTGGATAATGGATGTAGCCGATGTAACAACTCACTTTTGTCACAGCTATTGTCAAGTATTGAAAATTGAGTAAAGAATGGATGCTAACTAACTGTTTTAGTATTACAGTCATAAATATAGTATAGTCATATATACCTTTTTGAAATGCTATGCCCTTTAATTTGGTACCCATAATGCAGTATTCAAAACAACTTTTTTTTCACACCTCTTTATTTTGACATCTCACAGCCGCCATGTTTGTTTTTTTCAAACGTCACATATCTAAGAACACTTGGGCGATCAAGACGAACCTAACGACGTCTTAATTGTGTAAATCCGTTCAGTGGATTGTGAGATATCAGGTAATAAAGAATATTACATATATACATATAAGATACGCGCGAAAAATATAAACCTTCTTTACAGTGGGGTAAACAGTCGGGTAAAAAGTGAATCAAAAAGTCGCGTGTTAGGTAGTGACCCTTTATATACATTGTTGTCAACCTGGTAATGACTATAAACATGTCATGTCAAACAGGTGTTGTGTTACATGTAACTCATTAGACATCTTTCCATTTTTTATTACGTAACCTACATCCATACTTATTACTATTACTATATTACTATATATATATAATATTGTCAAAATAAAGAGGTGTGAATAAAAGGTACAATAGTATGTTTATGACTGTAATACTAACAAAGTTAGTCAGCAACCATTCTTTATTCAATTTTCAATACTTGTACATCGGACAGGATTGAAGGCGTATCCTCGTCGGTGTCCAGGTCGACAGGGGCTCCCCACTTCTCGTCCAACTGTGTCCATTGCTCGTTGCCGAACAAGATCGCTTCGGAGTCGATTAACTTTGTGCACATTTTTACAGATGTGTTGTCGTCACGGGTTATGAGTGTCAACTGATTTTTCCCAAATAGTTTGCATTTATATAGCAACTACATAAGCGCGCACGGGTGTATTGTTTTGATTCATGAAAAAAAAATCACACTTTACATATAGGGGAGGTGTACTCTAAAATATGTTTTTTTTCAAGATTGTATTCTTTTACTTTATTGGCGTAAATAATATGTGTATCTGTGCAAAATTACAGCCCTGTAGCACTAACAGTCTCTGAGCAAAGGTGCGGACGGACGGACATGATAAAACTATAAAGATTCCGTTTTGCCATGTTGGCTACGGAACCCTAAAAACAAAACTTAATGATACAATGACATATGAACTTAGGAAAATACAATTTACAGTCTAGTAAAAATAAAATGAAAACATTATTAAATAAATGATTGCAATTTCATTGAAATTTATAAATTCGTCCACCAAATGAAAAAGTCAACATTCTGAATTCTTTATTCACTTAGGATACAAACTAACTCTTGTGATACATCGAGATTTTACATATATACATGTAATGTCAAGTTCGCAAATAATAAGTAAAGCCAGAAAAAAAAGCTGCAATAAATAGATATTGACGATATGACACATATCACGAACCAAAACCAGGTAAACAGACAAAGTAACCATTATTGGACAACGTCTTTAACTAATCACCTGGATTAGTAAAAATACAAAAAAATGGGTCCCAACCTAATTGTTATCGTTAACTTATTACTTAGATTAGTAAAAATACTAATAAACCCTAATGACTGAGTTCTTATTATTTTATAAACCCTAAGGATTGTAAAAATTGGAAAGATGTCTAATGAGTTACATGTAACACAATACCTAATGACATGTTTACGGTCATTACCAGGTTGACAACAATGTATATAAAGGGTCACTACCTGACACGCGACTTATTAACTCACTTCTCTTTGATATAAGCCGCCCATCTTCTACCTACCTATCTTGGCTACTGTATTGTTACAATATAGGAAGCACGTTTCAGTGAAATGTAATAATATACTCTACATACTCTTTTTATTAAAAACACTAAAAAGTGTACCCTCCGATATATTTAAGTTTTATTTGCATTTTATCTTCCTATGAAAATACATTAGTAAATCTATACTTATATATTAATATTAAAAAGAGGTAAAGTTTGTGAGTTTGTAGGGAGTAATCTCTGGATCTACCAAACTGATTTTGAGAATTCATATACCCATACAAAGCCACGTTATTTGTGAATGTCAAATGCCCAACGATATGAGCACGGGTCAGCTAGTTGTTAATAAATTGGGAAAAAATAAATGAGTTCATCAAATGTACCGTACCGTCTTATAATTTAATACTTTTTTAACTTTTGTGGAGTTCGTTTTACAATCTTCTGATACATATTTATATTATAAATAAAAAAAAAAACTCTTTTAACATTATTATAAAATTAATATAAGGATAATTGGGAAAAAATATATTTATTACGAATCTTAATCGCGAGAATAATTTAAGGTCACAGTCTACCCGTGACCACGGCCGTTGTAATACGGTCGAAATGTCGGGCAATAAACAAGGTATTTTACCTTAAATTATTCACGCGATTAAGACCATGTGAGAGACCAAGATTATGTGTACAAATCGCGAAAGTTTATCAACATTTTAAGGATAATTGGTTTTTAAAACTTACAAAATACAATTAACTATACAGTATGCCACTACTATTGCATAATATAACGTTACTCTAAATAATTTATGGACGAATCTCGCTAGAAGCTAAAATAGTTGGTTCTGCAATAAATTAGTTAAGTACATAAATAAACGAGTTCTTAAAAAGAATACTGCTATTTTTCTAACTAATTTGGCAACAAAGAACCTAATCGCCTTGTCGGCATAAATAAAACAATTAAAGTGCGGGGCGTGCGCTTATGTAGTTGCTATATAAAGGCAAACAATTTGGGGAAAAATCAGTTGACACTCATAACCCGTGACGACAACACATCTGTAACAATGTGCACCAAGTTCATTGACTCCGAAGCGATCTTGTTCGGCAACGAGCAATGGACACAGTTGGACGAGAAGTGGGGAGAACCTGTCGACCTGGACACCGACGAGGATACGCCTTCAATCCTGCACCCAGTATTTAGTACATCGGACCTGACGCAGACCACATTCGACTCGTCGGTGCTGTTCACCAAAGTAAACAGGAAGGCCGGGAGGAGACTGTCTAAGTGCGGAGTGTTGGACTACAACGAGTTTCTCAAGGATCTGAGAGATTTCAGTCTCCCGAAGAAATTGCACTACGTCAACGGACAGATCTACTCAGCTCAGTCCGTAGAGGAGATCTGCGACCAGATCGACGATATATTCAAGTCGGTGGAGAAGTTATGTTTCGCAACGAGCACAATGCGGAGGAAGATTATCATCCCTGATGTGGTGAGCTGCAGCATCTCAGTGGACGGACTGTCGTTCGACGACACACCTACGCAGCAGCAGACGACCGGAGACAATGTTGAGAAGTACATCGACAAAGCTTTAGACAAGTTTGAACATTTGTCGTACATGCCGATAGATGACGACGCGACGAGAGAGTCGGTGACTACGCTGGTGAGAAAGTTTAGCTCGATCCTGTCCAGCCCGGCCGCGGCCCGCAACTGCACTCCCAGAAGACAAAATCTGCGCTGCACTCGATTCAAGGAGTTGGCAGAGTTCTGGCAGAACCAAGCATTTAAAGAAGATTCTCGTGAATGAATGTTATGTATTATAATTAATTTTGTGAATATTATTATTGTATAAAAATAGGTTATAAGTAAATTATTGTAAATATAAGTTTATTTTTATTTTTTACATTACCAAATAAACGAATTTAAAATAATACGAACTTCTTTTAATTTACAACATAAGTTAGGTAAATAGGTACTACTTAATTAGTTTAAGCACGTTTATTCTCTTTTTATTATTATTCATTAATGCCTCCGACTGCTTGAAATTATATAATAATGTAGGGCATCTTGTTTGTGCAGGCGGGTTTTTTTTATTTTTATAATTATGTTTCTTATTTAATACTTTTTAGTGGATAATGGATGTAGCCGATGTAACAACTCACTTTTGTCACAGCTATTGTCAAGTATTGAAAATTGAATAAAGAATGGATGCTAACTAACTGTTTTAGTATTACAGTCATAAATATAGTATAGTCATATATACCTTTTTGAAATGCTATGCCCTTTAATTTGATACCCATAATGCAGTATTCAAAACAACTTTTTTTTCACACCTCTTTATTTTGACATCTCACAGCCGCCATGTTTGTTTTTTTCAAACGTCACATATCTAAGAACACTTGGGCGATCAAGACGAACCTAACGACGTCTTAATTGTGTAAATCCGTTCAGTGGATTGTGAGATATCAGGTAATAAAGAATATTACATATGTACATATAAGATACGCGCGAAAAATATAAACCTTCTTTACAGTGGGGTAAACAGTCGGGTAAAAAGTGAATCAAAAAGTCGCGTGTCAGGTAGTGACCCTTTATATACATTGTTGTCAACCTGGTAATGACTATAAACATGTCATGTCAAACAGGTGTTGTGTTACATGTAACTCATTAGACATCTTTCCATTTTTTATTACGTAACCTACATCCATACTTATTACTATTACTATATTACTATATATATAATATTGTCAAAATAAAGAGGTGTGAATAAAAGGTACAATAGTATGTTTATGACTGTAATACTAACAAAGTTAGTCAGCAACCATTCTTTATTCAATTTTCAATACTTGTACATCGGACAGGATTGAAGGCGTATCCTCGTCGGTGTCCAGGTCGACAGGGGCTCCCCACTTCTCGTCCAACTGTGTCCATTGCTCGTTGCCGAACAAGATCGCTTCGGAGTCGATTAACTTTGTGCACATTTTTACAGATGTGTTGTCGTCACGGGTTATGAGTGTCAACTGATTTTTCCCAAATAGTTTGCATTTATATAGCAACTACATAAGCGCGCACGGGTGTATTGTTTTGATTCATGAAAAAAAAATCACACTTTACATATAGGGGAGGTGTACTCTAAAATATGTTTTTTTTCAAGATTGTATTCTTTTACTTTATTGGCGTAAATAATATGTGTATCTGTGCAAAATTACAGCCCTGTAGCACTAACAGTCTCTGAGCAAAGGTGCGGACGGACATGATAAAACTATAAAGATTCCGTTTCGCCATGTTGGCTACGGAACCCTAAAAACAAAACTTAATGATACAATGACATATGAACTTAGGAAAATACAATTTACAGTCTAGTAAAAATAAAATGAAAACATTATTAAATTAATGATTGCAATTTCATTGAAATTTATAAATTCGTCCACCAAATGAAAAAGTCAACATTCTGAATTCTTTATTCACTTAGGATACAAACTAACTCTTGTGATACATCGAGATTTTACATATATACATGTAATGTCAAGTTCGCAAATAATAAGTAAAGCCAGAAAAAAAAGCTGCAATAAATAGATATTGACGATATGACACATATCACGAACCAAAACCAGGTAAACAGACAAAGTAACCATTATTGGACAACGTCTTTAACTAATCACCTGGATTAGTAAAAATACAAAAAAATGGGTCCCATCCTAATTGTTATCTTTAACTTATTACATAGATTAGTAAAAATACTAATAAACCCTAATGACTGAGTTCTTATTATTTTATAAACCCTAAGGATTGTAAAAATTGGAAAGATGTCTAATGAGTTACATGTAACACAATACCTAATGACATGTTTACGGTCATTACCAGGTTGACAACAATGTATATAAAGGGTCACTACCTGACACGCGACTTATTAACTCACTTCTCTTTGATATAAGCCGCCCATCTTCTACCTACCTCTCTTGGCTACTGTATTGTTACAATATAGGAAGCACGTTTCAGTGAAATGTAATAATATACTCTACATACTCTTTTTATTAAAAACACTAAAAAGTGTGCCCTCCGATATATTTAAGTTTTATTTGCATTTTATCTTCCTATGAAAATACATTAGTAAATCTATACTTTTAAACTGTCCAGCCCGGCCGCGGCCCGCAACTGCACTCCCAGACGACAAAATCTGCGCTGCACTCGATTCAAGGAGTTGGCAGAGTTCTGGCAGAACCAAGCATTTAAAGAAGATTCTCGTGAATGAATGTTATGTATTATAATTATGTTTTGTATTTGTATAGGCGTACTAGGCGTATTGGCGTTACATTTAATTTTGTGAATATTATTATTGTATAAAAATAGGTTATAAGTAAATTATTGTAAATATTAGTTTAGTTTTATTTTTTACATTACCAAATAAACGAATTTAAAATAATACGAACTTCTTTTAATTTACAACATAAGTTAGGTAAATAGGTATAGGCTTAATTAGTTTAAGCACGTTTATTCTCTTTTTATTATTATTCATTAATGCCTCCGACTGCATGAAATTATATAATAATGTAGGGCATCTTGTTTCCATCTTGTTTGTGCAGGCGGGTTTTTTTATTTTTATAATTATGTTTTTTATTTAATACTTTTTAGTGGATAATGGATGTAGCCGATGTAACAACTCACTTTTGTCACAGCTATTGTCAAGTATTGAAAATTGAATAAAGAATGGATGCTAACTAACTTTTTTAGTATTACAGTCATAAATATAGTATAGTCGTATATACCTTTTTGAAATGCTATGCCCTTTAATTTGATACCCATATTACAGTATTCAAAACAACTTTTTTTTCACACCTCTTTATTTTGACATCTCACAGCCGCCATGTTTGTTTTTTTCAAACGTCACATATCTAAGAACACTTGGGCGATCAAGACGAACCTAACGACGTCTTAATTGTGTAAATCCGTTCAGTGGATTGTGAGATATCAGGTAATAAAGAATATTACATGTATACATATAAGATACGCGCGAAAAATATAAACCTTCTTTACAGTGGGGTAAACAGTCGGGTAAAAAGTGAATCAAAAAGTCGCGTGTCAGGTAGTGACCCTTTATATACATTGTTGTCTTTATTCACTTAGGATACAAAATAACTCTTGTGATACATCGAGATTTTACATATATACATGTAATGTCAAGTTCGCAAATAATATGTAAAGCCAGAAAAAAAAGCTGCAATAAATAGATATTGACGATATGACACATATCACGAACCAAAACCAGGTAAACAGACAAAGTAACCATTATTGGACAACGTCTTTAACTAATCACCTGGATTAGTAAAAATACAAAAAAATGGGTCCCATCCTAATTGTTATCTTTAACTTATTACATAGATTAGTAAAAATACTAATAAACCCTAATGACTGAGTTCTTATTATTTTATAAACCCTAAGGATTGTAAAAATTGGAAAGATGTCTAATGAGTTACATGTAACACAATACCTAATGACATGTTTACGGTCATTACCAGGTTGACAACAATGTATATAAAGGGTCACTACCTGACACGCGACTTATTAACTCACTTCTCTTTGATATAAGCCGCCCATCTTCTACCTACCTCTCTTGGCTACTGTATTGTTACAATATAGGAAGCACGTTTCAGTGAAATGTAATAATATACTCTACATACTCTTTTTATTAAAAACACTAAAAAGTGTGCCCTCCGATATATTTAAGTTTTATTTGCATTTTATCTTCCTATGAAAATACATTAGTAAATCTATACTTTTAAACTAATATTAAAAAGAGGTAAAGTTTGTGAGTTTGTAGGGAGTAATCTCTGGATCTACCAAACTGATTTTGTGAATTCATATACCCATACAAAGCCACGTTATTTGTGAATGTCAAAGGCCCAACGATATGGGTACGGGTCAGCTAGTTGTTAATAAATTGGGAAAAAATAAATGACTTCATCAAATGTACCGTACCGTCTTATAATTTAATACTTTTTTAACTTTTGTGGAGTTCGTTTTACAATCTTCTGATACATATTTATATTATAAATTAAAAAAAAAACTCTTTTAACATTATTATAAAATTAATATAAGGATAATTGGGAAAAAATATATTTATTACGAATCTTAATCGCGAGAATAATTTAAGGTCACAGTCTACCCGTGACCACGGCCGTTGTAATACGGTCGAAATGTCGGGCAATAAACAAGGTATTTTACCTTAAATTATTCACGCGATTAAGACCATGTGAGAGACCAAGATTATGTGTACAAATCGCGAAAGTTTATCAACATTTTAAGGATAATTGGTTTTTAAACCTTACAAAATAGAAATAACTATACAGTATGTCACTACTATTGCATAATATAACATTACTCTAAATAATTTATGGACGAATCTTGCTAGAAGCTAAAATAGTTGGTTCTGCAATAAATTAGTTAAGTACATAAATAAACGAGTTCTTAAAAAGAATACTGCTATTTTTCTAACTAATTTGGCAACAAAGAACCTAATCGCCTTGTCGGCATAAATAAAACAATTAAAGTGCGGGGCGTGCGCTTATGTAGTTGCTATATAAAGGCAAACAATTTGGGGAAAAATCAGTTGACACTCATAACCCGTGACGACAACACATCTGTAACAATGTGCACCAAGTTCATTGACTCCGAAGCGATCTTGTTCGGCAACGAGCAATGGACACAGTTGGACGAGAAGTGGGGAGAACCTGTCGACCTGGACACCGACGAGGATACGCCTTCAATCCTGCACCCAGTATTTAGTACATCGGACCTGACGCAGACCACATTCGACTCGTCGGTGCTGTTCACCAAAGTAAACAGGAAGGCCGGGAGGAGACTGTCTAAGTGCGGAGTGTTGGACTACAACGAGTTTCTCAAGGATCTGAGAGATTTCAGTCTCCCCAAGAAATTGCACTACGTCAACGGACAGATCTACTCAGCTCAGTCCGTAGAGGAGATCTGCGACCAGATCGACGATATATTCAAGTCGGTGGAGAAGTTATGTTTCGCAACGAGCACAATGCGGAGGAAGATTATCATCCCTGATGTGGTGAGCTGCAGCATCTCAGTGGACGGACTGTCGTTCGACGACACACCTTCGCAGCAGCAGCAGACGACCGGAGACAATGTTGAGAAGTACATCGACAAAGCTTTAGACAAGTTTGAACATTTGTCGTACATGCCGATAGATGACGACGCCACGAGAGAGTCGGTGACTACGCTGGTGAGAAAGTTTAGCTCGATCCTGTCCAGCCCGGCCGCGGCCCGCAACTGCACTCCCAGACGACAAAATCTGCGCTGCACTCGATTCAAGGAGTTGGCAGAGTTCTGGCAGAACCAAGCATTTAAAGAAGATTCTCGTGAATGAATGTTATGTATTATAATTATGTTTTGTATTTGTATAGGCGTACTAGGCGTATTGGCGTTACATTTAATTTTGTGAATATTATTATTGTATAAAAATAGGTTATAAGTAAATTATTGTAAATATTAGTTTAGTTTTATTTTTTACATTACCAAATAAACGAATTTAAAATAATACGAACTTCTTTTAATTTACAACATAAGTTAGGTAAATAGGTATAGGCTTAATTAGTTTAAGCACGTTTATTCTCTTTTTATTATTATTCATTAATGCCTCCGACTGCATGAAATTATATAATAATGTAGGGCATCTTGTTTCCATCTTGTTTGTGCAGGCGGGTTTTTTTATTTTTATAATTATGTTTTTTATTTAATACTTTTTAGTGGATAATGGATGTAGCCGATGTAACAACTCACTTTTGTCACAGCTATTGTCAAGTATTGAAAATTGAATAAAGAATGGATGCTAACTAACTTTTTTAGTATTACAGTCATAAATATAGTATAGTCGTATATACCTTTTTGAAATGCTATGCCCTTTAATTTGATACCCATATTACAGTATTCAAAACAACTTTTTTTTCACACCTCTTTATTTTGACATCTCACAGCCGCCATGTTTGTTTTTTTCAAACGTCACATATCTAAGAACACTTGGGCGATCAAGACGAACCTAACGACGTCTTAATTGTGTAAATCCGTTCAGTGGATTGTGAGATATCAGGTAATAAAGAATATTACATGTATACATATAAGATACGCGCGAAAAATATAAACCTTCTTTACAGTGGGGTAAACAGTCGGGTAAAAAGTGAATCAAAAAGTCGCGTGTCAGGTAGTGACCCTTTATATACATTGTTGTCTTTATTCACTTAGGATACAAAATAACTCTTGTGATACATCGAGATTTTACATATATACATGTAATGTCAAGTTCGCAAATAATATGTAAAGCCAGAAAAAAAAGCTGCAATAAATAGATATTGACGATATGACACATATCACGAACCAAAACCAGGTAAACAGACAAAGTAACCATTATTGGACAACGTCTTTAACTAATCACCTGGATTAGTAAAAATACAAAAAAATGGGTCCCATCCTAATTGTTATCTTTAACTTATTACATAGATTAGTAAAAATACTAATAAACCCTAATGACTGAGTTCTTATTATTTTATAAACCCTAAGGATTGTAAAAATTGGAAAGATGTCTAATGAGTTACATGTAACACAATACCTAATGACATGTTTACGGTCATTACCAGGTTGACAACAATGTATATAAAGGGTCACTACCTGACACGCGACTTATTAACTCACTTCTCTTTGATATAAGCCGCCCATCTTCTACCTACCTCTCTTGGCTACTGTATTGTTACAATATAGGAAGCACGTTTCAGTGAAATGTAATAATATACTCTACATACTCTTTTTATTAAAAACACTAAAAAGTGTGCCCTCCGATATATTTAAGTTTTATTTGCATTTTATCTTCCTATGAAAATACATTAGTAAATCTATACTTATATACTAATATTAAAAAGAGGTAAAGTTTGTGAGTTTGTAGGGAGTAATCTCTGGATCTACCAAACTGATTTTGTGAATTCATATACCCATACAAAGCCACGTTATTTGTGAATGTCAAAGGCCCAACGATATGGGTACGGGTCAGCTAGTTGTTAATAAATTGGGAAAAAATAAATGACTTCATCAAATGTACCGTACCGTCTTATAATTTAATACTTTTTTAACTTTTGTGGAGTTCGTTTTACAATCTTCTGATACATATTTATATTATAAATTAAAAAAAAAACTCTTTTAACATTATTATAAAATTAATATAAGGATAATTGGGAAAAAATATATTTATTACGAATCTTAATCGCGAGAATAATTTAAGGTCACAGTCTACCCGTGACCACGGCCGTTGTAATACGGTCGAAATGTCGGGCAATAAACAAGGTATTTTACCTTAAATTATTCACGCGATTAAGACCATGTGAGAGACCAAGATTATGTGTACAAATCGCGAAAGTTTATCAACATTTTAAGGATAATTGGTTTTTAAAACTTACAAAATACAAATAACTATACAGTATGTCACTACTATTGCATAATATAACATTACTCTAAATAATTTATGGACGAATCTTGCTAGAAGCTAAAATAGTTGGTTCTGCAATAAATTAGTTAAGTACATAAATAAACGAGTTCTTAAAAAGAATACTGCTATTTTTCTAACTAATTTGGCAACAAAGAACCTAATCGCCTTGTCGGCATAAATAAAACAATTAAAGTGCGGGGCGTGCGCTTATGTAGTTGCTATATAAAGGCAAACAATTTGGGGAAAAATCAGTTGACACTCATAACCCGTGACGACAACACATCTGTAACAATGTGCACCAAGTTCATTGACTCCGAAGCGATCTTGTTCGGCAACGAGCAATGGACACAGTTGGACGAGAAGTGGGGAGAACCTGTCGACCTGGACACCGACGAGGATACGCCTTCAATCCTGCACCCAGTATTTAGTACATCGGACCTGACGCAGACCACATTCGACTCGTCGGTGCTGTTCACCAAAGTAAACAGGAAGGCCGGGAGGAGACTGTCTAAGTGCGGAGTGTTGGACTACAACGAGTTTCTCAAGGATCTGAGAGATTTCAGTCTCCCCAAGAAATTGCACTACGTCAACGGACAGATCTACTCAGCTCAGTCCGTAGAGGAGATCTGCGACCAGATCGACGATATATTCAAGTCGGTGGAGAAGTTATGTTTCGCAACGAGCACAATGCGGAGGAAGATTATCATCCCTGATGTGGTGAGCTGCAGCATCTCAGTGGACGGACTGTCGTTCGACGACACACCTTCGCAGCAGCAGCAGACGACCGGAGACAATGTTGAGAAGTACATCGACAAAGCTTTAGACAAGTTTGAACATTTGTCGTACATGCCGATAGATGACGACGCCACGAGAGAGTCGGTGACTACGCTGGTGAGAAAGTTTAGCTCGATCCTGTCCAGCCCGGCCGCGGCCCGCAACTGCACTCCCAGACGACAAAATCTGCGCTGCACTCGATTCAAGGAGTTGGCAGAGTTCTGGCAGAACCAAGCATTTAAAGAAGATTCTCGTGAATGAATGTTATGTATTATAATTATGTTTTGTATTTGTATAGGCGTACTAGGCGTATTGGCGTTACATTTAATTTTGTGAATATTATTATTGTATAAAAATAGGTTATAAGTAAATTATTGTAAATATTAGTTTAGTTTTATTTTTTACATTACCAAATAAACGAATTTAAAATAATACGAACTTCTTTTAATTTACAACATAAGTTAGGTAAATAGGTATAGGCTTAATTAGTTTAAGCACGTTTATTCTCTTTTTATTATTATTCATTAATGCCTCCGACTGCATGAAATTATATAATAATGTAGGGCATCTTGTTTCCATCTTGTTTGTGCAGGCGGGTTTTTTTATTTTTATAATTATGTTTTTTATTTAATACTTTTTAGTGGATAATGGATGTAGCCGATGTAACAACTCACTTTTGTCACAGCTATTGTCAAGTATTGAAAATTGAATAAAGAATGGATGCTAACTAACTTTTTTAGTATTACAGTCATAAATATAGTATAGTCGTATATACCTTTTTGAAATGCTATGCCCTTTAATTTGATACCCATATTACAGTATTCAAAACAACTTTTTTTTCACACCTCTTTATTTTGACATCTCACAGCCGCCATGTTTGTTTTTTTCAAACGTCACATATCTAAGAACACTTGGGCGATCAAGACGAACCTAACGACGTCTTAATTGTGTAAATCCGTTCAGTGGATTGTGAGATATCAGGTAATAAAGAATATTACATGTATACATATAAGATACGCGCGAAAAATATAAACCTTCTTTACAGTGGGGTAAACAGTCGGGTAAAAAGTGAATCAAAAAGTCGCGTGTCAGGTAGTGACCCTTTATATACATTGTTGTCTTTATTCACTTAGGATACAAAATAACTCTTGTGATACATCGAGATTTTACATATATACATGTAATGTCAAGTTCGCAAATAATATGTAAAGCCAGAAAAAAAAGCTGCAATAAATAGATATTGACGATATGACACATATCACGAACCAAAACCAGGTAAACAGACAAAGTAACCATTATTGGACAACGTCTTTAACTAATCACCTGGATTAGTAAAAATACAAAAAAATGGGTCCCATCCTAATTGTTATCTTTAACTTATTACATAGATTAGTAAAAATACTAATAAACCCTAATGACTGAGTTCTTATTATTTTATAAACCCTAAGGATTGTAAAAATTGGAAAGATGTCTAATGAGTTACATGTAACACAATACCTAATGACATGTTTACGGTCATTACCAGGTTGACAACAATGTATATAAAGGGTCACTACCTGACACGCGACTTATTAACTCACTTCTCTTTGATATAAGCCGCCCATCTTCTACCTACCTCTCTTGGCTACTGTATTGTTACAATATAGGAAGCACGTTTCAGTGAAATGTAATAATATACTCTACATACTCTTTTTATTAAAAACACTAAAAAGTGTGCCCTCCGATATATTTAAGTTTTATTTGCATTTTATCTTCCTATGAAAATACATTAGTAAATCTATACTTATATACTAATATTAAAAAGAGGTAAAGTTTGTGAGTTTGTAGGGAGTAATCTCTGGATCTACCAAACTGATTTTGTGAATTCATATACCCATACAAAGCCACGTTATTTGTGAATGTCAAAGGCCCAACGATATGGGTACGGGTCAGCTAGTTGTTAATAAATTGGGAAAAAATAAATGACTTCATCAAATGTACCGTACCGTCTTATAATTTAATACTTTTTTAACTTTTGTGGAGTTCGTTTTACAATCTTCTGATACATATTTATATTATAAATTAAAAAAAAAACTCTTTTAACATTATTATAAAATTAATATAAGGATAATTGGGAAAAAATATATTTATTACGAATCTTAATCGCGAGAATAATTTAAGGTCACAGTCTACCCGTGACCACGGCCGTTGTAATACGGTCGAAATGTCGGGCAATAAACAAGGTATTTTACCTTAAATTATTCACGCGATTAAGACCATGTGAGAGACCAAGATTATGTGTACAAATCGCGAAAGTTTATCAACATTTTAAGGATAATTGGTTTTTAAAACTTACAAAATACAAATAACTATACAGTATGTCACTACTATTGCATAATATAACATTACTCTAAATAATTTATGGACGAATCTTGCTAGAAGCTAAAATAGTTGGTTCTGCAATAAATTAGTTAAGTACATAAATAAACGAGTTCTTAAAAAGAATACTGCTATTTTTCTAACTAATTTGGCAACAAAGAACCTAATCGCCTTGTCGGCATAAATAAAACAATTAAAGTGCGGGGCGTGCGCTTATGTAGTTGCTATATAAAGGCAAACAATTTGGGGAAAAATCAGTTGACACTCATAACCCGTGACGACAACACATCTGTAACAATGTGCACCAAGTTCATTGACTCCGAAGCGATCTTGTTCGGCAACGAGCAATGGACACAGTTGGACGAGAAGTGGGGAGAACCTGTCGACCTGGACACCGACGAGGATACGCCTTCAATCCTGCACCCAGTATTTAGTACATCGGACCTGACGCAGACCACATTCGACTCGTCGGTGCTGTTCACCAAAGTAAACAGGAAGGCCGGGAGGAGACTGTCTAAGTGCGGAGTGTTGGACTACAACGAGTTTCTCAAGGATCTGAGAGATTTCAGTCTCCCCAAGAAATTGCACTACGTCAACGGACAGATCTACTCAGCTCAGTCCGTAGAGGAGATCTGCGACCAGATCGACGATATATTCAAGTCGGTGGAGAAGTTATGTTTCGCAACGAGCACAATGCGGAGGAAGATTATCATCCCTGATGTGGTGAGCTGCAGCATCTCAGTGGACGGACTGTCGTTCGACGACACACCTTCGCAGCAGCAGACGACCGGAGACAATGTTGAGAAGTACATCGACAAAGCTTTAGACAAGTTTGAACATTTGTCGTACATGCCGATAGATGACGACGCCACGAGAGAGTCGGTGACTACGCTGGTGAGAAAGTTTAGCTCGATCCTGTCCAGCCCGGCCGCGGCCCGCAACTGCACTCCCAGACGACAAAATCTGCGCTGCACTCGATTCAAGGAGTTGGCAGAGTTCTGGCAGAACCAAGCATTTAAAGAAGATTCTCGTGAATGAATGTTATGTATTATAATTATGTTTTGTATTTGTATAGGCGTACTAGGCGTATTGGCGTTACATTTAATTTTGTGAATATTATTATTGTATAAAAATAGGTTATAAGTAAATTATTGTAAATATTAGTTTAGTTTTATTTTTTACATTACCAAATAAACGAATTTAAAATAATACGAACTTCTTTTAATTTACAACATAAGTTAGGTAAATAGGTATAGGCTTAATTAGTTTAAGCACGTTTATTCTCTTTTTATTATTATTCATTAATGCCTCCGACTGCATGAAATTATATAATAATGTAGGGCATCTTGTTTCCATCTTGTTTGTGCAGGCGGGTTTTTTTATTTTTATAATTATGTTTTTTATTTAATACTTTTTAGTGGATAATGGATGTAGCCGATGTAACAACTCACTTTTGTCACAGCTATTGTCAAGTATTGAAAATTGAATAAAGAATGGATGCTAACTAACTTTTTTAGTATTACAGTCATAAATATAGTATAGTCGTATATACCTTTTTGAAATGCTATGCCCTTTAATTTGATACCCATATTACAGTATTCAAAACAACTTTTTTTTCACACCTCTTTATTTTGACATCTCACAGCCGCCATGTTTGTTTTTTTCAAACGTCACATATCTAAGAACACTTGGGCGATCAAGACGAACCTAACGACGTCTTAATTGTGTAAATCCGTTCAGTGGATTGTGAGATATCAGGTAATAAAGAATATTACATGTATACATATAAGATACGCGCGAAAAATATAAACCTTCTTTACAGTGGGGTAAACAGTCGGGTAAAAAGTGAATCAAAAAGTCGCGTGTCAGGTAGTGACCCTTTATATACATTGTTGTCTTTATTCACTTAGGATACAAAATAACTCTTGTGATACATCGAGATTTTACATATATACATGTAATGTCAAGTTCGCAAATAATATGTAAAGCCAGAAAAAAAAGCTGCAATAAATAGATATTGACGATATGACACATATCACGAACCAAAACCAGGTAAACAGACAAAGTAACCATTATTGGACAACGTCTTTAACTAATCACCTGGATTAGTAAAAATACAAAAAAATGGGTCCCATCCTAATTGTTATCTTTAACTTATTACATAGATTAGTAAAAATACTAATAAACCCTAATGACTGAGTTCTTATTATTTTATAAACCCTAAGGATTGTAAAAATTGGAAAGATGTCTAATGAGTTACATGTAACACAATACCTAATGACATGTTTACGGTCATTACCAGGTTGACAACAATGTATATAAAGGGTCACTACCTGACACGCGACTTATTAACTCACTTCTCTTTGATATAAGCCGCCCATCTTCTACCTACCTCTCTTGGCTACTGTATTGTTACAATATAGGAAGCACGTTTCAGTGAAATGTAATAATATACTCTACATACTCTTTTTATTAAAAACACTAAAAAGTGTGCCCTCCGATATATTTAAGTTTTATTTGCATTTTATCTTCCTATGAAAATACATTAGTAAATCTATACTTATATACTAATATTAAAAAGAGGTAAAGTTTGTGAGTTTGTAGGGAGTAATCTCTGGATCTACCAAACTGATTTTGTGAATTCATATACCCATACAAAGCCACGTTATTTGTGAATGTCAAAGGCCCAACGATATGGGTACGGATCAGCTAGTTGTTAATAAATTGGGAAAAAATAAATGACTTCATCAAATGTACCGTACCGTCTTATAATTTAATACTTTTTTAACTTTTGTGGAGTTCGTTTTACAATCTTCTGATACATATTTATATTATAAATTAAAAAAAAAACTCTTTTAACATTATTATAAAATTAATATAAGGATAATTGGGAAAAAATATATTTATTACGAATCTTAATCGCGAGAATAATTTAAGGTCACAGTCTACCCGTGACCACGGCCGTTGTAATACGGTCGAAATGTCGGGCAATAAACAAGGTATTTTACCTTAAATTATTCACGCGATTAAGACCATGTGAGAGACCAAGATTATGTGTACAAATCGCGAAAGTTTATCAACATTTTAAGGATAATTGGTTTTTAAAACTTACAAAATACAAATAACTATACAGTATGTCACTACTATTGCATAATATAACATTACTCTAAATAATTTATGGACGAATCTTGCTAGAAGCTAAAATAGTTGGTTCTGCAATAAATTAGTTAAGTACATAAATAAACGAGTTCTTAAAAAGAATACTGCTATTTTTCTAACTAATTTGGCAACAAAGAACCTAATCGCCTTGTCGGCATAAATAAAACAATTAAAGTGCGGGGCGTGCGCTTATGTAGTTGCTATATAAAGGCAAACAATTTGGGGAAAAATCAGTTGACACTCATAACCCGTGACGACAACACATCTGTAACAATGTGCACCAAGTTCATTGACTCCGAAGCGATCTTGTTCGGCAACGAGCAATGGACACAGTTGGACGAGAAGTGGGGAGAACCTGTCGACCTGGACACCGACGAGGATACGCCTTCAATCCTGCACCCAGTATTTAGTACATCGGACCTGACGCAGACCACATTCGACTCGTCGGTGCTGTTCACCAAAGTAAACAGGAAGGCCGGGAGGAGACTGTCTAAGTGCGGAGTGTTGGACTACAACGAGTTTCTCAAGGATCTGAGAGATTTCAGTCTCCCCAAGAAATTGCACTACGTCAACGGACAGATCTACTCAGCTCAGTCCGTAGAGGAGATCTGCGACCAGATCGACGATATATTCAAGTCGGTGGAGAAGTTATGTTTCGCAACGAGCACAATGCGGAGGAAGATTATCATCCCTGATGTGGTGAGCTGCAGCATCTCAGTGGACGGACTGTCGTTCGACGACACACCTTCGCAGCAGCAGACGACCGGAGACAATGTTGAGAAGTACATCGACAAAGCTTTAGACAAGTTTGAACATTTGTCGTACATGCCGATAGATGACGACGCCACGAGAGAGTCGGTGACTACGCTGGTGAGAAAGTTTAGCTCGATCCTGTCCAGCCCGGCCGCGGCCCGCAACTGCACTCCCAGACGACAAAATCTGCGCTGCACTCGATTCAAGGAGTTGGCAGAGTTCTGGCAGAACCAAGCATTTAAAGAAGATTCTCGTGAATGAATGTTATGTATTATAATTATGTTTTGTATTTGTATAGGCGTATTGGCGTTACATTTAATTTTGTGAATATTATTATTGTATAAAAATAGGTTATAAGTAAATTATTGTAAATATTAGTTTAGTTTTATTATTTACATTACCAAATAAACGAATTTAAAATAATACGAACTTCTTTTAATTTACAACATAAGTTAGGTAAATAGGTATAGGCTTAATTAGTTTAAGCACGTTTATTCTCTTTTTATTATTATTCATTAATGCCTCCGACTGCATGAAATTATATAATAATGTAGGGCATCTTGTTTCCATCTTGTTTGTGCAGGCGGGTTTTTTTATTTTTATAATTATGTTTTTTATTTAATACTTTTTAGTGGATAATGGATGTAGCCGATGTAACAACTCACTTTTGTCACAGCTATTGTCAAGTATTGAAAATTGAATAAAGAATGGATGCTAACTAACTTTTTTAGTATTACAGTCATAAATATAGTATAGTCGTATATACCTTTTTGAAATGCTATGCCCTTTAATTTGATACCCATATTACAGTATTCAAAACAACTTTTTTTTCACACCTCTTTATTTTGACATCTCACAGCCGCCATGTTTGTTTTTTTCAAACGTCACATATCTAAGAACACTTGGGCGATCAAGACGAACCTAACGACGTCTTAATTGTGTAAATCCGTTCAGTGGATTGTGAGATATCAGGTAATAAAGAATATTACATGTATACATATAAGATACGCGCGAAAAATATAAACCTTCTTTACAGTGGGGTAAACAGTCGGGTAAAAAGTGAATCAAAAAGTCGCGTGTCAGGTAGTGACCCTTTATATACATTGTTGTCTTTATTCACTTAGGATACAAAATAACTCTTGTGATACATCGAGATTTTACATATATACATGTAATGTCAAGTTCGCAAATAATATGTAAAGCCAGAAAAAAAAGCTGCAATAAATAGATATTGACGATATGACACATATCACGAACCAAAACCAGGTAAACAGACAAAGTAACCATTATTGGACAACGTCTTTAACTAATCACCTGGATTAGTAAAAATACAAAAAAATGGGTCCCATCCTAATTGTTATCTTTAACTTATTACATAGATTAGTAAAAATACTAATAAACCCTAATGACTGAGTTCTTATTATTTTATAAACCCTAAGGATTGTAAAAATTGGAAAGATGTCTAATGAGTTACATGTAACACAATACCTAATGACATGTTTACGGTCATTACCAGGTTGACAACAATGTATATAAAGGGTCACTACCTGACACGCGACTTATTAACTCACTTCTCTTTGATATAAGCCGCCCATCTTCTACCTACCTCTCTTGGCTACTGTATTGTTACAATATAGGAAGCACGTTTCAGTGAAATGTAATAATATACTCTACATACTCTTTTTATTAAAAACACTAAAAAGTGTGCCCTCCGATATATTTAAGTTTTATTTGCATTTTATCTTCCTATGAAAATACATTAGTAAATCTATACTTATATACTAATATTAAAAAGAGGTAAAGTTTGTGAGTTTGTAGGGAGTAATCTCTGGATCTACCAAACTGATTTTGTGAATTCATATACCCATACAAAGCCACGTTATTTGTGAATGTCAAAGGCCCAACGATATGGGTACGGGTCAGCTAGTTGTTAATAAATTGGGAAAAAATAAATGACTTCATCAAATGTACCGTACCGTCTTATAATTTAATACTTTTTTAACTTTTGTGGAGTTCGTTTTACAATCTTCTGATACATATTTATATTATAAATTAAAAAAAAAACTCTTTTAACATTATTATAAAATTAATATAAGGATAATTGGGAAAAAATATATTTATTACGAATCTTAATCGCGAGAATAATTTAAGGTCACAGTCTACCCGTGACCACGGCCGTTGTAATACGGTCGAAATGTCGGGCAATAAACAAGGTATTTTACCTTAAATTATTCACGCGATTAAGACCATGTGAGAGACCAAGATTATGTGTACAAATCGCGAAAGTTTATCAACATTTTAAGGATAATTGGTTTTTAAAACTTACAAAATAGAAATAACTATACAGTATGTCACTACTATTGCATAATATAACATTACTCTAAATAATTTATGGACGAATCTTGCTAGAAGCTAAAATAGTTGGTTCTGCAATAAATTAGTTAAGTACATAAATAAACGAGTTCTTAAAAAGAATACTGCTATTTTTCTAACTAATTTGGCAACAAAGAACCTAATCGCCTTGTCGGCATAAATAAAACAATTAAAGTGCGGGGCGTGCGCTTATGTAGTTGCTATATAAAGGCAAACAATTTGGGGAAAAATCAGTTGACACTCATAACCCGTGACGACAACACATCTGTAACAATGTGCACCAAGTTCATTGACTCCGAAGCGATCTTGTTCGGCAACGAGCAATGGACACAGTTGGACGAGAAGTGGGGAGAACCTGTCGACCTGGACACCGACGAGGATACGCCTTCAATCCTGCACCCAGTATTTAGTACATCGGACCTGACGCAGACCACATTCGACTCGTCGGTGCTGTTCACCAAAGTAAACAGGAAGGCCGGGAGGAGACTGTCTAAGTGCGGAGTGTTGGACTACAACGAGTTTCTCAAGGATCTGAGAGATTTCAGTCTCCCCAAGAAATTGCACTACGTCAACGGACAGATCTACTCAGCTCAGTCCGTAGAGGAGATCTGCGACCAGATCGACGATATATTCAAGTCGGTGGAGAAGTTATGTTTCGCAACGAGCACAATGCGGAGGAAGATTATCATCCCTGATGTGGTGAGCTGCAGCATCTCAGTGGACGGACTGTCGTTCGACGACACACCTTCGCAGCAGCAGCAGACGACCGGAGACAATGTTGAGAAGTACATCGACAAAGCTTTAGACAAGTTTGAACATTTGTCGTACATGCCGATAGATGACGACGCGACGAGAGAGTCGGTGACTACGCTGGTGAGAAAGTTTAGCTCGATCCTGTCCAGCCCGGCCGCGGCCCGCAACTGCACTCCCAGACGACAAAATCTGCGCTGCACTCGATTCAAGGAGTTGGCAGAGTTCTGGCAGAACCAAGCATTTAAAGAAGATTCTCGTGAATGAATGTTATGTATTATAATTATGTTTTGTATTTGTATAGGCGTATTGGCGTTACATTTAATTTTGTGAATATTATTATTGTATAAAAATAGGTTATAAGTAAATTATTGTAAATATTAGTTTAGTTTTATTATTTACATTACCAAATAAACGAATTTAAAATAATACGAACTTCTTTTAATTTACAACATAAGTTAGGTAAATAGGTATAGGCTTAATTAGTTTAAGCACGTTTATTCTCTTTTTATTATTATTCATTAATGCCTCCGACTGCATGAAATTATATAATAATGTAGGGCATCTTGTTTCCATCTTGTTTGTGCAGGCGGGTTTTTTTATTTTTATAATTATGTTTTTTATTTAATACTTTTTAGTGGATAATGGATGTAGCCGATGTAACAACTCACTTTTGTCACAGCTATTGTCAAGTATTGAAAATTGAATAAAGAATGGATGCTAACTAACTTTTTTAGTATTACAGTCATAAATATAGTATAGTCGTATATACCTTTTTGAAATGCTATGCCCTTTAATTTGATACCCATATTACAGTATTCAAAACAACTTTTTTTTCACACCTCTTTATTTTGACATCTCACAGCCGCCATGTTTGTTTTTTTCAAACGTCACATATCTAAGAACACTTGGGCGATCAAGACGAACCTAACGACGTCTTAATTGTGTAAATCCGTTCAGTGGATTGTGAGATATCAGGTAATAAAGAATATTACATATATACATATAAGATACGCGCGAAAAATATAAACCTTCTTTACAGTGGGGTAAACAGTAGGGTAAAAAGTGAATCAAAAAGTCGCGTGTCAGGTAGTGACCCTTTATATACATTGTTGTCTTTATTCACTTAGGATACAAAATAACTCTTGTGATACATCGAGATTTTACATATATACATGTAATGTCAAGTTCGCAAATAATATGTAAAGCCAGAAAAAAAAGCTGCAATAAATAGATATTGACGATATGACACATATCACGAACCAAAACCAGGTAAACAGACAAAGTAACCATTATTGGACAACGTCTTTAACTAATCACCTGGATTAGTAAAAATACAAAAAAATGGGTCCCATCCTAATTGTTATCTTTAACTTATTACATAGATTAGTAAAAATACTAATAAACCCTAATGACTGAGTTCTTATTATTTTATAAACCCTAAGGATTGTAAAAATTGGAAAGATGTCTAATGAGTTACATGTAACACAATACCTAATGACATGTTTACGGTCATTACCAGGTTGACAACAATGTATATAAAGGGTCACTACCTGACACGCGACTTATTAACTCACTTCTCTTTGATATAAGCCGCCCATCTTCTACCTACCTCTCTTGGCTACTGTATTGTTACAATATAGGAAGCACGTTTCAGTGAAATGTAATAATATACTCTACATACTCTTTTTATTAAAAACACTAAAAAGTGTGCCCTCCGATATATTTAAGTTTTATTTGCATTTTATCTTCCTATGAAAATACATTAGTAAATCTATACTTATATACTAATATTAAAAAGAGGTAAAGTTTGTGAGTTTGTAGGGAGTAATCTCTGGATCTACCAAACTGATTTTGTGAATTCATATACCCATACAAAGCCACGTTATTTGTGAATGTCAAAGGCCCAACGATATGGGTACGGGTCAGCTAGTTGTTAATAAATTGGGAAAAAATAAATGACTTCATCAAATGTACCGTACCGTCTTATAATTTAATACTTTTTTAACTTTTGTGGAGTTCGTTTTACAATCTTCTGATACATATTTATATTATAAATTAAAAAAAAAACTCTTTTAACATTATTATAAAATTAATATAAGGATAATTGGGAAAAAATATATTTATTACGAATCTTAATCGCGAGAATAATTTAAGGTCACAGTCTACCCGTGACCACGGCCGTTGTAATACGGTCGAAATGTCGGGCAATAAACAAGGTATTTTACCTTAAATTATTCACGCGATTAAGACCATGTGAGAGACCAAGATTATGTGTACAAATCGCGAAAGCTTATCAACATTTTAAGGATAATTGGTTTTTAAAACTTACAAAATACAAATAACTATACAGTATGTCACTACTATTGCATAATATAACATTACTCTAAATAATTTATGGACGAATCTTGCTAGAAGCTAAAATAGTTGGTTCTGCAATAAATTAGTTAAGTACATAAATAAACGAGTTCTTAAAAAGAATACTGCTATTTTTCTAACTAATTTGGCAACAAAGAACCTAATCGCCTTGTCGGCATAAATAAAACAATTAAAGTGCGGGGCGTGCGCTTATGTAGTTGCTATATAAAGGCAAACAATTTGGGGAAAAATCAGTTGACACTCATAACCCGTGACGACAACACATCTGTAACAATGTGCACCAAGTTCATTGACTCCGAAGCGATCTTGTTCGGCAACGAGCAATGGACACAGTTGGACGAGAAGTGGGGAGAACCTGTCGACCTGGACACCGACGAGGATACGCCTTCAATCCTGCACCCAGTATTTAGTACATCGGACCTGACGCAGACCACATTCGACTCGTCGGTGCTGTTCACCAAAGTAAACAGGAAGGCCGGGAGGAGACTGTCTAAGTGCGGAGTGTTGGACTACAACGAGTTTCTCAAGGATCTGAGAGATTTCAGTCTCCCCAAGAAATTGCACTACGTCAACGGACAGATCTACTCAGCTCAGTCCGTAGAGGAGATCTGCGACCAGATCGACGATATATTCAAGTCGGTGGAGAAGTTATGTTTCGCAACGAGCACAATGCGGAGGAAGATTATCATCCCTGATGTGGTGAGCTGCAGCATCTCAGTGGACGGACTGTCGTTCGACGACACACCTTCGCAGCAGCAGCAGACGACCGGAGACAATGTTGAGAAGTACATCGACAAAGCTTTAGACAAGTTTGAACATTTGTCGTACATGCCGATAGATGACGACGCGACGAGAGAGTCGGTGACTACGCTGGTGAGAAAGTTTAGCTCGATCCTGTCCAGCCCGGCCGCGGCCCGCAACTGCACTCCCAGACGACAAAATCTGCGCTGCACTCGATTCAAGGAGTTGGCAGAGTTCTGGCAGAACCAAGCATTTAAAGAAGATTCTCGTGAATGAATGTTATGTATTATAATTATGTTTTGTATTTGTATAGGCGTACTAGGCGTATTGGCGTTACATTTAATTTTGTGAATATTATTATTGTATAAAAATAGGTTTTAAGTAAATTATTGTAAATATTAGTTTAGTTTTATTTTTTACATTACCAAATAAACGAATTTAAAATAATACGAACTTCTTTTAATTTACAACATAAGTTAGGTAAATAGGTATAGGCTTAATAAGTTTAAGCACGTTTATTCTCTTTTTATTATTATTCATTAATGCCTCCGACTGCATGAAATTATATAATAATGTAGGGCATCTTGTTTCTATCTTGTTTGTGCAGGCGGGTTTTTTTATTTTTATAATTATGTTTTTTATTTAATACTTTTTAGTGGATAATGGATGTAGCCGATGTAACAACTCACTTTTGTCACAGCTATTGTCAAGTATTGAAAATTGAATAAAGAATGGATGCTAACTAACTTTTTTAGTATTACAGTCATAAATATAGTAGATATAGTCGTATATACCTTTTTGAAATGCTATGCCCTTTAATTTGATACCCATATTACAGTATTCAAAACAACTTTTTTTTCACACCTCTTTATTTTGACATCTCACAGCCGCCATGTTTGTTTTTTTCAAACGTCACATATCTAAGAACACTTGGGCGATCAAGACGAACCTAACGACGTCTTAATTGTGTAAATCCGTTCAGTGGATTGTGAGATATCAGGTAATAAAGAATATTACATGTATACATATAAGATACGCGCGAAAAATATAAACCTTCTTTACAGTGGGGTAAACAGTCGGGTAAAAAGTGAATCAAAAAGTCGCGTGTCAGGTAGTGACCCTTTATATACATTGTTGTCTTTATTCACTTAGGATACAAAATAACTCTTGTGATACATCGAGATTTTACATATATACATGTAATGTCAAGTTCGCAAATAATATGTAAAGCCAGAAAAAAAAGCTGCAATAAATAGATATTGACGATATGACACATATCACGAACCAAAACCAGGTAAACAGACAAAGTAACCATTATTGGACAACGTCTTTAACTAATCACCTGGATTAGTAAAAATTTTTCTAACTGCGTACGCTGCAGAACTGAGTCTATTAGACAATTCACTTATATGTGGGCCCCACTGAAGCTTAGAATCTAAAGTAATTCCTAAAAACTTTGTGGTCTCTACAGGGTTCAACTCATCTTCTTTTATTTTTATAGTGGTTTTTACTGGTTTCACGTTAGGTGTTATAAATCGAATACATTTAGTCTTGCCCTCGTTTAAGAGTAAATTGTTAACATCAAACCAGTTAACCACTTTTGAGATAGCCATATTTACATCTTCAAAGTCTTTTTGCTGGCGTTTTAATTTAATAAGAGTGATGTATCATCTGCAAACAGGACTATCTCATGATTATTATTTACTAAATATGGTAAGTCATTTATGTAAATTAAAAACAACAACGGCCCGAGAATAGAACCCTGTGGGACTCCCATTTTGACCACAGACCCCGGGGAGCGTTTACCATTAACATCAACTTTCTGAATCCTGTTACTCAGATAGGACGTAAGAAGATTCAGAGCTGTGTTTTTAATACCATAATGTTGCAATTTCCTGATTAATGTTTCATGCAGAACACAGTCAAATGCCTTAGATAAATCACAGAAGACGCCTAAAGCATCTTGCGATTCCTCCCAGGCGTCAAAAATATGTTTTAAAAGCTCCACACCAGCATCGGTTGTAGAGCGACCCCTAGTGAAACCAAATTGTTTAAAGTGTAATAATTTATTTTTGTAAAAGAAGTTCTGCATCTGATCATATATTATTTTTTCAAAGATTTTACTAAATGTTGGTAGTACTGATATGGGTCTAAAATTAGTGGGGTCAGACATACTACCCGATTTATACAATCGTATTACTTTACTATATTTCATTAAATCAGGAAATACACCACAATCTATACATTTATTAAATATAAAAGCCAAGTCCTGCGCGATAAAAGAAATTATAGACTTAGTAATCACAACTGAGTTACTCCAGAGGTCGGTAGTCTTCTTAACATTAATACAATTAAAAGCTTTAATGACATCTATATGTGTAACATAATCAAATTGAAAAGTGATGTCACATTTATTAACATTTTTAATCAAGATAGACTCAGCAACAATAGGTGAGGAATTCAATGACTTTGTAGTGGAGACTGGAATGTCAGTAAAGAATTTTTCAAATGCAGTGGCTACTTCTATGTCCGATGTGATGGTTTTACTATCTATTTTAAGACAGTAATCATTATTCTGACTTCTGACTCTTCCGGTCTCACTATTTATAATATCCCAAGTCATTTTAATTCTATTATCACTGTTTTTAATTTGTGAACTAAGGTAGCAAGCTTTTGCTGTTTTGCAAGTCTGCCTAAATGTTTTAGCATAATTTCTTACATAAGCTTGAAATCTTTCACAACAGTTATACTTTCGTTCATCATACAGCTCATATAATCTTTTTCTACTTTTATGTAGGCCGACAGTAGCCCACTCACTAAAAGTTGCATTCCCCTTAACCATAATCGTTTTGGGAGTGAAAACCGAATCGAAATTCATCAAATTTAAATTCATTAAATTTCTTCATCAAATGTACCGTACCGTCTTATAATTTAATACTTTTTTAACTTTTGTGGAGTTCGTTTTACAATCTTCTGATACATATAGATATTATAAATTAAAAAAAAAACTCTTTTAACATTATTATAAAATTAATATAAGGATAATTGGGAAAAAATATATTTATTACGAATCTTAATCGCGAGAATAATTTAAGGTCACAGTCTACCCGTGACCACGGCCGTTGTAATACGGTCGAAATGTCGGGCAATAAACAAGGTATTTTACCTTAAATTATTCACGCGATTAAGACCATGTGAGAGACCAAGATTATGTGTACAAATCGCGAAAGCTTATCAACATTTTAAGGATAATTGGTTTTTAAAACTTACAAAATACAAATAACTATACAGTATGTCACTACTATTGCATAATATAACATTACTCTAAATAATTTATGGATGAATCTTGCTAGAAGCTAAAATAGTTGGTTCTGCAATAAATTAGTTAAGTACATAAATAAACGAGTTCTTAAAAAGAATACTGCTATTTTTCTAACTAATTTGGCAACAAAGAACCTAATCGCCTTGTCGGCATAAATAAAACAATTAAAGTGCGGGGCGTGCGCTTATGTAGTTGCTATATAAAGGCAAACAATTTGGGGAAAAATCAGTTGACACTCATAACCCGTGACGACAACACATCTGTAACAATGTGCACCAAGTTCATTGACTCCGAAGCGATCTTGTTCGGCAACGAGCAATGGACACAGTTGGACGAGAAGTGGGGAGAACCTGTCGACCTGGACACCGACGAGGATACGCCTTCAATCCTGCACCCAGTATTTAGTACATCGGACCTGACGCAGACCACATTCGACTCGTCGGTGCTGTTCACCAAAGTAAACAGGAAGGCCGGGAGGAGACTGTCTAAGTGCGGAGTGTTGGACTACAACGAGTTTCTCAAGGATCTGAGAGATTTCAGTCTCCCCAAGAAATTGCACTACGTCAACGGACAGATCTACTCAGCTCAGTCCGTAGAGGAGATCTGCGACCAGATCGACGATATATTCAAGTCGGTGGAGAAGTTATGTTTCGCAACGAGCACAATGCGGAGGAAGATTATCATCCCTGATGTGGTGAGCTGCAGCATCTCAGTGGACGGACTGTCGTTCGACGACACACCTTCGCAGCAGCAGCAGACGACCGGAGACAATGTTGAGAAGTACATCGACAAAGCTTTAGACAAGTTTGAACATTTGTCGTATATGCCGATAGATGACGACGCGACGAGAGAGTCGGTGACTACGCTGGTGAGAAAGTTTAGCTCGATCCTGTCCAGCCCGGCCGCGGCCCGCAACTGCACTCCCAGACGACAAAATCTGCGCTGCACTCGATTCAAGGAGTTGGCAGAGTTCTGGCAGAACCAAGCATTTAAAGAAGATTCTCGTGAATGAATGTTATGTATTATAATTATGTTTTGTATTTGTATAGGCGTACTAGGCGTATTGGCGTTACATTTAATTTTGTGAATATTATTATTGTATAAAAATAGGTTATAAGTAAATTATTGTAAATATTAGTTTAGTTTTATTTTTTACATTACCAAATAAACGAATTTAAAATAATACGAACTTCTTTTAATTTACAACATAAGTTAGGTAAATAGGTATAGGCTTAATTAGTTTAAGCACGTTTATTCTCTTTTTATTATTATTCATTAATGCCTCCGACTGCATGAAATTATATAATAATGTAGGGCATCTTGTTCCCATCTTGTTTGTGCAGGCGGGTTTTTTTATTTTTATAATTATGTTTTTTATTTAATACTTTTTAGTGGATAATGGATGTAGCCGATGTAACAACTCACTTTTGTCACAGCTATTGTCAAGTATTGAAAATTGAATAAAGAATGGATGCTAACTAACTTTTTTAGTATTACAGTCATAAATATAGTATAGTCGTATATACCTTTTTGAAATGCTATGCCCTTTAATTTGATACCCATATTACAGTATTCAAAACAACTTTTTTTTCACACCTCTTTATTTTGACATCTCACAGCCGCCATGTTTGTTTTTTTCAAACGTCACATATCTAAGAACACTTGGGCGATCAAGACGAACCTAACGACGTCTTAATTGTGTAAATCCGTTCAGTGGATTGTGAGATATCAGGTAATAAAGAATATTACATATATACATATAAGATACGCGCGAAAAATATAAACCTTCTTTACAGTGGGGTAAAAAGTGAATCAAAAAGTCGCGTGTCAGGTAGTGTGCCTTTTATATACATTGTTGTCTTTATTCACTTAGGATACAAAATAACTCTTGTGATACATCGAGATTTTACATATATACATGTAATGTCAAGTTCGCAAATAATATGTAAAGCCAGAAAAAAAAGCTGCAATAAATAGATATTGACGATATGACACATAACACGAACCAAAACCAGGTAAACAGACAAAGTAACCATTATTGGACAACGTCTTTAACTAATCACCTGGATTAGTAAAAATACAAAAAAATGGGTCCCATCCTCATTGTTATCTTTAACTTATTACATAGATTAGTAAAAATACTAATAAACCCTAATGACTGAGTTCTTATTATTTTATAAACCCTAAGGATTGTAAAAATTGGAAAGATGTCTAATGAGTTACATGTAACACAATACCTAATGACATGTTTACGGTCATTACCAGGTTGACAACAATGTATATAAAGGGTCACTACCTGACACGCGACTTATTAACTCACTTCTCTTTGATATAAGCCGCCCATCTTCTACCTACCTCTCTTGGCTACTGTATTGTTATAATATAGGAAGCACGTTTCAGTGAAATGTAATAATATACTCTACATACTCTTTTTATTAGAAACACTAAAAAGTGTACCCTCCGATATATTTAAGTTTTATTTGCATTTTATCTTCCTATGAAAATACATTAGTAAATCTATACTTATATACTAATATTAAAAAGAGGTAAAGTTTGTGAGTTTGTAGGGAGTAATCTCTGGATCTACCAAACTGATTTTGAGAATTCATATACCCATACAAAGCCACGTTATTTGTGAATGTCAAAGGCCCAACGATATGGGTACGGGTCAGCTAGTTGTTAATAAATTGGGAAAAAATAAATGACTTCATCAAATGTACCGTACCGTCTTATAATTTAATACTTTTTTAACTTTTGTGGAGTTCGTTTTACAATCTTCTGATACATATTTATATAATAAATTAAAAAAAAAACTCTTTTAACATTATTAAAAAATGATAAAATTAATATAAGAATAATTGGGAAAAAATATATTTATTACGAATCTTAATCGCGAGAATAATTTAAGGTCACAGTCTACCCGTGACCACGGCCGTTGTAATACGGTCGAAATGTCGGGCAATAAACAAGGTATTTTACCTTAAATTATTCACGCGATTAAGACCATGTGAGAGACCAAGATTATGTGTACAAATCGCGAAAGTTTATCAACATTGTAAGGATAATTGGTTTTTAAAACTTACAAAATACAATTAACGATACAGTATGTCACTACTATTGCATAATATAACATTACTCTAAATAATTTATGGACGAATCTTGCTAGAAGCTAAAATAGTTGGTTCTGCAATAAATTAGTTAAGTACATAAATAAACGAGTTCTTAAAAAGAATACTGCTATTTTTCTAACTAATTTGGCAACAAAGAACCTAATCGCCTTGTCGGCATAAATAAAACAATTAAAGTGCGGGGCGTGCGCTTATGTAGTTGCTATATAAAGGCAAACAATTTGGGGAAAAATCAGTTGACACTCATAACCCGTGACGACAACACATCTGTAACAATGTGCACCAAGTTCATTGACTCCGAAGCGATCTTGTTCGGCAACGAGCAATGGACACAGTTGGACGAGAAGTGGGGAGAACCTGTCGACCTGGACTCCGACGAGGATACGCCTTCAATCCTGCACCCAGTATTTAGTACATCGGACCTGACGCAGACCACATTCGACTCGTCGGTGCTGTTCACCAAAGTAAACAGGAAGGCCGGGAGGAGACTGTCTAAGTGCGGAGTGTTGGACTACAACGAGTTTCTCAAGGATCTGAGAGATTTCAGTCTCCCCAAGAAATTGCACTACGTCAACGGACATATCTACTCAGCTCAGTCCGTAGAGGAGATCTGCGACCAGATCGACGATATATTCAAGTCGGTGGAGAAGTTATGTTTCGGAACGAGCACAATGCGGAGGAAGATTATCATCCCTGATGTGGTGAGCTGCAGCATCTCAGTGGACGGACTGTCGTTCGACGACACACCTTCGCAGCAGCAGCAGACGACCGGAGACAATGTTGAGAAGTACATCGACAAAGCTTTAGACAAGTTTGAACATTTGTCGTACATGCCGATAGATGACGACGCCACGAGAGAGTCGGTGACTACGCTGGTGAGAAAGTTTAGCTCGATCCTGTCCAGCCCGGCCGCGGCCCGCAACTGCACTCCCAGACGACAAAATCTGCGCTGCACTCGATTCAAGGAGTTGGCAGAGTTCTGGCAGAACCAAGCATTTAAAGAAGTTTCTCGTGAATGAATGTTATGTATTATAATTATGTTTTGTATTTGTATAGGCGTACTAGGCGTATTGGCGTTACATTTAATTTTGTGAATATTATTATTGTATAAAAATAGGTTATAAGTAAATTATTGTAAATATAAGTTTAGTTTTATTTTTTACATTATAAATAAACGAATTTAAAATAATACGAACTTCTTTTAATTTACAACATAAGTTAGGTAAATAGGTACTTAATTAGTTTAAGCACGTTTATTCTCTTTTTATTATTATTCATTAATGCCTCCGACTGCATGAAATTATATAATAATGTAGGGCATCTTGTTTCCATCTTGTTTGTGCAGGCGGGTTTTTTTATTTTTATAATTATGTTTTTTATTTAATACTTTTTAGTGGACAATGGATGTAGCCGATGTAACAACTCACTTTTGTCACAGCTATTGTCAAGTATTGAAAATTGAATAAAGAATGGATGCTAACTAACTTTTTTAGTATTACAGTCATAAATATAGTATAGTCGTATATACCTTTTTGAAATGCTATGCCCTTTAATTTGATACCCATATTGCAGTATTCAAAACAACTTTTTTTTCACACCTCTTTATTTTGACATCTCACAGCCGCCATGTTTGTTTTTTCAAACGTCACATATCTAAGAACACTTGGGCGATCAAGACGAACCTAACGACGTCTTAATTGTGTAAATTCGTTCAGTGGATTGTGAGATATCAGGTAATAAAGAATATTACATATATACATATAAGATACGCGCGAAAAATATAAACCTTCTTTACAGTGGGGTAAAAAGTGAATCAAAAAGTCGCGTGTCAGGTAGTGACCTTTTATATACATTGTTGTCTTTATTCACTTAGGATACAAAATAACTCTTGTGATACATCGAGATTTTACATATATACATGTAATGTCAAGTTCGCAAATAATATGTAAAGCCAGAAAAAAAAGCTGCAATAAATAGATATTGACGATATGACACATAACACGAACCAAAACCAGGTAAACAGACAAAGTAACCATTATTGGACAACGTCTTTAACTAATCACCTGGATTAGTAAAAATACAAAAAAATGGGTCCCATCCTCATTGTTATCTTTAACTTATTACATAGATTAGTAAAAATACTAATAAACCCTAATGACTGAGTTCTTATTATTTTATAAACCCTAAGGATTGTAAAAATTGGAAAGATGTCTAATGAGTTACATGTAACACAATACCTAATGACATGTTTACGGTCATTACCAGGTTGACAACAATGTATATAAAGGGTCACTACCTGACACGCGACTTATTAACTCACTTCTCTTTGATATAAGCCGCCCATCTTCTACCTACCTCTCTTGGCTACTGTATTGTTACAATATAGGAAGCACGTTTCAGTGAAATGTAATAATATACTCTACATACTCTTTTTATTAAAAACACTAAAAAGTGTACCCTCCGATATATTTAAGTTTTATTTGCATTTTATCTTCCTATGAAAATACATTAGTAAATCTATACTTATATACTAATATTAAAAAGAGGTAAAGTTTGTGAGTTTGTAGGGAGTAATCTCTGGATCTACCAAACTGATTTTGTGAATTCATATACCCATACAAAGCCACGTTATTTGTGAATGTCAAAGGCCCAACGATATGGGTACGGGTCAGCTAGTTGTTAATAAATTGGGAAAAAATAAATGACTTCATCAAATGTACCGTACCGTCTTATAATTTAATACTTTTTTAACTTTTGTGGAGTTCGTTTTACAATCTTCTGATACATATTTATATAATAAATTAAAAAAAAAACTCTTTTAACATTATTAAAAAATGATAAAATTAATATAAGAATAATTGGGAAAAAATATATTTATTACGAATCTTAATCGCGAGAATAATTTAAGGTCACAGTCTACCCGTGACCACGGCCGTTGTAATACGGTCGAAATGTCGGGCAATAAACAAGGTATTTTACCTTAAATTATTCACGCGATTAAGACCATGTGAGAGACCAAGATTATGTGTACAAATCGCGAAAGTTTATCAACATTGTAAGGATAATTGGTTTTTAAAACTTACAAAATACAATTAACGATACAGTATGTCACTACTATTGCATAATATAACATTACTCTAAATAATTTATGGACGAATCTTGCTAGAAGCTAAAATAGTTGGTTCTGCAATAAATTAGTTAAGTACATAAATAAACGAGTTCTTAAAAAGAATACTGCTATTTTTCTAACTAATTTGGCAACAAAGAACCTAATCGCCTTGTCGGCATAAATAAAACAATTAAAGTGCGGGGCGTGCGCTTATGTAGTTGCTATATAAAAGCAAACAATTTGGGGAAAAATCAGTTGACACTCATAACCCGTGACGACAACACATCTGTAACAATGTGCACTAAGTTCATTGACTCCGAAGCGATCTTGTTCGGCAACGAGCAATGGACACAGTTGGACGAGAAGTGGGGAGAACCTGTCGACCTGGACACCGACGAGGATACGCCTTCAATCCTGCACCCAGTATTTAGTACATCGGACCTGACGCAGACCACATTCGACTCGTCGGTGCTGTTCACCAAAGTAAACAGGAAGGCCGGGAGGAGACTGTCTAAGTGCGGAGTGTTGGACTACAACGAGTTTCTCAAGGATCTGAGAGATTTCAGTCTCCCCAAGAAATTGCACTACGTCAACGGACAGATCTACTCAGCTCAGTCTGTAGAGGAGATCTGCGACCAGATCGACGATATATTCAAGTCGGTGGAGAAGTTATGTTTCGCAACGAGCACAATGCGGAGGAAGATTATCATCCCTGATGTGGTGAGCTGCAGCATCTCAGTGGACGGACTGTCGTTCGACGACACACCTTCGCAGCAGCAGCAGACGACCGGAGACAATGTTGAGAAGTACATCGACAAAGCTTTAGACAAGTTTGAACATTTGTCGTACATGCCGATAGATGACGACGCGACGAGAGAGTCGGTGACTACGCTGGTGAGAAAGTTTAGCTCGATCCTGTCCAGCCCGGCCGCGGCCCGCAACTGCACTCCCAGACGACAAAATCTGCGCTGCACTCGATTCAAGGAGTTGGCAGAGTTCTGGCAGAACCAAGCATTTAAAGAAGATTCTCGTGAATGAATGTTATGTATTATAATTATGTTTTGTATTTGTATAGGCGTACTAGGCGTATTGGCGTTACATTTAATTTTGTGAATATTATTATTGTATAAAAATAGGTTATAAGTAAATTATTGTAAATATAAGTTTATTTTTATTTTTTACATTACCAAATAAACAAATTTAAAATAATACGAACTTCTTTTATTTAATTTACAACATAAGTTAGGTACCTAAATAGGTACTTAATAAGTATAAGCACGTTTATTCTCTTTTTGTTATTATTCATTAATGCCTCTGACTGCATGAAATTATAATAATAATGTAGGGCATCTTGTTTCCATCTTGTTTGTGCAGGCGGGTTTTTTTATTTTTATAATTATGTTTTATATTTAATACTTTTTAGTGGATAATGGATGTAGCCGATGTAACCACTCACTTTTGTCACAGCTATTGTCAAGTATTGAAAATTGAATAAAGAATGGATGCTAACTAACTTTTTAGTATTACAGTCATAAATATAGTATAGTCTTAAATACCTTTTTGAAATGCTATGCCCTTTAATTTGATACCCATATTGCAGTATTTAAAACAACTTTTTTTACACCTCTTTATTTTGACATCTCACAGCCGCCATGTTTGTTTTTTTCAAACGTCACATATCTAAGAACACTTGGGCGATCAAGACGAACCTAACGACGTCTTAATTATGTAAATCCGTTCAGTGGATTGTAAGATATCAGGTAATAAAGAATATTACATATACATATATACATATAAGATACGCGCGAAAAATATAAACCTTCTTTACAGTGGGGTAAACAGTCGGGTAAAAAGTGAATCAAAAAGTCGCGTGTCAGGTAGTGACCCTTTATATACATTGTTGTCAACCTGGTAATGACTATAAACATGTCATGTCAAACAGGTGTTGTGTTACATGTAACTCATTAGACATCTTTCCATTTTTTTATTACGTAACCTACATCCATACTTATTACTATTACTATATATATAATATTGTCAAAATAAAGAGGTGTGAATAAAAGGTACAATAGTATGTTTATGACTGTAATACTAACAAAGTTAGTCAGCAACCATTCTTTATTCAATTTTCAATACTTGTACATCGGACAGGATTGAAGGCGTATCCTTGTCGGTGTCCAGGTCGACAGGGGCTCCCCACTTCTCGTCCAACTGTGTCCATTGCTCGTTGCCGAACAAGGTCGCTTCGGAGTCGATTAACTTTGTGCACATTTTTACAGATGTGTTGTCGTCACGGGTTATGAGTGTCAACTGATTTTTCCCAAATAGTTTGCATTTATATAGCAACTACCTAAGCGCGCACGGGTGTATTGTTTTGATTCATGGAAAAAAAATCACACTTTACATATAGGGAGGTGTACCCTAAAATATGTTTTTTTTCAAGATTGTATTCTTTTACTTTATTGGCGTAAATAATATGTGTATCTGTGCAAAATTACAGCCCTGTAGCACTAACAGTCTCTGAGCAAAGGTGCGGACGGACGGACATGATAAAACTATAAAGATTCCGTTTTGCCATGTTGGCTACGGAACCCTAAAAACAAAATTAAATGTAAAGACAATACCTACACAAATACAAAACTTATTTATAATAAAAACTTTTATTCACAAGAATCTTCTTTAAATGCTTGGTTCTGCCAGAACTCTGCCAACTCCTTGAATTGAGTGCAGCGCTGATTTTGTCTTCTGGGAGTGCAGTTGCGGACAGGATCGAGCTAAACTTCCTCACCAGCGTAGTCACCGACTCTCTCGTCGCGTCGTCATCTATCCGCATGTACGACAAATGTTCAAACTTGTCTAAAGCTTTGTCGATGTACTTCTCAACATTGTCTCCGGTCGTCTGCTGCTGCGAAGGTGTGTCCTCGAACGACAGGCCGTCCACTGAGATGCTGCAGCTCACCACCTCAGGTATGACAATCTTCCTCCGCACAGTACTCGTGGCGGAACATAACTTCTCCACCGACTTAAATATGTCGTCAATTTGGTCGCAGATCTCCTCTACGGACTGAGCTGAGTAGATCTGTCCGTTGACGTAGTACAACTGTCCAGCCCGGCCGCGGCCCGCAACTGCACTCCCAGAAGACAAAATCGGCGCTGCACTCAATTCTAGGAGTTGGCAAAGTTCTGGCAGAACCGAGCATTGAAAGAAGATTCTCGTGAATGAATGTTATGTATTATAATTATGTTTTGTATTTGCTTAGGAATTGTTGTCATTTAATTTTGTATAAATAAATTATTGCGAATACAATTTACTTTGTATTAGAATTTCACTTTATCGGCGTAAGTAATATGTGCCTGAGGGCAAAATTACAGCCTCCTAGCACTAACAGTCTCTGAGCAAAGGTGCGGACGGACGGACGGACATGGCAAAACTATATAGGTTCCGTTTTGCCCTATTGGCTACGGAACTCTAAATCCAAACATAATGATACAATGCCATAGGAACTTAGGGAAAAACAATTCACAGTGTAGTGAAAATGAAAACAAAACATTAATAAATAAATGATTGCAATTTCATTGAAATTTATAAATTCATCCACCGAATGAAAAAGTCAAAATTCTTTATTAACTTAGGATACAAAACAACTCTTGTGATACGTCGGGATTCTAAATGATGTAATTTTATGTTCGCAAACAATAGGTAAAGCCGGAGAAAAGAACCTGGCAATAAAAACTCGTGGCCTCTCTTTTCAAATTGTCAATTTTACAATATTTGAATGTTCATAAACTTGATATGGGGGTAAAGTGCTGCGACTAATATACTATACACCATGTAAAAGGACTGATGCAAATTGTATAGTCAAAAAGTTGAAACATGAGATGGGTACAATATAGTAGGAGCGTCTACATAAAAATGTGAAACTAAATTCTAAAAATATTATAAGAAACTTACAATATATAAACTCAGAGTGATTAAATAATTTTCGATATGACACATATCACAAACCAAAACCAGGTAAACAGACAACGTTACCATTATTGGACAACGTCTTTTACTAATCACCTGGATTAGTAAAAATACTAAAGAACCCTAAGCAAGTTCCTACTGTTAAATAAACCCTAAGGATTGTAAAAAAATAGAAAGATGTCTAATGGGTTACATGTAACACAATACCTAATGGCATGTTTATGGTCATTACCTGGTTGACAACAATGTATATAAAGGGTCACTACCTGACACGCAACTTATTAACTCACTTCTCTTTGATATAAGCCGCCAACCTTCTACCTACCTCTCTTGGCTACTGTATTGTTACAAAATAGGAAGTACGTTTCAGTAAATGTGTAATATACTCTACATACTCTTTTTATGCAAACACTAAAAAGTTAGCAATCTTCTTGTTTTCTATATTTATTTATTAAGCTATAATAATACTTATTTTAATCAATTTTATGGTTAAGTATGTAAGGTATAAAGAAATGTGCGGTTTATATTTATTCCATTAAGTATATTTTGTAAGTGTCATTGTATGTGCATATGCAAAATTTAAATGCAATTTGTGAACTGTTATTGAATAACTTTGAATCTTGTGCGTCGCATTATAGTAACTATTAGATCAGAGAATAAACGTGTTTAAACTAGGTAAGTATTTACGTAGCTTATGTTTATCGTTTTGACCGGATAGTACCGACCAAATCGTCAAGCATAAGGACAGATACCTACACGCCACATCGAATCGTCTTCCCCGTCACCTGCAATCCGTTATAAGTTCACTCATGACTTGAGTGACCATCTAGAGCTAGGAGCTGCAGTTCACCAGTAAAATATTATGCCTTTATCAACATTACTTGTACTGTGACTAAATATACTTATATTAAAAGAGGTTCGTATTTTTTTAAATTCGTTTATTTGGTAATGTGAAAGATACAAATAAACTTATATTTACAATAATTTACTTTTAACCTATTTTTATACAATAATAATAAAATTAAATTTAACGCCTGTAACCTATACAAATACAAAACACAATTATAATACATAACATTCATTCACGAGAATCTTCTTTAAATGCTTGGTTCTGCCAGAACTCTGCCAACTCCTTGAATCGAGTGCAGCGCAGATTTTGTCTTCTGGGAGTGCAGTTGCGGGCCGCGGCCGGGCTGGACAGGATCGAGCTAAACTTCCTCACCAGCGTAGTCACCGACTCTCTCGTCGCGTCGTCATCTATCGGCATGTACGACAAATGTTCAAACTTGTCTAAAGCTTCGACCATGTACTTCTCAACATTGTCTCCGGTCGTCTGCTGCTGCGAAGGTGTGTCCTCGAACGACAGGCCGTCCACTGAAATGCTGCAGCTCACCACCTCAGGTATGACAATCTTCCTCCGCACAGTGCTCGTGGCGGAAGATAACTCCTCCACCGACTTAAATATGTCGTCAATTTGGTCGCAGATCTCCTCTACGGACTGAGCTGAGTAGATCTGTCCGTTGACGTAGTACCACTGCTTCGGGAGACTGGAATCTCTTAGATCCTTGAGAAACTCGTTGTAGTCCAACTTTCCGCACTTAGACAGTCTCCTCCCAGCCTTCCTGCTTACTTTGGTGAACAGCACCGACGAGTCGAATGTGGTCTGCGTCAGGTCCGATGTACTAAATACTGGGCGCAGGATTGAAGGCGTATCCTCGTCGGTGTCCAGGTCGACAGGTTCTCCCCACTTCTCGTCCAACTGTGTCCATTGCTCGTTACCGAACAAGATCGCTTCGGAGTCAATGAACTTGGTGCACATTTTTACAGGTGTGTTGTCGTCACGGGTTATGAGTGTCAACTATTTTTTCCCCAAATTGTTTGAATTTATATAGCAACTACATAAGCGCACGCCCCGCACGGGTGAATTGTTTGGATTCATTAGTTAATTGTTTTATTTATGCCGACAAGGCGATTAGGTTCTTTTGTTGCCAAATTAGTTAGAGAATTAGATATTGTGTTACATGTAACTCATTAGACATCTTTCCAATTTTTACAATCCTTAGGGTTTATAAACCAATAAGAACTCGCTCATTAGGGTGTTTTAGTATTTTTACTAATCCAGGTGATTAGTTAAAGACGTTATCCAATAATGGTTACTTTGTCTGTTTACCTGGTTTTGGTTTGTGATATGTGTCATATCGTCAATATCATATACAGATCAATATCATATAGAACAGATACAAGAAGGACATGTAGGTATAATTTTTGAATATTTTGTAACTTTACTATAGTAGTAGCTTCTGCCTAGAGGCTAAGTTTGTATTGATATCGATTTATCGCGTTAAATAGTATTAAATTACAAGTTTAAGTAGTTATTAAGTTACAACGTAACCTACAGATATATTTATCAGAAAATTTTAAATTATTCCAAAAACGAAAAAAAAAACATAACGATAATCAAATTATGTAATTTGATTATCGTTATGATTTTTTTTCGTTTTTGGAATAATTTAATCACTCTGTATTTATACATTGTTAGTATCTTATAATATTTTTACAGTCCATCAAATCTAAGAGGTACCGTTTGACGTTTCATATTTTTCAAACCGAAACAACTTTGTTCATACGTACATTATTCAGTTTCGATAACCTATTTCATAAAACCATGAATTTAGTAAGATTTCATTATTGTATCTAAAAATGTACAATTCTTAATATCTAAATGTAATTGAAAACTTTCAAACAAAGCAAAATAACATTAACAAACAAACATTAACAAATAACATTAACAAATAACATTAACAAATAACAAATTTTTGATTTTCGCGCCCAAATAAGTCGGGGTTTCTCGCGCTAACGCTGTCGAAATAGTAAATGGAGTCAGGGATAGTGTTTTTTACATTTATTTTTGTGTATGATAGTATGGGTTTGCATATTACAGAGAAATAAACAAATTTTTAACAAGCACATCCATTGATTTTACAATTACAATTTTTTCTTCTAAGTCTTATTTCTACGTCTAAAACTAATAAAAATAAGGTATGTAGAACCCATTCACAAAAATGTTGTTGCCTGATGTTATAAATTAACGACGTTACTGCGCGACCGCATAATGCACTGAATACACAGATACCCTAAAATAAATTAATTTAATTATTTTTAGGTCAATAGGCAAAATCGCAGGTGTCCAAGTCTCTACAATTTTTTTTTTCTGGCAACACTGCCAACTACAAGCGCACGCGGTCCGCTCGGTCGGTTCGGCGTCAGCAGTCTCTCGCCATCTTGGAAGCTGACTGTGCGCGTACTTGCTTTCTCGTTTGTGTTTTACAATTTGTGACTTGGCTATTACTTTTCTGGACTGATCATTTTTTATCCGTTTACCTTGGCAATATTTATACTGGACTCCGAACTAAGCAAGTGTTTATTAATAATGTCGAAAAGAGGACGTACTTTGAACAGCCAGGCTCGTGAATTGGTGGTGAAATTACACGAGTATTTTGAGCGTGAATCTCAAAATGGTGGACTTCTACTGCCAGTTACACAAGTTCGGGATCGCGTCGGTGAAGCTCTCGGTATTGGTAGCCGCACCGTTGGCAAAATATTAAGTGAAAAATATGGGCCTTCGGGGAGTGACAGTAACGTACTTCACACACCGAAAAAACGAAAAAGAAATAAACCTGTGACAGGCATCGATGAATTCGATAGTCATGCTATTAGAAACCATATATACGGGTATTTTACAAGAGGCGAATTTCCAACATTGGCAAAGTTATGTGCAACTTTAAAAGATACCGGGCTGTATAAGGGAAGCATAGAGTCGTTGAGAACGGTAATAACAGGAATTGGCTTCAGATACAAAAAAGTTGACAAACGAAAAATTGTTATGGAGCGACATGACATAATTATGCAGCGACTAACATTCCTGCGCGAAGTTAAACAAATTATAAACTGGGATAATGTAATATTTTTGGACGAAACCTGGCTAAATTCCAACCATTCTGTGCCGAAAACATGGACTGATGATTCTGAAGCTTCGTGCTCGAAGGTGCCGATAGGAAAAGGTGGACGCCTCATAATATGCCATGCTGGGTCAGCGTCTACAGGCTTCGTGGAAAACTCTTTATTAGCTTTCCAATCCAAAAGCACTAAAGAGTATCATGAAGAAATGGACGCAGTAAGGTTCCGAGAGTGGTTCTTAAATTTATTACAGAATTTCCCTCCTAACAGCACAATTATAATGGATAATGCCCCATACCACTCTGTGCAAATTGATAAAGCACCTACGTCAGCCAATAAGAAAGCAGATTTGGTGGCATGGCTGCAAAGAAAAGGAGTGGATGCCGACATGTCACTATTAAAAGCTGAATTATTACAGTTAGTGAAATTGCATAAACCACCAAAACCGACATATGTAATTGACCAATTGGCCGAAGAGCACGGGCACAAAGTCATACGACTTCCTCCGTACCATTGCCAATATAATGCCATTGAACTGATTTGGGCCCAAGTTAAAGGTAATATTTTATAATATTATAATAATAACACGAGTACTTCTAACATTTATAATTTAAACAATGGTTTTCGTCTGCTATCAAATAGTTACATTATTGTTTTACAGGTTATGCAGCAAGACACAACACAAAACCACCCTTCAGTGTCAAGAAAATGGAAGGTTTATTAAAGGAAGCATGTGCCCAAGTTACACAGGAAGATTGGAGTAAAGTAGTACAAAAAACAAAGAAAATAATAATGGACGACTTCGAAAGAGACGTACACTTTGATAATGTAATGGACAATCAACTGGTCATTAATTTAAATGACGATGATGACGAAGACGACGATACTAGTACTAGTAGTGAATAAAAAAATATCCTAAACATTTCTTTTATTTAATTATAACAATTGATCTCTTAAAATTCGGATATTATAGTAATCGATCTCTTAAAGTTCGGATATTATAGTAATCGATTTTTTCATCCCATCCCTATCATTCAATTGTCAGAACTGTCAAACGGTACTTCTTAGATTTGACGGACTGTAGAATTTTGTTTCATTCGGTGGATGAATTTATAAATTTGCAATGATTTATTTAATTAATGTTTTGATTTTATTTTTATCTAGATTTTAAATTGTTTCTATGTAATTGTATCATTGTGTTTCATTTTAAGGGCTCCGTAGCCAAAACGGCAAAACGAAACCTTTATAGATTTGCCATGTCCGTCCTTTCGTCCGTTCGTCCGCACCTTTGCTCAGAGACTGTTATTGCTGGGAGGCTGTATTTTTTAATGAATACACGTATTACTTACGACGACAAAGTGAATGAAAAAAATCTTAAAATAATATTTTTTTGTGCACCTCCGCTATATGTAAAGTGGGGGTATTTTTTTTCTCACCCACCCCAACGTGTGGAGTAACTTTAGGTAGGTCTTTTAAATACGTTTAGGGTTCGGAACGCAATTTAAGATTTAGGGATCCATTTGTAAAATATAAAGCTTTAAAGTGCAAATTTTTGTTAGAGTCAAGTGTCCACCCCCTGCCAGCTGAATGGTTGATGTTGGGTATGTGAGAAAAATAATTTATTTATTTATGGAAACTCAACAGCTTTTGTTAAATGTAAATGCAAACAGCTAGGCTGGCTCAATTTTCTATAGGTGAATAGAGCTCTTTGGCGACCATACATCATGGTAGTAGTGTATTTAGTGCAATAATAATAATAATAATAATAACCGGGCAACACCGAGCAGAGCAAACGTCGTTTCTGAATACAATATTTTTTTCGATTAATTTTAAATAAATCACCTCTAAATCACACATAAATTATTATAACAACCCAGTAAAGTATTTATTATATTCAATAAACTATAAAAAACGCCATAAATCAGAATATCAACAAGAAAACCATACAAAATAAAAAACAGGAAAATGACATCTGTCAAGATGAAACCACACGAACAACAGAAATGCACGATTTAAACTATGATAACTCGAAGCAGAGCCCAGTTACATCTAAAAGCACACCCTCCACCCCCGGACTCGTCGCTCCGCTCCGCCTCGCAACCACAGGATTCAACACCAGCCGTTGCTGAGGCGTCGAGCTCGTCGAGTGACGAGTATTTCTCTCCGCCTACGTCGCCACCACCTGTACGTCGGCGAGGGAGAGGCCGGCCGCCGACCAGCTTAGGACCCCGAGGCCCACCGGCCTCAAACAGGGCCCCTGCTGTCGGTGGTGATGTGCGCCGCATGCGATGGACGACATCGATGAACGAGAACGTCATGCGGGCATATTATGCGGCTACAGAGGGGGGAACTAACCTCACTGTGTACCGTGAACGGATGCTGCCTCTGTTTCAGGTGCTTGAGCCGACTGTCAACGTTTCGGCACAACGATTATCGGACCAAGTGCGGGCCATTCAGCGCTGTCATCTGCTAGATGAGGCCGCACTTGAGAGACTACGCTCGGAGTACGCCCAGACTAGCCGCGAGATCCCTGCCCCGGTACAGGTTCCTACAAATGTAGTTGACTGTGAAGCTACGGGGCCGGATACCGCGGCTATTGTGGTAAGTACTCAGTGCAATGAGGAGATTAAGGCCGCTTTGGAATTTGCGCTTCTCGAATATCGGTCCACGCCCCACAATATTAGGCCACGCCTGCCTCGGTTACCTATGCATAGACGGAACATTTCGCTGGTGTGTGCTCTTGATTCGTTATTGCCTACTTACCTAGACAATAGCGAAGACCTCGGCGATACCCACTCAATCCTGTATTGTGCAGCTGTTGCGGCATGTCGCATAGGAGGTGTTAAGCTTTTAGCAGAAACCCCTACTATACGACCAAGGTGCGCCGTACCCGCGTGGCAATGCAGGATTGAGCGCCGTATTGCCGAGGCAAGGGTACTCATCGGCAAGTTGTCCTGCTTCAGGACCGGGAACACTCGCCCGAGAGTGATGCGCTTTGTGAAACGGGCATTCTTGGGGACTGACATCAGACCTCAGGATTATATGTCGCGTGTCACAGAGCGCATCGACTTCCTGAAGCAAAAAATCTATGCATGGGCAAACCGAATACGCAGGTACAAAAAACGCGTGGACAGGTATAACGTGAACTGCATGTTCCAAAGGGACCAAAGGTGGGTGTATAGAGACTGGCAGCGAACGGATCAAGGTGTGGATGGCGGGCATCTACCAAATGCTGAAGCGACAAGCTCGTTTTGGCGTAACATTTGGGGGGTGCCTGTCACCCACACAGAGGGGGAATGGATGCGTGACGTTGAACGAGCGTGCGAACTTATTCCGGAAATGGAAGATATTAACATTAACAGCACAGACGTAGCCAGTGCAGTCCGTCCTTTTTCTAATTGGAAATCTCCAGGCCCAGACGGACTGCACAACTTTTGGCTGAAATGGCTACGCAGTTCGCACGCTTGTTTGGCATCGCAATTCCAGTCCGCCCTAGAATCTGCGTCGCTGCCAGCCTTTATGACTAAAGGAGTGACCCACCTGCTCTATAAAACCGGTAGTACCTCGGACCCTAGAAATTATAGACCGATAACTTGTTTACCATCGATCTATAAACTTCTTACATCCATTCTGAGAGCTAAAATAAATAAACATATACACACAAACTCCATCATGTGTACCTCTCAGAATAGATGTAGAAGTGGGGCCCGCGGTACTAAAGAGCTTCTCCTCATTGATATGACTATTAGCCAGCAGGTTCGCCGCAACCGAAAGGATCTATCGGCATGTTGGATAGATTATAAGAAGGCGTATGACTCCGTGCCACATACATGGCTTCTGAGGGTGCTGAAGTTGTATAAAGTTAATACAACTTTATGCACTTTCTTGAAGTCGTGTATGGGACAATGGAATACGGTTCTTACCTATCCAGGGTGCCGAGGGATCCAAGAAAGTGGCGGCGTACCTATAAGGATTGAGCGGGGTATATTCCAGGGTGACACTCTGAGTCCCCTTTGGTTCTGCCTAGCACTGAACCCACTTAGTACCTTACTAGAGAGTTCAGGGCTAGGTTGCAGGTTGCGACGTGGTGGTCAGGTCATATCCCACTTGCTGTATATGGATGACTTGAAGCTCTTTGCCCCCACCAGCTCACAGCTAATAGCGTTACTGAAGGTAACTGAAACCTTTAGTAATTCTATCAGAATGGAGTTTGGTGTTGACAAATGTGCAGTCGTTCATATAAAGCGAGGGCGGGTAGTGGAATCCGAAGGGACTCAACTCTCGGATTCCATTCACTTAAGATCACTTCTCGCAACCGAGACCTATAAGTATTTGGGTATATCGCAGGCACTGTGCATTAATGAGGTTGACATGAAACAGCTGTTGCAAGAACGTTTCTTCGGTCGCCTGAAAAAAGTGCTTAATAGCCTTTTGTCAGGTGGCAATAAGATCCGGGCTTGCAACAGTTGGGTCATGCCACTTCTAATGTACTCCTTCGGTATACTCAAGTGGACTCAGACAGAATTAGACACCCTGGATCGAAAAGTCCGTACACTCATGACGTCATACCGAATGCATCACCCGCGTTCATCTGTGATGAGATTGTATATTCCGCGGAAGTGTGGGGGCCGGGGTTTGTTGAACCTCAAGTCCCTTCATAACCGCGAGATATACAATCTCAGAGAATATTTTCTCCATATGGACGTGGGTGTGCATCGGGATGTTGTCGCGGTGGACACCGGGCTTACCCCGCTCTCCTTGGCTAAAGAGAACTGGCGCAGGCCTGTAGTACTTGGAGTCAACGAACGCAGGGAGGTATGGCAGAGCAAGGAGCTTCACGGTAGGTTCTTTCGGGCTCTTCATGGGCCCGATGTGGACCTACTAGCATCTGTGGCCTGGCTACGGTTCGGTGACCTCTTCGGGGAAACCGAGGGTTTTGTCTGTGCAATTGCTGACGAAGTTATCAGGACGAATAACTACCGGAAATATATACTGAGGGATGGCACTGTTGACATCTGTCGTGCATGTCACCGACCTGGTGAGTCCCTCAGACATATCGTTTCCGGCTGTTCACGTCTTGCTAACGGCGAGTACTTGCACAGACACAATCAAGTAGCCAGGATAATCCACCAGCAACTTGCTCTGAAATACCACCTTGTGGACGTTGAAGTCCCGTACTACAGGTACGTTGCTGAGCCAGTTCTTGAAAATAGTCGTATCACGTTGTACTGGGATCGCTCTATCATCACAGACAGGACTGTTGTCGCTAACAAGCCTGATATTGTGCTGATAGACCGATCTGAGCGCCGTGCAATGATTGTCGACATCACCATCCCCCATGACGAAAATCTCGTGAAAGCCGAAAAGGATAAACAAATAAAATATCTGGATCTGGCGCACGAGATTGTCGACATGTGGGATGTTGATTCGGCAATCATTGTACCGATAGTCGTCTCCGTTAATGGTTTGATTGCAAAGAGCCTCGACCAACACCTTGAGAGGCTCGCGTTAGACGGTTGGATCAAGCGCTTGATGCAGAAGGCAGTACTTCTGGACACGGCTCGCATTGTGAGGAGGTTCCTTTCTCTGGGGCCGTAACCACCGGTAGCTTGGTCCCTGTACCCGATGCCGGTGGGACACTATTTTTTATATTTTTAAATGTATTTTTTATATATATATTTAAAAATGTAATTTATAAGATAAAAACGAAATAAAGAGAATAATAATAATAATCTTTATTTCGGACATGTTACAATCCATATAGTGTTAGTATGTTTGCTTATTATCTACTGTTAGTACCAATCACCCTTTGCACACACTGTTTAATAAAAAAAGAGCTTAAGCTTTCCGCTACTGTTTTTAGGATACTGTTGTGACTGTCTCTCACCCTCCTTAGCATAGAGACAGTTTTCTTACGCAAGATCGCCTGAAAACCGTCTGTGCGAGCTTCCGCAAACATAAGCGATGCACTACAGTAACGAGGTAGTCCCAACAGCATCCTAAATGCATTGTTATACTGGACACGCAGAGCATCTAGCGATCTTTTGCTGTAGCTGACCCACAGATTACCCGTGTACAGACTTTGGCAATACGCCTGAAATAAAGTTATTTTAACTTGGTCCGTACACCGAGCAAATCTGCGCGCCAACATATTGCTCCGGACCGCCAGCGCCCTACGTTCCCTCTCAATATCAGCATTGTCTTTAAGGTCGTCCGTTAGGATATGCCCTAAGTATTTAAAACTGGACACCCTGCTAATTGTTGATCCGTTGAGAAGTAGATCAGGTCCAGCCTGAGGTTGTCCATGCGCGGCGGCGTAGGCTTCGCATCTCTTCAACATCTGATTTATAGCCCCCGCAGACGGGCCCAGCAGCACCATGTCATCAGCATAGCTGATGTTGTTGATGTTCACCCCATCAACACTGCATCCGACACGCATGCTGCCGAGCTCGGCCACGAGGTCATCCACGTAGAGATTAAAGAGTCTGGGGGATGTCCGACCGCCCTGCCTTACCCCGCATTCTAATCTATATGGCTCGGAGAGTGTACCGTTCCATCTCACATAGTTGGTTTGATTACCATACCAGTATTTTAATATTTTAATTATTTCCGCGGGTATGCCCCTGTCTTCCATCTTTCCCCACAGCATATCATATGAGACCAGGTCGAATGCTTTGGAGAGATCAAGGAAACAGGCGTACACCGCTGTTCCACGATCTAGGTAGTATTGAACAGTATGCTTGAGACTTATGATGGCACTTTCAGTCGATAACCCTGGGCTAAACCCGAACTGAGCGTCATGAAGACGTATGTACTGACACAAGTAAGAGTCAAGCATACCGTCCAACACCTTGGCCAGTATTGTCGCCAGTGAAATGGGACGATAGTTTCCTATGTCTGATATGTCCCCCGTCCTATTCTTAACAATGGGAACTACTACGGTCTTCATTAAGTTAGCAGGTAAGTGCGCGTGACTAATACACAATGTGTAGAACATCGATAGAACCCTCGGTAAGTGTACACCCGCGTGCTTAAGGTGTTCGATGCTGAGCCCATCATGTCCTGGAGATTTACCTCGACTCATGCTGTTAATGATGGTACGTACTTCTTTCGTAGAAAAATGTATCAGAGGCTTTACTCCATACATGTTAGGCTCAGAACCAATCACCATAGCTGATGGACCGAGTGGGGATTCGACTTTAAAGTGCTCTTTAAACATTTTCGGAATGAGTTTAAAAATCAATTATCATTTTCTTAACTTTATAATTTTACAACAGTTTTAAAAGAGTTTTTTCAATTTATAATATAAATATGTATCAGAAAATTGTAAAACTCACTTCACAAAAGTTAAAAAAGTATTAAGTTATGAGACGGTACGTTACATTTGATGAAGTCATTTATTATTTACCAATTTATTAACAACTAGTTGACCCGTGACCATTTTTTTGGGCCTTTGTCATTCACAAATAACTTAGCTTTCTATTGGTAAAATAGTAATTAGTAAAATAGGTAATTGGTAATTCTCAAAATCAGTTCAGTAGATCCAAAGATTACCTCCTACAACCTCACAAACTCACAAACTTAACCTCTTTTTAATATTAATATAAAATTATAGATTTACTAATGCATTTTCACAGGAAGATAAAATGCAAATAAAACTTAAATATAGCGGAGGGTAAACTTTTTAGTACTTTTTAATAAAAATAGTATGTAAAGTATATTGTTACACTTTAGTGAAACGTACTTCTTATTTTGTAACAATACAGTAGCCAAGAGAGGTAGGTAGAAGGTTGGCGGCTTATATCAAAGAGATGTGAGTCAATAAGTTGCGTGTCAGGTACTGACTTATCATTATGTTTTTTTATGTTTTTGGAATTATTTAATCACTCTTTATTTATATATTGTAAGTTTCTTATAATATTTTTAGAATTTAGGTTTACATTTTTAAGTAGATGCTCCTAATATATTGTACCCCCAAGTGTCCCCTCTGCCAGCTGAATGGTTGATGTTGGGTAAGAAAAAAAAATCATGGTAGTAGTAAATATGGTTCAATGAATAGGAAAACGACACAACTAAGTAGCCTTTACAAGTTTACGAGTAACAGCTGATCAAATGAGAAGTAACAAAATATTCGTACAAATTATTATTACATTAAAAACTATTATTAAATAGATATAACGTTGTAAGTATGAAACAAAAACAACAGAAAGCCTACTTCTTAAGCCAAATTATTCGGATGGTTAAGGGGACTCCGGAACCCTACATTGTGTGTGGCCCGACATGCACTTGCCCGGTTTTGTAAGTAGAAATAAACATTTATTATTATCATTTTTGATTCAAAGATAACTGGCAATGTGAGATTGGATCCCACGTTACTAGCAATCCTGTTAACCCCTGCAGCTAAGCTCAAAGGTTTGTGTTAGAAGTGGGTTCACGTCGGTATTATAATGGTAGGATTCGCACCCCCGACCTCGCGATTGTGAGTCAAATGCCTTATTAAAAACCAGGTAAGTATTTACCTAACTTATGTTTGACGTTTCGAAGCAACATCGACCGAATCGTCAAGCATAAGGACAGATACCTACATGCCACATCTTCCCGTCACCAAACCAGGTAAACAGACAACGTAACCATTATTGGACAACGTCTTTAACTAGTCACCAGCACTAACAGTCTCTGAGCAAAGGTGCGGACGGACGGACGGAAGGACGGACATGGCAAATCTATAAAGGTTTCGTTTTGCCGTTTTGGCTACGGAGCCCTAAAATTGAAACATAATGATACAATTACATAGAAACAATTTAAAATCTAGATAAAAATAAATTAAAACAATAAATAAACGATTGCAAATTTATAAAATTCATCCACCGAATGAAACAAAATTTTAAAAATATTATAAGATACTAACAATGTATAAATACAGAGTGATTAAATAATTCAAAAAAAAAATTTATAAAAAAAAAAAAAAAACACCTGCACAAAAAGATAGAAACAAGATCCCATACATAATTATACAATTTCATGCAGTCGGAGGCAGTTTACTAAGTTCGTCGAGATTTATTAATGCGTCCGACTGCATGAAATTGTATAATTATGTATGGGATCTTGTTTCCATCTGTTTTGTGCAGGCGGGTCTTTTTATTTTTATAATTTATTTTTTTATTTAATACTTTTTAGTTGTTGTAGGATGTAACCGATGTAGCAACTTACTTTTTTCTCAGCTATTGTCAAGTATTGAACATTAAAAAGCAATGGTTGCTAACTAACTTTTTTAGTGTTACAGTCATAATCATGTTATACCTTTTTGAAATGCTTAAGATGAGCTCTTTAATTTGATACCCATATTGCAGTATTCGAAACAACATTTTTTTTCACACCTCTTTATTTTGACAACTCATAGCCGCCATGTCTGTTTTTTAAAAACGTCACCTATCTAAGAACACTTGGGCGATTAGGACGAATCTAACGACGTGTGAATTGTATAAATCCGTTCAGTGGATTGTAAGATATCAAGTAATAAAGAATATAACACATACAAGATCCGCGCGAAAAACATAACCCTTCTTTACAGTCGGGTAAAAACGAAAAAATAACATAACGATAATCGAATTACTATGTCTGATAAATATATCTGTACGTTGTAACTTTATAACTACTTATACTTGTAATGTAATACTATATAACGCGATTAATCGATAACAATACAAACTTAGCCTCTAGGCAGAAGCTAGTACTATAGTAAAGTTACAAAATATTTAAAAATTATACCTACATGTCCTTCTTGTATCTGTTCTCTAATAAATTGACATTATTTATTATGATATGATATTACGATATGACACATATCACAAACCAAAACCAGGTAAACAGACAAGCTAACCATTATTGGACAACGTCTTTAACTAATCACCTGAATTAGTAAAAATATTAATAAACCCTAATGAGCGAGTTCTTATTGTTTTATAAGCCCTAAGGATTGTAAAAAAAGAAAGATGTCTAATGAGTTACATGTAACACAATACATAATGACATATTTATGGTCATTACCTGGTTGACAAAAATGTATATAAAGGGTCAGTACCTGACACGCAACTTATTGACTCACTTCTCTTTGATATAAGCCGCCAACCTTCTACCTACCTCTCTTGGCTACTGTGTTGTTACAAAATATAGTACGTGTATATATGGCTAATCTATTGTTACGAAGTATGTTTCACTAAAGTGTAATAATACACTCTACATACGCTTCTAATGAAAGACACTAAAAGGTTTACACAAATCTTCATGTTTTCTACATTTATTTACTATTTTAATAAATTCACTATTTTAATATTCATTCTATTATGTATATTTTGTTAGTGTCATTGTGTGTGCATATGCAAAATTTAAATGCAATTTGTAAATAGTTATTGAAGAACTTTTTACCTTACGCGTAGCATTATATAAGAGAAGAGAATAAACATGTTTAAACTAGATAAGTAATTACTTAACTTGTGTTTGACGTTGTGACCAGGTTGCACCGACCGAATCGACAAGCTTAATGACAGATACCTACACGCCACATCGAATCATCTTCCCCGTCACCTGCAATCCGTTATGAGTTCACTCATGACCCGAGTGACCCTGAGCATCTACAGCTAGGAGCTTCAGTTCACCAGTAAAATATTATGCCTTTACCAACATTACCTGTACTTTGACTAAATATACCTACTTAAATTAAAAGAAGTAAGTACGTTTTATTTTAAATTCGTTTATTTAGTAATGTTTAAAATAAACTTGCATTTACAATAATTTACGTACAAATATATTTTTATACAATATTTATATTCATAAAATTAAATGTAAAGACAATACCTACACAAATACAAAACTTATTTATAATTAAAACTTTCATTCACAAGAATCTTCTTTAAATGCTTGGTTCTGCCAGAACTCTGCCAACTCCTTGAATTGAGTGCAGCGCAGATTTTGTCTTCTGGGAGTGCAGTTGCGGGCCGCGGCCGGGTTGGACAGGATCGAGCTAAACTTCCTCACCAGAGTAGTCACCGACTCTCTCGTCGCGTCGTCATCTATCGGCATGTACGACAAATGTTCAAACTTGTCCAAAGCTTCGTCCATGTACTTCTCCACGTTGTCTCCGGTCGTCTGCTGCTGCGAAGGTGTATCGTCGAACGACTGGCCGTCCTCTGAGATGCTGCAGCTCAACACATCAGGGATGAAAATATTCCTGCGCACAGTGCTCGTGGCGGAACATAACTTCTCCACCGACTTGAATATGTCGTCGATTTGGTTGCAGATCTCTTCTACGGACTGAGCTGAGTAGATCTGTCCGTTGACGTAGTGTGATTTCATCGGGAGACTGGAATCTCTCAGATCCTTGAGAAACTCCGTATAGTCCAACACTCCGCACTTGGACAGTCTCCTCCCAACCTTCCTCCTGATTTTGGTGAACAGTACCGACGAGTCGAATGTGGTCTGCATCAGGTCCAATGTACTGAAGACTGGGCGCAGGGTCGGCAGCGGATCCTCGTCGGTGTCCAGGTCGACAGGTTCTCCCCACTTCTCCTCCAACTGTGTCCATTGCTCGTTGCCGAACAAGATCGCTTCGGAGTCAATGAACTTGGTGCACATTGTTACAGATGTGTTGTAGACACGGGTGATGTGTGTCAACTGATTTTTCATCAACATTTTTGCGTTTATAAGTATAGCTAAAATTGCACGGGGCGCGCGGCCGTATTGTCTAGACTCATTAGTTAATTGTTTTGTTTATACAAAGCACTTAGGTTCTTTTGTTGACAAGTTAGTTAGAAAAAAATAATAATTTGCTAATAACTAATTTGTTAATATAGGTACTAATTTAGTGAGCAACCAAATATTTCAATTTGGAGAAAGAGTATTTAATTATCAATTACTAGCTGACCCGGCGAACTTCGTACCGCCTTAGCGTAAATTTGATGCACTACTTTATTTTGTACAGCTGACATTCGTAACGCGCTTTTTTTAAAATATGCAAAATTAAATGTATATTTTTCAATCTTTCTGAGAGATTTTCTTAATATTTTTTTCTATAAGAACCTTGTACAGAGTATTAGAAAACTACAAAAAAAAAATCAGCCAAATCGGTCAAGCCGTTTTCATACTATGTCGTGACAACGGAAAACGGGTTTCATTTTTATATATATATATAGATATAGATGATTAATCTATAATAATATTATAAAGCTGAAGAGTTTGTTCGTTTGAACGTGGTAATCTCAGAAACTACTGATCCGACTTGAAAAATTCTTTCACTGTTGGATAGCCCATTTATCGAGGAAGGCTATATAGGCGGAAGGCGGAGCAGCAATGTGAAATGTTGCAAAAACGGGGAAAATTTACGCTGACGAAGTTGAGCGGGACAGCTAGTGTTGTAATGCAGTAGTATTGGTACCTATATAGGAAAGTAATGTGTAGGTATTTTATAAGGTTTAAAAACAAATAATCACTATTCAAATTATTGTTTAATTTATTTAAAAGGCATTTTTGTTAATTTATAATATAGATATATAACAGAAATTGTTACGTTAACTCCACCGAAGCTAAAATAATATTTAATCAAATTCTTGGTATTTTATAAATAACACAACACATTTTAGGATTGATTCAGAGTTAATAATGTTAGGTATATTTTTGTACGTTTTACCATTTTTTCTTATTTTAAAAACACTTCGCTCGCACTAAGGAACAAGCCCTGTGTCGCGGGAAACTTAACAAACATACAAATCACAAACACAAAGTACCTACACCACAATCAGAGTAACGTTTTGTGGATCACATAAAGTTGTGTACAGTTCCGGAATCGACCACACGTAGCAGTCATATCTGTATCTATAGACAATACGACAATACTACGAATGCACTTAAAAAGTACTGGACGGATTTAAAAAAAATATTTCACCGCCGTTGGGTAGCGCCACTATCCCCGGGTGACATAGGCTACTTTTTATCATCTGTATTTTCACGACGATGCGAACTACGCGGGTGACACCGTGAGGTCCGCTAATTCAATTTAATGCTAATGCTAATTCAATGGCTCGTGTTAGAAGTGGGTTGACGTCGATAGGATAATGGGCAGGATTCGAACCCACGACCTCACGATTGCAAAACCGACGCCTTAGCCATTACAGTATAGTAATGTGTAAGTAGGTTGGTGGTCATCTTCTACACAGTAGGCCAATATTTAGGGGGGTTGGTCACAATTCCCCGACGGCTCATGTATCTAAACAACAATTCACCTTTCTGTATGTGTTCGTGAACAACTGAGTAGGTATTTTATAAAGTTTAAAAACCAATAATCATTAATAAAATTATTATTAAATTTATTTTTAAGTCGCTTATGTTCATTTATAATGTAGATATTTAACAGAAATGTTATGTTAACTCAAGTTTAAAAAAAAAAAACTGGTATAAATAAATAGAAAATATTATTTATAAATAACATTTTAAATTGCAATCGGCACGTATGAATTAATTTATAGTTAGTAGTGTTTGTTATATTTTTGTAAGTTTTAGCATTCTTTTTTAAGACTTAACTCGCACTAATTTACAAGCCCTGTGTCGCGGGAAATATATCAAACATAAAAAATCATAGACATGAAGTACACCAGACTCGGAACAACAATTAATGGATCATGCAAAGTGGTGTCCGGTTCCGGAATCGATCGCACAAAGCATTCAGGCTCACTAGCTACTAGAGTAAATATAATATTTTACTCATACATACATATTTTCACAGTAAGACAAAATGCAAAAGACAAATTGTTAGGAAATTGGAAGTACTATCAGTAAAATGTGTCTAAGATTTTACTGAAGGTACTTCCAATTTACTAACAATACAGTAGCCAAAAGAGGTAGGTGGAAGTTAGGTGGCGTATAAAAAGAAATCAGATCAGATCAGATCAGTAAATAAGTCGCGCGACAGTAGTAAAGTACACATTGTTGTCAGCCAGGTACACACTAATGACTGTGACATATAACTTATTAGAAATTAATGTGCTTTACACTTTTTATAATACTAAATAATATGGCTTTATAAAAGCCACAACGATAAGAACTCTTTCCTAAGCATTTTTTCTAATCCTAATAATTAGTTAATGATGTTGTCCAATAACGGGTTGACAATAACAGTAACTATGTCAGTTTATCTGTGATGGATTTGTCGTTTGTAACTATTTATTGCAGCTTCTAATCTAAACAGTGTTAATAAATTAGAAAATAGTTTCGAGAAGAACTTGAAGGTATTTTTTTTTGAAGTGAAAACTTATTAAGGGTCTAACACGCGCCAAACGCGTCTTTTTAACTCGAAATGCTGAAGAACTTACGGATTATACCGCTAATAAAAAAATACCACCAATAAGATCATTCTGTTCCTGTTCATCTCAATTAAATACAATTTTATTACTTGCTACATATTGAATAAAAAAAACATTTTATTTTTATTCCCATAGCGTGCAATGCCGTGTCAAGGAAGAATGCGTCAATAAATATATTTATACCATTGAATAGGAACTTAAAAAATAAGCAAAATGGTCTTTTTTAAATATTTTTAGAACCAATATTGAGACTGTTTAGTAATATTTTAAAGAAATCTGCCTACTAACACCCGCGAGGCCCTTGGCGGGGGACGATTCAGTCTGCGCCAGCAGCTCGTAACGGACGGACCTACGCTTCCGTTGCGTATTTTTTTATTTTTTTTTCCATTTTGTACTTATATTATTAATTAAACATGTAGTAAATAGACAAGGACAATAAAAAAATATATATTTTAAAGCACCACAACCACAAGGACAATAAAAAAATATATATTTTAAAGCACCACAACCACAACCACAATTCTTATACAATAACTATTTAAAAAAACGTGTTAGATTTTTTTTAATATTTTTTCTATAAAAATTACATTATCTTGATTTAAAGAAACTTAGTCCGTGAAATGGTCGTGCTACCTTAGGTACTTAATCTACTTAAATAAACTACCACGTTCTTGTTAAGTTTTGAACTTGGTTTGAACCATAATGATCAGTAACAAAACATTGTCATGACATCACAGAGTAATTAATATACTTATCTAATATTAGGCAGTAATATATTTCTCTGAGTTTCGTCTGGATTTGTTTTAGTCTTTGACAAATGCTAGTTCAATGTTTAAGAGTTGCGGGGTGAGTCTCCAGATGGAGCTATTCATAATTATGCGTCGAATGCCCAAGGTCACTGGCGAGTCTTAAAGCCTTAACGGCGTTGTGTACTTTTTGGAATGGGTAAAAAAATTTAAACTCGCGACAGGAGACGTGATCTGATCGAAAATTCGTAAAACGGTGGGAGAGCAATGCAAAACTGCTGCAATATCATTAGAATACGAAGGAAAATTTCGCCACCATATATAATATTATTATAGCTCAGAAACCAGAAGACCCCAGTTCGAGTCCGAGTAACGATTTTTTTTCTTTTTTTATTTAAATTTTATATCTGAACAGCCCTGATATTTTATATAGATTAGCATTTGTAATAATAAGAAAATAAAAAGGTTTATCGTAATGACTTCTCTATAGGGCGCCGTTATTGCTAAGCCCTTTAAATAAATAAAAAAATAAGTTAGTCAGCATTTCCGAGTGGAAATCTCGTGAGAAGAAGCTGGCAAAAATTAATGTCACTCTTTTAAAATCATTAATTTATTTACAGTTATGACATCATCCAGTGTGATTTGTAAATTACTCTAAATAACTTTAAATTAAATAAATATTTATAGATATATTATATATGTATATAGATATAATATTCTATTATGGAAATCCATTATAATTGCGTAAGTAAGTTTGTTTGTAACGTTAAAACCACTAAATCTAATATATAAAATTCTCGTGTCACAGTTTTCGTTGCCATACTCCTCCGAAACGGCTTGACCGATTTTGATGAAATTTTGTGTGCATATTAGGTAGGTCTGAGAATCGGACAACATCTATTTTTCATCCCCCTAAGAGTTTGTTTGTTTGTTTGAACGCGATAATCTCAGGAACTACTGGACCGCATTGAAAAAATATTTTATTGTTGGATAGCCCATTTATCGAGGAAGGCGATAGGTTATAACATCACGCTACGACCAATAGGAGCGGAGCAGCAATGAAAAATGTTAAAAAAAAAAGGAAAAAAAAGAAAAAAGGGAAAATTTACGCAGACGAAGTTGCGCGGGTCAGCTAGTGTTTTATAATATTTCAGTATCAGAAATAAAAGCAGGCTAGCGTAGCTTAACAAAATATATACATAATGGAGTTTCCTTTATACGAGATTTTGTGGATAGTAGGAGTAGCTTTTTTTTTGCCCTGTGTCGCGATGGACTTTACAAACATATAAGTCACGGACACAAAGTACACCCAGACTCGGAACAACAATTTGTGGATCACACAAAGTGGTGTCCCGTGTGGGAATCGAGCCCACGACCTCTTGCGTAGAAGTCGGACACACACCGCACCACAGAGGCAGTCCAAAGCTTTGGGCTCTTCATTTCACGACCGAAGTTAAGGAAAGATAATCAAAAAGAACAGTCAGCCAATAAGCCGCGTATCAGGTACTGACCATTTATGTAAAGTATTCATTGTTGTCAACCAGGTTTTTTCCTTTTTTATTTTAATTTTATATCTTAACAGCCATGGTATTTATATAGATTAGCATTTGTAGTAATAAGACAATAATAAGGTTTATCGTGATGACGTGTCTATAGAGCGACGTTATTGCTAAGCGATAAAGCCCTATAATTTAAAAAAAAAGTTAGTCTGCATTTCCGAGTGGAAAGCCGGTGAGAAGAAGCTTGCAAGAAAATCATATGTCACTCTTTTAAAATCATTAATTTATTTACAGTAATGACATCAACCAGTGTGATTTGTAAATTACTTTAAATTTTAATATTATATATATATATATATATATAATATTCTATTATGGAAATCCTTACTTATAATATTATAATTGCGAAAGTAAGTTTCTTTGTAACGTTTAACGCATAAACCACTAAACCGATTTTAAAAACTCTTTCACCAACAGAGGCCTACATAATCCAACTATTAGGTCTTCAAAGCTTTTAGTTTTTTTTTTTAAATATTGTTGCTTCACGTTTTTTTTATAATACATATTTCAGTATCAGAAATAGAAGCAGGCTAGCGTGGTTAAACAAATTATATACATAATGGAGTTTCCTTTTAAGCGAGATTATGTGGATAGTTAGAGTAGCTTTGGGCTCTTCATTTTACGACCGAAGATAAGGAAAAATGGCCAAACAAATTTGATGCAATTGGCAGGGCAGTGGTACAAATAATAATATACCGCTTTTAGGTTACAACTTAACAGACAAATTGACAGGGTCACTTAAATTTACATAATTAATTTTTCAATTTCTAAGTCTCATTAAGATATTAAAAAAAAACAATAATTAGTAAGTTTATTTGTTCAAGAGTAAAATATTATGCCATTATCAACTTTGCCTGTACAGTGAGATAAACTACTAAAATAGAAAAGGGCGTATTATTTTAATAATCGTTTATTTAGTAATGTAAAAGGTAAAATTAAACATATATTTATAATACTATTTACAAAATTATATATAAAACCAATATACAAATACAAAACACAATTTTAATATTTACAAAATATTCATTAACAATCATCTTGTTTAACCACTTGGTTTTGCCAGTACTCCGTCAACTCCTTGAACCGACTGCAGTGCTGACTTTGTCTTTTGGTAGTGCAGTTGACGACCACGGCCGGGTTAAACAGGATCGAGCTGAACTTCCTCACCAGAGTAGTGACCGACTCTCTCGTCGCGTCGTCATCTATCAACATGTAGTAACAAATGTTCAAACTTGTCTAAATCTTCGTCGATGTACTTCTCCTCGTTGTCTCTGGTCGTCTGCTGCTGCGAAGGTGTGTCGTCGAACGACAGACCGTCTACTGAGATGCTGCAGCTCACCACATCGGGGATGTATTTCTTCCGCACAGTGCTTGTGGTCCAAAATAAATTCTCCACTGACCTGAATATGCCGTCGATCTTGTCACAGATCGATTCTACGGAGTGAGCTGGGTAGATCTGTCCGTTGACGTAGTACAACTCCTTCGGGCGACTGGAATCTCTCAGATCCTTGAGAAAGTCCGTGTACTCCAAGTCTTCGTATCTGGACAGCCTCCTCTCAACCTTCCTGCTGACTTTGGGAAACAATACCGACGAGTCGAATGTGGTCTGCATTTGGTCCAAAGTACTGAACCCATGGCGCAAAGTCGAAGCTAGATTCTCGTCGGTATCCAGGTCGACAGGTTCTCCGCACTTCTTCTCCAACTGCGTCCACTGCTCGTTACTGAACAAGATCGCTTCGGAGTCAATGAACTTGGTGAACATTGTTACAGATAAGTTATCGTCACGGGTGATGTGTATCAACTGATTTTCCCCCAAAAATGTTGCGTTTATATAGTAACAACATATCTACCTGAGTGCACGCGCCGCACAGGTGTATTGTTTGAACTCATTAGCTAATTTCTTTGTATATGCCGACAGTGTAGGTGTTCACTGTAGGTGCCGTGTGGTGCCGGCTTAAGAATAGTACCACCCCATCTCTTCCCGTGGGTGTCGTCAAGGCGACTAAGGGATTTCACTCCGAAGGACGGGCAGCAGCGTCCTCTGCGTACTTAAAGCCTAACTGCGATCGCCAACCCGCTCGCCAAGCGTGGCGATTATGGCAATTACCCCCAGGATCTACATAGGTACCAGTAGGTTCTACTGGGGAGACCCGTGCCCAGCAGTGGGCCATCATATTGGTTGATATGTATGCCGACAAAGCTCTTTTGTTAATAAATTAGTGGGCAAAAATGTTGTACTTATCTATTTTAGTGAAAAACTTAATTTTCGAGTTTATAGAGAATAACAATTAATAGTAACAGTGGTAGACTGTATAGATAGTTATATTTAATAAAATTCTTGCTAATTCACCATATTTATGTGAAAATGAAATTCTAACACTAAGACGTACTACGTTTTGTAAAAATTGAATAGGTACAAGTGAAGACAAACTTGTCTCTTTAATCCATCCAAAGGTTGCCTGGAAGAAACCGCCCTTAGCGATAAGGCCGCCCATTGTACCTGATTTAAGTAAATACAATGTATACTTTGTTTTTTTGTATTATAATAAATATTGTGTAATAAAATAAATTACGTGAGTTGGTTTTTTGCATTTCTAAATTACTTGTGTAGTAATTTCTAAGATCAAAATTGATATTATATCAATATATTTGCTCAGATTAAAAATCAAACAAAACTTAAGACATAGGAGAGGGTACAATTTGGGGAGTATTTTAATAAATTGTGAATATGAGTATTATATTAATAAAATATAGTAATGAGTAAGTGGAAATGCCCTTCTTTTTCTGTTACATAACACAGCAGCCAAGAGAGGTAGGTAAAAGATTAGCGGCTTATGACAAAGAATAGTCAGCCAATAAGCCGCGTCTCAGGTACTGACCTTTTATGTAAAATATTCATTGTTGTCAACCAGGTTTTTTTCCTTTTTTATTTAGTCTGCATTTCCGAGTGGAAAGCCGGTGAGAAGAAGCTTGCAAGAAATTCATATGTTACTCTTTTAAAATCATTAATTTATTTACATTAATGACATCAACCAGTGTGATTTGTAAATTACTTTAAATTTTTATTATGGAAATCCTTACTTATAATATTATAATTGCGAAAGTAAGTTTGTTTGTAACGTTTTACGCATAAACCACTAAACCGATTTTAAAAACTCTTTCACCAACAGAGGCCTACGTAATCCAACTATTAGGTCTTCAAAGCTTTTAGTTTTTTTTTTTAAATATTGTTCCTTCACGTTTTTTATAATACATATTTCAGTATCAGAAATAGAAGCAGGCTAGCGTGGTTAAACAAAATATATACATAATGGAGTTTCCTTTTAAGCGAGATTATGTGGATAGTTAGAGTAGCTTTGGGCTCTTCATTTTACGACCGAAGATAAGGAAAAATGGCCAAAAAATTTGATGCAATTGGCAGGGCAGTGGTACAATTAATTATCTCCAACCTTTGATTAGCTGTTAGAATGTTGCCTAGACATCAATATATTACATTATTTTACTGCTAAGGCTTACCGCTTTATAGGTTACAACTTAACAGACAAATTGACAGGGTAACTTAAATTAACATAATTAATTTTTCAATTTCTAAGTCTCTCTTAGAAATTAAAAATAAAAACAATAATTAGTAAGTTCATTTGTTCAAGAGTAAAATATTATGCCATTATCAACTTTGCCTGTACAGTGAGATAAACTACTAAAATAGAAAAGTGCGTATTATTTTAAAATCGTTTATTTAGTAATGTAAAAGATAAAATTAAACATATATTTATAATACTATTTACAAAATTAAATATAAAACTAATATACAAATACAAAACACAATTTTAATATACAAAATATTCATTAACAATCATCTTGTTTAACCACTTGGTTTTGCCAGTACTCCGTCAACTCCTTGAATCGACTGCAGCGCTGACTTTGTCTTTTGAAAGTGCAGTTGACGACCACGGCCGGGTTAAACAGGATCGAGCTGAACTTCCTCACCAGAGTAGTGACCGACTCTCTCGTCGCGTCGTCATCTATCAACATGTAGGACAAATGTTCAAACTTGTCTAAATCTTCGTCGATGTACTTCTCCATGCTGTCTCTGGTCGTCTGCTGCTGCGAAGGTGTGTCGTCGAACGACAGACCGTCTACTGAGATGCTGCAGCTCACCACATCGGGGATGTACTTCTTCCGCACTGTGCTTGTGGTCCAACATAAATTCTCCACTGACCTGAATATGCCGTCGATCTTGTCGCAGATCGATTCTACGGAGTGAGCTGGGTAGATCTGTCCGTTGACGTAGTACAACTCCTTCGGGCGACTGGAATCTCTCAGATCCTTGAGAAAGTCCGTGTACTCCAAGTCTTCGTACCTGGACAGCCTCCTCTCAACCTTCCTGCTGACTTTGGGAAGCAATACCGACGAGTCGTCGAATGTGGTCTGCATTTGGTCCAATGTACTGAACCCATGGCGCAGAGTCGAAGGTAGATTCTCGTCGGTATCCAGGTCGACAGGTTCTCCCCACTTCTTCTCCAAATGTGTCCACTGCTCGTTACTGACCAAGATCGCTTCGGAGTCAATGAACTTGGTGAACATTGTTACAGATATGTTATCGTCACGGGTGATGTGTATCAACTGATTTTTCCCCAAAAATGTTGCGTTTATATAGTAACAACATATCTACCTGAGTGCACGCGCCGCACAGGTGTATTGTTTGAACTCATTAGCTAATTTCTTTGTACTCGTATATGCCGACAAAGCTCTTTTGTTAATAAATTAGTGGGCAAAAATGTTGTTCTTATCTATTTTAGTGAAAAACTTAATTTTCGAGTTTATAGAGAATAACAATTAATAGTAACAGTGGTAGACTGTATAGATAGTTATATTTAATAAAATTCTTGCTAATTCACCATATTTATGTGAAAATGAAATTCTAACACTAAGACGTACTACGTTTTGTAAAAATTGAATAGGTACAAGTGAAGACAAACTTGTCTCTTTAATCCATCCAAAGGTTGCCTGGAAGAAACCGCCCTTAGCGATAAGGCCGCCCATTGTACCTGATTTAAGTAAATACAATGTATACTTTGTTTTTTTGTATTATAATAAATATTGTGTAATAAAATAAATTACGTGAGTTGGTTTTTTGCATTTTTAAATTACTTGTGTAGTAATTCTAAGATCAAAATTGATATTATATCAATATATTTGCTCAGATTAAAAATCAAACAAAACTTAAGACATAGGAGAGGGTACAATTTGGGGAGTTTTTTAATAAATTGTGAATATGAGTATTATATTAATAAAATATAGTAATGGGTAAGTGGTTCTCCCCACTTCTTCTCCAACTGCGTCCACTGCTCGTTACATTAACAATCATCTTGTTTAACCACTTGGTTTTGCCAGTACTCCGTCAACTCCTTGAATCGACTGCAGCGCTGACTTTGTCTTTTGGAAGTGCAGTTGACGACCACGGCCGGGTTAAACAGGATCGAGCTGAACTTCCTCACCAGAGTAGTGACCGACTCTCTCGTCGCGTCGTCATCTATCAACATGTAGGACAAATGTTCAAACTTGTCTAAATCTTCGTCGATGTACTTCTCCACGCTGTCTCTGGTCGTCTGCTGCTGCGAAGGTGTGTCGTCGAACGACAGACCGTCTACTGAGATGCTGCAGCTCACCACATCGGGGATGTACTTCTTCCGCACAGTGCTTGTGGTCCAACATAAATTCTCCACTGACCTGAATATGCCGTCGATCTTGTCGCAGATCGATTCTACGGAGTGAGCTGGGCAGATCTGTCCGTTGACGTAGTACAACTCCTTCGGGCGACTGGAATCTCTCAGATCCTTGAGAAAGTCCGTGTACTCCAAGTCTTCGTACCTGGACAGCCTCCTCTCAACCTTCCTGCTGACTTTGGGAAACAATACCGACGAGTCGTCGAATGTGGTCTGCATTTGGTCCAATGTACTGAACCCATGGCGCAGAGTCGAAGGTAGATTCTCGTCGGTATCCAGGTCGACAGGTTCTCCCCACTTCTTCTCCAACTGCGTCCACTGCTCGTTACTGAACAAGATCGCTTCGGAGTCAATGAACTTGGTGAACATTGTTACAGATATGTTATCGTCACGGGTGATGTGTATCAACTGATTTTCCCCCAAAAATGTTGCGTTTATATAGTAACAACATATCTACCTGAGTGCACGCGCCGCACAGGTGTATTGTTTGAACTCATTAGCTAATTTCTTTGTACTCGTATATGCCGACAAAGCTCTTTTGTTAATAAATTAGTGGGCAAAAATGTTGTTCTTATCTATTTTAGTGAAAAACTTAATTTTCGAGTTTATAGAGAATAACAATTAATAGTAACAGTGGTAGACTGTATAGATAGTTATATTTAATAAAATTCTTGCTAATTCACCATATTTATGTGAAAATGAAATTCTAACACTAAGACGTACTACGTTTTGTAAAAATTGAATAGGTACAAGTGAAGACAAACTTGTCTCTTTAATCCATCCAAAGGTTGCCTGGAAGAAACCGCCCTTAGCGATAAGGCCGCCCATTGTACCTGATTTAAGTAAATACAACGTATACTTTGTTTTTTTGTATTATAATAAATATTGTGTAATAAAATAAATTACGTGAGTTGGTTTTTTGCATTTCTAAATTACTTGTGTAGTAATTTCTAAGATCAAAATTGATATTATATCAATATATTTGCTCAGATTAAAAATCAAACAAAACTTAAGACATAGGAGAGGGTACAATTTGGGGAGTATTTTAATAAATTGTGAATATGAGTATTATATTAATAAAATATAGTAATGAGTAAGTGGAAATGCCCTTCTTTTTCTGTTACATAACACAGCAGCCAAGAGAGGTAGGTAAAAGATTAGCGGCTTATGACAAAGAATAGTCAGCCAATAAGCCGCGTCTCAGGTACTGACCTTTTATGTAAAATATTCATTGTTGTCAACCAGGTTTTTTTCCTTTTTTATTTAGTCTGCATTTCCGAGTGGAAAGCCGGTGAGAAGAAGCTTGCAAGAAATTCATATGTTACTCTTTTAAAATCATTAATTTATTTACATTAATGACATCAACCAGTGTGATTTGTAAATTACTTTAAATTTTTATTATGGAAATCCTTACTTATAATATTATAATTGCGAAAGTAAGTTTGTTTGTAACGTTTTACGCATAAACCACTAAACCGATTTTAAAAACTCTTTCACCAACAGAGGCCTACATAATCCAACTATTAATCTTCAAAGCTTTTAGTTTTTTTTTTTTAATATTGTTCCTTCACGTTTTTTATAATACATATTTCAGTATCAGAAATAGAAGCAGGCTAGCGTGGTTAAACAAAATATATACATAATGGAGTTTCCTTTTAAGCTAGATTATGTGGATAGTTAGAGTAGCTTTGGGCTCTTCATTTTACGACCGAAGATAAGGAAAAATGGCCAAAAAATTTGATGCAATTGGCAGGGCAGTGGTACAATTAATTATCTCCAACCTTTGATTAGCTGTTAGAATGTTGCCTAGACATCAATATATTACATTATTTTACTGCTAAGGCTTACCGCTTTATAGGTACAACTTAACAGACAAATTGACAGGGTAACTTAAATTTACATAATTAATTTTTCAATTTCTAAGTCTCTCTTAGAAATTAAAAAAAAACAATAATTAGTAAGTTCATTTGTTCAAGAGTAAAATATTATGCCATTATCAACTTTGCCTGTACAGTGAGATAAACTACTAAAATAGAAAAGTGCGTATTATTTTAAAATCGTTTATTTAGTAATGTAAAAGATAAAATTAAACATATATTTATAATACTATTTACAAAATTAAATATAAAACTAATATACAAATACAAAACACAATTTTAATATACAAAATATTCATTAACAATCATCTTGTTTAACCACTTGGTTTTGCCAGTACTCCGTCAACTCCTTGAATCGACTGCAGCGCTGACTTTGTCTTTTGGAAGTGCAGTTGACGACCACGGCCGGGTTAAACAGGATCGAGCTGAACTTCCTCACCAGAGTAGTGACCGACTCTCTCGTCGCGTCGTCATCTATCAACATGTAGGACAAATGTTCAAACTTGTCTAAATCTTCGTCGATGTACTTCTCCATGCTGTCTCTGGTCGTCTGCTGCTGCGAAGGTGTGTCGTCGAACGACAGACCGTCTACTGAGATGCTGCAGCTCACCACATCGGGGATGTACTTCTTCCGCACAGTGCTTGTGGTCCAACATAAATTCTCCACTGACCTGAATATGCCGTCGATCTTGTCGCAGATCGATTCTACGGAGTGAGCTGGGTAGATCTGTTCGTTGACGTAGTACAACTCCTTCGGGCGACTGGAATCTCTCAGATCCTTGAGAAAGTCCGTGTACTCCAAGTCTTCGTACCTGGACAGCCTCCTCTCAACCTTCCTGCTGACTTTGGGAAACAATACCGACGAGTCGTCGAATGTGGTCTGCATTTGGTCCAATGTACTGAACCCATGGCGCAGAGTCGAAGGTAGATTCTCGTCGGTATCCAGGTCGACAGGTTCTCCCCACTTCTTCTCCAACTGCGTCCACTGCTCGTTACTGAACAAGATCGCTTCGGAGTCAATGAACTTGGTGAACATTGTTACAGATATGTTATCGTCACGGGTGATGTGTATCAACTGATTTTCCCCCAAAAATGTTGCGTTTATATAGTAACAACATATCTACCTGAGTGCACGCGCCGCACAGGTGTATTGTTTGAACTCATTAGCTAATTTCTTTGTACTCGTATATGCCGACAAAGCTCTTTTGTTAATAAATTAGTGGGCAAAAATGTTGTTCTTATCTATTTTAGTGAAAAACTTAATTTTCGAGTTTATAGAGAATAACAATTAATAGTAACAGTGGTAGACTGTATAGATAGTTATATTTAATAAAATTCTTGCTAATTCACCATATTTATGTGAAAATGAAATTCTAACACTAAGACGTACTACGTTTTGTAAAAATTGAATAGGTACAAGTGAAGACAAACTTGTCTCTTTAATCCATCCAAAGGTTGCCTGGAAGAAACCGCCCTTAGCGATAAGGCCGCCCATTGTACCTGATTTAAGTAAATACAACGTATACTTTGTTTTTTTGTATTATAATAAATATTGTGTAATAAAATAAATTACGTGAGTTGGTTTTTTGCATTTCTAAATTACTTGTGTAGTAATTTCTAAGATCAAAATTGATATTATATCAATATATTTGCTCAGATTAAAAATCAAACAAAACTTAAGACATAGGAGAGGGTACAATTTGGGGAGTATTTTAATAAATTGTGAATATGAGTATTATATTAATAAAATATAGTAATGAGTAAGTGGAAATGCCCTTCTTTTTCTGTTACATAACACAGCAGCCAAGAGAGGTAGGTAAAAGATTAGCGGCTTATGACAAAGAATAGTCAGCCAATAAGCCGCGTCTCAGGTACTGACCTTTTATGTAAAATATTCATTGTTGTCAACCAGGTTTTTTTCCTTTTTTATTTAGTCTGCATTTCCGAGTGGAAAGCCGGTGAGAAGAAGCTTGCAAGAAATTCATATGTTACTCTTTTAAAATCATTAATTTATTTACATTAATGACATCAACCAGTGTGATTTGTAAATTACTTTAAATTTTTATTATGGAAATCCTTACTTATAATATTATAATTGCGAAAGTAAGTTTGTTTGTAACGTTTTACGCATAAACCACTAAACCGATTTTAAAAACTCTTTCACCAACAGAGGCCTACATAATCCAACTATTAGGTCTTCAAAGCTTTTAGTTTTTTTTTTTAAATATTGTTCCTTCACGTTTTTTATAATACATATTTCAGTATCAGAAATAGAAGCAGGCTAGCGTGGTTAAACAAAATATATACATAATGGAGTTTCCTTTTAAGCGAGATTATGTGGATAGTTAGAGTAGCTTTGGGCTCTTCATTTTACGACCGAAGATAAGGAAAAATGGCCAAAAAATTTGATGCAATTGGCAGGGCAGTGGTACAATTAATTATCTCCAACCTTTGATTAGCTGTTAGAATGTTGCCTAGACATCAATATATTACATTATTTTACTGCTAAGGCTTACCGCTTTATAGGTTACAACTTAACAGACAAATTGACAGGGTAACTTAAATTTACATAATTAATTTTTCAATTTCTAAGTCTCTCTTAGAAATTAAAAAAAAAACAATAATTAGTAAGTTCATTTGTTCAAGAGTAAAATATTATGCCATTATCAACTTTGCCTGTACAGTGAGATAAACTACTAAAATAGAAAAGTGCGTATTATTTTAAAATCGTTTATTTAGTAATGTAAAGATAAAATTAAACATATATTTATAATACTATTTACAAAATTAAATATAAAACTAATATACAAATACAAAACACAATTTTAATATACAAAATATTCATTAACAATCATCTTGTTTAACCACTTGGTTTTGCCAGTACTCCGTCAACTCCTTGAATCGACTGCAGCGCTGACTTTGTCTTTTGGAAGTGCAGTTGACGACCACGGCCGGGTTAAACAGGATCGAGCTGAACTTCCTCACCAGAGTAGTGACCGACTCTCTCGTCGCGTCGTCATCTATCAACATGTAGGACAAATGTTCAAACTTGTCTAAATCTTCGTCGATGTACTTCTCCATGCTGTCTCTGGTCGTCTGCTGCTGCGAAGGTGTGTCGTCGAACGACAGACCGTCTACTGAGATGCTGCAGCTCACCACATCGGGGATGTACTTCTTCCGCACAGTGCTTGTGGTCCAACATAAATTCTCCACTGACCTGAATATGCCGTCGATCTTGTCGCAGATCGATTCTACGGAGTGAGCTGGGTAGATCTGTTCGTTGACGTAGTACAACTCCTTCGGGCGACTGGAATCTCTCAGATCCTTGAGAAAGTCCGTGTACTCCAAGTCTTCGTACCTGGACAGCCTCCTCTCAACCTTCCTGCTGACTTTGGGAAACAATACCGACGAGTCGTCGAATGTGGTCTGCATTTGGTCCAATGTACTGAACCCATGGCGCAGAGTCGAAGGTAGATTCTCGTCGGTATCCAGGTCGACAGGTTCTCCCCACTTCTTCTCCAACTGCGTCCACTGCTCGTTACTGAACAAGATCGCTTCGGAGTCAATGAACTTGGTGAACATTGTTACAGATATGTTATCGTCACGGGTGATGTGTATCAACTGATTTTCCCCCAAAAATGTTGCGTTTATATAGTAACAACATATCTACCTGAGTGCACGCGCCGCACAGGTGTATTGTTTGAACTCATTAGCTAATTTCTTTGTACTCGTATATGCCGACAAAGCTCTTTTGTTAATAAATTAGTGGGCAAAAATGTTGTTCTTATCTATTTTAGTGAAAAACTTAATTTTCGAGTTTATAGAGAATAACAATTAATAGTAACAGTGGTAGACTGTATAGATAGTTATATTTAATAAAATTCTTGCTAATTCACCATATTTATGTGAAAATGAAATTCTAACACTAAGACGTACTACGTTTTGTAAAAATTGAATAGGTACAAGTGAAGACAAACTTGTCTCTTTAATCCATCCAAAGGTTGCCTGGAAGAAACCGCCCTTAGCGATAAGGCCGCCCATTGTACCTGATTTAAGTAAATACAACGTATACTTTGTTTTTTTGTATTATAATAAATATTGTGTAATAAAATAAATTACGTGAGTTGGTTTTTTGCATTTCTAAATTACTTGTGTAGTAATTTCTAAGATCAAAATTGATATTATATCAATATATTTGCTCAGATTAAAAATCAAACAAAACTTAAGACATAGGAGAGGGTACAATTTGGGGAGTATTTTAATAAATTGTGAATATGAGTATTATATTAATAAAATATAGTAATGAGTAAGTGGAAATGCCCTTCTTTTTCTGTTACATAACACAGCAGCCAAGAGAGGTAGGTAAAAGATTAGCGGCTTATGACAAAGAATAGTCAGCCAATAAGCCGCGTCTCAGGTACTGACCTTTTATGTAAAATATTCATTGTTGTCAACCAGGTTTTTTTCCTTTTTTATTTAGTCTGCATTTCCGAGTGGAAAGCCGGTGAGAAGAAGCTTGCAAGAAATTCATATGTTACTCTTTAAAAATCATTAATTTATTTACATTAATGACATCAACCAGTGTGATTTGTAAATTACTTTAAATTTTTATTATGGAAATCCTTACTTATAATATTATAATTGCGAAAGTAAGTTTGTTTGTAACGTTTTACGCATAAACCACTAAACCGATTTTAAAAACTCTTTCACCAACAGAGGCCTACATAATCCAACTATTAGGTCTTCAAAGCTTTTAGTTTTTTTTTTTAAATATTGTTCCTTCACGTTTTTTATAATACATATTTCAGTATCAGAAATAGAAGCAGGCTAGCGTGGTTAAACAAAATATATACATAATGGAGTTTCCTTTTAAGCGAGATTATGTGGATAGTTAGAGTAGCTTTGGGCTCTTCATTTTACGACCGAAGATAAGGAAAAATGGCCAAAAAATTTGATGCAATTGGCAGGGCAGTGGTACAATTAATTATCTCCAACCTTTGATTAGCTGTTAGAATGTTGCCTAGACATCAATATATTACATTATTTTACTGCTAAGGCTTACCGCTTTATAGGTTACAACTTAACAGACAAATTGACAGGGTAACTTAAATTTACATAATTAATTTTTCAATTTCTAAGTCTCTCTTAGAAATTAAAAAAAAAACAATAATTAGTAAGTTCATTTGTTCAAGAGTAAAATATTATGCCATTATCAACTTTGCCTGTACAGTGAGATAAACTACTAAAATAGAAAAGTGCGTATTATTTTAAAATCGTTTATTTAGTAATGTAAAAGATAAAATTAAACATATATTTATAATACTATTTACAAAATTAAATATAAAACTAATATACAAATACAAAACACAATTTTAATATACAAAATATTCATTAACAATCATCTTGTTTAACCACTTGGTTTTGCCAGTACTCCGTCAACTCCTTGAATCGACTGCAGCGCTGACTTTGTCTTTTGGAAGTGCAGTTGACGACCACGGCCGGGTTAAACAGGATCGAGCTGAACTTCCTCACCAGAGTAGTGACCGACTCTCTCGTCGCGTCGTCATCTATCAACATGTAGGACAAATGTTCAAACTTGTCTAAATCTTCGTCGATGTACTTCTCCATGCTGTCTCTGGTCGTCTGCTGCTGCGAAGGTGTGTCGTCGAACGACAGACCGTCTACTGAGATGCTGCAGCTCACCACATCGGGGATGTACTTCTTCCGCACAGTGCTTGTGGTCCAACATAAATTCTCCACTGACCTGAATATGCCGTCGATCTTGTCGCAGATCGATTCTACGGAGTGAGCTGGGTAGATCTGTTCGTTGACGTAGTACAACTCCTTCGGGCGACTGGAATCTCTCAGATCCTTGAGAAAGTCCGTGTACTCCAAGTCTTCGTACCTGGACAGCCTCCTCTCAACCTTCCTGCTGACTTTGGGAAACAATACCGACGAGTCGTCGAATGTGGTCTGCATTTGGTCCAATGTACTGAACCCATGGCGCAGAGTCGAAGGTAGATTCTCGTCGGTATCCAGGTCGACAGGTTCTCCCCACTTCTTCTCCAACTGCGTCCACTGCTCGTTACTGAACAAGATCGCTTCGGAGTCAATGAACTTGGTGAACATTGTTACAGATATGTTATCGTCACGGGTGATGTGTATCAACTGATTTTCCCCCAAAAATGTTGCGTTTATATAGTAACAACATATCTACCTGAGTGCACGCGCCGCACAGGTGTATTGTTTGAACTCATTAGCCAATTTCTTTGTACTCGTATATGCCGACAAAGCTCTTTTGTTAATAAATTAGTGGGCAAAAATGTTGTTCTTATCTATTTTAGTGAAAAACTTAATTTTCGAGTTTATAGAGAATAACAATTAATAGTAACAGTGGTAGACTGTATAGATAGTTATATTTAATAAAATTCTTGCTAATTCACCATATTTATGTGAAAATGAAATTCTAACACTAAGACGTACTACGTTTTGTAAAAATTGAATAGGTACAAGTGAAGACAAACTTGTCTCTTTAATCCATCCAAAGGTTGCCTGGAAGAAACCGCCCTTAGCGATAAGGCCGCCCATTGTACCTGATTTAAGTAAATACAACGTATACTTTGTTTTTTTGTATTATAATAAATATTGTGTAATAAAATAAATTACGTGAGTTGGTTTTTTGCATTTCTAAATTACTTGTGTAGTAATTTCTAAGATCAAAATTGATATTATATCAATATATTTGCTCAGATTAAAAATCAAACAAAACTTAAGACATAGGAGAGGGTACAATTTGGGGAGTATTTTAATAAATTGTGAATATGAGTATTATATTAATAAAATATAGTAATGAGTAAGTGGAAATGCCCTTCTTTTTCTGTTACATAACACAGCAGCCAAGAGAGGTAGGTAAAAGATTAGCGGCTTATGACAAAGAATAGTCAGCCAATAAGCCGCGTCTTAGGTACTGACCTTTTATGTAAAATATTCATTGTTGTCAACCAGGTTTTTTTCCTTTTTTATTTAGTCTGCATTTCCGAGTGGAAAGCCGGTGAGAAGAAGCTTGCAAGAAATTCATATGTTACTCTTTTAAAATCATTAATTTATTTACATTAATGACATCAACCAGTGTGATTTGTAAATTACTTTAAATTTTTATTATGGAAATCCTTACTTATAATATTATAATTGCGAAAGTAAGTTTGTTTGTAACGTTTTACGCATAAACCACTAAACCGATTTTAAAAACTCTTTCACCAACAGAGGCCTACATAATCCAACTATTAATCTTCAAAGCTTTTAGTTTTTTTTTTTTAATATTGTTCCTTCACGTTTTTTATAATACATATTTCAGTATCAGAAATAGAAGCAGGCTAGCGTGGTTAAACAAAATATATACATAATGGAGTTTCCTTTTAAGCTAGATTATGTGGATAGTTAGAGTAGCTTTGGGCTCTTCATTTTACGACCGAAGATAAGGAAAAATGGCCAAAAAATTTGATGCAATTGGCAGGGCAGTGGTACAATTAATTATCTCCAACCTTTGATTAGCTGTTAGAATGTTGCCTAGACATCAATATATTACATTATTTTACTGCTAAGGCTTACCGCTTTATAGGTTACAACTTAACAGACAAATTGACAGGGTAACTTAAATTTACATAATTAATTTTTCAATTTCTAAGTCTCTCTTAGAAATTAAAAAAAAAACAATAATTAGTAAGTTCATTTGTTCAAGAGTAAAATATTATGCCATTATCAACTTTGCCTGTACAGTGAGATAAACTACTAAAATAGAAAAGTGCGTATTATTTTAAAATCGTTTATTTAGTAATGTAAAAGATAAAATTAAACATATATTTATAATACTATTTACAAAATTAAATATAAAACTAATATACAAATACAAAACACAATTTTAATATACAAAATATTCATTAACAATCATCTTGTTTAACCACTTGGTTTTGCCAGTACTCCGTCAACTCCTTGAATCGACTGCAGCGCTGACTTTGTCTTTTGGAAGTGCAGTTGACGACCACGGCCGGGTTAAACAGGATCGAGCTGAACTTCCTCACCAGAGTAGTGACCGACTCTCTCGTCGCGTCGTCATCTATCAACATGTAGGACAAATGTTCAAACTTGTCTAAATCTTCGTCGATGTACTTCTCCATGCTGTCTCTGGTTGTCTGCTGCTGCGAAGGTGTGTCGTCGAACGACAGACCGTCTACTGAGATGCTGCAGCTCACCACATAGGGGATGTACTTCTTCCGCACAGTGCTTGTGGTCCAACATAAATTCTCCACTGATCTGAATATGCCGTCGATCTTGTCGCAGATCGATTCTACGGAGTGAGCTGGGTAGATCTGTCCGTTGACGTAGTACAACTCCTTCGGGCGACTGGAATCTCTCAGATCCTTGAGAAAGTCCGTGTACTCCAAGTCTTCGTACCTGGACAGCCTCCTCTCAACCTTCCTGCTGACTTTGGGAAACAATACCGACGAGTCGTCGAATGTGGTCTGCATTTGGTCCAATGTACTGAACCCATGGCGCAGAGTCGAAGGTAGATTCTCGTCGGTATCCAGGTCGACAGGTTCTCCCCACTTCTTCTCCAACTGCGTCCACTGCTCGTTACTGAACAAGATCGCTTCGGAGTCAATGAACTTGGTGAACATTGTTACAGATATGTTATCGTCACGGGTGATGTGTATCAACTGATTTTCCCCCAAAAATGTTGCGTTTATATATGAACAACATATCTACCTGAGTGCACGCGCCGCACAGGTGTATTGTTTGAACTCATTAGCTAATTTCTTTGTATATGCCGACAAAGCTCTTTTGTTAATAAATTAGTGGGCAAAAATGTTGTTCTTATCTATTTTAGTGAAAAACTTAATTTTCGAGTTTATAGAGAATAACAATTAATAGTAACAGTGGTAGACTGTATAGATAGTTATATTTAATAAAATTCTTGCTAATTCACCATATTTATGTGAAAATGAAATTCTAACACTAAGACGTACTACGTTTTGTAAAAATTGAATAGGTACAAGTGAAGACAAACTTGTCTCTTTAATCCATCCAAAGGTTGCCTGGAAGAAACCGCCCTTAGCGATAAGGCCGCCCATTGTACCTGATTTAAGTAAATACAACGTATACTTTGTTTTTTTGTATTATAATAAATATTGTGTAATAAAATAAATTACGTGAGTTGGTTTTTTGCATTTCTAAATTACTTGTGTAGTAATTTCTAAGATCAAAATTGATATTATATCAATATATTTGCTCAGATTAAAAATCAAACAAAACTTAAGACATAGGAGAGGGTACAATTTGGGGAGTATTTTAATAAATTGTGAATATGAGTATTATATTAATAAAATATAGTAATGAGTAAGTGGAAATGCCCTTCTTTTTCTGTTACATAACACAGCAGCCAAGAGAGGTAGGTAAAAGATTAGCGGCTTATGACAAAGAATAGTCAGCCAATAAGCCGCGTCTCAGGTACTGACCTTTTATGTAAAATATTCATTGTTGTCAACCAGGTTTTTTTCCTTTTTTATTTAGTCTGCATTTCCGAGTGGAAAGCCGGTGAGAAGAAGCTTGCAAGAAATTCATATGTTACTCTTTTAAAATCATTAATTTATTTACATTAATGACATCAACCAGTGTGATTTGTAAAATACTTTAAATTTTTATTATGGAAATCCTTACTTATAATATTATAATTGCGAAAGTAAGTTTGTTTGTAACGTTTTACGCATAAACCACTAAACCGATTTTAAAAACTCTATCACCAACAGAGGCCTACATAATCCAACTATTAATCTTCAAAGCTTTTAGTTTTTTTTTTTTAATTTTGTTCCTTCACGTTTTTTATAATACATATTTCAGTATCAGAAATAGAAGCAGGCTAGCGTGGTTAAACAAAATATATACATAATGGAGTTTCCTTTTAAGCTAGATTATGTGGATAGTTAGAGTAGCTTTGGGCTCTTCATTTTACGACCGAAGATAAGGAAAAATGGCCAAAAAATTTGATGCAATTGGCAGGGCAGTGGTACAATTAATTATCTCCAACCTTTGATTAGCTGTTAGAATGTTGCCTAGACATCAATATATTACATTATTTTACTGCTAAGGCTTACCGCTTTATAGGTTACAACTTAACAGACAAATTGACAGGGTAACTTAAATTTACATAATTAATTTTTCAATTTCTAAGTCTCTCTTAGAAATTAAAAAAAAAACAATAATTAGTAAGTTCATTTGTTCAAGAGTAAAATATTATGCCATTATCAACTTTGCCTGTACAGTGAGATAAACTACTAAAATAGAAAAGTGCGTATTATTTTAAAATCGTTTATTTAGTAATGTAAAAGATAAAATTAAACATATATTTATAATACTATTTACAAAATTAAATATAAAACTAATATACAAATACAAAACACAATTTTAATATACAAAATATTCATTAACAATCATCTTGTTTAACCACTTGGTTTTGCCAGTACTCCGTCAACTCCTTGAATCGACTGCAGCGCTGACTTTGTCTTTTGGAAGTGCAGTTGACGACCACGGCCGGGTTATATAGGATCGAGCTGAACTTCCTCACCAGAGTAGTGACCGACTCTCTCGTCGCGTCGTCATCTATCAACATGTAGGACAAATGTTCAAACTTGTCTAAATCTTCGTCGATGTACTTCTCCATGCTGTCTCTGGTTGTCTGCTGCTGCGAAGGTGTGTCGTCGAACGACAGACCGTCTACTGAGATGCTGCAGCTCACCACATAGGGGATGTACTTCTTCCGCACAGTGCTTGTGGTCCAACATAAATTCTCCACTGATCTGAATATGCCGTCGATCTTGTCGCAGATCGATTCTACGGAGTGAGCTGGGTAGATCTGTCCGTTGACGTAGTACAACTCCTTCGGGCGACTGGAATCTCTCAGATCCTTGAGAAAGTCCGTGTACTCCAAGTCTTCGTACCTGGACAGCCTCCTCTCAACCTTCCTGCTGACTTTGGGAAACAATACCGACGAGTCGTCGAATGTGGTCTGCATTTGGTCCAATGTACTGAACCCATGGCGCAGAGTCGAAGGTAGATTCTCGTCGGTATCCAGGTCGACAGGTTCTCCCCACTTCTTCTCCAACTGCGTCCACTGCTCGTTACTGAACAAGATCGCTTCGGAGTCAATGAACTTGGTGAACATTGTTACAGATATGTTATCGTCACGGGTGATGTGTATCAACTGATTTTCCCCCAAAAATGTTGCGTTTATATATGAACAACATATCTACCTGAGTGCACGCGCCGCACAGGTGTATTGTTTGAACTCATTAGCTAATTTCTTTGTATATGCCGACAAAGCTCTTTTGTTAATAAATTAGTGGGCAAAAATGTTGTTCTTATCTATTTTAGTGAAAAACTTAATTTTCGAGTTTATAGAGAATAACAATTAATAGTAACAGTGGTAGACTGTATAGATAGTTATATTTAATAAAATTCTTGCTAATTCGCCATATTTATGTGAAAATAAAATTCTAACACTAAGACGTACTACGTTTTGTAAAAATTGAATAGGTACAAGTGAAGACAAACTTGTCTCTTTAATCCATCCAAAGGTTGCCTGGAAGAAACCGCCCTTAGCGATAAGGCCGCCCATTGTACCTTATTTAAGTAAATACAATGTATACTTTGTTTTTTTGTATTATAATAAATATTGTGTAATAAAATAAATTACGTGAGTTGGTTTTTTGCATTTCTAAATTACTTGTGTAGTATTTTCTAAGATCAAAATTGATATTATATCAATATATTTGCTCAGATTAAAAATCAAACAAAACTTAAGACATAGGAGAGGGTACAATTTGGGGAGTATTTTAATAAATTGTGAATATGAGTATTATATTAATAAAATATAGTAATGAGTAAGTGGAAATGCCCTTCTTTTTCTGTTACATAACACAGCAGCCAAGAGAGGTAGGTAAAAGATTAGCGGCTTATGACAAAGAATAGTCAGCCAATAAGCCGCGTCTCAGGTACTGACCTTTTATGTAAAATATTCATTGTTGTCAACCAGGTTTTTTTCCTTTTTTATTTAGTCTGCATTTCCGAGTGGAAAGCCGGTGAGAAGAAGCTTGCAAGAAATTCATATGTTACTCTTTTAAAATCATTAATTTATTTACATTAATGACATCAACCAGTGTGATTTGTAAATTACTTTAAATTTTTATTATGGAAATCCTTACTTATAATATTATAATTGCGAAAGTAAGTTTGTTTGTAACGTTTTACGCATAAACCACTAAACCGATTTTAAAAACTCTTTCACCAACAGAGGCCTACATAATCCAACTATTAGGTCTTCAAAGCTTTTAGTTTTTTTTTTTAAATATTGTTCCTTCACGTTTTTTATAATACATATTTCAGTATCAGAAATAGAAGCAGGCTAGCGTGGTTAAACAAAATATATACATAATGGAGTTTCCTTTTAAGCGAGATTATGTGGATAGTTAGAGTAGCTTTGGGCTCTTCATTTTACGACCGAAGATAAGGAAAAATGGCCAAAAAATTTGATGCAATTGGCAGGGCAGTGGTACAATTAATTATCTCCAACCTTTGATTAGCTGTTAGAATGTTGCCTAGACATCAATATATTACAATATTTTACTGCTAAGGCTTACCGCTTTATAGGTTACAACTTAACAGACAAATTGACAGGGTAACTTAAATTTACATAATTAATTTTTCAATTTCTAAGTCTCTCTTAGAAATTAAAAAAAAAAACAATAATTAGTAAGTTCATTTGTTCAAGAGTAAAATATTATGCCATTATCAACTTTGCCTGTACAGTGAGATAAACTACTAAAATAGAAAAGTGCGTATTATTTTAAAATCGTTTATTTAGTAATGTAAAAGATAAAATTTAACATATATTTATAATACTATTTACAAAATTAAATATAAAACTAATATACAAATACAAAACACAATTTTAATATACAAAATATTCATTAACAATCATCTTGTTTAACCACTTGGTTTTGCCAGTACTCCGTCAACTCCTTGAATCGACTGCAGCGCTGACTTTGTCTTTTGGAAGTGCAGTTGACGACCACGGCCGGGTTATATAGGATCGAGCTGAACTTCCTCACCAGAGTAGTGACCGACTCTCTCGTCGCGTCGTCATCTATCAACATGTAGGACAAATGTTCAAACTTGTCTAAATCTTCGTCGATGTACTTCTCCATGCTGTCTCTGGTCGTCTGCTGCTGCGAAGGTGTGTCGTCGAACGACAGACCGTCTACTGAGATGCTGCAGCTCACCACATAGGGGATGTACTTCTTCCGCACAGTGCTTGTGGTCCAACATAAATTCTCCACTGATCTGAATATGCCGTCGATCTTGTCGCAGATCGATTCTACGGAGTGAGCTGGGTAGATCTGTCCGTTGACGTAGTACAACTCCTTCGGGCGACTGGAATCTCTCAGATCCTTGAGAAAGTCCGTGTACTCCAAGTCTTCGTACCTGGACAGCCTCCTCTCAACCTTCCTGCTGACTTTGGGAAACAATACCGACGAGTCGTCGAATGTGGTCTGCATTTGGTCCAATGTACTGAACCCATGGCGCAGAGTCGAAGGTAGATTCTCGTCGGTATCCAGGTCGACAGGTTCTCCCCACTTCTTCTCCAACTGCGTCCACTGCTCGTTACTGAACAAGATCGCTTCGGAGTCAATGAACTTGGTGAACATTGTTACAGATATGTTATCGTCACGGGTGATGTGTATCAACTGATTTTCCCCCAAAAATGTTGCGTTTATATATGAACAACATATCTACCTGAGTGCACGCGCCGCACAGGTGTATTGTTTGAACTCATTAGCTAATTTCTTTGTACTCGTATATGCCGACAAAGCTCTTTTGTTAATAAATTAGTGGGCAAAAATGTTGTTCTTATCTATTTTAGTGAAAAACTTAATTTTCGAGTTTATAGAGAATAACAATTAATAGTAACAGTGGTAGACTGTATAGATAGTTATATTTAATAAAATTCTTGCTAATTCGCCATATTTATGTGAAAATAAAATTCTAACACTAAGACGTACTACGTTTTGTAAAAATTGAATAGGTACAAGTGAAGACAAACTTGTCTCTTTAATCCATCCAAAGGTTGCCTGGAAGAAACCGCCCTTAGCGATAAGGCCGCCCATTGTACCTTATTTAAGTAAATACAATGTATACTTTGTTTTTTTGTATTATAATAAATATTGTGTAATAAAATAAATTACGTGAGTTGGTTTTTTGCATTTCTAAATTACTTGTGTAGTATTTTCTAAGATCAAAATTGATATTATATCAATATATTTGCTCAGATTAAAAATCAAACAAAACTTAAGACATAGGAGAGGGTACAATTTGGGGAGTATTTTAATAAATTGTGAATATGAGTATTATATTAATAAAATATAGTAATGAGTAAGTGGAAATGCCCTTCTTTTTCTGTTACATAACACAGCAGCCAAGAGAGGTAGGTAAAAGATTAGCGGCTTATGACAAAGAATAGTCAGCCAATAAGCCGCGTCTCAGGTACTGACCTTTTATGTAAAATATTCATTGTTGTCAACCAGGTTTTTTTCCTTTTTTATTTAGTCTGCATTTCCGAGTGGAAAGCCGGTGAGAAGAAGCTTGCAAGAAATTCATATGTTACTCTTTTAAAATCATTAATTTATTTACATTAATGACATCAACCAGTGTGATTTGTAAATTACTTTAAATTTTTATTATGGAAATCCTTACTTATAATATTATAATTGCGAAAGTAAGTTTGTTTGTAACGTTTTACGCATAAACCACTAAACCGATTTTAAAAACTCTTTCACCAACAGAGGCCTACATAATCCAACTATTAGGTCTTCAAAGCTTTTAGTTTTTTTTTTTAAATATTGTTCCTTCACGTTTTTTATAATACATATTTCAGTATCAGAAATAGAAGCAGGCTAGCGTGGTTAAACAAAATATATACATAATGGAGTTTCCTTTTAAGCGAGATTATGTGGATAGTTAGAGTAGCTTTGGGCTCTTCATTTTACGACCGAAGATAAGGAAAAATGGCCAAAAAATTTGATGCAATTGGCAGGGCAGTGGTACAATTAATTATCTCCAACCTTTGATTAGCTGTTAGAATGTTGCCTAGACATCAATATATTACAATATTTTACTGCTAAGGCTTACCGCTTTATAGGTTACAACTTAACAGACAAATTGACAGGGTAACTTAAATTTACATAATTAATTTTTCAATTTCTAAGTCTCTCTTAGAAATTAAAAAAAAAAACAATAATTAGTAAGTTCATTTGTTCAAGAGTAAAATATTATGCCATTATCAACTTTGCCTGTACAGTGAGATAAACTACTAAAATAGAAAAGTGCGTATTATTTTAAAATCGTTTATTTAGTAATGTAAAAGATAAAATTAAACATATATTTATAATACTATTTACAAAATTAAATATAAAACTAATATACAAATACAAAACACAATTTTAATATACAAAATATTCATTAACAATCATCTTGTTTAACCACTTGGTTTTGCCAGTACTCCGTCAACTCCTTGAATCGACTGCAGCGCTGACTTTGTCTTTTGGAAGTGCAGTTGACGACCACGGCCGGGTTATATAGGATCGAGCTGAACTTCCTCACCAGAGTAGTGACCGACTCTCTCGTCGCGTCGTCATCTATCAACATGTAGGACAAATGTTCAAACTTGTCTAAATCTTCGTCGATGTACTTCTCCATGCTGTCTCTGGTCGTCTGCTGCTGCGAAGGTGTGTCGTCGAACGACAGACCGTCTACTGAGATGCTGCAGCTCACCACATAGGGGATGTACTTCTTCCGCACAGTGCTTGTGGTCCAACATAAATTCTCCACTGATCTGAATATGCCGTCGATCTTGTCGCAGATCGATTCTACGGAGTGAGCTGGGTAGATCTGTCCGTTGACGTAGTACAACTCCTTCGGGCGACTGGAATCTCTCAGATCCTTGAGAAAGTCCGTGTACTCCAAGTCTTCGTACCTGGACAGCCTCCTCTCAACCTTCCTGCTGACTTTGGGAAACAATACCGACGAGTCGTCGAATGTGGTCTGCATTTGGTCCAATGTACTGAACCCATGGCGCAGAGTCGAAGGTAGATTCTCGTCGGTATCCAGGTCGACAGGTTCTCCCCACTTCTTCTCCAACTGCGTCCACTGCTCGTTACTGAACAAGATCGCTTCGGAGTCAATGAACTTGGTGAACATTGTTACAGATATGTTATCGTCACGGGTGATGTGTATCAACTGATTTTCCCCCAAAAATGTTGCGTTTATATATGAACAACATATCTACCTGAGTGCACGCGCCGCACAGGTGTATTGTTTGAACTCATTAGCTAATTTCTTTGTATATGCCGACAAAGCTCTTTTGTTAATAAATTAGTGGGCAAAAATGTTGTTCTTATCTATTTTAGTGAAAAACTTAATTTTCGAGTTTATAGAGAATAACAATTAATAGTAACAGTGGTAGACTGTATAGATAGTTATATTTAATAAAATTCTTGCTAATTCGCCATATTTATGTGAAAATGAAATTCTAACACTAAGACGTACTACGTTTTGTAAAAATTGAATAGGTACAAGTGAAGACAAACTTGTCTCTTTAATCCATCCAAAGGTTGCCTGGAAGAAACCGCCCTTAGCGATAAGGCCGCCCATTGTACCTTATTTAAGTAAATACAATGTATACTTTGTTTTTTTGTATTGTAATAAATATTGTGTAATAAAATAAATTACGTGAGTTGGTTTTTTGCATTTCTAAATTACTTGTGTAGTATTTTCTAAGATCAAAATTGATATTATATCAATATATTTGCTCAGATTAAAAATCAAACAAAACTTAAGACATAGGAGAGGGTACAATTTGGGGAGTATTTTAATAAATTGTGAATATGAGTATTATATTAATAAAATATAGTAATGAGTAAGTGGAAATGCCCTTCTTTTTCTGTTACATAACACAGCAGCCAAGAGAGGTAGGTAAAAGATTAGCGGCTTATGACAAAGAATAGTCAGCCAATAAGCCGCGTCTCAGGTACTGACCTTTTATGTAAAATATTCATTGTTGTCAACCAGGTTTTTTTCCTTTTTTATTTAGTCTGCATTTCCGAGTGGAAAGCCGGTGAGAAGAAGCTTGCAAGAAATTCATATGTTACTCTTTTAAAATCATTAATTTATTTACATTAATGACATCAACCAGTGTGATTTGTAAATTACTTTAAATTTTTATTATGGAAATCCTTACTTATAATATTATAATTGCGAAAGTAAGTTTGTTTGTAACGTTTTACGCATAAACCACTAAACCGATTTTAAAAACTCTTTCACCAACAGAGGCCTACATAATCCAACTATTAGGTCTTCAAAGCTTTTAGTTTTTTTTTTAAATATTGTTCCTTCACGTTTTTTATAATACATATTTCAGTATCAGAAATAGAAGCAGGCTAGCGTGGTTAAACAAAATATATACATAATGGAGTTTCCTTTTAAGCGAGATTATGTGGATAGTTAGAGTAGCTTTGGGCTCTTCATTTTACGACCGAAGATAAGGAAAAATGGCCAAAAAATTTGATGCAATTGGCAGGGCAGTGGTACAATTAATTATCTCCAACCTTTGATTAGCTGTTAGAATGTTGCCTAGACATCAATATATTACAATATTTTACTGCTAAGGCTTACCGCTTTATAGGTTACAACTTAACAGACAAATTTTATGGACAGGGTAACTTAAATTTACATAATTAATTTTTCAATTTCTAAGTCTCTCTTAGAAATTAAAAAAAAAAACAATAATTAGTAAGTTCATTTGTTCAAGAGTAAAATATTATGCCATTATCAACTTTGCCTGTACAGTGAGATAAACTACTAAAATAGAAAAGTGCGTATTATTTTAAAATCGTTTATTTAGTAATGTAAAAGATAAAATTAAACATATATTTATAATACTATTTACAAAATTAAATATAAAACTAATATACAAATACAAAACACAATTTTAATATACAAAATATTCATTAACAATCATCTTGTTTAACCACTTGGTTTTGCCAGTACTCCGTCAACTCCTTGAATCGACTGCAGCGCTGACTTTGTCTTTTGGAAGTGCAGTTGACGACCACGGCCGGGTTATATAGGATCGAGCTGAACTTCCTCACCAGAGTAGTGACCGACTCTCTCGTCGCGTCGTCATCTATCAACATGTAGGACAAATGTTCAAACTTGTCTAAATCTTCGTCGATGTACTTCTCCATGCTGTCTCTGGTCGTCTGCTGCTGCGAAGGTGTGTCGTCGAACGACAGACCGTCTACTGAGATGCTGCAGCTCACCACATAGGGGATGTACTTCTTCCGCACAGTGCTTGTGGTCCAACATAAATTCTCCACTGATCTGAATATGCCGTCGATCTTGTCGCAGATCGATTCTACGGAGTGAGCTGGGTAGATCTGTCCGTTGACGTAGTACAACTCCTTCGGGCGACTGGAATCTCTCAGATCCTTGAGAAAGTCCGTGTACTCCAAGTCTTCGTACCTGGACAGCCTCCTCTCAACCTTCCTGCTGACTTTGGGAAACAATACCGACGAGTCGTCGAATGTGGTCTGCATTTGGTCCAATGTACTGAACCCATGGCGCAGAGTCGAAGGTAGATTCTCGTCGGTATCCAGGTCGACAGGTTCTCCCCACTTCTTCTCCAACTGCGTCCACTGCTCGTTACTGAACAAGATCGCTTCGGAGTCAATGAACTTGGTGAACATTGTTACAGATATGTTATCGTCACGGGTGATGTGTATCAACTGATTTTCCCCCAAAAATGTTGCGTTTATATATGAACAACATATCTACCTGAGTGCACGCGCCGCACAGGTGTATTGTTTGAACTCATTAGCTAATTTCTTTGTACTCGTATATGCCGACAAAGCTCTTTTGTTAATAAATTAGTGGGCAAAAATGTTGTTCTTATCTATTTTAGTGAAAAACTTAATTTTCGAGTTTATAGAGAATAACAATTAATAGTAACAGTGGTAGACTGTATAGATAGTTATATTTAATAAAATTCTTGCTAATTCGCCATATTTATGTGAAAATAAAATTCTAACACTAAGACGTACTACGTTTTGTAAAAATTGAATAGGTACAAGTGAAGACAAACTTGTCTCTTTAATCCATCCAAAGGTTGCCTGGAAGAAACCGCCCTTAGCGATAAGGCCGCCCATTGTACCTTATTTAAGTAAATACAATGTATACTTTGTTTTTTTGTATTATAATAAATATTGTGTAATAAAATAAATTACGTGAGTTGGTTTTTTGCATTTCTAAATTACTTGTGTAGTATTTTCTAAGATCAAAATTGATATTATATCAATATATTTGCTCAGATTAAAAATCAAACAAAACTTAAGACATAGGAGAGGGTACAATTTGGGGAGTATTTTAATAAATTGTGAATATGAGTATTATATTAATAAAATATAGTAATGAGTAAGTGGAAATGCCCTTCTTTTTCTGTTACATAACACAGCAGCCAAGAGAGGTAGGTAAAAGATTAGCGGCTTATGACAAAGAATAGTCAGCCAATAAGCCGCGTCTCAGGTACTGACCTTTTATGTAAAATATTCATTGTTGTCAACCAGGTTTTTTTCCTTTTTTATTTAGTCTGCATTTCCGAGTGGAAAGCCGGTGAGAAGAAGCTTGCAAGAAATTCATATGTTACTCTTTTAAAATCATTAATTTATTTACATTAATGACATCAACCAGTGTGATTTGTAAATTACTTTAAATTTTTATTATGGAAATCCTTACTTATAATATTATAATTGCGAAAGTAAGTTTGTTTGTAACGTTTTACGCATAAACCACTAAACCGATTTTAAAAACTCTTTCACCAACAGAGGCCTACATAATCCAACTATTAGGTCTTCAAAGCTTTTAGTTTTTTTTTTTAAATATTGTTCCTTCACGTTTTTTATAATACATATTTCAGTATCAGAAATAGAAGCAGGCTAGCGTGGTTAAACAAAATATATACATAATGGAGTTTCCTTTTAAGCGAGATTATGTGGATAGTTAGAGTAGCTTTGGGCTCTTCATTTTACGACCGAAGATAAGGAAAAATGGCCAAAAAATTTGATGCAATTGGCAGGGCAGTGGTACAATTAATTATCTCCAACCTTTGATTAGCTGTTAGAATGTTGCCTAGACATCAATATATTACAATATTTTACTGCTAAGGCTTACCGCTTTATAGGTTACAACTTAACAGACAAATTGACAGGGTAACTTAAATTTACATAATTAATTTTTCAATTTCTAAGTCTCTCTTAGAAATTAAAAAAAAAAACAATAATTAGTAAGTTCATTTGTTCAAGAGTAAAATATTATGCCATTATCAACTTTGCCTGTACAGTGAGATAAACTACTAAAATAGAAAAGTGCGTATTATTTTAAAATCGTTTATTTAGTAATGTAAAAGATAAAATTAAACATATATTTATAATACTATTTACAAAATTAAATATAAAACTAATATACAAATACAAAACACAATTTTAATATACAAAATATTCATTAACAATCATCTTGTTTAACCACTTGGTTTTGCCAGTACTCCGTCAACTCCTTGAATCGACTGCAGCGCTGACTTTGTCTTTTGGAAGTGCAGTTGACGACCACGGCCGGGTTATATAGGATCGAGCTGAACTTCCTCACCAGAGTAGTGACCGACTCTCTCGTCGCGTCGTCATCTATCAACATGTAGGACAAATGTTCAAACTTGTCTAAATCTTCGTCGATGTACTTCTCCATGCTGTCTCTGGTCGTCTGCTGCTGCGAAGGTGTGTCGTCGAACGACAGACCGTCTACTGAGATGCTGCAGCTCACCACATAGGGGATGTACTTCTTCCGCACAGTGCTTGTGGTCCAACATAAATTCTCCACTGATCTGAATATGCCGTCGATCTTGTCGCAGATCGATTCTACGGAGTGAGCTGGGTAGATCTGTCCGTTGACGTAGTACAACTCCTTCGGGCGACTGGAATCTCTCAGATCCTTGAGAAAGTCCGTGTACTCCAAGTCTTCGTACCTGGACAGCCTCCTCTCAACCTTCCTGCTGACTTTGGGAAACAATACCGACGAGTCGTCGAATGTGGTCTGCATTTGGTCCAATGTACTGAACCCATGGCGCAGAGTCGAAGGTAGATTCTCGTCGGTATCCAGGTCGACAGGTTCTCCCCACTTCTTCTCCAACTGCGTCCACTGCTCGTTACTGAACAAGATCGCTTCGGAGTCAATGAACTTGGTGAACATTGTTACAGATATGTTATCGTCACGGGTGATGTGTATCAACTGATTTTCCCCCAAAAATGTTGCGTTTATATATGAACAACATATCTACCTGAGTGCACGCGCCGCACAGGTGTATTGTTTGAACTCATTAGCTAATTTCTTTGTATATGCCGACAAAGCTCTTTTGTTAATAAATTAGTGGGCAAAAATGTTGTTCTTATCTATTTTAGTGAAAAACTTAATTTTCGAGTTTATAGAGAATAACAATTAATAGTAACAGTGGTAGACTGTATAGATAGTTATATTTAATAAAATTCTTGCTAATTCGCCATATTTATGTGAAAATGAAATTCTAACACTAAGACGTACTACGTTTTGTAAAAATTGAATAGGTACAAGTGAAGACAAACTTGTCTCTTTAATCCATCCAAAGGTTGCCTGGAAGAAACCGCCCTTAGCGATAAGGCCGCCCATTGTACCTTATTTAAGTAAATACAATGTATACTTTGTTTTTTTGTATTGTAATAAATATTGTGTAATAAAATAAATTACGTGAGTTGGTTTTTTGCATTTCTAAATTACTTGTGTAGTATTTTCTAAGATCAAAATTGATATTATATCAATATATTTGCTCAGATTAAAAATCAAACAAAACTTAAGACATAGGAGAGGGTACAATTTGGGGAGTATTTTAATAAATTGTGAATATGAGTATTATATTAATAAAATATAGTAATGAGTAAGTGGAAATGCCCTTCTTTTTCTGTTACATAACACAGCAGCCAAGAGAGGTAGGTAAAAGATTAGCGGCTTATGACAAAGAATAGTCAGCCAATAAGCCGCGTCTCAGGTACTGACCTTTTATGTAAAATATTCATTGTTGTCAACCAGGTTTTTTTCCTTTTTTATTTAGTCTGCATTTCCGAGTGGAAAGCCGGTGAGAAGAAGCTTGCAAGAAATTCATATGTTACTCTTTTAAAATCATTAATTTATTTACATTAATGACATCAACCAGTGTGATTTGTAAATTACTTTAAATTTTTATTATGGAAATCCTTACTTATAATATTATAATTGCGAAAGTAAGTTTGTTTGTAACGTTTTACGCATAAACCACTAAACCGATTTTAAAAACTCTTTCACCAACAGAGGCCTACATAATCCAACTATTAGGTCTTCAAAGCTTTTAGTTTTTTTTTTAAATATTGTTCCTTCACGTTTTTTATAATACATATTTCAGTATCAGAAATAGAAGCAGGCTAGCGTGGTTAAACAAAATATATACATAATGGAGTTTCCTTTTAAGCGAGATTATGTGGATAGTTAGAGTAGCTTTGGGCTCTTCATTTTACGACCGAAGATAAGGAAAAATGGCCAAAAAATTTGATGCAATTGGCAGGGCAGTGGTACAATTAATTATCTCCAACCTTTGATTAGCTGTTAGAATGTTGCCTAGACATCAATATATTACAATATTTTACTGCTAAGGCTTACCGCTTTATAGGTTACAACTTAACAGACAAATTTTATGGACAGGGTAACTTAAATTTACATAATTAATTTTTCAATTTCTAAGTCTCTCTTAGAAATTAAAAAAAAAAACAATAATTAGTAAGTTCATTTGTTCAAGAGTAAAATATTATGCCATTATCAACTTTGCCTGTACAGTGAGATAAACTACTAAAATAGAAAAGTGCGTATTATTTTAAAATCGTTTATTTAGTAATGTAAAAGATAAAATTAAACATATATTTATAATACTATTTACAAAATTAAATATAAAACTAATATACAAATACAAAACACAATTTTAATATACAAAATATTCATTAACAATCATCTTGTTTAACCACTTGGTTTTGCCAGTACTCCGTCAACTCCTTGAATCGACTGCAGCGCTGACTTTGTCTTTTGGAAGTGCAGTTGACGACCACGGCCGGGTTATATAGGATCGAGCTGAACTTCCTCACCAGAGTAGTGACCGACTCTCTCGTCGCGTCGTCATCTATCAACATGTAGGACAAATGTTCAAACTTGTCTAAATCTTCGTCGATGTACTTCTCCATGCTGTCTCTGGTCGTCTGCTGCTGCGAAGGTGTGTCGTCGAACGACAGACCGTCTACTGAGATGCTGCAGCTCACCACATAGGGGATGTACTTCTTCCGCACAGTGCTTGTGGTCCAACATAAATTCTCCACTGATCTGAATATGCCGTCGATCTTGTCGCAGATCGATTCTACGGAGTGAGCTGGGTAGATCTGTCCGTTGACGTAGTACAACTCCTTCGGGCGACTGGAATCTCTCAGATCCTTGAGAAAGTCCGTGTACTCCAAGTCTTCGTACCTGGACAGCCTCCTCTCAACCTTCCTGCTGACTTTGGGAAACAATACCGACGAGTCGTCGAATGTGGTCTGCATTTGGTCCAATGTACTGAACCCATGGCGCAGAGTCGAAGGTAGATTCTCGTCGGTATCCAGGTCGACAGGTTCTCCCCACTTCTTCTCCAACTGCGTCCACTGCTCGTTACTGAACAAGATCGCTTCGGAGTCAATGAACTTGGTGAACATTGTTACAGATATGTTATCGTCACGGGTGATGTGTATCAACTGATTTTCCCCCAAAAATGTTGCGTTTATATAGTAACAACATATCTACCTGAGTGCACGCGCCGCACAGGTGTATTGTTTGAACTCATTAGCTAATTTCTTTGTATATGCCGACAAAGCTCTTTTGTTAATAAATTAGTGGGCAAAAATGTTGTTCTTATCTATTTTAGTGAAAAACTTAATTTTCGAGTTTATAGAGAATAACAATTAATAGTAACAGTGGTAGACTGTATAGATAGTTATATTTAATAAAATTCTTGCTAATTCACCATATTTATGTGAAAATGAAATTCTAACACTAAGACGTACTACGTTTTGTAAAAATTGAATAGGTACAAGTGAAGACAAACTTGTCTCTTTAATCCATCCAAAGGTTGCCTGGAAGAAACCGCCCTTAGCGATAAGGCCGCCCATTGTACCTGATTTAAGTAAATACAATGTATACTTTGTTTTTTTGTATTATAATAAATATTGTGTAATAAAATAAATTACGTGAGTTGGTTTTTTGCATTTTTAAATTACTTGTGTAGTAATTCTAAGATCAAAATTGATATTATATCAATATATTTGCTCAGATTAAAAATCAAACAAAACTTAAGACATAGGAGAGGGTACAATTTGGGGAGTTTTTTAATAAATTGTGAATATGAGTATTATATTAATAAAATATAGTAATGGGTAAGTGGAAATGCCCTTCTTTTTCTGTTACATAACACAGCAGCCAAGAGAGGTAGGTAAAAGATTAGCGGCTTATGACAAAGAATAGTCAGCCAATAAGCCGCGTCTCAGGTACTGACCTTTTATGTAAAATATTCATTGTTGTCAACCAGGTTTTTTTCCTTTTTTATTTAGTCTGCATTTCCGAGTGGAAAGCCGGTGAGAAGAAGCTTGCAAGAAATTCATATGTTACTCTTTTAGAATCAATAATTTATTTACATTAATGACATCAACCAGTGTGATTTGTAAATTACTTTAAATTTTAATATTATTTATATATATATATATATATAATATTCTATTATGGAAATCCTTACTTATAATATTATAATTGCGAAAGTAAGTTTGTTTGTAACGTTTTACGCATAAACCACTAAACCGATTTTAAAAACTCTTTCACCAACAGAGGCCTACATAATCCAACTATTAGGTCTTCAAAGCTTTTAGTTTTTTTTTTTAAATATTGTTCCTTCACGTTTTTTATAATACATATTTCAGTATTAGAAATAGAAGCAGGCTAGCGTGGTTAAACAAAATATATACATAATGGAGTTTCCTTTTAAGCGAGAGTATGTGGATAGTTAGAGTAGCTTTGGGCTCTTCATTTTACGACCGAAGATAAGAAAAAATGGCCAAAAAAATTGATGCAATTGGCAGGGCAGTGGTACAATTAATTATCTCCAACCTTTGATTAGCTGTTAGAATGTTGCCTAGACATCAATATATTACATTATTTTACTGCTAAGGCTTACCGCTTTATAGGTTACAACTTAACAGACAAATTGACAGGGTAACTTAAATTTACATAATTAATTTTTCAATTTCTAAGTCTCTCTTAGAAATTAAAAAAAAAACAATAATTAGTAAGTTCATTTGTTCAAGAGTAAAATATTATGCCATTATCAACTTTGCCTGTACAGTGAGATAAACTACTAAAATAGAAAAGTGCGTATTATTTTAAAATCGTTTATTTAGTAATGTAAAAGATAAAATTAAACATATATTTATAATACTATTTACAAAATTAAATATAAAACTAATATACAAATACAAAACACAATTTTAATATACAAAATATTCATTAACAATCATCTTGTTTAACCACTTGGTTTTGCCAGTACTCCGTCAACTCCTTGAATCGACTGCAGCGCTGACTTTGTCTTTTGGAAGTGCAGTTGACGACCACGGCCAGGTTAAACAGGATCGAGCTGAACTTCCTCACCAGAGTAGTGACCGACTCTCTCGTCGCGTCGTCATCTATCAACATGTAGGACAAATGTTCAAACTTGTCTAAATCTTCGTCGATGTACTTCTCCACGCTGTCTCTGGTCGTCTGCTGCTGCGAAGGTGTGTCGTCGAACGACAGACCGTCTACTGAGATGCTGCAGCTCACCACATCGGGGATGTACTTCTTCCGCACAGTGCTTGTGGTCCAACATAAATTCTCCACTGACCTGAATATGCCGTCGATCTTGTCGCAGATCGATTCTACGGAGTGAGCTGGGCAGATCTGTCCGTTGACGTAGTACAACTCCTTCGGGCGACTGGAATCTCTCAGATCCTTGAGAAAGTCCGTGTACTCCAAGTCTTCGTACCTGGACAGCCTCCTCTCAACCTTCCTGCTGACTTTGGGAAACAATACCGACGAGTCGTCGAATGTGGTCTGCATTTGGTCCAATGTACTGAACCCATGGCGCAGAGTCGAAGGTAGATTCTCGTCGGTATCCAGGTCGACAGGTTCTCCCCACTTCTTCTCCAACTGCGTCCACTGCTCGTTACTGAACAAGATCGCTTCGGAGTCAATGAACTTGGTGAACATTGTTACAGATATGTTATCGTCACGGGTGATGTGTATCAACTGATTTTCCCCCAAAAATGTTGCGTTTATATAGTAACAACATATCTACCTGAGTGCACGCGCCGCACAGGTGTATTGTTTGAACTCATTAGCTAATTTCTTTGTACTCGTATATGCCGACAAAGCTCTTTTGTTAATAAATTAGTGGGCAAAAATGTTGTTCTTATCTATTTTAGTGAAAAACTTAATTTTCGAGTTTATAGAGAATAACAATTAATAGTAACAGTGGTAGACTGTATAGATAGTTATATTTAATAAAATTCTTGCTAATTCACCATATTTATGTGAAAATGAAATTCTAACACTAAGACGTACTACGTTTTGTAAAAATTGAATAGGTACAAGTGAAGACAAACTTGTCTCTTTAATCCATCCAAAGGTTGCCTGGAAGAAACCGCCCTTAGCGATAAGGCCGCCCATTGTACCTGATTTAAGTAAATACAATGTATGCTTTGTTTTTTTGTATTATAATAAATATTGTGTAATAAAATAAATTACGTGAGTTGGTTTTTTGCATTTTTAAATTACTTGTGTAGTAATTCTAAGATCAAAATTGATATTATATCAATATATTTGCTCAGATTAAAAATCAAACAAAACTTAAGACATAGGAGAGGGTACAATTTGGGGAGTTTTTTAATAAATTGTGAATATGAGTATTATATTAATAAAATATAGTAATGGGTAAGTGGTTCTCCCCACTTCTTCTCCAACTGCGTCCACTGCTCGTTACTGAACAAGATCGCTTCGGAGTCAATGAACTTCAATCGTATTCTTCTACACTACCTTGGGGGGTAGTGACAACCATTGGGAGGCTGTGCTCCTTACGGTGGTTTTCATCGCGGTACACTACTGTGTACCGGTAGTTAGGGTTCGGTGCCCCGTCCTCGAGGCAGGCCAGCCGGGTGAGACTCCGTTGGAAGAGGCCCAGCTAACCGCCTACGAGAGAACGGGGGTTCGTCTTCCTGGTGTAGTTGCCTTTCTCTTCTTTCTGTTGATGATTCTCTTGTTAGCGCCCCGCTCAAGTGGTCTGGTATCAGCTCACGAGCGGGGCGTTTCAGTCTCCTCCTTCTCACGAATTGTTGTGGGTGGGGGAGCGGCGCCAAGCCCGCTAGGTGTGGGTGTGTCGAGCGGTCAGCCCGCTCAAACATACCCCCTGCGAGCCTGGCTATATGGTCTTCGAGTGTTTCCCACTTCAGGTCTCTGTGGATAGTGGTGTTTTTAAGGTACCTGGAGGCTTTTACCGCCATACGGAGGCAGTTATTTTCTACTGCCTGGAGGCGTAGCCGAGTTGTGTCGGACGCGAGGTTGTACCAGGCTGGGCCTGCGTACGCTAGCCGCGTCCGTATGTAGGTTCGGTAGATTCCTAGTTTGGCTCGGAGTGGAAGTCTTGACGTGAGTAGCGGGCGTAGTTTTGCCCTGACGGCTTTAGCCTTACCTGCCACTACACGTGCGTGGTGGACCATTGACAGTGTCCTGTCTATGGTCACCCCCAGGTATTTGATAGTGGGGCTCCACGGGATTTCTTCATCAGCGATGTTGAGGCAGGGCGGGAGGCGCACCCGTCCGGTCACCATGGCTTGGGTTTTGGACACGTTGCACTTCATTCTCCAGCGGCTCAACCAGTCTGGGAGCGCTTGCAGAGACTTGCTTACCTTACGTGCAGCGTGTCTTGCGTTCTGGGAGCTGGACAGGAACGCAGCGTCGTCCGCGAATAACGCCAGTTTGGTGTCGCCCACCACAGGGATGTCGTCCGTGTAGTGGGAGTCAATGAACTTGGTGAACATTGTTACAGATATGTTATCGTCACGGGTGATGTGTATCAACTGATTTTCCCCCAAAAATGTTGCGTTTATATAGTAACAACATATCTACCTGAGTGCACGCGCCGCACAGGTGTATTGTTTGAACTCATTAGCTAATTTCTTTGTACTCGTATATGCCGACAAAGCTCTTTTGTTAATAAATTAGTGGGCAAAAATTTTGTTCTTATCTATTTTAGTGAAAAACTTAATTTTCGAGTTTATAGAGAATAACAATTAATAGTAACAGTGGTAGACTGTATAGATAGTTATATTTAATAAAATTCTTGCTAATTCACCATATTTATGTGAAAATGAAATTCTAACACTAAGACGTACTACGTTTTGTAAAAATTGAATAGGTACAAGTGAAGACAAACTTGTCTCTTTAATCCATCCAAAGGTTGCCTGGAAGAAACCGCCCTTAGCGATAAGGCCGCCCATTGTACCTGATTTAAGTAAATACAATGTATACTTTGTTTTTTTGTATTATAATAAATATTGTGTAATAAAATAAATTACGTGAGTTGGTTTTTTGCATTTTTAAATTACTTGTGTAGTAATTCTAAGATCAAAATTGATATTATATCAATATATTTGCTCAGATTAAAAATCAAAAAACTTAAGACATAGGAGAGGGTACAATTTGGGGAGTTTTTAATAAATTGTGAATATGAGTATTATATTAATAAAATATAGTAATGGGTAAGTAGAAATGCCCTTCTTTTTCTGTTACATAACACAGCAGCCAAGAGAGGTAGGTAAAAGATTAGCGGCTTATGACAAAGAATAGTCAGCCAATAAGCCGCGTCTCAGGTACTGACCTTTTATGTAAAATATTCATTGTTGTCAACCAGGTTTTTTTCCTTTTTTATTTAGTCTGCATTTCCGAGTGGAAAGCCGGTGAGAAGAAGCTTGCAAGAAATTCATATGTTACTCTTTTAGAATCAATAATTTATTTACATTAATGACATCAACCAGTGTGATTTGTAAATTACTTTAAATTTTATTATATATATATATATAAATAATATTCTATTATGGAAATCCTTACTTATAATATTATAATTGCGAAAGTAAGTTTGTTTGTAACGTTTTACGCATAAACCACTAAACCGATTTTAAAAACTCTTTCACCAACAGAGGCCTACATAATCCAACTATTAGGTCTTCAAAGCTTTTAGTTTTTTTTTAAATATTGTTTCTTCACGTTTTTTATAATACATATTTCAGTATCAGAAATAGAAGCAGGCTAGCGTGGTTAAACAAAATATATACATAATGGAGTTTCCTTTTAAGCGAGATTATGTGGATAGTTAGAGTAGCTTTGGGCTCTTCATTTAACGACCGAAGATAAGGAAAAATGGCCAAAAAATTTGATGCAATTGGCAGGGCAGTGGTACAATTAATTATCTCCAACCTTTGATTAGCTGTTAGAATGTTGCCTAGACATCAATATATTACATTATTTTACTGCTAAGGCTTACCGCTTTATAGGTTACAACTTAACAGACAAATTGACAGGGTAACTTAAATTTACATAATTAATTTTTCAAAGTAAATACAATGTATACTTTGTTTTTTTGTATTATAATAAATATTGTGTAATAAAATAAATTACGTGAGTTGGTTTTTTGCATTTTTAAATTACTTGTGTAGTAATTCTAAGATCAAAATTGATATTATATCAATATATTTGCTCAGATTAAAAATCAAAAAACTTAAGACATAGGAGAGGGTACAATTTGGGGAGTTTTTTAATAAATTGTGAATATGAGTATTATATTAATAAAATATAGTAATGGGTAAGTAGAAATGCCCTTCTTTTTCTGTTACATAACACAGCAGCCAAGAGAGGTAGGTAAAAGATTAGCGGCTTATGACAGAGAATAGTCAGCCAATAAGCCGCGTCTCAGGTACTGACCTTTTATGTAAAATATTCATTGTTGTCAACCAGGTTTTTTTCCTTTTTTATTTAGTCTGCATTTCCGAGTGGAAAGCCGGTGAGAAGAAGCTTGCAAGAAATTCATATGTTACTCTTTTAGAATCAATAATTTATTTACATTAATGACATCAACCAGTGTGATTTGTAAATTACTTTAAATTTTAATATTATATATATATATATATATATATAATATTCTATTATGGAAATCCTTACTTATAATATTATAATTGCGAAAGTAAGTTTGTTTGTAACGTTTTACGCATAAACCACTAAACCGATTTTAAAAACTCTTTCACCAACAGAGGCCTACATAATCCAACTATTAGGTCTTCAAAGCTTTTAGTTCTTTTTTTAAATATTGTTTCTTCACGTTTTTTATAATACATATTTCAGTATCAGAAATAGAAGCAGGCTAGCGTGGTTAAACAAAATATATACATAATGGAGTTTCTTTTTAAGCGAGATTATGTGGATAGTTAGAGTAGCTTTGGGCTCTTCATTTTACGACCGAAGATAAGGAAAAATGGCCAAAAAATTTGATGCAATTGGCAGGGCAGTGGTACAATTAATTATCTCCAACCTTTGATTAGCTGTTAGAATGTTGCCTAGACATCAATATATTACATTATTTTACTGCTAAGGCTTACCGCTTTATAGGTTACAACTTAACAGACAAATTGACAGGGTAACTTAAATTTACATAATTAATTTTTCAATTTCTAAGTCTCTCTTAGAAATTAAAAAAAAACAATAATTAGTAAGTTCATTTGTTCAAGAGTAAAATATTATGCCATTATCAACTTTGCCTGTACAGTGAGATAAACTACTAAAATAGAAAAGTGCGTATTATTTTAAAATCGTTTATTTAGTAATGTAAAAGATAAAATTAAACATATATTTATAATACTATTTACAAAATTAGATATATAACTAATATACAAATACAAAACACAATTTTAATATACAAAATATTCATTAACAATCATCTTGTTTAACCACTTGGTTTTGCCAGTACTCCGTCAACTCCTTGAATCGACTGCAGCGCTGATTTTGTCTTTTGGAAGTGCAGTTGACGACCACGGCCGGGTTAAACAGGATCGAGCTGAACTTCCTCACCAGAGTAGTGACCGACTCTCTCGTCGCGTCGTCATCTATCAACATGTAGGACAAATCTTCAAACTTGTCTAAATCTTCGTCGATGTACTTCTCCACGCTGTCTCTGGTCGTCTGCTGCTGCGAAGGTGTGTCGTCGAACGACAGACCGTCTACTGAGATGCTGCAGCTCACCACATCGGGGATGTACTTCTTCCGCACTGTGCTTGTGGTCCAACATAAATTCTCCACTGACCTGAATATGCCGTCGATCTTGTCGCAGATCGATTCTACGGAGTGAGCTGGGTAGATCTGTCCGTTGACGTAGTACAACTCCTTCGGGCGACTGGAATCTCTCAGATCCTTGAGAAAGTCCCTGTACTCCAAGTCTTCGTACCTGGACAGCCTCCTCTCAACCTTCCTGCTGACTTTAGGAAACAATACCGACGAGTCGTCGAATGTGGTCTGCATTTGGTCCAATGTACTGAACCCATGGCGCAGAGTCGAAGGTAGATTCTCGTCGGTATCCAGGTCGACAGGTTCTCCCCACTTCTTCTCCAACTGCGTCCACTGCTCGTTACTGAACAAGATCGCTTCGGAGTCAATGAACTTGGTGAACATTGTTACAGATATGTTATCGTCACGGGTGATGTGTATCAACTGATTTTCCCCCAAAAATGTTGCGTTTATATAGTAACAACATATCTACCTGAGTGCACGCGCCGCACAGGTGTATTGTTTGAACTCATTAGCTAATTTCTTTGTATATGCCGACAAAGCTCTTTTGTTAATAAATTAGTGGGCAAAAATGTTGTTCTTATCTATTTTAGTGAAAAACTTAATTTTCGAGTTTATAGAGAATAACAATTAATAGTAACAGTGGTAGACTGTATAGATAGTTATATTTAATAAAATTCTTGCTAATTCACCATATTTATGTGAAAATGAAATTCTAACACTAAGACGTACTACGTTTTGTAAAAATTGAATAGGTACAAGTGAAGACAAACTTGTCTCTTTAATCCATCCAAAGGTTGCCTGGAAGAAACCGCCCTTAGCGATAAGGCCGCCCATTGTACCTGATTTAAGTAAATACAATGTATACTTTGTTTTTTTGTATTATAATAAATATTGTGTAATAAAATAAATTACGTGAGTTGGTTTTTTGCATTTTTAAATTACTTGTGTAGTAATTCTAAGATCAAAATTGATATTATATCAATATATTTGCTCAGATTAAAAATCAAACAAAACTTAAGACATAGGAGAGGGTACAATTTGGGGAGTTTTTTAATAAATTGTGAATATGAGTATTATATTAATAAAATATAGTAATGGGTAAGTGGAAATGCCCTTCTTTTTCTGTTACATAACACAGCAGCCAAAAGAGGTAGGTAAAAGATTAGCGGCTTATGACAAAGAATAGTCAGCCAATAAGCCGCGTCTCAGGTACTGACCTTTTATGTAAAATATTCATTGTTGAAGTAATTTTTATAGGCATTTCTTGCCAATAACTTTACAAATACAATAAATGCATTTTTGAAAGATAGAAAAATTTGAAATCCAGACTCAAGAATCGAACCCGAGACTTCCGTAGCCAAACCGGGGCCAGAAGCGAACCACCTATCTGGACTATGTTATTAGATTTCGAATTTTTCTATCTCTTGTTGCTCGCGAAATTAAGGCCTTCGCAGTGACATCTAGTCGTTAGTTAAGGAACTATCACGGCTTTTGTTATTGCTTCGTTACAGAGAGCATTTTAACAAATTATGATGTCGCAGGCCGAATATTGAAGTAATTTTTATAGGCATTTCTTGCCAATAACTTTACAAATACAATTTTTCTATCTTTCAAAAATGCATTTATTATATTCATTGTTGTCAACCAGGTTTTTTTCCTTTTTTATTTAGTCTGCATTTCCGAGTGGAAAGCCGGTGAGAAGAAGCTTGCTAGAAATTCATATGTTACTCTTTTAGAATCAATAATTTATTTACATTAATGATATCAACCAGTGTGATTTGTAAATTACTTTAAATTTTAATATTATATATATATATATATATATATATATATATATAATATTCTATTATGGAAATCCTTACTTATAATATTATAATTGCGAAAGTAAGTTTGTTTGTAACGTTTTACGCATAAACCACTAAACCGATTTTAAAAACTCTTTCACTAACAGAGGCCTACATAATCCAACTATTAGGTCTTCAAAGCTTTTAGTTTTTTTTTTAAATATTGTTTCTTCACGTTTTTTATAATACATATTTCAGTATCAGAAATAGAAGCAGGCTAGCGTGGTTAAACAAAATATATACATAATGGAGTTTCCTTTTAAGCGAGATTATGTGGATAGTTAGAGTAGCTTTGGGCTCTTCATTTAACGACCGAAGATAAGGAAAAATGGCCAAAAAATTTGATGCAATTGGCAGGGCAGTGGTACAATTAATTATCTCCAACCTTTGATTAGCTGTTAGAATGTTGCCTAGACATCAATATATTACATTATTTTACTGCTAAGGCTTACCGCTTTATAGGTTACAACTTAACAGACAAATTGACAGGGTAACTTAAATTTACATAATTAATTTTTCAATTTCTAAGTCTCTCTTAGAAATTAAAAAAAAACAATAATTAGTAAGTTCATTTGTTCAAGAGTAAAATATTATGCCATTATCAACTTTGCCTGTACAGTGAGATAAACTACTAAAATAGAAAAGTGCGTATTATTTTAAAATCGTTTATTTAGTAATGTAAAAGATAAAATTAAACATATATTTATAATACTATTTACAAAATTAAATATAAAACTAATATACAAATACAAAACACAATTTTAATATACAAAATATTTATTAACAATCATCTTGTTTAACCACTTGGTTTTGCCAGTACTCCGTCAACTCCTTGAATCGACTGCAGCGCTGACTTTGTCTTTTGGAAGTGCAGTTGACGACCACGGCCGGGTTAAACAGGATCGAGCTGAACTTCCTCACCAGAGTAGTGACCGACTCTCTCGTCGCGTCGTCATCTATCAACATGTAGGACAAATGTTCAAACTTGTCTAAATCTTCGTCGATGTACTTCTCCATGCTGTCTCTGGTCGTCTGCTGCTGCGAAGGTGTGTCGTCGAACGACAGACCGTCTACTGAGATGCTGCAGCTCACCACATCGGGGATGTACTTCTTCCGCACTGTGCTTGTGGTCCAACATAAATTCTCCACTGACCTGAATATGCCGTCGATCTTGTCGCAGATCGATTCTACGGAGTGAGCTGGGTAGATCTGTCCGTTGACGTAGTACAACTCCTTCGGGCGACTGGAATCTCTCAGATCCTTGAGAAAGTCCGTGTACTCCAAGTCTTCGTACCTGGACAGCCTCCTCTCAACCTTCCTGCTGACTTTGGGAAACAATACCGACGAGTCGTCGAATGTGGTCTGCATTTGGTCCAATGTACTGAACCCATGGCGCAGAGTCGAAGGTAGATTCTCGTCGGTATCCAGGTCGACAGGTTCTCCCCACTTCTTCTCCAACTGCGTCCACTGCTCGTTACTGAACAAGATCGCTTCGGAGTCAATGAACTTGGTGAACATTGTTACAGATATGTTATCGTCACGGGTGATGTGTATCAACTGATTTTCCCCCAAAAATGTTGCGTTTATATAGTAACAACATATCTACCTGAGTGCACGCGCCGCACAGGTGTATTGTTTGAACTCATTAGCTAATTTCTTTGTATATGCCGACAAAGCTCTTTTGTTAATAAATTAGTGGGCAAAAATGTTGTTCTTATCTATTTTAGTGAAAAACTTAATTTTCGAGTTTATAGAGAATAACAATTAATAGTAACAGTGGTAGACTGTATAGATAGTTATATTTAATAAAATTCTTGCTAATTCACCATATTTATGTGAAAATGAAATTCTAACACTAAGACGTACTACGTTTTGTAAAAATTGAATAGGTACAAGTGAAGACAAACTTGTCTCTTTAATCCATCCAAAGGTTGCCTGGAAGAAACCGCCCTTAGCGATAAGGCCGCCCATTGTACCTGATTTAAGTAAATACAATGTATACTTTGTTTTTTTGTATTATAATAAATATTGTGTAATAAAATAAATTACGTGAGTTGGTTTTTTGCATTTTTAAATTACTTGTGTAGTAATTCTAAGATCAAAATTGATATTATATCAATATATTTGCTCAGATTAAAAATCAAACAAAACTTAAGACATAGGAGAGGGTACAATTTGGGGAGTTTTTTAATAAATTGTGAATATGAGTATTATATTAATAAAATATAGTAATGGGTAAGTGGAAATGCCCTTCTTTTTCTGTTACATAACACAGCAGCCAAGAGAGGTAGGTAAAAGATTAGCGGCTTATGACAAAGAATAGTCAGCCAATAAGCCGCGTCTCAGGTACTGACCTTTTATGTAAAATATTCATTGTTGTCAACCAGGTTTTTTTCCTTTTTTATTTAGTCTGCATTTCCGAGTGGAAAGCCGGTGAGAAGAAGCTTGCAAGAAATTCATATGTTACTCTTTTAGAATCAATAATTTATTTACATTAATGACATCAACCAGTGTGATTTGTAAATTACTTTAAATTTTAATATTATTTATATATATATATATATATAATATTCTATTATGGAAATCCTTACTTATAATATTATAATTGCGAAAGTAAGTTTGTTTGTAACGTTTTACGCATAAACCACTAAACCCATTTTAAAAACTCTTTCACTAACAGAGGCCTACATAATCCAACTATTAGGTCTTCAAAGCTTTTAGTTTTTTTTTTTAAATATTGTTCCTTCACGTTTTTTATAATACATATTTCAGTATCAGAAATAGAAGCAGGCTAGCGTGGTTAAACAAAATATATACATAATGGAGTTTCCTTTTAAGCGAGATTATGTGGATAGTTAGAGTAGCTTTGGGCTCTTCATTTTACGACCGAAGATAAGAAAAAATTGCCAAAAATTTGATGCAATTGGCAGGGCAGTGGTACAATTAATTATCTCTAACCTTTGATTAGCTGTTAGAATGTTGCCTAGACATCAATATATTACATTATTTTACTGCTAAGGCTTACCGCTTTATAGGTTACAACTTAACAGACAAATTGACAGGGTAACTTAAATTTACATAATTAATTTTTCAATTTCTAAGTCTCTCTTAGAAATTAAAAAAAAACAATAATTAGTAAGTTCATTTGTTCAAGAGTAAAATATTATGCCATTATCAACTTTGCCTGTACAGTGAGATAAACTACTAAAATAGAAAAGTGCGTATTATTTTAAAATCGTTTATTTAGTAATGTAAAAGATAAAATTAAACATATATTTATAATACTATTTACAAAATTAAATATAAAACTAATATACAAATACAAAACACAATTTTGATATACAAAATATTCATTAACAATCATCTTGTTTAACCACTTGGTTTTGCCAGTACTCCGTCAACTCCTTGAATCGACTGCAGCGCTGATTTTGTCTTTTGGAAGTGCAGTTGACGACCACGGCCGGGTTAAACAGGATCGAGCTGAACTTCCTCACCAGAGTAGTGACCGACTCTCTCGTCGCGTCGTCATCTATCAACATGTAGGACAAATGTTCAAACTTGTCTAAATCTTCGTCGATGTACTTCTCCATGCTGTCTCTGGTCGTCTGCTGCTGCGAAGGTGTGTCGTCGAACGACAGACCGTCTACTGAGATGCTGCAGCTCACCACATCGGGGATGTACTTCTTCCGCACTGTGCTTGTGGTCCAACATAAATTCTCCACTGACCTGAATATGCCGTCGATCTTGTCGCAGATCGATTCTACGGAGTGAGCTGGGTAGATCTGTCCGTTGACGTAGTACAACTCCTTCGGGCGACTGGAATCTCTCAGATCCTTGAGAAAGTCCGTGTACTCCAAGTCTTCGTACCTGGACAGCCTCCTCTCAACCTTCCTGCTGACTTTGGGAAACAATACCGACGAGTCGTCGAATGTGGTCTGCATTTGGTCCAATGTACTGAACCCATGGCGCAGAGTCGAAGGTAGATTCTCGTCGGTATCCAGGTCGACAGGTTCTCCCCACTTCTTCTCCAACTGCGTCCACTGCTCGTTACTGAACAAGATCGCTTCGGAGTCAATGAACTTGGTGAACATTGTTACAGATATGTTATCGTCACGGGTGATGTGTATCAACTGATTTTCCCCCAAAAATGTTGCGTTTATATAGTAACAACATATCTACCTGAGTGCACGCGCCGCACAGGTGTATTGTTTGAACTCATTAGCTAATTTCTTTGTATATGCCGACAAAGCTCTTTTGTTAATAAATTAGTGGGCAAAAATGTTGTTCTTATCTATTTTAGTGAAAAACTTAATTTTCGAGTTTATAGAGAATAACAATTAATAGTAACAGTGGTAGACTGTATAGATAGTTATATTTAATAAAATTCTTGCTAATTCACCATATTTATGTGAAAATGAAATTCTAACACTAAGACGTACTACGTTTTGTAAAAATTGAATAGGTACAAGTGAAGACAAACTTGTCTCTTTAATCCATCCAAAGGTTGCCTGGAAGAAACCGCCCTTAGCGATAAGGCCGCCCATTGTACCTGATTTAAGTAAATACAATGTATACTTTGTTTTTTTGTATTATAATAAATATTGTGTAATAAAATAAATTACGTGAGTTGGTTTTTTGCATTTTTAAATTACTTGTGTAGTAATTCTAAGATCAAAATTGATATTATATCAATATATTTGCTCAGATTAAAAATCAAACAAAACTTAAGACATAGGAGAGGGTACAATTTGGGGAGTTTTTTAATAAATTGTGAATATGAGTATTATATTAATAAAATATAGTAATGGGTAAGTGGAAATGCCCTTCTTTTTCTGTTACATAACACAGCAGCCAAGAGAGGTAGGTAAAAGATTAGCGGCTTATGACAAAGAATAGTCAGCCAATAAGCCGCGTCTCAGGTACTGACCTTTTATGTAAAATATTCATTGTTGTCAACCAGGTTTTTTTCCTTTTTTATTTAGTCTGCATTTCCGAGTGGAAAGCCGGTGAGAAGAAGCTTGCAAGAAATTCATATGTTACTCTTTTAGAATCAATAATTTATTTACATTAATGACATCAACCAGTGTGATTTGTAAATTACTTTAAATTTTAATATTATTTATATATATATATATATATAATATTCTATTATGGAAATCCTTACTTATAATATTATAATTGCGAAAGTAAGTTTGTTTGTAACGTTTTACGCATAAACCACTAAACCCATTTTAAAAACTCTTTCACTAACAGAGGCCTACATAATCCAACTATTAGGTCTTCAAAGCTTTTAGTTTTTTTTTTTAAATATTGTTCCTTCACGTTTTTTATAATACATATTTCAGTATCAGAAATAGAAGCAGGCTAGCGTGGTTAAACAAAATATATACATAATGGAGTTTCCTTTTAAGCGAGATTATGTGGATAGTTAGAGTAGCTTTGGGCTCTTCATTTTACGACCGAAGATAAGAAAAAATTGCCAAAAATTTGATGCAATTGGCAGGGCAGTGGTACAATTAATTATCTCTAACCTTTGATTAGCTGTTAGAATGTTGCCTAGACATCAATATATTACATTATTTTACTGCTAAGGCTTACCGCTTTATAGGTTACAACTTAACAGACAAATTGACAGGGTAACTTAAATTTACATAATTAATTTTTCAATTTCTAAGTCTCTCTTAGAAATTAAAAAAAAACAATAATTAGTAAGTTCATTTGTTCAAGAGTAAAATATTATGCCATTATCAACTTTGCCTGTACAGTGAGATAAACTACTAAAATAGAAAAGTGCGTATTATTTTAAAATCGTTTATTTAGTAATGTAAAAGATAAAATTAAACATATATTTATAATACTATTTACAAAATTAAATATAAAACTAATATACAAATACAAAACACAATTTTGATATACAAAATATTCATTAACAATCATCTTGTTTAACCACTTGGTTTTGCCAGTACTCCGTCAACTCCTTGAATCGACTGCAGCGCTGATTTTGTCTTTTGGAAGTGCAGTTGACGACCACGGCCGGGTTAAACAGGATCGAGCTGAACTTCCTCACCAGAGTAGTGACCGACTCTCTCGTCGCGTCGTCATCTATCAACATGTAGGACAAATGTTCAAACTTGTCTAAATCTTCGTCGATGTACTTCTCCATGCTGTCTCTGGTCGTCTGCTGCTGCGAAGGTGTGTCGTCGAACGACAGACCGTCTACTGAGATGCTGCAGCTCACCACATCGGGGATGTACTTCTTCCGCACTGTGCTTGTGGTCCAACATAAATTCTCCACTGACCTGAATATGCCGTCGATCTTGTCGCAGATCGATTCTACGGAGTGAGCTGGGTAGATCTGTCCGTTGACGTAGTACAACTCCTTCGGGCGACTGGAATCTCTCAGATCCTTGAGAAAGTCCGTGTACTCCAAGTCTTCGTACCTGGACAGCCTCCTCTCAACCTTCCTGCTGACTTTGGGAAACAATACCGACGAGTCGTCGAATGTGGTCTGCATTTGGTCCAATGTACTGAACCCATGGCGCAGAGTCGAAGGTAGATTCTCGTCGGTATCCAGGTCGACAGGTTCTCCCCACTTCTTCTCCAACTGCGTCCACTGCTCGTTACTGAACAAGATCGCTTCGGAGTCAATGAACTTGGTGAACATTGTTACAGATATGTTATCGTCACGGGTGATGTGTATCAACTGATTTTCCCCCAAAAATGTTGCGTTTATATAGTAACAACATATCTACCTGAGTGCACGCGCCGCACAGGTGTACTGTTTGAACTCATTAGCTAATTTCTTTGTATATGCCGACAAAGCTCTTTTGTTAATAAATTAGTGGGCAAAAATGTTGTTCTTATCTATTTTAGTGAAAACCTTAATTTTCGAGTTTATAGAGAATAACAATTAATAGTAACAGTGGTAGACTGTATAGATAGTTATATTTAATAAAATTCTTGCTAATTCACCATATTTATGTGAAAATGAAATTCTAACACTAAGACGTACTACGTTTTGTAAAAATTGAATAGGTACAAGTGAAGACAAACTTGTCTCTTTAATCCATCCAAAGGTTGCCTGGAAGAAACCGCCCTTAGCGATAAGGCCGCCCATTGTACCTGATTTAAGTAAATACAATGTATACTTTGTTTTTTTGTATTATAATAAATATTGTGTAATAAAATAAATTACGTGAGTTGGTTTTTTGCATTTTTAAATTACTTGTGTAGTAATTCTAAGATCAAAATTGATATTATATCAATATATTTGCTCAGATTAAAAATCAAACAAAACTTAAGACATAGGAGAGGGTACAATTTGGGGAGTTTTTTAATAAATTGTGAATATGAGTATTATATTAATAAAATATAGTAATGGGTAAGTGGAAATGCCCTTCTTTTTCTGTTACATAACACAGCAGCCAAGAGAGGTAGGTAAAAGATTAGCGGCTTATGACAAAGAATAGTCAGCCAATAAGCCGCGTCTCAGGTACTGACCTTTTATGTAAAATATTCATTGTTGTCAACCAGGTTTTTTTCCTTTTTTATTTAGTCTGCATTTCCGAGTGGAAAGCCGGTGAGAAGAAGCTTGCAAGAAATTCATATGTTACTCTTTTAGAATCAATAATTTATTTACATTAATGACATCAACCAGTGTGATTTGTAAATTACTTTAAATTTTAATATTATTTATATATATATATATATAATATTCTATTATGGAAATCCTTACTTATAATATTATAATTGCGAAAGTAAGTTTGTTTGTAACGTTTTACGCATAAACCACTAAACCGATTTTAAAAACTCTTTCACTAACAGAGGCCTACATAATCCAACTATTAGGTCTTCAAAGCTTTTAGTTTTTTTTTTTAAATATTGTTCCTTCACGTTTTTTATAATACATATTTCAGTATCAGAAATAGAAGCAGGCTAGCGTGGTTAAACAAAATATATACATAATGGAGTTTCCTTTTAAGCGAGATTATGTGGATAGTTAGAGTAGCTTTGGGCTCTTCATTTTACGACCGAAGATAAGAAAAAATTGCCAAAAATTTGATGCAATTGGCAGGGCAGTGGTACAATTAATTATCTCCAACCTTTGATTAGCTGTTAGAATGTTGCCTAGACATCAATATATTACATTATTTTACTGCTAAGGCTTACCGCTTTATAGGTTACAACTTAACAGACAAATTGACAGGGTAACTTAAATTTACATAATTAATTTTTCAATTTCTAAGTCTCTCTTAGAAATTAAAAAAAAACAATAATTAGTAAGTTCATTTGTTCAAGAGTAAAATATTATGCCATTATCAACTTTGCCTGTACAGTGAGATAAACTACTAAAATAGAAAAGTGCGTATTATTTTAAAATCGTTTATTTAGTAATGTAAAAGATAAAATTAAACATATATTTATAATACGATTTACAAAATTAAATATAAAACTAATATACAAATACAAAACACAATTTTAATATACAAAATATTCATTAACAATCATCTTGTATAACCACTTGGTTTTGCCAGTACTCCGTCAACTCCTTGAATCGACCTGAATATGCCGTCGATCTTGTCGCAGATCGATTCTACGGAGTGAGCTGGGCAGATCTGTCCGTTGACGTAGTACAACTCCTTTGGGCGACTGGAATCTCTCAGATCCCTGAGAAAGTCCGTGTACTCCAAGTCTTCGTACCTGGACAGCCTCCTCTCAACCTTCCTGCTGACTTTGGGAAACAATACCGACGAGTCGTCGAATGTGGTCTGCATTTGGTCCAATGTACTGAACCCATGGCGCAGAGTCGAAGGTAGATTCTCGTCGGTATCCAGGTCGACAGGTTCTCCCCACTTCTTCTCCAACTGCGTCCACTGCTCGTTACTGAACAAGATCGCTTCGGAGTCAATGAACTTGGTGAACATTGTTACAGATATGTTATCGTCACGGGTGATGTGTATCAACTGATTTTCCCCCAAAAATGTTGCGTTTATATAGTAACAACATATCTACCTGAGTGCACGCGCCGCACAGGTGTATTGTTTGAACTCATTAGCTAATTTCTTTGTATATGCCGACAAAGCTCTTTTGTTAATAAATTAGTGGGCAAAAATGTTGTTCTTATCTATTTTAGTGAAAAACTTAATTTTCGAGTTTATAGAGAATAACAATTAATAGTAACAGTGGTAGACTGTATAGATAGTTATATTTAATAAAATTCTTGCTAATTCACCATATTTATGTGAAAATGAAATTCTAACACTAAGACGTACTACGTTTTGTAAAAATTGAATAGGTACAAGTGAAGACAAACTTGTCTCTTTAATCCATCCAAAGGTTGCCTGGAAGAAACCGCCCTTAGCGATAAGGCCGCCCATTGTACCTGATTTAAGTAAATACAATGTATGCTTTGTTTTTTTGTATTATAATAAATATTGTGTAATAAAATAAATTACGTGAGTTGGTTTTTTGCATTTTTAAATTACTTGTGTAGTAATTCTAAGATCAAAATTGATATTATATCAATATATTTGCTCAGATTAAAAATCAAAAAACTTAAGACATAGGAGAGGGTACAATTTGGGGAGTTTTTTAATAAATTGTGAATATGAGTATTATATTAATAAAATATAGTAATGGGTAAGTAGAAATGCCCTTCTTTTTCTGTTACATAACACAGCAGCCAAGAGAGGTAGGTAAAAGATTAGCGGCTTATGACAAAGAATAGTCAGCCAATAAGCCGCGTCTCAGGTACTGACCTTTTATGTAAAATATTCATTGTTGTCAACCAGGTTTTTTTCCTTTTTTATTTAGTCTGCATTTCCGAGTGGAAAGCCGGTGAGAAGAAGCTTGCAAGAAATTCATATGTTACTCTTTTAGAATCAATAATTTATTTACATTAATGACATCAACCAGTGTGATTTGTAAATTACTTTAAATTTTATTATATATATATATATATAAATAATATTCTATTATGGAAATCCTTACTTATAATATTATAATTGCGAAAGTAAGTTTGTTTGTAACGTTTTACGCATAAACCACTAAACCGATTTTAAAAACTCTTTCACCAACAGAGGCCTACATAATCCAACTATTAGGTCTTCAAAGCTTTTAGTTTTTTTTTTTAAATATTCTTTCTTCACGTTTTTTATAATACATATTTCAGTATCAGAAATAGAAGCAGGCTAGCGTGGTTAAACAAAATATATACATAATGGAGTTTCCTTTTAAGCGAGATTATGTGGATAGTTAGAGTAGCTTTGGGCTCTTCATTTAACGACCGAAGATAAGAAAAAATGGCCAAAAAATTTTATGCAATTGGCAGGGCAGTGGTACAATTAATTATCTCCAACCTTTGATTAGCTGTTAGAATGTTGCCTAGACATCAATATATTACATTATTTTACTGCTAAGGCTTACCGCTTTATAGGTTACAACTTAACAGACAAATTGACAGGGTAACTTAAATTTACATAATTAATTTTTCAATTTCTAAGTCTCTCTTAGAAATTAAAAAAAAACAATAATTAGTAAGTTCATTTGTTCAAGAGTAAAATATTATGCCATTATCAACTTTGCCTGTACAGTGAGATAAACTACTAAAATAGAAAAGTGCGTATTATTTTAAAATCGTTTATTTAGTAATGTAAAAGATAAAATTAAACATATATTTATAATACTATTTACAAAATTAAATATAAAACTAATATACAAATACAAAACACAATTTTGATATACAAAATATTCATTAACAATCATCTTGTTTAACCACTTGGTTTTGCCAGTACTCCGTCAACTCCTTGAATCGACTGCAGCGCTGATTTTGTCTTTTGGAAGTGCAGTTGACGACCACGGCCGGGTTAAACAGGATCGAGCTGAACTTCCTCACCAGAGTAGTGACCGACTCTCTCGTCGCGTCGTCATCTATCAACATGTAGGACAAATGTTCAAACTTGTCTAAATCTTCGTCGATGTACTTCTCCATGCTGTCTCTGGTCGTCTGCTGCTGCGAAGGTGTGTCGTCGAACGACAGACCGTCTACTGAGATGCTGCAGCTCACCACATCGGGGATGTACTTCTTCCGCACTGTGCTTGTGGTCCAACATAAATTCTCCACTGACCTGAATATGCCGTCGATCTTGTCGCAGATCGATTCTACGGAGTGAGCTGGGTAGATCTGTCCGTTGACGTAGTACAACTCCTTCGGGCGACTGGAATCTCTCAGATCCTTGAGAAAGTCCGTGTACTCCAAGTCTTCGTACCTGGACAGCCTCCTCTCAACCTTCCTGCTGACTTTGGGAAACAATACCGACGAGTCGTCGAATGTGGTCTGCATTTGGTCCAATGTACTGAACCCATGGCGCAGAGTCGAAGGTAGATTCTCGTCGGTATCCAGGTCGACAGGTTCTCCCCACTTCTTCTCCAACTGCGTCCACTGCTCGTTACTGAACAAGATCGCTTCGGAGTCAATGAACTTGGTGAACATTGTTACAGATATGTTATCGTCACGGGTGATGTGTATCAACTGATTTTCCCCCAAAAATGTTGCGTTTATATAGTAACAACATATCTACCTGAGTGCACGCGCCGCACAGGTGTATTGTTTGAACTCATTAGCTACTTTCTTTGTTTATGCCGACAAAGCTCTTTTGTTAATAAATTAGTGGGCAAAAATGTTGTTCTTATCTATTTTAGTGAAAAACTTAATTTTCGAGTTTATAGAGAATAACAATTAATAGTAACAGTGGTAGACTGTATAGATAGTTATATTTAATAAAATTCTTGCTAATTCACCATATTTATGTGAAAATGAAATTCTAACACTAAGACGTACTACGTTTTGTAAAAATTGAATAGGTACAAGTGAAGACAAACTTGTCTCTTTAATCCATCCAAAGGTTGCCTGGAAGAAACCGCCCTTAGCGATAAGGCCGCCCATTGTACCTGATTTAAGTAAATACAATGTATGCTTTGTTTTTTTGTATTATAATAAATATTGTGTAATAAAATAAATTACGTGAGTTGGTTTTTTGCATTTTTAAATTACTTGTGTAGTAATTCTAAGATCAAAATTGATATTATATCAATATATTTGCTCAGATTAAAAATCAAAAAACTTAAGACATAGGAGAGGGTACAATTTGGGGAGTTTTTTAATAAATTGTGAATATGAGTATTATATTAATAAAATATAGTAATGGGTAAGTAGAAATGCCCTTCTTTTTCTGTTACATAACACAGCAGCCAAGAGAGGTAGGTAAAAGATTAGCGGCTTATGACAAAGAATAGTCAGCCAATAAGCCGCGTCTCAGGTACTGACCTTTTATGTAAAATATTCATTGTTGTCAACCAGGTTTTTTTCCTTTTTTATTTAGTCTGCATTTCCGAGTGGAAAGCCGGTGAGAAGAAGCTTGCAAGAAATTCATATGTTACTCTTTTAGAATCAATAATTTATTTACATTAATGACATCAACCAGTGTGATTTGTAAATTACTTTAAATTTTATTATATATATATATATATAAATAATATTCTATTATGGAAATCCTTACTTATAATATTATAATTGCGAAAGTAAGTTTGTTTGTAACGTTTTACGCATAAACCACTAAACCGATTTTAAAAACTCTTTCACCAACAGAGGCCTACATAATCCAACTATTAGGTCTTCAAAGCTTTTAGTTTTTTTTTTAAATATTCTTTCTTCACGTTTTTTATAATACATATTTCAGTATCAGAAATAGAAGCAGGCTAGCGTGGTTAAACAAAATATATACATAATGGAGTTTCCTTTTAAGCGAGATTATGTGGATAGTTAGAGTAGCTTTGGGCTCTTCATTGAACGACCGAAGATAAGGAAAAATGGCCAAAAAATTTGATGCAATTGGCAGGGCAGTGGTACAATTAATTATCTCCAACCTTTGATTAGCTGTTAGAATGTTGCCTAGACATCAATATATTACATTATTTTACTGCTAAGGCTTACCGCTTTATAGGTTACAACTTAACAGACAAATTGACAGGGTAACTTAAATTTACATAATTAATTTTTCAATTTCTAAGTCTCTCTTAGAAATTAAAAAAAAACAATAATTAGTAAGTTCATTTGTTCAAGAGTAAAATATTATGCCATTATCAACTTTGCCTGTACAGTGAGATAAACTACTAAAATAGAAAAGTGCGTATTATTTTAAAATCGTTTATTTAGTAATGTAAAAGATAAAATTAAACATATATTTATAATACTATTTACAAAATTAGATATATAACTAATATACAAATACAAAACACAATTTTAATATACAAAATATTCATTAACAATCATCTTGTTTAACCACTTGGTTTTGCCAGTACTCCGTCAACTCCTTGAATCGACTGCAGCGCTGATTTTGTCTTTTGGAAGTGCAGTTGACGACCACGGCCGGGTTAAACAGGATCGAGCTGAACTTCCTCACCAGAGTAGTGACCGACTCTCTCGTCGCGTCGTCATCTATCAACATGTAGGACAAATCTTCAAACTTGTCTAAATCTTCGTCGATGTACTTCTCCACGCTGTCTCTGGTCGTCTGCTGCTGCGAAGGTGTGTCGTCGAACGACAGACCGTCTACTGAGATGCTGCAGCTCACCACATCGGGGATGTACTTCTTCCGCACTGTGCTTGTGGTCCAACATAAATTCTCCACTGACCTGAATATGCCGTCGATCTTGTCGCAGATCGATTCTACGGAGTGAGCTGGGTAGATCTGTCCGTTGACGTAGTACAACTCCTTCGGGCGACTGGAATCTCTCAGATCCTTGAGAAAGTCCGTGTACTCCAAGTCTTCGTACCTGGACAGCCTCCTCTCAACCTTCCTGCTGACTTTGGGAAACAATACCGACGAGTCGTCGAATGTGGTCTGCATTTGGTCCAATGTACTGAACCCATGGCGCAGAGTCGAAGGTAGATTCTCGTCGGTATCCAGGTCGACAGGTTCTCCCCACTTCTTCTCCAACTGCGTCCACTGCTCGTTACTGAACAAGATCGCTTCGGAGTCAATGAACTTGGTGAACATTGTTACAGATATGTTATCGTCACGGGTGATGTGTATCAACTGATTTTCCCCCAAAAATGTTGCGTTTATATAGTAACAACATATCTACCTGAGTGCACGCGCCGCACAGGTGTATTGTTTGAACTCATTAGCTAATTTCTTTGTATATGCCGACAAAGCTCTTTTGTTAATAAATTAGTGGGCAAAAATGTTGTTCTTATCTATTTTAGTGAAAAACTTAATTTTCGAGTTTATAGAGAATAACAATTAATAGTAACAGTGGTAGACTGTATAGATAGTTATATTTAATAAAATTCTTGCTAATTCACCATATTTATGTGAAAATGAAATTCTAACACTAAGACGTACTACGTTTTGTAAAAATTGAATAGGTACAAGTGAAGACAAACTTGTCTCTTTAATCCATCCAAAGGTTGCCTGGAAGAAACCGCCCTTAGCGATAAGGCCGCCCATTGTACCTGATTTAAGTAAATACAATGTATGCTTTGTTTTTTGGTATTATAATAAATATTGTGTAATAAAATAAATTACGTGAGTTGGTTTTTTGCATTTTTAAATTACTTGTGTAGTAATTCTAAGATCAAAATTGATATTATATCAATATATTTGCTCGGATTAAAAATCAAAAAACTTAAGACATAGGAGAGGGTACAATTTGGGGAGTTTTTTAATAAATTGTGAATATGAGTATTATATTAATAAAATATAGTAATGGGTAAGTAGAAATGCCCTTCTTTTTCTGTTACATAACACAGCAGCCAAGAGAGGTAGGTAAAAGATTAGCGGCTTATGACAAAGAATAGTCAGCCAATAAGCCGCGTCTCAGGTACTGACCTTTTATGTAAAATATTCATTGTTGTCAACCAGGTTTTTTTCCTTTTTTATTTAGTCTGCATTTCCGAGTGGAAAGCCGGTGAGAAGAAGCTTGCAAGAAATTCATATGTTACTCTTTTAGAATCAATAATTTATTTACATTAATGACATCAACCAGTGTGATTTGTAAATTACTTTAAATTTTATTATATATATATATATATAAATAATATTCTATTATGGAAATCCTTACTTATAATATTATAATTGCGAAAGTAAGTTTGTTTGTAACGTTTTACGCATAAACCACTAAACCGATTTTAAAAACTCTTTCACCAACAGAGGCCTACATAATCCAACTATTAGGTCTTCAAAGCTTTTAGTTTTTTTTTTAAATATTCTTTCTTCACGTTTTTTATAATACATATTTCAGTATCAGAAATAGAAGCAGGCTAGCGTGGTTAAACAAAATATATACATAATGGAGTTTCCTTTTAAGCGAGATTATGTGGATAGTTAGAGTAGTTTTGGGCTCTTCATTTAACGACCGAAGATAAGGAAAAATGGCCAAAAAATTTGATGCAATTGGCAGGGCAGTGGTACAATTAATTATCTCCAACCTTTGATTAGCTGTTAGAATGTTGCCTAGACATCAATATATTACATTATTTTACTGCTAAGGCTTACCGCTTTATAGGTTACAACTTAACAGACAAATTGACAGGGTAACTTAAATTTACATAATTAATTTTTCAATTTCTAAGTCTCTCTTAGAAATTAAAAAAAAACAATAATTAGTAAGTTCATTTGTTCAAGAGTAAAATATTATGCCATTATCAACTTTGCCTGTACAGTGAGATAAACTACTAAAATAGAAAAGTGCGTATTATTTTAAAATCGTTTATTTAGTAATGTAAAAGATAAAATTAAACATATATTTATAATACTATTTACAAAATTAAATATAAAACTAATATACAAATACAAAACACAATTTTGATATACAAAATATTCATTAACAATCATCTTGTTTAACCACTTGGTTTTGCCAGTACTCCGTCAACTCCTTGAATCGACTGCAGCGCTGATTTTGTCTTTTGGAAGTGCAGTTGACGACCACGGCCGGGTTAAACAGGATCGAGCTGAACTTCCTCACCAGAGTAGTGACCGACTCTCTCGTCGCGTCGTCATCTATCAACATGTAGGACAAATGTTCAAACTTGTCTAAATCTTCGTCGATGTACTTCTCCATGCTGTCTCTGGTCGTCTGCTGCTGCGAAGGTGTGTCGTCGAACGACAGACCGTCTACTGAGATGCTGCAGCTCACCACATCGGGGATGTACTTCTTCCGCACTGTGCTTGTGGTCCAACATAAATTCTCCACTGACCTGAATATGCCGTCGATCTTGTCGCAGATCGATTCTACGGAGTGAGCTGGGTAGATCTGTCCGTTGACGTAGTACAACTCCTTCGGGCGACTGGAATCTCTCAGATCCTTGAGAAAGTCCGTGTACTCCAAGTCTTCGTACCTGGACAGCCTCCTCTCAACCTTCCTGCTGACTTTGGGAAACAATACCGACGAGTCGTCGAATGTGGTCTGCATTTGGTCCAATGTACTGAACCCATGGCGCAGAGTCGAAGGTAGATTCTCGTCGGTATCCAGGTCGACAGGTTCTCCCCACTTCTTCTCCAACTGCGTCCACTGCTCGTTACTGAACAAGATCGCTTCGGAGTCAATGAACTTGGTGAACATTGTTACAGATATGTTATCGTCACGGGTGATGTGTATCAACTGATTTTCCCCCAAAAATGTTGCGTTTATATAGTAACAACATATCTACCTGAGTGCACGCGCCGCACAGGTGTACTGTTTGAACTCATTAGCTAATTTCTTTGTATATGCCGACAAAGCTCTTTTGTTAATAAATTAGTGGGCAAAAATGTTGTTCTTATCTATTTTAGTGAAAAACTTAATTTTCGAGTTTATAGAGAATAACAATTAATAGTAACAGTGGTAGACTGTATAGATAGTTATATTTAATAAAATTCTTGCTAATTCACCATATTTATGTGAAAATGAAATTCTAACACTAAGACGTACTACGTTTTGTAAAAATTGAATAGGTACAAGTGAAGACAAACTTGTCTCTTTAATCCATCCAAAGGTTGCCTGGAAGAAACCGCCCTTAGCGATAAGGCCGCCCATTGTACCTGATTTAAGTAAATACAATGTATACTTTGTTTTTTTGTATTATAATAAATATTGTGTAATAAAATAAATTACGTGAGTTGGTTTTTTGCATTTTTAAATTACTTGTGTAGTAATTCTAAGATCAAAATTGATATTATATCAATATATTTGCTCAGATTAAAAATCAAAAAACTTAAGACATAGGAGAGGGTACAATTTGGGGAGTTTTTAATAAATTGTGAATATGAGTATTATATTAATAAAATATAGTAATGGGTAAGTAGAAATGCCCTTCTTTTTCTGTTACATAACACAGCAGCCAAGAGAGGTAGGTAAAAGATTAGCGGCTTATGACAAAGAATAGTCAGCCAATAAGCCGCGTCTCAGGTACTGACCTTTTATGTAAAATATTCATTGTTGTCAACCAGGTTTTTTTCCTTTTTTATTTAGTCTGCATTTCCGAGTGGAAAGCCGGTGAGAAGAAGCTTGCAAGAAATTCATATGTTACTCTTTTAGAATCAATAATTTATTTACATTAATGACATCAACCAGTGTGATTTGTAAATTACTTTAAATTTTATTATATATATATATAAATAATATTCTATTATGGAAATCCTTACTTAAAATATTATAATTGCGAAAGTAAGTTTGTTTGTAACGTTTTACGCATAAACCACTAAACCGATTTTAAAAACTCTTTCACCAACAGAGGCCTACATAATCCAACTATTAGGTCTTCAAAGCTTTTAGTTTTTTTTTTAAATATTGTTTCTTCACGTTTTTTATAATACATATTTCAGTATCAGAAATAGAAGCAGGCTAGCGTGGTTAAACAAAATATATACATAATGGAGTTTCCTTTTAAGCGAGATTATGTGGATAGTTAGAGTAGCTTTGGGCTCTTCATTTAACGACCGAAGATAAGGAAAAATGGCCAAAAAATTTGATGCAATTGGCAGGGCAGTGGTACAATTAATTATCTCCAACCTTTGATTAGCTGTTAGAATGTTGCCTAGACATCAATATATTACATTATTTTACTGCTAAGGCTTACCGCTTCATAGGTTACAACTTAACAGACAAATTGACAGGGTAACTTAAATTTACATAATTAATTTTTCAAAGTAAATACAATGTATACTTTGTTTTTTTGTATTATAATAAATATTGTGTAATAAAATAAATTACGTGAGTTGGTTTTTTGCATTTTTAAATTACTTGTGTAGTAATTCTAAGATCAAAATTGATATTATATCAATATATTTGCTCAGATTAAAAATCAAACAAAACTTAAGACATAGGAGAGGGTACAATTTGGGGAGTTTTTTAATAAATTGTGAATATGAGTATTATATTAATAAAATATAGTAATGGGTAAGTGGAAATGCCCTTCTTTTTCTGTTACATAACACAGCAGCCAAGAGAGGTAGTTAAAAGATTAGCGGCTTATGACAAAGAATAGTCAGCCAATAAGCCGCGTCTCAGGTACTGACCTTTTATGTAAAATATTCATTGTTGTCAACCAGGTTTTTTTCCTTTTTTATTTAGTCTGCATTTCCGAGTGGAAAGCCGGTGAGAAGAAGCTTGCAAGAAATTCATATGTTACTCTTTTAGAATCAATAATTTATTTACATTAATGATATCAACCAGTGTGATTTGTAAATTACTTTGAATTTTAATATTATATATATATATATATATATATATATATATAATATTCTATTATGGAAATCCTTACTTATAATATTATAATTGCGAAAGTAAGTTTGTTTGTAACGTTTTACGCATAAACCACTAAACCGATTTTAAAAACTCTTTCACTAACAGAGGCCTACATAATCCAACTATTAGGTCTTCAAAGCTTTTAGTTTTTTTTTTAAATATTGTTTCTTCACGTTTTTTATAATACATATTTCAGTATCAGAAATAGAAGCAGGCTAGCGTGGTTAAACAAAATATATACATAATGGAGTTTCCTTTTAAGCGAGATTATGTGGATAGTTAGAGTAGCTTTGGGCTCTTCATTTAACGACCGAAGATAAGGAAAAATGGCCAAAAAATTTGATGCAATTGGCAGGGCAGTGGTACAATTAATTATCTCCAACCTTTGATTAGCTGTTAGAATGTTGCCTAGACATCAATATATTACATTATTTTACTGCTAAGGCTTACCGCTTTATAGGTTACAACTTAACAGACAAATTGACAGGGTAACTTAAATTTACATAATTAATTTTTCAATTTCTAAGTCTCTCTTAGAAATTAAAAAAAAACAATAATTAGTAAGTTCATTTGTTCAAGAGTAAAATATTATGCCATTATCAACTTTGCCTGTACAGTGAGATAAACTACTAAAATAGAAAAGTGCGTATTATTTTAAAATCGTTTATTTAGTAATGTAAAAGATAAAATTAAACATATATTTATAATACTATTTACAAAATTAAATATAAAACTAATATACAAATACAAAACACAATTTTAATATACAAAATGCCGTCGATCTTGTCGCAGATCGATTCTACGGAGTGAGCTGGGTAGATCTGTCCGTTGACGTAGTACAACTCCTTCGGGCGACTGGAATCTCTCAGATCCTTGAGAAAGTCCGTGTACTCCAAGTCTTCGTACCTGGACAGCCTCCTCTCAACCTTCCTGCTGACTTTGGGAAACAATACCGACGAGTCGTCGAATGTGGTCTGCATTTGGTCCAATGTACTGAACCCATGGCGCAGAGTCGAAGGTAGATTCTCGTCGGTATCCAGGTCGACAGGTTCTCCCCACTTCTTCTCCAACTGCGTCCACTGCTCGTTACTGAACAAGATTGCTTCGGAGTCAATGAACTTGGTGAACATTGTTACAGATATGTTATCGTCACGGGTGATGTGTATCAACTGATTTTCCCCCAAAAATGTTGCGTTTATATAGTAACAACATATCTACCTGAGTGCACGCGCCGCACAGGTGTATTGTTTGAACTCATTAGCTAATTTCTTTGTATATGCCGACAAAGCTCTTTTGTTAATAAATTAGTGGGCAAAAATGTTGTTCTTATCTATTTTAGTGAAAAACTTAATTTTCGAGTTTATAGAGAATAACAATTAATAGTAACAGTGGTAGACTGTATAGATAGTTATATTTAATAAAATTCTTGCTAATTCACCATATTTATGTGAAAATGAAATTCTAACACTAAGACGTAATACGTTTTGTAAAAATTGAATAGGTACAAGTGAAGACAAACTTGTCTCTTTAATCCATCCAAAGGTTGCCTGGAAGAAACCGCCCTTAGCGATAAGGCCGCCCATTGTACCTGATTTAAGTAAATACAATGTATACTTTGTTTTTTTGTATTATAATAAATATTGTGTAATAAAATAAATTACGTGAGTTGGTTTTTTGCATTTTTAAATTACTTGTGTAGCAATTCTAAGATCAAAATTGATATTATATCAATATATTTGCTCAGATTAAAAATCAAACAAAACTTAAGACATAGGAGAGGGTACAATTTGGGGAGTTTTTAATAAATTGTGAACATGAGCATTATATTAATAAAATATAGTAATGGGTAAGTAGAAATGCCCTTCTTTTTCTGTTACATAACACAGCAGCCAAGAGAGGTAGTTAAAAGATTAGCGGCTTATGACAAAGAATAGTCAGCCAATAAGCCGCGTCTCAGGTACTGACCTTTTATGTAAAATATTCATTGTTGTCAACTAGGTTTTTTCCTTTTTTATTTAGTCTGCATTTCCGAGTGGAAAGCCGGTGAGAAGAAGCTTGCAAGAAATTCATATGTTACTCTTTTAGAATCAATAATTTATTAACATTAATGACATCAACCAGTGTGATTTGTAAATTACTTTAAATTTTAATATTATATATATATATATATATAATATTCTATTATGGAAATCCTTACTTATAATATTATAATTGCGAAAGTAAGTTTTGTACGGGTTAACAACCGTACAATAGTCAGTAGGTCACACGAGGCGAAGATATCTTAGATGTCAGCATTTCGTACGCCTCATTATTAATTGTTAACTTTATTAATTTAGTATATAAATCGACCCACATCTTACCGGGCGCGTTTCATACTCATCTTCATATTATTTTCACCTCATTTAAAGTCTACTGAAATATAGTTATCTTTTTACCTTTTATCCTAGTTTATCTTAATCCTACTACATCTCACCCCCACCCTGAACATTGGTCCTTCGAGCCTTTGGGATCATTACGCGTGTGGTTTATAGTGAACTGTGTAAGTGTCCCGAGAAAACTTTAACCAGACTTTGGCGACGAGTTCGTTATCATCTCATCTCATCTCGTGCTTGGCGTTATCCTAGGAACGTCATTGCTGCACAGGTTTGTACTTGCAGCAACTGCGAGGACACCGTGCTGACCTACCTCCAATCCTGAAGAAAGGACTCAAGTAAGGTCTTTTTTCTTACCTCTATAATGGCGACAATGGAAGACATCTTAGCTACCCAGCAGCAGCTTATAGAAGCCATAGAATCTCTGTTCATCAATTTTAAGAAAGATGGACCGGAACGAAAGACGTCGGAATATTTGCGCCGTCGGTTAGACACCTTAGAGCAATATTTTACTGAGTTTCATAATAACCATATGACTCTGTTGTCTTTTGGTGATCAATCTCACACGTATTTCAGTAGCAATCAATATGATTTATTGAAAAATAAATATACTAATATAAAAACAAATATTCAATGCTTTAAATCTCCCAGCATTCGATCTCAAACCCCAGAATTGAAACTTCCTACGTTTCAACCACCCTCTAAATCTCAAACAACTACCTCTTCATCTCAAAGCCCTAGTGACAGCCCCAACGTGAGCAAGGCAGAAGGTCTTCTTAGAAAGCAAGCGACTAACTTCAAAGCCTTCTTGAGAACAGCTTCAAATATTGATCTCGATCTTGTGAACGAAAGGTGGGAATTTGAAGATATCCTTAAGACGCTGCAAACACGTTGGACCGCGATTGACACCTTACACTGGGAACTAGACAACGAGACTGCCGGTTCCAACAGTGAATACGAAGAACAATTTGCGCATTACGAGAGACGTTTCAATCAGATAAAGAGGGAAATAAATAAGAAAATGTGGTCCGTGGCGCATGTCGAGAAATCTACCCCGAAGATAGAGATTGCTACCTTTGAAGGCAATTACAATAAATGGGTCTCATTCAAAGATCTCTTTACTGAAACTGTGCATAATAATCCATCCCTATCCAATGCACAAAAAATGCAGTTTCTTAAAAGTAAAATCAGAGGTGAGCCCGAAAGATTGATACATCATCTACAGATAAGCGCGGACAATTATCCTGTTTGTTGGAACATTCTCAATCATCGCTACAACAATAAACGTCAGATCTTTTCATCCTATCTCAACAATCTCTTAAATATCCCTGCAAATCAACAACAATCCTACAATCACATAAAACGCATTCATGATACTACACATGAAAGCGTAAATGGAATAAAAAACCTAGGAGTTGACGTCTCGTCTTGGGATCCTTTCCTAGTATCCATTTTATCTCAAAAATTGGACTCTGATACGTTTGATGATTATCTGCAATCCCTAAAATCTCCAAGAGAATTGCCTGTGTTAGAAGAGTTTCTCCAGTTTCTAGAAACAAAATTTATGACATTAGAAAGCTCACGAAAGAAACTGGATACCTCATCCCTAAAACCTCCACATCAACAGCCATTTTCATCTAACAAGGGTTATTATAATTATAATAACCAAGCATCATCTTCTAAACATTTAAATAATAAATCACAAAGACATTTCAACAATACGAAAAATACTTATGTAAACCAGGTCAATTCGCAAGCTACAAAGTCCAATTACAACGTCCTCGAAAAACGCAAACTATGTCCGATTTGCAACACGAATGAGCATCGCATTTACACGTGCCCAAAGTTGCTGAAAATGCAACCCTTTGCGAGAAAGAATGCAGTAACTGACCTCAATCTTTGTACCAACTGTTTACACTATCACGAAGGTAAGAAATGCCTATCTGAAATAAGATGTAAAGAGTGTAATAAGGATCATAATTCTATCTTGCATGAATCTTTTATCCCAAGAAACGCATCTCTAGATACATCTCGGTCGGGTTCAAATGCGGCGGTGATAAGATCTGAGGAGCAAGAACGCAACGCGACACACTTCTCGGAAATTCTGCTTGCCACAGCCATCGTAAACGTACAAGCGGCAGATGGATCCCTCCAAAAGATGAGAGTTCTTTTAGACCAGGGCTCCCAAACTTCTATCATAAGGGAAAGTGCCGCTCAGCTGTTAAAGTTACCTCGCCAAAAATGTAGCGGCTATATCTCCGGAATAGGAAATAAGGAAAACAGCTGTAAAGGAAAGATCTTTATAAAGTGCTCGTCGATCATAAACGACTTCACTTTTGAAACCGACGTTTTTATCATGAATAGACTCGTAAATAACTTACCGAGCTACACAACACCTAAACCAAATTGGCCTACCCTTAATCAAATAACTCTAGCTGATCCCGATTTTTACAAAAGTAGGCCTATAGATATCTTGTTAGGTGCTGATATCTACGCTAAGATCCTAATGGATGGTATTTGCAGATCAGAAGGCATGTTACCTATCGCTCAACAAACGCAACTGGGTTGGATTCTAAGCGGTAACTGCCAAACATTCCAATGCAACGTGATCGTAAACAACATCGAAGATACGCACAAATTTTGGGAAATGGAGGATATTTACGAACCCTTAGACATATCCGAAGAAGACCAAAAATGCATTGATGTCTTTCAATCTACAACCCTAAGACAAGAAGATGGAAGATATATCGTGAAAATACCATTCAAAGAAAATTTCGAAGTCAATTTAGGCGAATCGAAAACAAAATCTATTGCACAATTTTTACAAATAGAAAAGAAATTGTACAAATGCCCTACATTAGCAAGCGACTACAAATTGTTTATTTCCGAGTACTTGCAACATGGACATATGACCCCAATTAGAAGAAACGCTGACGTAAAGCCGGACTGCTATCTGTCGCATCATTGCATACAACGTGCAGAGTCGTTAACTACAAAACTTAGAGTTGTTTTTAATGCCTCTGCAAAAACTTCAAGCGGGTACAGCCTCAACGATCTCATGTGCAGAGGGCCGAACTTGCAACAGGACCTTCAAACCCTTATCCTAAAATGGAGGCAGTTTAGATACGCTTTTACGGCCGACATTGAAAAAATGTTCCGTAATATTTGGCTACATCCCGATCATCAAAAATATCAAAAGATAATTTGGCGAAACCATCAATCTCAACCCCTGAAAGAATTTCAACTTGCCACAGTTTCGTATGGAATGAAGGCCGCACCCTTTTTGGCCATGATGACCCTAAAACAACTAGCCTACGATGAAAAATCACGCTACACTGGCAGTTGTGCGCCTGATATTTTAGAGACCTCATTTTATATGGATGACCTTATTTATGGCTGTCGTTCACGTCATGGTGCGCAGCAGCTAAAGTTAGACATGATCAACCTTTTAAAGTCAGGTGGATTTAATTTACGAAAATGGCGCTCGAACTTGTCGGAACTTTCAGATCTTTCTCCTGATCCTCAAAACGAAGATTTTGATTTCAAGCAGCCGGAGTCTACGAAAACATTAGGACTACGGTGGGACCCTAACAACGATACATTTTTGTTTCACCCCATTAATTTTATCTCAACTTCTACCCTTACTAAAAGACAATTCCTGTCAGAAATATCTAAGCTGTTCGATCCCTTGGGGTGGATTTCGCCAGTCACAATAAAACTTAAAATATTGTTCCAAAAATCATGGAACGCTGGTTTAAGTTGGGACCAGCCTATACCTCAGGAAATGGCCGCGGAGTGGAATAAAATCAAGGCCGACATAACTTATATATCGCAAGTAAGAATACCCCGTTGGATCGAAACTCAAGCGAATGACAGTATTGAATTACACGGCTTTTGCGACGCTAGTATCAAAGCCTACGCTTGTGTGGTATACTGTAGAATAAATAAAGGTCAAACATCTCATGACGTGACCTTAGTTACTGCGAAATCAAAGGTTGTTTCTCTAAAAAACAAATATACAATCCCACGTTTGGAACTTTGTGGCGCTGTTTTATTATGTAAACTTATGCATAAAATAACCTCATCTCTATCAAACTTTAACGTGCATGTTTACGGATGGGTCGATTCAAATGCGGTTTTAGGATGGATAAACGGAGAACCCGGGAAATGGAAACCCTTTGTTGCAAACCGAGTGAGAATGATATGCGATACAATCCCTAAAGACAGGTGGCGCTACGTAAAATCTAAAGAAAATCCCGCAGATTGCGCTAGCCGTGGTTTATCTGCCGCTCAACTAGTAAACTACCCCCTATGGTGGCAGGGGCCCGACTGGCTATCTCAACAGATTCTCGATGCACACCATGAAAATCCCATTTACTCTACAGACGAAGATCTACGGCGAATAGTACAAACTAACACTGTATTTGTTGGCAACGGGAGTTGCATAATACATCAGCTGTTGAAAAAATACAGTAGTTATACGAAGGTAATTCGAGTATTAGCGTACATCAACAAATTTATCGACATCGTTGCATACAAGAAAAAACGCGAGTCCTACATTTCTTTGAATAACATTACAAAGGCCAAAGAAATTATAATCAAACATGTGCAAAAGGAATATTTTTACCTCGAATTATTTCATCTCAAGCAAGGAAAACCTTTAAATCAGAAGAGTGTAATTTTAAATCTCAACCCTATCTTAGACGCAAATGGAATACTTCGAGTTGGAGGCCGACTTAAGCATTCCAATATAAATCCTGACATGAAGCATCCTATTATCATCCCAAATCAATCAAGACTAGCAGATCTCATTATTGACGAATCCCATAGATTAGTCTTTCACGGTGGAGTGAAAATGACTACAGGATTTATAAGGCAAAAATATTGGATCCTTGGAGGAAATAGGGTTACGAAAAAGCGCTTAAGAATATGTGTAAAGTGCAGAAAAAGGGAACCTATTCTTCAACATCAACTCATGGGTGACTTACCTCCACCTCGAGTAAATCCTAGCAGACCTTTCTTTCACACAGGAGTAGATTACACCGGTCATGTCCTGGTTAAATCGAACAAGGGGCGTGGCATCAAAACAACTAAAGCATATATTGCGGTATTTGTTTGCATGGTTACGAAAGCCATACATTTAGAACTGGTATCTGATCTCTCGACCTCATCATTTATTGCTGCGCTTAGACGGATGGCAGCTAGAAGAGGAGCTCCTGGACATATTTACAGTGATCAGGGCACCAACTTCGTAGGAGCCAACAATATACTCAAACAAGAACTCGCTGAAATCTCTGAGATCCTGTCAAACCCATGTATAGGATTTGTAGCGTCTGAACTAGGTATAGAGTGGCACCTAAATTGTCCGTCTTTTCCCTCTTCCGGAGGATTATGGGAGAGAGCAGTGAAAAGCTTAAAACATCACCTTAAACGCGTGGTCGGTGAACAAAAACTCACCTACGAGGAAAACACTACCTTATTATCTCAACTAGAGGCGTGTTTAAACTCGAGACCACTTTGCCCTCTAACAGAAGATCCCGAAGATATAGACTTTTTAACTCCAGGTCACTTTTTGGCAAGCGGACCCAACTTGACAATATTAGAAACTGAACGGGACCTCAGGACTAGGTGGCATTTGACACAAAAAATCTATCAAGATATTTGGACTAAGTGGAAGAACGAATATCTGTCAGAGTTATCTACCAGAGCTAAATGGAAACGACCTCAAAGAAACCTTGATTTGAACGACATAGTTATAATAAAAGACGAAAACCTCCCGCCAGGCAAATGGGCTTTAGGTCGCATAGTAGATCTTCATCCCGGTAGTGACGGTCACGTCAGAGTCGTCACCCTTAAAACCAAGAACGGTTACCTAAAACGCCCAGTCGTTAAGCTATGTCTACTACCTACAAATCCTAACGAGCAATCTTCAGACGATAAGAAAGTTGAGCCTAAAGAGCCTAAACCTAAAACAACCGCTTACACCTCTTTTTCGGGCATGGTTTTAGCCCTAACACTATTCTTTTTCACCCTATTGGGTACATCCCAAGCATCTTATTTTACTACCCCACTAAACAACAATAGTGTTTATTTTGATAAAGTTTCTAACATGCAATTAATTAGAGACGATTGGCGTTTAATTGTATACTATGACACATATCCCTATAAAGAAGGTTTATTGGCACTTGATAAGTATAAACAATACCTCGAAACCATATGCTCAGCAATTCGACACCAAACACCTTGCGACGGTATCATTTTACAACTCGAGCACGAGTTCGAAGAATTAAAACATTATGACAACATTGTTATGATGAATGACACCTTTGTAACCGGAGCTAAGCGCCGGCGCCGCCGTGGCTTGATAGACGGAGTCGGCTATATTGCGAACAGTCTGTTCGGAGTGCTAGATCAGCGGTTCGCTGAGCAGTATGAAAAAGACATTGACCTTATAAGACACAACGAAAAACACTTATACAACTTGTGGAAAAACCAAACTTCAGTAGTGGAGGCTGAATTTAACCTTATAAAAAGATTAGAGAACACGGTCAGTAAGCAACATAAATCTATTAATCTCAAGCTCATGAATATTAGGAACTCCGTCCAAGATCTCACTCAACAAGTACAAAACATGTCTCTTGTCACAGATTTTATAACCTCGTCATTTACAGCCAATAACTTATTAAAAGTCTTCAACGAGTACAAGACTCCATCCTAGATACAGTGACGGATATTTACAACGGGAAATTGGACTTCCACCTGCTATCTCCTAAACAGCTAAGGGCGGAACTGAGTTCTATATCATCTCAAATACCCGGAGACTTAGCGATCCCGGTAGACAATTTTCGATTGACGGATATTTACAGCCTATTGAAAGTAAAAGCCAAATATTCGGGCAAATACTTAATTATAGAAATACGCATACCCTTAGTAAAAAGAGATCTCTACGAAATATTTAACCTCATCTCGATCCCACGTAGATTGAACCGAAGCATGGTAAGCGTACAAACTATCTCTACCTTTTCGGCAATCAACGTAAAAAAGGACTCCTATTTGACTATTTCAGAAACTGAGCTGCAGTCATGTGTTAGACGAAATTCCGAGATCTTTTTATGTCATATTAGGAGACCCATTCGTCATTTAAAGGACGATCATAGCTTGTGCGAAACGATTCCAGGAACAAGAACTTGTAAAACTTCCTCAACACCCTGTAAAAATGACTGGAAGGAGTTACACTCAGACAATGAGTACTACTTTTTTTGTTGCGATGAATGCCAAATTAAACTGCTCTGTGAGAATCAAGTCGCTAACATTAAGTTAATGGAGGCTGGTCTGTTGCGCGTTGGGGAAGGCTGTATCATAAAATCAGAGAATTTCCTAGTTTATTCCAATAGAAAGTTTTCTAGCCATATTGGTACTGCTCCTAAAATAGATGCCCCTAGTATCTCACCCATAAATCATATTATGAACATCTCTATGCCAACTTTCCCACTTGAGATTGATCCCAATAACTCAGAAAATATAAAACAACTTGAGTCTATCAGGAAAAGTATAGACATTATGAAACAAAGTAAACCTCTAAGCGACAAGTTGTCGTACCACGATATACATCATTACGCATTGACCTACATACTTCTATTCGGAGCCTTGTTCGCCGTTATAATCTACTGCTGGAGAAGATGGCGTCGTAGGACACCACAAGGAACCCCTGCCATCCCTATTGTGGTGCAGACTTCGGCGCCAATTGCTGAGGCAGTGGTGCCAAATCCCCGCACCGCATCAAAAGGTGTAGTGAGTGAGTGCTGTGACGTTAGGGAAAAAAGGCAATTTAGAAAGTGTAAAGGTGATCCCTCAAATCTGACGCGATCTAGTGAGTGTATCGTAAAAAAAGATCGAGGGTCCTCTCCCATCTTTCGTGTACTTTCTGTGCCACAGTTAAATGACTCGGACACTTTGTGATTCTTGTGTGTTTATTTTTAAGTTACCATACTAACTCTAATTTAATTAATTTAGCTTTAATTTAAACAATGTTTTCACCTTGTATTTAAGTTTAATCTCATCTTCCATTTATCCTAGGACTTACTAACTTTATCTTTTCTCCCCCGGGAGCATGTACGGGTTAACAACCGTACAATAGTCAGTAGGTCACACGAGGCGAAGATATCTTAGATGTCAGCATTTCGTACGCCTCATTATTAATTGTTAACTTTATTAATTTAGTATATAAATCGACCCACATCTTACCGGGCGCGTTTCATACTCATCTTCATATTATTTTCACCTCATTTAAAGTCTACTGAAATATAGTTATCTTTTTACCTTTTATCCTAGTTTATCTTAATCCTACTACATCTCACCCCCACCCTGAACAAGTTTGTTTGTAACGTTTTACGCATAAACCACTAAACCGATTTTAAAAACTCTTTCACCAACAGAGGCCTACATAATCCAACTATTAGGTCTTCAAAGCTTTTAGTTTTTTTTTTAAATATTGTTTCTTCACGTTTTTTATAATACATATTTCAGTATCAGAAATAGAAGCAGGCTAGCGTGGTTAAACAAAATATATACATAATGGAGTTTCTTTTTAAGCGAGATTATGTGAATAGTTAGAGTAGCTTTGGGCTCTTCATTTTACGACCGAAGATAAGGAAAAATGGCCAAAAAATTTGATGCAATTGGCAGGGCAGTGGTACAATTAATTATCTCCAACCTTTGATTAGCTGTTAGAATGTTGCCTAGACATCAATATATTACATTATTTTACTGCTAAGGCTTACCGCTTTATAGGTTACAACTTAACAGACAAATTGACAGGGTAACTTAAATTTACATAATTAATTTTTCAATTTCTAAGTCTCTCTTAGAAATTAAAAAAAAAACAATAATTAGTAAGTTCATTTGTTCAAGAGTAAAATATTATGCCATTATCAACTTTGCCTGTACAGTGAGATAAACTACTAAAATAGAAAAGTGCGTATTATTTTAAAATCGTTTATTTAGTAATGTAAAAGATAAAATTAAACATGTATTTATAATACTATTTACAAAATTAAATATAAAACTAATATACAAATACAAAACACAATTTTAATATACAAAATATTCATTAACAATCATCTTGTTTAACCACTTGGTTTTGCCAGTACTCCGTCAACTCCTTGAATCGACTGCAGCGCTGATTTTGTCTTTTGGAAGTGCAGTTGACGACCACGGCCGGGTTAAACAGGATCGAGCTGAACTTCCTCACCAGAGTAGTGACCGACTCTCTCGTCGCGTCGTCATCTATCAACATGTAGGACAAATGTTCAAACTTGTCTAAATCTTCGTCGATGTACTTCTCCATGCTGTCTCTGGTCGTCTGCTGCTGCGAAGGTGTGTCGTCGAACGACAGACCGTCTACTGAGATGCTGCAGCTCACCACATCGGGGATGTACTTCTTCCGCACTGTGCTTGTGGTCCAACATAAATTCTCCACTGACCTGCATATGCCGTCGATCTTGTCGCAGATCGATTCTACGGAGTGAGCTGGGTAGATCTGTCCGTTGACGTAGTACAACTCCTTCGGGCGACTGGAATCTCTCAGATCCTTGAGAAAGTCCGTGTACTCCAAGTCTTCGTACCTGGACAGCCTCCTCTCAACCTTCCTGCTGACTTTAGGAAACAATACCGACGAGTCGTCGAATGTGGTCTGCATTTGGTCCAATGTACTGAACCCATGGCGCAGAGTCGAAGGTAGATTCTCGTCGGTATCCAGGTCGACAGGTTCTCCCCACTTCTTCTCCAACTGCGTCCACTGCTCGTTACTGAACAAGATCGCTTCGGAGTCAATGAACTTGGTGAACATTGTTACAGATATGTTATCGTCACGGGTGATGTGTATCAACTGATTTTCCCCCAAAAATGTTGCGTTTATATAGTAACAACATATCTACCTGAGTGCACGCGCCGCACAGGTGTATTGTTTGAACTCATTAGCTAATTTCTTTGTATATGCCGACAAAGCTCTTTTGTTAATAAATTAGTGGGCAAAAATGTTGTTCTTATCTATTTTAGTGAAAAACTTAATTTTCGAGTTTATAGAGAATAACAATTAATAGTAACAGTGGTAGACTGTATAGATAGTTATATTTAAAAAAATTCTGTGCCGTGTGGTGCCGGCTTAAGAATAGTACCACCCCATCTCTACCCATGGGTGTCGTCAAGGCGACTAAGGGATTTCACCCCGGAGGACGGGCAGCAGCGTCCTCTGCGTACTTAAAGCCTTACTGCGATCGCCAACCCGCTCGCCAAGCGTGGCGATTATGGCAATTACCCCCCAGGATCTACATACTAGTAGGTTCTACTGGGGAGACCCGTGCCCAGCAGTGGGCCATCTTATGGGTTGATATGTAATAAAATTCTTGCTAATTCACCATATTTATGTGAAAATGAAATTCTAACACTAAGACGTACTACGTTTTGTAAAAATTTAATAGGTACAAGTGAAGACAAACTTGTCTCTTTAATCCATCCAAAGGTTGCCTGGAAGAAACCGCCCTTAGCGATAAGGCCGCCCATTGTACCTGATTTAAGTAAATACAATGTATACTTTGTTTTTTTGTATTATAATAAATATTGTGTAATAAAATAAATTACGTGAGTTGGTTTTTTGCATTTTTAAATTACTTGTGTAGTAATTCTAAGATCAAAATTGATATTATATCAATATATTTGCTCGGATTAAAAATCAAAAAACTTAAGACATAGGAGAGGGTACAATTTGGGGAGTTTTTTAATAAATTGTGAATATGAGTATTATATTAATAAAATATAGTAATGGGTAAGTAGAAATGCCCTTCTTTTTCTGTTACATAACACAGCAGCCAAGAGAGGTAGGTAAAAGATTAGCGGCTTATGACAAAGAATAGTCAGCCAATAAGCCGCGTCTCAGGTACTGACCTTTTATGTAAAATATTCATTGTTGTCAACCAGGTTTTTTTCCTTTTTTATTTAGTCTGCATTTCCGAGTGGAAAGCCGGTGAGAAGAAGCTTGCAAGAAATTCATATGTTACTCTTTTAGAATCAATAATTTATTTACATTAATGACATCAACCAGTGTGATTTGTAAATTACTTTAAATTTTATTATATATATATATAAATAATATTCTATTATGGAAATCCTTACTTATAATATTATAATTGCGAAAGTAAGTTTGTTTGTAACGTTTTACGCATAAACCACTAAACCGATTTTAAAAACTCTTTCACCAACAGAGGCCTACATAATCCAACTATTAGGTCTTCAAAGCTTTTAGTTTTTTTTTTTAAATATTGTTCCTTCACGTTTTTTATAATACATATTTCAGTATCAGAAATAGAAGCAGGCTAGCGTGGTTAAACAAAATATATACATAATGGAGTTTCCTTCTAAGCGAGATTATGTGGATAGTTAGAGTAGCTTTGGGCTCTTCATTTTACGACCGAAGATAAGGAAAAATGGCCAAAAAATTTGATGCAATTGGCAGGGAAGTGGTACAATTAATTATCTCCAACCTTTGATTAGCTGTTAGAATGTTGCCTAGACATCAATATATTACATTATTTTACTGCTAAGGCTTACCGCTTTATAGGTTACAACTTAACAGACAAATTGACAGGGTAACTTAAATTTACATAATTAATTTTTCAATTTCTAAGTCTCTCTTAGAAATTAAAAAAAAAACAATAATTAGTAAGTTCATTTGTTCAAGAGTAAAATATTATGCCATTATCAACTTTGCCTGTACAGTGAGATAAACTACTAAAATAGAAAAGTGCGTATTATTTTAAAATCGTTTATTTAGTAATGTAAAAGATAAAATTATACATATACACACATCAAAAGTGTCTAGGGATCAAGCATTTTTATGCGGATTTCTTGAGATTGAGATGTGGCTTTGTAATAAATTTATGATTTTATAAATTTATATGGATCCTTTTTGGTGCATTTCATAATTTGAATCAGGAACTGTGAATCAAATTCGAGTAAAAGATGAAAATCAGCTGTCAATATTTTCCCTATAAAAACATACAACGCATTGAAGACATTATTAGTGCTACTGTTTCCCTACTACTGATTAAAACCAACGTTATTATGGAGCGGCGACGTCATTTAAGCAGGGCAGAAATGCTCAGAGCCGTGGGAATGATAGAAGCTGGTTCCCGGCAACGTACTGTGGCTTTAGCTCTGAATACAAGTCAGAGTGTTATCAGTCGACTTTGGACACGTTACCGAAGCACTGGTACCGTGGCTGAGCGCAATGGAGGACGGTATCGCTGCACCACACGGAGACAAGACCGATACATTCAAATCTTAACTCGAAGAGGTCCAACAATAACCGCCATGATGTTAGCCGTGAGGCTTCATCACTCTTCAGGGAACTTAATTAGCGACCAAACAGTCAGAAACCGCTTGCATGAAGTGAACCTTCATTCCCGAAGACCGCTACGGGTACCACCTATAGCAATGCACAATCGTAGGATTCGATATCAATGGGCTCTTGAACACTGAAATTGGGCAGAAGAACAATGGCGTTTCGTGTGCTTTTCTGATGAGTCTCGTTTTGGTATGAGACCGGATACAAGACGTATACGACACTGAAGAACCCCTGGACGCCAACAGCGATTAAAATCCTGCCAGGAAGTCCATCCTTATAGTGGTGGAACCATCATGGTATGGGCGGGTATTTGGATCGGCGGAAGAACTGAGTTGATTTGGATCAGAGGCAACCTCAACGCTCAAATTTATGCTGAGACGATTGTATCAGACGTCATCGTTCCTCTACAAGTGCAAATCGGTCCCTTATTTCAGTTAATGCATGATAATGCACGACCGCACACCGCAAGAGTTGTAAGACAGACTCTCGCCGCAGCTAACATCAATGTCCTGCCCTGGCCTGCTCAGTCGCCAGACTTGAACCCGATTGAGCATGCATGGGATATGCTACAGAGAAGAGCTCTGCCGAATATGAAGGGTATCCAGTCGCAAGAAGACCTTTTTTTGTTGTTGCAACGAACATGGGCGGCCATTCCACAGCGTGATTTGGATGAACTCATTTTGAGTATGCCAAACCGATGTTCTTGTGTTGTTAGTGTTCGCGGTAGAAACACGGATTATTAATTGTTTAAGTTACCCAATAAAATTTTAAAGAAAACTGTTATTTCAGTCTTTTTTTCGAACTTTAATGTTAGTGGTTCAAATGTCAAAAATCCCTTTATTAGGAAAATGGCAAATTTCTTTATTAATGCAAATGTGACTTGGTTTATCGTTACTGTGACAAACGAAAACACTTTATTTGATGAATCCTTAAAGAAATAAAAAAAAAAAATCAATCAGGAGAAAAGTTATTGCAAAAATATATGTTGATCCCTAGACACTTTTGATGTGTGTATTTATAATACTGTTTACAAAATTAAATATAAAACTAATATACAAATACAAAACACAATTTTAATATACAAAATATTCATTAACAATCATCTTGTTTAACCACTTGGTTTTGCCAGTACTCCGTCAACTCCTTGAATCGACTGCAGCGCTGATTTTGTCTTTTGGAAGTGCAGTTGACGACCACGGCCGGGTTAAACAGGATCGAGCTGAACTTCCTCACCAGAGTAGTGACCGACTCTCTCGTCGCGTCGTCATCTATCAACATGTAGGACAAATCTTCAAACTTGTCTAAATCTTCGTCGATGTACTTCTCCACGCTGTCTCTGGTCGTCTGCTGCTGCGAAGGTGTGTCGTCGAACGACAGACCGTCTACTGAGATGCTGCAGCTCACCACATCGGGGATGTACTTCTTCCGCACAGTGCTTGTGGTCCAACATAAATTCTCCACTGACCTGAATATGCCGTCGATCTTGTCGCAGATCGATTCTACGGAGTGAGCTGGGTAGATCTGTCCGTTGACGTAGTACAACTCCTTCGGGCGACTGGAATCTCTCAGATCCTTGAGAAAGTCCGTGTACTCCAAGTCTTCGTACCTGGACAGCCTCCTCTCAACCTTCCTGCTGACTTTGGGAAACAATACCGACGAGTCGTCGAATGTGGTCTGCATTTGGTCCAATGTACTGAACCCATGGCGCAGAGTCGAAGGTAGATTCTCGTCGGTATCCAGGTCGACAGGTTCTCCCCACTTCTTCTCCAACTGCGTCCACTGCTCGTTACTGAACAAGATCGCTTCGGAGTCAATGAACTTGGTGAACATTGTTACAGATATGTTATCGTCACGGGTGATGTGTATCAACTGATTTTCCCCCAAAAATGTTGCGTTTATATAGTAACAACATATGTATCTACCTGAGTGCACGCGCCGCACAGGTGTATTGTTTGAACTCATTAGCTAATTTCTTTGTATATGCCGACAAAGCTCTTTTGTTAATAAATTAGTGGGCAAAAATGTTGTTCTTATCTATTTTAGTGAAAAACTTAATTTTCGAGTTTATAGAGAATAACAATTAATAGTAACAGTGGTAGACTGTATAGATAGTTATATTTAATAAAATTCTTGCTAATTCACCATATTTATGTGAAAATGAAATTCTAACACTAAGACGTACTACGTTTTGTAAAAATTGAATAGGTACTAGTGAAGACAAACTTGTCTCTTTAATCCATCCAAAGGTTGCCTGGAAGAAACCGCCCTTAGCGATAAGGCCGCCCATTGTACCTGATTTAAGTAAATACAATGTATACTTTGTTTTTTTGTATTATAATAAATATTGTGTAATAAAATAAATTACGTGAGTTGGTTTTTTGCATTTTTAAATTACTTGTGTAGTAATTCTAAGATCAAAATTGATATTATATCAATATATTTGCTCAGATTAAAAATCAAACAAAACTTAAGACATAGGAGAGGGTACAATTTGGGGAGTTTTTTAATAAATTGTGAATATGAGTATTATATTAATAAAATATAGTAATGGGTAAGTAGAAATGCCCTTCTTTTTCTGTTACATAACACAGCAGCCAAGAGAGGTAGGTAAAAGATTAGCGGCTTATGACAAAGAATAGTCAGCCAATAAGCCGCGTCTCAGGTACTGACCTTTTATGTAAAATATTCATTGTTGTCAACCAGGTTTTTTTCCTTTTTTATTTAGTCTGCATTTCCGAGTGAAAAGCCGTTGAGAAGAAGCTTGCAAGAAATTCATATGTTACTCTTTTAGAATCAATAATTTATTTACATTAATGACATCAACCAGTGTGATTTGTAAATTACTTTAAATTTTAATATTATATATATATATATATATATATATATATAATATTCTATTATGGAAATCCTTACTTATAATATTATAATTGCGAAAGTAAGTTTGTTTGTAACGTTTTACGCATAAACCACTAAACCGATTTTAAAAACTCTTTCACCAACAGAGGCCTACATAATCCAACTATTAGGTCTTCAAAGCTTTTAGTTTTTTTTTTAAATATTGTTCCTTCACGTTTTTTATAATACATATTTCAGTATCAGAAATAGAAGCAGGCTAGCGTGGTTAAACAAAATATATACATAATGGAGTTTCCTTTTAAGCGAGATTATGTGGATAGTTAGAGTAGCTTTGGGCTCTTCATTTTACGACCGAAGATAAGAAAAAATGGCCAAAAAATTTGATGCAATTGGCAGGGCAGTGGTACAATTAATTATCTCCAACCTTTGATTAGCTGTTAGAATGTTGCCTAGACATCAATATATTACATTATTTTACTGCTAAGGCTTACCGCTTTATAGGTTACAACTTAACAGACAAATTGACAGGGTAACTTAAATTTACATAATTAATTTTTCAATTTCTAAGTCTCTCTTAGAAATAAAAAAAAAAACAATAATTAGTAAGTTCATTTGTTCAAGAGTAAAATATTATGCCATTATCAACTTTGCCTGTACAGTGAGATAAACTACTAAAATAGAAAAGTGCGTATTATTTTAAAATCGTTTATTTAGTAATGTAAAAGATAAAATTAAACATATATTTATAATACTATTTACAAAATTAAATATAAAACTAATATACAAATACAAAACACAATTTTAATATACAAAATATTCATTAACAATCATCTTGTTTAACCACTTGGTTTTGCCAGTACTCCGTCAACTCCTTGAATCGACTGCAGCGCTGATTTTGTCTTTTGGAAGTGCAGTTGACGACCACGGCCGGGTTAAACAGGATCGAGCTGAACTTCCTCACCAGAGTAGTGACCGACTCTCTCGTCGCGTCGTCATCTATCAACATGTAGGACAAATCTTCAAACTTGTCTAAATCTTCGTCGATGTACTTCTCCACGCTGTCTCTGGTCGTCTGCTGCTGCGAAGGTGTGTCGTCGAACGACAGACCGTCTACTGAGATGCTGCAGCTCACCACATCGGGGATGTACTTCTTCCGCACAGTGCTTGTGGTCCAACATAAATTCTCCACTGACCTGAATATGCCGTCGATCTTGTCGCAGATCGATTCTACGGAGTGAGCTGGGTAGATCTGTCCGTTGACGTAGTACAACTCCTTCGGGCGACTGGAATCTCTCAGATCCTTGAGAAAGTCCGTGTACTCCAAGTCTTCGTACCTGGACAGCCTCCTCTCAACCTTCCTGCTGACTTTGGGAAACAATACCGACGAGTCGTCGAATGTGGTCTGCATTTGGTCCAATGTACTGAACCCATGGCGCAGAGTCGAAGGTAGATTCTCGTCGGTATCCAGGTCGACAGGTTCTCCCCACTTCTTCTCCAACTGCGTCCACTGCTCGTTACTGAACAAGATCGCTTCGGAGTCAATGAACTTGGTGAACATTGTTACAGATATGTTATCGTCACGGGTGATGTGTATCAACTGATTTTCCCCCAAAAATGTTGCGTTTATATAGTAACAACATATCTACCTGAGTGCACGCGCCGCACAGGTGTATTGTTTGAACTCATTAGCTAATTTCTTTGTATATGCCGACAAAGCTCTTTTGTTAATAAATTAGTGGGCAAAAATGTTGTTCTTATCTATTTTAGTGAAAAACTTAATTTTCGAGTTTATAGAGAATAACAATTAATAGTAACAGTGGTAGACTGTATAGATAGTTATATTTAATAAAATTCTTGCTAATTCACCATATTTATGTGAAAATGAAATTCTAACACTAAGACGTAATACGTTTTGTAAAAATTGAATAGGTACAAGTGAAGACAAACTTGTCTCTTTAATCCATCCAAAGGTTGCCTGGAAGAAACCGCCCTTAGCGATAAGGCCGCCCATTGTACCTGATTTAAGTAAATACAATGTATACTTTGTTTTTTTGTATTATAATAAATATTGTGTAATAAAATAAATTACGTGAGTTGGTTTTTTGCATTTCTAAATTACTTGTGTAGTATTTTCTAAGATCAAAATTGATATTATATCAATATATTTGCTCAGATTAAAAATCAAACAAAACTTAAGACATAGGAGAGGGTACAATTTGGGGAGTTTTTAAGAAATTGTGAATATGAGTATTATATTAATAAAATATAGTAATGGGTAAGTAGAAATGCCCTTCTTTTTCTGTTACATAACACAGCAGCCAAGAGAGGTAGTTAAAAGATTAGCGGCTTATGACAAAGAATAGTCAGCCAATAAGCCGCGTCTCAGGTACTGACCTTTTATGTAAAATATTCATTGTTGTCAACCAGGTTTTTTTCCTTTTTTATTTAGTCTGCATTTCCGAGTGGAAAGCCGGTGAGAAGAAGCTTGCAAGAAATTCATATGTTACTCTTTTAGAATCAATAATTTATTTACATTAATGACATCAACCAGTGTGATTTGTAAATTACTTTAAATTTTAATATTATATATATATATATATATATAATATTCTATTATGGAAATCCTTACTTATAATATTATAATTGCGAAAGTAAGTTTGTTTGTAACGTTTTACGCATAAACCACTAAACCGATTTTAAAAACTCTTTCACCAACAGAGGCCTACATAATCCAACTATTAGGTCTTCAAAGCTTTTAGTTTTTTTTTTTAAATATTGTTCCTTCACGTTTTTTATAATACATATTTCAGTATCAGAAATAGAAGCAGGCTAGCGTGGTTAAACAAAATATATACATAATGGAGTTTCCTTTTAAGCGAGATTATGTGGATAGTTAGAGTAGCTTTGGGCTCTTCATTTTACGACCGAAGATAAGAAAAAATGGCCAAAAAATTTGATGCAATTGGCAGGGCAGTGGTACAATTAATTATCTCCAACCTTTGATTAGCTGTTAGAATGTTGCCTAGACATCAATATATTACATTATTTTACTGCTAAGGCTTACCGCTTTATAGGTTACAACTTAACAGACAAATTGACAGGGTAACTTAAATTTACATAATTAATTTTTCAATTTCTAAGTCTCTCTTAAAAATTAAAAAAAAAAACAATAATTAGTAAGTTCATTTGTTCAAGAGTAAAATATTATGCCATTATCAACTTTGCCTGTACAGTGAGATAAACTACTAAAATAGAAAAGTGCGTATTATTTTAAAATCGTTTATTTAGTAATGTAAAAGATAAAATTAAACATATATTTATAATACTATTTACAAAATTAAATATAAAACTAATATACAAATACAAAACACAATTTTAATATACAAAATATTCATTAACAATCATCTTGTTTAACCACTTGGTTTTGCCAGTACTCCGTCAACTCCTTGAATCGACTGCAGCGCTGATTTTGTCTTTTGGAAGTGCAGTTGACGACCACGGCCGGGTTAAACAGGATCGAGCTGAACTTCCTCACCAGAGTAGTGACCGACTCTCTCGTCGCGTCGTCATCTATCAACATGTAGGACAAATGTTCAAACTTGTCTAAATCTTCGTCGATGTACTTCTCCAAGCTGTCTCTGGTCGTCTGCTGCTGCGAAGGTGTGTCGTCGAACGACAGACCGTCTACTGAGATGCTGCAGCTCACCACATCGGGGATGTACTTCTTCCGCACAGTGCTTGTGGTCCAACATAAATTCTCCACTGACCTGAATATGCCGTCGATCTTGTCGCAGATCGATTCTACGGAGTGAGCTGGGTAGATCTGTCCGTTGACGTAGTACAACTCCTTCGGGCGACTGGAATCTCTCAGATCCTTGAGAAAGTCCGTGTACTCCAAGTCTTCGTACCTGGACAGCCTCCTCTCAACCTTCCTGCTGACTTTGGGAAACAATACCGACGAGTCGTCGAATGTGGTCTGCATTTGGTCCAATGTACTGAACCCATGGCGCAGAGTCGAAGGTAGATTCTCGTCGGTATCCAGGTCGACAGGTTCTCCCCACTTCTTCTCCAACTGCGTCCACTGCTCGTTACTGAACAAGATCGCTTCGGAGTCAATGAACTTGGTGAACATTGTTACAGATATGTTATCGTCACGGGTGATGTGTATCAACTGATTTTCCCCCAAAAATGTTGCGTTTATATAGTAACAACATATGTATCTACCTGAGTGCACGCGCCGCACAGGTGTATTGTTTGAACTCATTAGCTAATTTCTTTGTATATGCCGACAAAGCTCTTTTGTTAATAAATTAGTGGGCAAAAATGTTGTTCTTATCTATTTTAGTGAAAAACTTAATTTTCGAGTTTATAGAGAATAACAATTAATAGTAACAGTGGTAGACTGTATAGATAGTTATATTTAATAAAATTCTTGCTAATTCACCATATTTATGTGAAAATGAAATTCTAACACTAAGACGTACTACGTTTTGTAAAAATTGAATAGGTACTAGTGAAGACAAACTTGTCTCTTTAATCCATCCAAAGGTTGCCTGGAAGAAACCGCCCTTAGCGATAAGGCCGCCCATTGTACCTGATTTAAGTAAATACAATGTATACTTTGTTTTTTTGTATTATAATAAATATTGTGTAATAAAATAAATTACGTGAGTTGGTTTTTTGCATTTTTAAATTACTTGTGTAGTAATTCTAAGATCAAAATTGATATTATATCAATATATTTGCTCAGATTAAAAATCAAACAAAACTTAAGACATAGGAGAGGGTACAATTTGGGGAGTTTTTTAATAAATTGTGAATATGAGTATTATATTAATAAAATATAGTAATGGGTAAGTGGAAATGCCCTTCTTTTTCTGTTACATAACACAGCAGCCAAGAGAGGTAGGTAAAAGATTAGCGGCTTATGACAAAGAATAGTCAGCCAATAAGCCGCGTCTCAGGTACTGACCTTTTATGTAAAATATTCATTGTTGTCAACCAGGTTTTTTTCCTTTTTTATTTAGTCTGCATTTCCGAGTGGAAAGCCGGTGAGAAGAAGCTTGCAAGAAATTCATATGTTACTCTTTTAGAATCAATAATTTATTTACATTAATGACATCAACCAGTGTGATTTGTAAATTACTTTAAATTTTAATATTATATATATATATATATATATATATAATATTCTATTATGGAAATCCTTACTTATAATATTATAATTGCGAAAGTAAGTTTGTTTGTAACGTTTTACGCATAAACCACTAAACCGATTTTAAAAACTCTTTCACCAACAGAGGCCTACATAATCCAACTATTAGGTCTTCAAAGCTTTTAGTTTTTTTTTTTAAATATTGTTCCTTCACGTTTTTTATAATACATATTTCAGTATCAGAAATAGAAGCAGGCTAGCGTGGTTAAACAAAATATATACATAATGGAGTTTCCTTTTAAGCGAGATTATGTGGATAGTTAGAGTAGCTTTGGGCTCTTCATTTTACGACCGAAGATAAGAAAAAATGGCCAAAAAATTTGATGCAATTGGCAGGGCAGTGGTACAATTAATTATCTCCAACCTTTGATTAGCTGTTAGAATGTTGCCTAGACATCAATATATTACATTATTTTACTGCTAAGGCTTACCGCTTTATAGGTTACAACTTAACAGACAAATTGACAGCGTAACTTAAATTTACATAATTAATTTTTCAATTTCTAAGTCTCTCTTAGAAATTAAAAAAAAAACAATAATTAGTAAGTTCATTTGTTCAAGAGTAAAATATTATGCCATTATCAACTTTGCCTGTACAGTGAGATAAACTACTAAAATAGAAAAGTGCGTATTATTTTAAAATCGTTTATTTAGTAATGTAAAAGATAAAATTAAACATATATTTATAATACTATTTACAAAATTAAATATAAAACTAATATACAAATACAAAACACAATTTTAATATACAAAATATTCATTAACAATCATCTTGTTTAACCACTTGGTTTTGCCAGTACTCCGTCAACTCCTTGAATCGACTGCAGCGCTGATTTTGTCTTTTGGAAGTGCAGTTGACGACCACGGCCGGGTTAAACAGGATCGAGCTGAACTTCCTCACCAGAGTAGTGACCGACTCTCTCGTCGCGTCGTCATCTATCAACATGTAGGACAAATGTTCAAACTTGTCTAAATCTTCGTCGATGTACTTCTCCATGCTGTCTCTGGTCGTCTGCTGCTGCGAAGGTGTGTCGTCGAACGACAGACCGTCTACTGAGATGCTGCAGCTCACCACATCGGGGATGTACTTCTTCCGCACAGTGCTTGTGGTCCAACATAAATTCTCCACTGACCTGAATATGCCGTCGATCTTGTCGCAGATCGATTCTACGGAGTGAGCTGGGTAGATCTGTCCGTTGACGTAGTACAACTCCTTCGGGCGACTGGAATCTCTCAGATCCTTGAGAAAGTCCGTGTACTCCAAGTCTTGGTACCTGGACAGCCTCCTCTCAACCTTCCTGCTGACTTTGGGAAACAATACCGACGAGTCGTCGAATGTGGTCTGCATTTGGTCCAATGTACTGAACCCATGGCGCAGAGTCGAAGGTAGATTCTCGTCGGTATCCAGGTCGACAGGTTCTCCCCACTTCTTCTCCAACTGCGTCCACTGCTCGTTACTGAACAAGATTGCTTCGGAGTCAATGAACTTGGTGAACATTGTTACAGATATGTTATCGTCACGGGTGATGTGTATCAACTGATTTTCCCCCAAAAATGTTGCGTTTATATAGTAACAACATATCTACCTGAGTGCACGCGCCGCACAGGTGTATTGTTTGAACTCATTAGCTAATTTCTTTGTATATGCCAAATAACGACAAAGCTCTTTTGTTAATAAATTAGTGGGCAAAAATGTTGTTCTTATCTATTTTAGTGAAAAACTTAATTTTCGAGTTTATAGAGAATAACAATTAATAGTAACAGTGGTAGACTGTATAGATAGTTATATTTAATAAAATTCTTGCTAATTCACCATATTTATGTGAAAATGAAATTCTAACACTAAGACGTAATACGTTTTGTAAAAATTGAATAGGTACAAGTGAAGACAAACTTGTCTCTTTAATCCATCCAAAGGTTGCCTGGAAGAAACCGCCCTTAGCGATAAGGCCGCCCATTGTACCTGATTTAAGTAAATACAATGTATACTTTGTTTTTTTGTATTATAATAAATATTGTGTAATAAAATAAATTACGTGAGTTGGTTTTTTGCATTTCTAAATTACTTGTGTAGTATTTTCTAAGATCAAAATTGATATTATATCAATATATTTGCTCAGATTAAAAATCAAACAAAACTTAAGACATAGGAGAGGGTACAATTTGGGGAGTTTTTAAGAAATTGTGAATATGAGTATTATATTAATAAAATATAGTAATGGGTAAGTAGAAATGCCCTTCTTTTTCTGTTACATAACACAGCAGCCAAGAGAGGTAGTTAAAAGATTAGCGGCTTATGACAAAGAATAGTCAGCCAATAAGCCGCGTCTCAGGTACTGACCTTTTATGTAAAATATTCATTGTTGTCAACCAGGTTTTTTTCCTTTTTTATTTAGTCTGCATTTCCGAGTGGAAAGCCGGTGAGAAGAAGCTTGCAAGAAATTCATATGTTACTCTTTTAGAATCAATAATTTATTTACATTAATGACATCAACCAGTGTGATTTGTAAATTACTTTAAATTTTAATATTATATATATATATATATATATATATATATAATATTCTATTATGGAAATCCTTACTTATAATATTATAATTGCGAAAGTAAGTTTGTTTGTAACGTTTTACGCATAAACCACTAAACCGATTTTAAAAACTCTTTCACCAACAGAGGCCTACATAATCCAACTATTAGGTCTTCAAAGCTTTTAGTTTTTTTTTTTAAATATTGTTCCTTCACGTTTTTTATAATACATATTTCAGTATCAGAAATAGAAGCAGGCTAGCGTGGTTAAACAAAATATATACATAATGGAGTTTCCTTTTAAGCGAGATTATGTGGATAGTTAGAGTAGCTTTGGGCTCTTCATTTTACGACCGAAGATAAGAAAAAATGGCCAAAAAATTTGATGCAATTGGCAGGGCAGTGGTACAATTAATTATCTCCAACCTTTGATTAGCTGTTAGAATGTTGCCTAGACATCAATATATTACATTATTTTACTGCTAAGGCTTACCGCTTTATAGGTTACAACTTAACAGACAAATTGACAGGGTAACTTAAATTTACATAATTAATTTTTCAATTTCTAAGTCTCTCTTAGAAATTAAAAAAAAAACAATAATTAGTAAGTTCATTTGTTCAAGAGTAAAATATTATGCCATTATCAACTTTGCCTGTACAGTGAGATAAACTACTAAAATAGAAAAGTGCGTATTATTTTAAAATCGTTTATTTAGTAATGTAAAAGATAAAATTAAACATATATTTATAATACTATTTACAAAATTAAATATAAAACTAATATACAAATACAAAACACAATTTTAATATACAAAATATTCATTAACAATCATCTTGTTTAACCACTTGGTTTTGCCAGTACTCCGTCAACTCCTTGAATCGACTGCAGCGCTGATTTTGTCTTTTGGAAGTGCAGTTGACGACCACGGCCGGGTTAAACAGGATCGAGCTGAACTTCCTCACCAGAGTAGTGACCGACTCTCTCGTCGCGTCGTCATCTATCAACATGTAGGACAAATGTTCAAACTTGTCTAAATCTTCGTCGATGTACTTCTCCATGCTGTCTCTGGTCGTCTGCTGCTGCGAAGGTGTGTCGTCGAACGACAGACCGTCTACTGAGATGCTGCAGCTCACCACATCGGGGATGTACTTCTTCCGCACAGTGCTTGTGGTCCAACATAAATTCTCCACTGACCTGAATATGCCGTCGATCTTGTCGCAGATCGATTCTACGGAGTGAGCTGGGTAGATCTGTCCGTTGACGTAGTACAACTCCTTCGGGCGACTGGAATCTCTCAGATCCTTGAGAAAGTCCGTGTACTCCAAGTCTTCGTACCTGGACAGCCTCCTCTCAACCTTCCTGCTGACTTTGGGAAACAATACCGACGAGTCGTCGAATGTGGTCTGCATTTGGTCCAATGTACTGAACCCATGGCGCAGAGTCGAAGGTAGATTCTCGTCGGTATCCAGGTCGACAGGTTCTCCCCACTTCTTCTCCAACTGCGTCCACTGCTCGTTACTGAACAAGATCGCTTCGGAGTCAATGAACTTGGTGAACATTGTTACAGATATGTTATCGTCACGGGTGATGTGTATCAACTGATTTTCCCCCAAAAATGTTGCGTTTATATAGTAACAACATATCTACCTGAGTGCACGCGCCGCACAGGTGTATTGTTTGAACTCATTAGCTAATTTCTTTGTATATGCCGACAAAGCTCTTTTGTTAATAAATTAGTGGGCAAGAATGTTGTTCTTATCTATTTTAGTGAAAAACTTAATTTTCGAGTTTATAGAGAATAACAATTAATAGTAACAGTGGTAGACTGTATAGATAGTTATATTTAATAAAATTCTTGCTAATTCACCATATTTATGTGAAAATGAAATTCTAACACTAAGACGTAATACGTTTTGTAAAAATTGAATAGGTACAAGTGAAGACAAACTTGTCTCTTTAATCCATCCAAAGGTTGCCTGGAAGAAACCGCCCTTAGCGATAAGGCCGCCCATTGTACCTGATTTAAGTAAATACAATGTATACTTTTTTTTTTTGTATTATAATAAATATTGTGTAATAAAATAAATTACGTGAGTTGGTTTTTTGCATTTCTAAATTACTTGTGTAGTATTTTCTAAGATCAAAATTGATATTATATCAATATATTTGCTCAGATTAAAAATCAAACAAAACTTAAGACATAGGAGAGGGTACAATTTGGGGAGTTTTTAAGAAATTGTGAATATGAGTATTATATTAATAAAATATAGTAATGGGTAAGTAGAAATGCCCTTCTTTTTCTGTTACATAACACAGCAGCCAAGAGAGGTAGTTAAAAGATTAGCGGCTTATGACAAAGAATAGTCAGCCAATAAGCCGCGTCTCAGGTACTGACCTTTTATGTAAAATATTCATTGTTGTCAACCAGGTTTTTTTCCTTTTTTATTTAGTCTGCATTTCCGAGTGGAAAGCCGGTGAGAAGAAGCTTGCAAGAAATTCATATGTTACTCTTTTAGAATCAATAATTTATTTACATTAATGACATCAACCAGTGTGATTTGTAAATTACTTTAAATTTTAATATTATATATATATATATATATATATAATATTCTATTACGGAAATCCTTACTTATAATATTATAATTGCGAAAGTAAGTTTGTTTGTAACGTTTTACGCATAAACCACTAAACCGATTTTAAAAACTCTTTCACCAACAGAGGCCTACATAATCCAACTATTAGGTCTTCAAAGCTTTTAGTTTTTTTTTTTAAATATTGTTCCTTCACGTTTTTTATAATACATATTTCAGTATCAGAAATAGAAGCAGGCTAGCGTGGTTAAACAAAATATATACATAATGGAGTTTCCTTTTAAGCGAGATTATGTGGATAGTTAGAGTAGCTTTGGGCTCTTCATTTTACGACCGAAGATAAGAAAAAATGGCCAAAAAATTTGATGCAATTGGCAGGGCAGTGGTACAATTAATTATCTCCAACCTTTGATTAGCTGTTAGAATGTTGCCTAGACATCAATATATTACATTATTTTACTGCTAAGGCTTACCGCTTTATAGGTTACAACTTAACAGACAAATTGACAGGGTAACTTAAATTTACATAATTAATTTTTCAATTTCTAAGTCTCTCTTAGAAATTAAAAAAAAACAATAATTAGTAAGTTCATTTGTTCAAGAGTAAAATATTATGCCATTATCAACTTTGCCTGTACAGTGAGATAAACTACTAAAATAGAAAAGTGCGTATTATTTTAAAATCGTTTATTTAGTAATGTAAAAGATAAAATTAAACATATATTTATAATACTATTTACAAAATTAGATATATAACTAATATACAAATACAAAACACAATTTTAATATACAAAATATTCATTAACAATCATCTTGTTTAACCACTTGGTTTTGCCAGTACTCCGTCAACTCCTTGAATCGACTGCAGCGCTGATTTTGTCTTTTGGAAGTGCAGTTGACGACCACGGCCGGGTTAAACAGGATCGAGCTGAACTTCCTCACCAGAGTAGTGACCGACTCTCTCGTCGCGTCGTCATCTATCAACATGTAGGACAAATGTTCAAACTTGTCTAAATCTTCGTCGATGTACTTCTCCATGCTGTCTCTGGTCGTCTGCTGCTGCGAAGGTGTGTCGTCGAACGACAGACCGTCTACTGAGATGCTGCAGCTCACCACATCGGGGATGTACTTCTTCCGCACAGTGCTTGTGGTCCAACATAAATTCTCCACTGACCTGAATATGCCGTCGATCTTGTCGCAGATCGATTCTACGGAGTGAGCTGGGTAGATCTGTCCGTTGACGTAGTACAACTCCTTCGGGCGACTGGAATCTCTCAGATCCTTGAGAAAGTCCGTGTACTCCAAGTCTTCGTACCTGGACAGCCTCCTCTCAACCTTCCTGCTGACTTTGGGAAACAATACCGACGAGTCGTCGAATGTGGTCTGCATTTGGTCCAATGTACTGAACCCATGGCGCAGAGTCGAAGGTAGATTCTCGTCGGTATCCAGGTCGACAGGTTCTCCCCACTTCTTCTCCAACTGCGTCCACTGCTCGTTACTGAACAAGATCGCTTCGGAGTCAATGAACTTGGTGAACATTGTTACAGATATGTTATCGTCACGGGTGATGTGTATCAACTGATTTTCCCCCAAAAATGTTGCGTTTATATAGTAACAACATATCTACCTGAGTGCACGCGCCGCACAGGTGTATTGTTTGAACTCATTAGCTAATTTCTTTGTATATGCCGACAAAGCTCTTTTGTTAATAAATTAGTGGGCAAAAATGTTGTTCTTATCTATTTTAGTGAAAAACTTAATTTTCGAGTTTATAGAGAATAACAATTAATAGTAACAGTGGTAGACTGTATAGATAGTTATATTTAATAAAATTCTTGCTAATTCACCATATTTATGTGAAAATGAAATTCTAACACTAAGACGTACTACGTTTTGTAAAAATTGAATAGGTACTAGTGAAGACAAACTTGTCTCTTTAATCCATCCAAAGGTTGCCTGGAAGAAACCGCCCTTAGCGATAAGGCCGCCCATTGTACCTGATTTAAGTAAATACAATGTATACTTTGTTTTTTTGTATTATAATAAATATTGTGTAATAAAATAAATTACGTGAGTTGGTTTTTTGCATTTTTAAATTACTTGTGTAGTAATTCTAAGATCAAAATTGATATTATATCAATATATTTGCTCAGATTAAAAATCAAACAAAACTTAAGACATAGGAGAGGGTACAATTTGGGGAGTTTTTTAATAAATTGTGAATATGAGTATTATATTAATAAAATATAGTAATGGGTAAGTGGAAATGCCCTTCTTTTTCTGTTACATAACACAGCAGCCAAGAGAGGTAGGTAAAAGATTAGCGGCTTATGACAAAGAATAGTCAGCCAATAAGCCGCGTCTCAGGTACTGACCTTTTATGTAAAATATTCATTGTTGTCAACCAGGTTTTTTTCCTTTTTTATTTAGTCTGCATTTCCGAGTGGAAAGCCGGTGAGAAGAAGCTTGCAAGAAATTCATATGTTACTCTTTTAGAATCAATAATTTATTTACATTAATGACATCAACCAGTGTGATTTGTAAATTACTTTAAATTTTAATATTATATATATATAATATTCTATTATGGAAATCCTTACTTATAATATTATAATTGCGAAAGTAAGTTTGTTTGTAACGTTTTACGCATAAACCACTAAACCGATTTTAAAAACTCTTTCACCAACAGAGGCCTACATAATCCAACTATTAGGTCTTCAAAGCTTTTAGTTCTTTTTTTAAATATTGTTTCTTCACGTTTTTTATAATACATATTTCAGTATCAGAAATAGAAGCAGGCTAGCGTGGTTAAACAAAATATATACATAATGGAGTTTCTTTTTAAGCGAGATTATGTGGATAGTTAGAGTAGCTTTGGGCTCTTCATTTTACGACCGAAGATAAGGAAAAATGGCCAAAAAATTTGATGCAATTGGCAGGGCAGTGGTACAATTAATTATCTCCAACCTTTGATTAGCTGTTAGAATGTTGCCTAGACATCAATATATTACATTATTTTACTGCTAAGGCTTACCGCTTTATAGGTTACAACTTAACAGACAAATTGACAGGGTAACTTAAATTTACATAATTAATTTTTCAATTTCTAAGTCTCTCTTAGAAATTAAAAAAAAAACAATAATTAGTAAGTTCATTTGTTCAAGAGTAAAATATTATGCCATTATCAACTTTGCCTGTACAGTGAGATAAACTACTAAAATAGAAAAGTGCGTATTATTTTAAAATCGTTTATTTAGTAATGTAAAAGATAAAATTAAACATATATTTATAATACTATTTACAAAATTAGATATATAACTAATATACAAATACAAAACACAATTTTAATATACAAAATATTCATTAACAATCATCTTGTTTAACCACTTGGTTTTGCCAGTACTCCGTCAACTCCTTGAATCGACTGCAGCGCTGATTTTGTCTTTTGGAAGTGCAGTTGACGACCACGGCCGGGTTAAACAGGATCGAGCTGAACTTCCTCACCAGAGTAGTGACCGACTCTCTCGTCGCGTCGTCATCTATCAACATGTAGGACAAATCTTCAAACTTGTCTAAATCTTCGTCGATGTACTTCTCCACGCTGTCTCTGGTCGTCTGCTGCTGCGAAGGTGTGTCGTCGAACGACAGACCGTCTACTGAGATGCTGCAGCTCACCACATCGGGGATGTACTTCTTCCGCACTGTGCTTGTGGTCCAACATAAATTCTCCACTGACCTGAATATGCCGTCGATCTTGTCGCAGATCGATTCTACGGAGTGAGCTGGGTAGATCTGTCCGTTGACGTAGTACAACTCCTTCGGGCGACTGGAATCTCTCAGATCCTTGAGAAAGTCCCTGTACTCCAAGTCTTCGTACCTGGACAGCCTCCTCTCAACCTTCCTGCTGACTTTAGGAAACAATACCGACGAGTCGTCGAATGTGGTCTGCATTTGGTCCAATGTACTGAACCCATGGCGCAGAGTCGAAGGTAGATTCTCGTCGGTATCCAGGTCGACAGGTTCTCCCCACTTCTTCTCCAACTGCGTCCACTGCTCGTTACTGAACAAGATCGCTTCGGAGTCAATGAACTTGGTGAACATTGTTACAGATATGTTATCGTCACGGGTGATGTGTATCAACTGATTTTCCCCCAAAAATGTTGCGTTTATATAGTAACAACATATCTACCTGAGTGCACGCGCCGCACAGGTGTATTGTTTGAACTCATTAGCTAATTTCTTTGTATATGCCGACAAAGCTCTTTTGTTAATAAATTAGTGGGCAAAAATGTTGTTCTTATCTATTTTAGTGAAAAACCTAATTTTCGAGTTTATAGAGAATAACAATTAATAGTAACAGTGGTAGACTGTATAGATAGTTATATTTAATAAAATTCTTGCTAATTCACCATATTTAAGTGAAAATGAAATTCTAACACTAAGACGTACTACGTTTTGTAAAAATTGAATAGGTACAAGTGAAGACAAACTTGTCTCTTTAATCCATCCAAAGGTTGCCTCGAAGAAACCGCCCTTAGCGATAAGGCCGCCCATTGTACCTGATTTAAGTAAATACAATGTATACTTTGTTTTTTTGTATTATAATAAATATTGTGTAATAAAATAAATTACGTGAGTTGGTTTTTTGCATTTTTAAATTACTTGTGTAGTAATTCTAAGATCAAAATTGATATTATATCAATATATTTGCTCAGATTAAAAATCAAAAAACTTAAGACATAGGAGAGGGTACAATTTGGGGAGTTTTTTAATAAATTGTGAATATGAGTATTATATTAATAAAATATAGTAATGGGTAAGTAGAAATGCCCTTCTTTTTCTGTTACATAACACAGCAGCCAAGAGAGGTAGGTAAAAGATTAGCGGCTTATGACAAAGAATAGTCAGCCAATAAGCCGCGTCTCAGGTACTGACCTTTTATGTAAAATATTCATTGTTGTCAACCAGGTTTTTTTCCTTTTTTATTTAGTCTGCATTTCCGAGTGGAAAGCCGGTGAGAAGAAGCTTGCAAGAAATTCATATGTTACTCTTTTAGAATCAATAATTTATTTACATTAATGACATCAACCAGTGTGATTTGTAAATTACTTTAAATTTTATTATATATATATATAAATAATATTCTATTATGGAAATCCTTACTTATAATATTATAATTGCGAAAGTAAGTTTGTTTGTAACGTTTTACGCATAAACCACTAAACCGATTTTAAAAACTCTTTCACCAACAGAGGCCTACATAATCCAACTATTAGGTCTTCAAAGCTTTTAGTTTTTTTTTTAAATATTGTTCCTTCACGTTTTTTATAATACATATTTCAGTATCAGAAATAGAAGCAGGCTAGCGTGGTTAAACAAAATATATACATAATGGAGTTTCCTTTTAAGCGAGATTATGTGGATAGTTAGAGTAGCTTTGGGCTCTTCATTTTACGACCGAAGATAAGAAAAAATGGCCAAAAAATTTGATGCAATTGGCAGGGCAGTGGTACAATTAATTATCTCCAACCTTTGATTAGCTGTTAGAATGTTGCCTAGACATCAATATATTACATTATTTTACTGCTAAGGCTTACCGCTTTATAGGTTACAACTTAACAGACAAATTGACAGGGTAACTTAAATTTACATAATTAATTTTTCAATTTCTAAGTCTCTCTTAGAAATTAAAAAAAAAACAATAATTAGTAAGTTCATTTGTTCAAGAGTAAAATATTATGCCATTATCAACTTTGCCTGTACAGTGAGATAAACTACTAAAATAGAAAAGTGCGTATTATTTTAAAATCGTTTATTTAGTAATGTAAAAGATAAAATTAAACATATATTTATAATACTATTTACAAAATTAAATATAAAACTAATATACAAATACAAAACACAATTTTAATATACAAAATATTCATTAACAATCATCTTGTTTAACCACTTGGTTTTGCCAGTACTCCGTCAACTCCTTGAATCGACTGCAGCGCTGACTTTGTCTTTTGGAAGTGCAGTTGACGACCACGGCCGGGTTAAACAGGATCGAGCTGAACTTCCTCACCAGAGTAGTGACCGACTCTCTCGTCGCGTCGTCATCTATCAACATGTAGGACAAATGTTCAAACTTGTCTAAATCTTCGTCGATGTACTTCTCCAAGCTGTCTCTGGTCGTCTGCTGCTGCGAAGGTGTGTCGTCGAACGACAGACCGTCTACTGAGATGCTGCAGCTCACCACATCGGGGATGTACTTCTTCCGCACAGTGCTTGTGGTCCAACATAAATTCTCCACTGACCTGAATATGCCGTCGATCTTGTCGCAGATCGATTCTACGGAGTGAGCTGGGTAGATCTGTCCGTTGACGTAGTACAACTCCTTCGGGCGACTGGAATCTCTCAGATCCTTGAGAAAGTCCGTGTACTCCAAGTCTTCGTACCTGGACAGCCTCCTCTCAACCTTCCTGCTGACTTTGGGAAACAATACCGACGAGTCGTCGAATGTGGTCTGCATTTGGTCCAATGTACTGAACCCATGGCGCAGAGTCGAAGGTAGATTCTCGTCGGTATCCAGGTCGACAGGTTCTCCCCACTTCTTCTCCAACTGCGTCCACTGCTCGTTACTGAACAAGATCGCTTCGGAGTCAATGAACTTGGTGAACATTGTTACAGATATGTTATCGTCACGGGTGATGTGTATCAACTGATTTTCCCCCAAAAATGTTGCGTTTATATAGTAACAACATATGTATCTACCTGAGTGCACGCGCCGCACAGGTGTATTGTTTGAACTCATTAGCTAATTTCTTTGTATATGCCGACAAAGCTCTTTTGTTAATAAATTAGTGGGCAAAAATGTTGTTCTTATCTATTTTAGTGAAAAACTTAATTTTCGAGTTTATAGAGAATAACAATTAATAGTAACAGTGGTAGACTGTATAGATAGTTATATTTAATAAAATTCTTGCTAATTCACCATATTTATGTGAAAATGAAATTCTAACACTAAGACGTACTACGTTTTGTAAAAATTGAATAGGTACTAGTGAAGACAAACTTGTCTCTTTAATCCATCCAAAGGTTGCCTGGAAGAAACCGCCCTTAGCGATAAGGCCGCCCATTGTACCTGATTTAAGTAAATACAATGTATACTTTGTTTTTTTGTATTATAATAAATATTGTGTAATAAAATAAATTACGTGAGTTGGTTTTTTGCATTTTTAAATTACTTGTGTAGTAATTCTAAGATCAAAATTGATATTATATCAATATATTTGCTCAGATTAAAAATCAAAAAACTTAAGACATAGGAGAGGGTACAATTTGGGGAGTTTTTTAATAAATTGTGAATATGAGTATTATATTAATAAAATATAGTAATGGGTAAGTAGAAATGCCCTTCTTTTTCTGTTACATAACACAGCAGCCAAGAGAGGTAGGTAAAAGATTAGCGGCTTATGACAAAGAATAGTCAGCCAATAAGCCGCGTCTCAGGTACTGACCTTTTATGTAAAATATTCATTGTTGTCAACCAGGTTTTTTTCCTTTTTTATTTAGTCTGCATTTCCGAGTGGAAAGCCGGTGAGAAGAAGCTTGCAAGAAATTCATATGTTACTCTTTTAGAATCAATAATTTATTTACATTAATGACATCAACCAGTGTGATTTGTAAATTACTTTAAATTTTATTATATATATATATAAATAATATTCTATTATGGAAATCCTTACTTATAATATTATAATTGCGAAAGTAAGTTTGTTTGTAACGTTTTACGCATAAACCACTAAACCGATTTTAAAAACTCTTTCACCAACAGAGGCCTACATAATCCAACTATTAGGTCTTCAAAGCTTTTAGTTTTTTTTTTAAATATTGTTCCTTCACGTTTTTTATAATACATATTTCAGTATCAGAAATAGAAGCAGGCTAGCGTGGTTAAACAAAATATATACATAATGGAGTTTCCTTTTAAGCGAGATTATGTGGATAGTTAGAGTAGCTTTGGGCTCTTCATTTTACGACCGAAGATAAGAAAAAATGGCCAAAAAATTTGATGCAATTGGCAGGGCAGTGGTACAATTAATTATCTCCAACCTTTGATTAGCTGTTAGAATGTTGCCTAGACATCAATATATTACATTATTTTACTGCTAAGGCTTACCGCTTTATAGGTTACAACTTAACAGACAAATTGACAGGGTAACTTAAATTTACATAATTAATTTTTCAATTTCTAAGTCTCTCTTAGAAATTAAAAAAAAAACAATAATTAGTAAGTTCATTTGTTCAAGAGTAAAATATTATGCCATTATCAACTTTGCCTGTACAGTGAGATAAACTACTAAAATAGAAAAGTGCGTATTATTTTAAAATCGTTTATTTAGTAATGTAAAAGATAAAATTAAACATATATTTATAATACTATTTACAAAATTAAATATAAAACTAATATACAAATACAAAACACAATTTTAATATACAAAATATTCATTAACAATCATCTTGTTTAACCACTTGGTTTTGCCAGTACTCCGTCAACTCCTTGAATCGACTGCAGCGCTGACTTTGTCTTTTGGAAGTGCAGTTGACGACCACGGCCGGGTTAAACAGGATCGAGCTGAACTTCCTCACCAGAGTAGTGACCGACTCTCTCGTCGCGTCGTCATCTATCAACATGTAGGACAAATGTTCAAACTTGTCTAAATCTTCGTCGATGTACTTCTCCAAGCTGTCTCTGGTCGTCTGCTGCTGCGAAGGTGTGTCGTCGAACGACAGACCGTCTACTGAGATGCTGCAGCTCACCACATCGGGGATGTACTTCTTCCGCACAGTGCTTGTGGTCCAACATAAATTCTCCACTGACCTGAATATGCCGTCGATCTTGTCGCAGATCGATTCTACGGAGTGAGCTGGGTAGATCTGTCCGTTGACGTAGTACAACTCCTTCGGGCGACTGGAATCTCTCAGATCCTTGAGAAAGTCCGTGTACTCCAAGTCTTCGTACCTGGACAGCCTCCTGTCAACCTTCCTGCTGACTTTGGGAAACAATACCGACGAGTCGTCGAATGTGGTCTGCATTTGGTCCAATGTACTGAACCCATGGCGCAGAGTCGAAGGTAGATTCTCGTCGGTATCCAGGTCGACAGGTTCTCCCCACTTCTTCTCCAACTGCGTCCACTGCTCGTTACTGAACAAGATCGCTTCGGAGTCAATGAACTTGGTGAACATTGTTACAGATATGTTATCGTCACGGGTGATGTGTATCAACTGATTTTCCCCCAAAAATGTTGCGTTTATATAGTAACAACATATGTATCTACCTGAGTGCACGCGCCGCACAGGTGTATTGTTTGAACTCATTAGCTAATTTCTTTGTATATGCCGACAAAGCTCTTTTGTTAATAAATTAGTGGGCAAAAATGTTGTTCTTATCTATTTTAGTGAAAAACTTAATTTTCGAGTTTATAGAGAATAACAATTAATAGTAACAGTGGTAGACTGTATAGATAGTTATATTTAATAAAATTCTTGCTAATTCACCATATTTATGTGAAAATGAAATTCTAACACTAAGACGTACTACGTTTTGTAAAAATTGAATAGGTACTAGTGAAGACAAACTTGTCTCTTTAATCCATCCAAAGGTTGCCTGGAAGAAACCGCCCTTAGCGATAAGGCCGCCCATTGTACCTGATTTAAGTAAATACAATGTATACTTTGTTTTTTTGTATTATAATAAATATTGTGTAATAAAATAAATTACGTGAGTTGGTTTTTTGCATTTTTAAATTACTTGTGTAGTAATTCTAAGATCAAAATTGATATTATATCAATATATTTGCTCAGATTAAAAATCAAAAAACTTAAGACATAGGAGAGGGTACAATTTGGGGAGTTTTTTAATAAATTGTGAATATGAGTATTATATTAATAAAATATAGTAATGGGTAAGTAGAAATGCCCTTCTTTTTCTGTTACATAACACAGCAGCCAAGAGAGGTAGGTAAAAGATTAGCGGCTTATGACAAAGAATAGTCAGCCAATAAGCCGCGTCTCAGGTACTGACCTTTTATGTAAAATATTCATTGTTGTCAACCAGGTTTTTTTCCTTTTTTATTTAGTCTACATTTCCGAGTGGAAAGCCGGTGAGAAGAAGCTTGCAAGAAATTCATATGTTACTCTTTTAGAATCAATAATTTATTTACATTAATGACATCAACCAGTGTGATTTGTAAATTACTTTAAATTTTAATATTATATATATATATATATATATATATATATATATATATATATATATATAATATTCTATTATGGAAATCCTTACTTATAATATTATAATTGCGAAAGTAAGTTTGTTTGTAACGTTTTACGCATAAACCACTAAACCGATTTTAAAAACTCTTTCACCAACAGAGGCCTACATAATCCAACTATTAGGTCTTCAAAGCTTTTAGTTCTTTTTTTAAATATTGTTTCTTCACGTTTTTTATAATACATATTTCAGTATCAGAAATAGAAGCAGGCTAGCGTGGTTAAACAAAATATATACATAATAGAGTTTCTTTTTAAGCGAGATTATGTGGATAGTTAGAGTAGCTTTGGGCTCTTCATTTTACGACCAAAGATAAGGAAAAATGGCCAAAAAATTTGATGCAATTGGCAGGGCAGTGGTACAATTAATTATCTCCAACCTTTGATTAGCTGTTAGAATGTTGCCTAGACATCAATATATTACATTATTTTACTGCTAAGGCTTACCGCTTTATAGGTTACAACTTAACAGACAAATTGACAGGGTAACTTAAATTTACATAATTAATTTTTCAATTTCTAAGTCTCTCTTAGAAATTAAAAAAAAAACAATAATTAGTAAGTTCATTTGTTCAAGAGTAAAATATTATGCCATTATCAACTTTGCCTGTACAGTGAGATAAACTACTAAAATAGAAAAGTGCGTATTATTTTAAAATCGTTTATTTAGTAATGTAAAAGATAAAATTAAACATATATTTATAATACTATTTACAAAATTAAATATAAAACTAATATACAAATACAAAACACAATTTTAATATACAAAATATTCATTAACAATCATCTTGTTTAACCACTTGGTTTTGCCAGTACTCCGTCAACTCCTTGAATCGACTGCAGCGCTGACTTTGTCTTTTGGAAGTGCAGTTGACGACCACGGCCGGGTTATATAGGATCGAGCTGAACTTCCTCACCAGAGTAGTGACCGACTCTCTCGTCGCGTCGTCATCTATCAACATGTAGGACAAATGTTCAAACTTGTCTAAATCTTCGTCGATGTACTTCTCCATGCTGTCTCTGGTCGTCTGCTGCTGCGAAGGTGTGTCGTCGAACGACAGACCGTCTACTGAGATGCTGCAGCTCACCACATAGGGGATGTACTTCTTCCGCACAGTGCTTGTGGTCCAACATAAATTCTCCACTGATCTGAATATGCCGTCGATCTTGTCGCAGATCGATTCTACGGAGTGAGCTGGGTAGATCTGTCCGTTGACGTAGTACAACTCCTTCGGGCGACTGGAATCTCTCAGATCCTTGAGAAAGTCCGTGTACTCCAAGTCTTCGTACCTGGACAGCCTCCTCTCAACCTTCCTGCTGACTTTGGGAAACAATACCGACGAGTCGTCGAATGTGGTCTGCATTTGGTCCAATGTACTGAACCCATGGCGCAGAGTCGAAGGTAGATTCTCGTCGGTATCCAGGTCGACAGGTTCTCCCCACTTCTTCTCCAACTGCGTCCACTGCTCGTTACTGAACAAGATCGCTTCGGAGTCAATGAACTTGGTGAACATTGTTACAGATATGTTATCGTCACGGGTGATGTGTATCAACTGATTTTCCCCCAAAAATGTTGCGTTTATATAGTAACAACATATCTACCTGAGTGCACGCGCCGCACAGGTGTATTGTTTGAACTCATTAGCTAATTTCTTTGTATATGCCGACAAAGCTCTTTTGTTAATAAATTAGTGGGCAAAAATGTTGTTCTTATCTATTTTAGTGAAAAACCTAATTTTCGAGTTTATAGAGAATAACAATTAATAGTAACAGTGGTAGACTGTATAGATAGTTATATTTAATAAAATTCTTGCTAATTCACCATATTTAAGTGAAAATGAAATTCTAACACTAAGACGTACTACGTTTTGTAAAAATTGAATAGGTACAAGTGAAGACAAACTTGTCTCTTTAATCCATCCAAAGGTTGCCTCGAAGAAACCGCCCTTAGCGATAAGGCCGCCCATTGTACCTGATTTAAGTAAATACAATGTATACTTTGTTTTTTTGTATTATAATAAATATTGTGTAATAAAATAAATTACGTGAGTTGGTTTTTTGCATTTTTAAATTACTTGTGTAGTAATTCTAAGATCAAAATTGATATTATATCAATATATTTGCTCAGATTAAAAATCAAAAAACTTAAGACATAGGAGAGGGTACAATTTGGGGAGTTTTTTAATAAATTGTGAATATGAGTATTATATTAATAAAATATAGTAATGGGTAAGTAGAAATGCCCTTCTTTTTCTGTTACATAACACAGCAGCCAAGAGAGGTAGGTAAAAGATTAGCGGCTTATGACAAAGAATAGTCAGCCAATAAGCCGCGTCTCAGGTACTGACCTTTTATGTAAAATATTCATTGTTGTCAACCAGGTTTTTTTCCTTTTTTATTTAGTCTGCATTTCCGAGTGGAAAGCCGGTGAGAAGAAGCTTGCAAGAAATTCATATGTTACTCTTTTAGAATCAATAATTTATTTACATTAATGACATCAACCAGTGTGATTTGTAAATTACTTTAAATTTTATTATATATATATATAAATAATATTCTATTATGGAAATCCTTACTTATAATATTATAATTGCGAAAGTAAGTTTGTTTGTAACGTTTTACGCATAAACCACTAAACCGATTTTAAAAACTCTTTCACCAACAGAGGCCTACATAATCCAACTATTAGGTCTTCAAAGCTTTTAGTTTTTTTTTTAAATATTGTTCCTTCACGTTTTTTATAATACATATTTCAGTATCAGAAATAGAAGCAGGCTAGCGTGGTTAAACAAAATATATACATAATGGAGTTTCCTTTTAAGCGAGATTATGTGGATAGTTAGAGTAGCTTTGGGCTCTTCATTTTACGACCGAAGATAAGAAAAAATTGCCAAAAATTTGATGCAATTGGCAGGGCAGTGGTACAATTAATTATCTCCAACCTTTGATTAGCTGTTAGAATGTTGCCTAGACATCAATATATTACATTATTTTACTGCTAAGGCTTACCGCTTTATAGGTTACAACTTAACAGACAAATTGACAGGGTAACTTAAATTTACATAATTAATTTTTCAATTTCTAAGTCTCTCTTAGAAATTAAAAAAAAAACAATAATTAGTAAGTTCATTTGTTCAAGAGTAAAATATTATGCCATTATCAACTTTGCCTGTACAGTGAGATAAACTACTAAAATAGAAAAGTGCGTATTATTTTAAAATCGTTTATTTAGTAATGTAAAAGATAAAATTAAACATATATTTATAATACTATTTACAAAATTAAATATAAAACTAATATACAAATACAAAACACAATTTTAATATACAAAATATTCATTAACAATCATCTTGTTTAACCACTTGGTTTTGCCAGTACTCCGTCAACTCCTTGAATCGACTGCAGCGCTGACTTTGTCTTTTGGAAGTGCAGTTGACGACCACGGCCGGGTTAAACAGGATCGAGCTGAACTTCCTCACCAGAGTAGTGACCGACTCTCTCGTCGCGTCGTCATCTATCAACATGTAGGACAAATGTTCAAACTTGTCTAAATCTTCGTCGATGTACTTCTCCAAGCTGTCTCTGGTCGTCTGCTGCTGCGAAGGTGTGTCGTCGAACGACAGACCGTCTACTGAGATGCTGCAGCTCACCACATCGGGGATGTACTTCTTCCGCACAGTGCTTGTGGTCCAACATAAATTCTCCACTGACCTGAATATGCCGTCGATCTTGTCGCAGATCGATTCTACGGAGTGAGCTGGGTAGATCTGTCCGTTGACGTAGTACAACTCCTTCGGGCGACTGGAATCTCTCAGATCCTTGAGAAAGTCCGTGTACTCCAAGTCTTCGTACCTGGACAGCCTCCTCTCAACCTTCCTGCTGACTTTGGGAAACAATACCGACGAGTCGTCGAATGTGGTCTGCATTTGGTCCAATGTACTGAACCCATGGCGCAGAGTCGAAGGTAGATTCTCGTCGGTATCCAGGTCGACAGGTTCTCCCCACTTCTTCTCCAACTGCGTCCACTGCTCGTTACTGAACAAGATCGCTTCGGAGTCAATGAACTTGGTGAACATTGTTACAGATATGTTATCGTCACGGGTGATGTGTATCAACTGATTTTCCCCCAAAAATGTTGCGTTTATATAGTAACAACATATGTATCTACCTGAGTGCACGCGCCGCACAGGTGTATTGTTTGAACTCATTAGCTAATTTCTTTGTATATGCCGACAAAGCTCTTTTGTTAATAAATTAGTGGGCAAAAATGTTGTTCTTATCTATTTTAGTGAAAAACTTAATTTTCGAGTTTATAGAGAATAACAATTAATAGTAACAGTGGTAGACTGTATAGATAGTTATATTTAATAAAATTCTTGCTAATTCACCATATTTATGTGAAAATGAAATTCTAACACTAAGACGTACTACGTTTTGTAAAAATTGAATAGGTACTAGTGAAGACAAACTTGTCTCTTTAATCCATCCAAAGGTTGCCTGGAAGAAACCGCCCTTAGCGATAAGGCCGCCCATTGTACCTGATTTAAGTAAATACAATGTATACTTTGTTTTTTTGTATTATAATAAATATTGTGTAATAAAATAAATTACGTGAGTTGGTTTTTTGCATTTTTAAATTACTTGTGTAGTAATTCTAAGATCAAAATTGATATTATATCAATATATTTGCTCAGATTAAAAATCAAAAAACTTAAGACATAGGAGAGGGTACAATTTGGGGAGTTTTTTAATAAATTGTGAATATGAGTATTATATTAATAAAATATAGTAATGGGTAAGTAGAAATGCCCTTCTTTTTCTGTTACATAACACAGCAGCCAAGAGAGGTAGGTAAAAGATTAGCGGCTTATGACAAAGAATAGTCAGCCAATAAGCCGCGTCTCAGGTACTGACCTTTTATGTAAAATATTCATTGTTGTCAACCAGGTTTTTTTCCTTTTTTATTTAGTCTGCATTTCCGAGTGAAAAGCCGTTGAGAAGAAGCTTGCAAGAAATTCATATGTTACTCTTTTAGAATCAATAATTTATTTACATTAATGACATCAACCAGTGTGATTTGTAAATTACTTTAAATTTTAATATTATTTATATATATATATATATATAATATTCTATTATGGAAATCCTTACTTATAATATTATAATTGCGAAAGTAAGTTTGTTTGTAACGTTTTACGCATAAACCACTAAACCGATTTTAAAAACTCTTTCACCAACAGAGGCCTACATAATCCAACTATTAGGTCTTCAAAGCTTTTAGTTTTTTTTTTAAATATTGTTCCTTCACGTTTTTTATAATACATATTTCAGTATCAGAAATAGAAGCAGGCTAGCGTGGTTAAACAAAATATATACATAATGGAGTTTCCTTTTAAGCGAGATTATGTGGATAGTTAGAGTAGCTTTGGGCTCTTCATTTTACGACCGAAGATAAGAAAAAATGGCCAAAAAATTTGATGCAATTGGCAGGGCAGTGGTACAATTAATTATCTCCAACCTTTGATTAGCTGTTAGAATGTTGCCTAGACATCAATATATTACATTATTTTACTGCTAAGGCTTACCGCTTTATAGGTTACAACTTAACAGACAAATTGACAGGGTAACTTAAATTTACATAATTAATTTTTCAATTTCTAAGTCTCTCTTAGAAATTAAAAAAAAAACAATAATTAGTAAGTTCATTTGTTCAAGAGTAAAATATTATGCCATTATCAACTTTGCCTGTACAGTGAGATAAACTACTAAAATAGAAAAGTGCGTATTATTTTAAAATCGTTTATTTAGTAATGTAAAAGATAAAATTAAACATATATTTATAATACTATTTACAAAATTAAATATAAAACTAATATACAAATACAAAACACAATTTTAATATACAAAATATTCATTAACAATCATCTTGTTTAACCACTTGGTTTTGCCAGTACTCCGTCAACTCCTTGAATCGACTGCAGCGCTGACTTTGTCTTTTGGAAGTGCAGTTGACGACCACGGCCGGGTTAAACAGGATCGAGCTGAACTTCCTCACCAGAGTAGTGACCGACTCTCTCGTCGCGTCGTCATCTATCAACATGTAGGACAAATGTTCAAACTTGTCTAAATCTTCGTCGATGTACTTCTCCAAGCTGTCTCTGGTCGTCTGCTGCTGCGAAGGTGTGTCGTCGAACGACAGACCGTCTACTGAGATGCTGCAGCTCACCACATCGGGGATGTACTTCTTCCGCACAGTGCTTGTGGTCCAACATAAATTCTCCACTGACCTGAATATGCCGTCGATCTTGTCGCAGATCGATTCTACGGAGTGAGCTGGGTAGATCTGTCCGTTGACGTAGTACAACTCCTTCGGGCGACTGGAATCTCTCAGATCCTTGAGAAAGTCCGTGTACTCCAAGTCTTCGTACCTGGACAGCCTCCTCTCAACCTTCCTGCTGACTTTGGGAAACAATACCGACGAGTCGTCGAATGTGGTCTGCATTTGGTCCAATGTACTGAACCCATGGCGCAGAGTCGAAGGTAGATTCTCGTCGGTATCCAGGTCGACAGGTTCTCCCCACTTCTTCTCCAACTGCGTCCACTGCTCGTTACTGAACAAGATCGCTTCGGAGTCAATGAACTTGGTGAACATTGTTACAGATATGTTATCGTCACGGGTGATGTGTATCAACTGATTTCCCCCCAAAAATGTTGCGTTTATATAGTAACAACATATCTACCTGAGTGCACGCGCCGCACAGGTGTATTGTTTGAACTCATTAGCTAATTTCTTTGTATATGCCGACAAAGCTCTTTTGTTAATAAATTAGTGGGCAAAAATGTTGTTCTTATCTATTTTAGTGAAAAACTTAATTTTCGAGTTTATAGAGAATAACAATTAATAGTAACAGTGGTAGACTGTATAGATAGTTATATTTAATAAAATTCTTGCTAATTCACCATATTTATGTGAAAATGAAATTCTAACACTAAGACGTACTACGTTTTGTAAAAATTGAATAGGTACTAGTGAAGACAAACTTGTCTCTTTAATCCATCCAAAGGTTGCCTGGAAGAAACCGCCCTTAGCGATAAGGCCGCCCATTGTACCTGATTTAAGTAAATACAATGTATACTTTGTTTTTTTGTATTATAATAAATATTGTGTAATAAAATAAATTACGTGAGTTGGTTTTTTGCATTTTTAAATTACTTGTGTAGTAATTCTAAGATCAAAATTGATATTATATCAATATATTTGCTCAGATTAAAAATCAAAAAACTTAAGACATAGGAGAGGGTACAATTTGGGGAGTTTTTTAATAAATTGTGAATATGAGTATTATATTAATAAAATATAGTAATGGGTAAGTAGAAATGCCCTTCTTTTTCTGTTACATAACACAGCAGCCAAGAGAGGTAGGTAAAAGATTAGCGGCTTATGACAAAGAATAGTCAGCCAATAAGCCGCGTCTCAGGTACTGACCTTTTATGTAAAATATTCATTGTTGTCAACCAGGTTTTTTTCCTTTTTTATTTAGTCTACATTTCCGAGTGGAAAGCCGGTGAGAAGAAGCTTGCAAGAAATTCATATGTTACTCTTTTAGAATCAATAATTTATTTACATTAATGACATCAACCAGTGTGATTTGTAAATTACTTTAAATTTTAATATTATATATATATATATATATATATATATATATATATATATATATATATAATATTCTATTATGGAAATCCTTACTTATAATATTATAATTGCGAAAGTAAGTTTGTTTGTAACGTTTTACGCATAAACCACTAAACCGATTTTAAAAACTCTTTCACCAACAGAGGCCTACATAATCCAACTATTAGGTCTTCAAAGCTTTTAGTTCTTTTTTTAAATATTGTTTCTTCACGTTTTTTATAATACATATTTCAGTATCAGAAATAGAAGCAGGCTAGCGTGGTTAAACAAAATATATACATAATGGAGTTTCTTTTTAAGCGAGATTATGTGGATAGTTAGAGTAGCTTTGGGCTCTTCATTTTACGACCGAAGATAAGGAAAAATGGCCAAAAAATTTGATGCAATTGGCAGGGCAGTGGTACAATTAATTATCTCCAACCTTTGATTAGCTGTTAGAATGTTGCCTAGACATCAATATATTACATTATTTTACTGCTAAGGCTTACCGCTTTATAGGTTACAACTTAACAGACAAATTGACAGGGTAACTTAAATTTACATAATTAATTTTTCAATTTCTAAGTCTCTCTTAGAAATTAAAAAAAAAACAATAATTAGTAAGTTCATTTGTTCAAGAGTAAAATATTATGCCATTATCAACTTTGCCTGTACAGTGAGATAAACTACTAAAATAGAAAAGTGCGTATTATTTTAAAATCGTTTATTTAGTAATGTAAAAGATAAAATTAAACATATATTTATAATACTATTTACAAAATTAAATATAAAACTAATATACAAATACAAAACACAATTTTAATATACAAAATATTCATTAACAATCATCTTGTTTAACCACTTGGTTTTGCCAGTACTCCGTCAACTCCTTGAATCGACTGCAGCGCTGACTTTGTCTTTTGGAAGTGCAGTTGACGACCACGGCCGGGTTAAACAGGATCGAGCTGAACTTCCTCACCAGAGTAGTGACCGACTCTCTCGTCGCGTCGTCATCTATCAACATGTAGGACAAATGTTCAAACTTGTCTAAATCTTCGTCGATGTACTTCTCCACGCTGTCTCTGGTCGTCTGCTGCTGCGAAGGTGTGTCGTCGAACGACAGACCGTCTACTGAGATGCTGCAGCTCACCACATCGGGGATGTACTTCTTCCGCACAGTGCTTGTGGTCCAACATAAATTCTCCACTGACCTGAATATGCCGTCGATTTTGTCGCAGATCGATTCTACGGAGTGAGCTGGGTAGATCTGTCCGTTGACGTAGTACAACTCCTTCGGGCGACTGGAATCTCTCAGATCCTTGAGAAAGTCCGTGTACTCCAAGTCTTCGTACCTGGACAGCCTCCTCTCAACCTTCCTGCTGACTTTGGGAAACAATACCGACGAGTCGTCGAATGTGGTCTGCATTTGGTCCAATGTACTGAACCCATGGCGCAGAGTCGAAGGTAGATTCTCGTCGGTATCCAGGTCGACAGGTTCTCCCCACTTCTTCTCCAACTGCGTCCACTGCTCGTTACTGAACAAGATCGCTTCGGAGTCAATGAACTTGGTGAACATTGTTACAGATATGTTATCGTCACGGGTGATGTGTATCAACTGATTTTCCCCCAAAAATGTTGCGTTTATATAGTAACAACATATCTACCTGAGTGCACGCGCCGCACAGGTGTATTGTTTGAACTCATTAGCTAATTTCTTTGTATATGCCGACAAAGCTCTTTTGTTAATAAATTAGTGGGCAAAAATGTTGTTCTTATCTATTTTAGTGAAAAACTTAATTTTCGAGTTTATAGAGAATAACAATTAATAGTAACAGTGGTAGACTGTATAGATAGTTATATTTAATAAAATTCTTGCTAATTCACCATATTTAAGTGAAAATGAAATTCTAACACTAAGACGTACTACGTTTTGTAAAAATTGAATAGGTACAAGTGAAGACAAACTTGTCTCTTTAATCCATCCAAAGGTTGCCTGGAAGAAACCGCCCTTAGCGATAAGGCCGCCCATTGTACCTGATTTAAGTAAATACAATGTATACTTTGTTTTTTTGTATTATAATAAATATTGTGTAATAAAATAAATTACGTGAGTTGGTTTTTTGCATTTTTAAATTACTTGTGTAGTAATTCTAAGATCAAAATTGATATTATATCAATATATTTGCTCAGATTAAAAATCAAAAAACTTAAGACATAGGAGAGGGTACAATTTGGGGAGTTTTTTAATAAATTGTGAATATGAGTATTATATTAATAAAATATAGTAATGGGTAAGTAGAAATGCCCTTCTTTTTCTGTTACATAACACAGCAGCCAAGAGAGGTAGGTAAAAGATTAGCGGCTTATGACAAAGAATAGTCAGCCAATAAGCCGCGTCTCAGGTACTGACCTTTTATGTAAAATATTCATTGTTGTCAACCAGGTTTTTTTCCTTTTTTATTTAGTCTACATTTCCGAGTGGAAAGCCGGTGAGAAGAAGCTTGCAAGAAATTCATATGTTACTCTTTTAGAATCAATAATTTATTTACATTAATGACATCAACCAGTGTGATTTGTAAATTACTTTAAATTTTAATATTATATATATATATATATATATATATATATATATATATATATATATAATATTCTATTATGGAAATCCTTACTTATAATATTATAATTGCGAAAGTAAGTTTGTTTGTAACGTTTTACGCATAAACCACTAAACCGATTTTAAAAACTCTTTCACCAACAGAGGCCTACATAATCCAACTATTAGGTCTTCAAAGCTTTTAGTTCTTTTTTTAAATATTGTTTCTTCACGTTTTTTATAATACATATTTCAGTATCAGAAATAGAAGCAGGCTAGCGTGGTTAAACAAAATATATACATAATAGAGTTTCTTTTTAAGCGAGATTATGTGGATAGTTAGAGTAGCTTTGGGCTCTTCATTTTACGACCAAAGATAAGGAAAAATGGCCAAAAAATTTGATGCAATTGGCAGGGCAGTGGTACAATTAATTATCTCCAACCTTTGATTAGCTGTTAGAATGTTGCCTAGACATCAATATATTACATTATTTTACTGCTAAGGCTTACCGCTTTATAGGTTACAACTTAACAGACAAATTGACAGGGTAACTTAAATTTACATAATTAATTTTTCAATTTCTAAGTCTCTCTTAGAAATTAAAAAAAAAACAATAATTAGTAAGTTCATTTGTTCAAGAGTAAAATATTATGCCATTATCAACTTTGCCTGTACAGTGAGATAAACTACTAAAATAGAAAAGTGCGTATTATTTTAAAATCGTTTATTTAGTAATGTAAAAGATAAAATTAAACATATATTTATAATACTATTTACAAAATTAAATATAAAACTAATATACAAATACAAAACACAATTTTAATATACAAAATATTCATTAACAATCATCTTGTTTAACCACTTGGTTTTGCCAGTACTCCGTCAACTCCTTGAATCGACTGCAGCGCTGACTTTGTCTTTTGGAAGTGCAGTTGACGACCACGGCCGGGTTAAACAGGATCGAGCTGAACTTCCTCACCAGAGTAGTGACCGACTCTCTCGTCGCGTCGTCATCTATCAACATGTAGGACAAATGTTCAAACTTGTCTAAATCTTCGTCGATGTACTTCTCCACGCTGTCTCTGGTCGTCTGCTGCTGCGAAGGTGTGTCGTCGAACGACAGACCGTCTACTGAGATGCTGCAGCTCACCACATCGGGGATGTACTTCTTCCGCACAGTGCTTGTGGTCCAACATAAATTCTCCACTGACCTGAATATGCCGTCGATTTTGTCGCAGATCGATTCTACGGAGTGAGCTGGGTAGATCTGTCCGTTGACGTAGTACAACTCCTTCGGGCGACTGGAATCTCTCAGATCCTTGAGAAAGTCCGTGTACTCCAAGTCTTCGTACCTGGACAGCCTCCTCTCAACCTTCCTGCTGACTTTGGGAAACAATACCGACGAGTCGTCGAATGTGGTCTGCATTTGGTCCAATGTACTGAACCCATGGCGCAGAGTCGAAGGTAGATTCTCGTCGGTATCCAGGTCGACAGGTTCTCCCCACTTCTTCTCCAACTGCGTCCACTGCTCGTTACTGAACAAGATCGCTTCGGAGTCAATGAACTTGGTGAACATTGTTACAGATATGTTATCGTCACGGGTGATGTGTATCAACTGATTTTCCCCCAAAAATGTTGCGTTTATATAGTAACAACATATCTACCTGAGTGCACGCGCCGCACAGGTGTATTGTTTGAACTCATTAGCTAATTTCTTTGTATATGCCGACAAAGCTCTTTTGTTAATAAATTAGTGGGCAAAAATGTTGTTCTTATCTATTTTAGTGAAAAACTTAATTTTCGAGTTTATAGAGAATAACAATTAATAGTAACAGTGGTAGACTGTATAGATAGTTATATTTAATAAAATTCTTGCTAATTCACCATATTTAAGTGAAAATGAAATTCTAACACTAAGACGTACTACGTTTTGTAAAAATTGAATAGGTACAAGTGAAGACAAACTTGTCTCTTTAATCCATCCAAAGGTTGCCTGGAAGAAACCGCCCTTAGCGATAAGGCCGCCCATTGTACCTGATTTAAGTAAATACAATGTATACTTTGTTTTTTTGTATTATAATAAATATTGTGTAATAAAATAAATTACGTGAGTTGGTTTTTTGCATTTTTAAATTACTTGTGTAGTAATTCTAAGATCAAAATTGATATTATATCAATATATTTGCTCAGATTAAAAATCAAAAAACTTAAGACATAGGAGAGGGTACAATTTGGGGAGTTTTTTAATAAATTGTGAATATGAGTATTATATTAATAAAATATAGTAATGGGTAAGTAGAAATGCCCTTCTTTTTCTGTTACATAACACAGCAGCCAAGAGAGGTAGGTAAAAGATTAGCGGCTTATGACAAAGAATAGTCAGCCAATAAGCCGCGTCTCAGGTACTGACCTTTTATGTAAAATATTCATTGTTGTCAACCAGGTTTTTTTCCTTTTTTATTTAGTCTACATTTCCGAGTGGAAAGCCGGTGAGAAGAAGCTTGCAAGAAATTCATATGTTACTCTTTTAGAATCAATAATTTATTTACATTAATGACATCAACCAGTGTGATTTGTAAATTACTTTAAATTTTAATATTATATATATATATATATATATATATATATATATATATATATATATATAATATTCTATTATGGAAATCCTTACTTATAATATTATAATTGCGAAAGTAAGTTTGTTTGTAACGTTTTACGCATAAACCACTAAACCGATTTTAAAAACTCTTTCACCAACAGAGGCCTACATAATCCAACTATTAGGTCTTCAAAGCTTTTAGTTCTTTTTTTAAATATTGTTTCTTCACGTTTTTTATAATACATATTTCAGTATCAGAAATAGAAGCAGGCTAGCGTGGTTAAACAAAATATATACATAATAGAGTTTCTTTTTAAGCGAGATTATGTGGATAGTTAGAGTAGCTTTGGGCTCTTCATTTTACGACCAAAGATAAGGAAAAATGGCCAAAAAATTTGATGCAATTGGCAGGGCAGTGGTACAATTAATTATCTCCAACCTTTGATTAGCTGTTAGAATGTTGCCTAGACATCAATATATTACATTATTTTACTGCTAAGGCTTACCGCTTTATAGGTTACAACTTAACAGACAAATTGACAGGGTAACTTAAATTTACATAATTAATTTTTCAATTTCTAAGTCTCTCTTAGAAATTAAAAAAAAAACAATAATTAGTAAGTTCATTTGTTCAAGAGTAAAATATTATGCCATTATCAACTTTGCCTGTACAGTGAGATAAACTACTAAAATAGAAAAGTGCGTATTATTTTAAAATCGTTTATTTAGTAATGTAAAAGATAAAATTAAACATATATTTATAATACTATTTACAAAATTAGATATATAACTAATATACAAATACAAAACACAATTTTAATATACAAAATATTCATTAACAATCATCTTGTTTAACCACTTGGTTTTGCCAGTACTCCGTCAACTCCATGAATCGACTGCAGCGCTGATTTTGTCTTTTGGAAGTGCAGTTGACGACCACGGCCGGGTTAAACAGGATCGAGCTGAACTTCCTCACCAGAGTAGTGACCGACTCTCTCGTCGCGTCGTCATCTATCAACATGTAGGACAAATCTTCAAACTTGTCTAAATCTTCGTCGATGTACTTCTCCACGCTGTCTCTGGTCGTCTGCTGCTGCGAAGGTGTGTCGTCGAACGACAGACCGTCTACTGAGATGCTGCAGCTCACCACATCGGGGATGTACTTCTTCCGCACTGTGCTTGTGGTCCAACATAAATTCTCCACTGACCTGAATATGCCGTCGATCTTGTCGCAGATCGATTCTACGGAGTGAGCTGGGTAGATCTGTCCGTTGACGTAGTACAACTCCTTCGGGCGACTGGAATCTCTCAGATCCTTGAGAAAGTCCCTGTACTCCAAGTCTTCGTACCTGGACAGCCTCCTCTCAACCTTCCTGCTGACTTTAGGAAACAATACCGACGAGTCGTCGAATGTGGTCTGCATTTGGTCCAATGTACTGAACCCATGGCGCAGAGTCGAAGGTAGATTCTCGTCGGTATCCAGGTCGACAGGTTCTCCCCACTTCTTCTCCAACTGCGTCCACTGCTCGTTACTGAACAAGATCGCTTCGGAGTCAATGAACTTGGTGAACATTGTTACAGATATGTTATCGTCACGGGTGATGTGTATCAACTGATTTTCCCCCAAAAATGTTGCGTTTATATAGTAACAACATATCTACCTGAGTGCACGCGCCGCACAGGTGTATTGTTTGAACTCATTAGCTAATTTCTTTGTATATGCCGACAAAGCTCTTTTGTTAATAAATTAGTGGGCAAAAATGTTGTTCTTATCTATTTTAGTGAAAAACTTAATTTTCGAGTTTATAGAGAATAACAATTAATAGTAACAGTGGTAGACTGTATAGATAGTTATATTTAATAAAATTCTTGCTAATTCACCATATTTATGTGAAAATGAAATTCTAACACTAAGACGTACTACGTTTTGTAAAAATTGAATAGGTACTAGTGAAGACAAACTTGTCTCTTTAATCCATCCAAAGGTTGCCTGGAAGAAACCGCCCTTAGCGATAAGGCCGCCCATTGTACCTGATTTAAGTAAATACAATGTATACTTTGTTTTTTTGTATTATAATAAATATTGTGTAATAAAATAAATTACGTGAGTTGGTTTTTTGCATTTTTAAATTACTTGTGTAGTAATTCTAAGATCAAAATTGATATTATATCAATATATTTGCTCAGATTAAAAATCAAAAAACTTAAGACATAGGAGAGGGTACAATTTGGGGAGTTTTTTAATAAATTGTGAATATGAGTATTATATTAATAAAATATAGTAATGGGTAAGTAGAAATGCCCTTCTTTTTCTGTTACATAACACAGCAGCCAAGAGAGGTAGGTAAAAGATTAGCGGCTTATGACAAAGAATAGTCAGCCAATAAGCCGCGTCTCAGGTACTGACCTTTTATGTAAAATATTCATTGTTGTCAACCAGGTTTTTTTCCTTTTTTATTTAGTCTACATTTCCGAGTGGAAAGCCGGTGAGAAGAAGCTTGCAAGAAATTCATATGTTACTCTTTTAGAATCAATAATTTATTTACATTAATGACATCAACCAGTGTGATTTGTAAATTACTTTAAATTTTAATATTATATATATATATATATATATATATATATATATATATATATAATATTCTATTATGGAAATCCTTACTTATAATATTATAATTGCGAAAGTAAGTTTGTTTGTAACGTTTTACGCATAAACCACTAAACCGATTTTAAAAACTCTTTCACCAACAGAGGCCTACATAATCCAACTATTAGGTCTTCAAAGCTTTTAGTTCTTTTTTTAAATATTGTTTCTTCACGTTTTTTATAATACATATTTCAGTATCAGAAATAGAAGCAGGCTAGCGTGGTTAAACAAAATATATACATAATGGAGTTTCTTTTTAAGCGAGATTATGTGGATAGTTAGAGTAGCTTTGGGCTCTTCATTTTACGACCGAAGATAAGGAAAAATGGCCAAAAAATTTGATGCAATTGGCAGGGCAGTGGTACAATTAATTATCTCCAACCTTTGATTAGCTGTTAGAATGTTGCCTAGACATCAATATATTACATTATTTTACTGCTAAGGCTTACCGCTTTATAGGTTACAACTTAACAGACAAATTGACAGGGTAACTTAAATTTACATAATTAATTTTTCAATTTCTAAGTCTCTCTTAGAAATTAAAAAAAAAACAATAATTAGTAAGTTCATTTGTTCAAGAGTAAAATATTATGCCATTATCAACTTTGCCTGTACAGTGAGATAAACTACTAAAATAGAAAAGTGCGTATTATTTTAAAATCGTTTATTTAGTAATGTAAAAGATAAAATTAAACATATATTTATAATACTATTTACAAAATTAAATATAAAACTAATATACAAATACAAAACACAATTTTAATATACAAAATATTCATTAACAATCATCTTGTTTAACCACTTGGTTTTGCCAGTACTCCGTCAACTCCTTGAATCGACTGCAGCGCTGACTTTGTCTTTTGGAAGTGCAGTTGACGACCACGGCCGGGTTAAACAGGATCGAGCTGAACTTCCTCACCAGAGTAGTGACCGACTCTCTCGTCGCGTCGTCATCTATCAACATGTAGGACAAATGTTCAAACTTGTCTAAATCTTCGTCGATGTACTTCTCCACGCTGTCTCTGGTCGTCTGCTGCTGCGAAGGTGTGTCGTCGAACGACAGACCGTCTACTGAGATGCTGCAGCTCACCACATCGGGGATGTACTTCTTCCGCACAGTGCTTGTGGTCCAACATAAATTCTCCACTGACCTGAATATGCCGTCGATTTTGTCGCAGATCGATTCTACGGAGTGAGCTGGGTAGATCTGTCCGTTGACGTAGTACAACTCCTTCGGGCGACTGGAATCTCTCAGATCCTTGAGAAAGTCCGTGTACTCCAAGTCTTCGTACCTGGACAGCCTCCTCTCAACCTTCCTGCTGACTTTGGGAAACAATACCGACGAGTCGTCGAATGTGGTCTGCATTTGGTCCAATGTACTGAACCCATGGCGCAGAGTCGAAGGTAGATTCTCGTCGGTATCCAGGTCGACAGGTTCTCCCCACTTCTTCTCCAACTGCGTCCACTGCTCGTTACTGAACAAGATCGCTTCGGAGTCAATGAACTTGGTGAACATTGTTACAGATATGTTATCGTCACGGGTGATGTGTATCAACTGATTTTCCCCCAAAAATGTTGCGTTTATATAGTAACAACATATCTACCTGAGTGCACGCGCCGCACAGGTGTATTGTTTGAACTCATTAGCTAATTTCTTTGTATATGCCGACAAAGCTCTTTTGTTAATAAATTAGTGGGCAAAAATGTTGTTCTTATCTATTTTAGTGAAAAACTTAATTTTCGAGTTTATAGAGAATAACAATTAATAGTAACAGTGGTAGACTGTATAGATAGTTATATTTAATAAAATTCTTGCTAATTCACCATATTTAAGTGAAAATGAAATTCTAACACTAAGACGTACTACGTTTTGTAAAAATTGAATAGGTACAAGTGAAGACAAACTTGTCTCTTTAATCCATCCAAAGGTTGCCTGGAAGAAACCGCCCTTAGCGATAAGGCCGCCCATTGTACCTGATTTAAGTAAATACAATGTATACTTTGTTTTTTTGTATTATAATAAATATTGTGTAATAAAATAAATTACGTGAGTTGGTTTTTTGCATTTTTAAATTACTTGTGTAGTAATTCTAAGATCAAAATTGATATTATATCAATATATTTGCTCAGATTAAAAATCAAAAAACTTAAGACATAGGAGAGGGTACAATTTGGGGAGTTTTTTAATAAATTGTGAATATGAGTATTATATTAATAAAATATAGTAATGGGTAAGTAGAAATGCCCTTCTTTTTCTGTTACATAACACAGCAGCCAAGAGAGGTAGGTAAAAGATTAGCGGCTTATGACAAAGAATAGTCAGCCAATAAGCCGCGTCTCAGGTACTGACCTTTTATGTAAAATATTCATTGTTGTCAACCAGGTTTTTTTCCTTTTTTATTTAGTCTACATTTCCGAGTGGAAAGCCGGTGAGAAGAAGCTTGCAAGAAATTCATATGTTACTCTTTTAGAATCAATAATTTATTTACATTAATGACATCAACCAGTGTGATTTGTAAATTACTTTAAATTTTAATATTATATATATATATATATATATATATATATATATATATATATATATATAATATTCTATTATGGAAATCCTTACTTATAATATTATAATTGCGAAAGTAAGTTTGTTTGTAACGTTTTACGCATAAACCACTAAACCGATTTTAAAAACTCTTTCACCAACAGAGGCCTACATAATCCAACTATTAGGTCTTCAAAGCTTTTAGTTCTTTTTTTAAATATTGTTTCTTCACGTTTTTTATAATACATATTTCAGTATCAGAAATAGAAGCAGGCTAGCGTGGTTAAACAAAATATATACATAATAGAGTTTCTTTTTAAGCGAGATTATGTGGATAGTTAGAGTAGCTTTGGGCTCTTCATTTTACGACCAAAGATAAGGAAAAATGGCCAAAAAATTTGATGCAATTGGCAGGGCAGTGGTACAATTAATTATCTCCAACCTTTGATTAGCTGTTAGAATGTTGCCTAGACATCAATATATTACATTATTTTACTGCTAAGGCTTACCGCTTTATAGGTTACAACTTAACAGACAAATTGACAGGGTAACTTAAATTTACATAATTAATTTTTCAATTTCTAAGTCTCTCTTAGAAATTAAAAAAAAAACAATAATTAGTAAGTTCATTTGTTCAAGAGTAAAATATTATGCCATTATCAACTTTGCCTGTACAGTGAGATAAACTACTAAAATAGAAAAGTGCGTATTATTTTAAAATCGTTTATTTAGTAATGTAAAAGATAAAATTAAACATATATTTATAATACTATTTACAAAATTAAATATAAAACTAATATACAAATACAAAACACAATTTTAATATACAAAATATTCATTAACAATCATCTTGTTTAACCACTTGGTTTTGCCAGTACTCCGTCAACTCCTTGAATCGACTGCAGCGCTGACTTTGTCTTTTGGAAGTGCAGTTGACGACCACGGCCGGGTTAAACAGGATCGAGCTGAACTTCCTCACCAGAGTAGTGACCGACTCTCTCGTCGCGTCGTCATCTATCAACATGTAGGACAAATGTTCAAACTTGTCTAAATCTTCGTCGATGTACTTCTCCACGCTGTCTCTGGTCGTCTGCTGCTGCGAAGGTGTGTCGTCGAACGACAGACCGTCTACTGAGATGCTGCAGCTCACCACATCGGGGATGTACTTCTTCCGCACAGTGCTTGTGGTCCAACATAAATTCTCCACTGACCTGAATATGCCGTCGATTTTGTCGCAGATCGATTCTACGGAGTGAGCTGGGTAGATCTGTCCGTTGACGTAGTACAACTCCTTCGGGCGACTGGAATCTCTCAGATCCTTGAGAAAGTCCGTGTACTCCAAGTCTTCGTACCTGGACAGCCTCCTCTCAACCTTCCTGCTGACTTTGGGAAACAATACCGACGAGTCGTCGAATGTGGTCTGCATTTGGTCCAATGTACTGAACCCATGGCGCAGAGTCGAAGGTAGATTCTCGTCGGTATCCAGGTCGACAGGTTCTCCCCACTTCTTCTCCAACTGCGTCCACTGCTCGTTACTGAACAAGATCGCTTCGGAGTCAATGAACTTGGTGAACATTGTTACAGATATGTTATCGTCACGGGTGATGTGTATCAACTGATTTTCCCCCAAAAATGTTGCGTTTATATAGTAACAACATATCTACCTGAGTGCACGCGCCGCACAGGTGTATTGTTTGAACTCATTAGCTAATTTCTTTGTATATGCCGACAAAGCTCTTTTGTTAATAAATTAGTGGGCAAAAATGTTGTTCTTATCTATTTTAGTGAAAAACTTAATTTTCGAGTTTATAGAGAATAACAATTAATAGTAACAGTGGTAGACTGTATAGATAGTTATATTTAATAAAATTCTTGCTAATTCACCATATTTAAGTGAAAATGAAATTCTAACACTAAGACGTACTACGTTTTGTAAAAATTGAATAGGTACAAGTGAAGACAAACTTGTCTCTTTAATCCATCCAAAGGTTGCCTGGAAGAAACCGCCCTTAGCGATAAGGCCGCCCATTGTACCTGATTTAAGTAAATACAATGTATACTTTGTTTTTTTGTATTATAATAAATATTGTGTAATAAAATAAATTACGTGAGTTGGTTTTTTGCATTTTTAAATTACTTGTGTAGTAATTCTAAGATCAAAATTGATATTATATCAATATATTTGCTCAGATTAAAAATCAAAAAACTTAAGACATAGGAGAGGGTACAATTTGGGGAGTTTTTTAATAAATTGTGAATATGAGTATTATATTAATAAAATATAGTAATGGGTAAGTAGAAATGCCCTTCTTTTTCTGTTACATAACACAGCAGCCAAGAGAGGTAGGTAAAAGATTAGCGGCTTATGACAAAGAATAGTCAGCCAATAAGCCGCGTCTCAGGTACTGACCTTTTATGTAAAATATTCATTGTTGTCAACCAGGTTTTTTTCCTTTTTTATTTAGTCTACATTTCCGAGTGGAAAGCCGGTGAGAAGAAGCTTGCAAGAAATTCATATGTTACTCTTTTAGAATCAATAATTTATTTACATTAATGACATCAACCAGTGTGATTTGTAAATTACTTTAAATTTTAATATTATATATATATATATATATATATATATATATATATATATATATATATAATATTCTATTATGGAAATCCTTACTTATAATATTATAATTGCGAAAGTAAGTTTGTTTGTAACGTTTTACGCATAAACCACTAAACCGATTTTAAAAACTCTTTCACCAACAGAGGCCTACATAATCCAACTATTAGGTCTTCAAAGCTTTTAGTTCTTTTTTTAAATATTGTTTCTTCACGTTTTTTATAATACATATTTCAGTATCAGAAATAGAAGCAGGCTAGCGTGGTTAAACAAAATATATACATAATAGAGTTTCTTTTTAAGCGAGATTATGTGGATAGTTAGAGTAGCTTTGGGCTCTTCATTTTACGACCAAAGATAAGGAAAAATGGCCAAAAAATTTGATGCAATTGGCAGGGCAGTGGTACAATTAATTATCTCCAACCTTTGATTAGCTGTTAGAATGTTGCCTAGACATCAATATATTACATTATTTTACTGCTAAGGCTTACCGCTTTATAGGTTACAACTTAACAGACAAATTGACAGGGTAACTTAAATTTACATAATTAATTTTTCAATTTCTAAGTCTCTCTTAGAAATTAAAAAAAAAACAATAATTAGTAAGTTCATTTGTTCAAGAGTAAAATATTATGCCATTATCAACTTTGCCTGTACAGTGAGATAAACTACTAAAATAGAAAAGTGCGTATTATTTTAAAATCGTTTATTTAGTAATGTAAAAGATAAAATTAAACATATATTTATAATACTATTTACAAAATTAGATATATAACTAATATACAAATACAAAACACAATTTTAATATACAAAATATTCATTAACAATCATCTTGTTTAACCACTTGGTTTTGCCAGTACTCCGTCAACTCCTTGAATCGACTGCAGCGCTGATTTTGTCTTTTGGAAGTGCAGTTGACGACCACGGCCGGGTTAAACAGGATCGAGCTGAACTTCCTCACCAGAGTAGTGACCGACTCTCTCGTCGCGTCGTCATCTATCAACATGTAGGACAAATCTTCAAACTTGTCTAAATCTTCGTCGATGTACTTCTCCACGCTGTCTCTGGTCGTCTGCTGCTGCGAAGGTGTGTCGTCGAACGACAGACCGTCTACTGAGATGCTGCAGCTCACCACATCGGGGATGTACTTCTTCCGCACTGTGCTTGTGGTCCAACATAAATTCTCCACTGACCTGAATATGCCGTCGATCTTGTCGCAGATCGATTCTACGGAGTGAGCTGGGTAGATCTGTCCGTTGACGTAGTACAACTCCTTCGGGCGACTGGAATCTCTCAGATCCTTGAGAAAGTCCCTGTACTCCAAGTCTTCGTACCTGGACAGCCTCCTCTCAACCTTCCTGCTGACTTTAGGAAACAATACCGACGAGTCGTCGAATGTGGTCTGCATTTGGTCCAATGTACTGAACCCATGGCGCAGAGTCGAAGGTAGATTCTCGTCGGTATCCAGGTCGACAGGTTCTCCCCACTTCTTCTCCAACTGCGTCCACTGCTCGTTACTGAACAAGATCGCTTCGGAGTCAATGAACTTGGTGAACATTGTTACAGATATGTTATCGTCACGGGTGATGTGTATCAACTGATTTTCCCCCAAAAATGTTGCGTTTATATAGTAACAACATATCTACCTGAGTGCACGCGCCGCACAGGTGTATTGTTTGAACTCATTAGCTAATTTCTTTGTATATGCCGACAAAGCTTTTTTGTTAATAAATTAGTGGGCAAAAATGTTGTTCTTATCTATTTTAGTGAAAAACTTAATTTTCGAGTTTATAGAGAATAACAATTAATAGTAACAGTGGTAGACTGTATAGATAGTTATATTTAATAAAATTCTTGCTAATTCACCATATTTATGTGAAAATGAAATTCTAACACTAAGACGTACTACGTTTTGTAAAAATTGAATAGGTACTAGTGAAGACAAACTTGTCTCTTTAATCCATCCAAAGGTTGCCTGGAAGAAACCGCCCTTAGCGATAAGGCCGCCCATTGTACCTGATTTAAGTAAATACAATGTATACTTTGTTTTTTTGTATTATAATAAATATTGTGTAATAAAATAAATTACGTGAGTTGGTTTTTTGCATTTTTAAATTACTTGTGTAGTAATTCTAAGATCAAAATTGATATTATATCAATATATTTGCTCAGATTAAAAATCAAACAAAACTTAAGACATAGGAGAGGGTACAATTTGGGGAGTTTTTTAATAAATTGTGAATATGAGTATTATATTAATAAAATATAGTAATGGGTAAGTGGAAATGCCCTTCTTTTTCTGTTACATAACACAGCAGCCAAGAGAGGTAGGTAAAAGATTAGCGGCTTATGACAAAGAATAGTCAGCCAATAAGCCGCGTCTCAGGTACTGACCTTTTATGTAAAATATTCATTGTTGTCAACCAGGTTTTTTTCCTTTTTTATTTAGTCTGCATTTCCGAGTGAAAAGCCGTTGAGAAGAAGCTTGCAAGAAATTCATATGTTACTCTTTTAGAATCAATAATTTATTTACATTAATGACATCAACCAGTGTGATTTGTAAATTACTTTAAATTTTAATATTATTTATATATATATATATATATAATATTCTATTATGGAAATCCTTACTTATAATATTATAATTGCGAAAGTAAGTTTGTTTGTAACGTTTTACGCATAAACCACTAAACCGATTTTAAAAACTCTTTCACCAACAGAGGCCTACATAATCCAACTATTAGGTCTTCAAAGCTTTTAGTTTTTTTTTTAAATATTGTTCCTTCACGTTTTTTATAATACATATTTCAGTATCAGAAATAGAAGCAGGCTAGCGTGGTTAAACAAAATATATACATAATGGAGTTTCCTTTTAAGCGAGATTATGTGGATAGTTAGAGTAGCTTTGGGCTCTTCATTTTACGACCGAAGATAAGAAAAAATGGCCAAAAAATTTGATGCAATTGGCAGGGCAGTGGTACAATTAATTATCTCCAACCTTTGATTAGCTGTTAGAATGTTGCCTAGACATCAATATATTACATTATTTTACTGCTAAGGCTTACCGCTTTATAGGTTACAACTTAACAGACAAATTGACAGGGTAACTTAAATTTACATAATTAATTTTTCAATTTCTAAGTCTCTCTTAGAAATTAAAAAAAAAACAATAATTAGTAAGTTCATTTGTTCAAGAGTAAAATATTATGCCATTATCAACTTTGCCTGTACAGTGAGATAAACTACTAAAATAGAAAAGTGCGTATTATTTTAAAATCGTTTATTTAGTAATGTAAAAGATAAAATTAAACATATATTTATAATACTATTTACAAAATTAAATATAAAACTAATATACAAATACAAAACACAATTTTAATATACAAAATATTCATTAACAATCATCTTGTTTAACCACTTGGTTTTGCCAGTACTCCGTCAACTCCTTGAATCGACTGCAGCGCTGACTTTGTCTTTTGGAAGTGCAGTTGACGACCACGGCCGGGTTAAACAGGATCGAGCTGAACTTCCTCACCAGAGTAGTGACCGACTCTCTCGTCGCGTCGTCATCTATCAACATGTAGGACAAATGTTCAAACTTGTCTAAATCTTCGTCGATGTACTTCTCCACGCTGTCTCTGGTCGTCTGCTGCTGCGAAGGTGTGTCGTCGAACGACAGACCGTCTACTGAGATGCTGCAGCTCACCACATCGGGGATGTACTTCTTCCGCACAGTGCTTGTGGTCCAACATAAATTCTCCACTGACCTGAATATGCCGTCGATTTTGTCGCAGATCGATTCTACGGAGTGAGCTGGGTAGATCTGTCCGTTGACGTAGTACAACTCCTTCGGGCGACTGGAATCTCTCAGATCCTTGAGAAAGTCCGTGTACTCCAAGTCTTCGTACCTGGACAGCCTCCTCTCAACCTTCCTGCTGACTTTGGGAAACAATACCGACGAGTCGTCGAATGTGGTCTGCATTTGGTCCAATGTACTGAACCCATGGCGCAGAGTCGAAGGTAGATTCTCGTCGGTATCCAGGTCGACAGGTTCTCCCCACTTCTTCTCCAACTGCGTCCACTGCTCGTTACTGAACAAGTTCGCTTCGGAGTCAATGAACTTGGTGAACATTGTTACAGATATGTTATCGTCACGGGTGATGTGTATCAACTGATTTTCCCCCAAAAATGTTGCGTTTATATAGTAACAACATATCTACCTGAGTGCACGCGCCGCACAGGTGTATTGTTTGAACTCATTAGCTAATTTCTTTGTATATGCCGACAAAGCTTTTTTGTTAATAAATTAGTGGGCAAAAATGTTGTTCTTATCTATTTTAGTGAAAAACTTAATTTTCGAGTTTATAGAGAATAACAATTAATAGTAACAGTGGTAGACTGTATAGATAGTTATATTTAATAAAATTCTTGCTAATTCACCATATTTATGTGAAAATGAAATTCTAACACTAAGACGTACTACGTTTTGTAAAAATTGAATAGGTACTAGTGAAGACAAACTTGTCTCTTTAATCCATCCAAAGGTTGCCTGGAAGAAACCGCCCTTAGCGATAAGGCCGCCCATTGTACCTGATTTAAGTAAATACAATGTATACTTTGTTTTTTTGTATTATAATAAATATTGTGTAATAAAATAAATTACGTGAGTTGGTTTTTTGCATTTTTAAATTACTTGTGTAGTAATTCTAAGATCAAAATTGATATTATATCAATATATTTGCTCAGATTAAAAATCAAACAAAACTTAAGACATAGGAGAGGGTACAATTTGGGGAGTTTTTTAATAAATTGTGAATATGAGTATTATATTAATAAAATATAGTAATGGGTAAGTGGAAATGCCCTTCTTTTTCTGTTACATAACACAGCAGCCAAGAGAGGTAGGTAAAAGATTAGCGGCTTATGACAAAGAATAGTCAGCCAATAAGCCGCGTCTCAGGTACTGACCTTTTATGTAAAATATTCATTGTTGTCAACCAGGTTTTTTTCCTTTTTTATTTAGTCTGCATTTCCGAGTGAAAAGCCGTTGAGAAGAAGCTTGCAAGAAATTCATATGTTACTCTTTTAGAATCAATAATTTATTTACATTAATGACATCAACCAGTGTGATTTGTAAATTACTTTAAATTTTAATATTATTTATATATATATATATATATAATATTCTATTATGGAAATCCTTACTTATAATATTATAATTGCGAAAGTAAGTTTGTTTGTAACGTTTTACGCATAAACCACTAAACCGATTTTAAAAACTCTTTCACCAACAGAGGCCTACATAATCCAACTATTAGGTCTTCAAAGCTTTTAGTTTTTTTTTTAAATATTGTTCCTTCACGTTTTTTATAATACATATTTCAGTATCAGAAATAGAAGCAGGCTAGCGTGGTTCAACAAAATATATACATAATGGAGTTTCCTTTTAAGCGAGATTATGTGGATAGTTAGAGTAGCTTTGGGCTCTTCATTTTACGACCGAAGATAAGAAAAAATGGCCAAAAAATTTGATGCAATTGGCAGGGCAGTGGTACAATTAATTATCTCCAACCTTTGATTAGCTGTTAGAATGTTGCCTAGACATCAATATATTACATTATTTTACTGCTAAGGCTTACCGCTTTATAGGTTACAACTTAACAGACAAATTGACAGGGTAACTTAAATTTACATAATTAATTTTTCAATTTCTAAGTCTCTCTTAGAAATTAAAAAAAAAACAATAATTAGTAAGTTCATTTGTTCAAGAGTAAAATATTATGCCATTATCAACTTTGCCTGTACAGTGAGATAAACTACTAAAATAGAAAAGTGCGTATTATTTTAAAATCGTTTATTTAGTAATGTAAAAGATAAAATTAAACATATATTTATAATACTATTTACAAAATTAAATATAAAACTAATATACAAATACAAAACACAATTTTAATATACAAAATATTCATTAACAATCATCTTGTTTAACCACTTGGTTTTGCCAGTACTCCGTCAACTCCTTGAATCGACTGCAGCGCTGACTTTGTCTTTTGGAAGTGCAGTTGACGACCACGGCCGGGTTAAACAGGATCGAGCTGAACTTCCTCACCAGAGTAGTGACCGACTCTCTCGTCGCGTCGTCATCTATCAACATGTAGGACAAATGTTCAAACTTGTCTAAATCTTCGTCGATGTACTTCTCCACGCTGTCTCTGGTCGTCTGCTGCTGCGAAGGTGTGTCGTCGAACGACAGACCGTCTACTGAGATGCTGCAGCTCACCACATCGGGGATGTACTTCTTCCGCACAGTGCTTGTGGTCCAACATAAATTATCCACTGACCTGAATATGCCGTCGATTTTGTCGCAGATCGATTCTACGGAGTGAGCTGGGTAGATCTGTCCGTTGACGTAGTACAACTCCTTCGGGCGACTGGAATCTCTCAGATCCTTGAGAAAGTCCGTGTACTCCAAGTCTTCGTACCTGGACAGCCTCCTCTCAACCTTCCTGCTGACTTTGGGAAACAATACCGACGAGTCGTCGAATGTGGTCTGCATTTGGTCCAATGTACTGAACCCATGGCGCAGAGTCGAAGGTAGATTCTCGTCGGTATCCAGGTCGACAGGTTCTCCCCACTTCTTCTCCAACTGCGTCCACTGCTCGTTACTGAACAAGATCGCTTCGGAGTCAATGAACTTGGTGAACATTGTTACAGATATGTTATCGTCACGGGTGATGTGTATCAACTGATTTTCCCCCAAAAATGTTGCGTTTATATAGTAACAACATATCTACCTGAGTGCACGCGCCGCACAGGTGTATTGTTTGAACTCATTAGCTAATTTCTTTGTATATGCCGACAAAGCTCTTTTGTTAATAAATTAGTGGGCAAAAATGTTGTTCTTATCTATTTTAGTGAAAAACTTAATTTTCGAGTTTATAGAGAATAACAATTAATAGTAACAGTGGTAGACTGTATAGATAGTTATATTTAATAAAATTCTTGCTAATTCACCATATTCAAGTGAAAATGAAATTCTAACACTAAGACGTACTACGTTTTGTAAAAATTGAATAGGTACAAGTGAAGACAAACTTGTCTCTTTAATCCATCCAAAGGTTGCCTGGAAGAAACCGCCCTTAGCGATAAGGCCGCCCATTGTACCTGATTTAAGTAAATACAATGTATACTTTGTTTTTTTGTATTATAATAAATATTGTGTAATAAAATAAATTACGTGAGTTGGTTTTTTGCATTTTTAAATTACTTGTGTAGTAATTCTAAGATCAAAATTGATATTATATCAATATATTTGCTCAGATTAAAAATCAAAAAACTTAAGACATAGGAGAGGGTACAATTTGGGGAGTTTTTTAATAAATTGTGAATATGAGTATTATATTAATAAAATATAGTAATGGGTAAGTAGAAATGCCCTTCTTTTTCTGTTACATAACACAGCAGCCAAGAGAGGTAGGTAAAAGATTAGCGGCTTATGACAAAGAATAGTCAGCCAATAAGCCGCGTCTCAGGTACTGACCTTTTATGTAAAATATTCATTGTTGTCAACCAGGTTTTTTTCCTTTTTTATTTAGTCTGCATTTCCGAGTGGAAAGCCGGTGAGAAGAAGCTTGCAAGAAATTCATATGTTACTCTTTTAGAATCAATAATTTATTTACATTAATGACATCAACCAGTGTGATTTGTAAATTACTTTAAATTTTATTATATATATATATAAATAATATTCTATTATGGAAATCCTTACTTATAATATTATAATTGCGAAAGTAAGTTTGTTTGTAACGTTTTACGCATAAACCACTAAACCGATTTTAAAAACTCTTTCACCAACAGAGGCCTACATAATCCAACTATTAGGTCTTCAAAGCTTTTAGTTCTTTTTTTAAATATTGTTTCTTCACGTTTTTTATAATACATATTTCAGTATCAGAAATAGAAGCAGGCTAGCGTGGTTAAACAAAATATATACATAATGGAGTTTCTTTTTAAGCGAGATTATGTGGATAGTTAGAGTAGCTTTGGGCTCTTCATTTTACGACCGAAGATAAGGAAAAATGGCCAAAAAATTTGATGCAATTGGCAGGGCAGTGGTACAATTAATTATCTCCAACCTTTGATTAGCTGTTAGAATGTTGCCTAGACATCAATATATTACATTATTTTACTGCTAAGGCTTACCGCTTTATAGGTTACAACTTAACAGACAAATTGACAGGGTAACTTAAATTTACATAATTAATTTTTCAATTTCTAAGTCTCTCTTAGAAATTAAAAAAAAACAATAATTAGTAAGTTCATTTGTTCAAGAGTAAAATATTATGCCATTATCAACTTTGCCTGTACAGTGAGATAAACTACTAAAATAGAAAAGTGCGTATTATTTTAAAATCGTTTATTTAGTAATGTAAAAGATAAAATTAAACATATATTTATAATACTATTTACAAAATTAAATATAAAACTAATATACAAATACAAAACACAATTTTAATATACAAAATATTCATTAACAATCATCTTGTTTAACCACTTGGTTTTGCCAGTACTCCGTCAACTCCTTGAATCGACTGCAGCGCTGACTTTGTCTTTTGGAAGTGCAGTTGACGACCACGGCCGGGTTAAACAGGATCGAGCTGAACTTCCTCACCAGAGTAGTGACCGACTCTCTCGTCGCGTCGTCATCTATCAACATGTAGGACAAATGTTCAAACTTGTCTAAATCTTCGTCGATGTACTTCTCCACGCTGTCTCTGGTCGTCTGCTGCTGCGAAGGTGTGTCGTCGAACGACAGACCGTCTACTGAGATGCTGCAGCTCACCACATCGGGGATGTACTTCTTCCGCACAGTGCTTGTGGTCCAACATAAATTCTCCACTGACCTGAATATGCCGTCGATTTTGTCGCAGATCGATTCTACGGAGTGAGCTGGGTAGATCTGTCCGTTGACGTAGTACAACTCCTTCGGGCGACTGGAATCTCTCAGATCCTTGAGAAAGTCCGTGTACTCCAAGTCTTCGTACCTGGACAGCCTCCTCTCAACCTTCCTGCTGACTTTGGGAAACAATACCGACGAGTCGTCGAATGTGGTCTGCATTTGGTCCAATGTACTGAACCCATGGCGCAGAGTCGAAGGTAGATTCTCGTCGGTATCCAGGTCGACAGGTTCTCCCCACTTCTTCTCCAACTGCGTCCACTGCTCGTTACTGAACAAGATCGCTTCGGAGTCAATGAACTTGGTGAACATTGTTACAGATATGTTATCGTCACGGGTGATGTGTATCAACTGATTTTCCCCCAAAAATGTTGCGTTTATATAGTAACAACATATCTACCTGAGTGCACGCGCCGCACAGGTGTATTGTTTGAACTCATTAGCTAATTTCTTTGTATATGCCGACAAAGCTCTTTTGTTAATAAATTAGTGGGCAAAAATGTTGTTCTTATCTATTTTAGTGAAAAACTTAATTTTCGAGTTTATAGAGAATAACAATTAATAGTAACAGTGGTAGACTGTATAGATAGTTATATTTAATAAAATTCTTGCTAATTCACCATATTTAAGTGAAAATGAAATTCTAACACTAAGACGTACTACGTTTTGTAAAAATTGAATAGGTACAAGTGAAGACAAACTTGTCTCTTTAATCCATCCAAAGGTTGCCTGGAAGAAACCGCCCTTAGCGATAAGGCCGCCCATTGTACCTGATTTAAGTAAATACAATGTATACTTTGTTTTTTTGTATTATAATAAATATTGTGTAATAAAATAAATTACGTGAGTTGGTTTTTTGCATTTTTAAATTACTTGTGTAGTAATTCTAAGATCAAAATTGATATTATATCAATATATTTGCTCAGATTCAAAATCAAAAAACTTAAGACATAGGAGAGGGTACAATTTGGGGAGTTTTTTAATAAATTGTGAATATGAGTATTATATTAATAAAATATAGTAATGGGTAAGTAGAAATGCCCTTCTTTTTCTGTTACATAACACAGCAGCCAAGAGAGGTAGGTAAAAGATTAGCGGCTTATGACAAAGAATAGTCAGCCAATAAGCCGCGTCTCAGGTACTGACCTTTTATGTAAAATATTCATTGTTGTCAACCAGGTTTTTTTCCTTTTTTATTTAGTCTGCATTTCCGAGTGGAAAGCCGGTGAGAAGAAGCTTGCAAGAAATTCATATGTTACTCTTTTAGAATCAATAATTTATTTACATTAATGACATCAACCAGTGTGATTTGTAAATTACTTTAAATTTTATTATATATATATATAAATAATATTCTATTATGGAAATCCTTACTTATAATATTATAATTGCGAAAGTAAGTTTGTTTGTAACGTTTTACGCATAAACCACTAAACCGATTTTAAAAACTCTTTCACCAACAGAGGCCTACATAATCCAACTATTAGGTCTTCAAAGCTTTTAGTTCTTTTTTTAAATATTGTTTCTTCACGTTTTTTATAATACATATTTCAGTATCAGAAATAGAAGCAGGCTAGCGTGGTTAAACAAAATATATACATAATGGAGTTTCTTTTTAAGCGAGATTATGTGGATAGTTAGAGTAGCTTTGGGCTCTTCATTTTACGACCAAAGATAAGGAAAAATGGCCAAAAAATTTGATGCAATTGGCAGGGCAGTGGTACAATTAATTATCTCCAACCTTTGATTAGCTGTTAGAATGTTGCCTAGACATCAATATATTACATTATTTTACTGCTAAGGCTTACCGCTTTATAGGTTACAACTTAACAGACAAATTGACAGGGTAACTTAAATTTACATAAATAATTTTTCAATTTCTAAGTCTCTCTTAGAAATTAAAAAAAAAACAATAATTAGTAAGTTCATTTGTTCAAGAGTAAAATATTATGCCATTATCAACTTTGCCTGTACAGTGAGATAAACTACTAAAATAGAAAAGTGCGTATTATTTTAAAATCGTTTATTTAGTAATGTAAAAGATAAAATTAAACATATATTTATAATACTATTTACAAAATTAGATATATAACTAATATACAAATACAAAACACAATTTTAATATACAAAATATTCATTAACAATCATCTTGTTTAACCACTTGGTTTTGCCAGTACTCCGTCAACTCCTTGAATCGACTGCAGCGCTGATTTTGTCTTTTGGAAGTGCAGTTGACGACCACGGCCGGGTTAAACAGGATCGAGCTGAACTTCCTCACCAGAGTAGTGACCGACTCTCTCGTCGCGTCGTCATCTATCAACATGTAGGACAAATCTTCAAACTTGTCTAAATCTTCGTCGATGTACTTCTCCACGCTGTCTCTGGTCGTCTGCTGCTGCGAAGGTGTGTCGTCGAACGACAGACCGTCTACTGAGATGCTGCAGCTCACCACATCGGGGATGTACTTCTTCCGCACTGTGCTTGTGGTCCAACATAAATTCTCCACTGACCTGAATATGCCGTCGATCTTGTCGCAGATCGATTCTACGGAGTGAGCTGGGTAGATCTGTCCGTTGACGTAGTACAACTCCTTCGGGCGACTGGAATCTCTCAGATCCTTGAGAAAGTCCCTGTACTCCAAGTCTTCGTACCTGGACAGCCTCCTCTCAACCTTCCTGCTGACTTTAGGAAACAATACCGACGAGTCGTCGAATGTGGTCTGCATTTGGTCCAATGTACTGAACCCATGGCGCAGAGTCGAAGGTAGATTCTCGTCGGTATCCAGGTCGACAGGTTCTCCCCACTTCTTCTCCAACTGCGTCCACTGCTCGTTACTGAACAAGATCGCTTCGGAGTCAATGAACTTGGTGAACATTGTTACAGATATGTTATCGTCACGGGTGATGTGTATCAACTGATTTTCCCCCAAAAATGTTGCGTTTATATAGTAACAACATATCTACCTGAGTGCACGCGCCGCACAGGTGTATTGTTTGAACTCATTAGCTAATTTCTTTGTATATGCCGACAAAGCTTTTTTGTTAATAAATTAGTGGGCAAAAATGTTGTTCTTATCTATTTTAGTGAAAAACTTAATTTTCGAGTTTATAGAGAATAACAATTAATAGTAACAGTGGTAGACTGTATAGATAGTTATATTTAATAAAATTCTTGCTAATTCACCATATTTATGTGAAAATGAAATTCTAACACTAAGACGTACTACGTTTTGTAAAAATTGAATAGGTACTAGTGAAGACAAACTTGTCTCTTTAATCCATCCAAAGGTTGCCTGGAAGAAACCGCCCTTAGCGATAAGGCCGCCCATTGTACCTGATTTAAGTAAATACAATGTATACTTTGTTTTTTTGTATTATAATAAATATTGTGTAATAAAATAAATTACGTGAGTTGGTTTTTTGCATTTTTAAATTACTTGTGTAGTAATTCTAAGATCAAAATTGATATTATATCAATATATTTGCTCAGATTAAAAATCAAAAAACTTAAGACATAGGAGAGGGTACAATTTGGGGAGTTTTTTAATAAATTGTGAATATGAGTATTATATTAATAAAATATAGTAATGGGTAAGTAGAAATGCCCTTCTTTTTCTGTTACATAACACAGCAGCCAAGAGAGGTAGGTAAAATATTAGCGGCTTATGACAAAGAATAGTCAGCCAATAAGCCGCGTCTCAGGTACTGACCTTTTATGTAAAATATTCATTGTTGTCAACCAGGTTTTTTTCCTTTTTTATTTAGTCTGCATTTCCGAGTGGAAAGCCGATGAGAAGAAGCTTGCAAGAAATTCATATGTTACTCTTTTAGAATCAATAATTTATTTACATTAATGACATCAACCAGTGTGATTTGTAAATTACTTTAAATTTTATTATATATATATATAAATAATATTATATTATGGAAATCCTTACTTATAATATTATAATTGCGAAAGTAAGTTTGTTTGTAACGTTTTACGCATAAACCACTAAACCGATTTTAAAAACTCTTTCACCAACAGAGGCCTACATAATCCAACTATTAGGTCTTCAAAGCTTTTAGTTTTTTTTTTAAATATTGTTCCTTCACGTTTTTTATAATACATATTTCAGTATCAGAAATAGAAGCAGGCTAGCGTGGTTAAACAAAATATATACATAATGGAGTTTCCTTTTAAGCGAGATTATGTGGATAGTTAGAGTAGCTTTGGGCTCTTCATTTTACGACCGAAGATAAGAAAAAATGGCCAAAAAATTTGATGCAATTGGCAGGGCAGTGGTACAATTAATTATCTCCAACCTTTGATTAGCTGTTAGAATGTTGCCTAGACATCAATATATTACATTATTTTACTGCTAAGGCTTACCGCTTTATAGGTTACAACTTAACAGACAAATTGACAGGGTAACTTAAATTTACATAATTAATTTTTCAATTTCTAAGTCTCTCTTAGAAATTAAAAAAAAACAATAATTAGTAAGTTCATTTGTTCAAGAGTAAAATATTATGCCATTATCAACTTTGCCTGTACAGTGAGATAAACTACTAAAATAGAAAAGTGCGTATTATTTTAAAATCGTTTATTTAGTAATGTAAAAGATAAAATTAAACATATATTTATAATACTATTTACAAAATTAAATATAAAACTAATATACAAATACAAAACACAATTTTAATATACAAAATATTCATTAACAATCATCTTGTTACGCGTCGGTGTTATAGACGGACCGTCGACACCATTTATCTACGCTTTGGTGTAAGAGGCGGACCGTTGACACCATTTATCGAAGCAGTGCAGTTGCGGACCGGCACGAGGCGTCGAGTCAGCGCTACGTGATTTCCACATCTCGCCACTTCGATTTCGCAACCGTCTTTCCATAGTTGTAGTTTTAGATTTTAATAAAGAACGATTCATTCTTGGTACATACATCGACCATTTATCACTAGTTTTAGATTTTAGTTTAATGTAATTTATAATTAAATTTATTTAAGATGTATAGACTTTCTCTGCAACCTCCGGCTCCAGTTAACGTAATTGGCGCAGTCGGTAGGATATTCGCGGGCCGGTTCGCGATAATTAGGAATATCTCAAATCGATATCCGCGTTCGCGAGTCACCCGGGTGGTTTCCAAGCACCTTCAACGAATATCCGGATCTTCGGAAGCTGAAGCCAGAGGCGTATCCAGACATCGATACTGCAGAGGGGCCAACTATACACTTATTGAACCCAGACGGAACATCCGACCAGAAGAAGTAAGATGAACACCAGTGGTCTGGCAGCAATATTTGCCACTCCGCTTGACAAATAGTTGCTGTTCTTCGGGGGGAGGTGTTACGCGTCGGTGTTATAGACGGACCGTCGACACCATTTATCTACGCTTTGGTGTAAGAGGCGGACCGTTGACACCATTTATCGAAGCAGTGCAGTTGCGGACCGGCACGAGGCGTCGAGTCAGCGCTACGTGATTTCCACATCTCGCCACTTCGATTTCGCAACCGTCTTTCCATAGTTGTAGTTTTAGATTTTAATAAAGAACGATTCATTCTTGGTACATACATCGACCATTTATCACTAGTTTTAGATTTTAGTTTAATGTAATTTATAATTAAATTTATTTAAGATGTATAGACTTTCTCTGCAACCTCCGGCTCCAGTTAACGTAATTCGCGCCGCACAGGTGTATTGTTTGAACTCATTAGCTAATTTCTTTGTATATGCCGACAAAGCTCTTTTGTTAATAAATTAGTGGGCAAAAATGTTGTTCTTATCTATTTTAGTGAAAAACTTAATTTTCGAGTTTATAGAGAATAACAATTAATAGTAACAGTGGTAGACTGTATAGATAGTTATATTTAATAAAATTCTTGCTAATTCACCATATTTATGTGAAAATGAAATTCTAACACTAAGACGTACTACGTTTTGTAAAAATTGAATAGGTACAAGTGAAGACAAACTTGTCTCTTTAATCCATCCAAAGGTTGCCTGGAAGAAACCGCCCTTAGCGATAAGGCCGCCCATTGTACCTGATTTAAGTAAATACAATGTATACTTTGTTTTTTTGTATTATAATAAATATTGTGTAATAAAATAAATTACGTGAGTTGGTTTTTTGCATTTTTAAATTACTTGTGTAGTAATTCTAAGATCAAAATTGATATTATATCAATATATTTGCTCAGATTAAAAATCAAACAAAACTTAAGACATAGGAGAGGGTACAATTTGGGGAGTTTTTTAATAAATTGTGAATATGAGTATTATATTAATAAAATATAGTAATGGGTAAGTGGAAATGCCCTTCTTTTTCTGTTACATAACACAGCAGCCAAGAGAGGTAGGTAAAAGATTAGCGGCTTATGACAAAGAATAGTCAGCCAATAAGCCGCGTCTCAGGTACTGACCTTTTATGTAAAATATTCATTGTTGTCAACCAGGTTTTTTTCCTTTTTTATTTAGTCTGCATTTCCGAGTAGAAAGCCGGTGAGAAGAAGCTTGCAAGAAATTCATATGTTACTCTTTTAGAATCAATAATTTATTTACATTAATGACATCAACCAGTGTGATTTGTAAATTACTTTAAATTTTAATATTATACATATATATATATATATATATATATATATATATATATATATATATATATATATATATATAATATTCTATTATGGAAATCCTTACTTATAATATTATAATTGCGAAAGTAAGTTTGTTTGTAACGTTTTACGCATAAACCACTAAACCGATTTTAAAAACTCTTTCACCAACAGAGGCCTACATAATCCAACTATTAGGTCTTCAAAGCTTTTAGTTTTTTTTTTTAAATATTGTTCCTTCACGTTTTTTATAATACATATTTCAGTATCAGAAATAGAAGCAGGCTAGCGTGGTTAAACAAAATATATACATAATGGAGTTTCCTTTTAAGCGAAGACAGCCACAGTTAGTCACGGCGCGCGGTCGCTTCACCCGCTACCGCCGCGCCAACGCTCGGGCGATCTTTTAAATCAGTGTTTAAAATAATTATTAGTAAATAATAATCCAAATTAAGCGCGCCCGGTTTCGGGTAAAACCGACACCGCGCGGGGAACGTCAACCACAGAAGGCCGGCGCGGTGGTGCCCTCGCCGTGTAGAAGGGGTCGGTCTGGCACCAGCGCCAAACCCCGACCCTGACTGCACGGTGACTGGTATCCAGCCACCGCGCTTTGTCGCCGCGTTAGCTGACAACCGGAACCTAAATGGAGCAGAATAAAGAAAAAGAGGAGGTGGGATCCGACCCGACACTGCAGCACCAACGGCAAAAACGGGATGCCGATCGTCGCGCTTTCGACTCCCTTTGTGAAAAGGGAGTCGTTACGTTGGGCTTGCAGTGCTGGGTGGCGTCGTACTTCCGCGTCATGGAGTGGCATCTGGGTGAGAAGGAGAAAGGCGAACTCACCCAACAGGACGTCGATAGAATACAACTGGTCGAATCGGTCCTACCCGACCTGTTGGACAGCGAGTCAGCTGGCCCCCAAGCCGCTACCACCGCAGTTGTAACCGTGGAATCCTCGGAAACCACTACCACCGCAACAACGGCAAAGAGATCAAGAGAAGAAGAAGGATCCGAAGGCTCACCGAGTCAGAAGAAGGCGGACCTAGAGGAAACTCCGCCCACCGAGACAGCCACGCCCACTAGCGTGTCCCCACAAACCGACGCACACGCTCCGCTATGTACGTCAACCCCACGTTACTCGGACATAGTGAGCGGGGGAGAGACGACGGAGCACGAACCCTCATCGTCCTCCTACAAGTCTCCACCCCCCCTGCCTCAGCGTCCTCAAAAGGAAAGGGGCCAAAAACATCCAGCCCAACCGGACGGGACAACCCAAACATCGGACCAACACGCGGCACAAGACCAGCCAGCGCCGAAACCGACTCTAGTCACGGGAGCCCCCCCCCAACCAACCACCAGGACTTCCCCCCCTGCAGCCAAGAGTAGAATGCCCATCATAGTCGTGGACCGACTTGAGGGATGGACGGGCCACTTCAAGGCATTGAGGGACCGCATAGGCCGCCCTCCAAATGGGCGACCATACGGAAAGGGGATTCGTTTCTCCCCCACCGACGAGGACGAGTACAGAGCTGTCCAAGCTTACCTGGACGAGCTCGGACAAGCGCAGGCTCCGTACTACGCCATAGCCCCACCAACCCAACGGCCACTAAAGGTGGCTATCAGAGGCCTGCCGGCGGACACACCAGCCGCCGAAATTATAGAAGACCTGACCGGAAAGGGCGTACCGGTCAAATATGCTAAGCATATCCGGGCCCGCACTGGAAGACCCGGCTGCATATTCTTCGCGGAGATCGACCGCACACCCGCAGCAACCAAGGCGGCCTACGAGGTGGAGGAGATACTCCTCATGCCAGGCGTGGTCGTCGAGCCATGGAGGGGAAAGAAGGGGCCCTCCCAATGCCATAGGTGCCAGGGCTACAGACACAGTTCCCACAACTGCCACCGCCCACTGGCGTGTGTACGATGTGGGGGCGAACACCACGCCCAAACTTGCCCGCGCCCAAGAGAAGAACCAGCGACCTGCGCGAACTGTAAGGGTCCCCACCCGGCCAGTAGCGCTGCCTGTCCAGCGTACAAGCGGGAAGCCCGAAGCCGCAAACCAGGCCCCGTGATGAGAACTGGTCCAGCACAGCAGTTTTACCAACAAAACACTGTGGGTGAGTCAGCACCTGCCACCCTCATGGCGCAGGCCAACATCCCGGCGCCGAAAGGAGCACCACCTCCCTCTGCCGCCTCGAAACGGAGGAAAAAGAAGAAGAAGAAGATCACAGGAGACGTTGCCCAGACCATCGGGGCAACCGAAGTCACCCACAAAGCAAGTAGCGACAAGGCCGCTGCTTCAGAAAAAGACGATCTCGTCAGACTCCTCACGCTGATTACGCAGCGCGTGAGGTCAGGCGAGATTGATATCACCGGACTGCTAGGACCAACTCAACGCAATGGCTAGCCTACCCAAGCCATTGCGAATAGTTCATTGGAACGCCCAGTCGCTCAAAGGGAAGATAGGCCTTCTTCGCATCTTTGTCAAAGAGCAGCAGATTGACGTTATGCTCATTAGCGAAACCCACCTGAGCTCCCAAGCCAAATGTACAGTCCCCGGCTATTACACCTACCGGCAGGACGAGGTTTCGCCGCAAGGCACACCCTACCGCGGCCTTGCAATATTGGTGCGAAGAAATGTTGTGCACCAGCTCGTGGAACCGACAGGACTAAACTCCCTCTACGCCCTGGGAGTGGACGTCCACACCGGAGACCGCGAGCTGAGACTGTTCGCAGCCTATCGCCCACCTGGAAGTGCTGTGCCGTTCCAACCCAAGGAAGTGAGTAAATTAGTGGGCAAAAATGTTGTTCTTATCTATTTTAGTGAAAAACTTAATTTTCGAGTTTATAGAGAATAACAATTAATAGTAACAGTGGTAGACTGTATAGATAGTTATATTTAATAAAATTCTTGCTAATTCACCATATTTATGTGAAAATGAAATTCTAACACTAAGACGTACTACGTTTTGTAAAAATTGAATAGGTACTAGTGAAGACAAACTTGTCTCTTTAATCCATCCAAAGGTTGCCTGGAAGAAACCGCCCTTAGCGATAAGGCCGCCCATTGTACCTGATTTAAGTAAATACAATGTATACTTTGTTTTTTTGTATTATAATAAATATTGTGTAATAAAATAAATTACGTGAGTTGGTTTTTTGCATTTTTAAATTACTTGTGTAGTAATTCTAAGATCAAAATTGATATTATATCAATATATTTGCTCAGATTAAAAATCAAAAAACTTAAGACATAGGAGAGGGTACAATTTGGGGAGTTTTTTAATAAATTGTGAATATGAGTATTATATTAATAAAATATAGTAATGGGTAAGTAGAAATGCCCTTCTTTTTCTGTTACATAACACAGCAGCCAAGAGAGGTAGGTAAAATATTAGCGGCTTATGACAAAGAATAGTCAGCCAATAAGCCGCGTCTCAGGTACTGACCTTTTATGTAAAATATTCATTGTTGTCAACCAGGTTTTTTTCCTTTTTTATTTAGTCTGCATTTCCGAGTGGAAAGCCGATGAGAAGAAGCTTGCAAGAAATTCATATGTTACTCTTTTAGAATCAATAATTTATTTACATTAATGACATCAACCAGTGTGATTTGTAAATTACTTTAAATTTTATTATATATATATATAAATAATATTATATTATGGAAATCCTTACTTATAATATTATAATTGCGAAAGTAAGTTTGTTTGTAACGTTTTACGCATAAACCACTAAACCGATTTTAAAAACTCTTTCACCAACAGAGGCCTACATAATCCAACTATTAGGTCTTCAAAGCTTTTAGTTTTTTTTTTAAATATTGTTCCTTCACGTTTTTTATAATACATATTTCAGTATCAGAAATAGAAGCAGGCTAGCGTGGTTAAACAAAATATATACATAATGGAGTTTCCTTTTAAGCGAGATTATGTGGATAGTTAGAGTAGCTTTGGGCTCTTCATTTTACGACCGAAGATAAGAAAAAATGGCCAAAAAATTTGATGCAATTGGCAGGGCAGTGGTACAATTAATTATCTCCAACCTTTGATTAGCTGTTAGAATGTTGCCTAGACATCAATATATTACATTATTTTACTGCTAAGGCTTACCGCTTTATAGGTTACAACTTAACAGACAAATTGACAGGGTAACTTAAATTTACATAATTAATTTTTCAATTTCTAAGTCTCTCTTAGAAATTAAAAAAAAACAATAATTAGTAAGTTCATTTGTTCAAGAGTAAAATATTATGCCATTATCAACTTTGCCTGTACAGTGAGATAAACTACTAAAATAGAAAAGTGCGTATTATTTTAAAATCGTTTATTTAGTAATGTAAAAGATAAAATTAAACATATATTTATAATACTATTTACAAAATTAAATATAAAACTAATATACAAATACAAAACACAATTTTAATATACAAAATATTCATTAACAATCATCTTGTTTAACCACTTGGTTTTGCCAGTACTCCGTCAACTCCTTGAATCGACTGCAGCGCTGACTTTGTCTTTTGGAAGTGCAGTTGACGACCACGGCCGGGTTAAACAGGATCGAGCTGAACTTCCTCACCAGAGTAGTGACCGACTCTCTCGTCGCGTCGTCATCTATCAACATGTAGGACAAATGTTCAAACTTGTCTAAATCTTCGTCGATGTACTTCTCCACGCTGTCTCTGGTCGTCTGCTGCTGCGAAGGTGTGTCGTCGAACGACAGACCGTCTACTGAGATGCTGCAGCTCACCACATCGGGGATGTACTTCTTCCGCACAGTGCTTGTGGTCCAACATAAATTCTCCACTGACCTGAATATGCCGTCGATCTTGTCGCAGATCGATTCTACGGAGTGAGCTGGGTAGATCTGTCCGTTGACGTAGTACAACTCCTTCGGGCGACTGGAATCTCTCAGATCCTTGAGAAAGTCCGTGTACTCCAAGTCTTCGTACCTGGACAGCCTCCTCTCAACCTTCCTGCTGACTTTGGGAAACAATACCGACGAGTCGTCGAATGTGGTCTGCATTTGGTCCAATGTACTGAACCCATGGCGCAGAGTCGAAGGTAGATTCTCGTCGGTATCCAGGTCGACAGGTTCTCCCCACTTCTTCTCCAACTGCGTCCACTGCTCGTTACTGAACAAGATCGCTTCGGAGTCAATGAACTTGGTGAACATTGTTACAGATATGTTATCGTCACGGGTGATGTGTATCAACTGATTTCCCCCCAAAAATGTTGCGTTTATATAGTAACAACATATCTACCTGAGTGCAACAAGTGCAGTTAATATTATACATATATATATATATATATATATATATATATATATATATATATATATATATATATATATATATAATATTCTATTATGGAAATCCTTACTTATAATATTATAATTGCGAAAGTAAGTTTGTTTGTAACGTTTTACGCATAAACCACTAAACCGATTTTAAAAACTCTTTCACCAACAGAGGCCTACATAATCCAACTATTAGGTCTTCAAAGCTTTTAGTTTTTTTTTTTAAATATTGTTCCTTCACGTTTTTTATAATACATATTTCAGTATCAGAAATAGAAGCAGGCTAGCGTGGTTAAACAAAATATATACATAATGGAGTTTCCTTTTAAGCGAAGACAGCCACAGTTAGTCACGGCGCGCGGTCGCTTCACCCGCTACCGCCGCGCCAACGCTCGGGCGATCTTTTAAATCAGTGTTTAAAATAATTATTAGTAAATAATAATCCAAATTAAGCGCGCCCGGTTTCGGGTAAAACCGACACCGCGCGGGGAACGTCAACCACAGAAGGCCGGCGCGGTGGTGCCCTCGCCGTGTAGAAGGGGTCGGTCTGGCACCAGCGCCAAACCCCGACCCTGACTGCACGGTGACTGGTATCCAGCCACCGCGCTTTGTCGCCGCGTTAGCTGACAACCGGAACCTAAATGGAGCAGAATAAAGAAAAAGAGGAGGTGGGATCCGACCCGACACTGCAGCACCAACGGCAAAAACGGGATGCCGATCGTCGCGCTTTCGACTCCCTTTGTGAAAAGGGAGTCGTTACGTTGGGCTTGCAGTGCTGGGTGGCGTCGTACTTCCGCGTCATGGAGTGGCATCTGGGTGAGAAGGAGAAAGGCGAACTCACCCAACAGGACGTCGATAGAATACAACTGGTCGAATCGGTCCTACCCGACCTGTTGGACAGCGAGTCAGCTGGCCCCCAAGCCGCTACCACCGCAGTTGTAACCGTGGAATCCTCGGAAACCACTACCACCGCAACAACGGCAAAGAGATCAAGAGAAGAAGAAGGATCCGAAGGCTCACCGAGTCAGAAGAAGGCGGACCTAGAGGAAACTCCGCCCACCGAGACAGCCACGCCCACTAGCGTGTCCCCACAAACCGACGCACACGCTCCGCTATGTACGTCAACCCCACGTTACTCGGACATAGTGAGCGGGGGAGAGACGACGGAGCACGAACCCTCATCGTCCTCCTACAAGTCTCCACCCCCCCTGCCTCAGCGTCCTCAAAAGGAAAGGGGCCAAAAACATCCAGCCCAACCGGACGGGACAACCCAAACATCGGACCAACACGCGGCACAAGACCAGCCAGCGCCGAAACCGACTCTAGTCACGGGAGCCCCCCCCCAACCAACCACCAGGACTTCCCCCCCTGCAGCCAAGAGTAGAATGCCCATCATAGTCGTGGACCGACTTGAGGGATGGACGGGCCACTTCAAGGCATTGAGGGACCGCATAGGCCGCCCTCCAAATGGGCGACCATACGGAAAGGGGATTCGTTTCTCCCCCACCGACGAGGACGAGTACAGAGCTGTCCAAGCTTACCTGGACGAGCTCGGACAAGCGCAGGCTCCGTACTACGCCATAGCCCCACCAACCCAACGGCCACTAAAGGTGGCTATCAGAGGCCTGCCGGCGGACACACCAGCCGCCGAAATTATAGAAGACCTGACCGGAAAGGGCGTACCGGTCAAATATGCTAAGCATATCCGGGCCCGCACTGGAAGACCCGGCTGCATATTCTTCGCGGAGATCGACCGCACACCCGCAGCAACCAAGGCGGCCTACGAGGTGGAGGAGATACTCCTCATGCCAGGCGTGGTCGTCGAGCCATGGAGGGGAAAGAAGGGGCCCTCCCAATGCCATAGGTGCCAGGGCTACAGACACAGTTCCCACAACTGCCACCGCCCACTGGCGTGTGTACGATGTGGGGGCGAACACCACGCCCAAACTTGCCCGCGCCCAAGAGAAGAACCAGCGACCTGCGCGAACTGTAAGGGTCCCCACCCGGCCAGTAGCGCTGCCTGTCCAGCGTACAAGCGGGAAGCCCGAAGCCGCAAACCAGGCCCCGTGATGAGAACTGGTCCAGCACAGCAGTTTTACCAACAAAACACTGTGGGTGAGTCAGCACCTGCCACCCTCATGGCGCAGGCCAACATCCCGGCGCCGAAAGGAGCACCACCTCCCTCTGCCGCCTCGAAACGGAGGAAAAAGAAGAAGAAGAAGATCACAGGAGACGTTGCCCAGACCATCGGGGCAACCGAAGTCACCCACAAAGCAAGTAGCGACAAGGCCGCTGCTTCAGAAAAAGACGATCTCGTCAGACTCCTCACGCTGATTACGCAGCGCGTGAGGTCAGGCGAGATTGATATCACCGGACTGCTAGGACCAACTCAACGCAATGGCTAGCCTACCCAAGCCATTGCGAATAGTTCATTGGAACGCCCAGTCGCTCAAAGGGAAGATAGGCCTTCTTCGCATCTTTGTCAAAGAGCAGCAGATTGACGTTATGCTCATTAGCGAAACCCACCTGAGCTCCCAAGCCAAATGTACAGTCCCCGGCTATTACACCTACCGGCAGGACGAGGTTTCGCCGCAAGGCACACCCTACCGCGGCCTTGCAATATTGGTGCGAAGAAATGTTGTGCACCAGCTCGTGGAACCGACAGGACTAAACTCCCTCTACGCCCTGGGAGTGGACGTCCACACCGGAGACCGCGAGCTGAGACTGTTCGCAGCCTATCGCCCACCTGGAAGTGCTGTGCCGTTCCAACCCAAGGAAGTGAGAGAGTTACTCCATCCTCAGACGCCAACCATTATCGCAGGCGATCTAAATGCTAAACACCCGGCCTGGAACTGCCCCCGCAGTGACCGTGTAGGGGAGCTCCTCTACCAGGATGCCCTGTCCCACCAATACGAAGTCGCTGGCCCGATTGAAGCTACAAGGATTGATCCTACCAGTAGAGGCAGCGACAACGTATTGGACATCACCATCTATAAGGGACTCAGAACGCCCCCTACACAGGAAGTTTTACTCGATCTACCATCAGATCACAGGCCGGTGCTGCTGGTAGTAAAGGAAATACCGACAACGATCTCACCTCCAAGGCCACGTACTAGGACAGACTGGGAGGCCTACACCCAAACCATCCGGAGCTACACTCGCCCTCAAATCATCCGCACGCCAGAAGAAGTAGATGCCGCCGCGACAGATCTTACCCGGGCCATCCAAGCTGCGCTTGCATCGTCATCAGTGGAGAGACCGGTTACGGAAAGGGCTGAGCCCCTACCTACCCGGTTACGAAAGCTGCGTGACGAGAAACGCGCGGCAAAGAGAGCCTGGATAAGGACGAGACACCCTAGCGACAAGACTCGCTACAATCAGCTGACCAACCAACTCAAGGCAGCCATCTGGGAACACCGAGGAGAGGAATGGGAGGACCATCTACTCACTGTGGAGGACCAACTACCATCTTTGCTTAGTTTGGGATCAGATAACGTTGTGTGAGCTGTCCCAAGATATTATTATTATTATTATTATTATTATTATTATTATTATTATTATTATTATTATTATTATTATTATCTATCCACCGGCTCTGCAGACAGCTGTCAGCAGAGCCTAACCCCATTCGTCCTCTATTTGGGAAAGATGGGTTGCTCCGATATAAAGCTGAAGACCGCGTGAACATCCTGGCGGACAGCCTTGAGGAGCAATTCACACCCTTCGAAAGCCGAGACGTGGAATTCACTCGAGAGGTAGAGAACTCAGTGGAGACCTACCTGCAAACTCCCCTCGAACAGCAGAAGGACGAAGAGCTGCTTCTCGCACCTAAGGATGTCACTGCGATCATCCGGAAAACCAACCCCAGAAAGGCGCCTGGAGACGACTGCATCCCCAACGCCGCACTCAGACACCTGCCTAAACCGGCAGTGGTAGCAGTGACTCAGCTATTTAATGGGATCCTGAGAACCTCCCACTTCCCAGAGTCTTGGAAGAGAGGCCGGGTTATTACCATCCCAAAACCCGGCAAGGACCTCAGGAGACCAGAGAGCTACCGGCCTATCACCCTGCTGCCGACCGTGTCCAAGATATTCGAGAGGTTACTCTTGGTAAAGATCCGCCCACACCTCAAGCCAAGGCCCGAACAGTTCGGCTTTAGAGAGAGCCACTCCACAACATTACAGCTGACAAGAGTGCTCCACGAGATGGCGAGGAGCCTTAACACCCGCAGCTTCACCGTGGCCGTGATGCTGGACATGGAGAAGGCGTTTGATAGGGTGTGGCACGACGGACTCGTCCACAAACTATCAACGTCTTCCCTCCCATGGAGAGTAGTTGCGACCATAGCGTCGTTTCTGCGGGGGAGAAGCTTCATTGTTGCGCTGGATGGAGCCACTTCAGACACCCGAAGGATTGCTGCCGGAGTACCACAGGGAAGCTGCCTCTCGCCGACGCTTTACGCCCACTACACAAACGACATCCCGTTAGTGGGCGACGTCAAACTGGCACTGTTTGCTGACGATGCCGCATACACCAGCAGCTCCATGAACGCAAGACACGCAGCACGCAAGTTAGCCCCAACACTTGAAGCGCTCCCGGGCTGGTTAAACAAGTGGAGGTTGCGATGCAACGTGTCAAAGACACAAGCTTTCATCACAGGCTGCTGCCGCTACCCACCGCCAGTGAAATTGATGGGAGAGGAGGTGCCTTGGTCCCCGACCGTCAAGTATCTCGGCGTCTCCATAGACCGCCAACTCTCTATGACCCCGCATGTGACGTCAACCGTCGCGAAGGTCAAAGCCGCCAAAGCGAGGTTAAGACCTCTGCTGCAATCCAGACTGCCGCTGCAGACGAAAATAAACATCTACAAGTGCTACGTCAGGTCACGCCTCACCTATGCGGCGCCGGCGTGGTACAACTTTGCAGCAGAGACGACGCGACGGCGGCTTCAAGCCCAGGAAAATATCTGCCTCCGCTGGATGGTTGACGCCATACGCTATATGCGCAACAGCACGATACATCGGGATCTCCGTTGGCAGAACGTCGAGAGCTTCGTAAAGGATCTCACCGGGAGGATGTTCGAGCGAGCGGACCGCTCGTCCGAGGCCCACTTAGTGGGTATAGCTCCCCTCCCACCTGAAGATTGCACGCTAACCCGCAGAGCAAGACTCAAACGCCCCGCTCGGGAGTTGATGCCGGCTCCCTCGAGCGAAGCACCCACCGGACTGGACAACGCGCCGCCGTCCTCTCGTAGGCGGCTAACTGGGCCTCTCCCCACGGAGACTCACCCGGTTGGCCTGCCTCGAGGACAGCCGCCACCCGATGACAATACCTGACCCAACGCTCGGGGACTGTCTTCACAGCCCCCTTGAAGCGAAGGTCACCCGGACAAGACAACCCGCCGCGCCCTCTTGTAGGCGGCTAGCCGGGCCTCTCCCCAAGGAGACTCACCTGGCTGGCCGACTCGAGGGTTGCGGCCCATATCCAAGGACCGGCTCGTGGTAACGAGCCGCGAAGATATCAACCATAGGGAGCACGCTCCAAATGGTTACCCCGCCCGCCCATTGGGAGTTGGGCGTGAGATTACTACGATTGCCGATTTTAAGCGAGATTATGTGGATAGTTAGAGTAGCTTTGGGCTCTTCATTTTACGACCGAAGATAAGAAAAAATGGCCAAAAAATTTGATGCAATTGGCAGGGCAGTGGTACAATTAATTATCTCCAACCTTTGATTAGCTGTTAGAATGTTGCCTAGACATCAATATATTACTTATTTTACTGCTAAGGCTTACCGCTTTATAGGTTACAACTTAACAGACAAATTGACGGGGTAACTTAAATTTACATAATTAATTTTTCAATTTCTAAGTCTCTCTTAGAAATTAAAAAAAAAAACAATAACTAGTAAGTTCATTTGTTCAAGAGTAAAATATTATGCCATTATCAACTTTGCCTGTACAGTGAGATAAACTACTAAAATAGAAAAGTGCGTATTATTTTAAAATCGTTTATTTAGTAATGTAAAAGATAAAATTAAACATATATTTATAATACTATTTACAAAATTAAATATAAAACTAATATACAAATACAAAACACAATTTTAATATACAAAATATTCATTAACAATCATCTTGTTTAACCACTTGGTTTTGCCAGTACTCCGTCAACTCCTTGAATCGACTGTGTCTTTTGGAAGTGCAGTTGACGACCACGGCCGGGTTAAACAGGATCGAGCTGAACTTCCTCACCAGAGTAGTGACCGACTCTCTCGTCGCGTCGTCATCTATCAACATGTAGGACAAATGTTCAAACTTGTCTAAATCTTCGTCGATGTACTTCTCCACGCTGTCTCTGGTCGTCTGCTGCTGCGAAGGTGTGTCGTCGAACGACAGACCGTCTACTGAGATGCTGCAGCTCACCACATCGGGGATGTACTTCTTCCGCACAGTGCTTGTGGTCCAACATAAATTCTCCACTGACCTGAATATGCCGTCGATCTTGTCGCAGATCGATTCTACGGAGTGAGCTGGGTAGATCTGTCCGTTGACGTAGTACAACTCCTTCGGGCGACTGGAATCTCTCAGATCCTTGAGAAAGTCCGTGTACTCCAAGTCTTCGTACCTGGACAGCCTCCTCTCAATCTTCCTGCTGACTTTGGGAAACAATACCGACGAGTCGTCGAATGTGGTCTGCATTTGGTCCAATGTACTGAACCCATGGCGCAGAGTCGAAGGTAGATTCTCGTCGGTATCCAGGTCGACAGGTTCTCCCCACTTCTTCTCCAACTGCGTCCACTGCTCGTTACTGAACAAGATCGCTTCGGAGTCAATGAACTTGGTGAACATTGTTACAGATATGTTATCGTCACGGGTGATGTGTATCAACTGATTTTCCCCCAAAAATGTTGCGTTTATATAGTAACAACATATCTACCTGAGTGCACGCGCCGCACAGGTGTATTGTTTGAACTCATTAGCTAATTTCTTTGTATATGCCGACAAAGCTCTTTTGTTAATAAATTAGTGGGCAAAAATGTTGTTCTTATCTATTTTAGTGAAAAACTTAATTTTCGAGTTTATAGAGAATAACAATTAATAGTAACAGTGGTAGACTGTATAGATAGTTATATTTAATAAAATTCTTGCTAATTCACCATATTTATGTGAAAATGAAATTCTAACACTAAGACGTACTACGTTTTGTAAAAATTGAATAGGTACAAGTGAAGACAAACTTGTCTCTTTAATCCATCCAAAGGTTGCCTGGAAGAAACCGCCCTTAGCGATAAGGCCGCCCATTGTACCTGATTTAAGTAAATACAATGTATACTTTGTTTTTTTGTATTATAATAAATATTGTGTAATAAAATAAATTACGTGAGTTGGTTTTTTGCATTTTTAAATTACTTGTGTAGTAATTCTAAGATCAAAATTGATATTATATCAATATATTTGCTCAGATTAAAAATCAAAAAACTTAAGACATAGGAGAGGGTACAATTTGGGGAGTTTTTTAATAAATTGTGAATATGAGTATTATATTAATAAAATATAGTAATGGGTAAGTAGAAATGCCCTTCTTTTTCTGTTACATAACACAGCAGCCAAGAGAGGTAGGTAAAAGATTAGCGGCTTATGACAAAGAATAGTCAGCCAATAAGCCGCGTCTCAGGTACTGACCTTTTATGTAAAATATTCATTGTTGTCAACCAGGTTTTTTTTCCTTTTTTATTTAGTCTGCATTTCCGAGTGGAAAGCCGGTGAGAAGAAGCTTGCAAGAAATTCATATGTTACTCTTTTAGAATCAATAATTTATTTACATTAATGACATCAACCAGTGTGATTTGTAAATTACTTTAAATTTTATTATATATATATATAAATAATATTCTATTATGGAAATCCTTACTTATAATATTATAATTGCGAAAGTAAGTTTGTTTGTAACGTTTTACGCATAAACCACTAAACCGATTTTAAAAACTCTTTCACCAACAGAGGCCTACATAATCCAACTATTAGGTCTTCAAAGCTTTTAGTTTTTTTTTTAAATATTGTTCCTTCACGTTTTTTATAATACATATTTCAGTATCAGAAATAGAAGCAGGCTAGCGTGGTTAAACAAAATATATACATAATGGAGTTTCCTTTTAAGCGAGATTATGTGGATAGTTAGAGTAGCTTTGGGCTCTTCATTTTACGACCGAAGATAAGAAAAAATGGCCAAAAAATTTGATGCAATTGGCAGGGCAGTGGTACAATTAATTATCTCCAACCTTTGATTAGCTGTTAGAATGTTGCCTAGACATCAATATATTACATTATTTTACTGCTAAGGCTTACCGCTTTATAGGTTACAACTTAACAGACAAATTGACAGGGTAACTTAAATTTACATAATTAATGTTTCAATTTCTAAGTCTCTCTTAGAAATTAAAAAAAAAACAATAATTAGTAAGTTCATTTGTTCAAGAGTAAAATATTATGCCATTATCAACTTTGCCTGTACAGTGAGATAAACTACTAAAATAGAAAAGTGCGTATTATTTTAAAATCGTTTATTTAGTAATGTAAAAGATAAAATTAAACATATATTTATAATACTATTTACAAAATTAGATATATAACTAATATACAAATACAAAACACAATTTTAATATACAAAATATTCATTAACAATCATCTTGTTTAACCACTTGGTTTTGCCAGTACTCCGTCAACTCCTTGAATCGACTGCAGCGCTGATTTTGTCTTTTGGAAGTGCAGTTGACGACCACGGCCGGGTTAAACAGGATCGAGCTGAACTTCCTCACCAGAGTAGTGACCGACTCTCTCGTCGCGTCGTCATCTATCAACATGTAGGACAAATCTTCAAACTTGTCTAAATCTTCGTCGATGTACTTCTCCACGCTGTCTCTGGTCGTCTGCTGCTGCGAAGGTGTGTCGTCGAACGACAGACCGTCTACTGAGATGCTGCAGCTCACCACATCGGGGATGTACTTCTTCCGCACTGTGCTTGTGGTCCAACATAAATTCTCCACTGACCTGAATATGCCGTCGATCTTGTCGCAGATCGATTCTACGGAGTGAGCTGGGTAGATCTGTCCGTTGACGTAGTACAACTCCTTCGGGCGACTGGAATCTCTCAGATCCTTGAGAAAGTCCCTGTACTCCAAGTCTTCGTACCTGGACAGCCTCCTCTCAACCTTCCTGCTGACTTTAGGAAACAATACCGACGAGTCGTCGAATGTGGTCTGCATTTGGTCCAATGTACTGAACCCATGGCGCAGAGTCGAAGGTAGATTCTCGTCGGTATCCAGGTCGACAGGTTCTCCCCACTTCTTCTCCAACTGCGTCCACTGCTCGTTACTGAACAAGATCGCTTCGGAGTCAATGAACTTGGTGAACATTGTTACAGATATGTTATCGTCACGGGTGATGTGTATCAACTGATTTTCCCCCAAAAATGTTGCGTTTATATAGTAACAACATATCTACCTGAGTGCACGCGCCGCACAGGTGTATTGTTTGAACTCATTAGCTAATTTCTTTGTATATGCCGACAAAGCTCTTTTGTTAATAAATTAGTGGGCAAAAATGTTGTTCTTATCTATTTTAGTGAAAAACTTAATTTTCGAGTTTATAGAGAATAACAATTAATAGTAACAGTGGTAGACTGTATAGATAGTTATATTTAATAAAATTCTTGCTAATTCACCATATTTATGTGAAAATGAAATTCTAACACTAAGACGTACTACGTTTTGTAAAAATTGAATAGGTACAAGTGAAGACAAACTTGTCTCTTTAATCCATCCAAAGGTTGCCTGGAAGAAACCGCCCTTAGCGATAAGGCCGCCCATTGTACCTGATTTAAGTAAATACAATGTATACTTTGTTTTTTTGTATTATAATAAATATTGTGTAATAAAATAAATTACGTGAGTTGGTTTTTTGCATTTTTAAATTACTTGTGTAGTAATTCTAAGATCAAAATTGATATTATATCAATATATTTGCTCAGATTAAAAATCAAAAAACTTAAGACATAGGAGAGGGTACAATTTGGGGAGTTTTTTAATAAATTGTGAATATGAGTATTATATTAATAAAATATAGTAATGGGTAAGTAGAAATGCCCTTCTTTTTCTGTTACATAACACAGCAGCCAAGAGAGGTAGGTAAAAGATTAGCGGCTTATGACAAAGAATAGTCAGCCAATAAGCCGCGTCTCAGGTACTGACCTTTTATGTAAAATATTCATTGTTGTCAACCAGGTTTTTTTCCTTTTTTATTTAGTCTGCATTTCCGAGTGGAAAGCCGGTGAGAAGAAGCTTGCAAGAAATTCATATGTTACTCTTTTAGAATCAATAATTTATTTACATTAATGACACCAACCAGTGTGATTTGTAAATTACTTTAAATTTTATTATATATATATATATAAATAATATTCTATTATGGAAATCCTTACTTATAATATTATAATTGCGAAAGTAAGTTTGTTTGTAACGTTTTACGCATAAACCACTAAACCGATTTTAAAAACTCTTTCACCAACAGAGGCCTACATAATCCAACTATTAGGTCTTCAAAGCTTTTAGTTCTTTTTTTAAATATTGTTTCTTCACGTTTTTTATAATACATATTTCAGTATCAGAAATAGAAGCAGGCTAGCGTGGTTAAACAAAATATATACATAATGGAGTTTCTTTTTAAGCGAGATTATGTGGATAGTTAGAGTAGCTTTGGGCTCTTCATTTTACGACCGAAGATAAGGAAAAATGGCCAAAAAATTTGATGCAATTGGCAGGGCAGTGGTACAATTAATTATCTCCAACCTTTGATTAGCTGTTAGAATGTTGCCTAGACATCAATATATTACATTATTTTACTGCTAAGGCTTACCGCTTTATAGGTTACAACTTAACAGACAAATTGACAGGGTAACTTAAATTTACATAATTAATTTTTCAATTTCTAAGTCTCTCTTAGAAATTAAAAAAAAAACAATAATTAGTAAGTTCATTTGTTCAAGAGTAAAATATTATGCCATTATCAACTTTGCCTGTACAGTGAGATAAACTACTAAAATAGAAAAGTGCGTATTATTTTAAAATCGTTTATTTAGTAATGTAAAAGATAAAATTAAACATATATTTATAATACTATTTACAAAATTAGATATATAACTAATATACAAATACAAAACACAATTTTAATATACAAAATATTCATTAACAATCATCTTGTTTAACCACTTGGTTTTGCCAGTACTCCGTCAACTCCTTGAATCGACTGCAGCGCTGATTTTGTCTTTTGGAAGTGCAGTTGACGACCACGGCCGGGTTAAACAGGATCGAGCTGAACTTCCTCACCAGAGTAGTGACCGACTCTCTCGTCGCGTCGTCATCTATCAACATGTAGGACAAATCTTCAAACTTGTCTAAATCTTCGTCGATGTACTTCTCCACGCTGTCTCTGGTCGTCTGCTGCTGCGAAGGTGTGTCGTCGAACGACAGACCGTCTACTGAGATGCTGCAGCTCACCACATCGGGGATGTACTTCTTCCGCACTGTGCTTGTGGTCCAACATAAATTCTCCACTGACCTGAATATGCCGTCGATCTTGTCGCAGATCGATTCTACGGAGTGAGCTGGGTAGATCTGTCCGTTGACGTAGTACAACTCCTTCGGGCGACTGGAATCTCTCAGATCCTTGAGAAAGTCCCTGTACTCCAAGTCTTCGTACCTGGACAGCCTCCTCTCAACCTTCCTGCTGACTTTGGGAAACAATACCGACGAGTCGTCGAATGTGGTCTGCATTTGGTCCAATGTACTGAACCCATGGCGCAGAGTCGAAGGTAGATTCTCGTCGGTATCCAGGTCGACAGGTTCTCCCCACTTCTTCTCCAACTGCGTCCACTGCTCGTTACTGAACAAGATCGCTTCGGAGTCAATGAACTTGGTGAACATTGTTACAGATATGTTATCGTCACGGGTGATGTGTATCAACTGATTTTCCCCCAAAAATGTTGCGTTTATATAGTAACAACATATCTACCTGAGTGCACGCGCCGCACAGGTGTATTGTTTGAACTCATTAGCTAATTTCTTTGTATATGCCGACAAAGCTCTTTTGTTAATAAATTAGTGGGCAAAAATGTTGTTCTTATCTATTTTAGTGAAAAACTTAATTTTCGAGTTTATAGAGAATAACAATTAATAGTAACAGTGGTAGACTGTATAGATAGTTATATTTAATAAAATTCTTGCTAATTCACCATATTTATGTGAAAATGAAATTCTAACACTAAGACGTACTACGTTTTGTAAAAATTGAATAGGTACAAGTGAAGACAAACTTGTCTCTTTAATCCATCCAAAGGTTGCCTGGAAGAAACCGCCCTTAGCGATAAGGCCGCCCATTGTACCTGATTTAAGTAAATACAATGTATACTTTGTTTTTTTGTATTATAATAAATATTGTGTAATAAAATAAATTACGTGAGTTGGTTTTTTGCATTTTTAAATTACTTGTGTAGTAATTCTAAGATCAAAATTGATATTATATCAATATATTTGCTCAGATTAAAAATCAAAAAACTTAAGACATAGGAGAGGGTACAATTTGGGGAGTTTTTTAATAAATTGTGAATATGAGTATTATATTAATAAAATATAGTAATGGGTAAGTAGAAATGCCCTTCTTTTTCTGTTACATAACACAGCAGCCAAGAGAGGTAGGTAAAAGATTAGCGGCTTATGACAAAGAATAGTCAGCCAATAAGCCGCGTCTCAGGTACTGACCTTTTATGTAAAATATTCATTGTTGTCAACCAGGTTTTTTTCCTTTTTTATTTAGTCTGCATTTCCGAGTGGAAAGCCGGTGAGAAGAAGCTTGCAAGAAATTCATATGTTACTCTTTTAGAATCAATAATTTATTTACATTAATGACATCAACCAGTGTGATTTGTAAATTACTTTAAATTTTATTATATATATATATAAATAATATTCTATTATGGAAATCCTTACTTATAATATTATAATTGCGAAAGTAAGTTTGTTTGTAACGTTTTACGCATAAACCACTAAACCGATTTTAAAAACTCTTTCACCAACAGAGGCCTACATAATCCAACTATTAGGTCTTCAAAGCTTTTAGTTTTTTTTTTAAATATTGTTCCTTCACGTTTTTTATAATACATATTTCAGTATCAGAAATAGAAGCAGGCTAGCGTGGTTAAACAAAATATATACATAATGGAGTTTCCTTTTAAGCGAGATTATGTGGATAGTTAGAGTAGCTTTGGGCTCTTCATTTTACGACCGAAGATAAGAAAAAATGGCCAAAAAATTTGATGCAATTGGCAGGGCAGTGGTACAATTAATTATCTCCAACCTTTGATTAGCTGTTAGAATGTTGCCTAGACATCAATATATTACATTATTTTACTGCTAAGGCTTACCGCTTTATAGGTTACAACTTAACAGACAAATTGACAGGGTAACTTAAATTTACATAATTAATTTTTCAATTTCTAAGTCTCTCTTAGAAATTAAAAAAAAAACAATAATTAGTAAGTTCATTTGTTCAAGAGTAAAATATTATGCCATTATCAACTTTGCCTGTACAGTGAGATAAACTACTAAAATAGAAAAGTGCGTATTATTTTAAAATCGTTTATTTAGTAATGTAAAAGATAAAATTAAACATATATTTATAATACTATTTACAAAATTAAATATAAAACTAATATACAAATACAAAACACAATTTTAATATACAAAATATTCATTAACAATCATCTTGTTTAACCACTTGGTTTTGCCAGTACTCCGTCAACTCCTTGAATCGACTGCAGCGCTGACTTTGTCTTTTGGAAGTGCAGTTGACGACCACGGCCGGGTTAAACAGGATCGAGCTGAACTTCCTCACCAGAGTAGTGACCGACTCTCTCGTCGCGTCGTCATCTATCAACATGTAGGACAAATGTTCTAACTTGTCTAAATCTTCGTCGATGTACTTCTCCAAGCTGTCTCTGGTCGTCTGCTGCTGCGAAGGTGTGTCGTCGAACGACAGACCGTCTACTGAGATGCTGCAGCTCACCACATCGGGGATGTACTTCTTCCGCACAGTGCTTGTGGTCCAACATAAATTCTCCACTGATCTGAATATGCCGTCGATCTTGTCGCAGATCGATTCTACGGAGTGAGCTGGGTAGATCTGTCCGTTGACGTAGTACAACTCCTTCGGGCGACTGGAATCTCTCAGATCCTTGAGAAAGTCCGTGTACTCTAAGTCTTCGTACCTGGACAGCCTCCTCTCAACCTTCCTGCTGACTTTGGGAAACAATACCGACGAGTCGTCGAATGTGGTCTGCATTTGGTCCAATGTACTGAACCCATGGCGCAGAGTCGAAGGTAGATTCTCGTCGGTATCCAGGTCGACAGGTTCTCCCCACTTCTTCTCCAACTGCGTCCACTGCTCGTTACTGAACAAGATCGCTTCGGAGTCAATGAACTTGGTGAACATTGTTACAGATATGTTATCGTCACGGGTGATGTGTATCAACTGATTTTCCCCCAAAAATGTTGCGTTTATATAGTAACAACATATCTACCTGAGTGCACGCGCCGCACAGGTGTATTGTTTGAACTCATTAGCTAATTTCTTTGTATATGCCGACAAAGCTCTTTTGTTAATAAATTAGTGGGCAAAAATGTTGTTCTTATCTATTTTAGTGAAAAACTTAATTTTCGAGTTTATAGAGAATAACAATTAATAGTAACAGTGGTAGACTGTATAGATAGTTATATTTAATAAAATTCTTGCTAATTCACCATATTTATGTGAAAATGAAATTCTAACACTAAGACGTACTACGTTTTGTAAAAATTGAATAGGTACAAGTGAAGACAAACTTGTCTCTTTAATCCATCCAAAGGTTGCCTGGAAGAAACCGCCCTTAGCGATAAGGCCGCCCATTGTACCTGATTTAAGTAAATACAATGTATACTTTGTTTTTTTGTATTATAATAAATATTGTGTAATAAAATAAATTACGTGAGTTGGTTTTTTGCATTTTTAAATTACTTGTGTAGTAATTCTAAGATCAAAATTGATATTATATCAATATATTTGCTCAGATTAAAAATCAAACAAAACTTAAGACATAGGAGAGGGTACAATTTGGGGAGTTTTTTAATAAATTGTGAATATGAGTATTATATTAATAAAATATAGTAATGGGTAAGTAGAAATGCCCTTCTTTTTCTGTTACATAACACAGCAGCCAAGAGAGGTAGGTAAAAGATTAGCGGCTTATGACAAAGAATAGTCAGCCAATAAGCCGCGTCTCAGGTACTGACCTTTTATGTAAAATATTCATTGTTGTCAACCAGGTTTTTTTCCTTTTTTATTTAGTCTGCATTTCCGAGTGGAAAGCCGGTGAGAAGAAGCTTGCAAGAAATTCATATGTTACTCTTTTAGAATCAATAATTTATTTACATTAATGACATCAACCAGTGTGATTTGTAAATTACTTTAAATTTTATTATATATATATATAAATAATATTCTATTATGGAAATCCTTACTTATAATATTATAATTGCGAAAGTAAGTTTGTTTGTAACGTTTTACGCATAAACCACTAAACCGATTTTAAAAACTCTTTCACCAACAGAGGCCTACATAATCCAACTATTAGGTCTTCAAAGCTTTTAGTTTTTTTTTTAAATATTGTTCCTTCACGTTTTTTATAATACATATTTCAGTATCAGAAATAGAAGCAGGCTAGCGTGGTTAAACAAAATATATACATAATGGAGTTTCCTTTTAAGCGAGATTATGTGGATAGTTAGAGTAGCTTTGGGCTCTTCATTTTACGACCGAAGATAAGAAAAAATGGCCAAAAAATTTGATGCAATTGGCAGGGCAGTGGTACAATTAATTATCTCCAACCTTTGATTAGCTGTTAGAATGTTGCCTAGACATCAATATATTACATTATTTTACTGCTAAGGCTTACCGCTTTATAGGTTACAACTTAACAGACAAATTGACAGGGTAACTTAAATTTACATAATTAATTTTTCAATTTCTAAGTCTCTCTTAGAAATTAAAAAAAAAACAATAATTAGTAAGTTCATTTGTTCAAGAGTAAAATATTATGCCATTATCAACTTTGCCTGTACAGTGAGATAAACTACTAAAATAGAAAAGTGCGTATTATTTTAAAATCGTTTATTTAGTAATGTAAAAGATAAAATTAAACATATATTTATAATACTATTTACAAAATTAAATATAAAACTAATATACAAATACAAAACACAATTTTAATATACAAAATATTCATTAACAATCATCTTGTTTAACCACTTGGTTTTGCCAGTACTCCGTCAACTCCTTGAATCGACTGCAGCGCTGACTTTGTCTTTTGGAAGTGCAGTTGACGACCACGGCCGGGTTAAACAGGATCGAGCTGAACTTCCTCACCAGAGTAGTGACCGACTCTCTCGTCGCGTCGTCATCTATCAACATGTAGGACAAATGTTCTAACTTGTCTAAATCTTCGTCGATGTACTTCTCCAAGCTGTCTCTGGTCGTCTGCTGCTGCGAAGGTGTGTCGTCGAACGACAGACCGTCTACTGAGATGCTGCAGCTCACCACATCGGGGATGTACTTCTTCCGCACAGTGCTTGTGGTCCAACATAAATTCTCCACTGACCTGAATATGCCGTCGATCTTGTCGCAGATCGATTCTACGGAGTGAGCTGGGTAGATCTGTCCGTTGACGTAGTACAACTCCTTCGGGCGACTGGAATCTCTCAGATCCTTGAGAAAGTCCGTGTACTCTAAGTCTTCGTACCTGGACAGCCTCCTCTCAACCTTCCTGCTGACTTTGGGAAACAATACCGACGAGTCGTCGAATGTGGTCTGCATTTGGTCCAATGTACTGAACCCATGGCGCAGAGTCGAAGGTAGATTCTCGTCGGTATCCAGGTCGACAGGTTCTCCCCACTTCTTCTCCAACTGCGTCCACTGCTCGTTACTGAACAAGATCGCTTCGGAGTCAATGAACTTGGTGAACATTGTTACAGATATGTTATCGTCACGGGTGATGTGTATCAACTGATTTTCCCCCAAAAATGTTGCGTTTATATAGTAACAACATATCTACCTGAGTGCACGCGCCGCACAGGTGTATTGTTTGAACTCATTAGCTAATTTCTTTGTATATGCCGACAAAGCTCTTTTGTTAATAAATTAGTGGGCAAAAATGTTGTTCTTATCTATTTTAGTGAAAAACTTAATTTTCGAGTTTATAGAGAATAACAATTAATAGTAACAGTGGTAGACTGTATAGATAGTTATATTTAATAAAATTCTTGCTAATTCACCATATTTATGTGAAAATGAAATTCTAACACTAAGACGTACTACGTTTTGTAAAAATTGAATAGGTACAAGTGAAGACAAACTTGTCTCTTTAATCCATCCAAAGGTTGCCTGGAAGAAACCGCCCTTAGCGATAAGGCCGCCCATTGTACCTGATTTAAGTAAATACAATGTATACTTTGTTTTTTTGTATTATAATAAATATTGTGTAATAAAATAAATTACGTGAGTTGGTTTTTTGCATTTTTAAATTACTTGTGTAGTAATTCTAAGATCAAATTTGATATTATATCAATATATTTGCTCAGATTAAAAATCAAACAAAACTTAAGACATAGGAGAGGGTACAATTTGGGGAGTTTTTTAATAAATTGTGAATATGAGTATTATATTAATAAAATATAGTAATGGGTAAGTGGAAATGCCCTTCTTTTTCTGTTACATAACACAGCAGCCAAGAGAGGTAGGTAAAAGATTAGTGGCTTATGACAAAGAATAGTCAGCCAATAAGCCGCGTCTCAGGTACTGACCTTTTATGTAAAATATTCATTGTTGTCAACCAGGTTTTTTTCCTTTTTTATTTAGTCTGCATTTCCGAGTGGAAAGCCAGTGAGAAGAAGCTTGCAAGAAATTCATATGTTACTCTTTTAGAATTTTTTTTTTTTTTTTTTTTTTTTTTATTAGTAGGTTCACAAAACTGGACAATACATTTTGCTAACACAATACATATTTTACAGCTATATATAGAAATGTACGTCCTTCTCGATGTGAACACTGCATGCAATAAAATGAGTACACTAATTAACTAAATAGTTAATACTTACAATAATTTCAAATTACATTAAATTAAATACAATATTAATTTACTTAATCATTAAATACAATATTCAATTATTTGTTATTTTTTTAACTTATAATTTTAATTTAGATTTTAAGCTTTCTTTTATGAAAGCGTTTGTTGTACAAAATATATCTAAGTCATGACAAATTTTGTTATACGAGGACATCATGCGATTCAGTGAGGAGTACTGACTGTAATTCGTATGGCAGACAGGAAGGCTGAAAGTCTCTCTATTTTGGAGACGACTACTGGTGCGTGGTATGAGCATGTTAAATTTTGTGAGTAAATTTGGACTATCGATCATTCCGTTTATTATGCTATGCAAAAACACGATATCGGCTATATTCCGTCTGTATTCGAGTGGAACCATGGCAAAATGTGCAAGCCTTGATTCATATGATGTTAGATGCCAACAGAGATTGTTAGCATAGGATAAATGATATAGAAATCGTTTTTGTACACGTTCTATACGTTTGATATGTATAGCGTACGAAGGACTCCAGATCTGACTACAGTATTCCAGGAAAGACCGGACGTAACAATTAAAAAGAACAATTGAGACCTCAGGGTCTTTAAAAAAATTTGTTTGCCTAATTACGAAACCGGCTAGTCGTGCACCTTTGTTGATTATGGTGTCTATATGATCACGGAAGTCCAGTTTTGTATCCACTGTTATACCCAAGTCACGCATTTTTGTAACTTCAACAAGAGGAACACCTTGTATGAAATATTTAGCAGGCATAACGTTCCGTCTTCTTGTAAACTTAATGTGGTAGCATTTAGATGAATTTAATACCATTTTGTTGCCTGAACACCATTTGCTTATCTTGTCAATATCGTTTTGAAGAGCTATTACATCATCCTGACCACTTATAACCCGATAAAGTTTAAGGTCATCTGCAAACATTTGGTATTGAGAATTTATATTTTTGCACAAATCATTCACAAAAAGTAGAAACAAGACCGGACCAAGGTGAGAACCTTGTGGCACCCCTGACGATACTGTAATAGCTGCAGATTTAAAACCTCTGACTGTGACAAGCTGTGACCGATTTCGAAGGTAGGATTCACACCATCTCAACAGTGACCCACATATTCCAGCGTGATCTAGTTTCTGTATAAGCAGAGCATGGTCAACCACATCGAACGCTTTTGAGAAGTCTGTGTAGATAGCGTGTACTTCTAGTCCATTCTCCATTGCATCGTATATGTCGCTAGTGTACTCTAGGAGGTTCGATGCGGTTGACCTCCCTGGCAGAAATCCATGCTGGTGGGCTTCAAACTGCGGTCTTAGATGGTAATGAATATGCCGTTGGATCATGGACTCGAACAATTTTCCTAAAGCAGATAAAATGGAAATAGGTCTATAGTTCGTGATGTCAGTAAGGTCACCCGATTTATATATAGGAGTGACGTAGGCAACTTTCCATTTAGTTGGAAAATATCCGCACGAGAGAGATCTGTTAAAGATGAAGTATAGTGGTTTTACAAGTTCTAAAGAGCAAGTTTTTAAAAAGATTGGAGGGAGAGAATCAGGTCCTGGTCCTTTATTTATGTCTAATTTCTGAAGCGATTCCAGGATATCGGATTCCGAAAGGTATATCGAGCTGAGAGTCCTTAAGTTAAACAAAGATTTATCCGGGTCTTTAAGCGTGACGGGAAATTCGTCACGATAAACTGATTTGAAATAATCAGAAAATAGGTAACTTATTTCCTGTCCTCCATTAGCGTGTCTATCATTCAGATGCATCTCATCAGGTATATCCCCACTATTTGATCGAATAGACTTTATAAAACTCCAGAAAAGTTTTGGATTTAATTTGATGAGATCTTTTTCTTCCGTTTTAAATTTGTTCAAACATTCCTGCATCATTTTGTCACATCGATCTCGTAGTGTCTGATAAATTATTAAGTCTCGAGGGTTTGCGTGTTTTTTGTAATGAGAATGAAACTTAGCTTTTTCTTTTAAAGCTTTAATCAATGACCGATTAAACCACACGGGATGTGTAGTATTGCCCCTGTGGCGCAACGGAGTGTTCTTATGAATTATTGGAATAATTAGGTTGTAAAATGTTTCAACAATTTCGTCGATGCTATGGTTTAGGCTAAAATGGTCATCCCACTGTATTTTCATCAATTCTAATTTTATTTCGTCATAATTAGCTTTGAAAAAATTTAAAGAAGTAGATTTATTAACTTTAGGGTGCCTTTGCAATTTTCGCTTTAAAGAAATAGTTAAAGCAGGGTGGTGACCGTCCTCATTTATGAGAGAGGAAGTGCTTCTGGAAACTGAGAGAGAGTCCGTAGTATTTGTTATTATCAAATCTAAAATGCGTGAATTTACGTTACAGACATGGTTTACTTGATGAAGTTCATTAAACGAAATGAAATCAGCAAACATACTATCAATTTCGTTCAAACTGCCGATAGGATGTATTAAATTTGTAATCGAATCTAACTGCCATCGCAAGCCAGGCAAATTAAAATCACCTGCTAACAAGAGTATAGAGTTATGTGGTAATTTATGTTGGATGATATCTGACAGATTTGAAGTTAAAATGTTCAAACGGCTACAAGTGACTGGTGGAGGTAGATATAGTGTACAAATACAAAGGGGGATTGTTAAATTGCCCTGTTTTAGTTTAATACTAACCCATAGATCCTCTCCTGTGGACTCCCATTTAAGTTTTCTGACTGGATAGTGCTTTTTCAGAACGGCAATTAGTACTCCACCGCCTTCATTTTTTTGGGAAGAAGTAGAACTACGGTCACGCCTAAATATCGTGTATCTCGCATCAAATAATTCGTGATCAAATACCGAGTCGTTCAGCCATGTCTCCGTTAAAAGAACGACGTCCGCCTCCTGCCTTAGTACATTACTCAAAAAAGTTTGTGTCTTAGTCCTAAGTCCCCGAACGTTCTGGTACAATATATTCAAGTTAGTACATTTGTGCGTTGAATTTAACAATGTGACCATGGACTACTATTTTAAAATCTACAAAACGTTAAGAGATTCTTGATTCTTTATATGGAAACTTTGAGAGTTAATGTCCTTTTCTATATAAATACGGCCGTTACGCACCCACACAAACTGAAACCTTTTATCCTTTGCAACTCGACGTGCAGCTGCGTGTAATTGTTTGTTATTTACAGAAAGATGTTCAGACACACAAATTTGTTTTTTGTCACCTGCAATGCCTAGGTGGGAAGAATTCAGTTTGTCGCTTTGGTGGGTCTTATTGAAAGACTTTACTGCTGCTATTATTTTGTCACGTACCAGGGGGCTGGACAACTTGATTATAATATTTCGTGGTCTGTTGGATTCTTTGTTTAATTTTGCAACGCGGTGATAGTTAAGCAGCTCGTGTTCAGGAAGAGGGCATCCCACGGTAGAGGCTAGCTGCCGTACGACGGTGCCTATGTTTTCCGACTTATGCTCAGGTACGCATTGAATTTCCAAATTGCAATCGCGGGACTGCTGTTCGAAATGGTCAAGTTTGCTAGTTAGATCGACCACTATGGTTTTTAAACTGTTGTTCGCTTCCTCTAGATCTCCAATTTTCTTGGTTTTGACGTCCAAGTCCTGTTTGAGTTGGTCGTATTGGGCTGACATAAAATTTATACTTTCCGAAAGTTCTTGAATGGTACTACGAGTATTTGCACTTTCCTTTTTTATGTCAAGTTTAATTTCTTTTAGAAGACGTGAGAAGGATTCTTCCAGCTTACTGTCGATATAACGCTTCAGTTCGTCGTTATTACCCATAGAATTTGCTGTAGATATCTGGTTAGAATTTGCAGATTGGGAAGATAAACTAGAATTGTCTCCTCGTTTGTCAGCACTTCTACACTCGGGGCATTTCCATGTGGTTTTATAGGCCTTGGACTCTTTTGCAAAATTTTCAGCAGAAATGCTTTGGCAAAAGTAATGAGAGGTGGAGTTACACCTACTACACACTTTCAGTTCGCTGGGATTTATTGATTTATTACATTTGCTGCAAACTGTCATATTATTTTTAATTTTCCCCTAATTAGAATATGTTTTTCAACAATGGCAACACTATCCTATTGTCAACATCAAAATCAGGTAATGTCAGTTGACTTTGACAAATGTCAAAATGAAATTTCACGCTGTCAATTGATTCTGACAATGTTGTTATTATTAAATTTGAGGGTACTTTGTGTCAAACGACAGATGACTTGGTAATAACAGAAAATGTGGGTATAAAATTCTGACTTATCTTGGTATTTTCCGGAAAAAAGAGTTGAAATAAAGCGAAGATAACATCAACACTCGTTCCTTGCTTGATAAACTTCACTTTAATCACTTTAAGCTAGTTATACGTAAAATTTCCAATATTTAGTGCATAAAATTAACGGAGGTGTAGTGTACTCAATGACAGGGTTGCCCGCAGAATCAATAATTTATTTACATTAATGACATCAACCAGTGTGATTTGTAAATTACTTTAAATTTTAATATTATACATATATATATATATATATATATATATATATATATATATATATATATATATATATATATATATATATAATATTCTATTATGGAAATCCTTACTTATAATATTATAATTGCGAAAGTAAGTTTGTTTGTAACGTTTTACGCATAAACCACTAAACCGATTTTAAAAACTCTTTCACCAACAGAGGCCTACATAATCCAACTATTAGGTCTTCAAAGCTTTTAGTTTTTTTTTTAAATATTGTTCCTTCACGTTTTTTATAATACATATTTCAGTATCAGAAATAGAAGCAGGCTAGCGTGGTTAAACAAAATATATACATAATGGAGTTTCCTTTTAAGCGAGATTATGTGGATAGTTAGAATAGCTTTGGGCTCTTCATTTTACGACCGAAGATAAGAAAAAATGGCCAAAAAATTTGATGCAATTGGCAGGGCAGTGGTACAATTAATTATCTCCAACCTTTGATTAGCTGTTAGAATGTTGCCTAGACATCAATATATTACATTATTTTACTGCTAAGGCTTACCGCTTTATAGGTTACAACTTAACAGACAAATTGACAGGGTAACTTAAATTTACATAATTAATTTTTCAATTTCTAAGTCTCTCTTAGAAATTAAAAAAAAAACAATAATTAGTAAGTTCATTTGTTCAAGAGTAAAATATTATGCCATTATCAACTTTGCCTGTACAGTGAGATAAACTACTAAAATAGAAAAGTGCGTATTATTTTAAAATCGTTTATTTAGTAATGTAAAAGATAAAATTAAACATATATTTATAATACTATTTACAAAATTAAATATAAAACTAATATACAAATACAAAACACAATTTTAATATACAAAATATTCATTAACAATCATCTTGTTTAACCACTTGGTTTTGCCAGTACTCCGTCAACTCCTTGAATCGACTGCAGCGCTGACTTTGTCTTTTGGAAGTGCAGTTGACGACCACGGCCGGGTTAAACAGGATCGAGCTGAACTTCCTCACCAGAGTAGTGACCGACTCTCTCGTCGCGTCGTCATCTATCAACATGTAGGACAAATGTTCAAACTTGTCTAAATCTTCGTCGATGTACTTCTCCAAGCTGTCTCTGGTCGTCTGCTGCTGCGAAGGTGTGTCGTCGAACGACAGACCGTCTACTGAGATGCTGCAGCTCACCACATCGGGGATGTACTTCTTCCGCACAGTGCTTGTGGTCCAACATAAATTCTCCACTGACCTGAATATGCCGTCGATCTTGTCGCAGATCGATTCTACGGAGTGAGCTGGGTAGATCTGTCCGTTGACGTAGTACAACTCCTTCGGGCGACTGGAATCTCTCAGATCCTTGAGAAAGTCCGTGTACTCCAAGTCTTCGTACCTGGACAGCCTCCTCTCAACCTTCCTGCTGACTTTGGGAAACAATACCGACGAGTCGTCGAATGTGGTCTGCATTTGGTCCAATGTACTGAACCCATGGCGCAGAGTCGAAGGTAGATTCTCGTCGGTATCCAGGTCGACAGGTTCTCCCCACTTCTTCTCCAACTGCGTCCACTGCTCGTTACTGAACAAGATCGCTTCGGAGTCAATGAACTTGGTGAACATTGTTACAGATATGTTATCGTCACGGGTGATGTGTATCAACTGATTTTCCCCCAAAAATGTTGCGTTTATATAGTAACAACATATCTACCTGAGTGCACGCGCCGCACAGGTGTATTGTTTGAACTCATTAGCTAATTTCTTTGTATATGCCGACAAAGCTCTTTTGTTAATAAATTAGTGGGGTAATATGATAATTTTTTAAATATTGTAATTATTAGCCAAAACTGGATTTTATTGTTGTACTTATCTATTTTAGTGAAAAACTTAATTTTCGAGTTTATAGAGAATAACAATTAATAGTAACAGTGGTAGACTGTATTGATAGTTATATTTAATAAAATTCTTGCTAATTCACCATATTTATGTGAAAATGAAATTCTAACACTAAGACGTACTACGTTTTGTAAAAATTGAATAGGTACAAGTGAAGACAAACTTGTCTCTTTAATCCATCCAAAGGTTGCCTGGAAGAAACCGCCCTTAGCGATAAGGCCGCCCATTGTACCTGATTTAAGTAAATACAATGTATACTTTGTTTTTTTGTATTATAATAAATATTGTGTAATAAAATAAATTACGTGAGTTGGTTTTTTGCATTTTTAAATTATTTGTGTAGTAATTCTAAGATCAAAATTGATATTATATCAATATATTTGCTCAGATTAAAAATCAAACAAAACTTAAGACATAGGAGAGGGTACAATTTGGGGAGTTTTTTAATAAATTGTGAATATGAGTATTATATTAATAAAATATAGTAATGGGTAAGTAGAAATGCCCTTCTTTTTCTGTTACATAATACAGCAGCCAAGAGAGGTAGGTAAAAGATTAGCGGCTTATGACAAAGAATAGTCAGCCAACAAGCCGCGTCTCAGATACTGACCCTTTATGTAAAATATTCATTATTGTCAACCAGGTTTTTTTCCTTTTTTATTTAGTCTGCATTTCCGAGTGGAAAGCCGGTGAGAAGAAGCTTGCAAGAAATTCATATGTTACTCTTTTAAAATCATTAATTTATTTACATTAATGACATCAACCAGTGTGATTTGTAAATTACTTTAAATTTTAATATTATATATATATATATATATATATATATATATATATATATATATATAATATTCTATTATGGAAATCCTTACTTATAATATTATAATTGCGAAAGTAAGTTTGTTTGTAACGTTTTACGCATAAACCACTAAACCGATTTTAGGACCTTTTATGTAAAATATTCATTGTTTGCAAGTTTGCCATTGTTTGCCAATGCTCGGGCGATCTATAAACCAGTGTTTTCAATAATTATTAATAAATAATATTTCAAATTAAACGCGCCCGGTTTCGGGTTAAACCGACACCGCGCGGGGAACGTCAACCACAGAAGGCCGGCGCGGTGGTGCCCTCGCCGTGCAGAAGGGGTCGGTCTAGCACCAGCGCCAAACCCCGACCTTGACTGCACGGTGACTGGTATCTAGCCACCGCGCTTCGTCGCCGCGTTAGCTGACCACCAAAATGGAGTAGAATAAGGAAAAAGAGGAGGTGGGATCCGACTCGACACTGCAGCACCAACGACAAAAACGGGATGCCGATCGTCGCGCTTTCGACTCCCTTTGTGAAAAGGGAGTCGTTACGTTGGGCTTGCAGCGCTGGGTGGCGTCGTACTTCCGCGTCATGGAGTGGCATCTGGGTGAGAAGGAGAAAGGCGAAGTCACCCAACAGGACGCCGATAGACTACAACTTGTCAAATCGGTCCTACCCGAGCTGTTAGACAGCGAGTCAGCTGGCCCCCAAGCCACTACCACCGCAGTTGCAACCATGGAATCCTCGGAAACCATTACCACTGCAACCACCGCCAAGAGATCAAGAGAAGAAGAAGGATCCGAAGGCTCACCGAGTCAGAAGAAGGCGGACCTAGAGGAAACTCCGCCCACCGAGACAGCCACGCCCACTAGCGTGTCCCCGCAAACCGACGCACACGCCCCGCTATGTACGTCAACCCCACGCTACTCGGACATAGTGAGCGGGGGCGAGACGACGGAGCACGAACCCTCGTCGTCCTCCTACAAGTCTCTACCCCCTCTACCTCAGCGCCCCCAAAAGGAAAGGTGCCAGAAGCCAGAAGACCAACCGGACAGGACAACCCAAATATTGGATCAACCCTCGGCACAAGACCAGCCGACGCCGAAACCGATTTTAGTCACGGGAGCCCCCCCCCCAACCAACCACCAGGACCTCCCCCCCTGCAGCCAAGCGAAAAATGCCCATCATAGTCGTGGACAGACTTGAGGGATGGACGGGCCACTTCAAGGCTTTAAGGGACCGCATAGGCCGCCCTCCAAATGGGAGACCCTATGGAAAGGGGATTCGTTTTTCCCCCACCGACGAGGACGAATACAGAGCTGTTCAAGCTTACCTGGTCGAGCTGGGACAAGCGCAGGCTCCGTACTACACCATAGCCCCACCAACCCAACGGCCACTAAAGGTGGCTATCAGAGGCCTGCCGGCGGACACACCAGCCGCCGAAATCATAGAAGACCTGACCGGAAAGGGTACGCCCTTTCCGGTCAGGTCTTCTATGATTTCAAATATGCTAAGCATATCCGGGCTCGCACTGGAAGACCCGGCTGCATATTCTTCGCGGAGATCGACCGCACACCCGCAGCAACCAAGGCGGCCTACGAGGTGGAGGAGATACTCCTCATGCCAGGCGTGGTCGTCGAGCCATGGAGGGGAAAGAAGGGGCCCTCCCAATGCCATAGCTGCCAGGGCTACAGACACAGTTCCCACAACTGCCACCGTCCACTGGCGTGTGTACGATGTGGGGGCGAACACCACGCCCAAACTTGCCCGCGCCCAAGTGAAGAACCTGCGACCTGCGCGAACTGTAAGGGTCCCCACCCGGCCAGTAGCGCTGCCTGTCCAGCATACAAACGGAAAGCCCGAAGCCGCAAATCAGGCCCCCTGATGAGAACTGGTCCAGCACAGCAGTTTTACCAACAAAACACTGTGGGTGAATCAGCTCCTGCCACCCTCATGGCGCAGGCCAACATCCCGGCGCCGAAAGGAGCACCACCTCCCTCTGCCGCTTCGAAACGGAGCAAAAAGAGGAAGAAGAAGACCACAGGTGACGTTGCCCAGACCATCGGGACAACTGAAGTCACCCACAGAGACAAAGCAAGTAGTGACAAGACCGCTACTCCAGAAAGAGACGATCTCATCAGTCTCCTCACGCTGATTACGCAGCGCGTGAGGTCAGGCGAGATCGATATCACCGGACTTCTAGGACCAACCCAACGCAATGGCTAGCCCACCCAAGCCATTGCGAATAGTCCATTGGAACGCCCAGTCGCTCAAAGGGAAGATAGGCCTTCTTCGCATCTTCGTCAAAGAGCAGCAGATTGACGTTATGCTCATTAGCGAAACCCACATGAGCTCCAAAGCCAAATTTACAGTCCCCGGCTATTATACCTACCGGCAGGACGAGGTTTCGCCGCAAGGCACACCCTACCGCGGCCTTGCAATATTGGTGCGAAGAAATGTTGTGCATCAACTCGTGGAACCGACAGGACTAAACTCCCTCTACGCCCTGGGAGTGGACGTCCACACCGAAGACCGCGACCTGAGACTGTTCGCAGCCTATCGCCCACCTGGAAGTGCTGTGCCGTTCCAACCCAAGGAAGTGAGAGAATTACTCCATCCTCAGACGCCAACCATTATCGCACGCGATCTAAATGCTAAATACCCGGCCTGGAACTGCCCCCGCAGTGACCGTGTAGGGGAGCCCCTCTACCAGGATGCCCTGTCCCACCAATACGAAGTCGCTGGCCCGATTGAAGCTACAAGGATTTATCCTACCAGCAAAGGCAGCGACAACGTATTGGACATCACCATCTATAAGGGACTCAGAACGCCCCCTACACAGGAAGTTTTACTTGATCTACCATCAGATCACAGGCCGGTGCTGCTGGTAGTAAAGGAGCTACCAACAACGATCTCACCTCCAAGACCACGTACTAGGACAGACTGGGAGGCCTACACCCAAACAATCCGGAGCTACACTCACCCGCAAATCATCCGCACGCCAGAAGAAGTAGATGCCGCCGCGACAGATCTTACCCGGGCCATCGAAGCTGCGCTTTCATCGTCATCAGTGGAGAGACCGGCTACGGAAAGGGCTGAGCCCCTACCTACTCGGCTACGAAAGCTGCGTGACGAGTAACGCGCGGCAAAGAGAGCCTGGATAAGGACGAGACACCCTAGCGACAAGACTCGCTACAATCAGCTGACCAACCAACTCAAGGCAGCCATCTGGGAACACCGAGGAGAGGAATGGGAGGACCATCTACTCACTGTGGAGGACCAACTACCATCTATCCACCGGCTCTGCAGACAGCTGTCAGCAGAGCCTAACCCCATTCGTCCTCTATTTGGGAAAGATGGGTTGCTCCGATATAAAGCTGAAGACCGCGTGAACATTCTGACGGACAGCCTTAAGGAGCAATTCACACCCTTCGAAAGCCGAGACGTGGAATTCACTCGCGAGGTAGAGAACTCAGTGAAGACCTTCCTGCAAACTCCCCTCGAACAGATGATGTCGCTACGATCATCCGGAAAACCAACCCCAGAAAGGCGCCCGGAGACGACTGCATCCCCAACGCTGCACTCAGACACCTGCCTAAACCTGAACCTAAAGCTGAATCATCACAACATTAGTAACATAAATATTAGTCTGTATCTATGTATTTATTTATGTATGTATGTATGTATTGCTTTAAGTATGTATACTATTGTATAGCTATGTATGTAGGTATATATGTATGTATGTATTTTTGTAAGTATGTATAGTATTGTATAGTTATATTGTTTTATTTGTGTATTATGTAAGAATAATAAGGTAGTTCTTATTTTACAATTAGGTTACTGCACCTTTTACACATTCCATTTCTACATCACCCTAAGGTAGACTGGCAGAGAATGCTTTTAGCATTAAGTCCACCTTTGTACAACTTTGTGCATGTAGTTTTAAATAAATAAATAAAATAAACCGGCAGTGGTAGCAGTGACTCAGCTATTTAATGGGATCCTGAGAACCTTCCACTTCCCAGAGTCTTGGAAGAGAGGCCGGGTTATTACCACCCCTAAACCCGGCAAGGACCTCAGGAGACCAGAGAGCTACCGGCCTATCACCCTGCTGCCGACCGTGTCCAAGATCTTCGAGAGGTTACTCTTGGTAAAGATCCGCCCACACCTCAAGCTAAGGCCCGAACAGTTCGGCTTTAGAGAGAGCCACTCCACAACATTACAGCTTACAAGAGTGCTCCACGAGATGGCGAGGAGCCTTAACACCCGCAGCTTCACCGTGGCCGTGATGCTGGAGAAGGCGTTTGATAGGGTGTGGCACGACGGACTCGTCCACAAACTATCAACGTCTTACCTCCCATTGAGCGTAGTTGCGACCATAGCGTCGTTTCTGCGGGGGAGAAGCTTCATTGTTGCGCTGGATGGAGCCACTTCAGACACCCGAAGGATTGCTGCCGGAGTACCACAGGGAAGCTGCCTCTCGCCGACGCTTTACGCCCACTACACAAATGACATCCCGTTAGTGGGTGACGTCAAACTGGCACTGTTTGCTGACGATGCCGCATACACCAGCAGCTTCATGAACGCAAGCCCGCAAGTTAGCCCCAACACCGCCAGTGAAATTGATGGGAGAGGAGGTGCCTTGGTCCCCGTCCGTCAAGTATCTCGGCGTCTCCATAGACCGCCAACTTTCTATGACCCCGCATGTGACGTCAACCGTCGCGAAGGTCAAAGCCGCCAAAGCGAGGTTAAGACCTCTGCTGCAATCCAGATTGCCGCTGCAGACGAAAATAAACATCTACAAGTGCTACGTCAGGTCACGCCTCACCTATGCGGCGCCGGCGTGGTACAACTTTGCAGCAGAGACGACGCGACGGCGGCTTCAAGCCCAGGAAAACATCTGCCTCCGCTGGATGGTTGACGCCATACGCTATATGCGCAACAGCACGATACATCGTGATCTCCGTTGGCAGAACGTCGAGAGCTTTGTAAAGGATCTCACCGGGAGGATGTTCGAGCGAGCGGACCGCTCGTCCAAGGCCCACTTAGTGGGTATAGCTCCCTTCCCGCCTGAAGATTGCACGCTAACCCGCAGAGCAAGACTCAAACGTCCCGCTCGAGAGCTGATGCCGGCTCCCTCGAGCGGAGCACCCACCGGACTGGATAACGCGCCGCCGTCCTCTCGTAGGCGGCTAACTGGGCCTCTCCCCACGGAGACTCACCCAGTTGGCCTGCCTCGAGGACGGCCGCCACCCGATGACAATATCTGACCCAACGCTCGGGGACTGTCCTCACAGCCCCCTTGAGCGAAGGTCACCCGGACAAGACAACCCGCCGCACCCTTTTGTAGGCAGCTAGCCGGGCCTCTCCCCAAGGAGACTCACCTGGCGGGCCGACTCGAGGGCTGCGGCCCATACCCAAGGACCGGCTCGTGGTAACGAGCCGTGAAGACATCAACCATAGGGAGCACGCTCCAAATGGTTACCCCGCCCGCCCATTGGGAGTTGGGCGTGAGATTACTACGGGGCGAAAAACTAGTTGTTACACATCACCAGTGACAACAACACATCTATAACAATGTGCACCAAGTTTATTGACTACGAAGCGATCTTGTTCGGCAACGAGCAGTGGACACAATTGGAGGAGAAGTGGGGAGAACCTGTTGACCTGGATACCGACGAGGATCCTTCTTCGACTCTGCGCCCTGTGTTCAGTACGCTGTGCGGAGAAAGAATATCCCTGATGTGATGAACTGCAGCATCTTAGTAGACGGTCTGTCGTTCGACAATACACTTTCGCAGCAGCAGCAGTAGCAGCAGACGACCAGAGACAACGTGGAGAAGTACATCGACGGGGCTTTAGACAAGTTTGATCATCTGTCGTACGTGATGATAGATGACCACGCGACCAGGGAGTCGGTTGCTACTCTGGTGAGGAAGTTTAGCTCGATCCTGTTCGACCCGGCCGTGGTCGTCAACTGCACTCCTAAAAGTCAAATTCAGCGCTGCCGTCGGTTCGAGGAGTTGCTGGAGTACTGGCAGAACCAAGCGGCTAAACAAGATGATTGTGAATGAATGTTTTGCATTTGTATATTGATTTTATATTTAATTTTGTACGAGCCAATAGCTCACACAGCAATATTTGTTATTGATGTCAGTAGATCGACAATTCATTAGCAGTCGTAATAAAACAGCTGTGACGTGCAAACGGTGCGACTCAGATAACTAAACAATACATATTTACTTTACAATAAACTCTTTTGGAACATAAACAGTGATTTGGTGTATCATAGGGAAAACCCCAACATCTTTTTGGTCCTTCGAGCGTTACTGGATCTTTTGGTCCTTTAAAAAAAAAAAAAAAAATTGGTGCTTATTGTGGTGTAACCCGGTTGCGTTAGCAAATCGGTGCTGTTGGCTTCCCACAAGCGGGTCTCACCAGCGGCATTGAGACGTTGCACATAACGCAAAGGAGGGAGGGCTGCTCTGAGTACCAATACCAGCGGGGATTACGTCTACTGCTACAAAACAACAACAAACAATTTGCGGGGATTACGTCTACTGCTGCAAAACAACAACAAACAATTTGCGGGGATTACGTCTACTGCTACAAAACAAAAACAATCTATTTGCGGGGATAACGCCCACTGCAACGAGAACTGTACTCAACTATCAACTAAGCAGAGATAACATCTACTGCTTCTTCAACAATTGAACGCCAATCGCTGTAAACAACCGTAACTATGTCGACAGGAGACGACAGCCTGTTTGTGGAACTCATAAACAAGCAACAAAGCAGCTACGAGAAAATCAAAACTCTCCAAAGCAACTACAATAAGGATTCTGTGAGTAGAAAAACAATAGACTACCTTAACAAGCGTATTGAAACTTTGCAATCGCTATGGGATGAGTTTCAAACGAATCACGAGATCATGAAGAAGTATGAGTCTCTAAAAAGAGATCATGACTACTTTAAAGAAAACATTTTTTTCATAACAGCAGGAATGTTTGACGAAACCCTAAAATCAATGACTAAGCTACGCAGTGAGTTACTGGAGCAACTGCAATTTCCGAGCGGTTCAACATCAAAGACGCCATGCATTAAAGATACTGCAGACTTTGGTGCGACTGGCTCACCGCCCTCAAACGGAGATGAGAGTTACTTGTTGTCAACGCTATTTCGGCAGCAGGTGTGTAACTTTGATGCTCTGGAACGAGAGGTTTCTAAAACAAACTTGGAAAATATGAAGGAAAAGTGGCAGCTTAAGGATAAGTTAGAAATATTAAAATCTAAGTGGGAATCGATCGATAAGGCGCATTGGAAAATCAACTATACACTACAAGGAAAAGACCAGGAGTATCAAGAAAAATTCGAACGTTGGGAGCGAGTCTATGACACCCTCAAAGAACAGTTAGGAACAAAAATCTTTGAAATCTCGCATTACGATAAAACAACACCTCGAGTTGAACTGCCAGAGTTCGACGGAACCTACAGTAACTGGATATCATTCAGAGATTTATTCTTTGAGATGATTCATAACAACCCCACGCTAAATAAAGCGCAGAAAATGAAGTTTCTGAAATCGAAATTGAGAGGAGAGGCAGAGAAACTGATAAAACATTTACCTTTGAGTGCTGAAAACTATGACTCGTGCCTAGAAATTATCCAGCATCGCTACAACAATAAGCGATCGCTGTTTACGACTTACATTGACACGATTCTTAACCAACCGTCTATCGATAAACCAACTCTGGAAAACTTGAAAAAGCTGCACGATATAACGAAAGAGAATTTAAACGCGTTAGAGAACCTAGACATCGACATTCCTGTATGGGGCCCACTTATCGTGCACTTATTATTGCCGAAACTGGATGACGTTACTTACGGTGACTATATACAGAACATGAAACACTCGAGAGAGCTTCCAAATTTAGAAGAGTTCATGGAGTTCCTGGAATTAAGATTTATCTCATTAGAAACTCCTAGGACGAAAAAAGTCAGTTCGAAACCAAATTATTCAACGAATACCCCATACAAGAGTTATAACAATTACAAGTCAATGAACTTTAAAGATGCACAAAAATGCACCAAGACCTATCACACAACGATACGAAATTGTCCACTATGCAAAAATGATCATGCGCTGAGACAGTGTGCTACATTTTTGAACATGGATGTCGCAACGCGGAACCATACAGCGAGTAGGTTGAATTTATGCAAAAATTGCTTATTTAGTCACGGCAGCAATAAATGCACCTCAATAAAAAGATGCCGCACGTGTAATTTCAAACATCATTCCCTTTTACACGATGACAACCTGAAAAAACTACAAACAAAACCATTAACCTCGACGGCTGTTGAGAGAGTTGCGAGCGAGGTCGATGATGAACAAGAGATTCTCTTAACAACTTTACAGTTGAAGGTCAAAAACAAAGAAGGGGAATACGTTATCCTTCGAGCGTTACTGGATCAAGGATCTCAAGCAACCTTGATCACAGAAAACGCGGCGCAACGATTAAACTTACCACGAAATAAAACGAATACAGCTATCACTGGCGTTGGCAGTATAATGGGCACGAGTAAAGGGATGATCAGATTGGAATGTAAATCTATACACTCTGAGTATACCTTCCAAACTGAAGCGTTAGTAATGCGCAAACTTGTCAACAATCTGCCGAACTCTACTGTCGACAGGAAAAACTGGACACACTTAGTCAACATCAAGTTGGCTGATCCAGATTTCAACATCTCAGGACCCATTGATTTACTGCTAGGCGCACAGATTTATTCCGAGGTCATTTTAGACGGAGTACTAAAATACAAGAAAAATTCGCCAGTAGCTCAACAAACAAAAGTGGGCTGGATACTGTGTGGCGCTACAAAGCAGTTTAACTGTCTAGTCACACTAACAGAGCTAGATAGCATAACAAAATTTTGGGAAACAGAAGAGATTCCTTCGGAACCCGAACCGAGTTCCTCAAACGCATACTGTGAAAGATTTTACTCAGAAACCACATCACGCCTGAGCGATGGACGATACGTGGTGAAAATGCCAATGAAAGCAAAGTATGAAGCAAATCTGGGAAATTCGAAGCCACAAGCCATCGCCCAATTTCTCAATTTAGAAAAGAAAATGGAGAGGCAAAAACATTTTGCTCACTTATACAAACATTTCATTCGTGAGTACATTGAATTAGGTCATATGAAAGCGTCTACAAATAACGCAAGTGAAGTCTCTGCCTACCTACCACACCACGGTGTTATAAGAGAGAGCTCAACCACAACAAAACTAAGAGCTGTCTTTAATGCATCTATGAAGACAGACTCCGGCTGTAGCCTAAACGACTTGATGGAAACAGGTCCTAACCTTCAAAAGGACATTTTATCCTTGATAACCAAATGGCGAAGTTATAAATATGTACTAACGGCGGACATCGAAAAAATGTACCGTCAAATACTCATTCATCAAGATCAACAATGCCTTCAAAAAATAATTTGGAGAGATTCGGCGAATGAACACCTTAGAGAAATGCAGTTATGTACCCTTACTTATGGGACTAAGGCTGCGCCCTTCATAGCAATGCGTACGCTACAGCAACTAGCAAAAGATGAAGGTAACGCTTTCCCTCTTGCACAAAAGGTCCTACAAAACGACCTTTATATGGATGACGTCATTTCGGGGCACCACACAAAAGAGTCCACAAAAATACTTCAAAAGGAATTACAAAACTTACTGAAGAAAGGCGGATTTATACTACGAAAATGGGCATCCAATGAATCATCTATTCTTGACGAACTACAAAGCAAAGAGAAAAGCCAAACTCAAGGGTTTAATTTCAATCAAATAGAGTTCAGCAAAACGCTTGGAATAGCGTGGAATGACTCGAGCGATACGTTCCATTTTATTAGCGAAGTATCGTGTAACATCAGTAATACAGCTTATACTAAACGCAAGCTACTGTCCGAGATAAGCAAGATCTACGATCCACTCGGTTGGTTAGCTCCAGTTACAATACAAGCCAAGCTAATTTTTCAAAAACTATGGAGCGAGTCCTATCAACACATTGGTTGGGATGAAAAGGTTCCAAATGCGATTGAGAAAGAATGGCGAAAGGTTAAATCTGACCTACATAATTTAAACATTATCAGTTTGCCCAGATGGTTAAGAAACGCAAACAATGCAACGATCGAATTGCAAGGCTTTTGTGACGCGAGCGAATTTGCGTACGCGTGCGTCATCTACAGCCGAACGATAGCACGTACCGGCGCATACAAAATTACGTTACTCGCCGCAAAAACTAAAGTGGCACCACTAAAAAATAAAATTTCTATTCCGAAATTGGAATTGTGCGCCGCAGTCTTGTTATCAAAACTCCTGCACAATCTTGTGCAGGAGTTTTGATAATCTGCCAGGACTTTGGCTATCTAGCCAAAGTCCTGGCAGATTACAAGCTAAAGATATCCTGTTGGTCCGACTCGAAAGTAGTCTTAGCTTGGCTACAAGGAAGTCCCACTAAATACGAAAAATACGTAACGAATAGAACGACAATAATAACAAACACCGTCCCGGCAGCACATTGGGGTTACGTAAGAAGTAGCGAAAACCCAGCTGACTGTGCAACCAGGGGTCTCTTGCCATCGAAGTTGGTCAACTTTTCTCTATGGTGGGAGGGACCACAATGGCTTAAACAGCAAGAAAAACAAAATTTAAACCCGACCGAAACTTTCACTACAAACGAAGGATATCGAAAAAACTGTTATACAAACTCAATTATGAAAATTGTTACGGAACCCGTACAAATTAAAAATGAAACAATTAAATCATTACTTGAACGATATAGCAACATAAATCATATTACAAGAATACTTGCTCGTGTAATACGTTTTGCTGATGCGTTACAAAACAAAAGGAGGGCAAATGATTTCAATGAACTTACCTTGAGCGAAACAAACAATGCATTACTCATAATTATCAAAACAGTACAAAGAAATTATTTTGAAAATGAAATCACTTCTCTCAAGAAAAACGGTAAACTTTCAAACAGGAGCGCTATTCTAAATTTAAATCCCTTTTTGGATTCGAAGGGGTTGTTACGCGTCGGAGGGCGTCTTGCTTATTCAGATTTACCAGAAGAAACAAAGCACCCTATCTTGGTTCCAGCAGAAGGGAGACTCACACAATTCATAATTGAAAACGCGCATCAAAAGACCTTACACGGTGGGGCAAGATTAACGCTAGCCTTCACTAGAAATACGTATTGGATCATAAGTGGCAACCGAAAAGTAAAAAAAACACTGCGACAATGCATTCGATGCCGCCGTTACGCAACTACCCGATCTGAACAACTAATGGGTAACCTTCCCAAAGAACGGATCACTCCAACAAGACCATTTTCACATACAGAAGTAGACTTCACAGGTCATGTGGAAATAAAAATAAACAAAGGCCGCGGGATAAAGACCTGCAAAGGCTACATAGCCATATTCGTATGTATGTGCACAAAGGCAGTTCATATTGAATTGGTGTCGGACTTATCCACGCAAACATTTATTGCAGCCCTAAAAAGGATGTGTTCCCGAAAAGGTACCCCGGAGCACATCTATTCCGATAACGGGACTAATTTCGTAGGAGCTGCGAAAGTATTGAATGAAGAGTTCAAGCTTTATAAAACAATGCTGTCTTCAGAATTTTTCAAAGAGATCAACGAACTTCAGATCGAATGGCATTTTAACGCTTCATCCTGGCCATCAGCAGGAGGCTTATGGGAAGCTGCCGTTCGCTCCATGAAGGCTCATTTAAAACGAGTGATTGGACAACAAAAACTAACTTACGAACAATTTGCAACGCTGCTTACCCAAATTGAAGCTTGCATGAACAGTAGACCACTATATCCACTAACGGAAGATGTAGAGGATCTTAACTATCTTACTCCTAGTCACTTTCTCACTGGGAGTCCGACGCTCACTCTACCAATAAATGAGCCTGAACAAATGAAATCGATAGATATTAGGAACAACTGGAAACTTATAGAACTTATGCGCCGACACTATTGGGATCGATGGTCAAAGGAGTACCTACATTTATTACAAAGCCGCAGCAAATGGCAACAAACCAAAGAAAATATAGAAAAGGGACAGCTAGTATTAGTGAAGAAAGGTAATCTCCCGCCAGCAAAGTGGGCCATGGGTCGCGTAGTGGAATTGCATCCTGGTAGTGACGAATTAGTACGAGTAGTCACCCTCAAGACACAAAATGGAACACTGAAGAGGCCTATAACTAAACTAGTCCCATTACCTTTATGCGAGCCTAGCGAAGATATAAATCAACAAAAAATAACTCCTGAAACAGAAAACCGCAAGAAAACTGCAACTGTGAAAACCAGAAAGGGTATAAACAGCTTGTTTATGATGTTGTTAATAACGTTGACAACACTTTCATGCGGTCAAGCAACTCCCAAGGAACCATTTAAAGTAACGCCACTGACAGATAACCAACCAATTTACTTTGATACTGTTGGACAAATTCAACTCATCCACGATGAATGGAAACTTCTCGTGTACTATAACTTGACAACATTTTGGCAAAGTACGACGAAAGTCGAAAAATTCATTGATCATCTAGCCCAAGTATGCGACACAATGCCCAATGAACCATGCCATTATATCATACAGCAACTTGACTTCGATATGAAGCAACTAAACGAATACAACATTTTATTACTGTCTCAACATCATTCCCGGATACGTCGTGGATACATTGATGGTGTAGGAAACCTAGCTCGAACATTGTTTGGTGTCCTTGATAGCGATTTTGCAGAAAAATATACTCAGGACATACAAAAAATAAAAACGAACGAACAATATCTACTACAGCTTATAAAAAACCAAACACTTATTATTGAGGCAGAAAACAATATAATAAAGAAAAACGAAAACTTCGTGAAACGTCAACTGGAAGTTATTCAAAAATACATGAACAAAACCGAACATGAATTCGCAGTGATAGAAAACCGATTCCAAATTATGAAGACCATGAATGACGTTAACGCGGGGGCGTTAACCGCCAGCTTGCTATTAAACGTATTGAGAAGAAGTCAACAAATGCTCTTGGATGCACTAACTGACATCTACAAAGGACATCTTGATGTGAAAATTTTCACTCCAGAAGAACTTTCACAACAGATCAATCACATTGCAGGCATTATATCAAAAAGGTTGACGCTACCAATTAAGAACGAAAACGGCGCGGGAATTCAAGATATATACAAACTCATTTATGTCAAGGCCCGACTCACCGAACAATACTTACTATTCGAATTACATATACCATTACTAAGCGATGACGAGTATACGTTATATCACATACCTATACCTAATTACGTTAACTGGAGCCGGAGGTTGCAGAGAAAGTCTATACATCTTAAATAAATTTAATTATAAATTACATTAAACTAAAATCTAAAACTAGTGATAAATGGTCGATGTATGTACCAAGAATGAATCGTTCTTTATTAAAATCTAAAACTACAACTATGGAAAGACGGTTGCGAAATCGAAGTGGCGAGATGTGGAAATCACGTAGCGCTGACTCGACGCCTCGTGCCGGTCCGCAACTGCACTGCTTCGATAAATGGTGTCAACGGTCCGCCTCTTACACCAAAGCGTAGATAAATGGTGTCGACGGTCCGTCTATAACACCGACGCGTAACACCTCCCCCCGAAGAACAGCAACTATTTGTCAAGCGGAGTGGCAAATATTGCTGCCAGACCACTGGTGTTCATCTTACTTCTTCTGGTCGGATGTTCCGTCTGGGTTCAATAAGTGTATAGTTGGCCCCTCTGCAGTATCGATGTCTGGATACGCCTCTGGCTTCAGCTTCCGAAGATCCGGATATTCGTTGAAGGTGCTTGGAAACCACCCGGGTGACTCGCGAACGCGGATATCGATTTGAGATATTCCTAATTATCGCGAACCGGCCCGCGAATATCCTACCGACTGCGCCAATTACGTTAACTGGAGCCGGAGGTTGCAGAGAAAGTCTATACATCTTAAATAAATTTAATTATAAATTACATTAAACTAAAATCTAAAACTAGTGATAAATGGTCGATGTATGTACCAAGAATGAATCGTTCTTTATTAAAATCTAAAACTACAACTATGGAAAGACGGTTGCGAAATCGAAGTGGCGAGATGTGGAAATCACGTAGCGCTGACTCGACGCCTCGTGCCGGTCCGCAACTGCACTGCTTCGATAAATGGTGTCAACGGTCCGCCTCTTACACCAAAGCGTAGATAAATGGTGTCGACGGTCCGTCTATAACACCGACGCGTAACAACCTAAACAACACGCGGCGAATCAATGTCGAGTACTCGCAATCAGAACGAAATACATAGGAGTAAACTTTGTTAAAAATACATATATACAGATGGAAGAGGCGGATCTTCAGCAGTGTACATCAATGGCCGGTAACTATATCTGCCACGCCTATACACCCATAAGCAACTTACATGGTCCTGCAGCAACTTGTGAAGCAAAAATGCTGAGCAAAAATGTAAACATTACCTGCGATTGGATAACACAACAATGTAATGACCGATGGATAAAATTACAGAGACCAAACATCTGGCTGTACAATTGCATAAATGAGTGCGCGACTCGTATAGTATGCGAGAATCAGATTTCAACAACAATCATGTCAAAAGCGGGGCTCCTTGCCCTAGGTCAGGATTGTGTAATACAACACAACGATGTGACGATTTATTCACATAATGTCTTTAGTAGCAAAACTGACATCAGAATGTCAATGGAAGTACCTACGATTGATTCACCGAACGATATGTGGACTACTTATAAAAACACAAAACATGTGTTATCTAAACTGGAGTTGTCAGAAGAACATAAAACAGTTGATGGTATGATTACGTCACAGAAAGATCGAGAGATCTTACCTACCGAGTTGAGTGTCCACGACATCAGCAACTACGCGATCAGCACTTTGCTCGTGGGAGGAATTGTCGTCAGTATCATTGCATGGAAAGTAAGAAGATGTCTACCTATCTTTAAGAAGAACAACATTCCCTCTACAAAAACTTCGACAAAGACTCGAGATGGAACAGAGAACGTGGAGCTGGAGGAGGTTGCTGGTTACGCTACGATTGAGGATCGACATTCCCGACGTTTGGAAAGTCAGCCGCCGGAACCAGCATCGGGGAATACTTTTAATTTATAAAACTTATCTTTGTTAAATTTATAAATCATATTTTATATTTTATAGCTTTTACAACTTTATCATACCTAATTAAATTTTACTATTAACTATAACTTGTAACGCAAGTTTGGTAATCTGGGTACGTTCTATACCTGTCCCTCGGGAGCATGTACGAGCCAATAGCTCACACAGCAATATTTGTTATTGATGTCAGTAGATCGACAATTCATTAGCAGTCGTAATAAAACAGCTGTGACGTGCAAACGGTGCGACTCAGATAACTAAACAATACATATTTACTTTACAATAAACTCTTTTGGAACATAAACAGTGATTTGGTGTATCATAGGGAAAACCCCAACAGTGAATATTATTATTGTATAAAAGTAGTTTCGTAAGTATTTATTTTATTATAAATAGGTATATGTTTAATTTTATATTTTGCATTACTAAATAAACGATTTCAAAATAATATGAACTTTTTTATTTTCGTAAGTTTAGTCACTGTACAGGCAAAGTTGTAATTGGCATAATATTTTACTCGTGTATTAATAAACTTACTTTATAATGGGAAATATTAATTATGAAATATATTAAAAATAAAACAATTATTACAAAGGTTTCTACTGAGCTCCATGAGAATAATATACTTAATGACATATTACGTTCATTAACACTTACCTAGTTGACAATAATGAATACTTGATAAAAAAGGTCAGTACCTGACACGCGGCTTATTGACTGACAATTCTTTGTCATAAGCCGCTAATCTTTTACCTACCTTTCTCGGCTGCTGTGTTATGTAACAGAAAAGGAAGGGCATTTCCACTTACCCATTAATATAATTCTCCTATTCATTGTTTATTAAAAAAAAAAAACAAAAAAAATTGTACCCTCCCCTATGTCTGAAGTTTTGTATGATTTCTAGTCTGAGCTAATATATTCTAGTTCTTTTTTTCTTATAAAAGACGACTCTCGCAGTAGGCTACAAGCCCTGTGTCGCGGGGGACTTTACAAACATACAAGTCGCGGACACAAAATATTGATATACCTAACATCAATTATCTTATAATTACTACACAAGTAATTTTAAAATATAAAAAAACAATAATTTACGTAATTTATTTGATTACACAATATTTATTACCTAGGTACTTAATTTTTACAGAACGAAATGTAATACTTTTTAAAGTTGCGTGATGCTATTTGTGCTAGAATTTCATTTTCTCATTTAAATGATGAGTTAGCGAGAATTTTATTAAAATTAATAAAACTATTATATAATATAGAATATATTCAGGTAAAAATAGTACTAAATTCAAGGAATTAATTCTTAGTTATGGATTACGATATCACATAAATGAACCAACTAGGCTTAATAAGTGCATAGACAATATCATCAGTAACATTAATAACGTGACGGGCAAAACCTATAACTTTTACCTCTCTGACCATAATACAGCTCAAGTTCTCACAGTCAAGCAACAAAATAGTTGCAATGTTGGAAAGGACCACTACTATAGGAGTTTCAGTAATTTATGCAAAGAGAATAAGGACACATTTGTTAAGTGTATTAGATCTCTAAGTTTTGGTGACATACTTGATATTCCGAATACGAATGACGCTTTTAATGAGTACTTTTGTACACTCTCGTACTTTTTTATAAACTATGTTTCCCACTTATCAAAGTGAAGCACTCATTACAAAATACAAAAAAATGTAAATGGATATCAAAGGGAATACCCTTTGATATCCATTTACATTTTAGTAGTAAATAATAGTGGTAAAACTAAGAGGTTACTAAGATATAAATACTACTCAGATAAAAACATAAATAATAAGAATAAATACATAGTAGATTCCAAATTGTTAAAAAAATGCATGATCAACCTACAATCACTGTGTAACCAAAAACTCATTCTCAATTCCGAAAATAAAGTTAAAGCTACCTACCTGGGATGTGGTTAAGCGCAGCATGGGTAATGCTTCATCTAGGAAATTTATAAGTAATATCGTAGATATTGCTAATGAAATAACATCAGGACCTGACATTTCTAATAAATTTAATAATTATTTCATTGACACTACTAATCACAATTCATTCAATCCAAGTAATTATAATTCTGACACATATAAAATAAAATCTAATGACAATAGCATATTTTTAGAACCTACGTGTGCCTCAGAGATCTATCAGATAATAAAATCTTTAAAGAGTACCAAATCAGATGGATATGACAATATTACAACAGAACTTGTTAAAAGAACTTCTCAATATATATCAATACCGCTAGCCCACATTATTAATCTATCTTTAGAGCAGGGATGTTTCCCAGATAGGCTGAAGTTCTCATTAATAAAACCCCTACATATAAAGGGCGCAAAAAATGACGTTAGTAATTACAGACCAATAGCCTTGACTCCTACAATATCTAAAATATTTGAAAAGGTAATGTACAAACGACTGCTTAATTTTCTAGAAAAATATAATATTTTGGTTGCAGAACAATGTGGTTTCCGGCAAAACAAATCAACCTCGCTAGCAATATTTACGTTGGTCAAGGCAGTTATTAAAAGTATAAATAATAATAAATATTCTTGTGCCTTGTTCCTGGACTTAACTAAGGCTTTTGACCTTATGGACCATTTTAGACTTATTCAAAAGTTAGACAATTATGGCATCAGAGGTCTAGCTAAGAAATGGTTCGAATCATACTTAAGAGACAGAAAACAAATCACTAGGATAACAAAAATCAATGAAGCAACTAATGCCAAAGAAGATTTTGACTCTGAACCTCGAATAAACCAGTGTGGTGTACCACAAGGTAGCATTTTAGGTCCTCTATTATTCCTTGTTTACGTAAACGACCTACCTCAGTTTATTAAACATCAGTGTGTTCTATTTGCGGATGACACAACAATCATCATAGAACATAATAAACAAGAGGACATAAACTTAGAGATTAATAAAACGCTAAGCAATGTAATTAAATGGTTAGATATAAATAAATTAAAAATAAATTTTTCTAAAACTAACGTGATACATTTCAGAACCTGGAAAAGCAAACCTACACAAATTACGGTTACCTTAAAAAATACTGTGATTGAACATATACGTAGTACCGTATTTCTAGGCGTAACTTTAGACCAGCATTTTACATGGAAGGAACACATAGACAAAATCTGCACAAAAGTAAACAGATTTGTATTCGCCCTAAGAAAGGTTAAAGATGTTACATCTAGGCAAACCTCATTAACCGTGTACCATGCGTATGTGTGCTCCGTAATCCGATACGGTATAGTCGCCTGGGGCAATTCTACAGAACTAACGAGATTATTTATTGCTCAAAAAAAATGTATTCGTGCCATATTCAATCTAGATTGGTATGACTCTTGTAAGCCAGTATTTAAGACGCACAACCTTTTAACAGTTCCTAGTTTTTTTTAGTATTTACAGTTTTTTATTTTTTATTCCAAACTTTTATAATACATCTAACCAATTAAACAAGATATTTACAGAATTAAAATAAAATAAAAAAGGAGGGCAGAACCGTTTAGGCGTCAAAGAATTCCTCCCCATCGATGACAACAGGTAACGTTCCCAGAAGGCTGGCAGCATTGCCACGTTGGATGGCAATACTAATTCTTTGTGCAAAGAAAAGGCCAGCCTTCTGGTCACGGGAGGCACTGATAAGACGTCGGGAAATTTCCTTATATAATAGGCGCGCACTTGGGCCCCACGGCCCTAGAGTCTCAACCCCAAACGGCTCAAATACATAATCCCCAACCAGATTACTGTATTTACGCTGTTTGAGGTTCTCAGCGGATGCAGCAGCAGCGCAGGCGTAATTCGCCGTGCTTGGGAGATGGGTAGGCGCCAAGGTATCGACGCAAGTTGCATCCCATACCAAGGGCCGACCCAACCTCCAAGGCAACAAAGACATACCGTCCGGCCTCTTACCATCACTGCGCGTCAAACCATTTGGTTCGATCACAGCTGGCACGCCAGCGGTCACCAGCGCCCTTCGGATTATGTCGTTGATGCTTGCGTGGCGGGACATACGACCTGCGCTCCTGCTGCACGACAGGCCATGGTATCCGAGGCCGCACACGTCTTCTCCACAGTGACATCGATGAGGAGAAACACATTGGACACCCAAACGAAGGCATGCAGCGATGCGAAATGTCGTATCGTCCAACTTTGTGCCTAAGTTGGACGATGGAAGAGCCTGCAACCAGATGCCCGATTCCCATTCACCCACAGCCAGTAGGCGGGCTCGCTCTGTAGGACTGGAAAAAGTATTTATTAGATGCTGCCTTATTGAACTGCAGAGCGGCCAATCCCACTGCCTCTGGGAGGACAGGTTGGAGGGAAAATCAACATTTGGGCAAGCCATTTTCCAAGCGTTCAAGGCTTCAGACTTACACCTCACTTCGGAATCAACCAGTGTAGGAGTTAAAATTTTCCTGGTTAATTCCTCAGTGCTGTGAAGTGAAGACAAGAACGCTGGTAAGCTTACATCTGAAATTTTCCGAACACCAAGGCCGCCCAGGCGGACAGGTAAAGACGCCTGTAGCCATGCTCGGTCGTTTATAGCAATATTTAAAATTTTGCAAAGTGTGTTTTGTATAATTTTGTCCATTTTATCTAAAAGTGCTAAATTTTTAAACAACTGAGTGCATCTAAGCGCGTGTGTTAATTTCGGGACGAAAAGGCAATACCGAATGATAGTGAAGGCTGAGTGTATATTAATTTGGAGTAATCTGTCCGAAACTTCACAGAATTTTTGTATTTTCTCCTCTATAAAAGAATTCTAGGCTTCTTCTAATATCGGGGACCCAAGAATTCGAAAAGAGTTATTTTCAATATGTTTTAAATTTGGAACTAAAGAGTTAAATTTAGATAAAGTCGGAAGTTTGTCAATGTTATCACATAAGAAAATTTCACATTTGCTGCAATTTAATTCTAAGCCAATATCTTGAAATTTATCTTTTAGAAAAGCCAAATCGTTAAACACGGTTTCCACATCGCCCCCCAGAGTCCCGTCGTCTAGGTACTTATTTGGAATTCAACTGCCGAATGATAGGATGAATAGCTAAACTAAAAATGCCTGGCCCAAGGGGGGCACCTTGTTGACATCCTACTGCTGAATCCAAAAGGTTGTCCTTGTAGATTAATTTGGATGGGAGTCTGTAACATTGCCAAAGATAACTGTAAATTTTGGGTGTTTCTAATTTTGCCTGTGCCAACAAAGTGTCCCTGTTGACAGAGTTGAAGGCATTCTTCACGTCAACCTTAAGAATGACCTCTGCCTTACCCGAGCCAAGGTACGTGGATAGAGCATGTACGGCAGCCTCACAGCCCCCTCTTGAGCCAAAACCAAGTTGCAGGGGCTGGAATTTACTCGCTAGATGGTCGCGGTAATAAGAACAGCATAATTTGGCTGCCGTACGCCGATAAGTACTTCCTACGGCAATGGGACGAATACCACCATCGGTCTTGCGAAGAGCACATACATTTGCCCCATATAAAATGCTTAAAACGCTATCATCCACATTGCCGGAGAGCATAAGGTTAATTAAGGCCGTTAACTCCTTCAAGAGCGCGCCGCCAGTTTCCCCGGCACTTGAACCCAGAAGATCTTTTAAATGTTGTGGGGTCAAGCCGTCAAGGCCGCCGGCAGACCCGCTCCGAAAGGAGTTAACGGCAGATAGCACGTCCTTGGCAGTGACACCGAGGCAATCTGCATCAGCGTCGGGTGGGTCGGGGAAGGACAGGCCATCCCTTGGCGCTGGGTGTTTGCCCTGCAGACCCGCAAGCGTGTCAGCAGAGCAAGGCGCCACCACGTCACTACTGAATAGAAGTCGAGCTGCTCCCCTTATGTCACCTTCCCTTAATTTAGATTCTATGTAACGAAATTTTGGCTGTATTAGAAAAACGAAAATTACTACAGCAACAATTAAAGGAAGAAAGAGCAAAAGGAAAATTTGCGTACATAAAATATGATAGGTTGATAGTGAAGGAAGACAACGCAACCAACATAGAAAAAAGGAAAAGAGAGGAATCTACATCTCCTGGGATACATACAAACCCTAAAAAACAAATTAATATGGCTACAAACAGCAAAACACAAAGAACAAATGCTTATGAGCTGATGAGAGCTAGATCAAACTCAAATTCTTTCTTACCTTCAATTAATAAAACCAACTAGCAATTAAATGTCAGTTACCGGAAACGGAACAACCCCAACCCGGCTGGTCTCCGTGGGGTTGACAGACCACTACCCTCAATCACCACTACACCTACCCAAAATAATAAAAATAAGACAAACAAAATCCAAATAGCAACTTTCAACGTAAGAACATTAAGAACCGAGGAAAGATTTATTGAACTTGAAGAAGCATTGAGAGATATCAGATGGGATATAATTGGACTATGTGAAGTAAGAAGATCCGGAGAAGAAATAAAAGAATTTAAAGATTTTATATTCTACTACAAAGGAGAAATTCAAGGAAAACATGGAATAGGCTTTCTTGTTAGAAAAGGATTTAAACAATACATAGAAGAATTTGATGGTATATCGGATAGAATAGGAATTCTAAACGTTAACGTACCTGGCTTCAAAAACCCTTTCTCAATCCTACAAATATATGCTCCAACCGATCAAGCAACCGAAAACGAAAAAGATACATTTTACAATAGTCTCACCGAAACAATGCAGAAAGTAAATAAGAACATCATACTCATGGGGGACTTTAATGGTCAAATAGGAGCCAAATCTGATAAAGAAGAGTTCGTCATAGGTAAATATGGCCAGGGAAAGAGGACAGACAATGGGCAACGGTTAACAAATTTTTGTTTCGAACAGAACTTGAGAGTAATGAACACCTTTTTCCTCAAGAAACATGACAGGAAATGGACATGGATGTCTCCAAATGGCAAAGATAGAAATGAGATAGATTTTATAACTACTAATATGCCCAAGGTGTTCAACGACGTCAGTGTGGTGTCAAATCTAAACTTTAATTCAGACCATAGAATGGTAAGAGGAACTATAGCGTGCAGAGAATTAAAAATACAGAGACAAAAATGTCATAGAACAAACTGCCGGCAATCACATATACCAGAACAAAACCGAAATGAATTAAAACTATCATTAAAGTCAATAGAGAAACAGAATAATGTACAAGGAAAATATAACATCTTAGAAGAAGCACTATCAAAAATAAACAAATGTAAAATAAGAGATAAAAAAGACAAGCTCGGTGAAGAAGCCAGATTAAAAATTAACCAAAGAAAAGAAATGATAAAAAACAGAAAGGAAAATCTTACACAAATAGCTAAGATTAGTAAAGAAATTTCAAAAGCAATTAAAAAACATAGAACAAAAAATCGACTTACTATCATAAGAGATCAAATTAATAAAACGGGAGGATTTAAAACAGCTTTAAAACAACTTAAAGAACATTCAACATGGATACCAAAGACAATAAAAAAGGGAAAAGACAACAAAATACAAACTACAACTAAACGACGACTTATTTTACAAACGGCAACAGATTTTTACAAAGAATTGTATACAGATAATATGAACGAATACTTAGGCAAAACAACATTAGAAAAAGACCCAAACTCCGAACCGATCCCATACATTTTGCAAAGTGAAGTAAGAAGAGCTATTCAAACACAGAAAGCAGGGAAATCACCTGGAGATGACAAGATAACAAATGAGTTATTAAAAATTACCATGGAAGAGATAATACAACCTTTAACACATATATGCAATGAAATTTTGAAAACGGAACAAATCCCTTACCAATGGACATCGTCAACAATAATTCTCTTATATAAAAAAGGAGATAAAAGTGCGATCAACAATTATAGACCCATCAGTCTGATGCCGAACTTGTACAAAGTATTCAGCAAAATTTTATTACACCGCTTGACTAAAAATCTAGACAGCAATCAACCCAAAGAACAAGCGGGCTTCCGCTCAGATTTCTCAACAGTCGATCACATACATACTGTTAAGCAAGTTATTGAGAAATGTAATGAATACGACCGCCCATACTACTTGTCCTTCATAGATTATAATAAGGCATTTGACTCTTTGAAGCATAATTACATATGGGATTCTTTAAAAAACCAAGGAGTGGAAAGCAAATTTATTAGAATTATCAAGAACATATATATCAACAGCACAGCAAAAGTACAACTCGAAAGTGTTGGAGATCAATTTAAAATACAGAAGGGTGTAAGACAGGGAGACCCGCTGTCACCAAAAATATTTAATGCAGTTTTGGAAAATATATTTCCCCCTCCCCTCCGGACCGCGGAAGCGTTTAGACGTGTCCACTGTGTCGCAGTTTTAAATTTATATTCAAAAATAATTAAAAATAATTAAATTTATATATTGTTAAAAGTGTTAAAGTACCAGGCGAGCATACCCAGTGAAGAGATTAATCCTGCCATAACCGGTGAGAAACGCCTGCAATACTAATATTAGCAACTACTACTACTTAATTACCAGGAGCGCATACTCACGAAGAAGTCACAGTGCGAAGTGCGAATCAGAGCACGTCACGCCTACGGAAATTAAATAGCAATCTGAACTGAATACTATTTTCGTTTGCTCATATTAAACATATAGGAGCTGATTCAAAAATAATGCAGCGCTCACCGGTCAAAACTGGTTCCGAACCGAATCTATACAAACCGCAAGACTCAACCTCAACACACGTGACACTAAGAAACAAACGCAAGAACGAAGATATCACTCGTGACGACCTTGAAGCGTTTAAACGAGAAATAAAACAAATGTTAGATACATGGCGCGTCGACCAAGACACGAAATTCAACAAATTAGAAAGCACTCTGTCAGCCCTACAAAAAACATCGAATGACATTGAAAAATCCCTAGAGTTCTTGTCTTGCCAATATGAAGACATCCGTCATAGGATTGATACACTAGAAAAACAAAATGACGAAAAGGCTAAAGACATGACTAACTTAGAAGATCAAGTAGAAGATCTGCAGCGAAATATGAGGAAATATAGCGTCGAGATACATAATATACCTGCAGAAGAGAATGAAACTGCTGCTAAATTGTCTCAAATGGTATTGGGGCTCTCAGACACTTTACAACTTGGGTTACAATCTTCTGATATTCGGGCTACCTATCGTACACCAGGAAAAAAAGGTACTAATAGACCAATCGTCGCTGAACTGACCAACCAAACTACCAAAAACATAATTTTAAGCTCCGTTAAAACATTCAACAAGTCCAATCCAACATCGAAATTGAACTTATCTCATCTCGGTAAGGGAACCGCGACTACTCCCGTCTACATTCGCGAACACCTGACTACCTATACGAACAGGTTATTTTTCCTGGCACGAGAGGTAGCAAAGCAAAAGCAATTTAAATTCTGCTGGATATCAAACGGGAGAGTTTTAATCAGAAAAACAGAAGGACAACCACCTAAGTTGATCAGAACTGAAGCTCAACTAGAAGAACTCAAAAAGGAGTGACTATATTACCCCAAATATTCACTATTATCACTGAAATGTTGCACCCTTTGTTTTAAATGCTTACCTATTGTATTTTGCCTTTCATACTGTTACATAGATGTCATATTAGTATACACACACACATACCTTAATGATAACAAACAGATTACATACACACACAAACATCTTACCAATGTAGCCACACACAACCGCACCTCATTCCGATATCAACACATAATATACATATCACTACTTAATTACATCATAAATACTCCAACAAACCCATTCATCAAATTACATCTCATATTGATATATACACACACGTATCTTAATGATAACAAACAGATCACATCCACACACAAACATCTTGTCAATGTAGCCACAAACAACCGTACCCCATTCCCATATAAGCGCACAATATACATAATACTACTAAGCTTCATCACAAATACTCCAACAAACCCATTCACCAAATTACATATTTTATTAGTATACACGCAAACGTATCTTAATGTTAACAAACAGATTACATCCACACACAAACATTTTATCAATCTAGCTATACACAACCGCTCCTCATTCCTATATCAACATATAACACTAATATCACTACTAAGCTTCATCAAAAACACTCCAAATAAGCCATCCAACAAATTCTCCATACAAGAAGAACGCATTTATTTTCTTATACCACCCCATATATTACACAAAATAAGCCATTACTGTATATATTTCTCTCGTGTATTACCCGGTCCTTCAGAATTATATTTGGTACCTGGAAATATCATAATGCGCAGATTACCATTCATCAGCAGTCCCCTATCAAACATTAACATTCGATCACTTACAACAAAAATCTTTAAATAAAGAGCTAGATGTTCTGGAAATTGCGACTAGTGATACATGTCACATTGAAGAATGTTCGAAATTAGTGTATAGGAATGGCTTATCCTTAAATATTTTGGTTCAGAATATTCGGAGTGTAAATAAAAATTTTCATCAACTTGATACCCTCCTAAATCGCTCGCGTGTGAGCTGGGACCTAATCATACTTACGGAATGTTGGTTATCCCGAAATCAGAACATTCCTCTTTTAAGTGGATACCACTCCAGTTACACAAAAAAAGTTAGGACACAGAATGAGGGTGTAGTTGTGTATTACAATATCAAACACAGATACATAATCTCTGAGCCTGAACTTACAGATGCTAACTGCCTACTTATCAGAGTCAATCGTGATACTGTCATTGTTGCAATATACCGTCCGCCTGCTGAAAGAAATATATCAAAATTTCTAAAATCACTCAACAACCTTTTGACCACTCTTTCAGCATACAAGAATGTAATTCTTAGCGGTGACATCAACATCGACATATTAGCAGTAACAGAGAACAACGTTGACGAATATCTTAATCTATTAGCCACACACGGAATGTTACCCGCACACTATATTCCAACACATACTCGAACCTGCCTGGACCACGTTATAATGAAGACCAAATTACAAGCTAAATGCTTTGTCGCTCACACCACTATAACTGACCATTACACTATCATCTTAAGTCTTAAACTTACACATTCACTATCCACAAGCACAAAAATCTGTACACGTATAGACTATAATTTGTTTGATACAAAGATAAAACACCTAGATTTGTCAAATATCTTTACGATAAATAACGTAGATGACGCTACATCATACCTCACCAAGAGTCTGATCACCACCATAACTCAATGTACTAAAACAATAAAGACTGCGAGACGGAAACGTATAATCAAGCCGTGGATTACACCAGGCCTATTACGCTGTATGCGAAATCGGGATAAGTTACATCTCAAATCTAAAAAGCAACCTAATAACGAAATCATCAAATTGACTTACACTCGCTACCGCAATTTTTGCAATAACTTATTGAAAAAAATCAAGATCGAGTATGATAGAACAGAGCTATCCAAACACCAACACAACACGAAAAAACTTTGGGAAACAATAAAGACGATCACATACACTACTAAACAAAATACACCTAATGCAGACTTGATTGACACATTAAATCCTAAGTCAGCAATTAACAAAGTCAATGAATTCTTTGCTAATATTGGCAAAACCCTAGCACAAACCATTGAAAAATCGGTATCGTACCCTGAACATGTTCCACTACCCACACTTCATCCACATTCTTTCGTATTACTCCCTACAGACATTCAAGAAATCCAAACCATAATTAACACCCTCAAAGCAGATTGCGCTGTGGGTCGCGACAACATCCCAAGTAATATCCCAGTGCAACACATACCGCGATCGCTGACGGTTGCATCTTCCGTGCGCGCGTCCTTCATTATTCAGACAAAATGTCGAATATAGTGAAATGTGCGAATTGTAACATAGTAGTCAATGAAGTGTTATCTTTTATTCAAAATAAGATAGATGTAATGGATAACGAAAGTTTGGTGCGTATATGTGTAACTGCATTTCGTAGTGAAGATGTAGTAGTGGCTAAAACGTTGTTTTACGAGTCTTTGAATTCAAAAAAGGCTAAGATATCTAGACGAAAGGATGGGAAAACGGCGCGAGATCTGGAAGATATAATAAACTTGTATAAAAATACAGATCCTGAGCAAATTCCAATGTTTGTGGCTAAAGATCTTCACAAGCTGCCGCCGATTACCTTTGATCACGTTGATGTCACGTCGCTACTTAAGGAACTTGTTCTATTGCGGTCGCAAGTAAACGTCATAAAGCAGGAATATGCGACAATAAAGCAGCTTGAAGAGCTTGATAATAAGTGGTTAAATGAGAAATATGCCTCAATCATAAGCCAAAATTGTAATATTAATAATAAAAAAAGAGGAGGGTATTTGTTGGACAGTGGACCGATGGCTCTGTTAACACCGGCGAAAAAATCAACGGTCGACGGATTGAGCGGCAACGACAACGAGCTATCGCCGTCCCTCTCGGGCTCTTCACCGGCGTGTATACGCCATCCTTTTCCAACCATCTCCAACGATAGCATATGCGTGAACAGGATAGAGAGACGGCAATCTACGGAGGAAAAAGAGGGAGACCAGTACATTGCTTATCAGAACGAATCACCGATGAACAAGATACAAAATGAATGTAAACAAACTAATATGTCATTGCGAACCGACAAAGTTTCATTGAATAGGTCATTAGATGAAGTAGCGAACATTATAAATGATAAGATTAACACAGATGAGCCGTGGATAACAGTGGAAAAGAAGCGGAGAACAAATCGTTTTATAGGAAATATGGGTAAAGCAGTAGTTGAGGATAAATTCAAAGCGGCCGATACGAAAATTCCTTTGTTTATATCTAATGTTCACAAAGACGTGTGCGAAACTGATATAACGAGCTACATTTATAACAAAACAAAGGAAAAAGTGAGTTTAGTAAAAATCAAAATGAAGACTGACAGGGGTTACAATGCATTCAAGTTGTTTGTGACGAAACAGAATATTGAAACATTTTTGGATAATAATCTGTGGCCGGCTGGAATATCCTTCAGGCGTTTTGTAGACTTTAGAGGTAGATCGGAACAGATTAATAGTGAACATAGAGGCTTACAATTCTATAAACAAAATGATGCGCACACAAAGATTGAGTAATATAGTGAGTTTCAATTGTAAATCGTTGAAAAGGTCTATTGAAGCAATTCGAGCCCTATGCAAATCAGCTGATATAGTGGCACTTCAAGAGACGTGGTTACTGGACTATGATCTTCCTATACTGACAACAATAGACGCTGAGTTTGGAAGTACAGGGACGTCAGCGGTGGATCTATCGACGGGGATACTCAGTGGTAGACCATATGGTGGCGTAGCACTGCTATGGCGTAATAATTTGTTTGATTCGGTGACCGTAGTGAACTGTGATAACGTGCGTATAGCGGGGATTTTAGCACAGGTATGTGACCGATCTATACTAGTCTTTAGTCTATACATGCCGACGGACAGTAAGGAAAATTTAGCTGAATTTACAGACTGTTTAAGCTCTATAACCTCGATAATAGAGGAATATGATCATGTTTCTGCTGTGTATGTCTTAGGTGATTATAACGCGCACCCCAATGAGCTCTTTTATAGTGAGTTGCAGCAGTTTTGTGAAGAACAGAACTGGTGCTGTGCGGATGTCGAAGTGTTAGGTGATAAGTCTGATATATTTACATTCATTAGTGAAGCTCATGGGTGTAAACGATGGCTAGACCATTGCATTGTGAATAAGTCGGCGATTACGAGTGTAACCAAGGTTTGGGTTAATCAGGACGTGTATTGGTCTGACCATTTCCCCCTTTATTTACAATGTAACTTACACAAACTAGCAAAGATCTGTTGTGATACATTTACATGTAGTAAAACCAATAGTGTTAAGTGGGGTGAACGAAATACTGTACAGATTGAAAAATATCGAGAATTATGTAACATAGGGCTGCGGGATATAAGTATTCCTTTAGAATTATCAGGATGCGCCGATTGCAGGTGTTCTGAAAGTAACCATAACACCGTAATTGATTACTTGTATAATGATATTATTGCGATATTGTCAGGGGCAGCTGCACAAACTAGGCACACAAAACCGTATAGGCGGGGAGGTTACATTGCAGGCTGGAACAAGTATGTCGCTGGCATTCACAGGGAGGCTAGGCTTAAGTTCCATGTATGGCTTATGGCTGGTAAACCGTCAGGTGGTACAGCTTATATGGAAATGTGTGAAGCTAGAAGAAAATTTAAAGCAAAAATTAAATGGTGTCAGAATAGGCAGGACCAACTTAAAATGGATGCACTCGCATCCAACCAAAAATGGAAAATAAAATTAAACGAGTCAAAATCCATACACATTGACTTCACCAACAAAAAGGGGGATTATCATCCAATATATGTAAATGGCTTACAAGTTCCATATGCAAATACAGCGAAATACTTAGGTATGACACTTGACGCTAAACTTCGATGGAAAGCTCACGTAAAAAAGAAAAGACAAGAACTAGACATGCGTTATAAAACTATGTACTGGCTACTTGGAAGGAAGTCAAGTGTGTCTATACATAATAAAATTTTATTATATAAGCAGATTCTCATGCCAATATGGACGTACGGAATCCAACTCTGGGGCTGTACAAAACCCACTACCATAGCTATTATCCAGCGGTTTCAGAATAAAGTGCTAAGGGACATTGTCAATGCCCCCTGGTATATCAAAAATGAAAATCTTCATCGTGATCTCAACATAGATACAGTCCACCAAATTATCCATAAAAGTGCTGAAGCACATGAACATAGACTTCGTCACCACGTGAATGTCGAGGCATTCCTGCTGACCGACCACACGGATTTAGTGCGAAGACTAAAAAGAACTAAACCATTTGAGTTAGTGTAGTTATAGTGAACAAATAAAAGTGACAGTGCTTTAAATTTACACAAGAACAAAGTGTTTTCATGTTATCAGACTCTAAGAAAGTGCAACAGACATTATTCTTAGTTATAAAATTAGTGTAAACGTCTAAAATTAAGTTAGAGTAAAATTGCTTATTAGCCTTATAGGCTAGATCGTAATGAATTGTAAAGAACTATGTTCTTTATACCCAAGAATAAAAAAAAAAAAAAACTCGCATCCAACCACAAAAACAAGGACTTTAATTCATTTTGGAAGAACACTAATAAGCTAAATACAAAGGCAGGTCTCCCTGCGAATATTGGTGGCATTACTAATCATATGATAATTGCCAATACATTTAAGGAGCAGTTTAAAATGGGGACAACATTGTCTAATGGTGTAGTGGTCGATGGTGGGACCGCTGTGCCGGAGCGAACTCTTTATTTTACTGAGAAAGACGTAGATGAAGTTATAAAGCATATGCAAAGAGGGAAGTCTCCTGGGTACGACGATCTCAGCATCGAGCACCTCAAAAACGCTGGACCCCATTTGTCTCGAGTGCTCGCCATGTTATTTAATCTTTGTCTGTGCCACAGCTATCTACCTCAACCCTTGATGCGAACAGTAGTGGTGCCCATTGTAAAGAACAAAGCAGGCAGCACTAGTGATAAGACAAACTATAGGCCCATCTCCTTGGCAACGGTGGTAGCAAAGGTGTTTGACAGTTTGCTTAATCGTCATCTAACTAAGAACATCACTCTGCACAGCGCACAGTTCGGCTTTAGGGCTGGACTGTCGACTGAAACAGCCATCTTGTGCCTTAAGCAAACTGTCCAATACTATGCTAGTAGAAAGACACCTATATATGCGTGCTTTCTAGATTTATCTAAAGCTTTCGACTTAGTCAATTATGATAAGCTATGGAGCAAGCTTGAAGGCACGTCTGTGGCTGATGAGTGCACCTCGTTATTAAAATACTGGTATCGAAACCAACTTAACCAGGTGAGATGGGCCTCAACTGTATCAGATGAGTACAAGCTCAATTGTGGTGTTAGGCAGGGCGGGTTATCATCCCCCATTTTGTTTAACCTATATATGGATCAGCTGATCGGAGAACTCAGCAGCATACATACAGGCTGTTTCATTGACGGAGTGTGTCTCAACAATATTAGTTACGCTGACGATATGGTGCTGCTGAGTCCGTCGATTAACGCGCTCAGGACGTTGGTTGCTACCTGTGAAAACTACGCAAGAGCTCATGGCCTGATATACAATAGCAAAAAGAGTGAAATCCTCATCTTTAAGGCTGGAAGGCACTGTCCAAGCGAAGTCCCCCCAATTCTGCTGGATGGGGTTGCTCTAAAAAGGGTAGTTAAATTTAAATATCTAGGACATATTATTACTCCAGACCTTAGAGATGATGAGGACATTGAAAGAGAGCGAAGGGCGTTGGCGGTAAGAGGCAACATGTTGGCCCGCAGGTTTGCCCGTTGCTCCAGGGAGGTAAAAATAACTTTATTCAGGGCATTTTGTCAATCTTTTTACTCCAGCAGCATGTGGGTCAACTACTCGCAGCGAGCCTATAATGTCCTTCGCGTTCAATATAACAATGCCTTTAGGGTGCTGTTGGGACTGCCGCGTCGTTGTAGTGCGTCGGGGATGTTCGCGGATGCGCACGTGGATGACTTTTATGCGATCAGGCGCAAGCGAGTAGCATCAATACTACAACGACTGCGTGCCAGTGACAATAGCATGCTAAAGGTGTTGGCTGAGCGCTATGACAGCCACATGTTAAAACATTGGGTGGCTATAGCGATAGGTGCAACCCTGTCTAGAAATAGGTAGGTTAAGTAAATGTGTAATTTTGTCTAATATTATTGCTAATCTTAAATGTGTGTGCGTATATTCCTTCTAACATAGTTTTTAAGATATTACTAACAATCTATGGACTAATGTGGTCTGAAATAAATGATTTATTATTATTATTATTATTAATATCATAAAAAAATACTCACACATTCTCTCGGAACCCATTGCACATATATGCAACCTCTCACTCTCCACTGGTGTGTTCCCAGTGGACTTTAAGAAAGCACTTATTCACCCGATATACAAGAGCGGCGACAGATGCTGTGTCAATAACTATCGTCCAATTTCCATCTTACCAACACTGTCAAAAATTTTAGAGAAATTGATAAATAAACAACTCGCCAAATACTTAGAGACAAAGAAGATGTTATCATCTAATCAATACGGTTTTCGTGCTGGTAGATCAACCAATGATGCGGTACATGTACTAATTGATACAGTAGTAACGAAAATTGACAGCAAAAAGAAAGTAATCGCTATCTTCCTAGACCTAGCGAAAGCTTTTGACACGGTGTCTGTGCCACTCCTTATGAGGAAGCTTGAGTGTATTGGGATCCGTGGCGCTCAACTTGAACTGTTCAAGAGTTACTTACATGGCCGTGTCCAATGTGTAAAGGTAGAGAATCTGTATAGTGATGACTGCGAAGTGTCTTTTGGCGTGCCTCAGGGTAGCATACTCGGACCTACCCTATTTTTAATCTTTATTAACGAGCTATGTGAGTTAAACCTTGTCAATGGCCGAGTAGTAACCTTCGCAGATGATACGGCTCTTCTGTTTCACGGTGATAGTTGGGAGGAAACATACCGATACGCGCAAAAGGGTTTTGATGTCGTATCAAAGTGGTTACACCTTAACTACCTCACACTTAACATCGACAAAACAAAATACATCTCATTCAACTTACACAAGACTAACAATAACTACTTACACTCACACAAAATAACTGCCCACACTTGCAACAGCACTTATAACACATGCGAATGTCCCACGCTCGAAAGAGTTGATGTGGTGAAGTACCTCGGGGTGGTCATCGACAAAGGCCTCAATTTTAAAGAACATATCAGCGTCCTTACACGTAGAATCAGAAAGTTAATCTATGTATTTAAGAACTTACGCAATGCTGCAGACGAAAAAACGCTGAAAACTACATACTATGCCTTAGCCCAATCACTCCTGAGCTACTGCATCTCATCATGGGGTGGCGCCGGAAAAACATATATGCTTAAACTCGAAAGAGCTCAGAGAGCCATATTAAAAGTTGCATATAGGCTTCCCTTCTTTCACCCCACTACGACATTGTACAAAAAATGTCAAGTACTATCTGTCAGACAGCTCTTCATATTACAAATTATATTAAGAAAACATTCCCAATTAGTTTATAATCCACAATTACACTCACACAAGCGCAATAAAAACAAAGTCTGCTCAACCAACTTGTTTAGAACCAGTCTGTCACACCGATTCTCCTGCTTCCTTGGCGGCTATCTACACTGACGGACTCATAAACTGCATCAAAGTTCAGGTTTACTCTAAAAGGATTTTTTTATAATAAGTATGCAAACTTTTTAGATTAAATTATATAAATATGGAAAGACTGGCTCTTAATCTTAAAAAAAAATTAAATTTAAAAATAGAACTGCGGTAAAACAAATGAATATAGCCGGGAAAAGAAAATTTACTCGTAGTATCAGATTTGCGTGTTATTTATAGCAAAGTTTTAAATTAATTCTCATTGATTTTTTTTGTTTGGTCAATTGAATTATTGTTACCAGCATAATTGTTGGGTTAGTTTTTTAACACATCGAGAGTTTTTGAACCATAATATGGATACTTCGTCCGAACAAGCGGCACAAATTGTAGCATTGGTGCGGGAGGGCTTGGATCAACGAACGATTGGTAGAAATTTAAATTTAAACCAGTCTACGGTTTGTAGAATATACAGAAGGTTTGTAGAGACAGGTTCTTACAGGAGGAGACGTGGTACAGGCAGAACTCGAGCAACCACAGGTCGTGATGACCGATTTATTGTTACAACTTCCCTGCGAAATCGTTTCCTCACGTCAGTTAACATCAAAACCGAGCTTAATGAAGTGCGTGGAAAAAACGTGTGTGCACGAACAATAAGAAGAAGGTTAAAGGAAGCGGCTATCACCCCTTTTAGACCAGCAAATGGTCCAAAGTTGTCTGCAGCTCACAGACAAGCTCGCTTAAGATTTGCGCGTCATCACCTGAATTGGACAGAAGAGCAGTGGGCCTCTGTATTGTTCACGGACGAGTGTAGGACATGTTTATATGGTGCAGATGGTCGCAGAAGAGTCTATCGTCGACGTGGGGAGCGATATGCTCAAAGTTGCATTGAGGAGCGTGTTCCTTTTGGAGGCGGTTCATGTATGGTCTGGGGTGGCATATCGATGAACGGGCGAACAGAACTTGTGTTCATAGACATGGTCCGTCAAAACGGTAATAGAGGGGGTTTGACAGCACATCGCTACATAACAGAGATATTAGAAGATCACGTGGTGCCTTACATGGGATTCATAGGCGAAAATTTTACTTTAATGCAGGATAATGCCCGGCCGCATGCAGCTGCACAAGTTCAACATTATTGCGAAGAGGTTGGGATACGTACAATGAATTGGCCAGCACGCAGCCCGGATCTTAATCCCATCGAGCATGTTTGGGACAATTTAAAAAGAGCTGTATATGCGAGAAACCCTTCGCCTACGACAGTGGCAGCACTAAGAACAGCACTTTCAGAAGAATGGGACAATATTCCGCAAGATCTTTTAAAAACCCTTATAAAATCTATGCGGAACCGATTAGAATCCGTAATAAGGGCACGTGGGGGTAAATCACCTTATTAAAACACAAATAAACCCTTGCATAAAGTTTGTGTCTATTGTTAAAACCAATTTTTTAATTAAACAATTTTTCCTTAAACTTCTGTTTTTTCTTCAAAAAAGGTCTTAAGGTCCTTTCCAGTACATAAACTTAAACTTAAAGATATGATCATACGCTGTTTTAAAGTTCACGAACCAATCTAGAGGTTTCAATTTAAATCTGTATAGAAAGTTTGCATACTTGGTTAAAATATTTATTTCAAAGTCGTCTATTACTTTGATGCAGTTTATAAGTCCGTCAGTGTATATAATAAAATCAATCTCATTCTCTCTATATATACTCACCATAATACGAAATGTAAACGAGTTGTTACAGACTGGCTACTTAACCAAACATATGACAGTACGGAATTGCTTTTATTTATACCACAATAACCCACCCACACCGACACACCCGCTCACAACAACAAAAAGACACACACACACGCACACGCGCACACACACACACACATACACACACACACACACACACACACACACACACACACACAAACACACACACACACACACACACACACACACACACACACACACAAACACACACAAACAAACAGGTTATCACATTCTCATATTTTCATATTATTATTACAGTTTTTTTTTTTTTCTCTTTGTTTTTTGTTCTATATTGTTTCTTTTTTGTTTTTCATAATTATATAAAATATATTGTACTTTCGCAATACAGTTGAATTAAATATTGTTTCTTATCTTTGCTGCGGGGGGCCTGGTAATCTGTATGACAGGGAGACCTAGTGCAGATACCAGTCTCCCACAAAGGATTAATTAGGGAAAATATATGTACCACCTATATATAAGAGACCTTTGTGGAAGAAAGAATAAATAAATTATTATTATTATTATTATTATTATATATTTAGGCAACTTAACTGGGAAATATTCGGCATTAATATAAACGGGGAAAAACTGCACCACCTGAGATTCGCAGACGACCTCATTTTGTTTGCAGAAGATCCTGTCACTCTAAGAACAATGCTACAACAACTAACAGCGGAAAGTAAAAAGGCAGGTTTAACAATAAATATCAGCAAAACTAAATTGATGACAAACAAGACCGAAGTCAAAATTGAAGTGGACAAAGAAGAGATCGAATACGTAAAAGAGTATATATACCTGGGTCAAGTCATATCTGTTAATGACTTATCGATTAAAGAAGTAGAAAGACGAGTAAACAATACATGGCAAAGATACTGGTCCCTCAAGGATGTTATGAAAAATAAATCTGTGCCTATCTCGGAAAAGAAAACCGTTTACAACACCTGCATACTTCCATGCCTTACCTACGGCTGCCAGACCTGGCCACTAACACAAAATATTGAACACAAACTGGGTGTATGCCAAAGAGGGATGGAAAGGAGCATGTTAGGTCTAAGGTTGAAAGACAAATGGAAAGCTACAACAATTAGGAGCATCACTAAAGTAACAGATGTTAAAGTAAAAACACGAACCCTGAAATGGAAATGGACTGGTCACATGATGAGATCACAAACAGGAAAGTGGACCAAAAAAGTAACGGAATGGTACCCGCGGGACGGAAAAAGGCGTAGAGGAAGGCAGAAGAAAAGATGGGAAGACGATCTGCCCAAGGGTTGGAGAAGGACAGCGACGGATCGGCACATTTGGAGGGAACTTGAGGAGGCCTATGTCGAAAGACAGCCTGACCTGGTAACTGATTAAAAACTTCTAATTATAAGTAACTAGTCTAGATTTATTTAATTTTTAAGTATGGTTTCTAGTTTTTAATATTTATTTCAATATTGTGTAAAGAAGGTCAGAGTAAATAAAGGCTATTTTTATTTTATTTATTTTTAATGAAATTTTGAATTATTATGAAAATTAACAAATTGAGGCTCTAAAATTGGTGATGAGATGCTGCAGTTTTCTTTGATTTGTGAGGTGAGAGATTTTTTGGTTGTCTGATTATGTCTGATATATAAAATTCGGTAAGGGAAGGTTAGCAATTGTTCCCAAGCTCTCCCCCTCGGACCGCTGATGCGATCAGACGTGATCCCGCTACTAGTTTGAATTTAAATTGTATTTATTAAATCATTTTTAATCGTAAAAATAAATAAAGTTATTCGAGTGAAGTACCAGGCGCGCATACAGTATTAAGAGCCTGCCGGGTCGTTGTGTGAAGAAGACAGCAACTGCCGAAACGGATATAGTAACTAGATTGCGTTACAAACGTCAACTGTCACTACGGAAAATCCATTCGTTCATGTCATCTGTCGAAGGTACGTCAACTGTCATCCATCAACTCAATGTCAACTGACATTTGACAAAGGCACAACTGTCACTTGCTCTGTGTTGCCAGAACTCACTTTTTGAATTATACTAAATAATATTACTTACTTCACCTAATTGCCTTACTCCAGTCAACTATCAACTCCACTATCAATCGTGACAAAAGCGCCTTGTTATACAACTATACAACTTATCCTGTTTTATTTTTTAATACTACGATGCCTCTGAAACGCACTCCTCCGAAAGGCACACCAAGTAAAGATTTTCTAATGCCGACAAACGAACGAACTCCGGCAAATAGCGATCATCAAACTTCAGAATCAGAACCGGACCAAAGCCAATTAAGTGATACAACGCGAAACGTGACAAGCAGAAATCATAAACGTAAAGCTGTGGGCTCCCCTCCTGAAGACAAACAAAACCAGAGCATGGATACGTTCATGTCCGAGATGCGCACTCTAATCAACAGATGCCTTGCGCACCAACAAGAAAGGCGCTTCGAAGAAATAAAACTGTCGATGGAGGAACAGGCATCTGATATTAAGGAAAGCATTAACTTTCTGTCGACTAAATATGACAATATAATGACAGAGATAGCAGATTTAAAAGAGCAAAAAAAAGAAGATAAAAAACATATTGCAGAATTAGAGGAAAAAATCGAGTTGCTCGAGAGACGCGTGCGGTCTACTACTTTGGAGATTAGAAATATCCCCGTTCGGGAAGGGGAAACAAAATTAGATCTTGCTAATACGTTTATAAATTTGAGTCAGTCTTTAAAGGTACCCATCCAACAAACCGAAATAAAAGATATCTTTAGGATAAACACTAAAAAGTCGGGTAAAGTCATAATCGCTGAACTTACCACAGTTATGACTAAAGACAAGATTGTTGAGGGCTATAAAACTTATAATAAAGGCCAAAATAAATTAAAAACATCTACTATAAATATGAACGGACCTGAAGTACCCATCTACCTATCAGAAAGCCTAACTTCATACACTAATAAACTTTTCTATCTCGCAAGGAAATTTAAAAACGAATACAATTATAAGTTCTGTTGGGCTTACCATGGACAAATATTTCTTCGAAAAGATGAAGGTACTCCGAAAATTCGCATTACTGATGAAAACCAGCTTATATCCCTTGCCCGAACAGATTGACTAGTTGTACTGCACTACATTTATACTTACTATTATAGTTTCTTGTTGCACTTTTTTAAATCGTTTCATAAAGATGTAATTAGTTACCTGTTACATGTTATGATTTTAATATTGATGTATACCATTGTTACTATTAACTATACTTATACTTATATTGTTACTATTAACTTACTAATATTGATGTATACTATTACTAGGCCTATGTATAGATTAAGTGAACACTCACCTATTTACTCACAAAGACTCACACAATCATACACATACAACAAAACACAAAAACACCCCCACTCACAAAACAAAACAAATACTAATCAACAACTTCTTTCTCACAATCCATTACTCTATTTTCGGATTTATTTTTTTAAAATTGTAATTAACCAACTTTTACATGGTGATATACTATTTGTAAGACAAAATTTTATTTCAGTCTATATTTCTAGGCCTGTATATGACATAAGTACACACACAACTAAATACTCACAAACACCGAAACACTCATACAAATATACTAAAACACAAAAGTACTCCCATTCACAAAATAATACAAACACAAAACAATTATCTACTTACTACTCCCAAAAAATCGGACTTACCTACCTTTTATTTAAATTGATTATTATAACATCACAATACACCGCAGTTATTATTTTTAGGTCTATGTATAACATAATTAATCACTCAACTATTTACACGAAAACATTCTCACCTTCATATTTATGTACAAATGCAAAGAGATACTCGTATTCAAAAAATAAAAATAACATTATTCTAATTATAATATCAATCACCACTAATTTTAGAGTCAAATTTATTGATTTGAAATCCAACATATACCATATATCCTGGATTATTACTATGTCTATTAAAATTCGACAGCATTGAGAATATCAATATCGATCTTGATCTCCTATCAGTTTCGAAAGCTAGCAATTGTATGATAGAAGACTGTGTAAAATTGTCCAAAACTCACAACCAGGCAATTTCCATCCTAAATCAAAATATTAGAAGTTTGTCCCACAATTATCCCAACATTCTCACTCTCTTACATCGTGCAGACATAAAATGGGATCTAATTGTTTTAACAGAGTGTTGGCTGTTGAATTCCCCTCCTGTCCCAACTCTTGATGGATACAGCTCCACCTATACCACTAGGCACTGTACGCAGAATGAAGGCGTAGTCATTTACTATCAAGAGACCTATAACATTACTATTGTCGAACCAATTCTAAATGACGCAAACTGTATTATTATTATTTTAAATCAAGACACGGCCATTATTGCAATTTACCGTCCACCCGCAAAATACAACGTTACTGACTTCTTACACTCACTATCTCAGATTCTTAAAAATTACTCATCGTATAAAAACTTAATAGTTACGGGCGATATAAATGTCGATATCAAAGACAGCAACACTGACCCTCGATCCCCCGAGTACTTGTCAATGGCTGCTTTTTACGGTATGCTTCCAGCACACACATTACCCACTCGAAGCAGAAATTGTCTTGATCATGTACTTCTAATAACCAAAAATACGGCACATTGTTATGTTGCCCATGCCTCAGTAACTGACCATGATGCAGTGATACTTTTTCTGGGCGCTTCCCATAGTTCTCCTAAAACAAACATTAATAAAACTATGAAAAAAATAGATTACGTAAACCTTGAAATAGACTTGAAAAATCTTGATTTTGACAATATGTACAAACTAAAATGTGTAAATGAAACTACTAATTATTTTATTAATTCCCTTAACCGTTGCCTCACCGCCAATTGTATACTTAAACCAGTGCCAAGTAGAAAACGATTGACAAAACCATGGATGACTGTCGGACTTTTAAAATGTATGAAAAACAGAGACCATCTACATATTAAATACAAAAAATCGCCCACTAATGAGGTAATAAAAACTACATATAATAGGTACAGAAATTATTGTGTCGGTATTCTCAGAAAAGCCAAAAATAATTATGAAAAATCTTTGATAAAGTCCGCAGAAAAAGATACCAAAAAGCTATGGGACGCTGTTAAAACAATTACTTTCACAAAGAAACAGAAAACATCTGCATCTGGCCTGTTGTCTCCTACAGACCCTCTATTATCTGTCAACGAAGCAAACCATTTTTTCGTGAACATCGGTCGAACACTGGCAGAGGACATAGATAGGGACAATATAAACAGTGACGCTACTCCCCCAACTCACAATTCACCCTATATAAACACATTTTTTCTTAGTCCAACTGATGATGCTGAAATTGAATTAGTGATAATGAGTCTGCGGTCTGATTGTGCAGTGGGTTTTGACGGTGTTTCTGGACTTTTCCTGAAAAGATTCAAAGATATACTGGTTCCCCCTATCACTTTCCTTTCCAATTTGGCATTTGAGACTGGAATATTTCCTGATGCATATAAGGTAGCTGTTGTTCATCCAATCTACAAGAGTGGGGACAGTAACCGTGTGAACAACTATAGACCCATTTCTATTTTACCAACAAAAATCCTAGAAAAATTACTAAATAATAGACTTGTCAAGTACCTAAATTCACACACAATATTATCACCTACTCAATATGGGTTTCGGTCAGGATTTTCAACAAACGACGCAGTTCTAAATTTGACAAATAAAGTAGTATCTGAGCTGGAAAATAAAAACAAAGTAATTGGTATTTTTTTGGACCTAGCCAAGGCCTTTGATACGATTTCTGTCCCCACTCTTCTAGAAAAGCTTGAATACATAGGCATAAGGGGCACCCAGCTATCACTTTTTCAGAGTTACTTGACAGAACGCAGACAATGCGTTAAGATCAATGACTGTGTCAGTGACGAGCTCTTTATTACACATGGAGTTCCTCAGGGCAGTATCCTTGGCCCTACTCTATTTCTTATATTTATAAATGACCTCTGTAATTATTACCTTCAAAACGGGAAAATTTTTACCTACGCTGATGATACTGCCCTCATATTTCATGGGAATACTTGGTCAGATGCCTTCAGTCATGCGCAGTCGGGTTTCAACTTAGTTCTAAAATGGCTGGCTAAACACTCCCTAACATTGAATATAGACAAGACAAAGTATATTACTTTTTCTCTTACTAGCTCTGGCCAGCCACCACCTGATTCCCTCACTATCGAAGCCCACAACTGCAAACCAAATGGGCCTTGCCTTTGCCCGAATCTGAGTAGCACTGACTCCATTAAATACCTTGGCGTACAAATTGACTATAGACTGAAGTTTCACCAACATATCGATTCACTCTCAACCCGATTGCGTAAACTCATCTTCGTCTTCAAAAACTTAAGTCACATTGCAGACAAATCAGTGATAAAAATGGTGTACCAGGCTCTGTGTCAATCAATAACATCGTACTGCATCATCTCTTGGGGTGGTGCTACAAAGACATCACTTCTGAAATTAGAAAGAGCACAACGCTTAATACTTAAGGTTGGATGGCGCCTTCCTTTCCTATTCCCGACGACCGAACTTTATACCGTTTGTGGAGTACTAACGGTACGACAACAGTTCATCCTGAGTGTAACAATCAAATCTCATTCACTCACTCCATATAATCCACACAAGCTGGCTGATAAGCGACGCAAATATAATGTTTGTCCCTACGGTTCCTTCACCACACAACTTGCACGCAGCAGCTTCTGCTATCTTGGAGGTCTTGTTTATAACAAAATAAACAAAATCCTAAATATTTATCCTAAGCCTAAAACACAATGTAAAACTATCGTTACCAATTGGCTCCTTCAACTAGATTATGAAAACACAGAAAATATAATTAAACCTTAAGGCCCTAATTCATGTACAGCACACACACACCACACACCACACACGCACACACACACACGCACACATGCACACACACACACACACACACACACACACATAACACTTGCAATATATTCACTACACATCATACCTACTTTAAGTTTTTATAAATATTATCTTCACCCATATGTACTGCTACGTAGTTAACAATTTTATTGAACATAAGAAGTGTGATATATATACATACTATATGCTAGATCATTACGAGGCGGCGAGAGCCTGGTGATCTGTACTACAGGTTCCCCCGAAACCTACTTCAGACACCAGCTCTCACAAAGGACTTGTAAATAAAATTCGAGCTATTAGCTTTAAGTAAAATTGTAGCTACCTTTGTGGAGAAATAAATAAATTTATTATTATTATTATTATTATTATTAAGCTCTCTGAGAGTTCTCCCTTAGTACAAGACCTATGCAGTGGGCTAGATTTTGTGCTACTGTAGGTCTTGCACCACGGGGGATCCTCTTTAACACAGGGACAGAATTTTTGAAACTGGATAGAATTTGCCAAAAGGGAGTATTATGAGTATTATTAGAAGGTATTTGAGTAGATGGAACTGGGCTCGAAAGTACATCTTGGGATTTGTGCACTTTACCAAAATGTACTTTCAAACCCCGTTTACCTTTAAAAAACCGAGCTTGTGGACAATTAGGGCAGCGCACTAGCGACGTGGTAGGTTCGTTCACATTCACATCATATATATTGGAAATCGCTAAGTTTGTAAAATTTAATTGTACATTATTTGAACGCACCGACAATACAAACAAAAGAAAAGTCAATAACTTAGATTTTGTAATACCTGTGCCTAAATTAGAACTTTTCAGAAAAAGCTGCGTATACATGGCTCCTTTAATCTACTCGTACAACTCAATACCAAAATCATTAACCCTTCTTCTTCGTTGTCAAAAGCGCTAGTGCAAGAAAGACGTGTTGTTGTAGAGCTCCGTAAATAAAAATCAAAAAAGTGAACAAATAGTGCAAAAGATTATAACTGACTTATATAGAAACAATCAGTGACTAACGCTTTATAAATTAGTGAACTCATTTTATATAAAAGTTGTTAAAATAAGGTAAAAAACGATAAAAAGTGTTGTTTAAAATCGGTTAAAATTTCAAATACTCGGACTATACAGTTTAAAAGAACAAAAGACTGGACTTTGACCCCATTAGCGATAAAATACTCGTGACCAAGTTATACCTACTTGCACTTGCAATCGTTGTAATACAGCCACAATTTTGACTGACCATTCGTAAGTCGTCATGGCGCGTTGGTCTAACTAGTGGCTCTACGATACGTGTTGATCGAGTTCAAATCCTATCGGAGTTAGTTTCTTTTTGTGATTCTAAGCCGATCTAAATAGAATATTATTGTTTTATTGAATGCAAGGATCAGATTGAGAACACAACATTTTTACAATTTCTATTTTTTGGTTTTATTTTTGGACAAAGATAGCAAAAACCAATAACTTATTAAAATATAATCATCGTTATTGATAAATCAACAATTACAATGGGTGAATACAATAATGTGACATTTCGCAAGATTTCCCGTCCTACATCGACGGAAAATATCCCCGATAGCATTGACGAAGAACAATCAGATCTTTTTAACTCCACGATAATGAGCATACCAAATGACAGCCTACAGGATGATATTGTAAAAGAACGTGAAAATAAGATGGAATCACTAAACAAGGAGTTAATGAGTGCTCACAATGAGATTGAAAATTTAACTAGCGAAAATTTTCACCTGAAAGAGAAACTGCGAAAATCATTAAAATTAATTGAGACCTATAAAAAAATTTGTTCAACGCCGGAAAGAAAAAATAGAACACCACGCTCTTCCAGTAAGAAAAAACCAAAAATACTATCAACTTGTTTAGCTTCTAATTTGGAACAATCTAAGGAGGATCGACCACAGTCTGAGGCTAACAGTATTCCCATCAATTCTAATGACACTATAATCAATCCTACCCATGATATACAAACGTTATCCGTCTCAAACGAGGAAACAACTAAGGATATTCTGCGCGACCCACACCAAAACCTGTGCCCAACGAAAAAAAGAAAAATCATTGTTTTAGCTGACCAACAGGGACACTGGGTCCGTCAGACTCTACAGAAACTAATTGGTGAAAAATATGAAGTGATTAGTTACTGGAGTTCAGGAGCTACTCTGCAACATATCTTGTTAACAGCAAAGAGTGAAATATGCAACCTGGACAAAAATGACTTTGTTGTTCTTTTAGGTGGTACAAATGACAAGCGACCGAGTGAATTATTGTTTTCTCTTAGATGTTTCATATCAAATGCGTCAAATACCAATATTATAGTTACAGAGGTACCATACAATAATTTCCTAAATGAAAGGAAAATTAATTATGAATTTAAATTTTTGTGCTCTAAGTATATGAATTGCTGTTACGTTGACATGAATTATAATGACTATATACCTGGGCGCATTTCTTTAGTGATGCATAAATGTAGATCTCTTTTAAAGGAAATACTTCACGTAGACTATAAGTTACAATATGAATTATATTGCAATGTAAAATCAAGGTGCCATAAGTTTAATACAACTCTTTCAATGGATAAGTGTACTCAGACTGATACCATGCAAGTGAATAATACGATTATTAATTCTGAATCCACTTCTCTTCTATCAAATCAGTTTTTTCGTGTACAAACAGATTAAAATTTTACATCAAAACATAAATGGCTTAATGTCTAAGTCGGATATTTTAACAATGATACTTGAAAATGAAAAAAGATCTATAAACGTGTTGTGTATCACAGAACACAATATGATAGTAAGTGACAAAGATACATATAATATGCCTAACTTTAAACTCGGTTCCTGTTATTGTAGACACAATCGTCATGGTGGTTCGTGCATTTTAATAAAAAAACCGCTGCTATTTACACCGATTAAGGAAATTCATAAATATTCAATAGAAAGTGTAGTTGAATGTTCGGGAGTTGAATTAACAGAACATAAGATATACATAATATGTATCTACAGACCTCCAAGATCTAACACAGGCGATTTAAGCAAGTTTTTCTGTAATTTTAACTCACTCTTAAACAGTTTTTGCTATGGAAAAAAGGTGATTATCTGTGGTGACTTTAATATAAATACTTTAAATAAAACCAATGATTCAACTCAGTTTATGGAAATAGTATATAGTTATAATCTGAAGCTAGGGATAAATGAGCCGACGCGATTATCAAGCGGAACTTGTATTGACAATATTATGTTTAATATTAAAGGATGCCAATCAAAGGTTGTAGATTATGCAGTATCAGATCATACAGCACAGATACTTACCTGCCCAGTTAAACCTACCTGCCTTTTGAAATCATGGAGCATAGCGAAACGAGACTATTCCATGGATAATATAAAGAAATTTGAAACATGCATCAATTCTCTTAGTTTTAATGATGTTATCGACAGTCATGATTCAAATACCGCATTTAATAACTTTTATGATTTGTTCCTCCTATTTTATAATCTATGTTTTCCTATTATACAAATAAAAGTATTCACAAATGAGCGCCCGACATGGATTACAAAAGGTCTCCGAATGTGTTGTAGACGTAAACGGCGGCTTTTATGGGAGTATAGAAAAAACCCAACAAAACTTAATAAAACAAGGTTCAAAACGTTATCCTCCAGACTAAAACGTATCATTGCATTGACTCAGAGGGCTCGTAATGATAACTACATAACTACAGCACTTAATAAGTCAAAGGCTACTTGGAAGGTAATAAACAGCAATAAGCAAAATATACCGACAGATGAAATACATCATATAAATATAGACGGAAACAATATAGATGACCCCTTTCAAATAGTTAACCATTTTAATAATTTTTTCATTGATCTTCCAAATCAATCCAAACAAAGTAATTTTAAATGCCAATTTCCTTCTAAACTACAATCTATATTTATGCCCCCCACTATACCTAAAGATATTTATAATATAATTCAAAACCTTAAAAACACCAATAGTACTGGTTATGATGGCATATCGACGAAAATATTAAAACGTGTATCGGTAAAACTGTCCTATATTCTCAGTCATATAATTAACTTGTGCATCGCAGAAGGTATATTTCCTGATAAGCTGAAATTAACTGTAATTAAGCCGTTGTTTAAGAAAAATGATCGGACTGATATTAGTTGCTACCGCCCCATAGCCCTTGTACCAGTGATTTCCAAAATATTTGAAAAGGTTATTCACGGCAGTATTAGTAACTATTTTGAAACAAATAATATTTTCTGTACGGAACAAGTTGGATTTAGGAAAAACAAATCTATTGACATGGCGGTTTATAGTTTCATCCATACGGTATTGTTAAACAGAGATAAGGGTAATCAAGCATGTGCGCTGTTTATGGACCTGTCTAAGGCTTTTGACTATGTTAACCATGAACTTCTATTAAATAAACTGTATGCTTATGGAATCAGAGGTAATGTATACAGTTTAATTAAATCATTTTTACATAATCGAACACAAATAACACAAATTACAAAATTATGTCCAGTTGAAAGAAAAGTAATTAAATACTTATCTGATAGCAGAGAGGTTACTACTGGTGTGCCACAGGGAAGCGTGTTGGGACCGCTACTTTTTATTATATATATTAATGACCTACCCAAAATTTCAAAACATAAGACCATTCTTTTTGCGGATGACAGTACAATAATATTTGTTGGACATGATAAAACATACATTGAGCGTGAAATTAATATGACATTAGGAAATATTATTAATTGGTTGACCTTAAATAATTTGAATATTAATCTTGACAAAACTCATATTATGACATTTAAAAGTAGAGTAAATAAATTAATAAATATGGACATACGCTATTTAAACACAAAAATTGATGAAGTAGACACAATAAAATTTCTAGGGGTTAATATAGATAACAATCTAAACTGGAAGCAACACATTACCTCATTATGCTCAAGGTTAAACTCATACTCTTACGCTCTATACATGATTAGCAAGAAGGTGAATCCTGCTACGATACTGACGGCATATCATGGCTACGTCACACCTCTTTTGAGATATGGTATTGTGTTCTGGGGTAACTCCACTGACAAAGATCTTGCATTTAGGGCACAAAAAAGGTGTATACGTTCATTTTGTCATTTGAAAGAAACAGACAGTTGTAAACAGTATTTTATTAAATTTAATATCTTAACATTGCCAAGTATATATATTCTCGAAGTTGTACTGTTTGTAAAGAAGAATAATCATTTATTCACAACATTAAATAGCAGAAGGCATAACCTAAAAATATGTATTCCAGGTAATAAGACAGCGCTGATGAATAAAAGTATTCTTTGTATGAGTGCACGAATATTTAATCATTTACCTAAAGAAATAATGAATACTAGTGAAATCAATATCTTTAAAAATAAAATTAAATCAATGTTAATTAATAAATGTTATTATTCTGTACAGGAATATTTAAATGATAAGTTTTAATTAGAATATAAAATGATAATGAATATAATATTTACTTTAATATATGCACTTATTATGTAATGTCATGAATTGAGATGATTATGAATATATTATAGAATTGTGTAAGCCGGTCAGGCAGATTTATGGAGCTCTTACATTTTTACTATCTTAAGACCATTATGTACCCTAAATCACACAAATAAATATGATTTATGATTTATGATTTATGATTCTTCCTCGTAATCAATTTTGTACTGCGTTACGTGGATGGTTGTTACAGGAATGCTATTATTCTATTGAAGAATTCTTAAATAAAAATCCTTGCAAGTTTTATAATTCGGAACGTACTCGGAGGTATAGGTAGTTATTGTTAGTTATTATAGATACCTTATTTTGCTAATCTAATTATTTTATGAAATATTGTAATTTAATATGTGGCATGATGTAAATAAATTTAATTTAATATAATGTATAACAATTTAATTTTATGTAATTTAATATACCATAAACGATAACTTATATTTAAGACACCTGTTGCACGCTGTAATTTAACGGCCAAATGTGTGAAACAAATATATTGTAACATCTATGTACCTACCATGTTTGACGCAATAAATTATATTCTATTCTATTCTAAATACTGACGGAGTGTTGGCTGAGCAAAGTTTACTGTCCACCTATTCTTGACGGTTATCTGTCTCAAGCAACTACTCGTAACTCCAACCAAAATGATGGTATCATAGTGTTTACTAAACAGTGCTTACGAGTTCGCGTTAGAGAACTGAGTATTACTAATGCAAACTGTCTCGTCTGTGAGTTAGATAATAACCTATCCGTTGTCGCAGTGTATCGATCCCCGTCGTATCAAACCAAGGAAAACTACGATAATTTTTTGTCCAGCTTAAATCACATATATAGCGGAATTTCCCTTTAGCCAAACATTGCTCTCGTAGGTGACTTAAACATAGATATAAAAGAGACCAATAGAAATGACCATAGCTTTGATTATATTATATTGAATGCATCCCATGGATTATTGCCAACACACCTTTTACCCACGCGGATTGAAAATTGTCTTGATCATACACTGTTGAAAAGCTCCCTACCAAATGTAACACTGGTTCTAGATACGGATATTACTGATCACAAACCAGTTATACTATCAATAACTAATACTACAATTACTCATAAGAAACACTTCACCATTTCAAAACTAAATTATGAATCCATTAAAACGGAATTGCTAAGTACAGACTTTAATAATATCTATGCCATAACAGACGCTAATGAGTCGATGAATTTATTTGTTAAAATAATATCATCTGTAGTAGCCAAAAATACAACGGAAGTTAAAATTCCTAAAAGACTGAGAACAATAAAACCCTGGATGACCCCTGGACTACTAAAATGTGTTAGAAATCGGGACAGAATGCACATTGATTCTAGAAAAAATCCGGACAACTGGTTAAGTTGTCCGGATTTTTTGATTTTGGATGACAACTTAACCGTACAAGTTACGTACACTCGTTACCGTAACTTTTTTAATAAGCTGCTTCGCAGTCTTAAACGAGCATATAACGAGAATGAACTTGAGAAGGCGAAAGGTAATCCTAAGGCCCTTTGGAAAACCATTAAATCAATTACGAACACAAAAAACATACACAGTGGTCCATCTGACCTTATTAACTCAAATAATAATATCAATACACGCCTAAATGATATTTGCAGCTACTTTTCTAACATAGCCCAGAATATGACGACTGGACTAATTTCTAATGATGGCTCTTACTCCAATCCTATAGACCAACCTGCACAGTCTACTACTAATACAGAGCAGACATGTCTTAGCTCGCTTGGCCTTTTACCAGCTGACGAGGCAGAGATCGAATCATATAGGTATATATTGCAATTGCGCACGGACTGTGCAGTAGGCTGGGATGGGATACCTTCTTTGGTGTTGCGACAGAGTCGTGATATATTGGTACCACCACTGTGTTATATATACAATAGTTATATAGAAACTGGAGTTTTTCCAGAAATGTTAAAAAGAGCCGTTGTATATCCTAACCACAAGGGAGGGAACAGAAGCTGTGTTAATAATTATAGACCAATATCAGTCCTTCCGTCTCTCTCTAAAGTATTAGAAAAAATCTTAAACAAACGCTTAAACTCATTTCTTAATAAATATAAAATAATAGCAGACAATCAGTACGGTTTCAGGCCTGGTATGTCCACAGAGGATGCTGTATTGGATTTGACACAGTTTGTAGCTCGTAATTTGGACCATCATATGAAATGTGCTAGCATATTTTTGGATATTTCTAAGGCCTTTGACACAGTTTCTGTTCCTTTACTCATTGCTAAACTTGAACGTATATGTCCCTGGATATTTTCAAAGACTATCTGAAAAACCGCAAACAATTTGTTAAGATAGACTCGTATTGCAGTGACGCCCAAACTATAACCTGTGGTATCCCAAAAGGAAGTATACTGGGCCCCACTATATTCCAAATATACGTCAATGACCTATGCAAAATGACCCTTCCTAACACTAAGGTTTACACCTACGCTGATGACACGGCAATCGTGATTCACGGGCCGACTTGGGACTTTGTCAATTCCAAAGCTGAAATGGCGCTTTGTAATGTAATGGCTTGGCTAAAACAAAATCTGCTCTCATTAAATATTGAAAAAACCGCTTACATTCCTTTTTCGATCCGTCGCATAAGCAAACCTCCTGATGCTTTCTCAATTGTTGCCCATTCATGCTGCTCTCAACTGCAACCTTGTTCCTGCATTGCACTGACAAAGACTGACACGGTGAAGTATTTGGGTGTGCTGATTGATGCTGGGCTGAAGTGGGATAAGCATTTAGATATCTTGACAAACAGAGTTATGAGACTCATTCCCGTTTTCAAATCCATCAGGGAGGTGGCGAGTTTTGAAATACTAAAACTTACATACTTCGCGCTTTGCCAATCCATTATAGGTTATTGCATTACGACATGGGGCGGCGCAAACAAAACTAATTTCATCAGGGTCGAAAGAGCACAGAGAGCCATTCTTAAAGTCATGTCGAAGAAACCATATAGATACCCAACTACACAAGTTTATGCCGACTGTAAGGTTCTTACTGTCCGTCAGCTCTTTGTGCTACGAACAATAATGAAAAAACATGGCACGTTTATTGTACCAAGCCATAATAAACGTATTAAGCAGCCCACAAGCGTGAAGCACAACACCTCGATTGCCCGAAATCAGTACTATACTCTGAGCACGTATATGTACAAAAAACTAAATAATCAACTTAATCTACTAGACCTCAACGCCCATAATGTTAAACTAAAACTTACTGAATGGCTCTTAAAGCAAGATTATTGTAATACTGAGCTATTGCTGACATACATCTCATAACCATGATCACACACACACGCACGCACACACACACACACACACACACACACACACGCACACACACGCACACATACACACACACACAAACACACACACACACACACACACACATATCTATCTGCGCATACCTACTGTCGATATGGTACGCACATTTCCAACACAGTGGAACACTATTCATAACATGAAATTTTTGAAAATTGCTGCTAAAAAGTTACAGGTTTTACCTAGTTTAAGTGGCAAGGCGCCTTAAAAAATGTATAAGTAACAAAATAATGTATCTATGTATCTGTTTAAAAATGTTGATATCAATTTCTATGTTACTATGTGCTTTTTGAAATAAATATTATTATTATTATTATATTATTATTTATTTATACATTAAACCACTAGTACGTGATATAACATTACTATTAATTATAATTTATGAAATAATTTTACTAGGAACTCGAATATAAAGTTTTTTACTAAATTAAATAAGTAGGTACAACAATAAAATCCATTTACTTAAAAAATACTAAATTTAGTCATTATAAAAATATTTCCCCTCTAATTTTTTTAAGAAAAGAGCTTTGTCGGCATAAACAAAGTAATATAGTAAGTACACCTGTGCGGCGCGTGGACTCAGGTAGCTATCTAGTTACTATATAAACGCAAAATCTTTGGGCGAAAAACTAGTTGTTACACATCACCAGTGACGACAACACATCTATAACAATGTGCTCCAAGTTTATTGACTCCGAAGCGATCTTGTTCGGCAACGAGCAGTGGACACAGTTGGAGGAGAAGTGGGGAGAACCTGTCGACCTGTGTTCAGTACGCTGGACCCGATGCAGACCACATTCGACTCGTCGGTGCCGTTTACCAAAGTCAGCAGGAAGCTTAGGAGGATACTGTCCAAGTGCGGAGTTTTGGACTACACGGAGTTTCTCAAAGATCTGAGAGACTCCAGTCTCCCGAAGCAGTTGTACTACGTCAACGGACAGATCTACTCAGCTCACTCCGTAGAATCGATCTGCGACAAGATCGACGACATATTCAAGCCAGTGGAGGATTTATGTTTCGCCACAAGCACTGTGCGGAAAAAGAATATCCCTGATGTGATGAACTGCAGCATCTCAGTAGACGGTCTGTCGTTCGACAATACACTTTCGCAGCAGCAGCAGACGACCAGAGACAACGTGGAGAAATACATCGACGGGGCTTTAGACAAGTTTGATCATCTGTCGTACATGAAGATAGATGACCACGCGACCAGGGAGTCGGTAAGTATTTATTTTATTATAAATAGGTATATGTTTAATTTTATATTTTGCATTACTAAATAAACGATTTTAAAATAATATGAACTTTTTTATTTTCGTAAGTTTAGTCACTGTACAGGCAAAGTTGTTATTAGCATAATATTTTACTCGTGAATAAAGAAACTTACTTTATAATGGGAAATATTAATTATGAAATATGTTAAAAATAAAACAATTATTACAAAGGTTTCTACTGAGCTCCATTAGAATAATATACTTAATGACATATTACGTTCATTAACACTTACCTAGTTGACAACAATGAATACTTGATAAAAAAGGTCAGTACCTGACACGCGGCTTATTGACTGACAATTCTTTGTCATAAGCCGCTAATCTTTTACCTACCTTTCTCGGCTGCTGTGTTATGTAACAGAAAAGGAAGGGCATTTCCACTTACCCATTAATATAATTCTCCTATTCGAGTCTATTAAAAAAAAAAAAACAAAAATTGTACCCTCCCCTATGTCTGAAGTTTTGAATGATTTCTAGTCTGAGCTAATATATTCTAGTTCTTTTTTTTCTTATAAAAGACGACTTTTGCAGTAGGCTACAAGCCCTGTGTCGCGGGGGACTTTACAAACATACAAGTCGCGGACACAAAATATTGATATACCTAATATCAATTTTTATCTTATAATTACTACGCAAGTAATTTTAAAATATAAAAAAACAATAATTTACGTAATTTATTTGATTACACAATATTTATTACCTAGGTACCTACTTAATTTTTACAGAACGAAATGTAAAGTCTGTCTTTTTAAAGTTATGTGATGCTATTTGTGCTAGAATTTCATTTTCTCATTTAAATAATGAATTAGCGAGAATTTTATTAAAATTAATAAAACTATTTATTTATACATTAAACCACTAGTACGTAATATAACATTACTATTAATTATAATTTATGAAATAATTTTGCTAGGAACTCGAATATAAAGTTTTTTACTAAATTAAATAAGTAGGTACAACAATAAAATCCATTTACTTAAAAAATACTATGTTTAGTCATTATAAAAATATTTCCCCTCTAATTTGTTAAGAAAAGAGCTTTGTCGGCATAAACAAAGTAATATAGTAAGTACACCTGTGCGGCGCGTGGACTCAGGTAGCTATCTAGTTACTATATAAACGCAAAATCTTTGGGCGAAAAACTAGTTGTTACACATCACCAGTGACGACAACACATCTATAACAATGTGCTCCAAGTTTATTGACTCCGAAGCGATCTTGTTCGGCAACGAGCAGTGGACACAGTTGGAGGAGAAGTGGGGAGAACCTGTCGACCTGGATACCGACGAGGATCCTTCTTCGACTCTGCGCCCTGTGTTCAGTACGCTGGACCCGATGCAGACCACATTCGACTCGTCGGTGCCGTTTACCAAAGTCAGCAGGAAGCTTAGGAGGATACTGTCCAAGTGCGGAGTCTTGGACTACACGGAGTTTCTCAAAGATCTGAGAGATTCCAGTCTCCCGAAGCAGTTGTACTACGTCAACGGACAGATCTACTCAGCTCACTCCGTAGAATCGATCTGCGACAAGATCGACGACATATTCAAGTCAGTGGAGGATTTATGTTTCGCCACAAGCACTGTGCGGAGAAAGAATATCCCTGATATGATGAACTGCAGCATCTCAGTAGACGGTCTGTCGTTCGACAATACACTTTCGCAGCAGCAGCAGCAGCAGCAGACGACCAGAGACAACGTGGAGAAGTACATCGACGGGGCTTTAGACAAGTTTGATCATCTGTCGTACATGAAGATAGATGACCACGCGACCAGGGAGTCGGTTGCTACTCTGGTGAGGAAGTTTAGCTCGATCCTGTTCGACCCGGCCGTGGTCGTCAACTGCACTCCTAAAAGTCAAATTCAGCGCTGCCGTCGGTTCGAGGAGTTGCTGGAGTACTGGCAGAACCAAGCGGCTAAACAAGATGATTGTGAATGAATGTTTTGCATTTGTATATTGATTTTATATTTAATTTTGTAAATATTATTATTGTATAAAAGTAGTTTCATAAGTATTTATTTTATTATAAATAGGTATATGTTTAATTTTATATTTTGCATTACTAAATAAACGATTTTAAAATAATATGAACTTTTTTATTTTCGTAAGTTTAGTCACTGTACAGGCAAAGTTGTTATTAGCATAATATTTTACTCGTGAATAAAGAAACTTACTTTATAATGGGAAATATTAATTATGAAATATGTTAAAAATAAAACAATTATTACAAAGGTTTCTACTGAGCTCCATGAGAATAATATCCTTAATGACATATTACGTTCATTAACACTTACCTAGTTGACAACAATGAATACTTGATAAAAAAAGGTCAGTACCTGACACGCGGCTTATTGACTGACAATTCTTTGTCATAAGCCGCTAATCTTTTACCTACCTTTCTCGGCTGCTGTGTTATGTAACAGAAAAGGAAGGGCATTTCCACTTACCCATTAATATAATTCTCCTATTCGAGTCTATTAAAAAAAAAAAACAAAAATTGTACCTTCCCCTATGTCTGAAGTTTTGTATGATTTCTAGTCTGAGCTAATATATTCTAGTTCTTTTTTTTCTTATAAAAGACGACTCTTGCAGTAGGCTACAAGCCCTGTGTCGCGGGGGACTTTACAAACATACAAGTCGCGGACACAAAATATTGATATACCTAATATCAATTTTTATCTTATAATTACTACGCAAGTAATTTTAAAATATAAAAAAACAATAATTTACGTAATTTATTTGATTACACAATATTTATTACCTAGGTACCTACTTAATTTTTACAGAACGAAATGTAAAGTCTGTCTTTTTAAAGTTATGTGATGCTATTTGTGCTAGAATTTCATTTTCTCATTTAAATAATGAATTAGCGAGAATTTTATTAAAATTAATAAAACTATTTATTTATACATTAAACCACTAGTACGTAATATAACATTACTATTAATTATAATTTATGAAATAATTTTGCTAGGAACTCGAATATAAAGTTTTTTACTAAATTAAATAAGTAGGTACAACAATAAAATCCATTTACTTAAAAAATACTATGTTTAGTCATTATAAAAATATTTCCCCTCTAATTTGTTAAGAAAAGAGCTTTGTCGGCATAAACAAAGTAATATAGTAAGTACACCTGTGCGGCGCGTGGACTCAGGTAGCTATCTAGTTACTATATAAACGCAAAATCTTTGGGCGAAAAACTAGATGTTACACATCACCAGTGACGACAACACATCTATAACAATGTGCTCCAAGTTTATTGACTCCGAAGCGATCTTGTTCGGCAACGAGCAGTGGACACAGTTGGAGGAGAAGTGGGGAGAACCTGTCGACCTGGATACCGACGAGGATCCTTCTTCGACTCTGCGCCCTGTGTTCAGTACGCTGGACCCGATGCAGACCACATTCGACTCGTCGGTGCCGTTTACCAAAGTCAGCAGGAAGCTTAGGAGGATACTGTCCAAGTGCGGAGTCTTGGACTACACGGAGTTTCTCAAAGATCTGAAAGATTCCAGTCTCCCGAAGCAGTTGTACTACGTCAACGGACAGATCTACTCAGCTCACTCCGTAGAATCGATCTGCGACAAGATCGACGACATATTCAAGTCAGTGGAGGATTTATGTTTCGCCACAAGCACTGTGCGGAGAAAGAATATCCCTGATATGATGAACTGCAGCATCTCAGTAGACGGTCTGTCGTTCGACAATACACTTTCGCAGCAGCAGCAGCAGCAGCAGACGACCAGAGACAACGTGGAGAAATACATCGACGGGGCTTTAGACAAGTTTGATCATCTGTCGTACATGAAGATAGATGACCACGCGACCAGGGAGTCGGTTGCTACTCTGGTGAGGAAGTTTAGCTCGATCCTGTTCGACCCGGCCGTGGTCGTGAACTGCACTCCTAAAAGTCAAATTCAGCGCTGCCGTCGGTTCGAGGAGTTGCTGGAGTACTGGCAGAACCAAGCGGCTAAACAAGATGATTGTGAATGAATGTTTTGCATTTGTATATTGATTTTATATTTAATTTTGTAAATATTATTATTGTATAAAAGTAGTTTCATAACATAGGGGGCAAATGCTAGTCAACTTCCTCGAACGGGAGGGGCTCTTCTTGATGAACTCCTTTTTCAAGAAACAGCCCCAAAGGAAGTGGACGTGGCAAAGCCCCGACACTATGACGAAAAACGAGATCGACTTCATCATGACGGACAAAAAGCATATATTTAGAGACGTCACCGTGATCAACAGGTTTAATACCGGTAGTGATCACCGACTTATCCGAGGCTCTCTGAATATCGACTTCAAGGCGGAACGTGCCCGTCTGATGAGGTCCAGGCTCCGACCTACTTTGCTCCAAACCATGATAGGATCCGAAGCGTTCCAGTCAAACCTGGATAACCGATTTGCTGCCATGGAAACCACAACAGACGTAAACCAGAAGCTCGTAAATGTGGTTCGGATACTCAGGGAAGAAGGTACGAGATTTTGTGAAATGCAGCGTAAGGGCAAGAAGTCAAAGCTTTCGGAAAGGACTTTAGGGCTAATGAAGGAACGACGTGAAAACCCACCCGTCACTTCGTCGGAAAAGCGCGCTCTAAACCAAGAGATCAACAAGCTTATACGACACGACCTTCGGTGCTCCAACACTCTTTTGATTAAAAGAGCGATCGAGCAGAACCGGGGGTCAAAAGTGTTCGTACAATCTCTTGGAAGAAGCCACCTGACGAAGTTGACCACAACAAGTGGAGAAGTCGTTTCTTCGAAGCCGGCAGTCCTCTCCGAAGTGGAAGGCTTCTATGGCCGGCTATACGCTTCGCATGCATCTCGACCTGATCCAGAAGATGAGGGTCCTAGAGCCACTCTAACACGCCACTACACCGAAGACCTGCCAGAAGTCAACATTGACGAAATCGTGCTGGCTCTTAGACAGCTAAAAAATGGAAAAGCCCCTGGGGAGGATGGCGTTACAACAGAGCTGTTAAAGGCTGGAGGTAAACCCGTACTGAGGGAGCTCCAAAAGCTCTTAAATGCTGTCCTGTTCGAAGGGAGAACTCCGGAGGCGTGGAGTAGAAGCGTAGTCGTCTTGTTCTTCAAAAAAGGAGATAAGACCCGGCTGAAGAACTACCGACCTATTTCTCTTCTGAGCCACGTCTATAAGCTGTTCTCAAGAGTCATCACGAACCGCCTTGCGCGAAGACTTGACGAATTCCAACCACCGGAACAGGCTGGATTTCGGAGCGGATATGGCACCATAGACCACATCCACACAGTGCGGCAGATTATACAAAAGACCCAAGAGTATAATCAGCCCCTGTGTCTAGCATTCGTGGACTATGAGAAGGCCTTTGACTCGATTGAAATCTGGTCCGTTCTGGAGTCTCTGCAGCGATGCCAAGTAGATTGGCGATATATCCAAGTGATGAGATGTCTCTACGAAGCCGCAACAATGTCCGTCCAAGTACAGAATCAGGAAACAAAACCTATACCATTGCATCGAGGAGTGAGGCAAGGGGACGTTATCTCCCCGAAACTGTTCACAAATGCAATGGAGGATATGTTCAAGACGCTGCACTGGAAAGGGCGGGGCATCAACATCAATGGTGAATACATCTCTCACTTGCGATTTGCAGATGACATTGTCATTATGGCGGAAACGCTGCAGGACCTGCAACTGATGCTGAATGACCTGGCTGACTCCTCTGTACGCATCGGCCTACGGATGAACTTGGATAAAACCAAGGTCATGTTCAATGAACATGTACTACCGGAACCGATAGCGGTGCACGGCGCCGTTCTCGAAGTTGTTCAAAAATATGTGTACCTCGGGCAGTCATTGCAGTTAGGTAGAAACAACTTCGAGGACGAGGTGAACAGGAGAATTCGGTTGGGTTGGGCAGCGTTTGGTAAGCTACGTCAAGTCTTCTCATCGTCGATCCCACAATGTCTAAAGACTAAAGTCTTTAATCAGTGCGTCCTACCCGTCATGACATACGGAGCCGAAACGTGGACACTGACGGTACGGCTAGTCCACAAGTTCAAAGTCGCTCAGCGGGCTATGGAAAGGGCTATGCTCGGAGTTTCTCTTAGGGACAAAATCAGAAATGAGGTGATCCGGCAGAGAACCAAAGTTATCGACATAGCCCACCGGATTAGCAAGCTGAAGTGGCAGTGGGCTGGCCATATTTGCCGAAGAACCGACAACCGTTGGGGTAAACGAGTTCTTGAGTGGAGACCACGGCACGGCAAACGTAGTGTAGGACGCCCTCAGGCCAGGTGGAGTGATGATTTACGCAAAACGGCTGCCAGGAGCTGGATGCGAGAAGCCGAAGATAGAACAAAGTGGCGTGCAATTGGAGAGGCCTATGTCCAGCAGTGGACTGCGATAGGCTGATGATGATGATGATGAGTTTCATAAGTATTTATTTTATTATAAATAGGTATATGTTTAATTTTATATTTTGCATTACTAAATAAACGATTTTAAAATAATATGAACTTTTTTATTTTCGTAAGTTTAGTCACTGTACAGGCAAAGTTGTTATTAGCATAATATTTTACTCGTGAATAAAGAAACTTACTTTATAATGGGAAATATTAATTATGAAATATGTTAAAAATAAAACAATTATTACAAAGGTTTCTACTGAGCTCCATGAGAATAATATCCTTAATGACATATTACGTTCATTAACACTTACCTAGTTGACAACAATGAATACTTGATAAAAAAAGGTCAGTACCTGACACGCGGCTTATTGACTGACAATTCTTTGTCATAAGCCGCTAATCTTTTACCTACCTTTCTCGGCTGCTGTGTTATGTAACAGAAAAGGAAGGGCATTTCCACTTACCCATTAATATAATTCTCCTATTCGAGTCTATTAAAAAAAAAAAAACAAAAATTGTACCCTCCCCTATGTCTGAAGTTTTGAATGATTTCTAGTCTGAGCTAATATATTCTAGTTCTTTTTTTTCTTATAAAAGACGACTCTTGCAGTAGGCTACAAGCCCTGTGTCGCGGGGGACTTTACAAACATACAAGTCGCGGACACAAAATATTGATATACCTAATATCAATTTTTATCTTATAATTACTACGCAAGTAATTTTAAAATATAAAAAAACAATAATTTACGTAATTTATTTGATTACACAATATTTATTACCTAGGTACCTACTTAATTTTTACAGAACGAAATGTAAAGTCTGTCTTTTTAAAGTTATGTGATGCTATTTGTGCTAGAATTTCATTTTCTCATTTAAATAATGAATTAGCGAGAATTTTATTAAAATTAATAAAACTATTTATTTATACATTAAACCACTAGTACGTAATATAACATTACTATTAATTATAATTTATGAAATAATTTTGCTAGGAACTCGAATATAAAGTTTTTTACTAAATTAAATAAGTAGGTACAACAATAAAATCCATTTACTTAAAAAATACTATGTTTAGTCATTATAAAAATATTTCCCCTCTAATTTGTTAAGAAAAGAGCTTTGTCGGCATAAACAAAGTAATATAGTAAGTACACCTGTGCGGCGCGTGGACTCAGGTAGCTATCTAGTTACTATATAAACGCAAAATCTTTGGGCGAAAAACTATAGACAGCCACAGTTAGTCACGGCGCGCGGTCGCTTCACCCGCTACCGCCGCGCCAACGCTCGGGCGATCTTTTAAATCAGTGTTTAAAATAATTATTAGTAAATAATAATTCAAATTAAGCGCGCCCGGTTTCGGGTAAAACCGACACCGCGCGGGGAACGTCAACCACAGAAGGCCGGCGCGGTGGTGCCCTCGCCGTGTAGAAGGGGTCGGTCTGGCACCAGCGCCAAACCCCTGATCTTGACTGCACGGTGACTGGTATCCAGCCACCGCGCTTCGTCGCCGCGTTAGCTGACAACTAAAATGGAGGAAAATAAAGAAAAAGAGGAGGTGGGATCCGACCCGACACTGCAGCACCAACGGCAAAAACGGGATGCCGATCGTCGCGCTTTCGACTCCCTTTGTGAAAAGGGAGTCGTTACGTTGGGCTTGCAGCGCTGGGTGGCGTCGTACTTCCGCGTCATGGAGTGGCATCTGGGTGAGAAGGAGAAAGGCGAACTCACTCAACAGGACGCCGACAGACTGCAACTTGTTAAATCGGTCCTACCCGACCTGTTAGACAGTGAGTCAGCTGGCCCCCAAGCCGCTACCACCGCAGTTGTAGCCGTGGAATCATCGGAAACTACTACTACTGCAACCACGGCAAAGAGAGCAAGAGAAGAAGAAGGATCCGAAGGCTCACCGAGTCAGAAGAAGGCGGACCTAGAGGAAACTCCGCCTACCGAGACAGCCACGCCCATTAGCGTGTCCCCACAAACCGACGCACACGCCCCGCTTTGTACGTCAACCCCACGTTATTCGGACATAGTGAGCGGGGGAGAGACGACGGAGCACGAACCCTCATCGTCTTCCTACAAGTCTCCACCCCCCCTGCCTCAGCGCCCTCAAAAGGGAAGGGGCCAAAAACCTCCAGCCCAACCGGACGGGACAACCCAAACATCGGACCAACACACGGCACAAGACCAGCCAGCGCCGAAACCGACTTTAGTCACGGGAGCCCCCCCCCAACCAACCACCAGGACTTCCCCCCCTGCAGCCAAGAGAAGAATGCCCATCATAGTCGTGGACTGACTTGAGGGATGGACGGGCCACTTCAAGGCATTGAGGGACCGCATAGGCCGCCCTCCAAATGGGCGACCATACGGAAAGGGGATTCGTTTCTCCCCCACCGACGAGGACGAGTACAGAGCTGTCCAAGCTTACCTGGACGAGCTCGGACAAGCGCAGGCTCCGTACTACGCTATAGCCCCACCAACCCAACGGCCACTAAAGGTGGCTATCAGAGGCCTGCCGGCGGACACACCAGCCGCCGAAATTATAGAAGACCTGACCGGAAAGGGCGTACCGGTCAAATATGCTAAGCATATCCGGGCCCGCACTGGAAGACCCGGCTGCATATTCTTCGCGGAGATCGACCGCACACCCGCAGCAACCAAGGCGGCCTACGAGGTGGAGGAGATACTCCTCATGCCAGGCGTGGTCGTCGAGCCATGGAGGGGAACGAAGGGGCCCTCCCAATGCCATAGGTGCCAGGGCTACAGACACAGTTCCCACAACTGCCACCGTCCACTGGCGTGTGTACGATGTGGGGGCGAACACCACGCCAGTAGGGTATAATTGGGGGTTCTGGATCACTTCCTCGCTTCGCTCGGCGCGTGATCCAGAACCCCCAATTCTCCACACATAGAACATGATCCAGAACCCCCAATTTTCTACACATGCAATATGATCCAGAACCCCCAATTTTCTACACATGCAATATGATCCAGAACCCCCAATTTTCTACACATACGCGAGCGATTAATAACTACAATGTGTGATGCATTTATCGACGCGAGTCTGAGAAACTAATCAACCGTTTGATTTGGAGCTGAACTCTAAATAATATAATTATGTATGCGTATGTATGACTGCCTCTGTGGCGCAGTGGGAGTGTGTCCGACTGCTGCGCAAGAGGTTGTAGGTTCGATTCCCACACAGGACGCCACTGTGTGTGATCCACAAATTGTTGTTCTGAGTCTGGGTGTTCTTTGTGTCCGTGACATGTATGTTTGTAAAGTCCCCGCGACACGGGGCTTGCACCATACTGCGGGAGTAGTCTTTAAAAAAAAATGTACATTCTAGTTCAAACACTTTTTATTTTATTTATTTATTAAGATTAATAAAAAAAAAAAACATGATTTACATGAATACCTACTTAAAACTAATACATGCCCAAAAATAAAAACAATGTAACAATTACTTATAGGTAAACACCGCTTATTAAAATGCTATTAACATTTTAAACAATGAAATTTCTTATCGCACACAATCATCTACTAATCAATAAATAATCTCTCCCTTTAATTTGACATATCGATCGGGTACCCAGCTGGTGCAGTGGATAAGCCATTGGCTACTGCTATCGGGTCGCGGGTTTGATTACCACGCGAGCAAATATTTGTATGACATACAGATATACGTTTCGGTTTGGGTGTGACATGAAACTAGGAAAAAAATATTGGACTTGGTTACATTTTTCAATAGAAACATACTTAATTTGGTTTTAAAGTTACCCAGTGATAGATAGGTATCGATCTTATTGTTCTGAGAGAGTACATACCAATTCCTTTTTAGAAAATCGTCTCAGGTATACGCGACGGAGCGGCGCCATCGCCGAATAAGGAAAGTAAGCATGTGGTCATATTGAGTAAGTAACAATCAATTAATTTTAGATCTTATTTGCTGATAACATAGAACTCATTTTTTAGCACACATATCAAAATCGCTTTCTCACTTAGCTAGCGATTTGTCACTAAAACCACTGCTTAAAAATGTGATCTACAAATAAGACTGCATGGCATAATTTCATTTTAATTAGCACACATCTCCTGCACTTGCAGCTCGTCTTTGACAATAATATTTTACAATATATTGTGAACAAGAGAACAGGAAGTATGTACGTACAACTCTACAATCACTATTTATATCGAATAATCTAATAGTAAGTTGAATTTGTGAGTGAAATTTATTTATGGTGTTCTTAATTTTAGGTCGACCAATCCCTTCGATTCTGACTGCGAAATACCACCATCTCAGCCATCGCCGTCGGTAGAAAAAAAGAAGATAAGGAAAAAGGTTGTCGGAAAAACAAATAAAAATTCTGTGAAAAAAATTGCTCCGGCGGTGGTCAAATCTAGCTTTTTTGGGTCCGACTCGGAGACAGAAGTTGATTTGCCAGCGCCAACGAAATCGCTCAAAAAAAGGAAGCTGTCGGATTCAGAGGTATGCTGAAGTTTTTTTATTTGTAAATACGGAGTCCTTTTATTTTCCATTATTTTAGCATATTAGTTAGACTTTGATGTTCTAAATACGATTCCCGAGGGGTTAGGTAAAATTTATGGTTCAGTATATTTTTTTCAGAATCTGTCATGCTTTCCTTTTAAATTATTTACCTGACTACGGCGAAGCCAAAAGGAAGGGTAATGATTTTGGCAGTCTATGTATGTATGTTTGTATGTTCCACCACAGCGCCTAAACTACTCAACGGATTTTAATAAATGAGGTGTCAATGAATTCGTAAGAATAGCCCGGGTGACATAGGCTATATAAATTTTATCCGTAGTCCCGACTACGGATAAAATTTTTAGTTTTTTAAACTTATTCTTGTTTCTAATGATAATCATTTTTAAATTTCAGAACGAGCAAGAACTTGGTGGTGAACCCATTCGAGCGGCTGCGTTGCGGAGCTTCTTATCAAGACGTAGTGGTTCCGGTTATACACTTCAGCGGGACCCCACCCGGCAGGGCAACTACTACGTGGAACTGCGTGTTTACAACGCTCGAGAAGCGGAGGTGCTCAGCAATGACCGCTGGAAACGAGCACTAGTTACCTACAAATCGGCTGTTGACGACAGCAGTCCGGTGTGGAAAGCAGTCACAAAACTTGTGACTGTTGCGAAAGAAGATTATCGGAAGATACAACCGATACTCTATCAGTCAAACGTATTTTAAAATTAGGTAAGTGTCCTACTAGTACCTATTTAAAGGACCCATAATATTGTACCTACATATTTAAAAACCATTTAAAATACCTACTTATGATATACCTATATTTTTCAATGTTTTCCTTTTTTGTTCTTTTGAATAATATTAATAATTATATTAAACTTGTTTGAAAAGCATGTTCTATATTGTTGAATTTAAGTAAGTAAGTACCTATGCATAAAGTCTATAATTGATATTTTTTAATGTTTATTTCCTCAGATAATTGTAATGAAATAATATTGCATGAGTACTTACTCATATAATATTTATAATGATTATTTGTATGATTTTCTTTCAGTAAACCAAAAAACTAAAAACAAAAACCAAAAGCCAAAATCCAAAAGCCAATAAACTCGAATTAATGAATGTCAAATTTTAAAATTCATGACCATTTAATATGATCTTGAATCTTATTTTTTAAGAACTTAATAAATCCAGATCAGTAATTGTGACCTTGAACTTTTAATCTTGAAGTAATCAAAAATTATGACCTTTAAGTACTAAATTAAAACTTATATATCAACTATAGCTCAAAATAAATATTTTATATTTTGTCTAATTGAATTTACGATTAAATTTATGAATTAGGTACTGCTTTACTTTTTGTATCTAACATAACCAAACAAACATGAAATTTTGCCCAGATTGTAAAGTTTATGTTCAAAAATATTCATCACATAAGAAAAGTAATATACATAAATCAAACTGTTTGTTGAGTACTGAATTTGATAATGTGCAAATAATAGCTACAGCTTTTAAAAATAGAATTGCTAGTTACAGATTTAATCCTATGAATACAGATAACATATCACCAGAGATATTTTTATCAGATATTTCTAGCATGGTTTACAAGATTATTGAGACATTGCGAATAAAACACCGAGCGATTAAAATACAATTTGAGCTTTTTGTATTGTACAAGTTACCTAAAAATGAAGAATTGTCTTTGAAATCTTTTAATACAAAGTATTATGTGATAATACAAAATACTAATATAAAATTATTTTTTGAAGAATGTGTGCAAAAATTGCTGTATAAATGCACCGAATTTGAAATGTCAGAATCTGGCTGGGCTATAGAGTCGATTAATCATTTGGAAATGAATATAGTTAAGTATAATCCCTTAAAAGCTGGCAGTTACATATCTTTACCCCTAAAAATTCTTAAAACAAAATCATGTCTTAACATTTGCAATAAAGATAGACATTGCTTTCTCTGGTGTATTGTAGCACATATGTATCCAGCACGGCATAACAGTAATAGAGTTTCATCATATCCACATTACTTAAATTTATTAAATATAAATGGTATATCTTTCCCACCAACATTTGATGACATAAAACAATTCGAAAAAAAAAATCCGACTATAAGTGTAAATGTTTATGGTTTAGAAAAAAATAACACTATTACTGGGCCATTATACAAAACTTTACAACGGAAACTGACCCACGTAAATTTATTACTAATTGAAAGAGGAGACAAAAGTCATTTCTGTTTAATAAAAAATTTCGCGCGACTAGTGCATGATCAACTAACAAAACACAAATCTAAAATTCACTTATGTGATGAATGTTTTATATATTTTGATTCAGAGACAAAACTAAATAATCATAATTGCGCACGAATACAAACACTGCTCCCAGAAGAGAATAGCAAGCTTCGATTTTCTAATTATATAAGAACTCAAAGAATTCCTATTGTTATTTATGGAGACTTTGAAAGCTTACTTCGAGAATATTCAGATAAAAATAAAAGTCAGTATGTCGAAAACATACAAATTCATGAAGCAACTTGTTTCGCCTATTATATATGCTGTGAGAGTAATCCAGAGCTTAATAATTTAGTATCTTATCGAGGTCCAAATTGTTCAAAAAAGTTTGTAGATTCTATTGCTAAGGATTTAGAAACTTTATATGACATTTTATCTTTGCCTAGAGACATGATTCCACTGAATGATGAAGAGCTTCTTTCATTTAAGACTGCTACAGTATGTCATATTTGTAAAGAAAATTTTTCTAATAATGACTGTATTGTTCATGACCATGATCATTTCACAGGTAAATATCGGGGTCCAGCTCATAATTCATGCAATTTAAATAATAAGTCTGTAAAATTTATTCCCATAATATTTCATAATCTTTCAGGATATGACTGTCATTTATTTATAAAAGAACTTTCAAGTGTTTCCGGTCGAATCAATTTAATTCCAAAGACTAAGGAAAAATATATTTCTTTTACCAAATTTTTTCCATTTAATTCTCAGAAAGTAGTCCAATTAAAATTTATAGATTCTTTTAATTTCTTAAGTTCGAGTTTAGACAACTTAGTAAAGACATTGGACTCCAATGATTTAAAGCATTTACGATCATTTTTCATTGATAAAAAATTATTTCAATTATGCCTTAGGAAAGGCGTGTATTGCTATGACTATATAGACTCCTGGGAACGATATGCAGAAACTCAGTTACCAGATCGCTCAAATTTTTATAATAAACTCACATCCGATACAGTGTCTACTGACGATTACAATCACGCTTTAAAGATGTGGGCTATATTTGGTATTAAGAATTTAGGCGAATATACTGATTTATATTTGAAATGTGATGTCTTACTATTGTGCGATGTATTTGAGAAATTCCGATCTATGAGTTTATGTCACTATGAGCTTGACCCTTGTCATTACGTTTCATCACCATCATTAAGCTGGGACGCCATGCTCTTGTTAACTAAAGTAGAATTAGATTTAATATCTGATATAGAAATATATCAAATGCTAGAAAAGGGTATTAGAGGAGGTCTTGCCCAATGTTCGCTGCGATATGCAAAGGCTAATAATAAATATTTGCCAGACTATAACGAAAAAGAACCCGATACATTTTTAGTTTACTTAGATTGTGTCAATTTGTATGGGCATGCTATGACACAAAGACTTCCCACAGGAAATTTTAGGTTTTTAACAAAATCTGAAATAGCTTTATTTGAAATTGCATCTGTTACTGCTGATAGTGATGAAGGGTACATACTTGAAGTTGATATTCATTATCCGCCTGATATACATGACGAACATTCTGATTTGCCATTTGCACCAGAAAAAATGCCCGTTCCTGTTCCATGTGATGACAAAAACACAAAACTAATTGCTAATCTGTATGATAAATATAGATATGTCATTCACTATGTTCATTTACAAGAATGTTTAAAGAATGGTCTTATATTATTAAATATTCATAAAATTCTAGCATTTACTCAAAAAAATATCTTAGAACCATACATAAATCTTAATACAATACTTAGACAAAAAGCTAACTCAGTATTCGAAAGAGATTTTTTCAAGAAGCAAAATAATTCAATATTTGGTAAAACAATTGAAAACAAAAGGAAACAAGTAGATGTTAAATTAGTTAATGTGTGGAAAGATAACTTTAATAAGACCAATAAAATAAAAGGGGCAGAAAAATATGTGAGCGCCCCTAATTTTAAAAATATGGCTATTATTTCAGAGAACCTTGTTGCTATTCAATTAGAGCCTGCTAAAGTAGTTTTAGATCGACCAATATATATTGGTTTTACGATACTGGAGTTAGCAAAGTGTCATTTATATCAATTTCACTATTCTGTTATGAAGAAAATATACAAAAATGACATAAGCCTTTGTTATACTGATACTGATAGTCTCTTGTATTTAATACAAACTGATGATTTTTATAAAGACATGAAACAAAATATAAAATATTTTGATACAAGCAACTTTGAAGACAATAATATTTATGGTATTCCAAAAGTGAATAAACAAATACCTGGCTATTTTAAAGATGAGATGGGTGGTGATATCATTACAGAGTTTATTGGTTTGAGGGCTAAATTATACTGTTTAAATAGTTTAAATAATACAATTAAAAAAGCTAAAGGAGTTAAAAAACCTATTTCTAATAGGCTCACAATTGAAAAATATAAAAATACTTTGAATAATGATATAAATTTCAGAGATACTATGTATGTCATTCGATCCAAAAATCACAAGTTGTATACACAGAAAATTAATAAATTAGTACTCAACGGAAATGATGACAAACGTCAAATTAAAAGAAATATAATTTATACTGTACCTTGGGGTCATTATCGTACTATGTTTTAAGCTATAATTGTGACTGTATTTACTATCTTTTCTGTTTATAATGTTACAGTAATTTAAAGCTAAAATTGTGAATCTACCTAATTTTAGAATCTACCATTGTTTATGTTAAAATAATTTAAAGTTATAATTGTGACTATGTATCTACATACCTACCTAATTTTAGTATCTACCATGTATTTACTTTATGTTTATAATGTTACAATAATTTAGAGCTATAATTGTGACTATGTATCTACCCATGTATTTACTTTGTTTAATGCATAAATAAAAAAATCTTATGAATCATAATGTTTCTTGTTTCATTTTTGTATTTGTGTAATAAATATAATTTGCCTAAGTACCTATAACCTGAGTCTGAGTTCAATTCTCAGCTCAAATACATGTTTAATACAAATGGTTACCTTGCTGTCTTAGTCCATTAGTGATTTATGACCGCATAGTGTGGCAACAGACCAGCTTTCACAGGATCTTGGAATGGCAGCGGTAATTTTTAACTCTCTATTAACTAGTTAACTAGTAAATTCTGTGTGGAGAACCTAAAGCATAAAGAAAATAACTAAACTTAAATAAATAGACTGGGATTTGATGTCTCAAGTACTCTAATATATTTGACTATGCAGAAGATTGTTGTGAGTAGAAGTGTAGCGGCTTTGTGAGCTTTCTTTTTATACACATTGTTTTCACAAGAATAAAGCATTGTGGTTCAGTATTTTACTGTTATATTAAAATAATATAGACACATAAGTTAAAGAAATCAGTCCCATAGCTAAATATCAGTTTTTTTTTTAGTATTGGGTTTAATTAATATAAAAATATAAGCAGGAATTATAATCTTAGTAGTTATATAATAGTAGGAGGTAGTTTAATAGTTTATGCACACTTGCCATGCTAGATTTGCTGCACATATTTCAATACAACAATGAAGACTTGGAAATGTAGTTACGGCGTTAACGTTCAAGACTGGGCAACACTGAAAACCAGTAATAAGATGGGTCGTCATGCTCATCCTATGAATGCTGAGTACCTTGCCCTATTTTGTAGGCACATCGTACAACTTTCGTATTTTTCTTTGTGTTTTTATTTGGTTGGCATAGTAAAATAGAGATTTTGCGACATATTTTTGTTTTAAAGTGACAGTGACAAATGACATGTCACATGTTAAGTCACCTAGCGCTACGTCATGAAAATGTTTGTCAATGCGGAATTGCGGACTCTGACCTCCGGCCTTTTGCGCCTATACTTTATCTAAATATTTTTGTTTGTAGTTAATTAGTAATTTCGAAAAGGATAATTTATTTAATATTCCAAAAGCTAATTAAAATACCTGATTATTTAAAAGATAAATTAGGTGGTGAAATTATAACGGAATTTGTAGGTTTAGGCGCAAAATTATACAACAACATTTTGAGTAAAACAAATGTTTTGGTTAATATTAAATTTATTGTAAAAAACAAAATACTTGTAAGCTTCTTGTATTTAAGTTTGCTTGTAAGATGTACAGTAAAATATTATATTGTTAGTGTAAAAATATTTTTATTTACAACATGTGTCACTGACCTAATAACAAGCATAAATATAATAAAATTGTTAGTTAGGTTAATAATTTTTTATTTTTTACTATGTACTTACAATATATTTACTGGGTTGAGTATTCATTATAATAAAGGTATTATATAATCTTATATATTTTAAAAATTTATTGTTCCAATATGAAATAAACAGATTTTTTTAAAATAATATAATTTATCATGACAATAATAATAAGTAGATTACAGTATTTAATAAAAGATTACACATTATGTCTGCTTAACTTTTTGACTATTTTACTAACTAAATGTTCAGTCTCATTCATGACGTCATCGTAATCACTAGTCACTAAATATTGCACACTCACACCCGCGCTGTCAGGATCAAGGTTTATTTTATCCATATTACTATTGTCCAAATTATGTATGTATATTTGTATTAAATTACGAACTTGACCCGGCTCCTTACGCATAACAAAAGAGGTATTTTTAAAACATTTTGATTTAATTTTTTTCTTCTTTATTGCTTCTTGTTCCTCTGCTTTTTGTTTTTTATATTCTTCGCGAGATTTGGCTGCTACTTCTGCATACCAGCTTTCTCTATCCTGAGCATAATAAAAAGGATTGGTGATTGGGTCCGCATCTCCTATTAAATTCTGAAAAAAAAAAAAAAAAAACAGTCATTCAATAAATAAATAACACAAGTAATATGAAAAATGGATTTAAGTAAGTTAAGATAAACGCAATATTTAATTACCTCACGTAAATTATCTGCGATATCTATAGAGGGGCTGTAGGACGGTGCCAGAGACATGATTCTGTAAATAAATTAATATTAATTATTAAACACTTATTGAAAGTAAAAAAAAATGCATGGCATTAAAATAAAATAGAAAAAAAAAAAAAACAAAACTTACCAGGCAATTGTAGTTTAATTGACAAACAAGAGGTCCAGCTTATGGCAAATACTGCAATGAAATGAAGCGACTACCTACCTAACTTAGATGTGGATTATTTTAAACAGTGGCATTTGATATTGAGTAATGCGAGAATGCAATATTTTCATTAATGATTTCAATAATTAAACGAACCTGTCTTAACCTGTAGAAACGCGATAAATGAATATTCTTTGTCATGTCATGTTTCATATAATATTTTTGCTGACGATTTCAATAATGAAATAAATCTGTCTAAACCTGTAGAAACGCGTTAGTTGAATAGTCATGTCTAATATGATATTATTATTTATATGCATATTGTGCACATGCTTAATTTGATTTAATATGTTTATTACGAGTAATTACATACTTACTTATGTTAATAAAACTTATCTAAACATGTAGGTACAGAAATAGTAACAAAATGTCATGTTATGTTTTACATAATTTCCCCTTTTTAGTATAAAAAGTGAACACAAAAACGTATGTTAGCCATTCAACATAATCATTGACAAGATGAAGTTGGTTAAGCAACCCATATCTCTGAAAGTTAGCGGTATACAATTTAATGAACCTTCTCGCCAAATCAGACATAGTGCTTTATTACCAAATACAATTCGTTGTATAATATGTGGTCCGTCGAACTGTGGTAAAACAAACGTTATGATCAGCTTACTGTTACATAAAAATGGATTGAAATTTAAAAATCTTTATCTTTACTCCAAAACTTCTTTTCAGCCAAAATATCGATTCTTGAGCGAGGTATTAAAAAGAGTTCCTCAGATTAACTTCTATGAATTAAAAGATGATAAAGATGTTATAGCTCCGAGTGAAGCTTTGACTAACTCTGTATTTATTTTTGATGATGTTGCATGTGAAAATCAAGTTAATATCCGTAATTATTTTTGTATGGGCAGACATAAACAAATAGATTGTTTTTATTTATCTCAAACCTATTCTAAAATTCCGAAACAATTGTTACGTGACAATGTTAATTTTCTTATATTATTTAAACAAGATGATACGAATTTAAAACATGTTTACGATGAACATGTCGGCTCCGATCTACAATGGAAACAGTTTAAAGATATCTGTAAAACCATTTGGAGTAACCCATATAATTTCGTACTTATTAATAAAGAATCGCCCGTAAATAATGGAAGGTACAGACAGAATTTTGATACATTTTTGAAATTTGACTGAATTTATATATAATAAATAACATGAATAACAAATTCAGTATTAGATCTTCATTCCCTGAACACAGTTGTTTTAATATAAATATGGAGAAAAATATTAAAATTGAATTAATGAAGTCTGTGAACTCAATAAAGAACAAAATAAAACAAATGAAGAACCAGGAACACTCGATGAATTTATCACTCGATAAAGTCCTAAAACCTGTAACAGATCCCCTTAAGTCTTTAGTTGACGCGAATTTACCTGCGGAAAAAAATAAAAATGTAGAAAATAAAACACTACTTAATTTGGAAGGCATTGAGTCCGATGATATAAATACTAGTTCATCGAGTAAATTTGAAGAATGTTACAGTCCAGATCTGGATTCTACTCAATTCATTGAAAGCCCTAAAAAGGAATCGCTAGATGAAATATCATTAGAGGGAGAAGATATCTGTGGTATATATGATGACCTTAATATACCGTTTGGAATTAGAAGTAAAAACAAGACTTACATGATGGGTAACTCAGTAGTATCATTTTCTAGTTTGAATAATGATAAGAACGTTTTAGTTAAAATCGATGACAAAGTTTACAACTTTACATTAGGTTTGAAAGAACTTTTATTTAAAAGAAAGCCTGATTTAAAATTAATATCAAATGAAGATAAGCGGATCTACAAAGATATGCTACATTATACAAATGCTCATAGAAGAAATTTTAGCCCCAGAGGTCAGATAAAGTCAAGTAAAGGTAAAAAATATCGGGAAATAATTAAACCCTTGTTTTCGGAAACGTCTGACAGTAAACCTAAATCAAAACTTGGAGGAAACTTACCAAAACTAAAAAAATTTAAAAACAACACTGATTTAGTATACTGGGATGATCCCAATGAATTGATTGAGAGATTAAAATTATTAATGGCTTCAAGAGACGCCGGCAATACAAATCATGATAATGAAATATTATCTATCATTGAAGAACTAAAAGAAGCTAATATAATAAAGGAATAAATAGGAACAGCAATAGACATTTAATTCAGTTTAACATACTTAACAATCACGATCATTACCAAAATTTGTTATTAAATCAATCTGAGCTAAAAGACAAAAATATAAATTTGAACGAAAAATCATCATGATCAAAGCCGATGTGGTAAATGAGCTTCATAAAAATGCCAGGATAAATTTTCCTCGACGAAAAGTTATTATGAAAGATATAGACGATCTATGGCAGGCGGACTTAATTGATATGCAATCTATTTCTAAAGAAAATAAAAGCTTTAGATTTATCCTCGCTGTTATTGACACATTTTCTAAATATGCTTGGACCTTTCCTCTCAAAAGTAAAAACAAAGAGATTGTATGTAATACTTTTAAGATATTATTGGATAGAGGCCGTGTCCCTAAAAATATTCAAACTGATAATGGGACAGAGTTTTATAATAATAGATTTCAAAATCTAATGCAATCTTATAATATTAATCATTACTCAACATTCTCATCAAAAAAAGCTTCAATAGTCGAGCGATTTATTAGGACATTGAAATCTAAATTGTACAAAGAATTCAGTTTGAAAGGCAATTATAATTGGATAAATAATACCCTCAATAATGTTATTCATAAATACAATCACACATACCATAGAACGATTGATGAAATCCCTGCGAATGTGAATAATATAAATAAAAAACGTATATTAGAACGTTATGCAAGTTTAGTAAAAAAAGTTAGTGTAAAAGTAAGATATAAAGTGGGTGATTATGTACGTATCAGTAAGTACAAAGGAACATTTGAAAAAGGATATACACCTAACTGGTCAACAGAAATATTTAAAATTCGAGAAATACGTAATACAATTCCTATCACCTATTTAATTGAAGATACTATTAGAGGTCAGCCTATTTTAGGAGCATTTTATGTGCAAGAACTTCAAAAGACTAAACATCCTAATGTGTATCTAGTCGAAAAAGTTCTTAAAAAGAGAGGAAACAGAGTTTTAGTAAAATGGTTAGGTTTATCTTCTGCAGAAAATAGTTGGATAGATAAGTCAAATGCGCTATAAGAAACAAATTAAATAGATTATTGCAAAATAATGTCTGATTCCATTATTTATACTTATAAACTTAGATAACTGTCAATTGTTTATTCAACGCATTATATTTATAAAGTGTTTAATTTATTTTTAAACAGTCTTATTATGGGCACTGGAGAGAGTAGTCTTCTCAATTGGCTTATAAACCATTTACCATTTGAATTACATTTGCCGGGATACAATTACTGTGGTCCAGGTACAAAATTAATTAGGAGACTTGCGCGTGGTGATAAAGGTATCAACAAATTAGACGAATATTGTAAAGAACACGATATTGCATATCACAAATCTTCGAACTTAAAAGATCGCCATAAGGCTGATTTGATTTTGTTTAAAATGGCGAAAAAACGTATAGTTGCAGCTGATGCAGGTACAGGAGAAAAAATTGCAGCGCGTCTAGTGAGCAATATTATGACAAGCAAAATTAAAACTGGTACTGGCCTAAAAACTTACAGCCAAAAATCTTCATGCAAAAGGACTTCTGGAAAAGGACTTAAAAATAAATTTAAAAATGTTCTTACTGTCGCGAAAAAACGAATGAAAAAATTAAAACCAAAATGCAAGAAAGGGGCAATAAAACTAGCTATGGCTGCTGCCAGAGAATTAGTTGAAGATTCTTCTATTAAACTTCCCCGCGTTATTCCTATACCAAAAACGGGTGGAGTTTTGCCTTTGATTCCTATTTTTGCTGGATTATCCGCAGCGGGAGCCATAGCAGGCGGGGCGGCTGGTATAGCTAAAACTATAAATGAATTCAAGATGGCTAAAAAGCTATATGATGAATCGAAGAGACACAATGAAAAAATGGAAGCCCTTTGTATTGGAAATGGATTACATGTTAAGCCACATAAAAATGGTCTGGGAATTTTCGTATCAAAAGAAAAAAACTAAAGTATCGGCTACCCAATCGAGCCTTGACTAATTTTGACATTGTAAAATATGGAAATAATATTCCTTATTTTAGAGGTGTCTTTATGAGAGACGAACTTCCTACACACCCTTTTAAATATGAATGTGGTATTATTAATTTAGATATTTCTAAAAACCCCGGCTCTCATTGGGTAGCCTATGCAAAATGCAAAGATTATATCGAATATTTTGATAGTTATGGAAATCTTAAGCCTCCAAAAGAATTAATAAAATATTTAGGCTCTAAAATTCACTACAATTATGAAAATGTACAAGGCAATCATCCTTTCCATTGCGGACATCTTTGTTTAAACTTTTTAAGATTTTTTTGGATTAATCATGGAATAAAATAAACAGAATTTAAGAAAAGAGTTCAGTATGCAAGTATGTCTACTACAGTAACTATCTCCGGCAATAAATCAGAATTAGAATCATATTTTCAACCACCTCTGAGTTTATCTGGAAAATATGAGTGTGGATTATTATACTTTTCAATACTGAACTCAACATCAGGTCGTCGTTTTAGTAACAATACCTCATCTGTTATCAGAATTGAATGTGATTTGATATACGGTTCCTATACCAACGGATTACCAACTCACATTATTCACGAATTTGTGCCTAATACCGTTGTAGACGACCAATATATAGAAACGCCTCAGAACGTTATTTATTTTCCGGTAAACAAAAATACAATTTCATCTATATCTATTAAAGTTGTCGATCAGTTTGGTTACAGTATTAACTTCGTAGAACATATTCAACTGCGTCTTCATTTAAGAAAAATAAAATGATACAATATAATATAAACCCTTCAGTCAAAGTAAAACGTCTTATTTCTTCTACAACCACTAATACGCGTAGACGTAAGAAAAAAGTGAGGAAGTTGACTAAAGCAAATATAGATTTTCTTAAAGCTTTAGGTTTTAAAGTATGAATATACTACAGATTAATGATTTACCGCATTTCGATTCTTCAATCGAAAGTTATGAAGTCCATTCTTACAATCCCTACAATAACTGCTTCAGAGAAAATGACGAAATCAGAATTCCCATACACCAGCAAGATATATACGTGTTACCATCAGCCAGTTCAATTTACATCGAAGGTCAAGCAAAATTCTTCGGTAAAGATGGAAAGCCGATTGAAAAAATTGTTACATTTAGTAATAACTATATTTTGTTCTTGTTTCAAGACATCAGGTACGAAATGAATGGTATAGAAATAGATCGTATAAAAAATTCCGGCATAACGTCCACAATAAAATCTTATATCTCATTAAATGAAGCAGAAAATAAAGTGGCTGCCTTATGGGGCTGGAATTCAAACGGTATTAAAAATGATGGCCATTTTAGTGCTGTAATACCTTTAAATAAGATTTTAGGGTTTGCGGAAGACTATAAAAAAATTGTAATAAACTGCAAACATGAACTTATATTGAATAGAAGTAACTCCAATTTAAATAGTGTTATACTTGCTGATGATATTGCTTATTGCAAAATAGATATAGAAAGGCTTCAATGGAGAGTACCACATATAAAAGTGTCAGATCGAGAAAGACTGGCTCTTTTAAAATTACTAGAAAAGGATAAGCCTATTCAAATGGCATTTAGAAATTGGGATTTGTATGAGTACCCTTTGCTTCCTAAAACTACAAAGCATTCGTGGGCAGTTAAAACTGCGTCACAATTAGAGAAACCTAGATATGTAATTTTCTGCTTACAAACTAATAGAAAAAATAATAAACTCAATGACAGTTCGCGATTTGATCATTGTGAAGTTACAAATGTCACTCTCTTTTTGAATTCACAATATTATCCATATGAACTTTTGAGCTTAAAGTTTTCTGAGAACAAATACAGTATATTATACGAAATGTATGCCAAATTCCGTCAGTCGTATTACAACAGTCCAGCAGACCCATTGCTTAGTCTAAAGGACTTTAAAGAAAAGGCTCCTCTTTTTATATTAGATTGTTCAAGGCAAAACGATAGTCTAAAATCAGGTCCAGTCGATGTTCGATTAGAAATTGAATGTTCAACTTCAATACCAGATAATACTGCCGCATATTGTTTGATTATCAACGATCGTCTGGTGGAATATAAGCCTTTGAGTAATATAGTGCGAAGATTATCATGACTGCTATTGTAGACGTTCAAGGTTTCAAAACAGAAGCAAATGAGTTTATAATAAAAGAAATTGCTATATGGTGTGATAACAAAATACAAGTGTTCTTAATTAAGCCACCATTTCCCTATTACAACTTGACAAAATCAGAAAGACGTCAAGTAAGCTGGATCGAGCGCAACAGAAAAATACATTGGGGTGAAGGATTTATTCCTTATTCTAATTGCCTATGTTTACTTGAAGATCTGTTAAGAAATAAATGTGTTTACACTAAAGGTTTAGAAAAAGTGTCATGGTTGCAAGTTATGTCGAATAATAATAATGTTATTAATTTAGAAGATAAAAACTGTCCTAATTTGTCAAGCTTGTATGAGCAATATAAAGATTCTGAAACCGTTTACAGTTGTATATATCATGACTCAATATGTTCTTTAAAAAATGTTTTATGTTTAAAAAAATGGTGTTTCGATAATAAACTTTTTAATTAAGTGGTTTTTTTTTCTTATTTTGTTTGCTCAAAATTTCCCTGTTCCTCAACCTTAGTCTTAAAAAACTTTCGCAAGCATTTACGTACGTAATTAGCAAGATTAAAAATTTGAAATATCAGTTTTCTAAATAAAATACAAGCTTCGACTTACTTGCTGAATAACATGACATTGAGAATTGGAGATCGTGTACAGGTATTGATAGTAGAAAAGCGATTATGCGGGCTTCATATTGTAGAAATAATTAATCACGAGCAGTATAATGCAATCCTAATACCTTGCTCTAGAGATAACGGCAAATGCTCTAAAATTCGCTTTAAAGGGATTAAGCTATGGGCTCGAATAATCCAGCATCAAATCTACAACAATCTTGTAGATTTGATAGAAGAAACCTAATACATAGGAACAGGCTGTGCATAACAGCTTGAGTTGCTGCGATTAAGCTGTTCATAAACCGGTTCCTATTAAGTTGAAAAGATGAGCAGTTAAGAGAATCATCGATCATGATAGTGTGATATTGGAGCGCTCTGCATTGCATGTGTAGAAAATTGGGGGTTCTGGATCATATTGAATGTGAGGAAAATTGGGGGTTCTGGATCATATTGCATGTGTAGAAAATTGGGGGTTCTGGATCATGTTCTATGTGTGGAGAATTGGGGGTTCTGGATCACGCGCCGAGCGAAGCGAGGAAGTGATCCAGAACCCCCAATTATACCCTACTCACGCCCAAACTTGCCCGCGCCCAAGAGAAGAACCAGCGACCTGCGCGAACTGTAAGGGTCCCCACCCGGCCAGTAGCGCTGCCTGCCCAGCATACAAGCGGGAAGCCCGAAGCCGCAAACCAGGCCCCGTGATGAGAACTGGTCCAGCACAGCAGTTTTACCAACAAAACACTGTGGGTGAGTCAGCACCTGCCACCCTCATGGCGCAGGCCAACATCCCGGCGCCGAAAGGAGCACCACCTCCCTCTGCCGCCTCGAAACGGAGGAAAAAGAAGAAGAAGAAGATCACAGGAGACGTTGCCCAGACCATCGGGGCAACCGAAGTCACCCACAAAGCAAGTAGTGACAAGGCCGCTGCTTCAGAAAAAGACGATCTCGTCAGACTCCTCACGCTGATTACGCAGCGCGTGAGGTCAGGCGAGATTGATATCACCGGACTGCTAGGACCAACTCAACGCAATGGCTAGCCTACCCAAGCCATTGCGAATAGTTCATTGGAACGCCCAGTCGCTCAAAGGGAAGATAGGCCTTCTTCGCATCTTTGTCAAAGAGCAGCAGATTGACGTCATGCTCATTAGCGAAACCCACCTGAGCTCCCAAGCCAAATGTACAGTCCCCGGCTATTACACCTACCGGCAGGACGAGGTTTCGCCGCAAGGCACACCCTACCGCGGCCTTGCAATATTGGTGCGAAGAAATGTTGTGCACCAGCTCGTGGAACCGACAGGACTAAACTCCCTCTACGCCCTGGGAGTGGACGTCCACACCGGAGACCGCGAGCTGAGACTGTTCGCAGCCTATCGCCCACCTGGAAGTGCTGTGCCGTTCCAACCCAAGGAAGTGAGAGAGTTACTCCATCCTCAGACGCCAACCATTATCGCAGGCGATCTAAATGCGAAACACCCGGCCTGGAACTGCCCCCGCAGTGACCGTGTAGGGGAGCTCCTCTACCAGGATGCCCTGTCCCACCAATACGAAGTCGCTGGCCCGATTGAAGCTACAAGGATTGATCCTACCAGCAGAGGCAGCGACAACGTATTGGACATCACCATCTATAAGGGACTCAGAACGCCCCCTACACAGGAAGTTTTACTCGATCTACCATCAGATCACAGGCCGGTGCTGCTGGTAGTAAAGGAACTACCGACAACGATCTCACCTCCAAGGCCACGTACTAGGACAGACTGGGAGGCCTACACCCAAACCATCCGGAGCTACACTCGCCCTCAAATCATCCGCACGCCAGAAGAAGTAGATGCCGCCGCGACAGATCTTACCCGGGCCATCCAAGCTGCGCTTGCATCGTCATCAGTGGAGAGACCGGTTACGGAAAGGGCTGAGCCCCTACCTACCCGGTTACGAAAGCTGCGTGACGAGAAACGCGCGGCAAAGAGAGCCTGGATAAGGACGAGACACCCTAGCGACAAGACTCGCTACAATCAGCTGACCAACCAACTCAAGGCAGCCATCTGGGAACACCGAGGAGAGGAATGGGAGGACCATCTACTCACTGTGGAGGACCAACTACCATCTTTGCTTAGTTTGGGATCAGATAACGTTGTGTGAGCTGTCCCAAGATATTATTATTATTATTATTATTATTATTATTATTATTATTATCTATCCACCGGCTCTGCAGACAGCTGTCAGCAGAGCCTAACCCCATTCGTCCTCTATTTGGGAAAGATGGGTTGCTCCGATATAAAGCTGAAGACCGCGTGAACATCCTGGCGGACAGCCTTGAGGAGCAATTCACACCCTTCGAAAGCCGAGACGTGGAATTCACTCGAGAGGTAGAGAACTCAGTGGAGACCTACCTGCAAACTCCCCTCGAACAGCAGAAGGACGAAGAGCTGCTTCTCGCACCTAAGGATGTCACTGCGATCATCCGGAAAACCAACCCCAGAAAGGCGCCTGGAGACGACTGCATCCCCAACGCCGCACTCAGACACCTGCCTAAACCGGCAGTGGTAGCAGTGACTCAGCTATTTAATGGGATCCTGAGAACCTCCCACTTCCCAGAGTCTTGGAAGAGAGGCCGGGTTATTACCATCCCAAAACCCGGCAAGGACCTCAGGAGACCAGAGAGCTACCGGCCTATCACCCTGCTGCCGACCGTGTCCAAGATATTCGAGAGGTTACTCTTGGTAAAGATCCGCCCACACCTCAAGCCAAGGCCCGAACAGTTCGGCTTTAGAGAGAGCCACTCCACAACATTACAGCTGACAAGAGTGCTCCACGAGATGGCGAGGAGCCTTAACACCCGCAGCTTCACCGTGGCCGTGATGCTGGACATGGAGAAGGCGTTTGATAGGGTGTGGCACGACGGACTCGTCCACAAACTATCAACGTCTTCCCTCCCATGGAGAGTAGTTGCGACCATAGCGTCGTTTCTGCGGGGGAGAAGCTTCATTGTTGCGCTGGATGGAGCCACTTCAGACACCCGAAGGATTGCTGCCGGAGTACCACAGGGAAGCTGCCTCTCGCCGACGCTTTACGCCCACTACACAAACGACATCCCGTTAGTGGGCGACGTCAAACTGGCACTGTTTGCTGACGATGCCGCATACACCAGCAGCTCCATGAACGCAAGACACGCAGCCCGCAAGTTAGCCCCAACACTTGAAGCGCTCCCGGGCTGGTTAAACAAGTGGAGGTTGCGATGCAACGTGTCAAAGACACAAGCTTTCATCACAGGCTGCTGCCGCTACCCACCGCCAGTGAAATTGATGGGAGAGGAGGTGCCTTGGTCCCCGACCGTCAAGTATCTCGGCGTCTCCATAGACCGCCAACTCTCTATGACCCCGCATGTGACGTCAACCGTCGCGAAGGTCAAAGCCGCCAAAGCGAGGTTAAGACCTCTGCTGCAATCCAGACTGCCGCTGCAGACGAAAATAAACATCTACAAGTGCTACGTCAGGTCACGCCTCACCTATGCGGCGCCGGCGTGGTACAACTTTGCAGCAGAGACGACGCGACGGCGGCTTCAAGCCCAGGAAAATATCTGCCTCCGCTGGATGGTTGACGCCATACGCTATATGCGCAACAGCACGATACATCGGGATCTCCGTTGGCAGAACGTCGAGAGCTTCGTAAAGGATCTCACCGGGAGGATGTTCGAGCGAGCGGACCGCTCGTCCGAGGCCCACTTAGTGGGTATAGCTCCCCTCCCACCTGAAGATTGCACGCTAACCCGCAGAGCAAGACTCAAACGCCCCGCTCGGGAGTTGATGCCGGCTCCCTCGAGCGAAGCACCCACCGGACTGGACAACGCGCCGCCGTCCTCTCGTAGGCGGCTAACTGGGCCTCTCCCCACGGAGACTCACCCGGTTGGCCTGCCTCGAGGACGGCCGCCACCCGATGACAATACCTGACCCAACGCTCGGGGACTGTCTTCACAGCCCCCTGGAAGCGAAGGTCACCCGGACAAGACAACCCGCTGCGCCCTCTTGTAGGCGGCTAGCCGGGCCTCTCCCCAAGGAGACTCACCTGGCTGGCCGACTCGAGGGTTGCGGCCCATATCCAAGGACCGGCTCGTGGTAACGAGCCGCGAAGATATCAACCATAGGGAGCACGCTCCAAATGGTTACCCCGCCCGCCCATTGGGAGTTGGGCGTGAGATTACTACGATTGCTTGCGAAAAACTAGTTGTTACACATCACCAGTGACGACAACACATCTATAACAATGTGCTCCAAGTTTATTGACTCCGAAGCGATCTTGTTCGGCAACGAGCAGTGGACACAGTTGGAGGAGAAGTGGGGAGAACCTGTCGACCTGGATACCGACGAGGATCCTTCTTCGACTCTGCGCCCTGTGTTCAGTACACTGGACCCGATGCAGACCACATTCGACTCGTCGGTGCCGTTTACCAAAGTCAGCAGGAAGCTTAGGAGGATACTGTCCAAGTGCGGAGTCTTGGACTACACGGAGTTTCTCAAAGATCTGAGAGATTCCAGTCTCCCGAAGCAGTTGTACTACGTCAACGGACAGATCTACTCAGCTCACTCCGTAGAATCGATCTGCGACAAGATCGACGACATATTCAAGTCAGTGGAGGATTTATGTTTCGCCACAAGCACTGTGCGGAGAAAGAATATCCCTGATATGATGAACTGCAGCATCTCAGTAGACGGTCTGTCGTTCGACAATACACTTTCGCAGCAGCAGCAGCAGCAGCAGACGACCAGAGACAACGTGGAGAAGTACATCGACGGGGCTTTAGACAAGTTTGATCATCTGTCGTACATGAAGATTGATGACCACGCGACCAGGGAGTCGGTTGCTACTCTGGTGAGGAAGTTTAGCTCGATCCTGTTCGACCCGGCCGTGGTCGTCAACTGCACTCCTAAAAGTCAAATTCAGCGCTGCCGTCGGTTCGAGGAGTTGCTGGAGTACTGGCAGAACCAAGCGGCTAAACAAGATGATTGTGAATGAATGTTTTGCATTTGTATATTGATTTTATATTTAATTTTGTAAATATTATTATTGTATAAAAGTAGTTTCATAAGTATTTATTTTATTATAAATAGGTATATGTTTAATTTTATATTTTGCATTACTAAATAAACGATTTTAAAATAATATGAACTTTTTTATTTTCGTAAGTTTAGTCACTGTACAGGCAAAGTTGTTATTAGCATAATATTTTACTCGTGAATAAAGAAACTTACTTTATAATGGGAAATATTAATTATGAAATATGTTAAAAATAAAACAATTATTACAAAGGTTTCTACTGAGCTCCATGAGAATAATATCCTTAATGACATATTATTATTACGTTCATTAACACTTACCTAGTTGACAACAATGAATACTTGATAAAAAAAGGTCAGTACCTGACACGCGGCTTATTGACTGACAATTCTTTGTCATAAGCCGCTAATCTTTTACCTACCTTTCTCGGCTGCTGTGTTATGTAACAGAAAAGGAAGGGCATTTCCACTTACCCATTAATATAATTCTCCTATTCGAGTCTATTAAAAAAAAAAAAAACAAAAATTGTACCCTCCCCTATGTCTGAAGTTTTGTATGATTTCTAGTCTGAGCTAATATATTCTAGTTCTTTTTTTTCTTATAAAAGACGACTCTTGCAGTAGGCTACAAGCCCTGTGTCGCGGGGGACTTTACAAACATACAAGTCGCGGACACAAAATATTGATATACCTAATATCAATTTTTATCTTATAATTACTACGCAAGTAATTTTAAAATATAAAAAAACAATAATTTACGTAATTTATTTGATTACACAATATTTATTACCTAGGTACCTACTTAATTTTTACAGAACGAAATGTAAAGTCTGTCTTTTTAAAGTTATGTGATGCTATTTGTGCTAAAATTTCATTTTCTCATTTAAATAATGAATTAGCGAGAATTTTATTAAAATTAATAAAACTATTTATTTATACATTAAACCACTAGTACGTAATATAACATTACTATTAATTATAATTTATGAAATAATTTTGCTAGGAACTCGAATATAAAGTTTTTTACTAAATTAAATAAGTAGGTACAACAATAAAATCCATTTACTTAAAAAATACTATGTTTAGTCATTATAAAAATATTTCCCCTCTAATTTGTTAAGAAAAGAGCTTTGTCGGCATAAACAAAGTAATATAGTAAGTACACCTGTGCGGCGCGTGGACTCAGGTAGCTATCTAGTTACTATATAAACGCAAAATCTTTGGGCGAAAAACTAGTTGTTACACATCACCAGTGACGACAACACATCTATAACAATGTGCTCCAAGTTTATTGACTCCGAAGCGATCTTGTTCGGCAACGAGCAGTGGACACAGTTGGAGGAGAAGTGGGGAGAACCTGTCGACCTGGATACCGACGAGGATCCTTCTTCGACTCTGCGCCCTGTGTTCAGTACGCTGGACCCGATGCAGACCACATTCGACTCGTCGGTGCCGTTTACCAAAGTCAGCAGGAAGCTTAGGAGGATACTGTCCAAGTGCGGAGTCTTGGACTACACGGAGTTTCTCAAAGATCTGAGAGATTCCAGTCTCCCGAAGCAGTTGTACTACGTCAACGGACAGATCTACTCAGCTCACTCCGTAGAATCGATCTGCGACAAGATCGACGACATATTCAAGTCAGTGGAGGATTTATGTTTCGCCACAAGCACTGTGCGGAGAAAGAATATCCCTGATATGATGAACTGCAGCATCTCAGTAGACGGTCTGTCGTTCGACAATACACTTTCGCAGCAGCAGCAGCAGCAGACGACCAGAGACAACGTGGAGAAGTACATCGACGGGGCTTTAGACAAGTTTGATCATCTGTCGTACATGAAGATAGATGACCACGCGACCAGGGAGTCGGTTGCTACTCTGGTGAGGAAGTTTAGCTCGATCCTGTTCGACCCGGCCGTGGTCGTCAACTGCACTCCTAAAAGTCAAATTCAGCGCTGCCGTCGGTTCGAGGAGTTGCTGGAGTACTGGCAGAACCAAGCGGCTAAACAAGATGATTGTGAATGAATGTTTTGCATTTGTATATTGATTTTATATTTAATTTTGTAAATATTATTATTGTATAAAAGTAGTTTCATAAGTATTTATTTTATTATAAATAGGTATATGTTTAATTTTATATTTTGCATTACTAAATAAACGATTTTAAAATAATATGAACTTTTTTATTTTCGTAAGTTTAGTCACTGTACAGGCAAAGTTGTTATTAGCATAATATTTTACTCGTGAATAAAGAAACTTACTTTATAATGGGAAATATTAATTATGAAATATGTTAAAAATAAAACAATTATTACAAAGGTTTCTACTGAGCTCCATGAGAATAATATCCTTAATGACATATTACGTTCATTAACACTTACCTAGTTGACAACAATGAATACTTGATAAAAAAAGGTCAGTACCTGACACGCGGCTTATTGACTGACAATTCTTTGTCATAAGCCGCTAATCTTTTACCTACCTTTCTCGGCTGCTGTGTTATGTAACAGAAAAGGAAGGGCATTTCCACTTACCCATTAATATAATTCTCCTATTCGAGTCTATTAAAAAAAAAAAAAAACAAAAATTGTACCCTCCCCTATGTCTGAGGTTTTGTATGATTTCTAGTCTGAGCTAATATATTCTAGTTCTTTTTTTTCTTATAAAAGACGACTCTTGCAGTAGGCTACAAGCCCTGTGTCGCGGGGGACTTTACAAACATACAAGTCGCGGACACAAAATATTGATATACCTAATATCAATTTTTATCTTATAATTACTACGCAAGTAATTTTAAAATATAAAAAAACAATAATTTACGTAATTTATTTGATTACACAATATTTATTACCTAGGTACCTACTTAATTTTTACAGAACGAAATGTAAAGTCTGTCTTTTTAAAGTTATGTGATGCTATTTGTGCTAGAATTTCATTTTCTCATTTAAATAATGAATTAGCGAGAATTTTATTAAAATTAATAAAACTATTTATTTATACATTAAACCACTAGTACGTAATATAACATTACTATTAATTATAATTTATGAAATAATTTTGCTAGGAACTCGAATATAAAGTTTTTTACTAAATTAAATAAGTAGGTACAACAATAAAATCCATTTACTTAAAAAATACTATGTTTAGTCATTATAAAAATATTTCCCCTCTAATTTGTTAAGAAAAGAGCTTTGTCGGCATAAACAAAGTAATATAGTAAGTACACCTGTGCGGCGCGTGGACTCAGGTAGCTATCTAGTTACTATATAAACGCAAAATCTTTGGGCGAAAAACTAGATGTTACACATCACCAGTGACGACAACACATCTATAACAATGTGCTCCAAGTTTATTGACTCCGAAGCGATCTTGTTCGGCAACGAGCAGTGGACACAGTTGGAGGAGAAGTGGGGAGAACCTGTCGACCTGGATACCGACGAGGATCCTTCTTCGACTCTGCGCCCTGTGTTCAGTACGCTGGACCCGATGCAGACCACATTCGACTCGTCGGTGCCGTTTACCAAAGTCAGCAGGAAGCTTAGGAGGATACTGTCCAAGTGCGGAGTCTTGGACTACACGGAGTTTCTCAAAGATCTGAGAGATTCCAGTCTCCCGAAGCAGTTGTACTACGTCAACGGACAGATCTACTCAGCTCACTCCGTAGAATCGATCTGCGACAAGATCGACGACATATTCAAGTCAGTGGAGGATTTATGTTTCGCCACAAGCACTGTGCGGAGAAAGAATATCCCTGATATGATGAACTGCAGCATCTCAGTAGACGGTCTGTCGTTCGACAATACACTTTCGCAGCAGCAGCAGCAGCAGCAGACGACCAGAGACAACGTGGAGAAGTACATCGACGGGGCTTTAGACAAGTTTGATCATCTGTCGTACATGAAGATAGATGACCACGCGACCAGGGAGTCGGTTGCTACTCTGGTGAGGAAGTTTAGCTCGATCCTGTTCGACCCGGCCGTGGTCGTCAACTGCACTCCTAAAAGTCAAATTCAGCGCTGCCGTCGGTTCCAGAAGTTGCTGGAGTACTGGCAGAACCAAGCGGCTAAACAAGATGATTGTGAATGAATGTTTTGCATTTGTATATTGATTTTATATTTAATTTTGTAAATATTATTATTGTATAAAAGTAGTTTCATAAGTATTTATTTTATTATAAATAGGTATATGTTTAATTTTATATTTTGCATTACTAAATAAACGATTTTAAAATAATATGAACTTTTTTATTTTCGTAAGTTTAGTCACTGTACAGGCAAAGTTGTTATTAGCATAATATTTTACTCGTGAATAAAGAAACTTACTTTATAATGGGAAATATTAATTATGAAATATGTTAAAAATAAAACAATTATTACAAAGGTTTCTACTGAGCTCCATGAGAATAATATCCTTAATGACATATTACGTTCATTAACACTTACCTAGTTGACAACAATGAATACTTGATAAAAAAAGGTCAGTACCTGACACGCGGCTTATTGACTGACAATTCTTTGTCATAAGCCGCTAATCTTTTACCTACCTTTCTCGGCTGCTGTGTTATGTAACAGAAAAGGAAGGGCATTTCCACTTACCCATTAATATAATTCTCCTATTCGAGTCTATTAAAAAAAAAAAACAAAAATTGTACCCTCCCCTATGTCTGAAGTTTTGTATGATTTCTAGTCTGAGCTAATATATTCTAGTTCTTTTTTTTCTTATAAAAGACGACTCTTGCAGTAGGCTACAAGCCCTGTGTCGCGGGGGACTTTACAAACATACAAGTCGCGGACACAAAATATTGATATACCTAATATCAATTTTTATCTTATAATTACTACGCAAGTAATTTTAAAATATAAAAAAACAATAATTTACGTAATTTATTTGATTACACAATATTTATTACCTAGGTACCTACTTAATTTTTACAGAACGAAATGTAAAGTCTGTCTTTTTAAAGTTATGTGATGCTATTTGTGCTAGAATTTCATTTTCTCATTTAAATAATGAATTAGCGAGAATTTTATTAAAATTAATAAAACTATTTATTTATACATTAAACCACTAGTACGTAATATAACATTACTATTAATTATAATTTATGAAATAATTTTTCTAGGAACTCGAATATAAAGTTTTTTACTAAATTAAATAAGTTAGGTACAACAATAAAATCCATTTACTTAAAAAATACTATGTTTAGTCATTATAAAAATATTTCCCCTCTAATTTGTTAAGAAAAGAGCTTTGTCGGCATAAACAAAGTAATATAGTAAGTACACCTGTGCGGCGCGTGGACTCAGGTAGCTATCTAGTTACTATATAAACGCAAAATCTTTGGGCGAAAAACTAGTTGTTACACATCACCAGTGACGACAACACATCTATAACAATGTGCTCCAAGTTTATTGACTCCGAAGCGATCTTGTTCGGCAACGAGCAGTGGACACAGTTGGAGGAGAAGTGGGGAGAACCTGTCGACCTGGATACCGACGAGGATCCTTCTTCGACTCTGCGCCCTGTGTTCAGTACGCTGGACCCGATGCAGACCACATTCGACTCGTCGGTGCCGTTTACCAAAGTCAGCAGGAAGCTTAGGAGGATACTGTCCAAGTGCGGAGTCTTGGACTACACGGAGTTTCTCAAAGATCTGAGAGATTCCAGTCTCCCGAAGCAGTTGTACTACGTCAACGGACAGATCTACTCAGCTCACTCCGTAGAATCGATCTGCGACAAGATCGACGACATATTCAAGTCAGTGGAGGATTTATATTTCGCCACAAGCACTGTGCGGAGAAAGAATATCCCTGATATGATGAACTGCAGCATCTCAGTAGACGGTCTGTCGTTCGACAATACACTTTCGCAGCAGCAGCAGCAGCAGCAGACGACCAGAGACAACGTGGAGAAGTACATCGACGGGGCTTTAGACAAGTTTGATCATCTGTCGTACATGAAGATAGATGACCACGCGACCAGGGAGTCGGTTGCTACTCTGGCGAGGAAGTTTAGCTCGATCCTGTTCGACCCGGCCGTGGTCGTCAACTGCACTCCTAAAAGTCAAATTCAGCGCTGCCGTCGGTTCGAGGAGTTGCTGGAGTACTGGCAGAACCAAGCGGCTAAACAAGATGATTGTGAATGAATGTTTTGCATTTGTATATTGATTTTATATTTAATTTTGTAAATATTATTATTGTATAAAAGTAGTTTCATAAGTATTTATTTTATTATAAATAGGTATATGTTTAATTTTATATTTTGCATTACTAAATAAACGATTTTAAAATAATATGAACTTTTTTATTTTCGTAAGTTTAGTCACTGTACAGGCAAAGTTGTTATTAGCATAATATTTTACTCGTGAATAAAGAAACTTACTTTATAATGGGAAATATTAATTATGAAATATGTTAAAAATAAAACAATTATTACAAAGGTTTCTACTGAGCTCCATGAGAATAATATCCTTAATGACATATTACGTTCATTAACACTTACCTAGTTGACAACAATGAATACTTGATAAAAAAAGGTCAGTACCTGACACGCGGCTTATTGACTGACAATTCTTTGTCATAAGCCGCTAATCTTTTACCTACCTTTCTCGGCTGCTGTGTTATGTAACAGAAAAGGAAGGGCATTTCCACTTACCCATTAATATAATTCTCCTATTCGAGTCTATTAAAAAAAAAAAAACAAAAATTGTACCCTCCCCTATGTCTGAAGTTTTGTATGATTTCTAGTCTGAGCTAATATATTCTAGTTCTTTTTTTTCTTATAAAAGACGACTCTTGCAGTAGGCTACAAGCCCTGTGTCGCGGGGGACTTTACAAACATACAAGTCGCGGACACAAAATATTGATATACCTAATATCAATTTTTATCTTATAATTACTACGCAAGTAATTTTAAAATATAAAAAAACAATAATTTACGTAATTTATTTGATTACACAATATTTATCACCTAGGTACGTACTTAATTTTTACAGAACGAAATGTAAAGTCTGTCTTTTTAAAGTTATGTGATGCTATTTGTGCTAGAATTTCATTTTCTCATTTAAATAATGAATTAGCGAGAATTTTATTAAAATTAATAAAACTATTTATTTATACATTAAACCACTAGTACGTAATATAACATTACTATTAATTATAATTTATCCATTAACTAATTATAAAATCCATTTACTTAAAAAATACTATGTTTAGTCATTATAAAAATATTTCCCCTCTAATTTGTTAAGAAAAGAGCTTTGTCGGCATAAACAAAGTAATATAGTAAGTACACCTGTGCGGCGCGTGGACTCAGGTAGCTATCTAGTTACTATATAAACGCAAAATCTTTGGGCGAAAAACTATAGACAGCCACAGTTAGTCACGGCGCGCGGTCGCTTCACCCGCTACCGCCGCGCCAACGCTCGGGCGATCTTTTAAATCAGTGTTTAAAATAATTATTAGTAAATAATAATTCAAATTAAGCGCGCCCGGTTTCGGGTAAAACCGACACCGCGCGGGGAACGTCAACCACAGAAGGCCGGCGCGGTGGTGCCCTCGCCGTGTAGAAGGGGTCGGTCTGGCACCAGCGCCAAACCCCGATCTTGACTGCACGGTGACTGGTATCCAGCCACCGCGCTTCGTCGCCGCGTTAGCTGACAACTAAAATGGAGGAAAATAAAGAAAAAGAGGAGGTGGGATCCGACCCGACACTGCAGCACCAACGGCAAAAACGGGATGCCGATCGTCGCGCTTTCGACTCCCTTTGTGAAAAGGGAGTCGTTACGTTGGGCTTGCAGCGCTGGGTGGCGTCGTACTTCCGCGTCATGGAGTGGCATCTGGGTGAGAAGGAGAAAGGCGAACTCACTCAACAGGACGCCGACAGACTGCAACTTGTCAAATCGGTCCTACCCGACCTGTTAGACAGTGAGTCAGCTGGCCCCCAAGCCGCTACCACCGCAGTTGTAGCCGTGGAATCATCGGAAACTACTACTACTGCAACCACGGCAAAGAGATCAAGAGAAGAAGAAGGATCCGAAGGCTCACCGAGTCAGAAGAAGGCGGACCTAGAGGAAACTCCGCCCACCGAGACAGCCACGCCCATTAGCGTGTCCCCACAAACCGACGCACACGCCCCGCTTTGTACGTCAACCCCACGTTATTCGGACATAGTGAGCGGGGGAGAGACGACGGAGCACGAACCCTCATCGTCTTCCTACAAGTCTCCACCCCCCCTGCCTCAGCGCCCTCAAAAGGGAAGGGGCCAAAAACCTCCAGCCCAACCGGACGGGACAACCCAAACATCGGACCAACACACGGCACAAGACCAGCCAGCGCCGAAACCGACTTTAGTCACGGGAGCCCCCCCCCAACCAACCACCAGGACTTCCCCCCCTGCAGCCAAGAGAAGAATGCCCATCATAGTCGTGGACCGACTTGAGGGATGGACGGGCCACTTCAAGGCATTGAGGGACCGCATAGGCCGCCCTCCAAATGGGCGACCATACGGAAAGGGGATTCGTTTCTCCCCCACCGACGAGGACGAATACAGAGCTGTTCAAGCTTACCTGGTCGAGCTGGGACAAGCGCAGGCTCCGTACTACACCATAGCCCCACCAACCCAACGGCCACTAAAGGTGGCTATCAGAGGCCTGCCGGCGGACACACCAGCCGCCGAAATTATAGAAGACCTGACCGGAAAGGGCGTACCGGTCAAATATGCTAAGCATATCCGGGCCCGCACTGGAAGACCCGGCTGCATATTCTTCGCGGAGATCGACCGCACACCCGCTGCAACCAAGGCGGCCTACGAGGTGGAGGAGATACTCCTCATGCCAGGCGTGGTCGTCGAGCCATGGAGGGGAAAGAAGGGGCCCTCCCAATGCCATAGGTGCCAGGGCTACAGACACAGTTCCCACAACTGCCACCGTCCACTGGCGTGTGTACGATGTGGGGGCGAACACCACGCCCAAACTTGCCCGCGCCCAAGAGAAGAACCAGCGACCTGCGCGAACTGTAAGGGTCCCCACCCGGCCAGTAGCGCTGCCTGTCCAGCATACAAGCGGGAAGCCCGAAGCCGCAAACCAGGCCCCGTGATGAGAACTGGTCCAGCACAGCAGTTTTACCATCAAAACACTGTGGGTGAGTCAGCACCTGCCACCCTCATGGCGCAGGCCAACATCCCGGCGCCGAAAGGAGCACCACCTCCCTCTGCCGCCTCGAAACGGAGGAAAAAGAAGAAGAAGAAGATCACAGGAGACGTTGCCCAGACCATCGGGGCAACCGAAGTCACCCACAAAGCAAGTAGCGACAAGGCCGCTGCTTCAGAAAAAGACGATCTCGTCAGACTCCTCACGCTGATTACGCAGCGCGTGAGGTCAGGCGAGATTGATATCACCGGACTGCTAGGACCAACTCAACGCAATGGCTAGCCTACCCAAGCCATTGCGAATAGTTCATTGGAACGCCCAGTCGCTCAAAGGGAAGATAGGCCTTCTTCGCATCTTTGTCAAAGAGCAGCAGATTGACGTCATGCTCATTAGCGAAACCCACCTGAGCTCCCAAGCCAAATGTACAGTCCCCGGCTATTACACCTACCGGCAGGACGAGGTTTCGCCGCAAGGCACACCCTACCGCGGCCTTGCAATATTGGTGCGAAGAAATGTTGTGCACCAGCTCGTGGAACCGACAGGACTAAACTCCCTCTACGCCCTGGGAGTGGACGTCCACACCGGAGACCGCGAGCTGAGACTGTTCGCAGCCTATCGCCCACCTGGAAGTGCTGTGCCGTTCCAACCCAAGGAAGTGAGAGAGTTACTCCATCCTCAGACGCCAACCATTATCGCAGGCGATCTAAATGCGAAACACCCGGCCTGGAACTGCCCCCGCAGTGACCGTGTAGGGGAGCTCCTCTACCAGGATGCCCTGTCCCACCAATACGAAGTCGCTGGCCCGATTTAAGCTACAAGGATTGATCCTACCAGCAGAGGCAGCGACAACGTATTGGACATCACCATCTATAAGGGACTCAGAACGCCCCCTACACAGGAAGTTTTACTCGATCTACCATCAGATCACAGGCCGGTGCTGCTGGTAGTAAAGGAACTACCGACAACGATCTCACCTCCAAGGCCACGTACTAGGACAGACTGGGAGGCCTACACCCAAACCATCCGGAGCTACACTCGCCCTCAAATCATCCGCACGCCAGAAGAAGTAGATGCCGCCGCGACAGATCTTACCCGGGCCATCCAAGCTGCGCTTGCATCGTCATCAGTGGAGAGACCGGTTACGGAAAGGGCTGAGCCCCTACCTACCCGGTTACGAAAGCTGCGTGACGAGAAACGCGCGGCAAAGAGAGCCTGGATAAGGACGAGACACCCTAGCGACAAGACTCGCTACAATCAGCTGACCAACCAACTCAAGGCAGCCATCTGGGAACACCGAGGAGAGGAATGGGAGGACCATCTACTCACTGTGGAGGACCAACTACCATCTTTGCTTAGTTTGGGATCAGATAACGTTGTGTGAGCTGTCCCAAGATATTATTATTATTATTATTATTATTATTATTATTATTATTATTATTATCTATCCACCGGCTCTGCAGACAGCTGTCAGCAGAGCCTAACCCCATTCGTCCTCTATTTGGGAAAGATGGGTTGCTCCGATATAAAGCTGAAGACCGCGTGAACATCCTGGCGGACAGCCTTGAGGAGCAATTCACACCCTTCGAAAGCCGAGACGTGGAATTCACTCGAGAGGTAGAGAACTCAGTGGAGACCTACCTGCAAACTCCCCTCGAACAGCAGAAGGACGAAGAGCTGCTTCTCGCACCTAAGGATGTCACTGCGATCATCCGGAAAACCAACCCCAGAAAGGCGCCTGGAGACGACTGCATCCCCAACGCCGCACTCAGACACCTGCCTAAACCGGCAGTGGTAGCAGTGACTCAGCTATTTAATGGGATCCTGAGAACCTCCCACTTCCCAGAGTCTTGGAAGAGAGGCCGGGTTATTACCATCCCAAAACCCGGCAAGGACCTCAGGAGACCAGAGAGCTACCGGCCTATCACCCTGCTGCCGACCGTGTCCAAGATATTCGAGAGGTTACTCTTGGTAAAGATCCGCCCACACCTCAAGCCAAGGCCCGAACAGTTCGGCTTTAGAGAGAGCCACTCCACAACATTACAGCTGACAAGAGTGCTCCACGAGATGGCGAGGAGCCTTAACACCCGCAGCTTCACCGTGGCCGTGATGCTGGACATGGAGAAGGCGTTTGATAGGGTGTGGCACGACGGACTCGTCCACAAACTATCAACGTCTTCCCTCCCATGGAGAGTAGTTGCGACCATAGCGTCGTTTCTGCGGGGGAGAAGCTTCATTGTTGCGCTGGATGGAGCCACTTCAGACACCCGAAGGATTGCTGCCGGAGTACCACAGGGAAGCTGCCTCTCGCCGACGCTTTACGCCCACTACACAAACGACATCCCGTTAGTGGGCGACGTCAAACTGGCACTGTTTGCTGACGATGCCGCATACACCAGCAGCTCCATGAACGCAAGACACGCAGCCCGCAAGTTAGCCCCAACACTTGAAGCGCTCCCGGGCTGGTTAAACAAGTGGAGGTTGCGATGCAACGTGTCAAAGACACAAGCTTTCATCACAGGCTGCTGCCGCTACCCACCGCCAGTGAAATTGATGGGAGAGGAGGTGCCTTGGTCCCCGACCGTCAAGTATCTCGGCGTCTCCATAGACCGCCAACTCTCTATGACCCCGCATGTGACGTCAACCGTCGCGAAGGTCAAAGCCGCCAAAGCGAGGTTAAGACCTCTGCTGCAATCCAGACTGCCGCTGCATACGAAAATAAACATCTACAAGTGCTACGTCAGGTCACGCCTCACCTATGCGGCGCCGGCGTGGTACAACTTTGCAGCAGAGACGACGCGACGGCGGCTTCAAGCCCAGGAAAATATCTGCCTCCGCTGGATGGTTGACGCCATACGCTATATGCGCAACAGCACGATACATCGGGATCTCCGTTGGCAGAACGTCGAGAGCTTCGTAAAGGATCTCACCGGGAGGATGTTCGAGCGAGCGGACCGCTCGTCCGAGGCCCACTTAGTGGGTATAGCTCCCCTCCCACCTGAAGATTGCACGCTAACCCGCAGAGCAAGACTCAAACGCCCCGCTCGGGAGTTGATGCCGGCTCCCTCGAGCGAAGCACCCACCGGACTGGACAACGCGCCGCCGTCCTCTCGTAGGCGGCTAACTGGGCCTCTCCCCACGGAGACTCACCCGGTTGGCCTGCCTCGAGGACGGCCGCCACCCGATGACAATACCTGACCCAACGCTCGGGGACTGTCTTCACAGCCCCCTGGAAGCGAAGGTCACCCGGACAAGACAACCCGCTGCGCCCTCTTGTAGGCGGCTAGCCGGGCCTCTCCCCAAGGAGACTCACCTGGCTGGCCGACTCGAGGGTTGCGGCCCATATCCAAGGACCGGCTCGTGGTAACGAGCCGCGAAGATATCAACCATAGGGAGCACGCTCCAAATGGTTACCCCGCCCGCCCATTGGGAGTTGGGCGTGAGATTACTACGATTGCTTGCGAAAAACTAGTTGTTACACATCACCAGTGACGACAACACATCTATAACAATGTGCTCCAAGTTTATTGACTCCGAAGCGATCTTGTTCGGCAACGAGCAGTGGACACAGTTGGAGGAGAAGTGGGGAGAACCTGTCGACCTGGATACCGACGAGGATCCTTCTTCGACTCTGCGCCCTGTGTTCAGTACGCTGGACCCGATGCAGACCACATTCGACTCGTCGGTGCCGTTTACCAAAGTCAGCAGGAAGCTTAGGAGGATACTGTCCAAGTGCGGAGTCTTGGACTACACGGAGTTTCTCAAAGATCTGAGAGATTCCAGTCTCCCGAAGCAGTTGTACTACGTCAACGGACAGATCTACTCAGCTCACTCCGTAGAATCGATCTGCGACAAGATCGACGACATATTCAAGTCAGTGGAGGATTTATGTTTCGCCACAAGCACTGTGCGGAGAAAGAATATCCCTGATATGATGAACTGCAGCATCTCAGTAGACGGTCTGTCGTTCGACAATACACTTTCGCAGCAGCAGCAGCAGCAGCAGACGACCAGAGACAACGTGGAGAAGTACATCGACGGGGCTTTAGACAAGTTTGATCATCTGTCGTACATGAAGATAGATGACCACGCGACCAGGGAGTCGGTTGCTACTCTGGTGAGGAAGTTTAGCTCGATCCTGTTCGACCCGGCCGTGGTCGTCAACTGCACTCCTAAAAGTCAAATTCAGCGCTGCCGTCGGTTCGAGGAGTTGCTGGAGTACTGGCAGAACCAAGCGGCTAAACAAGATGATTGTGAATGAATGTTTTGCATTTGTATATTGATTTTATATTTAATTTTGTAAATATTATTATTGTATAAAAGTAGTTTCATAAGTATTTATTTTATTATAAATAGGTATATGTTTAATTTTATATTTTGCATTACTAAATAAACGATTTTAAAATAATATGAACTTTTTTATTTTCGTAAGTTTAGTCACTGTACAGGCAAAGTTGTTATTAGCATAATATTTTACTCGTGAATAAAGAAACTTACTTTATAATGGGAAATATTAATTATGAAATATGTTAAAAATAAAACAATTATTACAAAGGTTTCTACTGAGCTCCATGAGAATAATATCCTTAATGACATATTACGTTCATTAACACTTACCTAGTTGACAACAATGAATACTTGATAAAAAAAGGTCAGTACCTGACACGCGGCTTATTGACTGACAATTCTTTGTCATAAGCCGCTAATCTTTTACCTACCTTTCTCGGCTGCTGTGTTATGTAACAGAAAAGGAAGGGCATTTCCACTTACCCATTAATATAATTCTCCTATTCGAGTCTATTAAAAAAAAAAAAACAAAAATTGTACCCTCCCCTATGTCTGAAGTTTTGTATGATTTCTAGTCTGAGCTAATATATTCTAGTTCTTTTTTTTCTTATAAAAGACGACTCTTGCAGTAGGCTACAAGCCCTGTGTCGCGGGGGACTTTACAAACATACAAGTCGCGGACACAAAATATTGATATACCTAATATCAATTTTTATCTTATAATTACTACGCAAGTAATTTTAAAATATAAAAAAACAATAATTTACGTAATTTATTTGATTACACAATATTTATTACCTAGGTACCTACTTAATTTTTACAGAACGAAATGTAAAGTCTGTCTTTTTAAAGTTATGTGATGCTATTTGTGCTAGAATTTCATTTTCTCATTTAAATAATGAATTAGCGAGAATTTTATTAAAATTAATAAAACTATTTATTTATACATTAAACCACTAGTACGTAATATAACATTACTATTAATTATAATTTATGAAATAATTTTGCTAGGAACTCGAATATAAAGTTTTTTACTAAATTAAATAAGTAGGTACAACAATAAAATCCATTTACTTAAAAAATACTATGTTTAGTCATTATAAAAATATTTCCCCTCTAATTTGTTAAGAAAAGAGCTTTGTCGGCATAAACAAAGTAATATAGTAAGTACACCTGTGCGGCGCGTGGACTCAGGTAGCTATCTAGTTACTATATAAACGCAAAATCTTTGGGCGAAAAACTAGTTGTTACACATCACCAGTGACGACAACACATCTATAACAATGTGCTCCAAGTTTATTGACTCCGAAGCGATCTTGTTCGGCAACGAGCAGTGGACACAGTTGGAGGAGAAGTGGGGAGAACCTGTCGACCTGGATACCGACGAGGATCCTTCTTCGACTCTGCGCCCTGTGTTCAGTACGCTGGACCCGATGCAGACCACATTCGACTCGTCGGTGCCGTTTACCAAAGTCAGCAGGAAGCTTAGGAGGATACTGTCCAAGTGCGGAGTCTTGGACTACACGGAGTTTCTCAAAGATCTGAGAGATTCCAGTCTCCCGAAGCAGTTGTACTACGTCAACGGACAGATCTACTCAGCTCACTCCGTAGAATCGATCTGCGACAAGATCGACGACATATTCAAGTCAGTGGAGGATTTATGTTTCGCCACAAGCACTGTGCGGAGAAAGAATATCCCTGATATGATGAACTGCAGCATCTCAGTAGACGGTCTGTCGTTCGACAATACACTTTCGCAGCAGCAGCAGCAGCAGCAGACGACCAGAGACAACGTGGAGAAGTACATCGACGGGGCTTTAGACAAGTTTGATCATCTGTCGTACATGAAGATAGATGACCACGCGACCAGGGAGTCGGTTGCTACTCTGGTGAGGAAGTTTAGCTCGATCCTGTTCGACCCGGCCGTGGTCGTCAACTGCACTCCTAAAAGTCAAATTCAGCGCTGCCGTCGGTTCGAGGAGTTGCTGGAGTACTGGCAGAACCAAGCGGCTAAACAAGATGATTGTGAATGAATGTTTTGCATTTGTATATTGATTTTATATTTAATTTTGTAAATATTATTATTGTATAAAAGTAGTTTCATAAGTATTTATTTTATTATAAATAGGTATATGTTTAATTTTATATTTTGCATTACTAAATAAACGATTTTAAAATAATATGAACTTTTTTATTTTCGTAAGTTTAGTCACTGTACAGGCAAAGTTGTTATTAGCATAATATTTTACTCGTGAATAAAGAAACTTACTTTATAATGGGAAATATTAATTATGAAATATGTTAAAAATAAAACAATTATTACAAAGGTTTCTACTGAGCTCCATGAGAATAATATCCTTAATGACATATTACGTTCATTAACACTTACCTAGTTGACAACAATGAATACTTGATAAAAAAAGGTCAGTACCTGACACGCGGCTTATTGACTGACAATTCTTTGTCATAAGCCGCTAATCTTTTACCTACCTTTCTCGGCTGCTGTGTTATGTAACAGAAAAGGAAGGGCATTTCCACTTACCCATTAATATAATTCTCCTATTCGAGTCTATTAAAAAAAAAAAAACAAAAATTGTACCCTCCCCTATGTCTGAAGTTTTGTATGATTTCTAGTCTGAGCTAATATATTCTAGTTCTTTTTTTTCTTATAAAAGACGACTCTTGCAGTAGGCTACAAGCCCTGTGTCGCGGGGGACTTTACAAACATACAAGTCGCGGACACAAAATATTGATATACCTAATATCAATTTTTATCTTATAATTACTACGCAAGTAATTTTAAAATATAAAAAAACAATAATTTACGTAATTTATTTGATTACACAATATTTATTACCTAGGTACCTACTTAATTTTTACAGAACGAAATGTAAAGTCTGTCTTTTTAAAGTTATGTGATGCTATTTGTGCTAGAATTTCATTTTCTCATTTAAATAATGAATTAGCGAGAATTTTATTAAAATTAATAAAACTATTTATTTATACATTAAACCACTAGTACGTAATATAACATTACTATTAATTATAATTTATGAAATAATTTTGCTAGGAACTCGAATATAAAGTTTTTTACTAAATTAAATAAGTAGGTACAACAATAAAATCCATTTACTTAAAAAATACTATGTTTAGTCATTATAAAAATATTTCCCCTCTAATTTGTTAAGAAAAGAGCTTTGTCGGCATAAACAAAGTAATATAGTAAGTACACCTGTGCGGCGCGTGGACTCAGGTAGCTATCTAGTTACTATATAAACGCAAAATCTTTGGGCGAAAAACTAGATGTTACACATCACCAGTGACGACAACACATCTATAACAATGTGCTCCAAGTTTATTGACTCCGAAGCGATCTTGTTCGGCAACGAGCAGTGGACACAGTTGGAGGAGAAGTGGGGAGAACCTGTCGACCTGTGTTCAGTACGCTGGACCCGATGCAGACCACATTCGACTCGTCGGTGCCGTTTACCAAAGTCAGCAGGAAGCTTAGGAGGATACTGTCCAAGTGCGGAGTCTTGGACTACACGGAGTTTCTCAAAGATCTGAGAGATTCCAGTCTCCCGAAGCAGTTGTACTACGTCAACGGACAGATCTACTCAGCTCACTCCGTAGAATCGATCTGCGACAAGATCGACGACATATTCAAGTCAGTGGAGGATTTATGTTTCGCCACAAGCACTGTGCGGAGAAAGAATATCCCTGATATGATGAACTGCAGCATCTCAGTAGACGGTCTGTCGTTCGACAATACACTTTCGCAGCAGCAGCAGCAGCAGCAGACGACCAGAGACAACGTGGAGAAGTACATCGACGGGGCTTTAGACAAGTTTGATCATCTGTCGTACATGAAGATAGATGACCACGCGACCAGGGAGTCGGTTGCTACTCTGGTGAGGAAGTTTAGCTCGATCCTGTTCGACCCGGCCGTGGTCGTCAACTGCACTCCTAAAAGTCAAATTCAGCGCTGCCGTCGGTTCGAGGAGTTGCTGGAGTACTGGCAGAACCAAGCGGCTAAACAAGATGATTGTGAATGAATGTTTTGCATTTGTATATTGATTTTATATTTAATTTTGTAAATATTATTATTGTATAAAAGTAGTTTCATAAGTATTTATTTTATTATAAATAGGTATATGTTTAATTTTATATTTTGCATTACTAAATAAACGATTTTAAAATAATATGAACTTTTTTATTTTCGTAAGTTTAGTCACTGTACAGGCAAAGTTGTTATTAGCATAATATTTTACTCGTGAATAAAGAAACTTACTTTATAATGGGAAATATTAATTATGAAATATGTTAAAAATAAAACAATTATTACATAGGTTTCTACTGAGCTCCATGAGAATAATATCCTTAATGACATATTACGTTCATTAACACTTACCTAGTTGACAACAATGAATACTTGATAAAAAAAGGTCAGTACCTGACACGCGGCTTATTGACTGACAATTCTTTGTCATAAGCCGCTAATCTTTTACCTACCTTTCTCGGCTGCTGTGTTATGTAACAGAAAAGGAAGGGCATTTCCACTTACCCATTAATATAATTCTCCTATTCGAGTCTATTAAAAAAAAAAAAACAAAAATTGTACCCTCCCCTATGTCTGAAGTTTTGTATGATTTCTAGTCTGAGCTAATATATTCTAGTTCTTTTTTTTCTTATAAAAGACGACTCTTGCAGTAGGCTACAAGCCCTGTGTCGCGGGGGACTTTACAAACATACAAGTCGCGGACACAAAATATTGATATACCTAATATCAATTTTTATCTTATAATTACTACGCAAGTAATTTTAAAATATAAAAAAACAATAATTTACGTAATTTATTTGATTACACAATATTTATTACCTAGGTACCTACTTAATTTTTACAGAACGAAATGTAAAGTCTGTCTTTTTAAAGTTATGTGATGCTATTTGTGCTAGAATTTCATTTTCTCATTTAAATAATGAATTAGCGAGAATTTTATTAAAATTAATAAAACTATTTATTTATACATTAAACCACTAGTACGTAATATAACATTACTATTAATTATAATTTATGAAATAATTTTGCTAGGAACTCGAATATAAAGTTTTTTACTAAATTAAATAAGTAGGTACAACAATAAAATCCATTTACTTAAAAAATACTATGTTTAGTCATTATAAAAATATTTCCCCTCTAATTTGTTAAGAAAAGAGCTTTGTCGGCATAAACAAAGTAATATAGTAAGTACACCTGTGCGGCGCGTGGACTCAGGTAGCTATCTAGTTACTATATAAACGCAAAATCTTTGGGCGAAAAACTAGTTGTTACACATCACCAGTGACGACAACACATCTATAACAATGTGCTCCAAGTTTATTGACTCCGAAGCGATCTTGTTCGGCAACGAGCAGTGGACACAGTTGGAGGAGAAGTGGGGAGAACCTGTCGACCTGGATACCGACGAGGATCCTTCTTCGACTCTGCGCCCTGTGTTCAGTACGCTGGACCCGATGCAGACCACATTCGACTCGTCGGTGCCGTTTACCAAAGTCAGCAGGAAGCTTAGGAGGATACTGTCCAAGTGCGGAGTCTTGGACTACACGGAGTTTCTCAAAGATCTGAGAGATTCCAGTCTCCCGAAGCAGTTGTACTACGTCAACGGACAGATCTACTCAGCTCACTCCGTAGAATCGATCTGCGACAAGATCGACGACATATTCAAGTCAGTGGAGGATTTATGTTTCGCCACAAGCACTGTGCGGAGAAAGAATATCCCTGATATGATGAACTGCAGCATCTCAGTAGACGGTCTGTCGTTCGACAATACACTTTCGCAGCAGCAGCAGACGACCAGAGACAACGTGGAGAAGTACATCGACGGGGCTTTAGACAAGTTTGATCATCTGTCGTACATGAAGATAGATGACCACGCGACCAGGGAGTCGGTTGCTACTCTGGTGAGGAAGTTTAGCTCGATCCTGTTCGACCCGGCCGTGGTCGTGAACTGCACTCCTAAAAGTCAAATTCAGCGCTGCCGTCGGTTCGAGGAGTTGCTGGAGTACTGGCAGAACCAAGCGGCTAAACAAGATGATTGTGAATGAATGTTTTGCATTTGTATATTGATTTTATATTTAATTTTGTAAATATTATTATTGTATAAAAGTAGTTTCATAAGTATTTATTTTATTATAAATAGGTATATGTTTAATTTTATATTTTGCATTACTAAATAAACGATTTTAAAATAATATGAACTTTTTTATTTTCGTAAGTTTAGTCACTGTACAGGCAAAGTTGTTATTAGCATAATATTTTACTCGTGAATAAAGAAACTTACTTTATAATGGGAAATATTAATTATGAAATATGTTAAAAATAAAACAATTATTACAAAGGTTTCTACTGAGCTCCATGAGAATAATATCCTTAATGACATATTACGTTCATTAACACTTACCTAGTTGACAACAATGAATACTTGATAAAAAAAGGTCAGTACCTGACACGCGGCTTATTGACTGACAATTCTTTGTCATAAGCCGCTAATCTTTTACCTACCTTTCTCGGCTGCTGTGTTATGTAACAGAAAAGGAAGGGCATTTCCACTTACCCATTAATATAATTCTCCTATTCGAGTCTATTAAAAAAAAAAAAACAAAAATTGTACCCTCCCCTATGTCTGAAGTTTTGTATGATTTCTAGTCTGAGCTAATATATTCTAGTTCTTTTTTTTCTTATAAAAGACGACTCTTGCAGTAGGCTACAAGCCCTGTGTCGCGGGGGACTTTACAAACATACAAGTCGCGGACACAAAATATTGATATACCTAATATCAATTTTTATCTTATAATTACTACGCAAGTAATTTTAAAATATAAAAAAACAATAATTTACGTAATTTATTTGATTACACAATATTTATTACCTAGGTACCTACTTAATTTTTACAGAACGAAATGTAAAGTCTGTCTTTTTAAAGTTATGTGATGCTATTTGTGCTAGAATTTCATTTTCTCATTTAAATAATGAATTAGCGAGAATTTTATTAAAATTAATAAAACTATTTATTTATACATTAAACCACTAGTACGTAATATAACATTACTATTAATTATAATTTATGAAATAATTTTGCTAGGAACTCGAATATAAAGTTTTTTACTAAATTAAATAAGTAGGTACAACAATAAAATCCATTTACTTAAAAAATACTATGTTTAGTCATTATAAAAATATTTCCCCTCTAATTTGTTAAGAAAAGAGCTTTGTCGGCATAAACAAAGTAATATAGTAAGTACACCTGTGCGGCGCGTGGACTCAGGTAGCTATCTAGTTACTATATAAACGCAAAATCTTTGGGCGAAAAACTAGTTGTTACACATCACCAGTGACGACAACACATCTATAACAATGTGCTCCAAGTTTATTGACTCCGAAGCGATCTTGTTCGGCAACGAGCAGTGGACACAGTTGGAGGAGAAGTGGGGAGAACCTGTCGACCTGGATACCGACGAGGATCCTTCTTCGACTCTGCGCCCTGTGTTCAGTACGCTGGACCCGATGCAGACCACATTCGACTCGTCGGTGCCGTTTACCAAAGTCAGCAGGAAGCTTAGGAGGATACTGTCCAAGTGCGGAGTCTTGGACTACACGGAGTTTCTCAAAGATCTGAGAGATTCCAGTCTCCCGAAGCAGTTGTACTACGTCAACGGACAGATCTACTCAGCTCACTCCGTAGAATCGATCTGCGACAAGATCGACGACATATTCAAGTCAGTGGAGGATTTATGTTTCGCCACAAGCACTGTGCGGAGAAAGAATATCCCTGATATGATGAACTGCAGCATCTCAGTAGACGGTCTGTCGTTCGACAATACACTTTCGCAGCAGCAGCAGCAGCAGCAGACGACCAGAGACAACGTGGAGAAGTACATCGACGGGGCTTTAGACAAGTTTGATCATCTGTCGTACATGAAGATAGATGACCACGCGACCAGGGAGTCGGTTGCTACTCTGGTGAGGAAGTTTAGCTCGATCCTGTTCGACCCGGCCGTGGTCGTGAACTGCACTCCTAAAAGTCAAATTCAGCGCTGCCGTCGGTTCGAGGAGTTGCTGGAGTACTGGCAGAACCAAGCGGCTAAACAAGATGATTGTGAATGAATGTTTTGCATTTGTATATTGATTTTATATTTAATTTTGTAAATATTATTATTGTATAAAAGTAGTTTCATAAGTATTTATTTTATTATAAATAGGTATATGTTTAATTTTATATTTTGCATTACTAAATAAACGATTTTAAAATAATATGAACTTTTTTATTTTCGTAAGTTTAGTCACTGTACAGGCAAAGTTGTTATTAGCATAATATTTTACTCGTGAATAAAGAAACTTACTTTATAATGGGAAATATTAATTATAAAATATGTTAAAAATAAAACAATTATTACAAAGGTTTCTACTGAGCTCCATGAGAATAATATCCTTAATGACATATTACGTTCATTAACACTTACCTAGTTGACAACAATGAATACTTGATAAAAAAAGGTCAGTACCTGACACGCGGCTTATTGACTGACAATTCTTTGTCATAAGCCGCTAATCTTTTACCTACCTTTCTCGGCTGCTGTGTTATGTAACAGAAAAGGAAGGGCATTTCCACTTACCCATTAATATAATTCTCCTATTCGAGTCTATTAAAAAAAAAAAAACAAAAATTGTACCCTCCCCTATGTCTGAAGTTTTGTATGATTTCTAGTCTGAGCTTAATATATTCTAGTTCTTTTTTTTCTTATAAAAGACGACTCTTGCAGTAGGCTACAAGCCCTGTGTCGCGGGGGACTTTACAAACATACAAGTCGCGGACACAAAATATTGATATACCTAATATCAATTTTTATCTTATAATTACTACGCAAGTAATTTTAAAATATAAAAAAACAATAATTTACGTAATTTATTTGATTACACAATATTTATTACCTAGGTACCTACTTAATTTTTACAGAACGAAATGTAAAGTCTGTCTTTTTAAAGTTATGTGATGCTATTTGTGCTAGAATTTCATTTTCTCATTTAAATAATGAATTAGCGAGAATTTTATTAAAATTAATAAAACTATTTATTTATACATTAAACCACTAGTACGTAATATAACATTACTATTAATTATAATTTATGAAATAATTTTGCTAGGAACTCGAATATAAAGTTTTTTACTAAATTAAATAAGTAGGTACAACAATAAAATCCATTTACTTAAAAAATACTATGTTTAGTCATTATAAAAATATTTCCCCTCTAATTTGTTAAGAAAAGAGCTTTGTCGGCATAAACAAAGTAATATAGTAAGTACACCTGTGCGGCGCGTGGACTCAGGTAGCTATCTAGTTACTATATAAACGCAAAATCTTTGGGCGAAAAACTAGTTGTTACACATCACCAGTGACGACAACACATCTATAACAATGTGCTCCAAGTTTATTGACTCCGAAGCGATCTTGTTCGGCAACGAGCAGTGGACACAGTTGGAGGAGAAGTGGGGAGAACCTGTCGACCTGGATACCGACGAGGATCCTTCTTCGACTCTGCGCCCTGTGTTCAGTACGCTGGACCCGATGCAGACCACATTCGACTCGTCGGTGCCGTTTACCAAAGTCAGCAGGAAGCTTAGGAGGATACTGTCCAAGTGCGGAGTCTTGGACTACACGGAGTTTCTCAAAGATCTGAGAGATTCCAGTCTCCCGAAGCAGTTGTACTACGTCAACGGACAGATCTACTCAGCTCACTCCGTAGAATCGATCTGCGACAAGATCGAC